>VHKM01000106.1:3965000-5203462 GCA_007210695.1 Neogobius melanostomus | reverse complement strand
AATAGTATAGTACCACAATGTAAAATAATATTTACTTATTGACATGCAAAACAGTTTTCTTTGTGTACTGAAAGTACTCTATTCTGCTGATTGAAACCAGCACGAACAGCCCAAAGCAATTCCATTGAGTGACTGAGTGTTGTGTTGTAACCATAGATATATTTTTAATAGACTGTTATTCCTCACTCCTCCCCGTTTACCACAATGACCACGTTCGAGGGGGAAATCATGGCGGATTTACAGACTCCTCCTCCCAGCTCTGACGAAGCATGTTCCTAAAAAGGGCATAAGGGTGAGATCTTCACTGTAGACTCGGCCCTTGTGTGACTTGTAGTTCGGTCATAGCCGCGCAGCTCCAATGCTAACAGTCCGGCCCTCATTAGTATACGAGATTTCTAACATTTTTCTTACGCCTGGTTTCTTTAATTGTAGCTAACATAGCGTTATCACAGGAGGAATATCTAGCTGTAGAAAGTTTAAAAAAATTAGAAACCAGGCATTAAAGTTGTTTTTAATGTGTCTAAAGTGCAATGCATTCTAATGGGGGACTAGCGGCTATATGGAGGTACTACAACAATGGCGGGCCCTAGTGTTGTCGTCACAAAGCAGAGCAGCGGCCATTGGTTGTAACGTAGCTCAGTGGTCCTCCAGTAACTGTGTCTTTGAGCAACACTATTTGTGCCTTGATTGTCACATCAAGAATAGCAGTTTACTACCAAGTGTTCAAAACACAAGACTGACACATTACTGAGTGCAGTATACGTTGTGTCATAAAAGTTGTGATAGTAATCAATGTATGGCATTTTAAGTGGCTGTTTGTTTAAAGATCTCATATTATGGCACAGCGATATTCCATTGCTGAAATTATGCCGAATGAGTGTTGTCCTTTTGTATGTATTTTGATGCACTGTCATAATGGTAGCTGTAGGAACCACAGCATGGCAAGTCCAAGACAAATTTCCCTATTGGACAACACAGTGTATCTTATCTTATATATCTATGCCTTTTCAGTAAAACCTAATTCGGTATGGTACTGTAGCACAGCCGTTAGCACTCTTGCTTCACAGCAAGAAGGTCCCAAGTTCAATTCCCACCAGGACAGGGCCTTTCTGTGTGGAGTTTGCATGTTCTTCCCATGTCTGCGAAGGTTTCTCCTACCACTAAAACATGTACAATAGGCCAGGATGAATGATGTCTGTGCGAGAATGAATGATGGTGCGGGTTGTGTTACAGCCTGATAGGAAGGAGGAAGAACAAACATCAAGATGGAGAGTGAGAAACACGTATTGTAAAATAGTAAGTTATAATTTATTGTTGGCGCAGATGTGTGCAGTCGTAACTTCCCAGATAGCAAAATGTCGTTGAATCAACGTTGATCTAGCGTCAGGCTTTTTCGTTGAATCAACGTTGATTTCTGACGTTGAAATGGCGTCAACGTTGCTCGTTATGTTGAATGTTGATCCAACGTTGATCTTTCATTGATTATGACATTGAAACAACATCAGATCAACTAGAATTATCAACATTGAAACAACGCCGAATTTTCAACACTACATCAACATTGAATCAACATGGATTTAACAGTATTAAGTAAGGATTAAACAACGAGGAGCCGTGCATTAGACGGTTATAATGCACGACGCGGAGTCAAGAACACCACGACGCGCAGCGGAGTGGTGTTACTCCGCGACTTAAACTCCGTCTTACGTTAAACTCCGTCTTACGGTAAGACGGTCTGCTCCTGACTTCTCCGAGAGAAAACTGCACTAAGTGGCTCCAGAGCAGTTGAGATTTGAAGGCTTTAGGTCACATGACAACTTCAAATTCCCGCTCTTTTTGCCCCTGCAGAACCATCAGGGCCATGTACATTGAAACAATGTTGAGTCAATGTTGGCACTTCAACCTTAAAATACCCGCGTTTATTTAACGTTGTTTCAACAAATCTGACCAAAAATCAACGTCGTCGTGGGTTCAAGTACGGACTCCGATAATTTGCTCATTGTCTCTCCCCATCCTTCACCCCCTTACACTCTTGAGCTGTCCCTTCGAATAAAACATACAGACCAAGGTGAAAGGTTTTAATCCGCTTGCAACTTTTCTGATTATCAGGGTCCATTAATTTGGTTTTGGGTGGATGCTCTGTTCACAGTATTTTAAATGACAAATTATGTTATGAAGCCATAATTGCTTTGATTACGTATGGTTTACACTTGTCGTCTCTAATAAATGCAAACAAAATCCATTATTGATTTGAAGGCAAAATACAGAGCTACACTGTAAAACACTCAGACACTAGAGAGGGGTGTTGTATAACAGATGGAGGTAGCTCCGACTAGCTTTTCTTTAAGCTGTGGATGAATGAGACTTTCTGTAAAGGGATGATAGCATTTTGCCCTTGATAGGGGATGAAACACACTGAGCATGCACTGCTCTATTATATTTTCTGAGGTGTATTTACATTTTTTTTTAATTAAATACCATTGTATTCAGTGAGTGTAACTACATAAATAAAATAAATGTTTTTTGAGCTGGGATTATTATTCATTGTAATTAGTGTCATCTATCAGACATTCTAGGAACAGAACACACACTGTGTTTGCTGTTTGATCATGTTCTTGCACCCATTTGAGCTCACTAATCAAATTAGTAAAGGCTATGTATTTATTCAGTACGATGCATGAGACTTATAGAGATGGAGGCTCCTTAATTACAATTCAGTTTAATAAAGGAAAAGAAATGTGTCTCCAAGTTCTGTAAACACCAAATTGAAAGTGTCCAATAATCACACCTTCTCGTCCCCCAGTTCCACTTTATATCAGCTCAAAATACAAAATGGTGTCATGCGTTCTTGATGCTAAATTGAAATTCATCGAAGCATTTACATGACATTTAGCAATGGTTGCATAATGCAGGAATAATAAACATGTGTCACGCTGAAAAGAATGTGCCTCCTCACTGAGCCTAGACACACACAAGTCAGAAAGTCATCCCACTGGCTGCATGCTTATTTGTTTTATTGTAGGTGTTTTTACTGCAAACTACAACGTATGTGGGCTGTAGATCATTAACATTTCGATGTGTACTGTTGTTTTCCTTTTGAGTATCGCTATTGCTAAGAAACCAGACAGAAGGGAAGTGATTTTCAATGGAAGCTCATTTAATGTTCTTATTGATATGCAGAACAATTTTAGGATTCTTTTGGTGTGACTTTTGTTTTGTTAATTCTAGGAGGAGAGAAAGGAAAGAAAACTAATGATAATGGCATGTAACCTACCTAAGCTTCAATGGAGGCTCATAACTTAGAGCAGTACTAAGTAACTCGTGCCCCTAGAGGCCATAAGTGCCACTGCAGGTGTCGTAGCACGTTGCGTTTTTAAAACTTATTTATTATCCATGATAGTAAATACTACACTGACAGAAAAGACAAAGGGAGAGAGGGATATGTACATCCAATTACACTATGGAGATGTATTTTTTCACTGATACTCTTTAAGTGGCACTAGGCCGCAGTTAGCTTTGCCCATAGACCAGCAATAATGGTAAATATTAAAACTATAAGGGCAGATACAAAATAAACTACAGTAAATAAAGAACAAGCTATAATGAATAGCTAAGTCTAACAAAATATACATATATGGCATACGGGGATATTCAGGAAGAACCCACACTAATAATATGTATCTTACAAGATTGAAGACCTGATATCAATTAACTCAAAGCCTCATTTATCATACAAACATGTTATTCTCCTCTTTTCTTTTTTGCAGGCAAACACCGGGACTCTGAAAGATGCAAAAGGAAATAATGTGGCCGGTATGTCAAAGCCATGCACTCTGAATGGTGAGTACTTAAACGGTCATCTTTCAATGCATCCTTGAACTATTTCACAGTCAATAGATTGAGCAGGATGGTTGACATTGTGATCTAGAGTGTGATTGATTCCCTCGCCTTTTAGTTACAGTATTGTCCTCTGTGCAAAGAATATACTGTATATAATACTGTATATTGTAATCTTTAAGAACTTGATTATGGATAACAATTAGGAAATACTGCATAACTGTGGCTTAAAAAAAACAACAATCAAACTGAAACTAGACCAGAAGAAATAAGATGTGATTGTGCATAATGATCTAATTTTGGCACACAGCTCTTGGACTGATAGCTTGCACCTGTTATATTACATTGTTAAATAATGCAAAAGAGTTGGATTCAATTAATTGCAACGAATCACAAAACCCAGCACACTTGCTCATAAACTCTATCAATATCAGTTTTTCATTCCGTCGGGCCGCAACACAAATTAAGGCATAATCCGCCTCCGTGAATAATATTAGAGCTTTGCATATTTTATTATTTGATCTGACATCTCCAGCATTGATTGACATTTATTTTGAGCACGCTTCTGCCTGAATAATTCATCGGAGTAATTTTGCGTCCCTTCAAACGGCCTTGAGAGGATTCTTGGAACAGGGTATTTACACCTCATGAATTTTGCATTTGTCTATTGTGCCGCCTAACTTATGGAGACCGAAATGACTGAGACTAGAATGGAGTGAATGTACCAGCGGAGGAATCCAAGCGGAGCGTCGCACCTTTTATTAACTGAAAGCAATTTTCAAGAAGAGTTTACGAAGCTTTTGTAAGTTCATTGTGCCATAATTTATAGAAAATGAAAATGTGACTGTAAAAAGGGCATGAATACATTGCAGGGATATAGTCGGCAGTTGTGCAGGACAGTTCTGGTGGGGTAATGTGGTATGAGGTGTGTGAAGTGCTCTTTTGGTCAGGCAGTATTTGACAAAATGTTAGAGTGTGAAAGTGGGAAACACTCAGCAAATTATCAGAGCTGGGACTCGAACCAATGATGCCGAGAAAGCAATATCCCTAAGCACTGCAGCCAGCACCGTTGATTTTAGATGAGCATGCTGGGCATCCAAACATTCTTCTTTGACTCCACATTTAGAGGGATATTGTTGTGTCTGTACCATCTGGCTGTCCACCATCTTCAACAAACTTAATGAAGAAGTTTGAGCTGTGCATAGGAGTGCAGTTATGGGTCAGCAGAGTGATCAGGAGAGGACTGGGGGGTGTCGTCACCCTACAAGAAAGTCTGGTGGTCAGTTGTGTACTGAATGAGCTGCTACAGGTTTATGATGTTAAATGCTGTTCTAAAAAGAAGAACAGTATTCTTGCTGTTCGAAGGGCTTCATTAGAATAGTGTAACTGAGCGGTAGTCTTGAAAGCATGCGGGGTGACCTCTTTCGTACCGGGGTGACAGTGGTTGTTTTGAGGCAACAGCCTGCATGTCTGTGAAGACATAAGTTTCACAGTCTCTTAGTACACAGCCTGCAATGTTGTCTAGACCAGGCAAGGAGATTGGTGGATTTGTTGGCCTCCAAAATAGTTGCTTTTCAGGTAGCACTGTGTTTACTTTTCGAAATGCTGTACTTCCAAAAGTCTCTCAGCTGTAGATATTGCATCGTACTTCTCAAAAACACGATAAAGGCGGATAAAACATTGAAAACAATGTTTTGAAGTGCATTACAATTTGCATAACAAAACACTTTATTACCTAGCAGCTGTGATTACTAGCGCAGTGGTAATATTGCTATCGTAGATGAAAGACCATGCTTTAATTACTTTACCCCTGACCCATAATTAGAGTGTAATGCTATTGAGTACTTATCTAAACATATTATACAGGTGCTCGTCATATAATTAGAATATCATGAAAAAGTTAATTTATGTCTGTAATCAACTTAATGTGAAACTAATATATGACATAGACTCATTACATGCAAAGTGACATATGTCAAGCCTTTATTTGTTACAATTTTGATCATTATGGCTTACAGTCCATTTTCTAAATATTCTAATTTTATGGGATTTTTAATTTGGTATTTTTACAAGCGGAGCCATAGTAATCACCTTATACCAAATAAAGGCTATACTGTACATATCTCACTTTGCATGTAATGAGTCTATCATGTATTAGTGTCACAGTTTAAGTTGAATAACAGAAGTGAATGCACTTTTTCATAATATTCTAATTATATGACGAGCACCTGTAAATTGAAGTCCTTTGTGTAATTCAGTTTTGCAATGAAAAAAAGCGTCTAACCAACGAGCCAGTGTCCAGGTGCCCGTGTCTTTATCACATGGGATTCACCACATCTTCATGAGTGATCTTCACTCTGTGATAAAACATCTGAGATGGGCGTAGTACGTTTTCCACCCTTCTTTGAAGAAGGAAAGCACTGCTATTTCTTAAGTGGATCTTGCAACCATGAGTAGATAGATGCCAAATAAATTATTTGCAGTGGCGTGATTGAATTATACATTGCAGTACATCTGTCTGACACGTTGCTGAAAGACTTGCTCAATCCCCTGTTCCCTGAATGGCAAAACTGTGAAAGAAAAACTTCATGCGTCCAAGTTTACATTTATTACATTTATAACTACATGCTGTCAGTGAGAAATCGTTTGGTTGACAAGAGTAGCTTTTGTTGTTCTCTATACATCTCTTCTGTCATAATTAGTTAGGATGAGAATACAAGTAAATTAACCCCATTAATATAACTTTTTGACCGCATTAAGTTAACCCTGTGGCTTCTTATACTGAAAATACAAGTGATGTTTCTGCAAACTGTATATCCTCATTATTAGGTACTGTAAATTGTTGTTACGTGTCATGTAGATCGCCTTATATAGAGCTGTACATCACATTAATCATTGACACAGTCCAATTTAATGATGGTGTGCGTCTTCTGTACTCATAGCTAAACTGGGGCACACTGAGACACGATCTTCAGTCTGTGGCAAAAAGCAATCACACGGTCAAATTCACAGTGTGGGTGACGTGTCTTGCCCAAAGGTATAACTGCAATATGCCGTGCTGTGTTGCAAGGCATGCCATAACACATAAACAACAGAGAGAATGTCTAAACATATATCATTTAACGGACAGGTGGACTTGATTGTGAAATGTTTGATCACTAGCCACTGCAGAGTTGCTAAAGGCGCTCTCTTAATTTGGTCAAAGCTCTGAGGCTGAGCACTAGCAGCCCACTCCCCTGACCTTTGGATTTTGTTGTTGGGTACCAACATCTCAGTGGTAGACATTAATAGTATACAATATTATTCAATCATTAACTGATTGTTTGTGAAAAATGGAAAAGATGGGGGCGATGTGTTTGTGTTGACTGTTCAGCTCTTTGAACAGTCAACACAACTCAACTTTGTACAATTATAACATTAATGTTTCCATGTGATGCATTGTACCAGAGTTAGCTAATTTACATCTGCAGTCCCTGGCAGGGTAACGAACCACCCATAACAGAAAGTTGAAGCTAGTTTTCTGAGAAAGTCCAGTTAAAAAATAAAAAACAAACAAACAAATGATCCGATTATGAATTTTAACTGATTTATGGTTCCCGAGAAGAAAAGAAAATTAATGAAGTACTATTGATAATATCTGTGAAACACATCAGATTTTACATGGCTGATTGCTTTTAGTCATATGGCAGCTGAAGCGCTTGAATGCCCAATGGAGGTTCAGAAACACTTTAGGGGTCACTTATTAAGGCAGGTACAAAATAGCAAGCTGGAAAATAGCATACAGTTATTTGTAAGCACCTAATTTACCATTTGAAATTGTCAAGGGTGCTGCTTAGATGGGTAGCAAAACTTTCAGCTCTTTTATTAAACGTAAGCTATTTTGATTGCCCATTTTTGAGTTTGTCTGTAGTACAGTTTCAGGGACCCAATCAGATATGTAAATGAAAGAATGCTGCATGAGTACTGAGTAAATTACTCTGATTTACTAAACTAGCTATATAGTTTGTGCTAAAGTGTGCAAAAAGCAGATGCATGTTTGTCTCTCATAAGCACTAAAAGTCCATGACACAGCTCATTCACAGATTATATTTGCACCACTCATAGGCGCCGATCCTGAGGGTGCTGTGGGGTTGAGCACCCACTCAAATCTTTGGGCACCCAGGCGAATTTGCCCTGATTACAAAATGATTCAATAAATAACGCCTAACCTGTAAAGCTGCTACTCAGTTTCCCCCAAATGCACGAGTGCGGGGCGGTTCATAAAACTGATATGTGCGTTTGCGGCTGTTCGTTCCACTCGTTTAGCTCCGTAGGTAAAGTGTTGGGCTCATATGGCCGGGTCACCTGCAGCACAGTAGTGGCTGCAGGTGTGTGGGGCTTTATCCACGTCTGTTTGTGAGCGAGGGGAACACGTACATGTTCCGATTGGTCAACAGTGTCATGTGATCACTGTTGGCACAACACCGTTCAGTGCTGCAGTACATGTCTTCCTGAACTTGTTTATAGTTGTCTCAAAGCGGAAATAAAAGTCGGCGACACGAAGAAGCGGGACGTATTTCCTGTGGATTTAATAAGAAAAGGAGACGGACCTCAGTGAACAGAAGCTCGGAGAGAGAAGTAGCTAGCAGAGTAGAAGTCCAACTCCAAACACAGTGCCGCTAACTCTGTGGTTGAAATGTAGGTAGGAGGTGATGGTGGAGCGCGCCGAGAAACACGTGGGTCACGTTTTTACAGCGCACTGCAGCGGGAGGCGGACACAGGAGAGAAAGGGAGTGGCCGCCTGCGACATTTTTTTCCCTAGGATGGGAAAGGCCACATTTGAGAACAACCCTAGTTTAAACTATTCCAAACTACCCGTAGACCTAAACCTACAGTAACCCTAACCTTTAAAACACTACAATTAATGGAAAAAGCCCTTTCCCATCCTAGGAAAATGTTTTTTAGCAGGCCGACGCGGCACAATCTCTCCTCTCCCTTTCTCTCCTGGGTCCGCGTCGCAGTGGGATAAATACGGCTCTCCATCGTGTGAAAGCCTTAAAGGTTGTGACGAAAACTTGTGACGAACCCAGAGGCGTAGCTTGCCATAAGGCAAGGCAGGCAGCTGCCTGGGGCCCCCAACATGCACTAACCCGTTTTTCAGATACCTGCAGTAAACGCTTGATATATACAGCCTTCCTAATGATTTTGGTGATGCAGTTACATCATCTCTCCACCACGTTCTGTGGCGCTGTTTATCCCCATCCTGCTGCATGCTTTAGCGAGTCATGGTCATGGAATGTTAACTTTTAATGAGCAGTGGACAGACTTTTTTTTACTCATGGCTCCACCAGATTATATTTCTAATAGTGAAACCAGTTTATTGTAACTCTCTTCATGACCTAAAGAACCTCAGCCTTCTGTTCTGAGGAAAACCTATGCAGAGAACTGCATTATGGGAGTTTTCAGGTGACCCGCTCCTGCCCAAATGACATCCTCTCTCTCAGTGCGCAGTACACCGATCGGCCACCAGAGGGCCCCCAACTGACATTCTTGCTTGGGGCCCCTTGGTACCCTTGCTACGCCACTGGACGAACCGCAATGAGCTTTTGGAAAAATTAGCGCTAGCTGAGGGGAAAGGGAGAGAGCAGAAGCTCAGCGGCGCTGGTGACAGAAAGACGTTGGAGCTGTGCGTAACACATTCAGCTGCACGAGACTGCGCTGATTCTGTCTGTAATAAAACCAGATGAACTCGAGTCCAAAGGATTTGTAGGGAGACTTTCTATCAGGAGTTTTGTATAGGTATACAAGCTAATTGGCGTGTGGACAGGCCAAAGGAGAAAATGCTTCTTCTTCTTCTTTTTTTTTTTTCTCATTTCTCTGCGGCCCGGTAGCAAATACGTCACGGCCCGGACCGGTCCCCGGCCCGGTGGTTGGGGACCACTGCATTAAATAGAAGACACACTTTTGGGATGCTAAAATCACCCACACTTCTCCCATGCGTACACAATCGGGCTTAAAAATCAAACATGTTTGATTTCCTGCGACTGAGGTTTTGTCGCGTCTTTCTGCCGCCCACATCCAGTAGTGACCCCCCCCCCACACACACACACACACACACACACACACACCACCACACACACACACACACACACACCACACCACACACACACACACACACACATACACACACACGCACACACACACGTGAGTTAACTATGACATTCATGAGATTATATATTTTAATCGACTGAGGATACAGTGTGCTTTTCGTGTCAATTGTTATTGAGATACACTGGTTTCACATCTTTTTGCATTGTCGGCCTGTCTCATCTTGTATGAGAGTAACATATCTCCAAGCACTGCCTAATGCTGCATGCAGCATATGCCCCAATAGAGCTTCCAGGTGTTTTTTGCGAGCGTGCATGTGAGTGAGGATGTGCACGTGTGTGTGTGTGTGTTTGTCGGCTGCAGCTGGCTGTGTGCTCCTCTGCGCTGAGCCACTCGGACACAGCCCTTCAGCATTAATTACTGCGGCCATTAATCAGAGCACACAGATCGCGCTGTAATCCCTCTATAATGCACTTTTCTGGAGGAGGGCACCCATTTTAATTGGATTTGATTGGGGAACGCACACACACCACATCTAAAGGTAATAATTACAAGATGGATCAATTGGGCCTTTGTGACATTGATGCTTCAGTCAGGGCATAAGTGAACATGGAGTGTGATGATGAACATTATATCTGTAATATCACTATGATGTTGTGTGGTTCAAATGCTTTATATACCGTCGTACTCTTCCATCAATTTATGTTTTCAAAACTTTCATTAATAATTCATTTAGAGCACATTTAGTGCCTATGCCTACGCCACATTTGGTGGCATAGGTCCAATAGTCTTTTTCATGAGCAACACTTTATAAACGCTTTATATTAAGGTGTGCTCATTAAGTATTATTAAGGTATTAATAATATGCTTGTAAAGTATTAACACACTTATACTTTTATCTGTTAACATAATAATAGGTCATTAATAATTCACTTATTCATAGCCAACTCTTAACCTAACCCTAATCTTATCCCTTACCCTAAACCTAAAATTATTACCAATGCTTATTAATACTTAATGAGAACACCTTAATCTAAACCGATACCGAGATTAATAATTATTTTTCGCAGCTTGTCTTAAAGTCGCGACAGTGGAGAACCACTAGCAAAGAGTGTATAGTAGCATGATCGCTATAGTGTTTTAAGTTATTTTTAAATTAGGGAAGTCTGGTGTTGGCTGTAACAATGATGGTGTCCAATTATGATCAGCTCTTGTGCCTCTGCAAAAAGTTGACACAGTAATTATATAAACGGCAACACACGCAGTGGTTCCCAAAGTGGGGGTCGGGACCCCTCGGGGGTCGCGAGGCCTTTGGTGGGGGTCCCCAGGTGATTTCAGGATGAAAGAAAAAGAAAAAGGCTACTGTTTTAGTATATTTTTAAGTGTAAAACAGAATATCATTTGTGAAATTCATTCAAATATTCAAATACATATTAACATGATTTTATGTTTTTCTTCCCTAAAGTATAGCGCAAAAAAGTTTGGGAACCACTGCACTAATGCATTCGATGCTTTCTATTTCCGAACAAAAAATTACAACCAACAGCCAATCAACTGCATTGAGGTATATTTTTTGCTTTTCAGGCACCGAACTGTTCTACTCAGTGTGATGTTCTTTTCTTTTCGAGAGCTGAATTTAGGGCAGACGTGAGGCGCATTCCACCCACAGTCTCTAACTTACCGGTGTCTGCATGATTTGAGTCAGCCCAAATCTAAAAATACTCCTCCCTTCAGTGCCATTGCTCCCGCATCGCAGTACAGTTGTCTCTAATCCATTTTTTGTATCATGAACACGTAAACAAAAGAATACACAAATCAAATCAGGCACTGTACTCCCTCAATTGGCCTGAAGTACGGTGGTTATAATCTTATGCCTCGTGGAGTCTGGGGATTGAACCTAAGACCTTGTTGTGAGGCAAAAATATTAGCCTCTCTGGTGCCTGTGACATTTTGTTTACGAAGCTTTAACTTCAAAAATCACTGCACAAATGACACTGGATACATTTCAGTGATTTTTAGTGCTCTGCTTTTAGATTTTGAAGGGCATGGGGAACATTTTGCTGTACAAAGCCATAATTCATATCATTTTGTAGAAACTAAATGATTTCCATTTTTACCAAGTAAACACCTCGTCTGTGTCCTTGCCTTCCCAGACTTACCTTCGCTTGCCGGATAAATGAGTGGGCTCTCTATTTATTATTTACTTATTGCTAAAGCTTCTTGAGTCAGTTGCACTTACGGCTGAAGCGCGGTGTAAAGATGAGCTAATACTTGCTTCACCTTGCTGTGATTTAACCACGGGGGAGAAAACTGCTAAAACCCAGGAGAGTGCAAGAAAACGACTGGCCATCTGGGGCAGCTATTAGTGTGTGCCACGTTGGAGAGTTACACGTTCAATACTCCTAATGATGTTGACGGTTTGCTAAAATTTGATAAGTGAAGTGAATGTGACTCTGGCAAAACAAACTGAAGTGCAAGGGCATTAATAACTACCATTCAGTTGAAGTAATGGAGGAGTCGCTGTTATGTGGCCCTGTAAAAGCCCAATTAGTAGTAATATAGTAGTAATATCATTGTAAAGGTTCAGACATTTGTGGTAGCAGTACATTTTCAGTTCAACCTTTATATTACAACAATCCACAATGTTTGGAATAGTTTTACCTGAACTTAATTTTACATGTATGTCTATTAAGAGTAATATGCAAATTGTTTTGATATGCCAAAAGTCACCTTTGCATTATGTACTTATTTTTTGCTGCCAGTTCTCTTGGGAGCTTGCAGCATACAAGGTTATATAAGAAAGCACAGTTTCCCAAGGTCTGCCTGCACCTTTTCGACTTTGCGTTCCGCTCCTTCTAGAGTTCTTTGGAGGATTTTCCTAAGGGAGCGATTTCTCATTTTAATGTAATACAGTGGTCTCCAATTCTAATTATAAGTATGCTTGCAATAAATAACAACTAAAAGTGGCACAGTTTTGTTTCTTAAAGTAGTTCAATGCCCTGAAAGAATCACGGATAATTGCCAGTATTATTGGAATCACTTTTGTAACAAATCTGGGTGTGCAACTAATTCCCTCCAATGTTCTCTTAAAAAATGTTTTTTTCTTCCGACCACAAAAGGAGCACTATGGGTAATTTGTTTTACCGTGCAATTCTACTCCATCAGACCCCAACAGGCCCACTCTTTGTTACAAATGAACAAAATATAGTCTCTTGCATGGAGACATAATGCATTTTGATTTGTCTGAAGTTTGTACCAAATACTCTACGATCTTTGATGAGAGTGCATGGAATAGCCATAATGTAAAGGCTACAACAACAATCGAGAAATTCACTGGTTTGGCAAGTATACATGTACCATGTATACAATTTTTACTGCTGACTTGTTACTAATGGTTTGAATCCATGAAAATGAGCCCGGTGAAAAAATATGCTTGAAACTTGAAATCTTGATACAGAAATAGTAATGATGATAATATTAATAATAATAATATGTACTGTATGTATGATTTAGTTACTTTTGTATTTAGTTTCCTTCACTTGTTTGTAATACATCAAATGATTTCCAATGTCGTTGAAGTCAGTGTAATTTATCAAGTTGTTTAATTTTTGTGGATTCTCCGTGAAAACATTTTTGCTTTGGACCACAACGGGAGCACTGTGGGCAAATGACGCCATTTGTTTTCCTGTGCCACTAAGTCTTCCCCAGCATCAATCAATGTGAGCCTGTGCCGTGCGCTCGCTCTCTTTACAGCGCAGATCCACCTCCAGTTTGCATGCTGTGCTCACAAACAGGCATAACTGAGCGGGGTAAGCCAAAGTCTGCCATTCCCCTCTATCTGTCTCTGCTGCTCTCATTGATTAGTGTAGTGCGTGTTTTCCCTCAGTGGAGAAACAGTGTTTCTAGGATAGAACAGGGCCAAAACAAGCACTATACTCCCAAAGGACATTTAACAACCGATCAG
Source organism: Neogobius melanostomus (assembly GCA_007210695.1). Taxonomy (NCBI): domain Eukaryota; kingdom Metazoa; phylum Chordata; class Actinopteri; order Gobiiformes; family Gobiidae; genus Neogobius; species Neogobius melanostomus. Next base: position 5,189,574 of record VHKM01000106.1, on the reverse strand, counting down.
AAGTCAGAAGCTATTGTGGCTTTTAATTGAATTGTTATTCTTAACACTGTTATTCTTTGGGGCGACAGTGGTGCAGATGGTAGAGCGGGTCGTCTTATGATCGGAAGGTCAGGGGTTCAAATCCCAGCTCATGCAGGTGCCCAATGTCCTTGTGTTCTTGAGCAAGACATGTCACCCACTTGCCTCCAGTGTCTGCGTACATTGGAATGTGACTGGTTCCTTGCTCTAAAACGCTTTGGGCCTGATGAAGGAAGAAAAGGGCTATATAAGTTGAGTCAATTTTACACACTATTTATGTACTAATTTTCCACTGTACTATCAGCCACATTTTCACTATGAACAGTATAATAAAATAATATGCAATTGCTTTATTTTCTCCATCATACTTATAATTAATGGCACTCACATTTTGTTTCAGGGCAAGTCCTCTTCACCAAGCGTGTTACTAAGCTTCAATGATAACAACCTGTTACAGTTATGCAAAGAGAAAACTGGCTTCAGGCCGGGAATCAAACAGTGTAACTTTCCACATTCATCCATTGTGCCTACGCGAGTGCCACAAATAACCAATCCACTACGCAATCTATTGATTGTGTATATATAGTTATAAAACATTATCATGTATACACACGGTAATGCTTTATAATAAGGGCACATGGATTCATGCATGAATACATCATGAACGAACGACGTGATGAATAACGTGAGTTCATCAGTTTTCATGAACAAATACTCATGAATAAACACAGTTAATTAAGGCAATTAACTTATTGATGATCATGAGTAATTAATCATGATCCCGATTAATTTGTGCCCTTATAATAAAGCGTTAGCAAAGACTCTTTAAAATCTCCTTAATACCGTTTGTAATCGATAAAACCATGGATCACTTTTTGTTTTACCATAAAAAATGCTTGGTATTCTAAGTCTAATGCAAGTTAAACAATGCAAAAGTTGTACAAATAGAACTAATGAATATAAATCATAAGAGACATGAGAAGACAAAAAGACAAAAAAGAGAGACAGCAATAATATTGCTTGCTTTCCCCTTTTTTAGACAGGGAAGATAGAATAATATCTTATCCCTGCTATTTTCCACTCACCATTATTATGTTGATCATATTGCATGTTAAAACTCTTCTTGCCTTTTTTGGGAGCTTAATGTTGTATGTTATTAGGTCCCCTGACAAACTTGTGAATGTGATACGATCAAAACGGGTAAAATGGCATTTAAAATCTAGGGTAGGGTTAGTTCAGGGCTGTACTTTAGTTCTGTGACAGCTTGGTGAAGAAAAGTTGTCTGTTGTGGGCTGAAGTCTTCATTCGTTTTCATTGTCTGCTGCCACCCCAGTGCACACAGACAGAGCCGTGCACTTGCCATGGCAGATTTATTGAACGAGTGGAGAATTGTAGTTGGAACAACATGGGTGCTCTCTTCACTGGAAGGTGAGAGGTGCCTGTCAATGTTAAGAACATAATATGGCCTTTACCCGGCATTAAACTGTGGGCTCTTTCCTCCTTGGGACCCATACTGGACTATTTTTGCCAAGGATCATGTGTTTGCGGGAGACACAACATATGGACACCTATTTAAAACCTGTAGGCCCTTTTTATATAAATATGAATGTGTAAAAATATAGAGGAAAAAGTTGGTAACATTCGACCTGTAGCCTATACCTTACTCATCCCCCTTCATCAAAAATGACCATACCTTACTGTTATGTCTATTTGGAAGAAATCCTGGTCCTTGCATCTCATGAATGCATCACCTGACTCAGAAAGGCACCTACATTTCTACATACCAAAGGGGAGAAAATAAACTAAACATGAATATTTGAAAATGGCATTGCACAACTTAAGTGCATGTGCATCAACAGAACCATAGAAGGGAAAATAAGACACCAAATGTATGGTCAAGTGTACATGAATGCATTCTAAAATGTTTTCAAGATCAGCAATGATAAAAGGACCACCTGGTTTCTATCTACTAACTCCTGCTCCCTACAGCGGTGGTACTCAAGTCTTGTAGCTTTGAGGCAGTTGTTGTTTTTGGCAAAGGCTTGTGACCCAATGAAAATGGCCCTGATAGCTGAGAGCCACTGCTCTACAGTTTTAGTTTTACTGCACCCTGAGTCCATGTACTTTGTTTGACAGAGCAGAATCAATACAGACCAATGACATTGTCAGTTCTTAATGACGTTGGTCCTCAAAATACATTAATATTAAGGTGCATGGCAATAATTTTAAGATCACATTTACCTTACATTAGTGTCCACATGACACAAATAAACCTTACTCTTTTGTATGTACACAGACACGTAATGGTGCCAAACTTCAAGCATGAAGGTCTTAAAAGTCATTTCAGGTTTTGCAAAATGAGGCACACACAGTAGTTGGTGACTTTGAAAGAAAATATTTAAAGGACATTTGATTGTTTTTAAAGATCAACCAGTTAAGTGTGAATGTGGTCAGGTTGAGTCGAAGTGCAGTAACACTTAACTTGAACTTCTCCAAGTCCCTATTACCCCAATGCTATGAATATGCAAAAGATACACAGTACAAGCAGTTTATCTGTAGAGTCTTTTGAGAGATTCGGCCATGAAATAACTATTTTGCCATAGGAGTTTCTTCCCTTTCACAAAGGGTGCATTTTCTGTGACCTGCGAAATCCTCTGCTTGTGGAGAGAATGTCAAACACTCGGGGAAGACTACATTCACCCAGATACAATTCTTTCTGTGAACAGGGCACGTAATCTACTGGAAGTCAGCCATCACTTTCATCTGCATCTGAGTTGTCCACTTAAAACAATGAACATGTCACAATCTCACAAGAAGACAAATCACAAGAGAAAACAAACAGAACAGCGTCAATAAGTAATGTACAATAATCTAAGCAATGAAACATGATATTTGTTAAAAATATAGTTATAGAAAGCCTGAAGAAACCACTAGGAACTAAAAAAATAAATAAATAATAATAATAATAAAATGCACGGCTTACACATAATGGCTTTGTAGATAATAAATTAGCAAATGTGCCTTGTACTCATCTTTGTGTTGACATATATTCACATAAATCTAATGGCTCATCGTTTTCAATGAAATACTGAACAGTTCAAGATGCTTTAGCTGCCAACTGGACAGCTTATTTCTCCACTGAACACATTATACAAAAGGTTATAACATGCTTTAGAAAGCAGTAGTTACATGCACAGTGAACGCTCTACTAAATGGAAGCCACAGAAAAGAAATCCTCACGGCTTGTATGGATTCATGGACAAATGACACTTGGCAAAAAACAGAGCTCTTTTTTCAGTTTTAGTGTCAGTATGTGTTCTGCAGCCACAAAAACCTCAAACTGTAAATTGAATATTGAATTATTTCGGGCAGTGAGAAAAATAGAGCCTGCAGAGAATCAATTAATTTGATCCCCCTAGTCTCGTGCAGCAAGACCATACCTCTGATTAAAATGAGTAATTTAATATGTTTTGTCCTGTAGTACATTCTGCCTTTGCTATGCCTGATCATGTCAGATCTCAGAAGCTAAGCATGGGGCCTGGTTGGTAGTTGGATGGTAGACCGTTTGGGAACACCAGGAAGCTTGAGTGAAGTGTGTGTGTGTGTGTGTGTGTGTGTGTGCGTGTGTGTGAGTGGTTGGTTGTGGCCGCAGATTGGTAGCCTTGCTTCTGTCAGTGTACCCCGGGGCAGGTGTGGCTACAATAATAGCTTACCACCACCAAGTATGGCGTGAATGAATAATGCACAAAAACTGTAAAAGCGTCTTTGAGCGTGTGGAAAAGCGCTATATAAGTCTAATGCATTATTATTATTATTATTATTATGTTACAGTGATGTACATGCTGGATCCCATTTAGATTACTCTCTGCATATGAGCAGTGCACAGAGTGTAGTAGGCAAGGCAAGGCAAGTTTATTTGTAGAGCACAATTCATACACAAGGCAATTCAAAGTGCTTCACAGTTGCATAAAATTACAAGAAAACAGATAAAATCAATCAATAAAACATCAACATAAAGTTAATCAATTACAGTAAAAGGCAAGAGTGCAGATAAAATACTTTCAGTTTTCATATGCACGGGTAAAAGAGCTGTTTTCAGCCTGGATTTGAACATTGTCAGAGTTGAGGCCTGTCTCACATCCTCATGAAAACTGTTGGCAAAGTCAAGAAAGAAATTGCATTCCTTGAAACCCCACAGCTCTTCAAGGCTCTGGGCGGTTATATGATGTCTGCATTTTCAGTGGACTGCATTCCGATTACACTTAGGATTTTATTCATTTCTGTCTTCTTTCATCACATTCTTGCCACTACAACGGTCTTAATTGGCATTCTTAAAAAAAAAAAAAAAAATCTTGAATCGTACTCTCAATGGCTGGAATGTCTTGATGCACTAGAGCAGCGAGGTGTATAGTGCAGGTCAAGGATAGTGCAACTCTTTTGTTATTTTTTACCATGTTCTTTAGTCAGGGGGAAAAAAAGGCATTTTCTTCCAATAAAACCAATCTCACTGAGACACAGGACAAAGAAAAACCTTGCGCCAATTCTCAGAGCTCAGACTTTCAATCGTATGCACCATTATTTAAAGATACATTTGTTTTATAGCCCCCACCAAATGTAATGTTGACCCTACTGTCCTTATAAATTATAAATTAAATGATAACAATTATTAAAGGCCCTATACCTGGCACTTTTCACTTACACAAAAATGCTAGAAAACTATCCTGCAAGTTCATGAAATTGATACAAATGCTTTATAATTAGATCTACAAGGTTTTCCCCACAAATGTCTGAGTTTACAATATGCTAAAGGAAGACAAAACAAATTTCATTCCATAACTAGAAAAAAAATCAGGTACAGCTCCTTTAAACAATTGCGGGTTTGAAGTGACAAACACTGTTTTATCAGGACCCTTGGGCTCTTATAGCTCGTACTGCAGATCTCTATAGTTACCCTTTATGAAGGATCAGTGTTTCACAAAGCTGGTAAAAGCTGTTTTGTTTCTTTCATGTAATTATCCTAATCCTCTTTGCCAGGGCCGTACTCTTCAGACTTTCTCTGTGACTACTTTTAATCCTGCTGACTCTGTTTGATCATCGCTGTAAAATATGCAAGAAACTCCTTTCTCATCCAACATGACTGAAGGTTAATATGCATATCTCTTTATCTTCCTATGCTTACTGATAATGATAGATGTCTTGTCCAAAAATGAATACGTATAATCGTGACATACACATATATTTGAAAATCAGACGTTCAGAAATACTTCATTGATTTTTAAAAACAACAAACAGGTAGACGGAAAAAAACGGAAATGGTAGACAAGCAGTTTAATTCTAGAGATATAACAAGTTAGGCTGAGAAAATCCAGAAGACTCCCAAGTTTAGAGAGCATCCTTGTCTATCACAGTCAGAGGTCAGAGTCCAGCCAGTCCCTAACAACATGACCTTTCTTACGATCTTTTAAAGTCTGTTAATATCCCTCACCTGGGCTGCCACTCCAGCAGACAACAGTGCACTTAATGCTAGTTGCCACAGAACATCCTATGCATTTCTGGCAGATGTTAAAGGAAATCAGCTACCTCGGGGAGTAGAGATGACTTTGGCCTTTCGTGCAGACAGCTCCGGTCGAGTTTATTGTCTACCGTAGATGCCCACCACCTGTTCTTTGGTCTCACTGCAACAATACGAACAGAACAATTTACTAGCGAATTGTTGTGGCTTTGCTATACCTCACCCAGGGAGTAATTATCCATGATATTCTTGGACGAGCTTCACACTCATGTTAGCAGTGTCGCTAACAATACAAGTTGCCTCAACTTGGACTTTAGCCATGCTCTGCTGAGCTGCTTTTTATGGACTATATGCACAAGAGATAAAGCTTTTCATTTCAGCAGATGTCAACCACTATTGCAAACATTGTGGATCAAACGTACTTTGTTAAAAGGATCAGGATATTGTGCTAAATCAATATCATTTTGTGATGGAAAAATCTGATTGTAATACTTGAACCAGTTTCAGATACTGTATTTGAATATGTAAATCATGAAATACTACTGCTGTATAATATGTACTAATAAGATATATAGGTTCTGTAAAATTATACAATGCTCCAGGCAATGTTTTGACGTCATGAATTGCTCTGATGGGAAGCTATTAGAGACTGCAATTGTATAGTTCAGCTGGATAAATGGAAGTGGAGGCCAGACCAGTTCGACCTTATCGCGAGCGTAACAGATATTGTAGCAGTTATGTCAAGCACTTCTGCCTAATAACCATCATTTTGTAAAATACCCACTTCCTCACACATTCAAATATACCAATTCACATATCGCCATGTATTATTGCTGGCACGGACACATTTGTACAAGACGCTGACACCGGCGGATTACAATTTTGTACAGCCGGTGAAATTGGGGTTTCTATTTTTTTTCTGTTTTTTTTTTTTGCACGCTGCCATATCTGTTCAAATTAAACTTGTCATGCTCCGAATAAGGTGACTGTCAAGCCCAGTACACCAGCCACCGGTTGACGAGGAAATAAATAAATAATCGCTTGAATTGTCGTCAGCAAAATAAGGCATGCTAACACTCCACTTACCCCGTATACCGGGGAAAAAAAGACGTACAATGTAGTCAGCAGTCACAAGCTTATATCAGTTTTTTGTTTACTTGGCTCTAAGATATGGCCTTTTGAGGGAGACAAATGTGTTGCGGGGAACAGCGAGGGGACCACTGTTGGTGTCCAGTAGATGCAGAGTTATCACAGGGATGCTTTTACCTCTAGAGACAGGTGCACTGGCAAGGATTTACACCAGAAGATATGAGGAAGCAATGCCTCATTGAGTAGAAGTTGACAATGGTGAAAGAAATCAACTATTCCATCTTGCAAAAAGTAAGGGCACTAAAGTAGTTGAAATAAAATTTGGGCCAGATTATTGCTCTTCCGCCGGAATGAAACTTTCGCTTGTGCTTTTTCATTCACACGTACACTGTTATCTCAAAGCATAAAGTGCAATATCCACAATCTGTGATATGTGGGATGATGAGAAGACAAAACAATCTCTAACACCTATTTCATAAGAGCAGTACGTCATGTCATCCCCCCCCCCTTTTTTTTTTTAAATGTTTCCGTCATTGATTGTTAAAACTTCAGAACAGCAAATAATGATCAAATTTGTATTATCGACTTTTTAGAGCTTTTTATCATGTTACATTGTTCCCTCAACAAAAACACTTGGAATTGTGTTTTGAGCCAGTCATGCATGGCTTTAATATGGCAAAGCTTCATGACAATGTGCTGCAGCCTGCGTTTAAAGCATGCAATATCCATGGAGCTGGAGGACCGAGGGAGACAGTGCCCCATGCAACATGAAAGATGGGCCAAGAGAAGCTGTTTCAGATCAGTGTAGCATTTTTTTTTTTACCAATAAAGCGTAAAATAGTGCTCAATGTGTGTTTGAAATTATTACCAAAGACCAAGTCTGAAGTGCAGAGGTTGGTGCATGTGTGGTTTAGTCTCTTGGTGAAGTGTATTCCCTTTTGTTGACAGTGTATGAAAGGTAGGCTTGTTAAGCATACCATAAAAAAAAAGTAAGTTATTTGTGTCAATGTTAATGTCAACTTTATTTGTATAGCACATTTACAACAACACCAAGTGCTTCACATACAAGGATAAGCAAAAATACACAATATTAACAATATTAAAATAGAGACTAAAAAAGACACATAATAAAGGAAAAATGCAGCTCAACTTGAATGAAAATGTGGTGTAACTGCATTTTATAATGCATTTTCGCAACTCCTTTTGTAATAAAATTGATCACTACACCATCAGTTAATAATGTATTGTTAATTACTTCATCATTTATAAGGCATTTCCACAGTGCTCTAACCATTCTTAATGTTAATAAGCATCTAAACAGATAGTATAGTGATCCGTGTGTCTGGTTAAGGTCAGGGACAAGACAGCAATTGTTTAATTTATAGGAAAACGGATTGTGCTTGTTGAATAACAGAGTCTATACACTTATTAATTGACTGCATATTATTATCACTATGTATCTGCTTATAAATGAGTAACACATAATGAAGCTTTGTAAATATTTTAGAAATAATGTATATAAATGTTAAAATAAATGTTTACAAATGCTTTAATAGTGTGTGGTCAGCATAAAGTGTTAACATTGTATTGCTTTATATAATTATAAGTTATTGCAAACTTAAAAAAATGATTACACAGTGCGGTTTCATTACACAGTGGACATGATATTACATGTTTTAATTGTATTACTTAATGCGGTGTTATTACAAAATGTTGCTCTATCAACCTTGCAACAGGACATTAATGGTTCAGTGGCTCTAAAACTCACTTTTATCACTCACTTATTATCCTCATAGAATAGCTTGATATAAAAGTCATGAACTAAAAGTACATGAAGCACCAGAAAGGAGATAAGCGCAATCCCGTTTTCCAATTTGTGTTGAAGCAGCAACTCTACACCTCTGATGAGTGTGAGGAACATAGACAAACCAAAAGAGCATGGACTAATGAAAAGATGGAGAACAGTTGCTATGGCTACACAAAGCATGCAAGCAGGAATTAACACATTATGTTCTGCCTCAACAATATTCTTCATATTGTGACAAAGGTTTCATGTTTCAAAACTACAGCAGGAAAGGGATGTTACACAAGCCCATTGTTATTGTATTATTATGACAAAAAAGTAGGCTGCAGCAGATCAATGTAATAGTATGTACCAACTTTTGTGAATAGACTATGCATGTGACTTTTAGCACTGAAACCATTCTGTATTTTGTACTGTAACTTTGGTTCTGGTTGCTGCCTCTGTAGCCAGGCCGCTGTTGTTGATGAGAATTGGTTCTCAATCGGCCTAACCTGGTTAAATAAATGCTAGGCATAAATTCAACCTGGATGACTCATTACAGCATCGCCTGCCTTCATCCAATCACCACCAGCCGCACCTCTGCCTAATTCTATCAGCATCACTGCCATGCCCTCACCGCAGCCAATCATCACCACAGCCCAGGATTCATTTAACCCTTCTTCTTCATGGCCGTGTTTGCTTGCCAACCCACCTCCACTCCGTCACCGCCTCTGCCCATCACGGATTCGCCTGTTGCTCATGCTTTTCCAACCTCCCATTCCACTACCAATGTCAAGGCTCCGGGGGAAGACATGCCTAACGCTCAGCTAACCTGCTCATACATATTAGTAACTTCAATTCATAACACCTACACTATGTCTTTTGCCAGGGTCTGTACACCAAAACGTATATATTCATGTATGTCATTAAAGCTTTTTTAGACTATAGCTTAATTTTTGGAGCTTAGTTGGAGCGCACTTTGAGATCTTACAGAGCCAGACCTGGCACAATAAGTGGACAGGACAAACTCCCATGGCCTATGGTGATGTTATGTAAAACAACCTTTTTCGTCTAACCAGACTCCAAGGGAAAGGGTGAGGGGGTGAACATGTGCTTTTGGGTTTGGGTTGTGTTAACGCAATTACAGCTGAGTGCAGACTGGCACCTACTTTAGTAGATCAGTGCACACACCCCTGACGCCAAAACAGCTTCAACAGTTTAGTACAAACAACCCACACATGCCTTTAAGTGCCCCGACATCAGCTGTTGAACTTTTGCTAAACTTTTTTTTGTCATAAGCCGCTTTGTTTACATCGTACTATCACGTATGATGTACGTGTTGAGTATTCATACGTTTGTAGATACAGCATCGTGCAGATGTTTGTGGCTGGATGTGGCGCGGTGTAGTCAGGCCACTGCTGTCTCTGGTGTGCACCGGACAGTTTTGGATACAATCAGGACTAGAGGTGGACTTTGGGGTAAGAGGGACGTCTCTGGACTTCACTAGGAACACCTGGGAAATATACGTAGGAGTCAGCTTCAGGACTTTGCCAAAGTGGAATCATGCGATCTGACAACATCTGGTACACGGGTGAGCTCCCTGGTGCATGTCACCTTTTAACGCAGATTAGGTGTGGTGTTGTGGAACTTGAAGGCCTGTGTAGTTTGTTTATAGAAAACGGTTTTGTTTTGTTTTGGCGTCAGGGGTGTGCACGCTGATCAACTGTGCCAAAGTGCCTATGTGCCATGCATACGTGAAAGAGGACATTTGCTTGACCGTTCGTATTAAACTTTATTTAGCCTGTCTTGTTATTGACGTTAGACCGGTGACCACTGTACCAGGGACACAACCCCGGGGTTATTGCTGAAGCAGTGCCTGTATTTCTCCGTGAGGCAAGAAGCTTTCGCCTTGACTTCTAAAAGAGAAGACACCCCCAACTGTTGCAAACGAATAAATCATAATCTATAATTTATGATTAATTAATTATATTAATTAATCGCTGCATTATTTAATATATTTGAGCCAGCTCACGCCCTGAGCCTGCACTTTCAACATATATATTTCAGTTTAAGTATCAGATTGAACAATTTAGAGTGATTTTGTTTCAGTACAATCAAGCAGATTTTTCTAGGTAAATTCATTTTTGTTTTCAATTTTATGATCGAATGAATGACACAGATTCTAAAGGAAGAACCCGAGGCGGCGCGATGTAAATGAGGAAAATAATGTGAAGGACATCATAGCAGCACTCTCAGTGCTGCTTGTAATAGACCAATTCTCAGTTGACCTCTTTTTAATAAAGTGACTCCCTATTGCCAGTGGTGTGGGCACATAGCACAAAAGCTGTGCCACATACAAGTTAACGCGTGTCCAACGTAGCGTTTGTAGCAGCACTGTCCTTGCGCCAAGCCGAAGATCTGGCCCTGAGTCTCTCCAAGTTGAAATAAATAAATACATTTCTGTCCATTTTTCCTTTTGTGGTCATGGCTATTTGTGTCATACAGTAATAGCGTTCAATTTGCCAAAGCTCAGGTTGGTAAGAATATATATTTTGCAACTGATGGATTACAGTAATCACGTGTGGATATGTTGGGGAGCAGTAGTGATGTGGCTTGTTGTGGTAGACATAAATCTACTTCATACAGTTGCAGGGAACTCAACAAAAACAGAAATATTATTGTTGAATGTTTGTTTGTTTTTTGTTCCTTGTTTATTTGTTTTGTTTTTTGAGTTTTTCTTCCCAGACTTTTTGTGAATCCAAAAGCAGTCTTGTTTGCCAGGTCTTTATCTCTCCTTCTAACTTAGCATTGGATGTTTTTGTGACTTTGACTTTTCCTCTCACCCCTGTGACAACCGCTACAAAGGAAAAATCCATCTCCCTTTCACCTTCATAGTCGGGGGTATGGGCGCTTGTAGCTATGTTCTGGCCTCTCGCTCTTTTTTTTTTTCTTTTTTGGCCCGATGGCACAAAAACATCTGACTCACTCACTTTACCTGAGAGAAAGGAGGAAACGCAGGAATTGCATGGTGCTCCATGCGCGTGTGCCGTGACTCAGAATTGACTACAAGGTTTGGAGAAGGCCATTGTCCCGCTGGCAGGTCCCGGAGCAAGCGGTCACATCACATCTCCCTGGAGGCTGCGGGATTGTGGACAAGAAACAAACAGAGCTGAGCACATGAAGAGGCCTATGTACCTCGTAGCCTCACGGTCACAAAGGTGGTGTCAACAAGTGAATTTTTTGGTGAGACGGACATTGTTTTTATTATGGTTTGACATTTCTGTGATACTAAGATAATATTGCCTTATATTTCTCTATTTAGAATAGTGTAATACACTCTTTGCCTGCAATGTGACAGGGATATTTATGGCATTTTTGACTGTAGCCTACCTATTATATTCCCACAAGTTGGTTGCTACTGTGTGTTGCCATGTGTGTTGCGTGTGGACATTTATCTCCATTTATCTCCAATGTAAATCTTCCAGGATGTTTCAGGATTTTTGTTTTTGATCCAAATAAATAAGGTATAGAAAACACCATAACATGCCGTAGCATTCACTATATTTAACTTTTAAATAAGCTGTTTAATAAATGAGCTGTTTGCTAAAGGTGGACCTTGTCATCCCACAGTTCACTTTATCACTTCTTCCTTGGCGTGATGGTATGTGAGATAAGTTTACTCAAGTGTGAAGGGTTGCTTATGCGATTGTCTCTTTTTTGAGTGGTAAGATTCCTGCAAAACAGTAAAGCCAATCATTTCTCAGTATTAGATCGTGCAGAAGCCGGCTTATTAGTGAGACTGAAGATTCTTGAAATGATGACGGGATATAAGGCTTACAGTCTCCTGCTCTGATCTACATTCACTGTTATTGCACATTTTGCCCTTTCAGGTAGTGAGCTATTTAAAAAGAAGTAGGCATCAACATAAACTTTTCAAAAATATAAGCCATAAATGTCTTCTTGCAACTGACATTTGGATGCAATAGTCGCCATCACACTCTATATAAAAGCTAGATTGATAGAAAATGCAACAATATTCTAGCTTGTCTGAACTTGTTTTGCGTCGTTAATAAATATTCTCCTGAGTCCAAATAAACCCATTTTAGTCTGTCACAACCAAAATAAAGTTATACAAAATAGAAGATGACAGAACACAAAAAGTATTTCCTTATTCTTGGTACCTGTCACTGCAAGACACATCTACTTTCTTCTCGCTGTGAGCTATTTAATATATTTGAGTCAGACAAGAACCGAAGATGACAGTATTCATATCACTTGCACATGAGAGTGAACACATTGGTCTGCTGGAAAAGGCCACGGCATTCCCCTGGTTACCACCAAACAAAAGCAAATGCAAGTGTACAACACAAATAGACTGTGTCACATTGCAACAATGTTCAGCTTTGTTATTGTCACTCTTTGGTTCGGTGGTTGCAACCTTGTCATTATAAAAGGAACACCCGCTCACTATGACCAATTTACATTGATAGTACATTCTCCCAAAAACATCCATGTTTGCTGCAGGATTGTTTCCACAGCTGCTTTAGTGACAGAAACATGGCAATCCAAGGGCTGTGCTGCAGAATATAGTTAGGTCTATAAATATTTGTACAGTGACCCATTTTTGTTATTATATTTGTTTACCAAATTAATAAAAGCAAACAGTATAATTGTCTAGTAGTAAAGTGTTTACTTTTAGCTGTAATTCTTTACTTCATAGTTTTTATTATTTAAAAAGAAGAAGAAAAAACATTTATTTGATCGTAACAGTGCACATTAATGAACATATCCTACCAAACACAAACTGTAAATGTGCCAGATTATAGCAAAACTGCACATTTACATTTGTACAGCTTGTGTTGACAAGTTTCTCAAAACGCTACTCTGTGGTCGTTATTCATCCACTCCACACTCGGTGGTGGTACGCTACTGTTGCAGGCAGCTGCCCTGGGGTAGACTCACCGACTCATCAGCCCCTCCAACTACCATTCACTCTTACGCAAATTGCATTAGTGAAGGTGGCTGAAGTGTCTTGCTCAAGGACACGACTACAGTCTGCAGGAGCTGGGATTTGAACCACAAACCTCTTGATTATAGGACAACCCGCTCTACCATCTGAGCCACTGTTGCTCTGCAGTTAAGCAACAAAAAATATGTTTAAGTCTTGGTGCAAAAAGACAATTGTTATATGGAACATATAAAATACATGTATGTTTGCAATACGGGGCAGCAGAGGAAGGGGAGGGGAGAGTTCAGCTTCCTGGCAGCCTGGTGGATAAAGGTGCCCTTCTGTCAGTTGGACCTTGTATGGAAAGAGAGTCCTTAGTCTTCTCCATGAGACAGGATTTAATAACCCTGCTGCAGGAAAGCAGGTTGAACGGTCCCTGTCCAGATTATTGTTAAGCCAAAACACAATGTTCATAAATTCATGATGATTGCGTCCCCTATACTAAAGTGATGCACTTTTATGCTTTGGACAATAATCAAGGACAAAACAAAGACAAAATTCATTTCAAATTAGAACTGTCCACAATGCATTATGAGTTTAAATTAAGTTAATGCTTTGTGGTCTATTACATCATTACATCACTTACATCAACATAACATGCCAATTGCTTACATTTATGCTTAACTTTTAAAACTTATAAGACTTATTCATGATGTAAATAAGTAAAAAATAGCACTTTTTTACTCTTGCACAAATTTGTCCAAAGCATAAAAGTGCATCACTTTAGTATAGGGACGCAATCATCATGAATTTATGAATGAACTAAGGATTAGCTAATGATGAGTTAATTACAGCTGTAAATGTTGTATTAAGGTATATCTTGCAAACTGATTTTCTTAAAAATCATGATGAATCATGATATTCATGCATAAACTTCATAATTACGATTAGTTAATGTTTTTGTAAAAAAAATAAAAAATGTTTTAGTGAATTCATCATGATTCTAAGATCATGATATATTAACAAGATGTTTTCATGAATTCATTACAGTAGTTACTTAATTAATTCATGCATGAAGTCATCTATGCAAGAACATGAAGTCATGTTAACTCATGATGAGTCATGATATCCTCATGCATCAATACATCATGAAATCATGCATAATTCATGCATAATTTCATGTTATTCATGCATGACTTCATGTAACCTTATTATAAAGTGTTACCAAATAGATAGTTTTGCTAACTGAAGTCCAGCAAAGTCCCCTCCTGGAACCGCCACCTTAACGTGGTGGAGGGGTTTGAGTTCCCAAATGATCCTGATGGCTCTGTTGTCGGGGGCTTCGTGCCCCTGGTAGGGTCTCTCATGGCAAACAGGTCCTATAGGTGACGGGTCAGACAAAGAGCGGGTCAGAAGCCCCTTATGAGAGACCAACAGGCCCGGTTAGAACCATGAGGCCGTCCTTCTGTGGACCCACCACCTGCAGGAGGAGCCATAGAGGCTGATGCAATGTGATTTGGGCAGCTCCAACAGCTGCCCCGCGACCCGGCAACGGAAAAGTGGAAGAAGATGGATGGATGGAAGTCCAGCAAAGCTGTGTGCCCCAGTCCACACAGACAAGAGGAAACAACATCATCATCATTATGCGGCGAATTGCGCTTTAATTTTTGAATCCCATCTACAACATCGCCTATTTTTGATAGGAAATAGATAGAGACTTGTGTCTTTTGTGTTGGAAACTAGAGATTTCACACTTTCAAACAAGCCTTTCCCGGTCCGTCTACTATGCTTCGGGAAGCCGTATAACATTGCGATAAAAATTCATATATTTTTACTTCAGAAATAAAGGTTCCTCCTCCAATAGAACTGTTATGGGTGCTAAAGTTCAATCTTGCCTAGGGCGCCAAATTGGCTAGGGCCAGCCCTGCCCAAGACACATACACACAGCAATTCATGAGGAAAAAGTCACAAAAAAGCCTTAGCTTTGGGAGAAAATTACCTCAAATGTGACATCAAATGTCACATTTGAGACAAATGTGAAACAAATGTGACATCATTCTTTTGTGCGGGGTGTCTTGCCAAAAGTAACAATGCTGGAAAGACATGTTTGACTTTACCTTTTGGGAAGTGTGTTGTTAGACCAATGCTGCTTGAACAGCCTGTCAGGAGTGATGAGTGAAGTCCAGGAGGGCCTTCATGATGGAACTCCGATTGCTCAAGTATGTATGTTAGTGGTGGCAAGCAACACCTTTCCCAACCTTTTTCTCATGTACCCTTCAGTCTTCCATTTATATTCTCAGTACTCACAGCCTCAAAGGTTAGTCTGAAAACTAACGAAAACTAAATTCCTTTTAAAGTAATATTGAAAGACAATTCAGTTTCACCTGTGTTTTTATTCTAAGGCCCCTATATCTTCCCTTTCCCCTGCTCTGTTATTATAAACAATCATGATCAAGTGTAACATTCATTTTGAAAATAGGAATACCTCTCACATGACCAAATCATGGCAACTCTATGGTAAAGCCTGAATCTTTATGTACAGTCCGTTCATTGATTCGCTTCCATAACAAGACTGAAAGGTAAAGAGAACACAGGACTGATTAGGCTGTTTCAGATCCTGTGTGCTCACTACCAGGGGCCTGTCAGTTTGGCTTTAGTGCTTCATCCTTTTTATTGCTGCCCGTCGGACCAGCAGACCAGACAGAAGGTCAGAGAGTCGTGCGATGCCAAAACTCTGAGGATTTCCACCCCCCTTCTCTCATTTTCCCTCTCCCCTTTCAGATATGCAGATCCTGGATGCCGTAACGAGAATATGTTCCTCCCAGAGACCATCTGCTCTGTTTGCACTCTGATTGAGAAAATATCAAAGATTGCTCCAATAATACTGATGAGTTGTCGGCGTGAGGTGGTTGCCCTTTTCATGATCGCCTTGCCCTTTTCGTAAAGGTATGTAGGCATTTAGGTATTTTAGTAAAATGTATTAGGCATTAACTGATTTAATTTCGTGTAGTAGAGTGCATTTCCACTGCCAACATACTCTATATTGCAAATATAATTGTCGAGGGAAAAAAGACAACACCAGTAAATGCCAACAGTTTAAAAAAAATTATCCATAAACACTAAGTATGGGTATCCGCAAAGATCCACTTGCATGTCTGAATACATGTACGTAATACATGTGCCAGGCCTGTGTGTGGTGCTGTTACGGTACGTAAAATAGAGAAAGACACTACATGGCGCATGCACATTGTAAAATATGAAACTGCCTACAGCTCACATCACTGTCACACGTTTTTTTCACTTATTTTTTCATCCAACATGTGAAAATTGTAAGGCAGAGAAAAGTTGCAATACATTTTCAATATGAATTCTAAGGCACTAATGTCTTTCCATTAAATTGTTTATTTCTGTGTATATACTGTATTATGCATATTCATCTTATTGTAACCAGACAAAGAGGAGGCCCGCTGCCAGCAGGAGCCTAAATAAGACATAGCTTAAATGTAAATGAACTGCAGTTTGTTCATTTAATTAATAATAACCAGGTAGATTTAGCGACATACCGAGGTCATGTTCAGTGTTAATCTAATCGAATATGTCCCTGACTTTAAACATGAGCATCTGTAAATGTGTAAAAGACATGACAGGTGTGTCTCTGAAACTCATGGAAGGGTCTTAGTTATTTTACAGTGATAAAGCTCACAAGTATGAGAGGAAAAAGGTATCAATGGAAAAGAACATCCACAAAAGCCCACTGCAATGGGCAAAAACACCACCAGATTATTTTTTTTATTTATTGGTTTATCTGATCAGGACAGTGCATGTTAATGAACATACATGGGTCTCATGCATGTAAACAAGCCACACCGGATTGTAGCCTTGGCTAATTTGCATCTGTCATCCCCCATGTGCACTCTCAAACACATGGCCTATTGTACATGTTTTTAGTGGCAGGGGAAACCGGAGTATTGTATTATGATTTTATTTTTCTGAAAAAATGCTTAGTTTTCACCTAACCCATAGTTATATCGTATCGTATCGATATCGAGATATCTGGCATGAATATCGAGATATGAAATTTTGTCCATATCGTTCAGCCCTACAATGAACATCCAGGTTTGAAAACAATGAAAGTGTAAATGACAAAAATAATGTAATAGTAAAGTCAACAAAGGGGCAGATAGTATCTTAAGGTTGGTCTTGTTCAAATAAATGGAAAATCTTAATCTTTTCACACATGTTTTATGATGCAGAAGGTTGGGTCTTGACAAAAAATATAAATATGTACATAAGCGTAGATTGAACCAACAACATACAGTAAGTAGGCAACGCTACCAACTGTATCCCTAATGGTTTTAACAAGATCTGCAAGAGGCGGTACTGGGGCATTTTATATTCTCAAATACACTCTCATTCATCCTGGCCTATTGTACATGTTTTTAGTGGTAGGGGAAACCGGAGTACCCGGAGGAAACCTACGCAGACACGGATAGAACATGCAAACTCCATACAGAAAGGCCCCGTCCAGGTGGGAATCAACCCGGACCTTCTAGCTGTGAAGCACGAGCTCTAACCGCTGTGCTACCGCGCCGCCAAGGAACGTTTAAGGGGTGTCAGAAAAAGATCTTCAGTTTGAATCATTCACAAATGAATGGGACTGCGTCACCTAGCACGCTCTCTCTCCCTCCCTCAGTGGCACCAGTTGTGGAGCAGACAGGGCTTAGTATAATGGTACACTGAAGATGTGCAGAGGCAACCTGCCCCCCGCGATCAAATGATAATTGCGTGACCCAACCAATGGGTTTTTTACTTTTTGTTTTTACATTAAGATGAAATTGTCTACCATGTGCACACACAATAAAATGGTTGTGTAAATGTTATCTTAGTTATTTTTATTGATGCTATTGCCATTGTTTGCTATTGTTGAAAATTACCAGCCACAGCAGGTTTGTGGATGAGTCTGAACAGGCCTTGAGCTTGAGATTTACTCGGTGTCCCTGAGTTTGACTGTTTACTGGAATGACAATAGCTGTCTCTGGAACGTAGAGATACTTTTCTCTGTGGATGCTTACTGAATATAGAAAGCACTCTGCCTTTTTGTCAGTTGTTATGACTTAAAAAGTTCACTCCAAATTCAATATGAAACTTATTACAATAATTACAATTGTACACACACTCAAAACTTTCCTCTTAGCAAAGTCGTTGCTTACCAAACAAGTAGATAGATTCATCCCCAATTGGAGAAATTCAAGTGTCGAGGAGCATACAGCGTGCGTCCTCAATACCAAGCACTCCCAATACAATACAGACATCAACAGAAATAGGTTAAATAGGTTAGAAAAGCTACTACTACTAAAAAGTGCAATAATAATAATAATAATAATAATAATCATACAAAAAAAAGACCAACAAATCTATCATCAGAAACTATCATAATTCCGAATGTATGATGCAAATCCTTGTGTTTATCAATCTTTTTTATCTGAAGTTTGGATATGCAAATGGTAATGAAAAATAGCTGTGGTGATATTTAATCAGATATCATATTGTTGAGCGAGCGTTGGAATCCATACAAGCAGTGCTCGACTTTCAGCCCAGGGGACCACTTGTGCTTATGCAGGCATTGACAGCCGTGTACATAAGTTCATGATTCACACCAAGAGCATTTGAAAGCGCTCAGTGAAGCAGATGGTACCACTTGAAGGAATAGTGATTCTGAGTTGCCACCATGACATTGTTTTTTTTTTACAAAATAGAGATCACATTAGAAAGTCATGCTATCTTTCCACTTTGCAATTCTAAAATAAGGTGCCGTCACTTTAGTAAAAAAAAAACCTGTCTAAAAATGATGTTAACTGTGCAGCATGTAGCGTGAGTAAAGGACACTTTATTTTTTAAAGACGATCCCCATTTCTCGCCTAAAACATCACTGTTGCCAGGAGAGGGGGAATGAAGTAGACATCATTATCGGTCATCAACCTTTTCACACCAAGTACCACCTCAAAAAAATATTTGACCTTCCAAGCACCACTATACTTAAAAAAAGCACACAAAAAACAGCCAACTTACTCAAACAGATGACCATTATTTTCTGAGGAAGCCCAAGTACCACCCAGTGATACACGGATCTCTATTTTAAAACCACTGGGCATAATTATGGAAACACATTTGAATGAAATAAAATAAAAATGCAATCTTATAAATGGCATGACATGCTGATAGTAATGCTGATTTTGAGTAAGTTAGGACATAATTTGGAACAAGCATTAATTCGCTAAAAATGAGATAAATTAACTTAAACACCTAAAATAAGACAAAAAACCCTTGAAATGAGACAAAAAAGTCAAAGGCAAGAAAAATCATTCTTGTTCCATTGGCAATAAGATTGTCCAATCCTACTCAAAATCAACACAAATTCCGATAACTCAAGCACTTTTATGTAGTTTTTGTCCAAGATAAGTGTACGATAAGTTGGCATTTTTTCCAGGATCCAGTAATTGGTTCGTTTCACGAGGAGATAAACCTGCAACTTGGTTAAAACCTGAAAAGGTTAGCTCAGTATAGGCCCAGCAAGCCCCAGCGACACAAACTTTTATTGTTGCACCATAGTTTGGAATAGCTTTTTGTTGTCAGCATAAATCAAGGAGTGTCCTCTCTGAATGAGAATGTGAGTATTAATGAAAGAAAAGAATAATCTGGGCCGTGGCTGGAAACCTGCTTGTCACATTTGAATCATGGAGGTCATTTACTCAAAAGGCCAATATTGTGATGGGAGATGAAAGTGTTATGAATGCAAGGCCAGTCAGCTTCCTGTGTACGCTCTGGCAAAGGGAGATTTATATCCATCCCTCTGAGCGTTCAGCAAAGTCATATTTGCTTTGGGTTTCTCTTGCTCCATCCTCCTCGCCGTTTCAGACAATAACAGCCTCCGCAATATTACGCCAACAACACTTCATTCTTTTTGGCTGTCTTCCAGCAGATGAGGGCTGACATGGTAAATGCGATGTTTCAAAAACGTCTTACAAATATGCTGGTTTCCGGAAAATTGGCGTGAATGAATACTAATGTCCGTGTAGGAGTGCTTACCCAAGGCCATAATAAACCAATATGACACGTCTAGGAATAGGTAATAAACTGGGCTAGCCATAATGAAGTTACTCCAACAAACCATTCACTGCTGTATTTATCATCAAAACTTTTTGAATAACAATATGAAGTAATTTGACAAACTATAGCACATGTTTGGGAATTAATGCGCTGACTTTGTAAATGTGAAAAGGTAACGCTCTTATTGAAGACACTGAATATTGGCAATGATAAAGTTAAATGGGATTAGCCGTAACTTGTAATGATACTGTGAACATTTGTTTCCAGTTCCAAGCAGCATGTCCAAATAATTTAGCATAGCTTCCACCTTGTTCTTGACTCAAATATATCATTGATTTCCAAGTTTGGAACTCACACTTTTGATTTACACTTCACGATCACCATTTACTAAACCAACATAACGATGCTGGCGCGGTCAGTACACTGTCATTCCCGAGGACACAGCATCAATACTAGTCATGGCTGTGATAGAACCAGATAAGATAAGATAAAGATATAATCAGGTCAGTTAAGATGAATAGTCCTGGCTGTAATTTTGTGAATTCAGAGAAAAGTTGACTAATGCATTTGTTGAATACTATGACTTTGCATGTGAACTGGTGTTCTCTGGATATGATGTGGGTGATGATTCTTGTAGCTGTATCTAATAATAATATTGAAAAGAAAAACATACATCAGCTTTCACTCAAGAAGGGGACAAGGTGTGGGCGCTTCAAGCCACTTGGACCTGTTGCCGTTATAGAATCAAGTATTGTTTGATTAGTGGTGTCATTCCTTATAAAGGTGACTTTGACTTTAAACTTTTTTTTTAATAGAAGAGGAAGTAGAACAATATAGCAGAATGTAGTTTATCACTCAATATGCTTTAGATATAGCAGTCCATAAGGTCATTGATCTTCTTGCGTCAGCTCAATATTTGATGTAGGCCTATATGTAGTTTTTGTTGTTGTAATCACAATATATTGCTAATGAAACACAGTTAATCATGGACTGGACATGGGTTTGTTAGAGTTGGGGACATTTCACTTTTATTCACAGAAGCTTCTTCTTACCTCTTGTGGTCAGCATTCTGACCTCAGTTAAAGCCCTCCTAGGGATGGATACTGCAAGTTAGCCTTGGCTATAAATGTAGTAGTGTGTTACTCATTAATTGTTCACACTTGTCCCTGTCAAATAAATGAAATAAAAAAAACACCCCGGTTAGTAACTCATGCCAGCTCAGGACATAATCAGATTCACTTCATGTATTACATGAGCGTGACATGTATTTACAGAGCTTCGTAAAGAGAGCCATTGAAAAGAAGTCACCAAATGGCATCATATATGAGGGGAATTTCCATATCAGAGCGCATTCTGCACTCCCATTTCTCCTCTTTTACACATACACTGTATATAGAGGCACTGTGATCTTCAGAAGCCATTAGAGATGAAACAGACCAAATCTGCATGCAGTACAGATCCCTCTTTCAAATAAACACCCATCATAACATAAAACATTAACAGTTTTCCCCACAGTTCAGAGAATATATCGCATTTACCAATCCGCCGCTAAGCTTCGAACATTACCAATACTGACAAATCAGCAAATGTCCTGTGGGTGCAAGCATCAAGTAATAAGCCACATCAAATGAATTTGCGTTGGCATGCCTTAGGGGACAAAAAGTGTTCTTTTGTCATATATCATATTATATCATATTTGTCTATGTCTTGCCATAAGATGCATTCTAGTAAAAATAAATAACAAATAAACGCTGGAGGGAGGACTGATGGGTGTTGCACAAGGATCAGATGGATGTTTTTACAAAATATGGCAAGTTGGTTCTCAAAATATGAACATATCACTTAAGAAAGTTAAGTATTGTGTGCACTACCCCCAGATCCAAAACAGGTCTATAAAAGAACACACATTTTGGATATGGGCAGAAAAACACTGATGAAAGCAGAATCACAAAGACGAACATTTCGTCATTTGTTTCACCTAAAAAAAGAGGGATACCTGCACTGAACTTATACTTAACTCTGACTATACCCTGGTAGATTGTTGCTTTATATAAATGAAATACACTGTTGATTCCACTCAGCATTCTGTCCCTCACCTCGACTGTGTGCGGTCTTTAGCACGAGCTTTGTTTAGGTAAACCGCGGAATTCCTCTTCAATCGCAAGTCTCTCCATATATTTTCCCAGTCAATAAGGACAATGGCTGTTGGCGAAACATGGCAAGGAGTGCGCTGAAATCATCCATGCGTTGCTCATCTATCGGCCTGCTTGCTGTGTAATTATGTGGGATGTGCAGGCTGCCATTTGGTGCTATTGATTCCCTCAACCTGTTTCACACTAGGCCCTGGTCCCTCAGTGATTATTTGCTTTGCAGCTCCCTAGCTTTTCAAGTGTCCACATCCACAGGTAAGGTGTTATCCACCCTGAGAGTTCTCTCTTGAGGTTTGGTGAAAGGGTGGTCATCACTATGGAAATAAAAAGGGTGCTGATTTTATTTTATTTTGTGTTAGGTGTAAGAGGGGTTGTATAAGGGGAAAGAAATCAATCAATTAAAATGTATTGCGCTCACTTACACCTCCCACCCTCCGTCTACACACACATCCCTCACGCACACACATGACAGAATAAAATAAAGCCCATAAGGCACACATGAGGCTGGGTACAGATGCGCAAAGTGAGGAAACACTATCAGAGGAGCTGTCTGCATCGGGAGCAACAGACTGGCGACAGCTACAGGACACAGGGCACCCAGAGGAGGTGTGGCAGAAACACCATCCGGGCACCCATAGGACAGCACCCACACAGCCACAGCAAACCACTGCTCCCGAGGCAGAGCTCCCTCAGAGGAAACACTGAAGATGATAAAAATACAATAAAATCAATAAAAGTAAAACATAATAATAATAATAATAATAATAATAATAAATATCACATAACAATAAATATCCCAAATTAAGAAATAGATGAATTCATATATAATTAATAATTATATAATTAATTAAATTAAATAATTAATATAGATATACATATATATATATATATATATATATATATATATATATATATATATTATATATATATTGTATATTATATATATTATATATATATGACCCACAAACTGGAGGAGTGGCTCCAGCAGATCCCAGGAAATACATCAGACATCTCGGTCCAGAAAAGTGCAGTTCTAGGAACAGCAAAGATACTGCGCAGAACCCTCAAGCTCCCAGGCCTCTGGTAGAGGACCCGAGCTTGGAGGAAAAAGAGACCGCCCGCGGAGGGTGAGGAAGATTTTTTTTAATATATATATATATATATATATATATATATATATACAGTATATACAGTATATAAAGCTAGAGGGTTCTGCGCAGTATCTTTGCAGTTCCTAGAACTGCACTTTTCTGGACCGAGATGTCTGATGCATTGGCGTAGCCACGGGTGTGCCAGGGTGTGCCAGTGCCACCCACAGAGCCAGCTGGCACACCCAAAAAACTGAATGCATTTTTTTTTTTTTTTTTACATATAACGTAAATCCTCTAATGGCCTGTATTACATGTAGCTGGCGAAGGCAAATAAAAGCTGGTCTCTCAAACAGGCCGGGGCTGTTATTAGAAACTATAGGGGTAGAAATATTTCCCATGTTCGGAATTTGTCTCATACTCGTGTAAACGATAACTCACGTGCAGGATGTAAACAAACGGGAACCCAGGCCGAGAGAGGGAACGCTGCGGAGTGGAGCTGATCCAAGCGTGACTTTGAGACAGATTTAGCCACTTTTCAAACCTTCTGTGACTATAAACAGGGCAAGCAACAAATGTTGTGTGACCCTCCAGGGTTTTAATAAAGTCCTCAAAGCTCATCCAGCGGCTCCGTGTGCAGGTAAGTTCCACACCTCAAAATAACTCCTCCGATCTGCGCGAGCGTCTCGTCTTCTCTCAGGTCTGTTTTATGATCGATCACAAACACAAACGCTCCGTCTAAAGTCGCCTTTACACCAGATAACAACAAATAATCCGGTCCGCGGTCAAAAAAAAAGAAGAGAAACCTGCATTGACATTGATGTCAATGTTCCCCTAACAGCAACGAAACGCTTCCTGTTGTCCCTACAAAATAAAAGTGTCAATGTTCCGCTGGGAGAGTGTTTGCAATGTTAATTAATAAATGAACCTAATATTTTAGGTTCAAAGGACACAAATCTCGTTTTTCTTCATTCTACTGGTCGTCCGTTTTGCTCAAATAAAAATAAAAGCTGTCTGTAATTTTGGCCTGGTTCCAATAAAGGCCTGGTCCTCGATGTGCTTGAGTAAATAAAGGCCCCGGCCTATATTAGAGGATTTACAGTATGTAGCTTTTCCTAACATGTGTGATAACCAGTCGATCAATTTGTAAAAATTGCCACCAGGCGATGCGTTGCGACACCTGCACTGGGCATGTTAACTCGATCAATCAATAAAAAAGTGTTATCAGGTGAAGGGGGTTGTGACACCTGCACCTGGCAACCAACCTAATGACCTGACTGTGACCCTCCCGCACAGCGAGCACTGCAGGAGCGATAAAAGTGTTAGTAGCCTATCTACTACTCGCAGACAAACTGGACTCTGACGAAATAATAAACCTATTCAAGGCCAAGCCACGCCGCCTTGCGAAGCTGCAATAAGAAGCTGGGAAGTTCAGATGCTTAAATAATACATGCGATAGTGTGAGTAAGAAAAACAGGTTTACTTATAAATATGACAGGAAATACATGTGAAAAGTGTTAACAACTCTTTTAAATCGCGTTAAAAACATGTGTTTAAAGGTTGAAAAGTTATTATGATGTATTTCAGAAGTTGAGAATGTGTTTGATTATACAAGTTAATGCCAGCCATTGATTTTGAATATGTAAGTCGGAATTTATTAGTTTTGCCTGCAGGGGAGCCCTTGCCACTCTGCTTTAAGCAAATTATGAAACTGGCAACATTTTCCCCCGTCAGAGGGGCATTACATGTACCCAGTAAGAAAAAAAAGTTCTATTTGTTGAGAAAAATTTGGCACACCCAGTGTTTGCTGGTGCACACCCAGTGTCTTTTTCTGGCTACGCCACTGGTCTGATGTATTTCCTGGGATCTGCTGGAGCCACTCCTCCAGTTTGGGGGTCACTGCCCGAGTGCCCCAACGACCACGGGCACCACTGATGCCTTCACTCTCCAGGCCTTCTCTAGGTCTTCTCTGAGCCCCTGGTATTTCTCTAGTTTCTCGTGTTCCTTTTTCCTGATGTTGAAGTCGCTAGGTATTGCTATGTCAACCACCACGGCTTTCCTCTGCTCTTTGTCCATTTGTTCATTTGTTCATTTGTTCATTTGTCAGCCACTTGGTTATGGTGCTCCATGTAAGCTTTCCCTGCCAGCATCTTACACCCTGCAGTTATGTGGTGGATTGTCTCATTGGCCTCTTTGCACAGTCTACACCTGGGGTCTTGTCTGGTGTGATAGATCTGGGCCTCTATTGCTCTGGTGCTCAAAGCCTGCTCCTGTGCAGCCATGATGAGTGCCTCTGTGCTGTCCTTCAGGCCAGCTCTGTCTTATATATATATA
The DNA here is from genome assembly GCA_007210695.1 of Neogobius melanostomus. NCBI lineage: Eukaryota > Metazoa > Chordata > Actinopteri > Gobiiformes > Gobiidae > Neogobius > Neogobius melanostomus. The sequence continues at coordinate 5,163,545 of VHKM01000106.1, read as the reverse complement.
TATATATATATATATATATATATATATATATATATATATATATATAGAAAGGAAGGAAGGAAGGAAGGAAGGAAAGAAAGAAATAGATTTAAAATTAATGAATGTTAGTTAAAAGCTAAGCTAAAAAGCTGGGTCTTGAGCCTGCTCTTATGCTGCGTTTACACATAAGCACGATGCGTTACGAATGGCATTTTTCCGTCATTCGTGACGTTCGTGACTTGACTTAACGCATCTTGATGGGATTCTTAACAGAGCGCATCAGCTCGTGACATTCGTGATGTTCGTGGAGAAAGTTTTTGGCTGTCAAAAAATCTTCCACGAATGTCACGATTCACCCTCTGTTCGTGGAGTTCGCAACAGAGCGTGTCCTTTCGTGATGCGTAGTGGCGCTTCGTAATTCAGCGTGAGAGCATTCGTAAAGCATTCGTAAAGCATTCGTAGTGCAGAATCACTGTTTTCACGCTCAGAATTGATAGAAACACACGCTACGCCGAAAAGTTAATGTTCGTACCTGCACTATGCCAAAGAAAAGTCCCACAAAGTCGGCCAGTCCGCGCTCCAGGCCCGGGACAGCACCTGCTCCTGCCGCTCCTCAGGTGCTGAAGTTGTTACGCGGGCTTTTCTTCCTGTAGTCGTTCCTCCTAATGTTTGGGAGCCAATCCCTGCCACCCCCTATTGCCGCCCCGCTGGAGAACCCGACTGTTATATATTTGTCCCGATTTTCCGCGCGTTTGTGGAAAAAAGAAAAGGGACAGTAAGAAGTGCGCCTTTCCCGCACTGTTTACTGTCCCTGAATGCATCTCCCACGCTGCCATACGCACTGACCCAAACAACAACGCGTGGTTACAGCAGCTATAACATGGATAAGTGTTAAGACTTATTTACAACTTTAGACATGTAAAACAAGCGGTGATGGGCGTAGGGCAGGTGGAGACAGGCCTGTTGTTCTGGATTATGCAAAAGAAGTTTTGCCAAATGGAGCTAATGATCAACCAGATGAGTGAGAATCATGGATAAAGAGGTGAAGAGTTCTACGACAGATCCCCAGAAGATCGAGTGCGCAGTGAGTGTAGTGTTTTTATGCTTAATGTGGAGTAAAGTCTGGCTGAATGTGCCGCTGTTGCACAGACTCATTTGACATAAAGCGCGTGTGTTTATTGCTATGGTTTGTCTTGATAGATTCCGCGTTTGACAGGAGCATATGACTTAGTTTGGGTTTGATCTAAGTTCAGTTTTTCATAGACTGTGAAAAACGTTTGCTATTCTACAGTATATGGACAGTCCCGACGCTCAGCTGGTCTTTGCTTTTGCTTAACCCGATTTGGCAAGAGCCCAATGAGGCAGGTGAGAGCACGGCGGACCAAGACGCCTCTGCTCCGCCTCCAACCCGGTGTGTGCGGCAGGCGGTTTGTCCACATTCGCCCGATTCTTGACAGATTTCTGACAGAACTCGACAATTCCCAATGACCCGTAACAGACCGCAACACCTCGCAATACCACGCAACACCACGCAACAGAGCGTCACAGCCCGCAGCAGAGCGGGACGCATGTTCGTGACCGTGCGTAATAATTCGTGCCATTAATCGTAACGCGTAGTAACAGGTCGCAACAATTTGTGGCGGTGCGTGAAACCTCTACCCCGAATCATCACATTCGTGATCCTCGGCCACGAATATGGATTCGTGGCATTCGTGACTCGTCGTCGTTATGTGTAAACGCAGCATTAAAAACATGAATGTTTTCTGTGGCCCTGAGCTCCTCCTCAGGTCACTCCAGAGGTGAGGGTCAAAGAACTGGAAAGACGCCTCACCGTGTGTGTCCTGACTTTGAGAATAACTAGAAGACACCTCCCAGAGGAGCGAAGGGGCTGCGAAGGCTCATAACATAAATGCAGTTCTGAAAGATAAGAAGGGCCCAGACCATTAAGACATTTAAAAAATATTAATAGAACCTTAAAGTTGACCCTGAACCACACGGGGAGCCAATGCAGCGATTCTAAAACTGGTGTAATGTGGTCCCGCCTCCTGATCTTCATCAGGACACGAGCTGCTGAATTTTGCCTGGTTTAAAAAAAACCTGAGATACTCTTTTTAGGAAGACCAAAAAGCAGTCGACCAGAAAGCAGTCGATGCGACTGGTGATAAAAGCATGGATTAGCATCTCTGGCTATGTTCTTTAAATGGTAAAAACCTATATTTGTGATATTCTTAATGTGTGGAATACAAGCCAGCTCAGAGTCCAAAATCGTACTCAGGTTTTTCACTTGTGAGGAAGGATTAATTGACAGTGATTGTAGTTTGAGTAAACGTTTCTCAGCTGGCCTCAGAACCGATGACTAAACTTCTGTTTTTTTTTTGTTTTTTTACATTTGGGAGAATCTACTATTGAACAGCATATATTTAGGTTAAAGACTACAGGAGGCTAGCAGATCAGGAGCAGGCAGCAATTTTCACATTTAAAATGAATTTTCTTTATGTCCATAATATTGAGAGACATTATCAATGTTTTTTAATTAATACAAACTCCATAGAATTTAGGTTAATAGCTTGTCCAGCCCATCACATCTAATCTATGCACCACTTTGCACTACAACTGTGTATGCGCTCTATAAATAAGGGTTTGATTGTTTTTTTGTTTTTTTCATTATCTTATGATTGCTATCCTACAGTATAGCCAGGCAAATGTTCTCAAAGTGGTCCAAGGCTTCCTAGGGGTCTCAGAGGTATTACACATGAAAATAGAATCATTTTTGATTTGAAGTTGAATGTAAATTAATGTCCAATGTCCATATATTGTCTTTTTTTTTCAATAGCATTAAATAGCTTATTTTATTTAGATTTTTTAACAACAGAACCGAAAGCAGTTGCAAATCTGTTGTGTGCTCATCGGCGGTAATTTATTTTATCTAAATCTATGAGTAAATACCTTGTGTGTAATTGCACCCTTTACCCTTTGATTGTATAGTTTTGTTTGTTTTAGCAAAAATACTCCATAACTTTGTAGCAATAAGCACATTATAACTGTCAGTGTGCAGCTTTGAGCACCATTGATGATGAGGATTTCCTGTCATTGATTGGCCAACAGCAAAGGGATACATGCATGGATTCTCCTTATGCTTCACTTGTACATATCACTAAGTGTATTGACATTTCATTTGAGATCGAAGTGCAGCTGGGCAGATTTCCCATATAATTTATCTGTGGAGTTTCTTTGCAGTCAGTAAAAATATAGTTTATTTGCAGTGTTGTTTTTGGCAGCCCTTTTAGTTTTAGTTTTAGTCTTAGTCTTTTGGACGAAAATGCTTATAGATTTAGTCACATTTTAGTCATTTCTAAATGTGATAGTTTTAGTCACGTTTTAGTCAGACGAATATATAAAAGGTTTTAGTCAAGTTTTCATCAGTTTCATTATAAAAAGTTATAATTAATTTCGATAAGTATTGGAAATTGGGATAAATAATAGTTATCTATTGGCTTTATAGCTTTTGACAAACAGATTACACCACAATAGGCACTAGTAGAAGTGTCATTGTGAACAGGACTTTCCCCAAAAGCGCCCGCTCTCCTCGTTCTCTGATCACCGCTTCCAGATTTTTTTTTATCAACAGCGCTGTCTGTACATACGTAGCCTCAACATGCTTTCTGCGTTCATACGCTACGGTATTTAAAACTGTCCTGAGTTCGATCTCCCTGTGACATCGATGTCAGATGCGCTCCGTGGAGGATGTACGCAGTGCACTGCACGCCACGGAGAGAGCGGATAGAGAGACAGAGAGAGAGAGAGAGAGAGAGAGAGAGGCGCCGCTGCCCGGCCGCATCATGAGTGCTGACGGCGCCGCTCTGTGTCACGTTTACCGGTGTGTTCTCCCGCTCCGCGTACAAACTCTGTTTGTGAACGATTTGACGAACCACTTTCTCCCATTTAGTCTCGTCTCGTCTCGTTGACGTAAACTCATAAACGTTTCGTCAGGTTTTAGTCCCCAAAGAGCTATTTTTAGCTCGTCATCGTTACGTTATCGTCATTAAAAAAGGGGCGTCAACGAAATGATATCGTTATCGTCTTCGTTGACGAAAACAACACTTTATTTGCAAATATTCTGGCATATTTGGATATGCCACAAATTTGGATATAATACACTTGCTGCAAATTTGCCAAAACATTACCATTTTGGAGTTAGTACAGTGAATAGACAATGTCACTACCAAGGGTAAATAATACTTTGTTCTCATTGGGCATATCGCCGCCAGGTTATCTGGCACGGCAAAAGAAATGGCAGATATTCAATTTTTAAGCTCACAACAATCTATTTAGTAAGACTAGCGCTGATACTCTAGTGTTAACACTAACAACACTGTGATAATAACAAAGCAACATGAGGTATGCTGCTACATATTTATCGTTAACCGCTCAGCCATACTGACACCCCCATATCAATATGAGTGTAGCTGGAATTCTCAGTAAATGTTTGTTTCTACACATCTTTTTTTCATTTTTAATGGGTAGATGTTGTTCTGTAAATAGGGTAGGCATAATAAGCCACGGCTTCAGCCTACACCTTTTTGGTTACCCTCCTTGTTTATAATTAATTTACTGTATGTTCTATGTTTTGTAACCGAATAAACCTTCATTGATTTCATCATCAATGCTCCCTGGTGACTCCATTAGGATCCTAGGGAGCATTTCCTGTCATCGACCCACTAATGCAAGGTTGCATGGTCTTAATGCTTCATTTGTACATATTGCTAAGTGCATTATTGACATGGTATTAAAGATGGAAGTGCAGCTTGGTACACACATGTAGAGATTGTTCTTTTGATGTGGAAATTGTATTAATTTATTTTTTATTTATTTTTTCAGGCACAACATTAAGAGCAAATTTACAATGTTGGCCTGAAGTGCTTAGGATGCTGTTAATATTTTGACAAAAGCACATGGAGGAAGTCGTTTGTATCAGACCCAGCCAGTGCCACGCTCCAGGTTTACCTGGAGGCTATGGGCCGGCCACAGGTCCGTGCATCTCTGGAATATAGATGAGTGCCTTTCCACATACGAGAAAACAGCACAATAATAATAAGTTATTTGTTTCGCTGCACATAAACTTGCACTACTAAGTGAATGGATCAAAATTGTACCGAACATGCTGGACTGAAACAGTTGTACCGTTACAACTGTTTCAGTTCAGCAATGGCAACACAAAACACGTCTTTTCATTGTTTGCGTTGCCATCCCCTATGTAACAGATTCAGTACTTGTTAGGGCTGTAACAAGTATTGGGGTATGTAAACGCATCATTCATATTCTCGTGAAAAATGGCAAAAAATATAAAAAAAATCACAAATTCTGTCAGGGTATTTAAACTTTTGAGCGCAACTGTATTTATTTATATATGCTACATTGTCACGGTATACATTGTTCAAGCTATTAAAATGCTTTTGAAGAGGGCATCACCTTAGGTGGAGCCCTTAAACTGTACATGTTATTTTTATGACGGTCTTTAACAACAACAAAAAAGGTGTCACAGAACAGTTAAGACACTGATTGGAGACATACCATTTGTGGGCGACTCACTTGGCATTTTGCTTCATACCATTATCTTCAGGGCAGTTTGGGTAGATCCTCTTCTGCATATAAGCCAATAGCCAGTCTGGGAGGGATTATGGCAAAGGGCACAGCTTAAATTGCTTCCAGTGAGTTTGGAGAAAAAGCTTATCAGTGGTGTCTGCAAGCTCCGGCACATTGCAATCCACTCAGGGTCAGTCTGAACTCCCTCGCTTCCATTTAACACAGCCCACACAATGAGATTTACTTGTTTATGAAATGTAAAGCAGTGCTAATTAAGCCAAATTTAAGGCCATTATTTCTTATCTGATTGTATTATGTCCACATTTCTCAGTGCCAGGCTGAAAAGGAGCCACAAATCCCAAGCTTAAGCAAATCACATCCTACACTAAAGCACTGTTACAGCATGATACCATATATTCCGATAAAATTATTGCAAGCTTGGAAGCAAAGTTTTTACTCAAACTTTAGCCTTTTTCTTTTTCCTATGTAAAAATGTATAGCTGCATGCTTTAGACATTGGCAGCTGTTTTTGTTTTGTACATACACTGGGATAGGCACAATATGTTTTAGCTTATGCCTATTCCATTTCAGACTTTATGTATAAATATTTAAATGTATGAATAAATTAAGTCTGAATATTTATTTTTTTGTTAAATATCTTGGCACAGATCTGCAAAACCACTGTATTACAACTCAAAAAATAAATCTCTGGGTATGTTCAAGTGATTACATTAGTAAATAAAGCCTTTTACAGAAGCACTCTGGAATTATAAAATGCATTTCATATAATATAGCTAACATTAGATTAGTACAAGCACTTTATTACAAGGCGGCAGGAGAGTTGAGTAGCGTAGAAGAATCCGTAATGTCACTGAACTGTGAACCTTCTTGGAAAAAGTAATACGTTCAGAAGGACCCATTAATGTTAATTGCATTCATTCTTTCATTGATAACCTTTAATTAGTGTATCAATTCATGAAAATGGCAGAAATGTCTTGGATCTTTGATATTTGCAAAAACTCCAAACATCCGATAAGATTTTAATTAAGTGTAAACAATAAAGTCAAAGAACATGAAGCTAACCGTGTTTTGGTATGAAGATTAATAATGCAGTTGTTCAGGTTACACTCACCTTGTACTGATTGGTGATTTGATTTTTACACTCCCATATTCCTACTCTCTTTGTGCCGTGGCAAAATGGCCATTTTGGCCAAAATGGGTAGGTAGAGACAGGCGCCTGACAACTTCAGACGAAATAGAGCACATTACTGATACAGTACATGGGACATAACAGCGGGTAAACATTGCAAGTTGTCTGCATGTCAACACTGTCTTTGGCCATTGTGCAAACAGCTGGACCTCCAGGTATGATTGAGGATAAGAGCAACCGTGCCACTGATCGCATTGTGGTGGCCAGAATTACAGACGAGTCCACTTTTTTTTTATATATAGCATAATCAATGGGCAAGCAAATAGCCGCAATGCTAGGCATGACTAACAGGCCCACTATGGAATCCCATAGATTTCACAAAGTGAAAGCCTTGCTCAAAATAATATTATTGATTCTCAAGAGTTTCTTCCTGTGACAACACCGAGGGGATTCATATTTTTACCCTTGCTGTTTTTGTCTTGTTTAATTGTTTAATTGTCTCGGAGAAATGTGAAGTCACCTACAGAAGGTGTGCGGACCCCTCTGTAGGTGGAGACTGAGCTCCCATCATGATTCTCTCAAGACTTGTGGTTGAAAATGAAAATGGGACCGAGTGAGGGACCTGTACAAGGCCACGTCCACAGGGCTCAAACCTCCCATTTTTTGACAATTTCTCGCTTGCATTAGAAGGAGAATGGCACCACTTACTGTCCAAGATCTCCAGGACGCTGGTCATGGAGATGTCTCCGAGAAGTTCCCTGGAGATAAAGAGAGTTTCTAGGTAGAAAACGAACAAGTTCAATTTCAGCGGAGTCTCCGCATGGTCTCCGAGAGGTCTGCGCCGTCTCAAGCAGTTGTGGCAACGTTGCAAACACTATTTGTTTCTGTGACGTCCCTGTAATGTCTCTGAGATCTGTCGGAGACTTGAAAAAGTCTCAGCTGAAACAAACCTGTTCATTTTCAACGAGACCTGGAAACTCGCCTTATCTCCAGGGGACGTCTCTGGTCTTTGTGACCAGCGGCAACTCGAGTCTCCACTAGTCTCTAGGCCGGTGAGATAGGCCCTTAATGATTTGTCTTTCTCTCCTGCATTTGTCTGTAATGGTGTTCTTCTGCTTTTTTTTTGAGTGGCTTGTGTATTTGCTCCAATTGTTTCTCCCATTGCATTGTTTTTTGCATTTGTTGAATGCTCTTCCTGTATCTCCAATGTACATTTTATTACAAGACAAGCACAGAATCTCATAAATGTTGCTTGAGCTCATGCTTATTGTGTAATAAAACGAACATAGGAGAAACGCAGAGAGCAATTTTAGCCGGTGTGTTACCTAACAGTTCTCATACATTATTATATTAGATTGATTATTATCAATTGATGTTGTTGTTGTTGTTGTTGTTGTTTTTCACTCACAATGGCATCACCATATATTCTGAACTATTTTACCCGAGACATCTTGACATGCAAGGTCTCCTTAACAAGAACCATATGGCACTCTTTCCAAGCCAAATATATTCATGGTGCTGATCCACTGAAATACATTAATGGGAACCGAGCAATTCAGCAAATTTATTAAAGCAATCAGAAAGGTTAAATAGTTGACATGACGAGAACAGAATAGGTGCTGATTTATTTCCCGGCTTTTCATTGCATCAAACGGTCACCCTTTTTCACGCCGTGTCACGTCTGGCTCCATATTCCGTTTCTCATCTCGCTAATACTTAAAAAATAGTGTTCACATGCCCATTAGACATTAGCACAAGCCGCTCCTCTGAATGTCATCATTTAGCAACCATTGATTCTTATTGTGCGTAGTTAAACAGACTGTAAAATGACTTTTCTCCCCACATTGAAGGATGATTAAGGCAATCAGGAGTGGGGCTTATGGTGTTTAACAATTTCCACCCTTTCAAGGTGAGACAGTGCCGCAGCCAAATAAAGCATGCTGAATGAACTTTTTGTTTTTATCCCTCTGGATGTTGCCTTGGACTTTCCGAGGACGTTTACACTATCGCGCATTTAGCATCTGCTGTGTTCCTTCACTAGGGCTGTTGGTGCGTCTCTAAATGTCCTTAAGCTATTTCAAGGCATACCGTAAATCACATGCTGTTTATCTGCAATGGCTGAATTATCAAAGGGATGCAAAAAGGTGGCAAAAGTCACCATTTTATATTCTGCAAAACATAGAAGGATGGAGTCATTTAAGTTAATGCAGTGCTATATTTCTAATACTACACTTAAAAGAATAATAATAATAGAAAAATAAGTGTCAAACATCTAACTCTCAGCAGATAAAAATGATCCAAGCTAACATGTAGTACCCGCATTAGTATTCTGTCTATGGTTCTCACCACTGATACTGTATTCCCTACAGGATGTCCCATTAATGCACAACTATTAAGGGCTTACTAAGTTTGCTTCTGAGCAAATCTTGACTGACAATCAGGGGATAAAGCTGTAAGCATGACATAAACCGTGTAATCCTGTATCATAGAAGCTTTCCACTGGCTATAACCACCCTTTCTCCTTGTTTATCATCTCCATGGCTCTGCTCAGGCACAACAGGCTCTGCTGCTCACAATGGCACACACCTATTCACATGTGAGGCGTTTCGGCAGATTTGCAACATCTGGGAGTGCCGGCCAATCCCCGGTGTCACCTCTAATCCTCCGCGTGCATGTCTTTTTGCTCAGACACACATGGGATCAAGTGGGCCATCCATTCAGGGCCCGCCGGGATGCCACGAGGTAAGATAAACGGAGAGACACAAGAAACAGCCACAAAATCAATACCAGACAAAGCCTTGAACTATGCATTTTCCTGCTATTATACAAAGAGTTTTTTTTTTACCTGTTATCTGCCAGTTTAGGGTTAGAGTTAGGGTTAACAATTATGCATATCCAAAACTCAAAACGTATTGACGGGAGAGCTTACAGCCTATGTGCCCGTGTGATGTCTCATTTGAAAGCCAAGACCTTCTAGTTTCTAAAAATATGTGTAAGATCTCTGTGAATGAAACACAACTTATGCACCTGACCCTAACTCATACACCCTGTTCAGCGGGGAAGGCAAGTAACAGATTCAACAAATTTACACCACTTGTTTGTGGTAAATGAAATGCTTTTTTTTGTGCAGAATAGAAGTTTACAAACATTCATCGAGTAAAAAGAAAGTATAGTTGATTTTAATTTCAAATAAATTTGAGTTTAAAGCAGTACTAAGTACAGTAACTCGTGCGCCCTAGAGGCCATAAGCGCCACTGCAGGTGTCATAGCATGTTGCGTTTTTTTTACTTATTGATTATTGATTATTAATAAGGTTGACTAGTCCTCTCGTAGCCAAACCATGGATCTAAAGCGCATCCGTGACATTATCGTTGGGTAAGAAAAAAGAACAGGCGCTGTCCAGAGTAGGTTAGAAAGAGCTCCGTATTCACAAACAAGACTTCTGTTCAGATCCTCCGGGGGTGCGTTTGTTTACTCTCCCAGGACAGCACAGACGCGACGGAGAGTTCCTTTTTTATTTTTTTTATTTCTCTCTTACAACAAAAATAATGAAAAAGCTGTTTTATAAATTAAAATCAGGCCGTAAGGCATTACATTACAGACGTCGAGCACATCCGTTCCTTTCTGACGACACAACAGACAACTCAGTCATTTTCCAGGAGAGAGCGGAGCAGCTGCTCAGAGAGCAGGATTCAGGAGGATTACTTAGAACTGCGTGAATTAAGCCAAAAACCGCTCTGGGGGTGTTTTTGAGAAGGAAATAGCATAACAACATGGTTAAAAACTCAAAAAAGTCGATTTTGCATGATATAGCTCCTTTAAAGCTACTAAGCAACCCCATTTTGCCGGACCGGCATGATTGCATTCCCAATTTGCATCGCTAGATGTGCCTCACCCGCAAACACCGAGTGAACTTTGTCCCACAGAAGGAGACCAGCGCTGCACCGCCCTCACCTCACAGCACACCCCTCACCCTGACATGCCCCCCGCATCATGTAAACACAAACATGTGAAGAATCGCAAATGTTTGAAGCTGCAGACACCACAACAATTAGCGGCTAACAGTTTAGCATTATGGCAGAGGTTTACAAAAAGATTGTGAACTGATAAACATCTGACAGACCTGCTCTGATGCAGCAGAAATCCCCATGAAATGTCAGTTTGTTTAATAATCCAACATCTACAGGGAGCAGTCAGCTCTTTTCCCCCTCATGATTACAGCAGGCAGGCTGTGGCGTTCAAGGGTTGTGGGGGGAAAAAGCTGTGCACTGTAAACTTAGTTCAGAAAATGGAAGTATTATGTTCTAAGTGCCAAAAATAAGAGACTTACATGAACGTTGCAGCTTAGCAAATAAATGTAAGTCTCACAATGTTGAATCTTCTTTATTCTGCTGATAAATGAGTGTTGCTCACAAGATTAATGAGATTTCCGTATCTCATTGAATGCAATCAGAGCAGTGTGTGGAGGGGAGTGAGGGGCCTGGGAGATGGTGGAAGGCCAGGTGAGGGGAGGGTGGTGGTGGTGGGGTGGAGCAGAGCAGGGTTTACTACTCCACCTATTGACGAAAAAAATTCAAAAAGACATCACTTACTGTAGCTTTGAGGGGCATGCAAAACAAAACAACCTCAGGAACCACTGATTTAGGTGCATGGGCATGAGAGCAGTCAAACTTTATAGGTGTAGAAACAATGGCTCTTCAGCGGGAAATTACTGATATTAATTGATCAACACGCCAGATATATTTTCATGAGAAGAACAGAACAATTAAAAATTCAAAAAAGTTAAGTGAAGATAGTATTACACAACTTGCGTCTGCCAGAGGCTGGCCATATAGAGTATTATAAAACCTTTAACTTCATCAAAGTACAATATGGCACAGGGTTAAAGGGACAGAAGGGAGATTTGTATGGAAACTGAAACTACAGTCCTGACCCCAAGCTAAACCAGAGTAACGAGAATTTTGTAGATGAAAATTGGTTCAGAGCAGTGCTCGAGACCTGTATCAGTGAAGGAGACTTAACATTTAAGCCAGCACAGGTCATTCTGCAATTTCACAAAAAAACATGGCAGTTCTCATTAAGTTATCACTGCTCTCTCAAAACAGCTCAAATTCTGAAAGTCTCTGGAATCAAACTTCTTTAGTGACACTTCAACTTCCAACTGTCCTTATTCGCTTCACCACTTATAAGCATGTTGTCATTTTAAAGCAGCATAGTATTGCAGTATTATCATGGATATGACCGAATAACCTGGATTAGGCTGGCTGTGTATCCAATAAAAGATAGAAAAGAACTGTTGGAAAACAATGCAACATTGACTAAAATCGCTCAAATGTAGCTACACAGTATTTAATTTTGATGATCTATGAGGCCAAGCATTGAATATAAAGCATGAACGATAAAAAAGAGATGACAAAATAAGAAGCATCATGGGAAAGTGGTTCAGTCATCAACTACTACCTCTAATTCTCTGGATCCATGGTTAGACTTGCAACCTCTTCAGCATGCCACAACAATCCCAACTAAAACAAAACATTTGCAGTTTGGCCCTGTTACAGAATATGATATCAATTAAGTATTTCCACTCGCAGTTGTGCCTACATATAAGCAGTAATCATGAGGATGATTATTGAAAATTAAAACAATTAACACAACAAATGAAGCTTCAGTGCAAATTCAACATGCAAGACTTACCTGCAGCATTCATTCAGTGCCTCATCACCGGAAGCTCAATCATCCAATCACAGCCCCATCCCAAGCCACACCTTCACGACAGCTAATCACCGCAGCTGCTTATTCCTGCTTAAGCCTCGCCAGGATTCCCTTCCTAACCTTCCTCGTCCATCACTCGGTCGTGTCCCAGCTGTGCTGCGACCCTCCTGCGCCCCTCCTCCACCTGGCCTCTCCTCGGCGTTGCCTGGGTCTCATCCTTTACCACCACCAGGGTCCGGGCTCCGGGGGAAGATTCATCATCGCCATGTATTTCGTACGCATTCATTAATGCAATCTTCCGCCGGGGTCTGCGCCCCAATAATGATTCATGTCCAGTAAAACGTCCGTCACGCCACTCTATTTCTTTTCAGGTTGAATTAACACAACAATTGAAACATCCATTGATAACAACTGTAATATTTTAGCAAAGGCCTGTGATCAACTGAAAAAGGTCCAGCGATCGGGACACACCATTTAAGAACCACTGCTCGAGATAGGTATCCTCCTTACAAATACTCTGCACAAATCACACTCACTTGAAAGAAGGAGTTAAGAACTTTTTGTCTATTGTAAGCAAGAATCAGCGCTGCATAAATAAACAATATTTGATTATATGGCTCATTTTAAGGTCTTTAAAGTTATTCACGGGAGGGAGGAGAAACATAATTAATGATTGAAGAAAAAACAGCAAATAAATAGATTTAATATCTGGAGCCGTGGTGCTGGATTGTGCACTATAACTCACTCTGGCTTTTATTCACTTACAGTAAATAGTGGGGGAGGATATTTCTACTTAATATAAAGCTCATTATAGTGAGGGATGGGCTGTGTCTGTTTACATCATTTATGGCCACATTTGGTACTAGACCAGCACCACAGTTTATGTATTCCACAGTCGTAAAAAATCATAAAACAAAACTAGTTCATCAAGTAGTAAAATAACTATAACTGCTCTTGTCTTATGAACTAATGCTCCTTAAAGTCCTTAATATACCTTCTTTATTGGATTGTATTTTCTGTACATATTTTCTAACCACAAGCCTTGGATGTCATGTCATAGTGAAGGTATGGTTCCAAAATTAGTGAAGATACGACTGTAAACGGAAAAATACATTTTTAATCTGTGCTGATAGTTCAATATAATCATATTAATAACCATATTGTGTTGGATGTAGCGTGTCTAGATTCTCACCATACTACAGCTGCTTTGGAGCTGATGACAATGTGGATGCTAATCTGTGCCAACGGCCTTTCCGACAACCACCAGAGTTTGTTGCACATGAATATTTGATCTGTTATATTAGGCTGCTTTATTTGTCGTTGTAAAGTTGTATTCCTGAGCAACTGCGACTGAGCGCGCTGCCATTGTGTTCCAACCTGACCAGCATGTTTTTGTAGGTAGGGGAAACTGGAGTACCAGGAGGACACCCAGCTGCTCCTCTGAAACAGTGCACCGCCTCCTGGATCACCTCCTTCCTCCTGCGCAGCTCTCTCCTCACTGCCTCCTCTTGCTTCTTCTGGTCTTTATCTTTGTCCTCTCTCTTCTCCCCTGGCTCTGACGCCATTCTTCACCTGAGGGCCACCAAACTCTGCCTTACAGTTGAGCCAGGACTCAGCGAATATGAAAACACAACAGTCTTTCACCGTCTTCTGGGAAGCGTGTAGCAGACGAGTATAATCCAGCTTATTCTCCAGTGAACGTACATTAGCCAGAACAATAGTAGGGATATAACACTTGTATGCAAGTCTGCGAGTTTTGCCCGGATAGTTCCTTGTTTGTCCTTTTTTTGTTTCCTGTATCACCTCATTTGACGCCTCCACTGTGCTGCAGGCATGGGCGTCGGACTGGGGGGGTAAAGGGTACTGAGTACCCAGGGCCCAGAGCCGGGTAGGGGCCCTCAAAAGTGCTGCAAAAAGCGTTCTGTATTGTACTTTCTAAATCTCATAATTGATATAAGAATTGAAAACAACCGGGCGGAAATACAATGGAATTTTGCACAAACAATAATGATGGATGAATCTCAGGGCCCTGACACCCCTTTAAAAATGTCCCAAATGGTTCAGCCCACACACTGGTGTTCAGCACCGCGCATTTCAACTCAACAGTGACTTTGATGAGGTGAGCTCTGCAATGCAATGACACCAAGCTAGGAAAGAGACATATTAGTCTTGCCACGCTCTTATGTGCTTTTATTTAACACTAGCCTATTCTAGCGGACCTTAGATGCAACTTTCTGTCATAAATGACAGTTAAACATGAGGTAAGAGTCCTGCCTCTGCCTGCGCTGAGAAGTGGAAGGTGCAGAGTCAGAGAAAGAGCCACAGACAGAGCTCCTTCTCTCCTCGTTTTAACCTCTAAAGTTTCTCTTTCCATATATTTACTGTAATTGACTGCAATCAGTCCAAAACAGTGACAAAGGCCACAGGTCGCTCACGCTATTTTCGCCGAATTAATTATGCTAATTAGCCGCGCACATTTGGAGACTGGCATTATAAATGCGCAGCCTTGGAGACGAGTCAACGTGGTTCCAGTGAAAAGGTGAAGGGCTCGTGCCATTTAGCCTATTCCAATGGAACTTTTTAGAACAAGAATACACAACAATACACTTAAAGGTAGGCTTCAAATATGTGAGACTAAATGAGGCCAGGGAACAGGCCCTTGAGTTTTTTGTTGCCAAAGGGACAACATGTAGTATAATTATTTTTTGTAAAATAGTATTTAAAAGTCACAAATGTGTTATTCCCAGCACAAATATCCCATGTCCCTGGTGCAGCCCTCCTGTTTAATGTGGTATGCTAATTATCATAATGTTCTATCTAAAGCTAGCAATTTCAATTCGCCCAATGAAAGTAGAATATTCCACCATCAATTTAAATATCTATATCACTACAGGGATTAAAGGTTATTCCATTTCTGTAACTGAAGCCAAATCAGATGAAATTTCAAGTCAAACACCAAGGGTCCAACAAGATAGTTTGTACCCGGGGCCCAGAATTTGGTGCTACGCCCCTGGCTGCAGGTGTAGGGGGCTCTTGGTGCCTCTTCAGGGTTTCAGAAGAAGAAATTTGTAGGTCCCAAATGTCTTCAGCTCATCAGCTAGCTGTTTGTTTACTTTTAAAAAAAAGCAGTGTCCTTCATGGCTAGTAAAGACTCTCTGCAGTGAAAAAAATCAGCTGAACCTTACAAAAACACAGCAAAGATGTACAAATGCATCCAGTAAAACAATGTGGACCGCAGAAACTACAAATGCAGTTTGCAGAAAAAAGGCAAAAACGCTGCTGTACCAAGGGTGAGGGATGCTACTAATTAGATGTTTAGACTTGATTATTTTTCTTAAACATAACTTTTCAAGAATATTACCGCATTACATTTTCAAAACTGACACCCAATTTTGAATTCAATTAAAGAGATAAGAAAAATGAAAAGTCCAGTTATGTTCCAGGAGAATAAAATGCTACCCAATACTCTTTCCACAGAATAACTTACAACAAGAATCCAAGTTTGTTCAGCTCACTTGTATTTACTCTTGTCTCTGCACTCATCAAATTAAACTGCAAGTCTAAAATGCATTATTTCTTACTGCCCACACACTCCAGCTACTGTGGTTCTGCATGAAGGTGTAAAATCGTGATCAATGTCTGCTCGCTGAGTTGAACTGTTAGGCTTGGCTCTATATAGTAAGTTTGTACAATCCGGCTAAACAATGAAGAGATGTAAATGCAGAATATCACACGCCACAGGAGTCTCTCTCTCTCAGCTTTTAGCGCAATCATCAATATTTTTTTTTCTTTTGTCAAATTGAACAGAACATGGACCTGAACTGCACTCAGGATGAGATTGATTTACTGTACAGTCAGTACACACGGAAGACCAGCTACAAGGCTCGGCTGTGAAAAGATTGCCCTCCAAAAGAAAGTTACTGAGTTTGTGTACAAATTTTGTCTGCTCCACGTCTAGATTATTCCAGAATGGCCCTTGGGCACTGAAGGTTAAAATACTGGCTGTTTCACATTTATGCACACAACTTCAGAGAACAAAGAGACAAAGTTTCATACAGGTGCATTTCAATTCTACGCACAGTGTTAATAAAGTTGGGTAAAAGGAGTAAATAGAGCAATATGTTAATACGTAGCAACGGTAGGGCAGGAGCCATCATGTTGCAATGTCGCTAACAATTTTTTTTCTGCGTGAAATAAAGCCAAATGATGCCCAATCACATCATAAACAATATACTGATTATGTAATCATAATCACCAACTGATTCATGCATCACTGACTGTGTATTTCCTCTCCCCACTCCACTCTCTGATCTGCAGCCTCCTCCCGATAACTATGTCAGCCATGCGGCCCCTTTCATCATTATGTTAAACGGCTCAGGAGGCTGCAAAGTGTTTTAAGGTGAATTATAGTGATTTAAAATTGGTGAGCCAGAAGTAGATTGAAACGCAGAAGCAAGTTTTGTCCTATAGCCCTGTAGGCTGGAGCAAGCCTTGGCTCACAGATTAGCACGGGAGAACAAACGCAATGATGCTTCTTTATTGAGTCCGTGAAATGTGATTAATTCTCTTAGACATTACTGTTATGTTGTGTCTTTTTCAATAGTAAATTTAACTACAGTATTAGTTGACTGTGAACCTATTTGTGTGAGCCTGCGTATTGATCAATTGCCTGCAACAACAATTAAAGGCAACCATCATTATACGTATGTCAAAATAAAAATTCAAGCTTTTTCGAAATAGTATTTAATCCCCAAATTACAAATCATCTAAATCATGGCCTCTGCTGCAGTGGAGTGAAGGAGGTTCGTGCTATCCCACTATTTTGTTCTAGTCTAGTGACTTTGTGTTGTAAAGTGGGTTAAAGTGTGACATTAGCGTGGTGTAGGGGAAAGCAGGGCACATCAAGCACTCACCGCTCTCTCTGCACAACCTCAGGTGACACTGAGAGAACTGGGGCTGAATGAGAAATACCAGAAAGGGACATAGGAAAACGCCGACAGACTCACTCCATTGTTTATGTCCCGTGCGCGTCCACCTAAAGACTGCTCTGTCCCCGAAGCTGTGGGCTTTGGCAGGGGAGCAGCAGCAGCAGCAGCAGAGAGCCTCAGCCATGTCTGCTCCCAGCCTGACAACATCATGCATAATGAATGTCAGATCTCAAAATAAATAACACACATTATTAATATATTCAAAGCCTCCTTTTAAAAGGGCCAGCTGTAATGCGCCAAACACCCATTTTAATTCTGAGTGGATAATTTTAGCTGTGTTTGAGGGAAGCAGAACAGGAAGTGGCACTGTTTGTTTAGCTGGGATGAGAATGATGGCTGACATACAAAAAAGTCTCAGAGTGACTTGGTTTGACTTAATGTGCTGCTTAACAGAACATCTGCGCTAGGATTTTACCACATCTATATCATTCATTTATTCCCTGCTATCAATAATATGTTTGATGTATATGGTTGAAGTGTTTGTTATGCAGAATATTCTTCATTAATATGACATTTTCCATACTGTACATTTGTGCTGCATTTTGTGTTTTCATTCATTATTACTTCATGGTGCACACAGTCTTCACCCGGAGTCTTATCTGTGAAACTTGTTGAACCTCAATACAATGCATACTTGATGCTTCAAAATGTATCTGGTTGGAAAACTGTTTTTTTAGAAGTAAGTAAGTAAGTAAGAATAATGTAACCATACAAAGTGGAAAACTGTACAATATACTGCAACGCAACAAGCTCCTTTTTTGTGCATACTACAAGCAAAAAAGATTATTACAATATTTGATTGCCGCCAAACACATGTATTATTCAGAGCCTGACTTGTGATATGGTGTGGGGGTAGTGCGCAGAAAGTGAGCACCTTAAGCCCTTCTGAGTGACACTTAACTGTCTCCTCCTGTCAAAACATCATCTCCCTGCGTTTGCTAATAATAAAGATCATGAGAGCCAGAACACTCTGTGCTAGTGCTGTGTCAGTAATTCCCATTGTTAATGTCAACCAATATCTCTTTCTTTCTTTTTTTTTTTTTTTTTACAAGACTTCCGAATCCAGTAATCCATATCATATATATTTTCCCCCCCTACTCCCCTGTGTGCCACCCCAAGGATAACTAGTCCCTTGAGTGCTCTGTGTATTTGTGCCCTATTGGGTGACAAGGTCAGGCTGTTTACAATAGCAAGGGGACGAATCCCTAATGCTTTCCAAGGACACTGTGATCTTTGCTATGACATTTCAATTGGATTCTTGATGTGCGTAGTAAAAAGCGTAAATCCAACACGTGACATTAGCGCACGTCGTGCTCAATAATGAACTTTAATTCTAACGCGAGCTTGTAAAAGATCGTCGTATTTTGACATTTTAAAGTTTTATTTCCAAAGCGGGGGGTAGAGCGTCTGGTCTCCGATACGTCATAAATACGGACAATGGATGCGGTATCGTCCCCCGTGCGGCAGATAGGAAGCGGAAAGTGCTCGCCGGAGATCCATAGACGCCAGGTTTAAAGAGCAAAGGCTTTAAATCAAAGCCATTAGCAGAGGAAACATGACAAATAATGTTACAGTGATTTTGCTGCATAATATGTGGTTGCTTTTAATGTGAGTGAATTGGGCATGTCAGGGTATTGTTAATGTGTGGGCAATTTGCGAAGCTGACCAAGCTCGATATACCATACTGTGGTGGTCAGATAATCCATCCATGACCACTGAGATTTACATACAGTATTTTTTTAGTAGCGTATAGAGGATAATCATGAATTGGATAGGTTGGATATTAGACAAGTCAACTAAAGATATCGATAAGACTTTATTTATAAGAAGGTAATAATAAAAGTAATAATAGAATGGAGGTAGCTGGAAAAAAAGAACTTCTAAATGGTGCCTAATGTTGGCCTCCACTATAGATTTTACAATTTCAACATGCCACTGGAATAAATGAATATGGTGTTACATATGTGCTCCCTCGATCCCTATATTATGGTACATTTGGAAGTGCTTTTTGCTCCAGGTGCAGTGACCTTTAATGCATTTGACAACTGATATAATGCCGACCTAGAAACTTGTATAGATGTTCTAAAAAAGTATCTGATACCACCCCATCGAGAGCTCTAATGGATTTTGAAATATGTTTCACACCATGAATTGCACAGATCAGTGCTAAAGCATTGTCATAAACAGGAAAATAGCTTGTGGTTTTGGGTAAGATTGTTAAACCATACTGTAGGTGAGTGCATTTGCCGGATGTCCCCTTGACCCGCTTCCCTTGAGTGAAGGGCAGCAAAACCATCATGACTTACTCAAGGCTTAAATCATAGTAGTCATAGCATATTTTAAAATCCCCAGATTTTATCTTAGAATTGGCTTTTTTGTATTATTTCTTGGCAGTATTTCACAGCATATACCTATTTAAAACGGGGAGCTGGAGAATCTATCACACTCCATTCCGACTTCTTTCGTAAGTCCACAACTTATTGTTATTTTTCTTTTTTTTTTAAATTTCTTATCATTTATATTGACTCAAGTGGCAAAATTGTGCACCACATTACAGCCTTAAACAATTAAATAGCTCAGAATGACACTGGGCTATAATCGCAAATATTTAGTCGACCAATGGAATTCACCACCAATAGTTTGTGGAAGCCAGAAAGTCAATATCAAAAGATTAGTATCACTCGACTTGTTGGCAGCCATTTAAGCTATGCATAATTGTAGCATCTTGTACAGGTAGTTTTCCAGTCACACAGAAGAGCATGAGATCAGATATCAACTACAGCGAGAACTGGAATGCGTCTCAAACTGTTTCACACATAACTAGCTTAAATCGGCGCTAACCCAAATCAGTATTATGTAAAACGACTTGAGAGGCTAAGGGAGGCTCATATTATTGCTTTGGCTGCATGATCAGAGCAGGAGGAAATGCAAGGTGAAAATGCCGCAGAATACAGCCAGTTAGTTCGTGTTCCTATCCACTGAGAGCGGAGCAAATAGGGTGGTGCTTTTTACCGCCATATGCCAGACACAGAGAGCGAGCTAGTCGACAGTTATGAAGACTGATGAATGATGCAATGCCCCGAGCTGCTGCGGGAGATGAGATGCAATGTTGACAGCTAGATGGACAAAAATGCCCTCGTCTGGCATCCAAATGTTGTCTTCATTTGCCAGTCTATGGAAGACGCATTGAAGGCTTACATTCAAACCTCCTTCCATGGAAATGTATCCACCATCTCAGAGCACAATACACATGTGCATCTGCAAGCCGCAGATAACGCGGTCCAAAAAAACTTTTCAGCTAACACACAATAAAATGTTAAATACATCTCGGCCAGGTTTAAAGGAAACATGAAAAGCGAAATTTTGAAGTTGTCAAAACATTCATAATAATAATGTTTTTTTTGGTATTATTATTATTATTAAGAAGGTTTAACTAGGATGAAGTCATTTCCAAAATACATACATAGGCAAGTCTTATTTTGATATGAAGCAGGTGGAGGTGAAAAGTCATCCTTCGCAAAGAAAATAACATGGCAATATTGTATTAATTTAAGCTCAAGACTTTTGTTTGCCAAACAAACTTTAAAATATTGCTTACATATGTTCATTATTGAAAATGGCACTGCTTCGTTTCGTTTCGTTTTGTGTTTCCCCCTACACAAAATCATGTTGATTTTAGTTAAAATCATGGAAGGAGGGACTAGCCTTTTCCACTAGAGTCTAGCTTTGCCTTTATTGACCTCCTTTTCGGGTGAGTGGCAACAGTCCTTTGGGTGCTATTAGCAGGTTGTCACTGATTGGATGGAAGTTATGATGCCTTGAGGGAGGTCTAAAGTCTACAGTGAATTGTAAATGAGAGCTTTGCTGTGGACTGTGCTTCCACCAACCCCACATAAACTTACCCAATCATAAGAGATAGTTGTGCGTTGCTGTACTGGGCTTAAAATGGTCAGTCTTGTGTCGATGGTTGCAACTAAATTAAATGACTGTTATTATATGCTGTTAAGTGACCAATTCACATCAAAAGTTGTTTGGACAATTGGCTACTTTTATGCACCATCCATCGCCAGAACAAAGTGTTTACTGTTCATCCCTATACAACAAGAGAGCACACCTATCTCTAATATTGTGCCCCTGAGCATTTTAATCCGCACTTTGTCTCTATCCTCTATCCAAATGAAATGCGGTGTGTCATGGGACATTGCTCCTATGCGACAATCAGCCCGAGGCCACTATCACACTTATTATTTCTCCCTGCTCCGGTCCCTGCTCGGGCGCGTGAGGGGAAGTCGGTAGGTGGCAGTCGTGTCCTACTCGCATGGGAGGAATCTCTCTCTAAATCTCACATGGATGCACGGACGCGCGCTCCTGGCAAAGATTTCCATTTGGTTCTCTCGCTATTAATAAAACTGACCAATGGATAAAGGGAAAAACCTATGCTTCATCTGATGCTGGTGGAGATTTGGATAGAAGTTGAAGAAGGGGGAAAGGGCGAGTGAACACTCTTGTCCTGCTGCAGTGAGTGACGGACCGGTCTGACTCGAGAAGAGGTGCTTGTCAGTGGGAGGTAACCTACATGATGGTCCCTTCGTGCACTTATCAATTCCGTGTCCGTCCTCTCCTGCTGCTGGAGCTTTTGAGTGTCTACTGAAGCGGGGTTTAGCGCGCAGAAGCTGCTCTGTAACTCGCGCTGGAGGATAATGTCCGTGCGTTGGGCACAAGAAGAGGGTAATTTGCGATCGCATCTAAAGCTGTTTTAAACCACATTGCGAACGACCAGGGGAAAGTAATCGGCGCTTCTTCGCCGTCTTTGTGGAGAGAAAGGAGCTTTACCTCTGCCTCAACGCTGGATAACGCATAGCCTGCATATGGAGCGCACAAGTGATGAGAGGTGAACTACACGGTCTAGACAGACTGGAGAGAGATCTTTACGGGAAACGTGTTAGAATTTAGCTTTGCTTTGGGGCATCTTGGGGATACGTGGTGGATTGTCCAACTCCTCAACATTTTTCACACTATGTGGATGGAAGAAGACAAGGACTGACAACTTTATTTCAGCCAAGCGACGATTAGGATCAAAGAGTGAATGTTTTACGCATAGACCTCTACAGGTAAAAGGGTAAAGATTACGCATTTTGTCGTGCGCGCGCTGGGTTGTGACGTGAAATTTAATTACTGATGATATGGAGAAAAAAGTTGCACACTACAAAGACGTTGTCTCTATCATAATGCACGTCTGCTCCCCTGTCAAGTTTGCCTGCACAGACTATTCGCGGCTTTTTCTGCTCGAGTAGGACGCTGCATTGTGACACCGCTGTAATAATTCCACTTGATACCCTATTTACTCGAAGCTTCGTTGGTTTTGGAGACTTTTTCCCCTCTTCACTTTGGCACTTGGAGATTGCTGCCGTGAAAAGCGAAATGCTTTATGATCTGTGAGAGTTATTAGCCTGCCATCCAGACTGATGTGTGGATTAAATATTGCGTGAAAAAAAAAAGATGCGTCTGACGAGAAACTATCGACACGGATTCTGCCAAATAGCCTGAGAATTGCGGATGTCTTTTTTTTTCCTTTTCTTTTTTTTCAATGCAGTTTTTTGGGAGGAGAGAGGGGGAGAGAGGAGATGCATCGTTCGCCGTCTTAAAAGCCCGGATCCTGCGCACGTCGCTGTCTCTCTGAACAAGTAAGTTAGTGTTATAATGTCTTTGAATTCCACGCTCACGCTTTTCTGTAGAGTTATTGTGGAATCAGAGCTTTCGTTTTGCCTCATCACAGTCGTCTAAATGAACATTGCACATGTTGCTTTTGGGTTCATCCGCATTGCCTGTTTGCGTCTTAGTGAATAATACGAAATTACGCACGGATTTAATGATAAGGAATTGATGCGCGCGCACTCGCGTGTTTCTGCTCGCCTTTGATGCGCGCCCTTGAGAGCGCGGGCATCAGGCTCACAGAGACAGAGAGTTTGTCATTTATTCATCTCCAAATGTCGGTGCAGAGCTTTCACAAATGAGACTTTCTGAAGCCATGCAGCGAGTGCACAACACACCTGCTCGCTCTCAACCGGAATCTTCGAATCGGCCACATTTCGCACTTGTGACTGTGCTGCTACAGTAATGCTTTAGTAATAATTCACGGAAAGCATGAAGCATTTATGGAGAGATTTCACAGATGCTATTGCTTTCACTGACCCCCACACTGTTCGACTAAGGTGTGAGTATTTTATTATTATCATGTTTTTTTTCTTCTTCTTCTCAATGCAAAGTCCTACAACTGCACTCTGGTTGCTGTAGCCCTGAAGGGAGCTGTCCTTCTGATGTGGTGCTGAAATGGAAATGCACTGTGTACGAGATCAAGCAATCCGAATGAAACAGATTATAATGCCATTCAGATATTAAGAATTATGATATTGATGAACACACATGTTGACGCCCAAATTCCTTTGAAATAAATCCAGAAAAGCATATAGGTATACGTTGTAATTCATAACACATTTGAGAAAACTGTTGCAGCAGATGCTTGAGCCACTACACATGTGGAAAAGTGTCAGAAAATGTAGAAAATGAATATGTATTAGATGATGAATAATCTGTTCAGAGTTGCCCCAATAATTTAGCCATAAACCGTATACTTTTATTTTTCTTACAGCTGTGTATCTTTGTGACTTGATTTGTTGCTATAGTTACCTAAATTGCTCAATTTGTAACCACATAGTTTGCGCTGAAAAATATTTTGATCACCGTTAGTTTGACGAGAGCACTCCCGGTTTTATGCCAACACCTAAATGTACAAGAAAACACAATTCTGAAAGGCTGAAATGAAGACTTGGACATTCAGGAGATTGCTTTTTTTAAGAGAATCTTTGAACTATTTACAGATGTGACATTTAGGCGCATCCTTGGTTGCAAAAGTTAATGCAAAACCTGTCATCATCGTAGCCTTTGATGTCAGTGCCAGGCCAACTTCTTCAAAATACATATCTGTCATGCAGCCGGTGCCCGTATTGGTGGTACTAACATAAGTAAAAGACACTGCCAACCTTAGTGGTAAAAAAATAAAAATAAATCCCCACACCTGTAATAGTGAAAACCCTGGCATCCCTCATCTCCGAGAGTAAAGAAGTCGTGTCTATGATGGAGTCTCATCACCTTGGGGAGACAAATTAGACTGCTGATTTTATGTTTGGGCCTTGTCAGATGGGAGGCCCCGATAGATCCTCCCTATATTCCCATGATTGCAGTTGTTTGTTGGCAAGTGATACGAGGTGATTCATTGCAATAAGCCCTGGGACTGGTCCACAAACACAACCCTTTCCACACAGACAATCGTATTTGTCTGGCCAGCGCATAGAGTACAGGCTCAATCGATATGTACATCAGTGTCTGTTTATCCCAGTGTACTTGACTGACAACGGTCATCTCCCTGGTGCGCCCCCGTCTGTATTCCCCAGCAGAAGCTTCGAGCAGGTGTACCAAATCTACCAATGGGACCCAGTGGAGGGATTTTCTGTTGCTCACATGAACCTATCCCCGGCTCCTCATACACCAGGCTTTTTTTACCCAGCCATTGTTGTTGGACCTATCTACTGAGAATCATCCAGAGAAGCCATGTCGGAAAATTAATGAAGTTGTCAGATGGAAAAGGGCAGTGCTGCGATGAGGTGCCAGGGTCTTGCAAGGCAACAGACTGTATATCTCTACTCGGCTTTTGTCATCCCCAACCGCCTCAGTTCAGATCAGGAACAGCACTTGGTGGCGTATAATAAAATGTTAAATTCTCAAATCGGATTAATCTTTGTGTAAAGCCCAGCTTAGGACACCATTAGGATTCAATTCCTTCACCAGCGCAGACTTGTATCAATAATAGAGCTAGCCTGTACATTTTTCATCTCCTGGGTAAAAGTATCCCAAGGGGTTTCATTCAGTGGAACGGAGAACAGTTATAGTGATCCTTTATCTAGTCTCGCGGCCTTTGTGCGGGGAACTAGCAGTGCGACGCCGGAGGTGTAAAGCATGAGTCAGTGTGCGAGACAAAAACATAGGTGCAGTAGTTATTGGGGTGGGTCTTTGATTTGAAACAAAGGCCAAGAAAGTTTTATAGAATAACCTCAGGGTTGGCCACTGTGAAACTGCATTATAAACAAAAAAGCTGAGTTGAGAGTCTAGCACTGTGATGCATACAGTAATATCACAGCAAAGACATTTTTAAGGTGTACATAAAGTGAAATGATTTTGTATAATTTTATATAGTTACTGTGTAATTTTAAAAATAAAACTGTGTGCATATATTGGTTGTCAGTACTTCTGTACTTTTGTTGTGGGTTCAGTCCTAGCACCTACATAATTAGTTATTGCCCAGAATGTACCCTTAAATCTTATAGACACAATGATTATCATCAACTAATTCACTTAATCTGGAATAATTTGTGGATTACTCTAAAATACAGTTTAAATGTTTAATCACTTGGTTTGTTGTTCATCTTACGATAAAGACAGGACTTGGTAAAATAGTCTAATTCAATGATATAAAAAAGTAAGGTATTTGAAGCCATAGTGGGCTGAGCAGATAAAGGTCAATAGTTTGTCCAAATGCTTACACTCCTGACCGAACAGAATAATTTGGCCTTACAGGAAAGGACTGCAAAATGTTAAACTCCACATACAGTATAGACCTTTTACAGTATCTTGTCACAGTTTCTTAATGTCACTTATGTAAAGTGAATGGGGATTGCACTAACTCCACTCTTTAACACGGGGTTAGTAATGTGCTAATTAATTATACATACATGCAGCAGTATAGGACTAAAGATAGTCACCTTAAGAACTTATGATGGGGAAGAGGACAATCTTCCCTGACCCTTTTGTACACATTAGTTGGTCAAAAGTTGAAGTTAAGATTCCAGAACTAAAATATTTATGCGATTTGCTTTGGAAATGTATCAATGGTCAGTTTTTATTTAGTGAGTTGAGACTGGGTTCAGTCATTAGCTATTTTTCTTTTTCTTGCTCTTGGGTTAGGTTTTACTTAGTTTTAAAGGTCCCGTATTATGCTTTTTGTTTTACCTTTTACAACTACTTTACATGCTTTAGCATTATATTGTTTGGACTATAACTTAAAAGAGAAGTTATCCTAGTTATACAATAGTCACACTGTAGTTGTGCATCATATCAAGAGAGGTTGTCCTTCTACCTCTTTTGCTCAGAGCAGTAGTCCAAAAAGGAATCTTTTGAAATTGTTAGCTTCTGGGCAAGAAGAGAGTTTGACCACAAACAATAATGTGTCTGGACTCTAAACAGAGAGGATCCATATGGAATTCTCCAGGTTTCTGCTGTGTTTAAAGAGTGAAAGAGAGAATACAGTGTGCAGACTCACTGAACTATGCACAAATTTAACATTTAATATAATAACATGGTTAAAAAAAAACTTAAAATAAAGATGATTTTGGATGACATGGCCATTTAATGATGTTGTTTTATTTCAGTTTTAGCACAGTCAAAGATTAGACTCGTAATTTACTTGACCTTATTTTAGTTCATATACACACTATTCCTAAAGTAGTATGAACGCAACAATTGCATCTTCATAACAGATCCAAGCCTGTGCTAGATATTTCACTTGTTTAACTTGTTGTTGGACAGGAACGGCTGGTTCTATACACAACCCACCAATGACTAATGACTTTATACCGTTTTCCTGTCCCCTCATGACAGTGCAGTGCTGTTCCCCCCGCTACCCCGGCTTGAATGATTGTCCACAACCTCAAGCTCACATAATCTATTCCACTCTATCAACGAGACACGGGCAGCGAGCATCTTAGGAACAACATACACAGACGGACATGAGCGCTATCTGTACGAGCCACTCTCATTAGTCATCCGCTGGAGCTTGTCTGTCTGAATGCTGTGTCCAGGGAAGGAACAGCTGAGCAGCCGAGACGACCCCAGTGCATTCCCCAAGTCCATGGATTAATCAATTGGCGTTTCAAGCCTCAGCCCATCCATCTCTGGGAATAATCTGGAAGACATCATAAAAGTGCCATTCTGTCATTCCAGAGGCCAGGGTGCATTGCTTATTCACTCAAATGCCTTTCTCCTTCCATAAAAAGGGTAAAGTCGTTGGAAGCTATTTGTGTCTGTGAGCCTCGGTAAGGATAGAAAGAGGTTATTGCATGGACTGTTGTATTTCAGTGCCGTAACTCGTACAGAATGGACAAAATACATACAGTAGCTACATTCAAACAGGCACGTCATTTTGATGATTGTTTTAATAATCACTTAGCTTGGCTAACGCAAGACTAAAATCACAAATGATATTTAGTCTGGGGACCACCAATTCATTTCCTCGTAGGAGAGGTGTGGTTTACGATCGTCCATAGCCGTTTATTGGGCTGAATGTCTATCATGCGTCTGCACGTAGCCATAGCCAATCGTATTAGATGATGTATGATGTACCAGCTGTACATTTTCAAGCTAAACTATTTAGAACATGGTTTAAAGTTTGATCGAAAGATGGCGTCCCATCTGCTGCTGTCATGTTGGATCCGTAAATAAACTTTTTTATATTTTTTATCCGTAAACAAACTACAAGCTTCCGTATGTCGAATAGTGTGTCATCGTCTCACCGTCCCTCCTCGTTCTGTGATTGGTCCCCAAATCCATGCGAAGATTTCGGCCATGGTCCCCAGACTGTTTCGAGCTCACACAGCAGTCTGGCGTTAGCCATGCTAATACTCACACATACTAATTCTGCAATTGTATTTAACAAGAAAAATGCATTTTCCTCCAAAAGTAAAAACTAACATTATAGGAAAGTTGCAACAACAAAAAAATGTGTGTGTAAAACATTACCTAAATTACTCTCTGAAGTGAGCCATATAATATTACCATAAGGCTCAAAACCATGTATGTCCCGTGTTATACTTTATTTTTACTTTTTAACATTATTTACAACACATTTGCCATGTTATTTTGTAATATAACTTAAACTAATGTATGTGTGTCTTGAAAACACCCCATAACTCTCTATACAGTGTAGTTATACAATGGGAAGCGTTTCAAAATACAATAGAAGGCAAATCTGCGCAGGGAAAAGAGTTTGACTATGAACAGGATCAGAAGTTTGGCGAGGGTATATTTAAAAAAAAAAATCTAACTAAAACTAAAAATCTCAGCTGGTGTTACGAGAGCAGATAAAAGAGACTGACTTAAGGCAAGGCAAGGCCACTTGTGTGGGATTCTTTATTGTAAAATAGTTAGTTGTTTTGTTGATTAAGGCCCTTTATACCATGGTCTGGGTGAATACTTGATTCTGATTGGCTAACTGCTGTGCGTTAAAAATGTATAACGCACAATTAGTCCGGCAACAGTTAAATCATGTTTTTTTTTGTAATATTAATATAATGCACTTCGCGGAGGAACACCACTCCGCTGCGTGACGTGGTGTTCTTGCCTCCACGTCGTGCATTAAAACTGTACAATGCACAGCTCCTCGTTTTGTTTAATCCTTACTTATACCACAGCGCATAAAAAAAAAGTAAATAACATGTTCAAACTACTAGTGTTTAGTGATAAAGTAAGTGTTCTAAGGATTGCATCAGTGTGACATTATTTTAAAATCCCCGTGTTTTACTGTGTCTTTACAAATCAAAAAGAGCATGCTCACTATTCCTCTCGCTTAGATTCTCTAAAGTGTGCCTTCAAACCTAAGCGCGCACACCTTGCCAGTCGCTCACTCCACCGTCTCTTCAACTTTCTTCCCCTCCTCTTTCTGCTGCATCTTGACTTTTATTTATTTATTTTTCCCTTGACCTCAGCAGAATGTCAGATGCTGCTAAAACTGGCAGCCACAGCACCCGGGGTAAAAGGACTGACGTGATGGCCCTATTAGTAACAGCTCACTTGACAGACTGGCGATGCACTTTAAAAACAAATTCCTTTCCTGTATGCGGACACTTGGTGGGAGAAGACGCGCTATTCTTTACATAGTCAATCCGCCGAAACCTCGCGGCTATCGCTGGGCCAGTGCCTGCGTAAAGTGATACTAGGGCCCTGAAACACATTAATTCTTGCTGCTAATTTAAAAGGTTAATGGGCTGGCGGAGAGGGGCATAGGATCTCTCGCTGCCTGCCTGTATTTATCCAAAGTGTGCCCTCTGGAGGTGGGATTCTCTGTGAAAAAAAAAAAAAAAAAGACAAAATAGGTGGAAGGACACAAAGAGGAGTGTGTTTTGGTGCTTTTTGTTGTAAGGTAAAAGTGGCTCAGTCCTGAAATACTCCAAAGTAAAAATGGGAAGAAAGGACACATTTGAACTGGGAGAGGTGCCCTTTTGACTGTTTTTTTTTTTTTTTTTGAATGGTCGCTTAGCAACAAAGCCTTGACTTGTACATCTCCAGGCAGCTCATAAGCCGCTTGCTAAAACGGGTTGTCTATACACACGAGCCACCATCTGCAGCGCTTTTGGGTCAGTTTCTTCTCAACAGCGAGAAAAGCTATAACATTTAAGTATGAATTTAATCAAAATTCACATAAAAATTATTGCATAGTAGGCTATTCCCTCCTTAGAAACTTACCTGAAGCTGTGGTTTGTTTATTGTTTACACACGTTAGCATAATAGTGCATTTATAGTCCCTTTTCAGAACTCTTAGTTTCCCCCGTGATATTATAGTTGGTCATTCAGGTGTTTTGTGTGTGTATGTGTGTTGTTTAGTATCTTTTCAGCACTCAAAATGTCTTTACTATACGGTAGCTAAATGAGGAAACTAGTTTATGTTGATGAATATGAAGTACAGGTGTTCAAAGTAGTTCAAAAATAATACTTCTTGACAGAGAATACATTTGTTTTTGTTTTGTTTTTTGGACACTTTTAACATACTGACGAAAAATATGAACCGATTCAGATAGACTGTTCTACGCTCATGTAAGGATGTCTTTGTAAATGCGTGCATAATAGAGTACTAAAGGGCATCTACCATTCATCTTAACATGTGCTTTGTGCGTTGCGTTTACCTTTTAACTCGCACTGTGCTTCGGAGATGAAAAGAAAATAGCCCGTAGCTGTAACAGATACTTGACCTTCTTGTGCTTCTCCTTGTGGATAACAAAACATTCCTTTCATATTGTGTTTTCTCCAGAACAAATTGGAGAGTTGTATCCGCAGGGAGAATGTGGCAGAGCTTAAGTAATGCCCACTTTTGCAAACAAGGTAAAGCATTTATAAATATCCGCTTACTTCTCCCCAAATGTGCTGGTGGCCAGACTAATAATAAACACTGGAAAGAAAGATAGTGTGGACAAAGTTAACAGGATTGGTTTGGAAATAGGAACACACTTATGATATTGCTTATGCACATACAAATATACAATTCTATATTCTATTTTAGTAATTTGTCATTGTATCATATAATATGTAAATGACGGTACAAATGTGGAATGAGGATTTTTTTTTTTTTCTTTCTTCAGTGATGTAATACAGCAGTTAGGCAAGGCAGGTTTATTTGTAGGGATGTAACGATTCACTCAAGCCCGATTCGATTCGATTTCCAATTTTAAGTTCCCGATTTCGATTTTTTCCGATTTTTTTTACCTTAAACTTTTTTTTTTAGAAAAGAGTATGACTCATTCATACCAACGTTTCTTTGGTTTTAACATCTGCATTTTGTCCTTGTAACAACTGCAACTGTTCAGTAAGATAACTGTACATTACAAAAAATTACAAGACATGAAATGAACTATAATCATTTTGACATGAGTGCTTGTAAATTTACATGTTTCATCATAAATAAGATGTGTAGCAAAGCAAATATTTGAGATTATATTTATTTTACCAAACCTTTTTTTTTTGCAGTTTGAACATAATACTACCATTTAGAACTAATTTTACAGTGCAGTTTTTTTCACCCTCGAACGCCCCACAGCCTCCTGTGCAGCCTTTGTAAACATAAGGAGAAAAAGACATGACAGCTCCTGTAGGTATTGGATTAATTGACAAGCGGACATTTGATGAGGATTTCAGCAGAATCAGAGCAGGTTGGTCAGATGTTTGTCAGTTTACGATCTTTGGTAAACTTCTGTCAAAATGCTCAACTCTGCGTTAGCCGCTAACGCTAATCTCGTAGCTGCGTCTGCTGCTTCGATGCCTACACGTGTTTGTGTTACATGGTGTGGCGTGTGTTGGGGTGAGGCGTGTGGTGGTGTGGAGCTTGTCTTGAGAAAAAGTTAACGTCGTTAGAACAACAGCTATTTCCGGTCTATTTCGGTAGCGCAAAATGGAGTAGCTGAGGGTGGCTTTAAAATCGATTCTTTAATTTTTACATCGATTCACATTTTACGCATATTAAATCGATTTAAATCGATTTCGATGAATCGTTACATCCCTATTTATTTGTAAAGCCCAATCCTGACCAGCAATGTTTTGGAGGAGAGGAAACCTGGCTGGCTGCCTTCAGTGATCCTCTGAAACAGTGCACCGCCTCCTGGGTTTGTCCTTGTTTCAGAGCATGGTGTCCTGCACTGGTCAGCTCATCCACCTCATCCTTCCTCTTTTCCTGCGCAGTTCCCTCCGCTCCAAAACAGTATTTCACCATCTTCTCTCTTCTTTGTTTCCTGTTGCGCTTTGTAACACCTCCACTGTGCTGCAGGTGTGTTATTATTATTTTATTGCTAGCAAGTTTGTTTACTTTTAAAAGCTGCTTTCTTCAAAACCATTATGGGCTCTCTGCAGTAAAAAAACAACAACATCTGCTGAACCCCACAATAACACGACAAAGATGAACAAAAGCATCCAGCAAAGCAGTGTGGAACACAGAAACCACACATGCAGTTTGCAGAAAAGTGATGGTCTGTAAGATTGCAAAGTGAGGAGAGAGTGAAAATTGACATGCAGCCTCACTGTGTTTAGTCTGGTCCCCTGCAGGAGGCCACTCCCTGAGATTCTCAGAGCCTGAGATGGTTCATATGGCTCAGATGTTCATATGTCAGAGATACTTTGGTGTTAGACCATGAAAACACTTCTAAGCAGAGCTGAAGTCTATTCTCTGCGTAATTTGAAGTAGCATGTACCATAACATGCACTTACTGTAAGTCAATAATACTTAGCAAACAGATGTAATTAGAATATCGGTCTAAAGCTGGCTCTTTTAAAAGGGAGAAGTCAAGTGAAAGGTGCTGAAAAATGTATTCAGTTTACATCACGCTGTGATAGAAACAAAGTGCAGTGCAGGAGTTTATCTACGCCTGACCCTGTTTGAAAACCAGTGAGGCATGCATTAACATATACTTAAAACAGATCCAGCACTTTCACCGGGAGGTCAAGTCAGTGCACTTGGTGGGGAAAGAAAAGTGTTCAATATGTACGTCTACAAAGTCAATTTCATAAATCAAAGCAACATGTTCTCTTTAAAGCCACACACTGCTAAGACATCTTATTGCCGCTGATTTGGTCTATCCTTCATTCTTTGCTTGTCTTTGGTTATTCTACTCCTTTGCCTTTTGGCCAGGAAAAACAAAGTTGGAATCTTCTTACTGTACGAGCAAACCTTTAAATAGCAAGAATGATATGCATTTCTATAAGTTATTATTTGGGCGTACACTGCACCTAAATGACTAACAACACCCGCGTGACTCGCGAGACTGATTGTTGTTTGTATAATATAGTAGCTAGCTTGCTAGATAGATATTAGCCTGGTCTTACCATACCCTCGTGTTCATTTCGTACAGAGGGTTTGGAACTTCACAATTGAGCTCCGTTTTCAGGTGGGAGGATGAACTCCTTTGAAACAATTGGATCTGTTTTCAAACTACAACCAGCAAATCCGGTGCAAATGCGTAACGTCACCTACAACACACACCTACACCAACCTGGATGTAGATCAGTTTTGTTTCTCATTCTCATTATTATCAGATACACATGATAACTAATGTTGACATACGATTGTCAAACTAAACGTACCATTTATACCATTCAAAGTATTGTTTATAGTTTATAATATACTGCACATCACATGTTATTGTGTTTCCTTTTCCTCCCAGTATTGAGTGCACCCAGTAGTGCAGACGGTCTCGATATGGACATTTAGGTCGAACTGCACAATCTGTCTGTGGATCTGCTCTTTAACTCGTGAACACCATCAGATGGTCAGGCAGCTCTTCTTCTCGGTGGGAGTTTGGTCATCGGTCAAGAGCTCACTCCCTGCATGATCACAGCCAGCTGACAGTGGCGCTAATATAGAAAGATTGCCCCTAGGGATGGATAGCTTTTTATTTATTCCCACTTTGGCATCACAAATGACCCATTTTATGTATATTTTGATTACACACTTTGTGACTCATAAAGCATGGCCTGGTTGTGACAGCGGTAGTTTAGGTGTAAATAAATTGGTTGGAACATTCAGATAATGGCAAACTTCTATAAATACGGAAACATTGAAATGTCACTCTTTAATAATTATTCATTCTATTTTATTCATTTACATTTCAGCATTAATATATTTACTAAACTCCAATTGGCACAAAATTACCTCTGTGTAAGCCATACATCTAAAACAAACAAAACAGGGCATACAGACATTGGTGTTGTCCCATGTGCAGATGCCCATGCATGTACGTTCCTCTTTCCATTATGCCTATGAGAAGTGTTGTCTCGTTCAGTGTCTCTGCCTGTCCAATCCCGTGTTAGACTCTGACCCTAATGTGACACTCATCCTGGCACCTGCATGTAGGCAACACTGCCCTACTATGATCGTTTTGATCTGACAACTATGGACTTACACTTGATTTAATCCAACTTGTCTCTGTGGAGCACGCCGCAGTACCAGTCTGTTCTTCTGGGTCAGGGCCTCTTGACAACCACTGTCAATCCCTCTCTCTGTCGCGTCAGGAGAAAGAAGAAGAGCATTTTGGAGAGAAAAATGCTGTTTAATATCAATAAATCAATGCATAATCATGTACATTAATTCCTGTGGATTATACTGTAAATTAGCTTTGGTCAGATTTACAAGTATGGCACTTTACATCACAGTAGTGGGATAGCATGGTACCTGAAAGTCCTATGACGCCGCAATCATTGTAATTACATTAAAACACACATCTACTTTATTTCATGGTAATATGACTCATCATAACCTTACCCATATAAAGACTGTAAACGACAGAAGTAGAAAAAAAAGAAAAGGCCAAATTGTATTTTCTTGCTAAGAATAAAGCAGCTGCAAAATGCGTTATCCTCTGTCTGTTCTCTAGCCATGTTGTAACTGCGCCGTAAAGGAAAGTGCATCCAATTTGAATATGACAAGATCTGGAAGTAAATCGTTAAGAAGTCTTCCGCACTGGGTTGTTTTCGAAAACACCACAATCCGAGGCACTCTATTTTTCGTTTTCTTTCTTTTTTTCCTCCCATTTACGCCTTTTCAACTCAAATAGTCTTCATCAGAGCATGTGAGTGAAACCTTTTTACTCTTATTCTTTCAGTCATGTTTGTGCAATAGTGCTGTCCTGCTTTCCCCACTTTCCCCCCACATCCTGCTTCCCCTTGGGCAAGACATTTGAAGGAATGTGTTATGTGTTTGCGTGGCAGTATATTCAGTTATTAGCGCGGTTAAGTCAATTTGTGTTATGTTCTTTCTAATGTGTTACCTAACTCACTCCCTGTTATGGAAACCAGTCATGTGTAACATCCAATGTATTTAATGCATGTCAGTGAAAGGTCACACTTAAAGTCAAAATGAGGACAAGCTTAAGGTCAAAATGAGGACAAGCTGAAGCAAAACATACAGCACTAAATAAGTCAAATTAATAATCTTTGACGCAACAGCTGTTTGCCCTCAATGATAAACATTCATCTGGACATGAGCCAGCAGTTATTTTCCTCTGTATTTTTTTCTTTTTTCCCAAGGAGTAAAAAAACCCACAAAATTAAAATGATGGATCTGAGGCATCAGCAGGGGAATTAGAGAGGTAGCCAATCATGCCTGATGGGAGTGGGGGAGGCGGTGGGGGAGTGGTTAGCCTCCTGCTGCCTGTGCCAGACTCCTCAGCGTTTGGCTGCAATACGTCTGTCACTAAGGTTAGAAGCTACAGTATGCTAAAGCGTGAAACACTGTACAAAACAAAAAAGAGTACTGAATAAAACTATAAATAAAATATCAACAATACGTATACAATTAACCTACGATTGTTTATGTATTATACCCTGAATCCCAAACCTCCTTTATATCAAATGAATGGAATGTTTTGTTCCATCTTACATCATTTGAATTGCCCGGTTAATGGCTGCTTGGAAATAAAATTAGGGTTGTATACTTATTCTCATTTACAAACATGCACATAACATTAGTAATAGCGCAGGTGTCCACTAAACATAACGAAAAGATTCTTAATTTCAAATGAGATATGGCATGTTCACGTCTTGTGAAACACTTCATGCTTTCAGTTGTTCCTCAGACATAAGGAAATCATTCAATGTACTGAAGTGGTTCAACTGTTTATTGCATTACATAACAATTGCCTTGCAAGTGGGTCATGAGCACATAAATTGATGTAACGTCAAGCAAATATTACTGCAACCTTCCTACAGTGCTATCTATAGAAAAGACCTTGATATGCTTCATTTGCTACCTGAGGTTTCATGTTTTATGTTGGCCCACTCTGGTGTGTTCCTCTGTGATATAGTGATTATAGTAACGGATATGGAACATACCATACATTATGTTGACTGCTAATTGGACTCCTGTGTAACCGTGTCATATTAATGACCCACATCCAACTCATTGTAATACTCATGAGTTTCAAGCCTTGCTTCTTTTTTTTTTTCGTGGCTGGACGTTACGTTGTATAGGTTTGACATAATTGCAACACACTGTACTATGATCCTTTTTGATCCTAAAAGTCTTATCTTTTTCTCTCTCTCTCTCTCTTTCAACTCCTACAAGTAATGAGGAGTCGTTACCCATAATTGCTGTTGCTGGCAGATCCGCATCAGCTTTTATACGCCATATATAGACATGGGTTTCATCTTCTGTGCTTTGTCGACAGGTTAAAGCGGTCCATGTGTGTTTCAGAAAACAGGTGGGACCCCTACGGTAACTGGCGCACTGTGCTTCTTTTTCTTCCCTCCTCCCGTTTCCTTCTTCTAATTGCATAACACTAATCTGAGCATAAAAGCGAGTGTGGGACTCTTTCTGTACTCATTAGCTTCATCTCTAGGTGTTCTTTATTCCGTAAATGCCCTATCATGCCCTGGCCATCGTGTTGCATATTTCCCTCCCTGCTTCAAGGCACAAACAGTCCTGCTATTTCTACGCGTGCGGGGCCTGAATTGTAATGCAGATCCCTGTATTTTTTTTTATGAGGCCATGCGAATATGAGGTGTTCCTTTGGGCAAAATGATCTCTGCAACCAAAAGAGGCAGAATAGGAATATTGCATTGTGGGAAAGTCAGATCTCAGAAAGATATGGAGGACTCGATGGGACAAGGTGCTTTTGAAGGGCAAATGGGTGTTTGCGTGCGGGTCATTGGAAGCAGAATTGCTGCCAAGTGATTTTCCTTATCTTCATGGATTAAGCACAACTGCCCTGCTTTTGAACTCTATCCGACATTTTAAAGTTTTCCAGTTCATTTCAGTTTAAAAAAAAAAAAGAAGAACTATGGCGTCAGATATTGCAGAAAGTGAAATGCACCTTAAATAATTAACCTCTTACTCCCACCTTAACTGAGTGCATTTTCTCCAGTTCAACTGGCCTTACCCAAATCTAAAAGCTGCTGGCCAGTGTAACGTCTCATTTGAAAGCTAAGGCCAACAAACATGATCTGAACAGATCTTTTTTCCTTGCGTTGTTGCCGTGTTCTCCCTTTTTTTTTGACTTTTTTTCATCTTTTTTTGCCCTCTTGTGGCTTTTTGTTGCCTTGTTCATATTATTGTCACTTTTTATGTTTTTTTTTTTTTTTTTTTCATTTTGGTCTCTTTGTCATCACTTTTTGCCACTTTTTCCATCACTTTTTGTCATTTTTTATCTCTTTTCGTGACTTTTTTCCATCACTTTTCCACTTTTTCCATGTTTTTAGGTTGCGCTTTCACCCTCGTTTCCGTCTCGTTGTTTGTAGCTATTGCGACATCTTTTTTTCAAGAAGCCTTCAGATTAGGGTAATGACAAATGGAGAAAATGTGCTCGGTTCAGGTGGGGCTTAAGAGGTTAAACAGACTTCAGTGATTATCTGGCGAAGCATTGCATCAATCAAGCCATATGTTGTGCTTTGATGAGACATTCATTACAGCTAGTTAAGATGAAAGCTATCAATCTCTAAATGAGGTGTTCACGCCGAATAAATTATACAGCATGAGCAAGTCGCATACGTGTGAATGTCAAAAAATGCAAATGCGCCTGAATAGAAGTGTGGAAGTGAATGCGCTTATTCAACGCGGCGGAGAAAAGGCGATTCTCTGACTTGGGGATATCCGGTGTTCTCTGAGCGGGAATGGGAGGACAAATCTTCTGCCATTGTTGTCCGCATTTGTCTGAACATCTAAAGGATCAGCTGCACTGTGATCGCACTCGCCGGCAAAGTGGACCCTAATCCAAGTTAATTGATGGAGCCACGCTAGAACACGCTTAGCACAAATGGGTCGTCCAATCACAATTTTTTTTTTTTTTTTACAGAAATGGAGTGCCGTGCTATCAGTCAGTGAATGGTCGAAGGTAATCAAAGCTATTGTAATCAAACCATGGCCCATAATTTGATTGACCTTAATTCCGAATAATGGAAGATTTATTGTAATTCCAATCACATTTTGACCAGTGATATGAGTCATGTGCCATTTTCTTGTAAAAAGGGATAGTTTCATTGATGCTCGAGTGATGTTTGAAGTTTTGTGTGTAGAAGGTTTCAGCCCATGATCAGTTCAATTTAGGTCGATTTAGATCCAGTGAAATCCAGATTTAAGCTGGCGTTACTAGGAACGCCATGTATTGTGCGATGGAGCTTGGTGGGAAAAGTTTACTGTTGATCTAAAAGCAGAACTAAGTAACCCATGCCCCTAGAGGCCAAAAAGCGCCACTGCAGGTGTCGTAGCACGTTGCGTTTTTGTTTTTTGTTTACTCATGAATTGTCCGTGAGAGTAATACTACGCTGAGGGAGAGAGGGATATTGTGCATTGTGTCACAACTCTATGACACAATGGGGATCATTTTTATCACTCAAACCAGGCTGTAAAAATGTAAAGAAGTAGACTGTAAATTGTGTGGGTTGCAATAAACAGTCCTCAAAGATTTATATATATATAAAAAAACTCTCCATAATATCTCCTCCCCATACTATATACACCACCTTATGTCAGACACTTGTGCCCCAGAAATACCATTATCACTTCTACTTTATTGGCTAATGCTTGACCCATTTGGTTTAAACACGAATCTCACCTTGAAAATCGGGGAGCGAGCCAAGGAAAGTGCCCTCCTGCATGCAGACGGTGGATTTCAGGATTTCAGTGTGGCTCTTGGGCTCTGGCAAAAGTGAACGCCGACTTTACAGATGGCTCCTACCTCTCCGTCATGTGTGACATTGCACTCCTGCTGTCTTAACCGTGTTTTGCTTGTCATTACGCTCGGTAGGATTGGGAAAAACCACTCCCAATTTCTTATCAACGCAGTGAATGTTGTGTTTCTGGCCCGCGAGGTTCCTAGGCTCCATCTCTGAGGCGCGGATGGGATTTTGAGAGAAGATCTGTAGCTCAATAATCAAAAGGAGCAGACGGAGAAAATATACAGAAAATATTAAATATGGAGGAAAGTGTGCAAAATTCAAGGATCACCCTTTGACATATAAAAGGGGAGCGCTTCCCCCCCTCCTGCTGCAGCTGAGGCCCAGTGTAATTTCCCATGTTTTTAGCTCGACGCCCAGGGGTGTCACGGGATTTAAAGACCGAGCAAAAAATGTGCAAAGACCACACATGCTTATCGATGGAAAGTGATGTGCTGAAAGCTTTGGTTCGTGTAAAGCGCACTGGAAAAATAAATCAGATACAAACAAAATAGAACTGTCCATTTCACTTTTCTTCGGAAATGAGAAAACCATTCTGGTGTATCATGTGGATTAGGCTGTAAAAAATACTGTAGGTATGTGCAGTTTTTGTGTAGCTCGACACGATCTTTGTTACCTATATTCTAGCTTGTTAACTTCTCTTTCAACACATTTGTAAAAAAATATTTAAAGGGGGGTATTATGTAAAATCGACTTTTTCAAGCTTTATATCATGTAATTATGTCATTCCCTCATTAAACACATGCCTGGAGTGTTGCCTTGGCTCATTCACATATTTTGAGTAATCAGTAAAAACTTAGACGGCAGCCATTTTAGGTGTAGCTATGCCTCAGTCCTCCACCTCCCTCTGGACCTTTCGTCACCAGCCAAGCCACCAACCACTGCTCCTCAGCTCAGCAGAGCACCCTCCCCGCACAGTGTTGTTGTTTAAACACAGCAGTGTGCTGAAGGGGCGTGTCGGAAAGCTTCTTAAAGAGACAGAGGCCTATTTCAAGACGTTCAGCACAGCCATTTGAGAGAGCAATTTTATTCAAGGCAGTTATTTTAATTTACTGCATATACAGACCAACAGAAGGTTACGTCATCATTGTAATATGCTATAGACTGGTGCTATGTGATTGAAAAAGCATAATACCCCCTCTTTAATACCTGTGCTCTCACTCTAGAGGCTAAAACAGGGACATTGTGCGGTACTTATTATAAATACTGCTGATGCCTTGGGTAAAATAAGTCATTTTAAAACATGGATTTTTGGACTTCATTCCTCCTTATTTACTGGGAAAAAGCAGTTATTAGTTCTGTTGGCCATTTTAGTGGCACAAATTGGCTTAGAAATAAAACGGTGCATTGTTCATAGCGTAATTACACACTGTCAATAGTACACATTCCGTTTTCTCTTATCTTGGACAGACTTTTTCTTGTGCAACTCCCACCATTTCCACTCTGTTAAACACTAAGCACTGTCTCTTCATCTTCCGTCGTCTCCGTGCTGCTACCCATTTGGCACTAATCTCTATGCTCTCTATGCAAAGTAGTTTGTTTTAGGGAACTGTTTACCCGCAACCCTCACATCCTGGCAGCCCGAGTGTGATGCCGAACACTGTAACCTGTGGACTTTCAATCACACATCTGCTTTTCCGACCACAAACCCCCTCCCCCAGTTGATTTCGGCTTTACTGTTTCCCCACAGATAATGATGAAAAAGCTAAAGAGCGGGCCAGCTGCACGGGGCATCGCACAAACAAGGCAGGCGTCGGAACGTAGCTCTTTTTTTGTGTGTGTGTGTGTGTGCGTGTGTGTCAACAATGCCGCCACATCAGCACTATTGTTAGCACATTGCGGGAGATTAGCGCTGATGTGCGAGCGAGCAGAGACTGGCCTGGTGTCCTTTGTGGCATGCTAGCCCAGGCCACCCGCCATCCGCCGCTGCCACCGTGTCACAATTAGCCAGAATAGCAGCAGACATGATTACCGGCCCTGGTAGCGACGCAGTCAATCCATCTCCAATCACGGCGATACCCCCGCACCAGATCATTATCAGCGTAATGAATACCGCACTCGCTTTGACTTAGTAGATTATGTTCTTTGCCGGAATCCGTAGATAAATTGTGCATCACTTTGAATTAAGAGGCTAACAAGCTCATATTGGCTGTTCAGGGAAGCAGGAAGAGACGTTTTATGGGGAGACTAAACTTAGCTACTCATAGTGGCTGATTATGAGATTAGAGTGCCTGGTGTGGGGCCGATTCCGCAGGAGGGTTCAAATCAGTTCTTTGCTATTAATATCTTCCCTTCTACTTGAGGCACTTTATTTATTATTGACGTTATTTTTTTCCCCCTTTACAATCCTCTACATTTATCTTATCTGGCAAAAATAGTTGAGCCCTTTCAAAGCAATGGCTGGCAGATTAAGTAGAAGGATAAATGTATTATCTGATGATGACAGATTGTGCATGTTGCATTGCGTCATTATCTTCTCTGAAACTGTTGCCATGCTGTTTTTGCCAGTATCAACAAGAGATTAATTAGCTGTTGCAAAAGCTTATTCAGGCATTAATGTTTCAGGGCCACATAGCCACGTAAAAAATTGATCACGTTTGTATATTGAAGGCAAGGTAGAAATTTAGCACAACATTTATTTTATACACGGGAGGGTCCCTAAAATTGTGTTCTAGAAATATTTCCTGTTTACCTTGTGGTTCGAAACATCATCTTTGGCTCACAATGGCATTTCACTGTATCAAACTATACTACAGTCCAGTTCAAATAGTTGAGAAGCGTTGTGAAAATGATTTGCAGCTTCAAAAACGTGGATGTTGTGTAAGTTGTTAATCACCTGCCAGGGACAAATCCTTCTTGTTATGAGTCATTGGCATTGACAGTGTGTACATGTATCTACACAGTGCCGCCGACTGTTTTGAAGTGAAGTGTTACTTCATTTTACTTCATTCAAGCTATTGTAAAAATCTAGTGAACTACAAATTATTATATTTATCTTTCAAATGTAGTGGAGTAAAAGTAATAAGCTCTGAACAAAAATCAAGTGAAGTATACAGAAACTCTGCCTAAGTACGGTGCTTAACCCTTTATAGGGCAAGTGATTATGTTTGGTCATTTCCACACACTTTACATTTGGCCTCCCCGCTGCACATCAGTAGGTAAAGAAGCATGTAGCCCTCACTCAGCCAATCAGAAGCGATCACCATACATCACAGATCCCACCTCTGTGGCATTTCACCAATCAGCAGAGTCCGGTCGCGCTCTAAACTTCCTGTTTCTCTGAAGTCTGAAAAAGACCCAAGTCTGGCTAAATTCATGGAACATTTCTTTACATAACTTGAAAACTAACGATGGAACGTTGATTAAACCACACATTTTATTGGTGATAATTGTGCTAAGTGATGATATATGTGTTGGTTTTGGAGGACGTAGTGAAATGAGTGAAATTACAGCATGAAAAAGGCAGGCATATATTTGATCATACTTCACTTAAACCTAAAGTTAATTTGTCCATATTGCCACATGCCCGTTGCACCTATTATTTATACCTACAGTATTTTCTGGACTAAAGAACCAATAAACCCTAGGACTATGTTTTCATGTTGCCAAAGATTATTGTTAGTAAAATCTTTAGGCAAATATTGGAGGTGACTTACGCCTCCCACTGCACGTAAAGCACAATCATGATCATTCAAACATCAGTATAACAAAACACAACGCCTCCTGAATGCTGCCATCCCCCGAGACCTGAAAGTACTTTTGTATGTTTTATATATAAACCTTTTTTATATTTTTTTACCCCTTAAAGGGCAAGGAACAAAATATGGTAACTTTGTTCGCATTAGAGGTTAGATCGGGCCCAAAAAATCAAGCCCGACCCGAGCCCGGGGCATAAAGCCCGACCCGACCCTAGCCCGAGCAATTAACTTGAATTGTCGGCCCGAGCCCGAAAGAAACCCAACGTAAATTATTTATTTAAGGCTCGGATAGGAGCATCTGCGCAGTGCATTCAGCAGCAGCAGCAGCACCATGTGTGAGAGGTACGCGGCTACGCGCACGGCACACGTGCACGCAGCAGTAACGCACATACCAGGGCAGGCCGAGAGATGTGCGCGGCATGGGGCAGGTTACGTGCCCGAGCCGCAGCTCAATGTCTCTGTCTCCTCTTTTCCGTCCTCTCTCCTCCTTCTCCTCCCCGTTGTTCATAAACAATGCACTGCATTTACAAAAGCCTACTTTTTACGCAGTAACAGGAACCAAACTGCTTATTTATCTACCATAAATGAAACGCTGTCCTGAGAGAAAGAGTGAATAGCGATGTTCACAGCATGGTGCCGGTATCAAAGCATGACCATGCTGCTTAAACGTGACAACAAGCCAACACGTGCGCCCGCAGCAGCACCACCTCCCTGAGTATAACCACATTTTGTATCCAATAGACTAAGACTATAACATAGATTTTTATAGTTATTATAATGACATTAAAAGAATAAATGGGGAAAAAAACAAAAAAAACTTGAAGCCCGACCCGACCACAAGA
Source organism: Neogobius melanostomus (assembly GCA_007210695.1). Lineage (NCBI taxonomy): Eukaryota > Metazoa > Chordata > Actinopteri > Gobiiformes > Gobiidae > Neogobius > Neogobius melanostomus. The sequence goes on along the minus strand of VHKM01000106.1, from coordinate 5,120,062 downwards.
TGAGGGTAGCTTTTAAGGTGGTACTACAGTATTGGTTGCAAAACATTGTGCCACTCTTTTATGATAACAACCAACAAAACACTGCATTCTATTATGTTATTGTTTTTTCTATTTATTTATCTATTTTTTATTTTTTTTTTTACAAGTGAGCATAATGTTATAGCCATTCATAAATGCCTTGCTTGAATGCCTGAATGACAGCACAGCATTATGGCCTTTTACTAGTTCTGATCCCATGTTTATCCGACCCTCATACATGCCCGCCAGCTCTATCACACGCCCAGACACATGCAACCTTCATTTCCCACTTATTTCTGACTGATTGCACTTCTTGATTAATTAGCGGGCAGCTTGCTAAACGGCGACAGACGCGGCTTGATGTTCCGAGAGTAAAGTATAGACTCCCTGCAGGGTATAATAATGTCCTTTATGCCCTCTTCTCTCCTCCTCATATCCCATCGCTTTTTCCCACTCATTCTATATTAAGCCTTCTAGGTTAATCATTCCTAGAGGATGACAGCGGTGCAGTGGCATTTAAGTGGCACAAAACAGCACGAGATTTTGTCTTCTTTTTTTTTCAGGACACATCTAGCAAGTAAAAAAAAGTGTTACTTTAAGGCTTTAAACTGTTTGTTGATAAGGGCTGTCATGTTATTACTTCTGTCAGCTTCTTTTCTTCACGACGTTTAGTACAGAACACGACTGCTTTTTAACTTCTTAACCATTGCCTTAACCAAGCACATTTTCTCCAGTTCGACTTTACATAAATCTAAAAGCTTCTTGAAAAAGCGTAAAAAAGCGATAAAATCAAGACTTAATGAGGATGAAAACGCAGCAAAAAAGGTGACAAAAAAGCAACAGAATGTGACAAAAGCGTGACAAAAAGCTAACAAATAAATAACAACCCGAAAAAGTCACCGACCAATGCAAGGAAAAAATCTACTTTTAATATCAGATTTTATAGTCTCATGTACCCGTCTTCAAAGACGCCCGTAGTACATATTGGCCTTGATATCCTGTCAGTGTTATATATACAGTAATCTATACATTTAGGAACAAAACAAATCCAATTTAGAAAAATCGATTGGTTATTTATTGTCATGTACAACTCCTGTAATGTTCACAAATATAGCTTTTATAGTTCTATCATTTTGTCAGTCTCAGAGATATAGTGATCAAATCAAATCACAGATCTGAAAATAAACTGACTGAACGACTAAACTGGGTCTAAACACAGATGAGAAATGTGTCCAATGTGACCAATGTATCTATATCTATAAGCCTAGAAAAATCTGTAGTAGACGGATCATGATCATTTCTATTCTGGGTTAATCATTCTTGTCCTCTGAATATTTTCATTGTTTCATCATATGGAATAACTCTCAAGTCTCAGCCCTCTAATTTTCTTCTGACCTAATTCCTACTAACCTCATCTACGTGTGTACATTAAAGGATCTGTATCATGCTATTTTAGCCATTCCAAAGTAAACTATCTGCATTTATATGATATATTGTACCTCTTTCACTATGGAGTACTCATTTTGAGAGAATATAAGTATTTTCTGGGGGTATTTTCCAAACCCGGAAGACAAGACTCTTCGATTCAGTTAACTCCCCCCTCTCTCGCTCATTCCACATTTGCAGTATTATAAATATAAATATCGCTGCAAAAGTGAAGTTACTTCACATAATGCAGTTATAAGGAGTTGACATGTGCAACACAGTTTCATAAATGGCTAACACCACACGTTTTGATTGACTCCACTGCAGCCTGGCCTCCCCATCATCGGGTGTTTACGTTATGGCACTCGCATTGGTTATAAAAGTTAATCCACTTTGATTCTGGCCAAGGTTCACCAAGCATCCGTCAGGTTGGTTAGTAGCTAGCTGAAAGAAATGCCAACTTCTGGCGAGTGCACTCTTCTTAGGAAGGTTGAATAATCCTGTTCCTCTCGTAGCCAAACGCGCATCCGTGATACTATCGTTGGGTAAGAAAAAAGATCAGGCGGTGTCCAGAGTAGAAAGAGCTCCGTCTTCACAAACATGACTTCTGTTCGGATCCTCCGGGGTGCGTTTGTTTACTCTCCCGGGACAGCACAGATGCGTCGGGGACTTCCTGTTTTTTTCCTTTCTTTTTTTTCTCCTTTCTTACAACAGAAATAATGATAAAGCTGTTTTATGAATTAAATCAGGCCGTAAGGCATTACATTACAGAAGTCTGGCCCTTCCTGTTTGACACTATGATATAAAATACGTCAGAGTGTCACAACTCAGTCGTTTTCCAGGAGAGGGCGGAGCAGCTGCAGGACTCAGGAGGATTGCGTGAATGAAGCCAAAAAACACTCTGGGGTGTTTTTGATAAGGAAATAGCATAACAACATGGTTAAAACCTCCAAAAAGTTATTTTGCATGATATAGACCTTTAACCGCTGCAACGCAATATGAGAAAAAAAAAGCCGCTCTAATCTTCATCTATTTCCCAAGCATTCTTTAACCTTTTCTGACATGTTTACACCCAATTTTGCTCTGCTGTGCTTAGTCCCAGCGGGGAGGCTGGTGCTCTACTTCATTTTGTTTGCATATAGGGGATATGTCCAGGTCTGATGGATGGCTTTGGATTCTTCCTAGTCCCACAGTCGCTCCGGGTTTACAATAGAAGGTGCTTTGAGCCTCTCTCCGAGGATCGCATCCTCAAATAGAGAGCGATAAATAAAACGCCCCCACACGCTCACGCGACGCACGCAGCCCACTGACACGTAATTCCCGTATTCACAGAACTGATTACATGTGTCTGCCCACGAATAATAATCACATATGGCCATACCGTTTCCCGTTATCAGGCAGTGCCTACTCATTCGGCTGCCAGTAAAACAATTAGAGTGGGATGCAGAATTACTAGATTTCCTTTTCAAATGTAACCCGGGTAGAATTCATGGGTTGATGATCAGGATATCTACCTCTGAGCGAATCCTTATTTGGAGCTTTTTATTTTTTCACCATTGTGAGATAGGACCAGCGCTTTGATCGAAGTCTGCCCACTGCTGATTACATGTGCACATTCACGCGCAAACACGTGCACATTAATTAAAGGAATAGGCCACCGTTTTTTCCATACTGAGATAGTTCTTGCTTGAGCTTAGACGAGTTGATGCGTACTTGTCTGGTCTTTGTGCGTGCGCTCAGTCACGAAGATGTTGTTAGCATTTAGCCTCTCCCATTATATTTCTATGGACCCAAACGGGGGTGAAGTAAGAAGTGACCAAGCTCTTCCACGTTTTCTCTATTTAAATACGGTTACGTGAGTAGTACACGATCCAAGTATAGTTACACAAAATCCAAGATGCCGATTTTCTAAGCGGATAAAAAGGGGTACTATATTGTGTGGCGTAATAACACCTTATGAGCACTTCAACGTCCGCGCAGTAATATCTTCCCTCGTATTGAATTCTCTGCGTGTTTAATTTTGTGTAACTATACTTGGATCGTTAACTACTCACGTAACCGTATTTAAATAGTGAAAACGTGGAAGAGCTTGGTTGCTTCTAACTTCACCCCGTTTGGCCCCATAGAGGAGAGAGGAGAGGCTAAATGCTAACAACATCTTTGGTCTTTTTGCGTGACTGCGCGCACACATAAAGACCAGACAAGGACGCATCAACTCGTCTAAGCTCAGGTAAGAACATATCTCAGTATGGAAAAACAGTGGCCTGGTCCTTTAATAGTGCCTGCACATTTGGCCACCAACAGGCAAACAGAGGAATGCTTTGGAAAAAAAACAAAAAAACAAAGCAACAACAGCCAATTAGTTGTTATGGGGAATACTTAGTCCCCAGTCCGCTTTTTGTCATTGTGAACACGATTAATCTCGGCTGCTCTCATTGCTGTGCGATAAAAGAGAGAAATGGAAGAAAAGTGAATCAAAATGAATCACACAGGATTTGGTTTCCATAATGTTTACGTTTTACATGCAACTCATTTACATGTAAAATGTGCATCAATAATAATGTAAAATGTTTATTATAATACATCAGGTGTAACATGCTATGAAATCGAATTGCAATTTAGCAGCCAAATCAGGCCCTATAGGTTTACAGACTGTAAAGAAAAGTGCTGTTTAAAAATCTATGACTCATCAACTAAAAGCACAATGAAAACCCCAGAATGCAGCACTGTTAAATACAATGTGCTTTTTCTGTGAAAATACAGTCTGGAACCTCAGGTAAGCGGTCAGAGTCCAGTGGAGCCAGCTCTCTTCATCAGCGTGCTTGCAAACAGTGATGTGATGAGACTGCTAACATGGAGCGCCCACACTACGGCTCTGGTCTAGTGTCTGCCAGCTGAGCGTGCCCCTCACTCAGCCTTTTGTGCTTCTTCTCTGGCCACAAGCGCTGCTGTCATTTACCTCATGCTAATGTGTTCAGAGCGAAGGATTGTGCTGGCTAATCATTTGTTAACAATTCCTAACTAAAGAAGTGCATTTCAAAGTAGCTGAAGGTCAAGGTGGTCTGACACGGCAGGTCTAAGGGAAGTTTTCTGCTTGTGTTAGCATCGCCTCGAGACATTATCCGTCCTTGAAGACACACTCGGAAAAACAGGGGATGAGGCCATTTTTGTTTTGTTTTGCAGTTAAAGGAATAATGAAAAAAAAAAATCTCATCTAAAACAGGTCTGCAATCCTGGACACATTTTGACTGAAAGGTTTTTTTTTGTTTTTTTTTTAGAAGAAGAAGAAGATCTTTATTTATATAGCGCCTTTCACAGACATGGTCACAAAGCGCTTTACATGAGAGCATTTTACATTCACTCCATACTCGATGGTGGTAAGCTTCATGCACTGTATCGCAGCTACAGCAAAATCAATTAATGAAATTTGATTAATGAAATATGTTAGTGTAGATTCTACGTTTGAAAGGTTTATAATAAAATGATACGTTATTGCGCTTTTATTGTAGTTTATCATAAAAGACAGTTAAATGTTGTGTTACTTTTTACCATAGTAACCCATTTGAAAAGTTACTGTCTCTCACTCCCCAGCATTTGCCGTAACCGGATGGATATCTTTTGTGCTCAAATGTTAACCACTTTTCTCATAAGAAAAACCGCTGTATCTTTGCGGTGTCTGTTTCGATCGATTTTTCCTGGACAAATAAAAAGTGTGCATCAGTAAACCACAGAGGCTAAGGTGCATCTGCAAGGTGAACAGCAGGCATGTGGCAGGGGGAATGTACTTCCTTGCTTCATTTCATCTCGCTCTCCTTTCCCTTGTCTCTTCAACAACAACAGCAAAACAACACAAAGCCATGAACCTGTGTAGTGTTGTCTTTGGCTTGGGAGCACCAGTAGTAAGAGCACCAGAAGAGCAACTGCACTCATTCTATTATTAAATCTTCCCCTGTTATGTAAACCTTCGAGGGATGACACCAACGAATAATGATTCACCAGCGTTCAATTGTATAACCGGATTACGCTGACGAAGAAATCAGAGGTGGGATGTGTCAGGAGCCAATTTTAAAATCAACCACAAAGCTCTCATTCATGCATTACTAAGAGACGGGCTAATTTCATCATTGTGGGGTGGGACAAGGCTCTGTGGTGTGAAAAACGCTCTTATTCTTTGTAAAACATCGTTGCACGTCACTGGTTGATGTGTTATAAGCAAGGAAAATAGGCCTTCGGAATTGAGTGAGTTTTAGAACTGTGACGATAAGATGACTATAGGACTTGTGTAACAAAACGATAATAATACTGCAATGGAAGTGTGGTTCAAAGATCAGGTACTGTTGCTTATATTGGTAGTATATCTATTGTTCGTGAACAGCACCTGGAGTTGCTTTATTCTACTTTAGAAGAGCTCAGAAAGATCTGCTCCAGCAGCTGCCCTAGTGCTTCTCCGTGTTGTTAAAGAACTCAAATAGTCTAAGGTTTACTTATTTCTATATACAGTACACACAACATTTTAAGTTCAAAGTTATGGACTACACAAAAGCACACTTAGCAGCATTTAGAGCTTTGTCTGTTATTTTATGCATTTCTTTGTTCATAAATGTCTTTGTCTCTGGATATCTGCCATGTTTGTTTTGATAAGAACAGAGCATGCATTTCCCTGATCTCTTACTCCTACTGTCAATTATACGGAGAAAACAGTTTCCCAGACTTAACATCTTTGTATAGAATAGGGAATGTGTGTAGTCCAGGCTGGCAGTGGCAGTCTATTAGTGTTAACTTTGTGTAGTTAGATAAATATTCATGACTTCCCACTCAGATCGTGCTTGCGTATGGACAGACGTAAAGATAAAGATCAGATAACAGCTTAGAAACATTGAGGCAAGTTCTGTGTTGTGTCTTCTGCATGCGCCGTATTGATTATCCACTTTTATCAGCCTTTCAGAGAAATGATGCGCAAAAATCCCACTTCCATTTCTGGGGGACTGGAAAGTGACATTGATTTGCTTTATTGCATAAATCTCCTCAATGCGGCGTGAAATGATGGATGGACATTTAATTCTACTAAATTAAAACAGGAGGAGATGTTCCAAACCATCAAGCTCGTACAATCTCATCTACTTTGAACCAAATACGCATGACTCTTTACGCATCAGCTTCTGTTGACAGATTTAGACGAAAGCTGTGAAAGTGTATTTGGGGACATTACAACTCAACAGTATCATTTAGCTTGATTTTTAAATCAAAGCAACATTAGTTTAGAGATGCACATTTTTATTTATAATTTGTTATCATAGGTTCACTATTAGATAACATTTTCTGACACAACTGAAATCAACCTATCTGCCAACAAGGAACCTATAGTGTCAGTTGTAACACTTAAATAAGCCAAAATACAATGTGGCTGCTTTCCAGAAGAGCTTTCATGGAAGACAAAAAAAGCGCTGGACCGGTTTACAACTTAATGATAGTCATTATTTTGATGGAAAATAGAGAGAAGTTAGTAGGGGTGTAACGGTTCAGCTAGGAACAGTTCAGTTGCAGGAACAGTGGTTCGGTGCACCGTAGTAAAAGTAAAATGCAAATAGTATTTATTTTTTATTTTATTATTTCATACCATAATTCCCAATAAAAAATTTTAAAAAACACTTTAATTTATAATCTATATTAAATTTTGAATATTTTATTTAGCTCCTTCAAACCAGCAACTTTTCTGAAAAAACAAACAAAATCGTATTGATTCTAGCTTCTAGAAACAAAGGAGGGGAAAATAGATGGTTTGCCACATTGTTTTTATGTGTAATTTGTAGTGTCCAGTACAATGGACATCTCGACTGAACGGGTGTGAAAATGTTGTAAAACTAAACGACATATACTGTAATAGCATTGTGTAAGGAAAGGAGAGGACTTTATTTATATAGCGCCTTTCACAGACATGGTCACAAAGCGCTTTACATGAGACAATTTCACATCCCCTCCATACACGGGGGTGGTAAGCTACGTATGTCTTCATTTTCTTCAGTTTAGAGCTGGATGTGTTGTCTGTGAGTCTGTTACAGACCTGCACATGAACCTCTTGTCTTGTTAAATGATTGTGGCTAACATTATTTAAAAAACACAGCTTGGCCAAATGAACTGTGTGTAACTCTTTTAAGTCAGTATTAAACACAGGCCTGTCATTCTGACTTCCACGTGTTCGTCTTAAACATGTGCAACATTCTCCTAATTTTATCCTTTTACAATTTTTTTGATTTGCTCTATTCTAAATAAATATATACCAGTTTCAGCTAGCCCGTGCTGAATGCTAATTTTTCAGCCTATGACGGGTGCAGACTGCTGTTGTGCCCTTAGGCAAGACACTAGCACTGAGCGTGGAGGGACTTAATAATGACAACAGCGTTGTATTTTTAGAACCCTGTCAGCTCCGGTTAGTAAAGTACAATACAAATATGATTTGTTATTACACCTTTGACAATGCACTCTGCACTGGATCTATTAGCCTGGTCACCTAAACAAAGTTTCATGTGTTGTTTTTTTGAAGGATGTAACTTTGCATTTCTTGAGTCGTCTGGTTTCGTCAGTTTAGCGATAGTTTTAGTGATGACACACTGTGCTCTGTTTGGGTGCGCGCACACACACCACGCGCTTCCGAGCTTATAAGATGAAAAATGCACTTTGGAATTTATTACTGCGGCATGGTGTTATTGATACAACCTTAGAAGCATTTGTTTTATTAATTTCTTACGTAAATTGTAAAAAAATAGTAAGCTAAAAGTGGATTTTACTCATCTTAAGTGCATTCTGCATGAGGAAGAAAACAGATAACGGTTCACAAAGTGAGGAATAAACAAGATAAGAAGATAAACAATGAGCTTTTCTAATCTTTTTTTCACAGGTAATACAGTACATTTATGTGCCTAACACAGAGGGCCAGATCTTGTGCCTGGCTCCGTGCGCAACTCTAAACGCAACGTGGTACACGCCGGATCTTGCATGTGGCGCAGGTTTTGCGCTAAAGGCTGCGCCACTAGGGAGAGGGCGTTATTTAAGAAAAAGAGGCCGACTGGCGTGGTTCATTACAAGCAGCACTCAGAGCGCTGCTCGTCTGTGGCAACCTTAACATTATTTTCCTCTTTACATCGCTGCCTTGTATTCTTCCTTAGAATCGATGTATCATGTCAAATTGAAAACAAAGCGAAATTACCTTGAAAAGTCTGCTTGAGCGTACGCACAGGCTTACTTGGTACAGTAGATCAACGCCCACACGCCTAACATCAAACCACACACTCAAGTGCCACAACACCACGTCTAATCTGCTTTTTAAGATGACGTTTACATTGTGTGTCAGTGTTTACCTCCTGATGAATGAAGAGCATCAGCAGTGGTCGCTGTAATAAGCCTTTTTACATTGTTGCTCCTTGTGTATAAGCTACAGCTCAGTCCAAAAGAAGAAGCGCATTTCATAAACGGGGCGCATAAATAGGCATAGGCCCCAAGAATCCTGCAGCTGTAGCTCAAATGTTCCAATAAGCTACAATGTTCTGCAACTACTGCATAACTCTGCAACTCCTCCACAGCCAATATGACAGTTTCTCATCAATTAAATCCTTCCATTTGGTAACTTTGCGCATTCAAACGGTGTCCAACGCTGAAGCACTCCTTTCATTCCCCGCCCACTCATCTTTGATCTGCAGCGAGTGGCTGGACGCAGCGGAGGGACAGTTTTATTTATTTCATCTTTATTAAACATTGCGCGCTGCATGTGCACATGACAAACTACACCCCTGCAACCCACCGCCTTCCGCAGTAGCGTCTGGGGAAAGCATGGGGAGGGGGCGGCACCACAACATCACAATGCGAGTCTGTCCACCCCCTGTCCTGCCCACCTTTTGCGCCAAGTATGACACTGAAGATTGCAAGGAGCGCCCGTCTGCTCTACAGCCTGCACTATGAACCACAAGATCTGGCCCAGAGTCTTATCAAATATGACTTCATTCTTTTTTTGTGGAATAAAATAACAGCATATGAAACAATCATAAGATCCAGATCAAAACTAGTTATTTTCTTTTTTTTTTTTTTTATAGTTATTTTCTGCAATGGCTTTTAACAAGTACTTTATTGTAGGTATGCTTAACTATCTTACTTAATCATCCTTAACCAGTGTGTCTGAGCAACAGAAGCACCAGGCAGCTCTAAACACTCAGATCTTTACCCAGATTACTTACCTAGAGTACTGTTCATATTTTGCCCTATTGAAAGTGGGATTCCTGGAGAAACCAAACATGGGGAGAGTGTGCAAACTCAATGTGCAGAATCAGACCAGAACTTTATTGCCATGGGGCGAGTCCTTCCCAAATCAGCCGCCGCATGCTTCTTATGTGGCCTTGTATTAGTGAAACTAACTTGGTGACAAATGGCCTCGCAGTTTTCCTGAGGCCACACAGGGCAGTGCCATGTGACCTGGCAGTGCCTCCGTGGGGCTGATCACAGCTGCTGTTCGGCTCGGTGTCTGCCCCCCACTCCCCCACCCTCCCCATCCTAGACGCACAAGCTTCTCAACCATCCCATCCCTCCTATCCACACGGGGCGAGCACACAGTTAGTTATCATGTTTAATTTGTTCCCCACAGTGTCTCCAGTGTTCTCCGCCAAATTATCAAAGCGGTTTGATCTAGCTCGTACACTGTGTTCGCGTGCAAAACATCAGAAAAACAAGAGGACGAGAGAAATGAAAATAGGAAACAAAGCATTACAAAGGCTTTATGCCGCACTGTTCCGAAGCATCACGATGTTATCTGATTTCAATAAGATGGGCCTCCTGTTTTGTACAATTTTAGATAAATGTCCCCAACAAATAAAAGCTCCGTAGATGAAAATGTTCCTTCCAAAGCCCTTCTCCCAACAAAGCAGACACCTGTCTGCTTCCTTTCATCAATACAACTGATCTAATATTTTACAGTTTTTGTATTTCCACACAGAGGGCTGAATAGTATACTGGACCCGTCGCTAAGTAATGAAACTGTGATCCGATCAGGTTCATTAGGACTTCATCAGAAGAAGAAGTATGTAAAGGCTGACACAAGACTTTTCTGTCTATAATAATTGAGAGCATTAAGAGGGCTCTGGGTTGATTCAATAATATTTTAACTGAACAATTTTAAATTGTCCTCAAATACTTCCAAGTATCATTTGCTGATTTTTGCTATTTAGCATTATTACAAACTATTTTTCACATTAATTTTATAATTACTTAAGTTTATAGTTTTGCTCAAAGTGCTTTGCTTGTCTAATAGCATTTTTCAGCCAACCAACCATTGAGATTAAGAATCACTATTACAAGAGAGCTGTGCGCAGACAATTCAGTCAGTACAAATTTCAGCTTGAATAAAACTGTTAGTGGTTGTGTAAAGACAAAATCAGAGCGTCGATGCCAGTGGGTTTATTGACAAAAACAAATCTTCGTGGCTTGGCTTGTCCAGGGAGTGACTCCAGAGCAGGCGGAGAACTAAGGGACAAAGGGCAAGAATCAAAAACGAACTTGGCGAGAAAAATCCCAGCTCAGTGAAATTCACACAGCAGTTAGTACCGCAACATCGATGGAACAATTCGACGATGAATGGAGGTGAGTCTGGAGTCCAGGACCAGACAGAAAGACCCACAAGAGGGAGACAGAACACATGCACAAGGGCGATACCGTGACAAAAACAATGAAGTACTTTATGGAGGGGTTAGGGGCAATGAAGCACTGCCTATGTTATATATGTCTGTGCAAGGCCCTTGTGTTGTATTGTATTACAGTTGTTCTCCATTGGTTTGGCTCATTTCTTGAAACAGAAATTACATTCTTAAAACTCTAAGATCATTTGTCAAAACAGTCTTGCAGTTCAGCACAACACTATAGCTCACTCCGCAAAAGATCATATCTCTCCCAAAACAGCTCACTCATGCTTCAAAACCAAATTTCCTTCTCATTTAAACAGTCAATGCCCCGAAAATGGCAAAGATCCTTCTCAATTGAATTGGCTCATTTCTTGAAACAGACCGGATGTTCTCAACAGTCTTGGTGCTTTTGCCAAAATAACGTGGATGGTTCGGCACAACACCATGGTTCACCTGCAAAAGTTCATATCTCTCCCAAAACAGTTCACTCATGTGTCAAAACTAATTTTCCAGTCCCCCAAAATGCTTTGTGCCTTTGGCATGGTGGAAGCACTGCAAGTCTAAATGTTTTGATGTTTTGTCACTATGGCAGAGGACCATTGAAATGTCCCTCATGTCCACCTTTCAGTCTCTTAGCCCAATTCATTGACAATGGTTACTGTAACTTCTAGCTAACAGAATACAATTGTGTATAAAACTGAAAAAAACAACAACAAAACAGCAACAAAGAAATAGGATTTAGAAATAGGTAAGAGTAGCCTCCAAGGTTTGACATCACACATTGCACTCATACGGCAAAGGAAATTGTAACCATTAACATTCACACAAATAAAGTAACTTCCATACATCAGAGTAAAAAGAAAATGTATTCAGCATAACTGATATACTGTTTGATTGGTCATCTGAGATGTGTGACACTCCTCCTTCGTTAGTCAAGTTCTAGTTTCACTTGGATGTTAATTGCTGTAATAAATGTATCAAATGTTACAAGGGATTCATATATGTGTATGTGTTGTGTTCTTGACTAATTTTGACAATTGAACAGACTATTGTGCATGTGATGACTTATACAATGAAATGACGCTGACACGTTTTGGAGCAAACAACCATTACACTGAGAATCAACAATCAGTTTAGATCAACAAGATCTATTCACTTGGAAATTGTGCTAATTGTAGGCTACATGTACTTAACCATTTGCAAAAATGTACTGAGACACTGAGACATGGACTTAGACATTTGCAATTTGATGAAATTAATGAGAAATTAAATTCTGTTGTGAACAATTGTCCATGTTGTTTTGAGAATGTAATTTCTGTTTCAAGAAATGAGCCAAACCAATGGACAAAAACTGTAACACACCCAGCTCTAATGGTCGGCTCAATTTTTCACAAAAGTGTTATAACTACATTCCTTCCTTTGTCTAGTTGAAATATAGTGCTATACCCACAACCGCCAACCTTTTGACACTGTGCGAACAATGTACAACGCGCCGAGCAATGACCCGTGTTCGAGGTTCAGTCTTGGCAATTAAAGTTCATTGCCTTTCTATGCCACAATTATTTATAGCTTAATTCAATTTAGCATGAGGAAGGAAGACAAAAAAGAAAAAAATTAAGTGCACTTTCGAGTCTAATTGATGCAGGTTTTAGTCTTGCATCCTCAGCGTTCTGTCGTATGGCGGAGTTAACTAGGTGGCGGCTGAAGTGTGGAGAAGATAGAGGAGAAGGGGGGGGGGATGAGTGCCAGCGGAAGATGAAGAGAAGGAAAATAAGGTTATCGCGTGGGGGAGCAAATTTGATTTCTTCTACAGCCATTGTTAGCTGGTGGCTTTGAGGCGATGTGAAAGCGGAGTCCATTTTCTGTGAGGGAGATTAGCGCAGCGCTGGGTTTGTTTCTATTTGAGGAATAATAAAGAGTGCGCCTTCATACAAAATCTACTGCCGCAGCCGGTCCTATTACCCTCTCCACTGATTTCCTCTCTGTATAGAAATGTACTTTTATTTAACCCATTTGCAAAGTAAAAGTGTACAGCGTTGTGAAGGGGGAAAGTGAAGAAGGGGTTGTTTTGGTGCACTTCTGTCTTGCACTCCAGGTAAGATAGTCGCGGAGGAGCTTTGGTGCCAAGGAGCACTTTACTGGAGCAACAATGTCATCTTAATTATGTGCTTGGGTAAAACCCGCTCCGACACAAGGCCGTAGTCCCCCTCCAGGTGCCAAAGAGGGGAAGGGATTGCCTTCACATCCAACTCAAACTACAGCGCACTCCTCGCAAATACTTCCTGTTCCTCCACCACTCTTATTTTTAGCATCTTGACTTCATGCAGCAACAGGGAACCTCCCAAATGACCCGAATGTAAGGATGCGTTTGACACCTTTGTTCATTAAAAGAAATTGGGAGCAGAAAGGCGGCCTCTCACACACTCCCATGACAACATCCCAACACCAGGAGTGGGCTATAGAGAAGGAGTTTTGCGAAGCTTAAGGAGCCCCACTTCTCTCCCTCCCAATAATTCACTCTGGTCCTAGTGGAGTAAAGGTGTCAGCCCAGACATTCACGAATAGCTGCCTCATTCCAATGGAAAAATAGAACGATGAATGGAAAAAACACCAGAGGGGATGGGGGGGAGGACAAGTGGCTCTTTTAATGACGCTGGGTTGTGATGGGAATGCTGTTAATGAGGAGGGCTGGGATAAGAGGCTATGCTACCCACGTAGAGACAGACAAGTCTGGGAGGAGCCTGCGGAACAAGTGGGCTCAGCTTGGCATTGGCGCAGCTGAACAGACCCGGCGCTGTGGGATGAATATAGTTTGACTGTGCAGGCAGGCAAAGATGGCATCAGGAATGAGCGGTGAGTCTCATTCCTGCTTCTCCCAGAGAGACACTAGCAGCTCTCTGGTGGAGATCAGAAAGGTGCGAGATTGGAAGTGAGCGGCGAGGGTGAATGGGGAGAGAGCGAGAGAGAGAGAGAGAGAGAGACAGTAGCCCCAGGAGGCTCCATCTACAGTCAGTAATTCCACTGGGGCTCTCCCCGCGCTCTTCAGTTCCATCTCCAGATGAAAATAAATAACCTCTTCAGATGGCCGCCCTCTCCTCTGAGGGAGAAAGGGAGCTTCCCCAGGAGCGGGCTTCGTTTCCATGTAGTTATCTACTGTCTCCTCTCTTTGACTCTGTCTTCTTTCACAGTCACATAGGAACACACTTTACACCGTGGCCAATGCTTCTTAACACATGCTTTTACACCAGCCTTTGGTTTTACTTTGAATAGTATCGCTCAAACTGTTCTTCTTCGGCATGAAACATTGAGGAAACAGCTCTTCATGCTAGAAGAAACATTATGAGGACGTATGTTATGGCAAACATTGTATTTGAATGTTGGTTCCATCTGGCCTGTGACAAAACCCTTAATTTTTATTTTCTGATAATACTTGTTTCTCATTAGCAGAAAGATCTTATTTCTCAGGACATTGCATACAATCGAAATCCAAACCCACCATCTTTCTTCCTTGCCACTTGAGCACACTTCCTTGTGATGAGTCAGATTTGAAAGCACTAGACACATCATTTGCCTCTGGCTCTGCTCGGTGTTTTGCACTCATGGCTTTTCATCATTCTCATCACTGGTGTCAAGGTGCATCTACAACATTGTCATTGTGCTCACCGTAAGTCACTTGTCTCCTGATCTGCAATTAAGGATTTCTCCGTCCTGACAAACTTTTGTGGCTTATGATGGCAGACAGAGCTTAAATCCAGTTTGTGGAGTGTTTTCAAGAGTGCACAGGCTGATGGTCGAGTCAGCGGAGAGTCATGGGTGATTGTGCGTGACGTGTTGGTGCTTCTGCCTGTGCTCTCAAGTAAAAAGCAGCAGCATGAGGCAGTACATACATCTTTGTTTGGTTTGTTTGGTTGCACACTAGGCATGTGTTGCCTCCATCGTCCAATCCGGGTTGCCTTGAATGGGTGTCAGCTAAAATGAACTTGGAGTCGACAAGATATAAGACGGTTCAATCTCGCAAATCCAGGACTTGCAACCCGCGGTAAACAGTGTAAACAAAAAGGTTGTTTGGTGCAAAGGCAGAAATAGCTCCTGGCTACATTAGGTGTTGTAATTATGGATTATAATGTATTTTTGTCTATTCGTTTTATTGAGTGCGATACAAATTTCCATTGCATTTTAAATTCGGAAACTTAATTATATGCCAGGCGATCAGGTGTTACTCATATTGTCATGGCTAATGTGGACATTAGGAAAGCTTACAAAGGAAATATACATACTATATCCTTCTCTAAGTGAAGTAGGTCTGGTTTGAACCTCCCCAATTGAAGCTAATCCATACAAACAATGCATCTAAAAGGCGGCAGAGTTTTTCGGACTGTTACATTTTGTCTTTCTTTAGTGGCGGCATCTTAATATGCTGATTATGCCATTTTTCTAATTTGTTAAATGGCAGTTCGACAGCTTTTCATCTGTCTCCATTTGTTCCACTAGCTGGAAATCCAACTTCAAAACAAAGTCCGATGCTTGATATTAAGGAATTAGGAGAGTAGGCAGAGCTATGAATTTTATACCCCTCATTGTAAGATTGTATCGCTTCAATTATAAAGCATAGAAATACATTATGTTGATCCTGTCATGGATTGTGCACCTTTTTGAAGAAATAGACTGACACAAACGCCTGTTACTCAATACACATTCACACAAATACACGGAACAAATGTACCAACCACCCCGCCCAGAGCATAGGATAGCAGCAGTAGTTAGGGGTGAATGAGAGATTGGTGCGCCTGCCCCTCAAGTGACATGGAGGACTCATGGAGGTTACATCTGTCGAGTACCTGGGACAGAGCCATTTGGAGGATGCCCCGGGCATGGTTTGGCTCCAGGCCATGTCCGGGCCCCCTCGTACAGAGCCTTCGTCCCTGCCCATGTCTTTGTCCTGTGGCCATGATCAAAAAAGCTACCACGAGGAGATTCTCTGGACGATGATAAACATTTTCTTCACTGAAATCCAGCAGTAGATGCTGTTTTTTTTAAATTTATTTCAACAGGATGGTTGTTGTCATTAAAGTTTGTTGGTCGAAAAATAAAGGTGGTTAAAATGTGGTGAAATTAAGCATGTCGCTCTCAGACAATTCTAGCTCCTGGAAAATATAGTCGAATGCCTTACAACAGAACTCACCTCAGCGTTAAAAATATCCACATTTTAATCTGCCCTTAGTGGAATAGCCTTTCTTTGGAACACTTCCTTGCTAACTCACCTATCAAACCTACCTCCTGATACCTGTAATGAACGCTCTGCTTAGCCCTGATATCACACTGTAAATCCGCTTAGCTTCCAGCCCAAGGGGGATTTCAGCATCCTTCCTTCAGCGTGCTTAGTTTATCGCACCGTGTATAGCTCCAGCACTGGTGACTAGCATTCTGGCTGATTATCCATATTGAAATGAAACATGTGGATTTAAGCAGGACTGGGTAAAAATAGAGATCAGCATAGGAAGACACATGCAAGAGCTTGTTTACGAGACATGACAATGCAAAGCAGAAATCAAGTGCACTAGGAGGCATGAATAATATATAAATAATAGTCAAGCGTAAATGAGCATGTATAAAGCAAACTACGCAGATGTAGAGCTCCATGACTGTCTTGAGGACATGGGATGTTCATTAGACTACATTTTATAGAGTGCAATGATATAATGGGAAACAAATGTAATGCAACGTTTATCCTCAGGGTGGATTGAGGATAATGGTCTTTATAATGAAATGAGTGTCTTCGCCCGAACTGCATCCAAACCACAGTCCATAGAGACAGAACATGATTTCCAGTGTGACAGTTTTGAATCTCTGAAATTCTGTAACTCCAGTATCATATTCAATATAGTCAATTAGGACTGTCAATTTTAAATGTTGATTTGATGTTAAACTCTGTGGTATCAATCTGGCTCTTGCTAGATTAGAGAGTAAAACAAATTGAAACAAGCTAACGTTTCAAAATCTGCACCACAGAATGTATGGACGTTAAAAACTTCATGTAGGATCATATGATGATATTACTCGAATATGTTCAAATAAACTGTTCAGGTTTGTTTTTGACCAGGGATGTTTGTTTGAAGAAAGTAAAAGCTGGTTGTTATGCTAAATGGCCAACTTGTAGTATGACTCACCTAAAGTACTTCGAAAGCAAGACGTTGGGTAATTGTGTTTACTCCTTGTGCAGTTTTCAAAAAAATATTTTACTATCATTTGTTTATTTTTGCCCTTATGCTTACTCTCTGAGGCAATACCCTAACCATGCATGCATTCATTCATTAAATTGTGCCTCACGGACAACGCACAGCGTCTTATAACCATTAGTCAAGAATGTGCACTAAATAGGCTACTCGTTCTGCCTGACTAATGATTTGCAATGCTGGGTTTCCAGGCTACCTAGATTAGTATAGTCAATTTGATTTGTTTCAACCAATACCTCAGCCACCATCCAATAGAACACTTCCTCACTTGATATGTGTAATTGCAGGTTAGTCTATTCATATTGTTAATATGCAAGCCACACTCCCAGTGACTCATCAAACCGTCCTTAGCACAACAGAAGTAAAATGTGCAGTTATGAAAGCTGCCCTTCTCAACTTGCTTGTGTCGTTCACCTTAACCTTATAATTAATTAACTCTGAGGACAGACGTGATAACTGGTTTCAGCCGTAGATTGTAGCCCACAAAGTAATTATATTCTTTCTTTGGAGAACTGTGAGGCCTTTGTCGATAATTTTCATTCCGTTTTGGCATCAGCCCTGTAGCATGACTTCTGCTCTCCGCACTCTTGCTCAAAGCTTTTTCATATGAGGCGTTTGAAGGGGGAAATTTCACAGGTTTTTTTTCTTTTCTTTTTTTTTTTAACGCAGTGTCTTTCATCTGTTTGTCCTCAGAGAATATTTCCTTATTTATCCCATCTGGAATCCTATTCTTTAGAGCTTCTTGTTGTGCATTATGTCAAGGGCACAAATCAAGGGCGTTTACTGACCATTTTGTATGCAAAGGGGGGGGGGGTCATTTATCAGGACCAGAGCTATAGCGAGTGCAAGCTGGAAAATTGCATTCAGCTATATTTGTGGATATGTTGCACCAATCTACCATTTGAAATTACATGTGTTACTGTATTAGTGCCCCAAATCGGATGT
Source organism: Neogobius melanostomus (assembly GCA_007210695.1). Lineage (NCBI taxonomy): Eukaryota > Metazoa > Chordata > Actinopteri > Gobiiformes > Gobiidae > Neogobius > Neogobius melanostomus. Next base: position 5,101,782 of record VHKM01000106.1, on the reverse strand, counting down.
GTGAATGAGAGAAAATGTCTCTGGTGCTGATCCAATTTGCACGTGCTGCTCATTTTGCACACGAGTTGGCATGTTTGGTATCCAAGCTTTTATTCTTATGCTATTTGGTGGACAAACAAGCGTAATAACCTGCTTTATTAAACCCAATATCAACATTACAGAGGGAATGTGCCATGCAAAGCAGCATACAGATTAAATATGATTCACAGAAACAGGGGACGCTTTCTGCTTGTTATGGCAAGTGGTCTCAATTTATATGGCGCTTTTCCACCCACATTAGGCACTTTACATAAGGAAACTATTCACCCATTCACACTCTTATTCATGCACCAGTGTATACAGACACTGCAGGCGGGGAAGGAGAAGTGTCTTGCCCAAGGACACAATGACGGCGTGCAACTGCGGGAGACAGATCAGGTGTTTGAAAGCCACACTCTCAGCCTGCACTCAGGATGATTAACAGGCTGTGCCCATTGTTCTGCTCATTAGTTTATCTGAGAGGATTTCAAATGACTCAAACACATCACCAGTGCAATTGGTCAACAAAGAAATGGCTGGAGCATATTGGCTGTGTCCATGCAAAGTAGTCTACTTGTTGAACAAATAAACAAACAATCAATCAGTCAATCACACACAGACATCAAATAGTGAAACAGATAAGCAATTGTATTGTTCAAATGATGAATGGGGTGGTCTTTCATCTCCCCCGGTGTCTCTGGCCAGAAAACCACAATTGCAACTTCCCTGCCTCTGGGTCGGAGGCGCAATACACACTAATAGAATCATGAAGAAGAAGCTAACAGGCTAACGGGCAAAGCTAACTTGGCTAGGGCCACTTAAACAGTATTTACAGCCAAGTTTGAGTGGAAAAAAACCTCCAATATGTAATTGGATGTACAATATCCCGCTCTCCCTTTGTCTTTTCTGTCAGCGTAGTATTTATTCTCACGGACAATTAATGAGTAAAAAAACAACATGCTACGACACCTGCAGTGGTGCTTATGGCCTCTAGGGGCATGAGTTATTAGTACTGCTTTAACATCACCAATCTATGTTCACCTATTTTTAGGCCCGAGCCGACGCAGCCCTGGCAAGGGACTATTGTTTTTGTGTGGTTTCTTCTTCTTATTTTTTTCTCCGGAAACTATCGTACATTTGACCTGCTCAGCGTCGCGAAAACTCACCAATTTGGCAGAGCCATTCGGGTGGCGTGAAAATTTATGGAAATAGACAAATTGGCCACGCCCAAAACAAAATGGCTCCACAGCGCCCCCTCAAAGTTGACCCCCATTCAAATTAAAACGTGCGTTTTTGGCCGTAGGCCCAAACCCTTCAGTACAGTGAAAGGGCACATCAGGACAAACCAAAACACAATTGGAGCGCCACGCCCGGACGCACAGGGAGTCGGCCATTTTGACTTTCAATTGGAAAACCGGCTGGACTCAACTTATGTTTTAACGAACTAGTCCCTGGTTTTTCATCCAAATAAAATCATACTTGGCACAGTGCATCTAGACATCTTGAACTTCAAGAATTGGCCACGGTTTGTAAAACATTTCAACGGTCTCCTCATAACGCCGCGGTGAAGAATGCTTACATTTCGTGTATTGTCGAAGACAGCTCACGCTCACAGGCATTGGCCGACAGAACTCATATTGAAGTCACTAATGCACCACCCGAAACTGAACAGAACGCAGCCATTAAAGGGGGGGTATTATGTAAAATCGACTTTTTCAAGCTTTATATCATGTTATTATGTCATTCCCTCATTAAACACTTGCCTGGAGTGTTGCCTTGGCTCATTCACATATTTTTGAGTAATCAGTAAAAACTTAGACGGCAGCCATTTTAGGTGTAGCATGCCTCAGTCCTCCTAGGAACGCCCCCACCTCCTGGAGACGCCTCTGGACCTTTTGTCACCAGCCAAGCCACCAACCACTGCTCCTCAGTTCAGCAGAGCCCCCTCCCCGCACAGTGTTGTTGTTTAAATGCCACAGCAGTGTGCTGAAGGGGGCGTGTCGGAAAGCTTTTTAAAGAGACAGAGGCCTATTTCAAGACGTTCAGTACAGCCATTTGAGAGAGCAATTTTATTCAAGGCAGTTATTTTAATTTACTGCATATACAGACCAACAGAAGGTTACATCATCATTGTAGTATGCTATAGACTGGTGCTATGTGATTGAAAAAAGCATAATACCCCCTCTTTAACATATAGGCTGCTCCCAGGCCGAACTCATCTACACATGTTGGTCACTGCATACTCGGCAGTGACCAATGACCCTGACAGTCACATGCGACTCCGTCAGAGCTTTCCGAAGATGTATAATATGTGGGGGTCAAGGCAACCACTCCAATTATTATGCCCGAGCAAAATGGCTGAACAGTGCCACCTGCTGGCTTAAGATGGCTTTTAAGTGGCTTGTAAGTGGCCCGCCCTTCCTCCGTGAAAATAGCCAGAGTTCTTAGCCTGGCAGCAGTCTGGTCTCTGTCAGAGTTACTCCTGAAATTCATCAATTACCCCAATTTCCCCCTTTATTCACAAAAGTCACAGTTACAGACTCGTACATATTTATACTACCCCTCTGTTACAGAAAGAAGCTTTAATTTGGACGTTTTTGGCTCCAAAATCAGGTTTTTTGGACAGTACAGTCACAGGAAGTTCAGTTTGGCTGTTTCCTGTCCATCTCTCTGTTTGTTCCTTGTACTATATAGGTCTCACCAAAATATGGCTTCATCTATCGAGACTTCTGCGGGGCTGGATTATCCTCTCAAATCATTGGGCGCCCTGGGAATTTTGGAAAGCCCTAATTACAAAAATATTCAATAAATATTGCCTAAACTGTAACTCTGCTTTCCACAAATACACACGTGACGGGTGTCACAACATTAATATAAAATCTGCTGTGTCTTTCACATTTCCTGTGTATTGGAAATACACAGGAAATGTGTAGCTCAATTGGCAGAGTGCAGGGTTCACATCCGTAAGATTGCAGGATTGATTCCCACCATGACCATTTTTTTATTTTTATTTTTTTTTTTATTTTTTTTGGTGTCAGCACCTAGTAGGAAGAACATGCTGTTTTTTCTCCTGAAGCAAATATTATACAGAGGTTTAATAGCTATGCAGTATGTTGAAGTTGCATTGTTATGCTTGAAATGTTAGATGTAATGTAAGACAGTATATATATTTTTTTTGACTCGTTACCTACTCGGACGAACATGAATCGGTGCCTATCGTGCCTATCATGAAAAACGTGGAAAGAACGGTTTCAATATATGCAGAACTAAAGAGAAAGAACTGGGTCTGGAGTTCAGGTTGCTTTAGTGTAGGTGTTGCTTGTACCACGATAGGGCCTTTTACATGGGCCACTGCACACATTGTCCAAGCCTAAATTAGATAGCGCGGGGCGTCATAACATATTAATCATTTCTGCTGTGATTCATATTGTGGCTGTGTAGCTCCATAGGTATAGCACTGGGTTTGCAACCATGAGATTGCTGGATCAATCCCAACATTGACTCTTTTTTGAATAAACTTTTAAACTTTTTTATTTGTAACTATTTGACAGGTGTTGCTCGTACCAGGGTAGGGGCCTTTTACATGGGCCACTGTACATGTACATGTATATTTGGTACCTCCGCGTGCTCTTATATTTGCTGAACACTGAGTAACAGCTTACAGGTTTGGCGATATTTATTGAACCATTTTGTAATCATGGCAAATTCGCCTATCAGCCCAAAGCTTCAAGTGGGTGCTCCAGCCCCTGCAGTACCCACAGAATCGGTGCCTATACTACAAATAGAAGTACGCAAAAAGGACTTCTGTGTAATTTGGCACATCTGTCCACATACTGTTTTGCCTGCTGGCTTCTCCCAAGTATTGCAGTTCACTGGCCATAGAAGGTATTTCAACTATAAAACAAGTGAAAAGCACCGCTGTGGGGAACGTGAGGCCGGGGCCCTGAGGCTGAAGCAAGAGTGGGCCGGCGCCAGAGATACCTGGGGCAAGAGTAAGGCCGGGTCTGACGAAGGCAAGGTGAGAGTGGGCCGGAGCAAGAGTTAGCAGAGAGCACACAGGTTGTGTGTGAGGCCGAGGGGAGAGCAGGTTTGGTCGAGAGCGGGGGCGGTAGCAAGGGGGGCCAGTCACAAGGGGGCTGCGCCAGGGGCGAGGGCCTCTATCGCCGCTTGTGGCTTTAATTTTTTTTGTTTTTACTCTCAAAGGGCATTCCCATAACCTGTCAGTTAATATTATCATATATTGTATCCATAGACAGAGCTCATCCACAATAAGAAACCCCTATGTGAAACCTCTAAGATCACTGTTTTTACAAATTTTGATTCAACTTGAATTCACATACTGTGATATATAGCAAAGACATACTTGATATACTCCTTTGAGTGTTGTACAATGTTTAATGCAAATTCAAAAAGTGAGGCAATGTGAAACATTAGTTCATTTTGCATTATTTCTGATTGAAAAATCTAGCATTAGCTTTTAAAGTAAGCTCCAAAGTGCAGCACAAAATGTGTCTTTTGATATGGCCCAGGCTATAGTTTTTAAGAAAGCTGGATTTGGGAATAGGAGATTGGGACCAAAAATAATATAATAATCATCATTTGTGTTTCCAAGAACCTACAAACCTTGGATTTATATTTAAAAAAAAGAAAGAGAGACCATTACATGACTAAATATGTTTGTAACGGATGTCGATATGAAGCAGTTTTTGTGTGTGCGATCTTTCACATCAGCCTCAGCGAGATCCTTTCATAAGTACTTCTATTGATTTCTACTGTCTGTGATGCCCCTAATGTCTTATTTGTCCACTGCATTTCTTTGATCCCTCATAAAAAAGGCCTGTTTCGTTACCCATCACACGTCATTCCTGTTCCACATGGTGACAGCCAAACGCAATTACCTCCACCACCAGAAACAAGTGACAACCCGGGCATGTATTACACCAGTCAACTGTGGCTACCCGCGCTTCCATTTCGCTGTCACGCAAGTTTGAAGGGACAATCTCATGTCAACATTAATTAGAACAAAGAGACATACAGAGTGCAGAGCCACAAGCCACATGGAGACGGTTCCTCCCCGTTTCCTCGCTCATCTCTTGTTAAACCAGATTTGAAAGTAAAGTCACATCTGTCGGCCTGCCCGCCTCGCCTTGGAGCAGATCCCTCCCTTCCACTGCAGCAAATCTCTTCGGACGCTAAATGCTAATTCAGTCTGCCACTTAATCAGACATATTAATTCCATATCTCCCGTGATTGCGCTAATTCGGTTCTGCACTCAGCACGACGAAGCGTGGCCTTTTTGAAAACTGTAGACACTTATTGTGTTTGCAAATTAATAGTTATGTATGTGTTTATGTATTGTTGCAATTGTACGAAATATTTGGTGCAAAGTTTGGACTGGATGATTGAGTTGAGAACGTTTTGCTTTTATCTTTAGAAGCTTTCTTGTTGTTCACATTCACTACAAGAGAAATATTGCTCCAGGCTTTCTGCACCCTTCAATGTTTCCCATCTATTCTCTAAGCTAAACAGACTAGCCTAGCCATGTTTACAAAGATTCCAAAGCTACAACATCAAGTCGTTCTTTTACATTATTCAAATACCAGTTTTCCAATTAAAATGTAATGCAACGGCGAATTGACGCACATTCGTCCATATTTCAAACTATCTAGACTGTCTTTGGTTGTAATTGGACGAGCATTACAGTAACAACAAAGACCTCTGCATAGACGCAGCCACTAAATGAGATAAAGCCAAACTGACACAAACGCCTGTAAAGCTCGCTCGCAAATGGCTCTTACTATGGCTCAGACTTGAATTAATTAAAATCATATTAAAGTACTGATTTAGCCGCATCCTAATTTAATTAAGTTACAGATCACGTAATGGAGAAAATCACAAAATTGTACCCTTTGTTCCACATAATTCCCCATCTTAACGCCTACTTTTAATTGAGTTAATTTGTTTTATCTTCTCAGCACCATCTTTAGGCATTGCAATAACAGGGAATACGCTACATCGCTTTTTACATCATTTCAGTAGAAACCCGTAAAGATTTGATGGACTGTGAAAGAATTCAGAATATTTTTATTTTTTTAAATAAGTGGAGAGCGACTTGCTGTATGTACCTTGTTGTATTTAGCAGTCAAAAGATGGGCATTCGAGGCACTCTGGTGTTCAAAAGTTAAAAGTCTGTTTCGACACAGACACGCGTCTTTGTCAAGGCAAGAGTTTGTGGGAAGTAACTCAATTGTTATCCTGCTAATTTTTATAAGTTGAGCCTGATTTTGTTCTTGCATTTAGTTATGAATGACTGGAGTCTGTGGTGTTATCATGAAGAAGGTGTGTGTTTAAGTCAGTGTCAGTGAGTGTCAGATGGTGTTGAGAAGCTTCAGTATTCATGGTTTGTGCAATATATTAAAACAATACAAGTAGGTTTAAGTGTCCATATAAAACGTATGAGAGTGAAGTACTGGACCTCACCCACTGTATAAGGCTGCTCTATTCATTGCTGTCAATGATGTACCCTTCATAAAAGTTCTCCGGTGGCTGAATCCATTGATTGGTTGTGATTTGGAGCACAGTACATCTCTTTTTGTAAGCCTGAGAGTAGAACTATAAAACAATAACAACAACAACAACAACCCATAAACAATCATGTCAACACTATCTAATCAAATAGAATCTAATTGAGGATATCAGTATATTCAGAACCCAGTATAAAACCGCTGAAGGCGTTCACTAGTCAAATACTACTTAAAAAAAAAAGTCTACCATTCAATCCGTTCTTCTTGACTTCTCTGCCTTGTGCCTTGTGGTGTGGCCGCAGCAGTGCGCTCCACCAAGCACACATGGATTTACCATTAGATAATGACAAATGGCAGGCGAGGCTGAGCTGATTTCAGCACTTACAGCTCCTTGGGGAGACCTACACCGGGATCGGGCTGCAAACCGCACTGATCACCCCTCCCCCCAGCAACGCACACACACACACACACACACACACACACACACACACACACACACACACACACACACACACACACACACACACACACACACACAAGGGTCTTAATTGAAGGAGTAGCCGAGGCAGCCAATTGATTCTGCCTTACATGCATTTCTGGTCATTTCCAGTGAGTGATGTAGTGCGACCTTCGGGTCACATGCGCAGCAATGAGGAGCAGAAGGCGGCGGCATTAGTCTTGATTTGTTGAACTTCCCTCGGACTTTATCTTTCAGAGTTCATGGGGAATAAAAAGGAAGGAGGAAAAATGGCTGAGTGGATCTTTGATTTCATGAAGACTCCCAGTAATACAACTATAACTGATGTTACACATGATAAATGATGCTTGGGGGCCATCTATAAAAGGTAGTCTGCAGCACATGGATAACCACTTGGTCTTTGGGGAGGCACAATAGAGAGCAAATAGAGCTATATAGGTTTGACTAGACAGTGATGCATTTACAGTATACATTATGTCATTTTTATGTGAAATAACTTCGGGAACACAATGTAAAACTGGGCATTTCGGGGTATGTAAAAACAAGGTATGTACCAATGGTGGCACATTTATTCTGTTGATACCCAATCTTTTTCTTTAATCCCCCTGTTGATGACACCGAGCAGCAGAGCTTGATGAAAGGCGTTTGTATTTGAGCAGGGAACGACATAAAACTTGATCAAAATAAATAATCACGATATGATGATATCACCAAAGCATCTGATTGTCACTGGGATCAGATCACAATTCATTTGCTGCCCACCCAGAGAAGGTTCCGACTGAACCACACTCGGCACTGTAGGGGCATGTAGTGCCGAGTGTGGTTCAGTCCGCTGTTTGCCCTGAAACGCAAAGGTCCGTGGCTAGCTTGCAAGGTGTGTCACTCCTTTGAGGGCAGTAAAACACTGTGGGCTCATCCAAGTGTTTGTGCTTCACTTCTCTATGTAGCGTTAGATCAGGGACATACTGTATGTTAAAAATATCAATTCTTGTATCCCAATGACTGCAAAGAACTTTGCAAATATCTCAGGTTAGCTTTCAGTTGTTAGCCACCATGCTGAGAAATCGTCTCTCACATGCCTTGCATGCCTTGTCTGCCTCTCTACTGAGAGGCAGACAATAGCCATCAGCAGCCACAGTTCAACTGTGTGCATTTGTAAAGGTCTAAAGAAAAAGTAATATCTAAAATGGGTCTCGTAAAATGCAGAAATGTAAAAAGTTATTGGAGAGCTATGCATGGGAAGGGCTGAGTGTCTGATTGGAGATCCTCTCTGTAATAACATTCCCATTCGAATCCCTGATTTAATTTGGTTCATATTTATTGTACAGAAAGCAAAAGGACATCATTAACCAAAATCCCCTCAGACTTAAGATCCTAGAAAGAAGTTAAGAAATAATAAATTAACCTTAATGCAGTAAGCTTAACCCAAACAGAGCTCAACATTTGAGGTCAACCTCCCAGAGGACGGCAAATATTTAATTAGACTTTTGTTTATAGCTTTGTTTGCCATATCTTCAAAAATCCTCTTACATGTCCCATGTGTACAGTAATGACAAACAATAGCAGCAGCAGCTGCCGCTATATAATCAGGCATAGTTTCAGTATATAGTCTTCAATTTCAGCCCGATGAAAAATAACTTTTATTGTTATCCACATTTTTTTTGACATATTTGTAAATGAAATGCTGCTCTACTTTGTCAAAGTGGGAGGAAAGCCAGGGGGTGTTGAGTGGATATGCAATGGTGGGAAGTATTATTGATGTTGTTGATTATAGCAGCGATGATAATGATTAGAACAGCAAAGCCTTGTATCCATCATCTACAGTGTGGGCATCATCTGTCGTGCTTCGCCAAAGACAACTTCATCAACTTGGGGCTTCTAGTTATTGAGGAGAAAATCTGTGATAGCCTGTGATATCGGTGATAAATTTGGAGCTTGTGAGTGGATGTGTTTTAGAATTAGCCAAATATTCAGTTTAAATGAGTCCCTGTTATAAAAAAAATATTCACTGGATTAGCTAAATGAAATTTGCCTGCAACCATATCGTAAGTAATGCTTATAGTAGAGTTAGAAGAGGATATACACCTGCTTTATATGCAAGAATGTTGTCTATGACTGTCTGTTCTGTATGACAATATTTAATGTAGATTAGTGTTTATTTAGTACTCAATATGATAAAACATTTTGAAAATTAAAAAAAACATAACAAAAGGGAAGGCATGCTCATTGTGTTAATGCATATTTTTATCGTGTAATCAATGTCTTCTACAGGGGAGTCTAAAATCAAAACATCTGCTCAAGTCATTGCACTTTCCATGACCTTCTAATTGCAATTTTAACAAACAAAGAAAATGGACACCAAGATCCTCCCGATCGATACTGTGTCACTATTTTTTCAATGAAAATAATTTGCTTCTCAGGGGTGTGAATCCATTTGTTTCCCAGAATGATACTCTGGAGAGTGTTATTCCACGTTGGCCCAGATGCCTCAAAACCCTCCGTGATTTGATTCAGTTGTGCTTTATATCACTCTTCCATTGTTTGGGCGTGTAATGGCCACCGATGCGTCTGCAGCCGTCTATTGGTATTCTGCTGGCAGTCATCTGGAGGTAATTCGACAGTAATGTGAAAACAGTGCTGGGCCTAAATGAGATAAAGCCAGCCAAAGCTCTGAGCCTTATCTTATAAAAAACAAAAGCCAAGGGGTCATGAAAGGACCACCCAGTAATGTTCGCACAGATCAAACACACTCCTATTTGCACTCCACACTTCCCTGCACTGTGCTAATGGATGGTGGGGATAACTGCAAAGCTCTGTCTTTGTTCGCTTTTGGTTCTCATGATTTATTCAACAGGGCCCGTGGTTTTATATGGCATGGACCCTGTTTCTTGTGTGTACATATGTTCGTCACATGCCACATCTTTACATTGTCTGTCACTGCAATTTGCCCCATGGGAGTAAAGCTATACTGGACTTTAAGTAACACGCCTCGTGTTAGTTAGAGCTTCTCCAAAGGCAACACAAATATCAGCATCAGCACAAAGTAGGCCGGGGAAAGGTGGTCCAAAGGCAAAGCTAACAAGATGACTCGATGATTATTTAGAAAGAGTAAAGAGAATTTTCAATTAGATGCGTGAGGTCCTAAGGGTTTAAAATAACAGCGTTTTGGCTTGTTGAGTATACATCATAATCTTTTTTCTGAACACAGTGCATTAGTCATAGGCTGCAGCGAAGACATCCAAACAGTGGCGGTGTAGCAGAATGTATCTATTTCTAAGGCTAATTTTCTTTAGTATAGCTAACCTTGTATTTTATTTGCTTGTTTTCCAGGGCAAGGAGTTAAAGAGCATTGGATGCTACGATGAGATTGACCGAAAACCCTCAGTGCTTGGATTGAATTGGCAGGTAAAAAGACGCAAGACGGATGCCCCTCTGTGATCGTTGCACTCTCGGGGTGCATGCAATATGCTGGAAATTGGCCGGCGGAAAAACAACAAAAAGGAGTAAAAATTGAGAAACATCTCGTGATTCTTTGTCAGTTTAAAGATTCATGAGATCAATTTAGTCTCAGCTAAACGTTTGACTTCAAATATAAAGCTGCAGAATTTAATATTCCGTAAAAATGGTGGGCTGTAGATAAAGGGCCTGTTCTACTTTTGCTAAATCATTCTCAATATTTGGAGCAAACAGATGGGGCAATGATTTGGGGACTATTTATTGTTGATGTAGAGGTATATGTCTGCAATTTGTCAGAAATCTCAGGTATAAGTTATGCATAAGCAATGGTCCAGCTTCCTAACAGATAGCAAATGGATACATTAATTCAGACATCATTTCCTTTATATCAAAATCCCCAATTTGCGACATAAAAAGCACATGACTAATGCCAGACTGCTGTGTGCGCTCGAATCCTTTCGAACTGCACAGCAGTCTGGGGACCATGGCCAAAATCTTCGCATGGATTTGGGGATCGTAAGACGATGACACGCTATTCGACATACGGAAGCTTGTAATTTGTTTACGGATTTAAAAAAAAGTTTATTTACGGATCCAACATGACAACATCAGACAGGACGCCATCTTTCGATCAAGCTTAAGACCGTGTTCTAAATAGTTTAGCTCGAAAGTTTACAGCGGGTACATCATACGTCATCGGATACAATGATACGATTGGCTATGGCTACGTGCAGACGCATGATAGACATTCGTAGCGCCCAATAAACGGCTAAGGACAATCGTAAACCACACCTCTCCTATGATCAAATGAATTGGTGGTCCCCAGACTAAATATCACTTGTGAGTTTAGTCTGGCGTTAGCCAGGCTACATGAACACATCCAACTGGGAACAGTGACGCCAAACAAGCTCCCCAGTTCACAATAACGCAGCAAAACCTAAAATATATCTGTTTTAAAAGAGCAGATACAGTAAGATACAGACTTTTGTAGCATCACTTTATCCTTCAGGAACAAACCATTGATAACCAGGGAAAACAAAACACATATACAGTAGAAAACGTAGGAAATATTGTTGGTGCTTTTGTCTCTGGTTGCTAGGAAACAATATCCATTTTGTGTAAATGTTGAAATGCAGGGGGTGTTGTGAGTATCCTTAAGTGGAAAGCAGATGAAGAGTAGGAAAGTAGGACATAATGGAGTCTTGCACAAATTACTCTCAATGTCATGTTGGATTTAGGGAAAAAAGACACACTTCCTACGGATAGCATTTGGTGGCCTCGCCAGTAAGGTCTAGAGGAGAAGAGGAGAGAGGAGAGGAGAATGTGACAGTTAGTCAAACATCATCTTCAGGTGTTTGCAGATCATGTTGTTCCATTGGCTTCATTAAATCAGGACCTTCAGCATGAACCGGGCGGTTTATAGCCAATGTTGTCATTGTGTGAGAATTTTGTGATGAAGAGTTGAAAGACAAAGCCCTTGATTTATCAGTCAATCCATGTTCCTATGCTCTCACCTATGGTTCATGAGAATTGTGTCTTGACCAAATGGACAAAATCCCACATACAAGAGGTCGAAATGAGTTTTCCTCGAAGGGTTTCAGGACACACCCTTAGAGATAGTGTGAGGAGTTTAGTAACCTGTGAGGAGCTTAGAGTAGAGCTGCTGCTCCTTCACATAGAGAGAAGCTGGAAACGCTGTGCATCTCTGCTAAGACTGCTGCCTCTGCGACCTGAGCCCAGATGCACGGGCAGAAGAAGATTACTGGTAAATGGTTTGTGTACATGTGTTGTTAGTCTGTTTTACAATATAACTAAAAAAGATAATCAGGGTTACATTTCCCTTTGTGTTAGTAGTCAGTAAGGAAGGGGAGAAATTTCACTTTTGATTGCAGTCTGCATTCACTTTATACACTACAGATACAGTATTTTCCCCAATATATTGATATAAGGCAATTATTTTATTAGTTACTTCACCCAAAAACAATTCACCCAGGAGGCACCGGCCAGTCTAAATAAATAGAGAAGGTTATGCCAGATATGCTATCCAACAACATGTTTGCAAAATTAAATATGCAAATCATTATACACCATGAGGTAGATAATATTATGCTGCTAGGCAAGCCAATATGTGAAAAAAGCAACAAAACTCATCTTTGAAGAGTATTATTAGTACGGTACGGCACGGTAGTACTGTGGTTAGCACTCGTGCTTCACGGCTAGAAGGTCCGGGTTCGATTCCCACATGGGACGGGGCCTTTCTGTGTGGAGTTTGCATGTTCTCCCCATGTCTGCGTAGGTTTCCTCTGGGTACTCCGGTTTCCCCTACCACTAAAACATGTACAATAGGCCAGGATGAATGTGAGTGTGTTTGAGAGTGCGTGTGGGGGATGACGGATGGAAATTAGCCCAAGGCTACAATCCGGTGTGGCTTGTTTACATGCATGAGACCCATGTACATTCATTAACATGTATGTTCATTAACATGCACTGTCCTGACCAAATAAACTTTTTTTTTTTTTTTTATTAAAAACGTGACAGTGGGTCAGATTATTGCTGGAAGGTGGTGGTTTGAAGCCTGGCTTCTGTTGGTGCAGGGTGCTCGTGTGTCTTTGGGAAAGGCTCTTCACCCACCTTCCCTGTGTGAATGAAGTGAGTGAACTGGCAGCCTAGTCTCTGACAGTGAAGTGCTTTGAATAGTCAACTCCACGTCACAAGCAAGTGCTCATTGGCAACTGAAGATGGTTTTAATGAAAATTACCTGTATAATTTTAAAGAATGGGCAAATATCTTTACAATGAACAATTAAATATGGCAACCCTAATCTGACACCACCTGACGTAGCACTTAAGAACTGCAGCTCATGTTTCAATCAGTCGGGTAATTTGCACATTTTCGCGTGGACACAGCATTAAAAACAGGATGTAGGACTCTTTCCCCCCAAGCATATACACAACGATCCAAAAACAAGGATGCGGCTAATTAAAATCACACCACTCTTTAAAATAAGGCTCTCACAAGACCACTCAGTTGGGAAATGTTGGGTAGGGAAATAGGCATGATGGCTCGGCAACGATCTGTACTATGCTTCTCTTTGTTTGTACCTTATATACGTATCTGATTTCAATGCATTAGTGAATAAATGAGTGAAGAACTTTAGTAGAAACCATTATATCATTACTATCTGTCATCATTTCTTTTTCATTACTCAGTGGCGCAGATTGAAGCATGGTCAAATAATCAACCCTCTCTAGCAGCATACTGACAATTGGCTGTTTTTCTTTTCTTTCTTTCTTTCGTTTATGCATCAAGTAAATCCTTCAAATAATCTTTAAATCTGTTTGCACATTTTCTCTTAGCCATAACACAGAGCAGTCCAACACTGCCTAATACCACAAAGAGAACACCATTAAAGAATGCATGTTCTTCTGTCTCTTCTGTATGTCCGGATTAGTCTACAGTCTCCCAGAGGATACGGATTAAGTTAGTAAAGCCCAAAAAATGAATGGCTATACACTGGACTGTATTTCCATCCTTGTAGGAGTTCCTGGGCAGTTTATGTTTCCAGAATTCATTCACATCATTAGATTCTGTAGCAAGGCCACAATGTACAGGGGAGAGGGACTAAATGGGGAAAAATGTATGTTTTTAAAGTAGTTATTCAAGTTTTGCTGTTCTAATAAGTTTCCGGGGAGAGTGGGTAAAAAAGGGAAAGGAAAGGGAAAAGTGGGCACAGGTCTCCGGCACCTGTGCTGAGGTCTGGGATTTTTGCATTGGACAGCTGCAGCAAAAATAAGGTCAGCTTCAACACATTCCATAATGACCTGGAAGCTTTTAAAGCCATGCGCTGTCTTCTCGACCATTTTAAGAGTAAGAGTAATTTAGTATAAGGCAACCTTGGGAGCAACAAATTTCACAAAATTACGCACAAGCTAAAAAAATTTTAATGAATAGAACTGCGTCTGACTAATCACTTCAATATTTAAATACTTTTAGAATACCAAGATGACAAAATCAGAGATTTAGCAATATAACACTTTAAAATACACAGATTTAACCTTTTTTTTAAACTTTATTTTCAATCAATATGGCATTACAAACCGTTTTACAACCACAACCTTCCACGCCTTTGTATAAGACTGAGCAAGTGCACAAATTGAATTACAGAAGTGCACAGTAGCTGTACAACATGAGAAAGAACAAAAAATAAATAAGAACACATGCACAAAAAATAGTAGCTGTTTTAGGTTTTACATGACACAAGGCTTTCTTAAATTACTAAAATGTATTTAACTTATAAAAACTCTGAGAAACAATCTTTTGTAGTAAATGTTATGGCATTTATAAAGTATATGGTAGCAATATTGTGTACATTGGAGGTTATAGCTTTTCACATGTTTTACTTGTGTTGGCACTCACAATTCAATATTACAGCATTTATCATGACATCACCAACGTTATGGACAAAAACTAATCCATAAACGGCGTCTACTCTTCCCAAGCTTTTGCCCACTTTTTTTTGTTTCACAACAATTGGCCTCATATTTTCGGTTTTAAAGATTAATTTAGGAGGCATAATGAAGAGAAGAGGCGCATTGCGTTGCCTTGTGTACGAAATGCGCGGTGTAAATAAAGTTGCCTTGCGATAAAACAGTGCGTGGTTACGGCGCGTGGTTACGGCGCGTGGTTACGGCGCGTGGTTACAGCGCAATCTCTAACTTTTTCCACACATGTTTCCTCTGACCTGATCCTCTGAATCCGCCCACGGTTTAAAAGCAACAAAAATTCAGGCATCCAGGCTAAAGTTCTGTCTTCAGTGTTGTCGGGAGCTTGTATCCCCTCCTCACAGGTCAGCGCTCTTAGACGGAGGAATAACAGGGGCGGAGCTGACACGGGCAGCTAAGGGGCCCCGCTGGGAAACACTAACACAAGATTTTGACAGTACATAAAAAACAATACATAAGTAAAATAAATAATAAAAGTAGTCTAATTGCAGCTATATAAAAATCTGTGTTGCTTTTTATTTTCTTTCTTCTTTTCTTTTTTGATTATATTTAGCAAAGTAATCATAATGTAGACAGTTCTGATTTTCATCACTTTATAAGGCTGATTTGTTGTTGCCTAAAATACACCAGATTGCATTATTTTTTTATCTAATTGATCAAAAAATTTCCTGGGGATGACTTGCTGTTGCTCTCACTTTCTGAGAGTATGTCAAACAAGAGCACATACTGTATAAAGAAATGTTAATGTTACTTAAAGAAAGTAATTAAAAGTATAATATAAAACACCTTCTGTTACATGCAATCTCTACACAGCCTTTCATATATCGGACTAATGGAGCGTTCTGAGTCTTCTAGATCAGAGTTCCACCACCTCCCAAAATCCCCTTCAACCACTGGTCACAACCATCTTCTCTTCGGTAAATTTACCATTTATTTGAACGTTCCTGACCTTTTGAAAGTGAAAATTGAATCAGTGTAAATCGCTTATTCATGTACAATGGCCATTCCCTAAGAAGTACTCATGAATACAAATCATTATTGTATATGAAACACGCATGGATTGCCATTTAGCACACTTGCATGCATTATGTCTGTGAGGATAATCACTTTCAAAAATAGGGCCAATATGGGAGAACAGTGTTTGCGCTATGGTGGCATTGGGTCCAGTAAAGCGCCTCATATTGCAGCCTTATTTTACGATCATAAAGAGCAATTATTGGATGTAATGACTCCCAGTCGATGGCTCTCCATGCCATTACCCCTTCACAATAACAGCTACCTGCTTTAATAGCGCTATTTTCCTCACAATGCAAAAAACAGCACGATTTCTCGAGATGGTAGGAGCCAAAGATAGATCTGTATTTGTGACCTAAGGAAAAGCGTTTTTTTTTTTTTTTTTAGAAATGTACCTGAAAAGAGCTGCAGCTTTTTAACACTTCTATCTGATCAGTGTGCAGAGTCGGATGCCATGTGACAGCGCTGATGCATTATAAAGGAGTTGGTGAAGTGTAAAAATAAGTCAAAGTTATGGCCCTTAGCTACAACATGCTGGCACCTCCACTGATGTTGGAAGAGTGGCCCAGACATTTAACTGTCGAAAGCTGGCGTGCTTCTTCTTTTTTTTTTTTTTTTACAACGGTAGAAAAGAACTTGCCGGATGTGTGCAGAGAAATTCGCCTCTGGTGCAAACATTGGTAGTACAACTCATGCATGTAAGCAGTACACGGGCGGCTGTGCATGAGCTGTGACAGTCTGTGGCGGAGTGAGGGAGTTTTGAGTTTAAACCACCGTTCCTCTCGGCTGACGGTGCAGTTTGTCTGGGTGTGCCATATGCTCTCATCATTTGTGACTCATTTGGCAACGCGCTCCGGATCTGAGAGGAGCATGAACCACACAACTTGAGACGTGCTCACAACAGCAATATGGATTTTTAATAATAGTCGATATGCATCTATGAAAAGTCCAGTATTGACTTCAAAAATGTCCCTTGATTAAAAGTGTGGCAGCAGAAGGTCAAACTGCTGCCACACTTTTGATTTTGTGGATTATTACCCTCTGTGGATTCTGGCTGTCACTGCTACCTCCGACGACAGCACACGGGCCTATACCAACATTCTGTTTCCTCATCAACAGAGTCCAGCTGGTCAAAGGAAACGATACACTCTCCTCTGCCATCACAACCTCCGTCTGTTCCCCCTAGGGCTGTGTCAGTTCAGCTCTGCTGTTCACCATATACACTAATGACTGTGTTGAACCACTTCAAATTATTTTGAACACATTTTCAAATATTCTGATGATACGGTCCTGATGACCCTCCTGTCAAACACTGGGCTGCACCAGCAGGGTGTCGACGAGGTTGTGATGTGGAGCAAAAACAACGCTCTGGAAATAAACACCAGAAAACAGAGTATGTGGTATTCAATTTAAAACCATTAACCACAGCTCCCATTATCATCAATAACGAAACAATCAAAGAAGTGGAGTCTTTCAAATATCTGGGAGTGGTGCTGGACTGTTCTTTTTCTTGGAAACATCACATTGATTTAATCTGTAAAAAGACTAAACAAAGAATATATGTCCTCTGTGGCCTGGGGTCTTTCAGAGCCTCTCGTCAGGTGCTGCTTCTGCCCTTCACTTCTGTGATCCTCAACTTCCTGCAGTACTGTAACCCTGTGTGGTACAGCTGTCTCTCTGCGAAATCTAGACTGAGACACATGATTCAATAATAATAATAATCATAATGGCTTGTATTGCGCTTTACAAGCCTGTATAACCAAGTTTCTCAAAGCGCTAAACTGTTGTCATTATTCATTCACCCTAATACTGTTGTAGTCACAGCTGCCCTGGGGTAGACTGATGGAAACGAGGCAACCAGTCTGTGCCATCGGCCCCTCCGACCGTGTTCCCAAACGGTCTTCCATCCAAGTACAAGCCAGGCCCTTCCCTGCTTAGCTTCCGAGGTCTGCCGGGATCAGGCAGAGCAAAGGCAGTATGGCCATAATGTGTGCAAAGATTCTAGGACAGCCCCTGGATGGACAGTACGAGGCTGCGCACCATAACAACACATAACGTCTGACCCCAGCCATGTTCTGAACACTGAATATGTGCTGTTTCCATCAGGGCGGCGGTACCGTGTGCCACGCTTTAACAAGGTCAGATTGAGGAACTCCTTTGTTCATCAGTCCATCCTGAAACTAAATGAGGAGCTTAACTCATAAAATTAAAGTGTGTCATAGTGAGTGGATAATTGTTTTTTCATGTCTTTGTGAAATGTCTTATATGTGTATGTCCTTTGTGTTGACTTGGAGCTGCTGAACTTTGAACTTTTTCCCAGTTGTGTACAGCTTTTTCATGCCATGATACTTTGCTCTTGACTGACACGGGACAATCTTACTCTTTAGGTGTAAGTGCCATTGTTAATTAGAAGCTCCACTGTGCATGGTTGAAGTTGTGGGTGGCGTAAAGGGAAAACCCATCCAGTCAGCTAATCAATTTGACGCAACACTTAACTTTGTCTTTGCCATTTCACTCCGTTGTCATTTCTGAATTGGCTGCTATGCTGAATTACCCTATGAATTACTCAGTATTTACAATCAATACACAGACATCAGCTAATGACTTCTTGAAAACTCTGATTGACTTTGAAGAGACATCTGAATGTGACGATCGTCAGCGTTCTTTAAAAAGATAAATGGCCTTCATTTGAGATGACTTAGATGAATAGTGTTTTTGTGGTCGGCTTCCTTCAAAGTCCGTTTCTCTTATTTTATTCACACATGTATATTCAGTCAGCAAGATGAGTAGCTTGCTTTGTGCCAATTATATTCAGTTGATGTGTTGAATGTTCAAGTAACAGATTTTCTCTTATTTTCTTATTTATTTCTTATTTATGTTTTTTTCTTAAATATATATATATATCATTTATTATACAAGTCAGTGTATTTTTGTGTCTTAATTTGGTCGGGATGATGCATGTTAATGAACATGTAAATTGGATTTGGCACTTAAAAGTCATTTATGCAATTAAACATTGATGAACCACTAGAGGTCTCCCAACTCTCTTATATATGATTTGCTCTAGTTGGCATTCACCATGAGCCTTTTGCTGTTTTCTTACTGTCAGTGTCTTTTCAGGCTGACCTTCAGTGTAACTCATCGCAGAGCAATAGTGATGCATCAATCAGAGAGCCGTTGCAACAGTGTCCTTGGATGTTTCAACGGAGAACACACGTTCAAATTAGTGTCGGCAGTCGAGCAGTTTCTACATGTGTGTGTGAAATTTGAGCCCAGAAAAATGACACTAAAATGTATTGCAAGATCCCGTCAGACCTCAGAAGCTAAGCAGGGAAGGGCCTGGTTGGTACTTGGATGGGAAACCGTTTGGGAACACTGGGAAGCCTGGATGAATGTAGTGAGTGAGTGATTATTATTATTATATTATATTATTAGGGTTAAACATACTACCATGATAACTAATACATAGTTGATATCACTGTAGCATTAATTCGACAATCAAATCCAGGGCAATCATGTCTCAGGATGTTAAGTATTAAAATGTTGCCGATGCAAATCCCAATTTACACCGTTTATACTGTCATTGTGTCTCTTGCAAGACACTATCTGAACCTCATGAATGTGTTGGGCGTGAGTTTTGTGATGAGTTTTGGATGAATATCCTGTATAGGCCAATGCTTGGTGTGATAGTGAATGACACGGATGAATGATGACAGAAACATTACCATTAATATTTCATAGCACTACTGGAGGCCTCACTGAGAAACTGGCCAGGGATGGAGGAGCATGGAGAAGAGCCATCGCACATCCAACCCCGGAACAGTATAATGATGATGATTTGAAAGCACTACTAGGGCTATTTCTTTGCCTGGCTTATTTTTTGCACAAAAGAAAGAGGGTCTAGACACATCTTTCTGATTGGCAGCTTTGGCGTAGAGAACCAATCACAGCAGTCGAACGGAACTGTAACAAATAAGTTTTAGTCAAAACTTATTTTGACTAAATGTAATATAATAATAATATATATAAATACATATTATATAATAATATAAAATTTTGCCGATGATACAACATTATTTTACTCAGGGAAATGTATACAGGAGATAACAGAAGTAGTAAATGAAGAACTCAAAAAAATAAAACATTGGTTTGATCTAAATAAAGTGGCTCTCAATGTTAAAAAAACAAACTTTAAAATATTCAATGACAAAAGAAAAACAGTTGATGTATCAATACAAATTGAAGGTATGGAAATTCAAAGGGTTCAAGAGACTACATTTTTCGGAGTCATCAATGATGAGGACCTCAAATGGAAGTCACATATAAATTACACAAGAGGAAAAATAGCAAATCCATCGTGGTGTTACATAAAGTCAAACTCTTTCTAAATCAATCCGCTTTACTTACTTTATACAACACAATGATTATGCCTTATTTAACTTACTGTGTGGAAATTTGGGGCTCAACCTATAAAACCTATATACAGCCACTGTTCATTAATGGGCTCTGAAAGCTATACATAATATTAGATATAGAGATCCATCAAATCCACTATTTATTAAATGTAAATTACTAAATTTGAGTAGTTGACTATAATATCCTTCAGGTTTTGTATATTGAAAGTGAACATTCAAGAAAGGTATGAGAAAAGAGAAAGCCACTATAATCTGAAAGGAACAGACATCTTTAAAAAAAAAAAACAGGTACAATTCGAAAGCAATGGAATGCACTGTTACAGTGACAGGAAAAACTTCAGAAAGAAGTGAAAGAGTCAGGAACTCTCTTGGAGTTCAAAAAACACATAAAAGCTGCAATGTTAAAGAAGTATGAAAATTAGACTTGGACATGAATATTGTGGGATATTTGATTTGAACAAACATGAATATGTTTTTTTTTAATTCCTTTTTGACCATTTGTAAACATTCATGAATATGACGGTTTTGTATTGTATTGTATATATTGTATGTATATACATATATTGTAAATGATTAAATATAGAATACAAAAATATCAGTAATAAATACTGTAAATATGTATGTATATATATATACATATCTTTTAAAAAAGACAGCATGTAAAGTGTGAAGTAACAAAAGGGGCAGATATTATAAGACTTGTTCTTCTTCTCTGCTCCATTTCATTCATACTGTACTGGCTTGACGGTCTTGTAGTGATTGCATGATGTCACTTTTTGAAATAAATAAATAAATAAATAATAAATAAAACAGGGGCAGAGCCATCAACGGCAAAATAATTTGCCTCGGCCCTCTTTGTGATTGTTTGCAGTAATAAAGTCCTCCACAGCGAGTCTGTATCGATGCAGACTTAAAGGTCCATACAGGGCTCTGCTCATTGCGCCGCTGTCGTCACTTTTTCTGTTTGCTGAAAAATGTGATGACAGCGAGACAGGCTTATGGCCTGCATGAGAGCTGCAGCTCGCCCACCTCTGCTTGACCTCGGGCGGACTGGGGTCAGGCGCAGAGTGACAAATGTTCACCCTGACCTCCTGGAGACTCCATGGTGACGGCAGTATTAAAGACGCGCTCCCTTCAAGTTAGCAGCCGTGTTCTGACCGACTGCTGCTCAGAGAGGTCGGCATGGTGAAGAAAAAAACTATTTTATCAATACCTCTTGTCACCCCACTCATGCCCTCGGCGCCGGCACGCTGCTCTCAAAGCTGTCATGCACGTGGTTAGAGAGGATCATGCTAAGAATGCCCTACATTATGATGCCATCTGTTGTCAATACTGCTTGTGTGATTAGCCACAGTTTATTTGCTGTTGCTCTTTTACGATTGCTGAAGAACGAACAAATCATAGTCTTGCTGTCTGGAGTTTACGTTCTCCGCAGTATTGTGCTCAGAATCCTGCCACTGTTTGTAGTCATTTTGAATCTAGAAGAAGAAACTGAAATGCTGAAAGAAAGAAATGATCCTGTATCCAGAACAATTGCTTTTGTGAGTAAACACAGTGGACTTCTGCACCTTCATACTTATTTTAAGGTTCTTGCCACCACAGCTGTGCCAAATATTGAACTATTTCCCCAACTTTAAATGACTTGTTTTTATTTTGTTTGCACTATAGGCTGAAGTT
Organism: Neogobius melanostomus; assembly: GCA_007210695.1. Taxonomy (NCBI): domain Eukaryota; kingdom Metazoa; phylum Chordata; class Actinopteri; order Gobiiformes; family Gobiidae; genus Neogobius; species Neogobius melanostomus. The sequence continues at coordinate 5,079,698 of VHKM01000106.1, read as the reverse complement.
ATAGCTACCTCTCTCCAAGCTCCTTTGCCAACTTCTCCAAACAGTTTATTAAAAAGTAAAATACCGGCAAAGTTTTTACTTTTCACCTGCGTATACACTTTTGATAGTTAAAGCTTTCAATTTACGTAGAGGATTATCTACAGTTTTACTGTTGAATGGAAGACTTTAGAGTATTCTCTAAAGGTCTGTGTATGGAACCCTTTATTGTCATTTACTAATTAATGGATGTCAGTATTGTAAAGAAGCAAATTATATAACAACCAAAACCAACAATTATCAAAATCTATGTATCTTTTCAATACATTTTGACTAAAAAACATAGTATATTCATCGTGGGCATATCATATGAGATAGCATGGTTATAATCTGTGTCAGTCAAAGCACTTCTTTTCATCGTTTAAGTTCAGGTCTCCCTGATCAGATCATACTGCAGTACAACAAAAAGTTGAAGTGCTGAAGTAGAAGCTGTTGAAAATACTTATACCTATTCGAAATTGAAAGAAAATAGTTTTTAATAAGTCTTGTGCCAGTCTGGTTTAAAAAACGAAGACCATGCTCAAATTCACCATCTGTACAGCAACACCGTGGGGACAAACCTTACTTCATGAGAGTCATTGGTAATAGAGGGTATGCACATCTTAAATCTATCAGAAATAAAACCTTTATCATTGCAAATTGAGGGTCAAATCAATGAACATTGAACATTTGCTGCTGCTGCCTTGATGGAATGCTGACTGCCATGCTGCTGCTATGTTATGACATCACACGACACATGGCCCGTGCGGGAGGAGGGGGCGGAGGGGACTTGAGCCCCTGCCCCTTTTGCTCCATGCCCCTGAAGTGCCCTGCCCCTACCTTTTATTTATTTGTATTACATTTTTTGTGTATCCAAAGCTTTGCCATGGTCCTTATCATTGGTTTTGCCCCAATAAGCCTTATTATATTAATAAATCAAATCAGAAATGAACATGCCCCTCGTTAGTTCATCGTGTGTTTTCAATGCCCCGCCCACCGGCCCTGCAGCAGGAGCAGAGAGCGGTGCTCAGAGAGAGGAGGAAGTGAGAGCAGAGGCATCTCCTGCACAGAACAACGATCGCCACACCTTCTGCTTCAGATCGCTCTTTATTTTTTTCCAGCCTCATAATCGTGGACCAATGAGGTCAACAAGCCGACAGTTTTGTATGTGATCTAAACAATAATGATAGTAATGATGTAGTGCCCTTTTGATGTTTGAGCTCCTGCCCCTCTGTAGCACGGCCCTGCACGACACATAACCTGCATGCAACATTAGTCTTTCCATTGCATTGTTACACCTCTATTAAGTACAGCACTAAAGGCCACATAGTTCCAAACACGATCTGACTTAGTTTATTTGCATGTTTTGTTTCCTTTTCAATTGTCATGCATAATGGGCCTTTAAGATCATCCAAAGCTTTCCCACATCACCGCTTTTATCCTCTTTATACTCATGTCTGAAGCCCATCAGTGTTTTTGTCTGCCTAACCACTCTCCTGACACATCTCCACAGTGCATTATGGTGCAACAAAGCCGCCCAAACCTCTCCTCTTTTATCCTGCCTCCGTAAAGTGACATTGACCTCATACTGAGCTGTGAGCTGATTAAACCAAATAGCAGGAAACATATTGTGTTGTTTTGATTACACAGACATGATGATGGGCCTTTCCCATCACTGCAAACACTGAGGATATAAATACCTAGTGATTATTCCAGTTATCAGAGAGCAGAGTGACACATATCAATGGCATAACTTATAAATAAATACATTTAATTCCTGAAATAATCATTACATTTCTGGTATGTGTTGAAAACTGGTGTGGTAAGAATCATGTTTTGTTTTTTTACATTTCAAAACACTACCAGGCCTAGATCAAGATCAAATCAAGACACAACCATCTCTGATAGGCTTGAATTGGACTAAATGGTGGTCATACCGCCTTTGCTATGCCCAACCCGTCAGACCTTGGAAGCTAAGCAGGGAAGGGCCTGGTCGGTACTTGGATGGGAGACCGTTTAGTAACACCAGGAAGCCTAGCGAATGTAGTGAGAGAGTGAGTGGTTGGTGGTGGTCGGAGGGGCCGATGGCGCAGACTGGTTGCCTCGCTTCCGTCAGTGTACCCCAGGGCAGCTGTGGCTACAACAGTAGCTTACCACCACTGAGTATGGAGTGAATGAATAATGACGACAGTGTAGCGCTTTGAGAAACTTGGTAATACAGGCTTATAAAGCGCAATACAAGTGTAAGGCATTATTATTATTAATGATTCACTAGATGTGCAACTCTGAACCAGAAAAAGAGCACACCTAACTTAAAGAAGAACTAACTAACTTATTTACCTTAATACATCCTTTCCGTTGTCCCTCTGGGGGTATTACAAGTGTTAATGGGATGACTGGGAGGTCTTTCATCTCCCCTGGTGTCTCTGTCTAGAAAACCACCCTTGCAACTTTCCCTGCACCGGGTTGGCGACGCAATACACACTAATAGAATCACAAAGAAGAAGCTAACAGGCTAACGGGCAAAGCTAAAATTTAATATGACTGTAAGTGCTGCATGAAAAAGACCAAATGTCACCAGTGCAGTTGGAGAATCACTCTTCTATAGTTTCTGTGTGTGTGTTTTTTTTAATAATACATTTACACTGAAATGACAAATTCAGAATCAGGAGTTGGAGAAAATTATCGAAGTGCCAACATGAATGCTGTGGATAGTAGTATTAAGAATTCTGTGGGGGGACCAGTGGTGAACCAGCGACGTGATGCAACAAAGGGTGATCCAACTCTATGCCACTACCGCTTAAAACGCTTATGAATTTAACAATGGCTTTGGTCGAAAAGTGCCAGAATACACCGCGCAACACAGTGTACGCACATGGCTGAATTTGCATTTCACATAACCCGCGATATATAAGAGTTCCACTTTTACAAACTCCATGACCCCGATATATACAGCTTCTTGAGTCGAGTTTATTTAACTGCATTCTATCTCGCCAAATATTTGAGCAGATGGTTTGACAAATAAACGGGGCTTTCGAATGCACTGCACATTTGCGCAGTCGCTTCCTTATTAATATTCATACAGGGTTTTTGCTGGTTAAAATTGGTGTTTGTTAGCATCAAATTCATTTTGACATCTTGCTAGGGATGAGGCAGGCAAGCTGTGAGTGAAAGGATGTCAGGCTGTGGGCAGAGGGAGCAGCTGTCAGTTTGTCTCACTTGGCGATTGCGCCGATTCAAAGTACTTGGCACGTCTGTTTCACTTGGCTGCGTCGAACAAAAGATGCCGGGAAGCGAGACCATCAACAGCACTGCTCGGGCCCGCAACAATCCCCCAAACAGGTTTCTTTGTACAGTGCATCCATGTATAAAAGTAGCATGGTCTGAACGTATAATTTAGCTTTCATTGTAAAGTGCAAGGTCGTAGATTTTTGGTAGAGGCAAGATTAACTGTAGAACGAATGTAATACGCTGAACTGCTTCTTGTGCGGTGCAATTCTGTGTGTATAGTTGCTGAGAGATTTTTTTTTTTTTTTTCACACAGCAGCTTATTTTTGTATCCCAAGTCGCACCAAATATAGCAGTAGCACCACTGCAATCAGCAGTCGAGGGACAGTATTGGTATTGGTTGAGGGCTCAGGTAGTTTGCAGTAACAGTAGCTAAAACAGAAGAAGTAGTTAGACTGTACTGCAATAATACTTTACAAATTTTAATACTGAGTACTGGTTCGGAATACAATTTTCATGACTGATTTATTGCAGACAGTTATGTGCATTGTTTACTGTTTAGTTATACAGTAACGTTGTTATGTGAATTATGTTGTTTTTCAAGCTACTCCATAATTCTGTACTCAGTAAGAAAATGTCAAACTTTCTTCAAAGCCCTGTGTACAGTGTTGGCATGTCCATCTGTCAAATAAATGAATTGCCGTAGTGCAGTCCTGCCAAAATGCACAATTTATTCAGACGGCAATAATGATAGGTAGGCAGGTCTTGTTAAGGGATTGGAAAAATCCCAGAACTTTACCCTTTAAAGATTGGTTCTGCGAATTAGGACGTGTGGCTTCATATGAACAACTTGTTTACAGGATAAATGATAAATGGAATGAATATGAGGACAAATGGAGAAAATACTACATGTACATTGGATATCAGCAGTAATTGAGTGCTGTTTAATACTTGAATGTGGCACTTGACTAGGGCTAGTCGGATGCTATATTTGGGTTGGCAGTATTTTTATTTACTTTATTTATTGGTTTAGTTGGTTAATTCAATAAATAAGTAGATTTATTGAAACCATATAGGGATAAACAATGCCTATTTGTATCTGGATTCTACCCCCGACGGAGGGAATAAATAAGACTCTTCAAGGGCCCTTACTAAATCTAACCTGAGCTACAACATATGGATTATGCCTGATGTTTTTACTGATACTTTTAATTTTTTTTTAATTTTTATTTATTTATGTTTTTTTATTGTTTTATTATTAATATGTATGTGTGTACTGTATGTATATGTGTATGTACACGTGTATATATGTATATATGTATATGTATATATATATATATATATATATATATATACAGTATATGTGTGTATGTATATTTGACAATTGAAATTATTATTACTATTATGATTATGATTATGATTATTACTATAATTTTTTTTTTTTTTAAGAAAAATAAATAAAATGCGTATACCTTCTGTTTTATCTATGTATACTAATGGATTTTCTACTTGGTATTTTTTTTGTCTGTCTGTGGTTTTGCTGTTTTTTTGTTTGTTCTGATCGTCCAATATTTTTGAAAACATTTTATGTTGGTATAGGTGTGTATGTATGTGTGTGTGTGTGTGTGCATTGTATTTGTGTTACTGCCCCCCCCCCCCCCATAAAAAAAATAAATAAATTGTTAATTGATTTATATCCAAAGAGTTTCTTGGGATGCAATATACAGTACTTTAATACTGCTCATGTCCATATATTGTGAGAAAATGGCATCTTTGAAGACAAACTATATCAAGCATGGGTATATGTCAAATTTTGCAGCAATTATTTATTCATTTTGTGTAAGTATTCACACTGTGCTGCTAACAAAGGCCAGTATAAAGTAACCATGTAGCCAGTATAAAGTATTACCATGTGTATCCAAACAATGGGGATGTGGCATCGGCCCTTGGGACATAGTTTTAATCTTGTCCTGTATCTCGGGAGCGAGTAGCTCTCCCTTTTTCCAAGTAGCTCGCAAAAGGCTTATGTGGTTGATGAGTCAGTCACATTTTAAATGCTTTTTGTTGTTGTTCTTGGTCTGAACACGTTGAGTACAATCTACAAGCATTCGGGCAAATGTGGTAAAATGTAAGGACAACATTTAAGTCATTTTCTTTAATTGTATTGAAATGTCATCTTGGCTAAAGATATGACCAGGGGGCCGACATAGTACTTGTTGCGCTCTACTGAAAGCTGCAAAATTGATATGGGGAAAAATCTAAACCAACACAGTTTATGGCTTTAATTCTGTGCAAAGATTTGTCTAACAAAAAAATAAAAATAAACAGTGGCTTTCCATCTGCTGTTATTGGCAGTTTGTCTTGGAATCTTGAGAAACCCATTTATCTTTCTAGTGGCATTTCTTTGCACAGTCTTATAATTCATAAAGCGCTGCGCATGTTTTATATTTGGAGCTGTTGTGAGATTGCGGTGGCATCATCCAGAAGTGACCTGATTTGATTTAAATCTCATTAATCTCCCTCTCTCCAGCTATCAGTCCATCTTCATTTCTGTGCGCCTGCCTGTTCCAACGCCGTCTCCCAAAGCGCCGACGTACATGCCGACCTTTCTCAATCATGTGTCGTCCCGTCTGCCCATCTCCCATCTCTGCCATCCTGCGAGCCTTGTGAAAACTCCAGCTTTGGCCACGATCTTCACCGAAAGTTCATCATTAGCAGCCACTCAAGCATTAACTCTGAGTAGGGAGTGCCCGCAGAGTCCCATCTCACTCTCCTCACCTGCCAAATGAAGTCATGAATACAGGCTGTAACAAGACTTGACATGAAATGCTTGCTGACCACAGAATGGGGGCAGAAAAAAAATCATGTGTCGTGCCAAGCTTTGCTGGTGGCGTCACTGGAACTATTTTTGGGGCTGGACCGTAGCCCAACACTATTTTGCTGTAGCGTTGCTAAATAATTAATTTAGCCTCTCTGCCAGGTTTATTATGTGAAAATATGATATGGAAGAAAAGTACAAGGTATTAGAAAGTGCAGCGCCAAGAGACGTGTTAATATAATAATACAATCCTAAAAATCTAAAATCATGCAAACAAGTACTATAAGACAAGACAAGTGTATTTGTCCATCCATCCATTTTCTTCCGCTTTATCTGGGACCGGGTCGCGGAGGCAGCAGTCTGAGCAGAGATGCCCAGACTTCCCGATCCACGCACACCTCCTCCAGCTGTTCTGGGGGACCCCGAGTCGACACCAGGCCAGCTCGGAGACATAGTCCCTCGAGCGTGTCTTGGGTCTTCCACGAGCCCTCCTCCCAATAGGACATGCTTAGAACAATTCCCACGGGAGGCGACCAGGAGGCATCCAAGACAGATGCCCTAGCCACCTCAGCTGGCTCCTTTCGACGTGAAGGAGCAGCGACTCTACTCTGAGCTCCTCCCGGGTAACTGCGCTCCTCACCCGATCTCGAAGGGTGCGCCCAGCCACCCTGTGAAGGAAACTCATTTTGGCCACTTGTATCCGCAATCTTGTCCTTTCAGTCATTACCCAGATTTCAAGACGGCGAATGAAATCAATCATTAAAATCTGAATACAATAATGAATTGAATTACAAGTGAAGAGTGTGGCAAAAAAATAAATGCATAGCTACATAGAACAGTTTTCTGCCTGGATTTGAACATTGTCAGGGTTTAGGCCTGCCTGACATCTTCAAGAGGAGTGTTTCAGATTTCAGCAGCAGATAACAGGAACATAGCCTCACCGCGTTTAGTCCTGACTCTCGGTACCACAGACGACCGCTCCCTGAGGTTTCCACTGCTTTCTGTTTCAAAGGATGTTAAAGTCAGAGGTGTACTTTGGATTCTCATAGGAGCCATGAAGGTGCCTGTTCTCTGACCGGAGAGAATGAGCACTGGACTAATGTGGTTGCATTTCTTGGTTCTAGACAAGACCCGTCCAAAGATTTGAGTGGGTGCTCTAGCTCGTGGCGCTCATGGGATCGGCGTCTATGATCCCTACCACTCTGCTATCATACACCTCAAGATCTCCATACTTACCATCATTTCCGGCCTATATGCCGCTACTTTTTTCCCAGGCTTTGAACCCTGCGGCCGATATGACGGTGCGGCCAATATAGAGCCGCCAACTGGCACCAGAGGCACTCTCTAGCAGTAAACGCAAAAGTGAGACAGGACTTATAATCAACGCTGCTCTTGGCTGAGGAACGGTAGATGAGTAACTTTTAAAACGATGAAGGCTCACTTTAGTCTAAAGGGCTTTGCTCGCCCCAACGCACACCGAAACGCCTTGACGCGCGGCAAAAGAGAGAACGCACACCGAGGTTGCAGTGATGCGCCGTGACACTGGACCCCGCGCCACGGTTCTGCTGAATTCAGACACGGCACCGCAGAGGAAAACACAGGCTTTTAACCATCCTGCAGAGGCAGAGAGGCGGGTCTGGCCATGACAGACAGGGAGACCGCCGTGAACTTTGTTAGGAGGGACGAGAGAAGCCGCGGAGACAGAGAAACCATCGTCAGGGCTCCTGCATCAGGGGAAGCATTATTAAACTCGTGACTGTCACCAACTCGCTATTAACCTACACAAAAGAGCCACGTTTGCTCTCTCTCTTACAACACAGACATACATATCTTCTTTATTTATGATAAATGTATAAATCACGTGTTTAAAGCCCCGCACGGTTTGAGAAAAGCCTGACGCCGTGACGTGGCGCGCTGCGTTGTAGTGTGCGTTGGCCTCTACACTTCCACATGTGTACAAGGCCGCACATTTAGCCGGCACGGCTTTTAGTTAGATGTGCCGAAATGTACGGTATGTTGATGTTAAAATAAAAAGATGAATAAAGAGAATAAAGATGGAAAGATGTGCAATTAGTGTAAAATACTGAAAGTATCTTGGGTTAATTTTTCAAAATAATGTCACACAATATAATGTCTCTGTACACTTAAAGGTCCACGTTGTAGCGGGTGGTTCAGAAATGAGCAATGGTTGCAAGGATTAGAATTTATTTCACCTTTATGTATGCAAAAACTAAATGTACTGTATATTATAATTATATATGTGGAAATCCAAGCCCTTTTCTTAAGCATTCAATGAATGATTAATCCTTTTTCAGTCCTGGTTAACATTTGCTCACATTCTCACAAGACTTTGACGTCCATTGACCAATAACCACTAAAAGAACTTACTTCCATTTTGCTCGAAACGTCTACTCGTAGCCTTGCTCTTTTATATAGTTTTCTGTTTTCTTTCCACATTTGAAGCTACAAATTTCGTTCTTGTTAAAAATGCATATCCTCAGTGATTAAACATGCATGCAGACTTGCAGTGACTTGTACATGCGCATACCCAGTCCACAATCAAGACGAGAGTCCCTTTGCTCCGGGAGTCAAGGACCGATGAGTGATACAAATCATGAATAATGTCTTTGTGGGTGACACAGCGAATTATGAGCTTTTGTTTCTACCGCTGCCAAAGTTTGTTCCCATTATCTTATAAGTGCTTTAATGGCACATTCCCTCAAGGGTTTATGGGAAATGGAGTGAACTATGGCCAAGTTGATGTACTCTTACTAAGTCCTGATGTCAAGAGGATTGCGCCACTCAAGTTTCTCTGGTGAAATATGCTTTTCTGTTGAGTATGCCTTTTTGGGATTTCTTCTTTCAAGACATTGCAGACTATGGGTTTAACTAAGTGAATAAAAGGAGATATTGCACACTGGACTCACCCAAAGCAAAGTAGCATTTCTGTCTTACGTAAACACTTAATTTTACAGCTTGAGGTTTTACCAGATTTTAACGAAAGGGGAGATATTACACAAATCCAACTTTTTAGATGGTGTTGCCTCGTCAAAAAAACATGTGTAGAGTTTTGTTTTGAGTCATTCACACACATGTTTGAGTAATCTTTGAATCTTTCATAGCAGCTCTTCAAGGTGACGCGCCTCAGTTTATAAATACATTCAGTTATCTCTGGCCCCTCTTGCAGCCCTTTGTAACCGGGAACATAGTCCTTCATAGCATAACATACACTGCAGCCCCTCTGATATCAGCGCTGATGTCCAACAGCTTGCTACGGCCACAGAGCTGCAGAGGTTTGCAGTTTGTTTTGATGCAGAGCAAAGGGTGGACGGTGTTCTTTCTGTTGATGTACGAACACTTCACACAGTGTTTTGTAAGTTGTAGTTCTTTGTAAATAGTTTGTAAGTATGTGGCATTATCATAGTTGTTTTGTAATTAGTTGTTACGTAATCGGTATTGCTCCGTTTTGGGGTATGGTCTTGTTGCTATTTTGTTCCTTTGTTGTTCCGCTATGTTCTTGTGAAATTATGATTTTAATTGTATTGATTTTGGGGGTGGGCGCTTATAAGCTCTTGCTTCGGCCCACTCCTTTTGAGCAGAGTGTTTGCTGCTCAAATAAACAAATAAACTAAAAAATAAATAAACAAAATAAAATACATTTTTGCGGTGCCTTTGGCTTCTGACAAAAGGAAAGGGAAACTTTCTGATTTAATAGGCTAATTTAGATCAATATTCTTTCTAACAAAATGCTAAGATAGAGAACAAGATGTGCATGAAATGTTATAGCCGAGAAAAGTATTTCCACTTTAAGAGATATTATCGTGTTGTCTGTTGCCTAGTCTGTAGCTAGTTCTATTTCAAAGATCATTAAAGTCTAATGTCAGTTGTGAACTTTTCACCGTTTGAGTGTGCATTGTGAGTTTTACATTTTCAACACTTTCCACTGAATATGACCTGCAAAGTTTCGTTTGTGTCTCCTATTGTGATTCCCAAATTAAATCACCTATCTACATTTGTAGTCTGCTGTCCTTCTAATCTAGGTCACAGCTTTAATTATTTTTGGACAAGATACAGGAATTAGCAGTTCAGAAGCGAAATTCTCAAGCATCTTTTTTTCTTAATTTCACTCGCTTATCTATTTTATGCCGTGCCATTCTTTTAGTGCATTATGCAAATCCACTTTAGCAGAGTTCTTTGTCTCTTAGAGAATAGTGTTTTTTTTTTTTCTATTGCGAGCCATCTTTTTTGTGTATCTGCAGATTGGCTTTTCCTGCTGATTCATTGTTTATACCTTGGCCTTCAAGGGTTTTATCTGTTAAGAGCAAACAGTGGAAAAAGATACAGTGTGTTCTTATCTGAGGAGCCGTTATTCAGAAATGTAAAATGGGCTGTCTTTTATTAATGGAATGTAGGCTATCTATAGAAATAAACTCTTGTCACAGTAATAAGTGTGAACCACATATAGAGGCAATAGTGGAACACGCTGTAACCTGATTAGAACATTCCGCGCTGTACTACACTCCGCTATTTCGTCCTCCTGCTTTAATTCAAAACAAATTAGAGGTGTCATATTGAGCGGTGACTTTTAGCGACGTGTGGGATCCCTGTCAAATTCCCCGGTCTTGCATGGAAACACAATCGCTCTCCTCCCTCAGGCTGCCACCGCTCAGAATTTGAATTTTCTAATTGAAGAATTAATGGAGTCAGTAATCAAGCAATTAATCCGTAGTTACTGTAATAGCATGCACATTCTTAAGAGCTTTTTTTAGTGAGTGCAAACACAAAAAAGTTCAAAGGAATGCTGTAGCTTTGTGCAGGTTTTACAAGACAATATAATAAAAGAATGTACAATTTTCAGATAAGGCATTTTATTTAACTTTAGGGGGGCAGTTGGCAATGGTTTGATAAGCATGTCAGGGAATCAGAAAGAAGAAATGTTCTATATATTGCCCTATGAGAGGCTTGATGTGGTGATTTCTAATGAAAAAGGAGAAGCTGAATAATAAAAGAAATATATGTTTTTTTTTTATTAAAGCAAAAAAGATATAACATGCCAGAGAAGCCTTGTCTTATAAGGAAAGCTCTTATACTGCCCTTATGTGATCAGTTGACTGTATCTGTAAGTGACATATACTGTGTATTCTTGGTCTTCATAAGGTAGCCCCTGAAATGATTTTTTACCTGTCCTATGAAGTGAAAACCATTTCTGGTGACGACATTGTGAAGCCCAAAAAGTCAAGTGTGCAAAGTAGTAATCAATGCAAAATGACAGCTATTTTGAAGGATCTACTTCACTTTTTGTTTAAAACATGTGTTCATTCATTTATGAATGTGTTCAGTGAGAATCTACATTGTAAATATTCTTGAAATGACAGAAACACCAATGCATAAAAAAGTGTTTCCAAGCTTTTGACTGGTCCTGCATATGCACACACTGTGCATGGCAATTCAGGGCTTCACAGATATACAATTTCTAGAAGGCATATAAAATGAATCCTTACATCTACAGTGCCTTGCAAAAGTACAAATACACCTTGAACTTTTGCACATTTTGTCATGTTTACAACCCTAAACGTAAAGATTTTATTTTGAATTTTTTACTGAAAGTTCACACACAAGTAAAATGCATGCCCCACTTTTCACTTTTCTATTTTTTGTAAAATAACAGAATCATGTATCATTTTGCTTTCACTTCACAGTTATCTGTTACTTGTGTGTGAACTTTCAGTAAAAAATTCAAAATAAAATCTTTACGTTTAGGGTTGTAAACATGACAAAATGTGCCAAAGTTCAAGGTGTACAATATTAGTACTTTCGCAAGGCACTGTAAATCTAATGTATTAATTTAAAGAGGGGGTATTATGCTTTTTTCAATCACATAGCACCAGTCTATAGCATACTACAATGATGACGTAACCTTCTGTTGGTCTGTATATGCAGTAAATTAAAATAACTGCCTTGAATAAAATTGCTCTCTCAAAATGGCTGTACTGAACGTCTTGAAATAGGCCTCTGTCTCTTTAAGAAGCTTTCCGACACGCCCCCTTCAGCACACTGCTGTGGCATTTAAACAACAACACTGTGCGGGGAGGGGGCTCTGCTGAGCTGAGGAGCAGTGGTTGGTGGCTTGGCTGGTGACGAAGAGTCCAGAGGCGTCTCCAGGAGGTGGGGGCGTTCCTAGGAGGACCGAGGCATAGCTACACCTAAAATGGCTGCTATCAGAGTTTTTACTGATTACTCAAAAATATGTGAATGAGCCAAGGCAACACTCCAGGCATGTGTTTAATGAGGGAATGACATAATAACATGATATAAAGCTTGAAAAAGTCGATTTTACATAATACCCCCCTTTAATCAAAAGGGAAGAGTGTGGACGTAACTTTTAGTTGCCATATCGGAATTAGTATTTGAGTAAAAATGAGAAGGCTTGTCAGTTTGTATATCACCCCATAATAATGGTCTCCTTTGGCAAAGCACTTCAGCCACATAGACAAGTTAAAACTTAAACATCGGCCTACAGTGGGTTGATTGTTTTAAGGGAGGATACAAGGAAAGGTTCTTGTTCAAACTCTTCAGTCACATTGTCTGAGACGAACAAGGGCTTCCAGTGCAATAACCCATCATAAACTTCACATTAATATTAACACCATGGACAGCTTCTTTACACTCTTTTCATACGTACTGCTCATGCAAAAGCAAATGAAACAACACCCAAATAATTTCCCTTTAAATGTAATCTCTAAAACACCAAGTATGATATGCATGTGAGCATTATGTCCTATAAGTATGATTCTGTAGGCTGCAAAAAGGAAAACAAATCTGACATCATTATCCAACGCATTTCAAAATTCAAACCAATGCATATTTCAATATTATTTTCAAATGTCTTTAGAGGATTGCAGGTTCAGTCACATAAAAATATATCTAAAAGAGTTTATTTTGGCTCATCTATTGTTTGTTCATCTAAGACCTTCCCGAGAGTACATCTGCTATTAAGAGCTTGTGTTAGTTCTATTTTTACCTTTGTTGTGCGTGTGTCAAAGTTCTTTCAGTGGCACAGTAAACAAGAGTGTTTATCACAGTCATTTCTCCAAGCGCCCCAATGTAACTTTAGAAGCAGGGGCCACGCTAAGTTCACTGTACTTTCTTTCATGTTCACATTGATTTGTTCACTGCGCTCCATTTTTCCTCCCACATCCACAAACATTCAGGTCAGGTAGATTAGAGACTCTGTAAATGTTTCTCCTGGCTCAGTGTGAGAGCTGGGATCCGCTAAAGACCTATTCCCTTCTTTCACATAGACAAAATGGCTGCCTTTCAAGCTTGGTGCTATAATGGATTTGAGTCAACCAAGTTTCTTTTCATTTTTCATTTCTCTTTCGTTCTTTTTGCACTTTTCACTTCATGGTCCGCATATTGAAATGTGTCATTTGCATTTGGCTCATCCTATACCACTGAATTTGTAAAAGCTCCTTTTACAACGATACATTGACATTTCTACTCAATCCAGAATTTTATTTATCTATTTATTAAGTAGTTTTTTTAAGTGACAAGTATGTTTCATGAGCTCCCATACAGCATTTTTAGCCATCATAATCAGCGGAAGCTCAATAATCTTTTCACAGTGAGGCAAAACATTGCCACTTCTATGCTTCCACCAATTATAACAATGGGCAGTGTAGAAAGGATTCATATGAGAAAGAAACTGATATTTTATTTTGATTAGCTGCCAGCAACATGTCAACACTTAAGTCTAGATTCAAACGCTGTGTGCTTTCATCAGAATTACTTATATTTGCTCAGTTGTCAACAGTACAATTGCAAATCCTTGTATTTAACCCACATAAAATGTTCCCTACAGAATTAACCACTAACAACCTATCAATCACTTCTGAAAGGAGTCACAACATCACGACTCCCGTGCGTAGTAAATCTTAATCAAAGTTGATACTGATTCTATTCCAACAGTTTCCTGGGGCACCATCAATGTTCTAAAACAATTTCCCGTTCCATTTAGACTTGTTCTACATTCTCCTCACATACAAGCCTTTGAGGAAGCGTGAGTTGTAATCATGTATTTCCAGATATCTGGACTCGATTGAAAGAGTGGTGGGTGGTGAGCTGGGTTATTATTTATGTCCCCAGTTTCAAATATAAATCACTCGATGCGGCAGTCATAGCGGCTTTTCTTTTCCTCCCCTTCCTCCTGTTCCTACAGAGATACAGGAGAGTAGTTGCCGGTTTTATAGTGATTTTGTTTTATGTGACTGAGATGGAGAGTGCAGGGAGGACATTGTAGCCTGAAAACAAGAATTGATGTTCGGCATACATCAAGGTTGCCGTTGATATGTGTGGGTGATAGTGATAGTGTGTGATTATTAGTGACTAGCACGCGGAGTACTAAGAGCCAAAGCAGCTGTTTGGATACACTGGGAGGTTTCAGAGATACCAGCAAAAACAATAAACTAACTTGACTAAGAAAGAGTGAAAATATTTAGCCGTCTTCACAAAGACAGTCTCTAAAATGTTTGTGCTATCAGTATATGTTAACGGGTATACTGTATTCCAGGTCAGACTTATGCTTAAATATCCATCCATCCATCCATCCATCCATTTTCTTCCACTTTTCTGTTGCCGGGTCGTGGGGGCAGCCGTTGGAGCTGCCCACATCACATTGCACCAGCCCCCTATGGCTGACGGCCTCATGGTTCTACCCGGGCCTGTTGGTCTCTCATAAGGGGCTTCTGAACCGCTCTTTGTTTGACCCGTCAACTAGGAGCTTTTTGCCATGGTAGACCCTACCAGGGGCACGAAGCCCTCGACAACAGATCTCCCAGCATCATTCGGGTGCTCAACCCCTCCACCACGTTAGGGTGGCGATTCCAGGAGGGGTATGCTTAAATACTTGTGTTCAAACACAAAAACAATACTACTTCTTGCACTTATCTTTTGTATATTACTGTATTGTTATATTGACAGACTGACTGACTGAAATATGTATTTAGTGTTTGTGGCGCATTGTTACAATCCCCTTTCTCATAATCTATTGGTTTATGGTGTAAATAACATTATTGCACAGGACTATAGTGATCTAATTTTGCTTTTTATCTTTTCTCTTTCAGCGTGCCCATATCCTCTTTCCAAAGAGTGGAAGACCCTCCAACGAATTATGAATGTTAAACAAGATGACCTCCTCTCAGCAGCAGCAGACGATGCGAGGTCCTAGGTGGAACCGGGCCTTGACCGACCCTTTGTTCGTGCTGCTCTTGGCCCTCCAGCTGCTGGTGGTGGCAGGGCTGGTGCGCGCTCAGACCTGCCCCTCTGTCTGCTCCTGTAGCAATCAGTTCAGCAAAGTCATCTGCACTCGACGAGGCCTTCGGGAAGTCCCCGATGGCATTTCCACTAACACACGCTACCTGAATCTTCAAGAAAATCTGATTCAGGTCATAAAGGTGGACAGCTTCAAGCACCTCAGACATCTGGAGATCCTACAGCTAAGCAAAAATCACATTCGGAAAATAGAGCTGGGGGCTTTCAATGGACTGGCCAATCTCAACACCCTGGAGCTCTTTGATAACCGCCTCACTACAATCCCAAACGGGGCGTTCGAGTATCTGTCCAAGCTAAAGGAGCTTTGGCTGAGAAATAACCCCATAGAGAGTATTCCCTCCTATGCTTTCAACCGTGTGCCCTCATTACGGCGCCTGGACCTCGGGGAGCTCAAACGACTCTCGTACATATCTGAAGGGGCCTTTGAAGGGCTAAGCAATCTGAGATACCTAAATCTGGGAATGTGCAATTTAAAAGAAATTCCCAACCTTATTCCACTTGTAAAGCTGGATGAACTGGAGATGTCCGGAAACCAGATTTCTGTCATCCGGCCGGGCTCATTCAAAGGGCTCATACACTTGCAGAAACTTTGGATGATGCATGCCCAGATCCAGACCATTGAGCGGAACGCTTTTGATGACCTACAGTCAATGGTGGAGCTAAATCTGGCTCACAATAACCTTACTCTTTTGCCTCATGACCTTTTCACCCCTTTGCATCACCTGGAGAGAGTGCACTTGCACCACAACCCATGGAATTGTAACTGTGACATTTTGTGGCTTAGCTGGTGGCTAAAGGAGATGGTACCGGCTAACACAAGTTGCTGTGCGAGATGCAGTTCTCCTACACACCACAAGGGACGCTACATCGGCGAGCTGGACCAGAACTACTTTCACTGTTATGCTCCTGTTATTGTGGAGCCCCAGCGGACCTCAATGTGACTGAGGGCAGTGCGGCAGAGCTGAAATGCAGAGCCAGTTCGTTGACGTCCGTAAGTTGGATTACGCCGAATGGTTCGATAATGACACATGGAGCGTATAAAGTCAGGATATCAGTACTAAATGATGGAACGCTAAACTTTACAAATGTCACCATGCAAGACACAGGAACCTATACTTGCATGGTGAGCAATTCAGCTGGCAACACGACAGCATCTGCGACCCTAAACGTTTCCTCGACTGAAAACAGCAGCTTCAGCTATTTCACCACAGTGACGGTGGAGACCATCGAATCGCCACACCAGGAAGATGTCACCACAACTGTGCATCACAGAGTCAGCCCTACTGCCTCTGCTGGCATGTGGGAAATAGTATCCCCAACCTCTACCACCACCACGACGGTCCGTACGCCCATGTCAACTCGCGCTACGGAGAGAACCTACACAATTCCTGTAACGGATATCGACGGCACCCTGAACGGATTGGATGAGGTCATGAAGACAACAAAGATCATCATCGGGTGCTTTGTGGCGATTACTCTAATGGCAGCTGTCATGCTAATCATCTTCTACAAAATGAGGAAGCAGCACCACCAGCAGAACCACCATGCTCCGACACGCACCATTGAGATCATAAATGTCGATGAGGACTGTGTGACGGGCGGCCCTGGCATGGAGGGTCACCTGACTTTGCCGCCTCTCGAGCATGAGCACCTCAATCACTACAACACGTATAAGAATGCGTACAACCATGCCACCATCAATTCCATACACAGTTCCGCTCATGAACCCTTGCTAATCCGAGCTAGTTCGAAAGACAATGTACAAGAGACCCAGATCTGAAACTCTTTTTTTTTTTTTTCCTAAGACTTTATCACTGAAGACTGATGGGAATTACACAAAGACCATGCAAAAAGATTTTAATATCAATCGGTTGAAAGGACTTCAGAGAAGAGACTCCAGTTTTGGAGAGCAGTAGTTAGTGACGTTTATTCAATGACTTTGGGAATTAGGATATGTCAGCAGTTTCAAAGTGTCTTTACAAAAACAGAAGTTATTTATTTAAGAAAAACTATTGTGATCAAATTGAGAAAAACTGTATTCTGCAATTATTTTTTCAGCACTTATTCCATGTGTTTCATTCCGTTCTCATTCTGGTGGGATTGGTTTACTGATAAGTGTTCAAACTCTTCAAGACATCTGTTGAAGAAAAAAAAAGAATCCTTGACTTGAGCGTTCCTCTTTTTTAATAAGCCACAGACTTGAGATCAGACAAGATAGTAACCTAATTTCCCCCCATGTATCAAAGGAGCCTAGAGCACATTAGTGCTTTTCTCCAGCTGTGGGTTAAGTGACAAAATCTTTTGTGACCATCTGTACAACTGAGATGAATGAAACACTTGTTCATTGGTTTACAGTATGTGGAAAGACTGTTTGAGTGATGAAATTTGATCATCATTTAATGTTTAATTATAGCTTTCACATGCACATTTGATTACATGTTGTCATCAATAGTCTCGAAAGTAATATGTCTTATGTTGTTTAATTTCTACAATCAAGGTTGCTAATTTTCAGAGTGTATTAAATTATATTAATTAACCATGACATAATTTTACTCATATCTTTGTTTTGACAATGTATATAAAACATATCTGATGTCCACTTTGTTTGCCTTATGTTAGGAAAGGTATTTTATGTGCATTTTAATACAACACTATGTAACTTGATTTTATAATATAATGAAGTTAAAACAAGACAACAGTACTTATATATTTTTTGCCATCATTTCTCTCACCATTTAGAGACTCTCCTTGTGGCAGCTTTTGGTCACGTCCACAAAACAGGCTCCTTCATGTCTACTGAGGCTCAGACTCATGGGTTCCTTGACCCTCTCTCAAACCACTGTGGCTCTTTATCCAACAGGCACTTTTTCATGTGCAGATACACTGCCTAGTCCTGGCCAGAAGATGTTTTGTTGCAGTGTTGGAAGAGATCATAGATATAGTATACAAGAGATTGATGATTATCCATTCAACCCCATTAATGGTAATGAGCACGTGTTGTCTGTGAAAATAACATGGCTGCTCAATCTCATCCTACAGACAAAGTTCCTTAAGAAGGCTCCACGGAACGGCTATGAGCGTCCACAGTGCTCCAAAGCCAAAGATTTAGGCTTCAACTTTTTTTTATGTCTGATGCACAAAAAGCAGTGTGGTTAAAATACTGTATGATACTCAGCCCAGCATTGTCACATGGGTCATAGCAATGTTTAGAGCCAGGCATTTAAGCAGTGCTAGTGAGCTGCAAAGAGTACATAGGAATGCTGTTTACAAAGTGTATTTTGTAGTTGCCCCTGGCCACCAGGGGGTGGTATTACAGCAATGTCAGCTCACCGCCATGTGGACCAAAGACAAGTGCTTTCCTTGCCCATTGGTACAGACACTTTTCAAACAACATGTGTTGTTTGAAAAGTGTGTTAATGTGATGTTTCCCAGTGTACATCCTACTCCTGCTTTTCCAACATCAGGTGTTAAAGGGTTTCAGGGCGTACTGACACCATGTTTGGAGAATAGACCCTTAATTTGGTCTGACAAGTTGGCCACATAAAGGAGGGTGATCTGAGCCATACGTTTGTTCAACGCTGTGCCTTTGGGCTTCTTAGGTTGACTTCTGTCAGACACCTAATCAAAGGTCCAATCCGCGCATCCACACCTGCGCGACACCTCATGCACATGATTGTAGTCTGCTACTCAATTCACCTTGCTTGTGATTGAAATGCTCTTCAAGTAAGCAAGACTTTGCTTACTACCATCAAGCAGTCCAGGAAAGGAAGGCAGTTCCTACTATGTATGCCTCTTATGTCAACCTGACCTAGATCCTCAGAGTTGATGTGTTGAAAACTTTCCCGCGTCATTCTTCCTCTGTAGTACAGTCCAAGTGTCATCACATACCAATGTGATGATGCCGTACACTGGAGAGAAATTGACAGCCTGCACCTGAAACATTTCTGTAAAAAGGTCCACCACTACAGGAAAGACAGGGGATCCCATGGCATGACTGGTTTTGTCTAAAATATTTTGCCAAAATAGGCCGTTTTAAGGCAAACCTCCAACAGTTTGCAGATCTGACCAAAGGTTAACCTGGTCAGTTCCAGCAGGCAGGTGTCCTTCTCTGAGCTAATTCTATCAGCTGTCACTGCATTATCAAGTGGAGTAGAGGTGAATAACGATGAGAAACGATAATGTAATAGTTTCCCGTCTTGAAGTGGTTGATCTTTTTAATACAATCCTGACTGTTTTTAATGTTGAGCCCTTCAATGGAGACAGTTGGGAGACAAGATGCTTAGCAATGTTATATACGAAACACAATCAGTAATGCAAGTGATCGTATGGAGGAGAATATTCTCTTCACGGATCTTTAAGAGTCCAAGGTGCTTGGTGATTGTGATGTTGGATTCAGCCTGTGTTGTTTGTGCTGACGCTTTCTTCACACCTAGCCAAAAAAACTGCCACGAGGAGACTCTCTAGATGGAGAATGAAATATTGGCTTCTATAAAAAAAGTAAGTTCAGTTGTCTTGTTATAACTTTACAAGAATTAAATAACCACCTGGATGACTGAGAATTTACACCGTTAACCTGAATGTATGCTTCTTGAGAAATGTATGGTTGCAACATCCAGAAGAGCTGTTTTGACTTACTGCTTTTTATTTTCTCAACATAGTTGTTTTTTTTTGTCATTTTGAATGTTCTGGCATTCAAAATGACAACTCCTCACCTTTCTGTTCATGCAGATGACTTCCTAAATACCCATGGATCTTCAACAAATTCAAAATGAGTTATCCTATACAAAAGTTGCATAGTGTTGTTTCAAAACATTATTTTTAAGTAACGGAATAAGTCTATAGTAAATATGAAGAAGAAATATCATAAGTTGTATGCAAAGAAGTGAATGTATATTTTAACTAGAGAATATTTCAAACACTGGCAAAAGTCCACTGACTCTGATGTGTCCAATGCAAGGCCAACTGCTAATGGATTCACCTTTACCTCCAGCTACTTTGTACTATTGCATCTGAAGGTAATTGCTTTGAAACCATCTTTTTTCACGCTGGGCAGCCTGTTGCCTCATCTCTCGTAGAGCAGACTCATGAGCTGAAGAAAGACCTTAAACCCTTTATACAGCCGTCTGAGCAGCCTGTCATCTCCGTGCCACTTTACCACTCGGCCAATCGCCTGGCAGCCACAACATTCACACAGCCTGCCCTGCCAGCCACAATATTTGGCCTGGGGCTCACCACAGCTTATGGTCAGAGAAGACGTTTTTTTCATTTTTATTTTTTTCCATCAGCGGTGAGCGAGTAGGGATCGGGCATAAAGCAGATGTTCGTGTTGCACCTGCCGTCTCCCCAACTCCCAGCAACAACATGATTTCCATTTTAATTTATGTGCCAATAGGCTTTGAATGGACACAACTCCGTAAGCGTCCCATATTCTGCAAAGTGGTTTGAATCCCCTGCTGTGCACAAATGGTGCCAAGGTCCCATAAATACACAGGTTAGGATGAATTCTTCACAAAACAGGAAGATTTTTTCTGAAAGGGGTGGTGCAGTACTTTGTCAATGTTTAGACGGGGTTTGTAGTTTATTTTTTGCAGTGGATGGTTGTTTGCTTAATTTTTATTTGGAAAACAAACTGGAATAACAAGACAAAGATAAATCAAGGAATGAATAAGCCCTATTGAAATTAAATGAGGGAAATTTTGACATAATACACAACACGTTTAACTGGTCAACTCCCGACTGCAGTGCAAACCGAATGTTCGAATCTGCAGGACATTTCTTACTTCATTTACTGTATACTGCACAATCCCAATTAATGCAACTCATGTTTTAGCATTTGGCATATTTGACCATTTTAGACGAACCCATCATAAATATGATCACTTCCGCAAACAGTGAACACCAAGGGAGGTTATTTTATTTACTTGAAACATAGATTATACAATCAGACCTTGCGGCAACTTAGCTTTTGCATCCCAGTTGTCTATTTGAGAATATACATGCATAATAAATCTTCTTCTAAGCCACATCAAATAAAGATTTCATTTCCTTTGCCATATTTCAACTTCCCCGAGCAAACCACCCACACTTGCCATCTGCCAACTTGTCTATTATTTTCTGAATATCATATATTCCAAAGTCTTTTTTAACTAAACCTTTCCAATCAGAGGTGTGGCAAGTACAGAATACTGATTTCTGCAAATATGGAATTTATGTAAGAGTAATTGTTTCCATTCTCTGATTTGAACGCACCGATGCATAAATAGCTGTGTTGTCTCATTGTTTTAGCACTTACGACTGTAAAATTCAGTTTTTTCAGAACCCACTAAAAATGCTTACCCTGTTTGGAGTCAGAAAAACGTAAATTGGATTTTTGTTTACAGATTAAGAACAGTTGCGACATCTTCATCATGTTGTATTTTTAATTGCCATATAAATTGGCATAGTTTCAGGCGATGCTCTTGCTCAGTAAGATTGACCCATAATATTTTGTCTGTTTGTTTCTTACTAACACTGAGATTCACTCCTTAACGTTTTGTTTGATTTGATTACACATTTGATTTTCACAGTCCTGTACTCAGTGTTGCACTTTTGTGGAGTTAGGAACATTTGTAAACCTTTAGAGCAAATCAGACTGGTGTCATTTTGGGTGTGCTTGACTTTCTAGTGGAAGTCTGTTACATTTCTACCACACAGGAAAGTTCGGGCCATCTCTTCCCTTTATGCCTTTCTTTGGAGGTAACTCGTCTGAAAAATGATATGGTAAATTTGTTGCATTTTAGTCAAACTGTCTGCTGTATGTAAGATATCTAAATATTTTGGATCTATTTCTTTTATTTCCCGCACATTCTTTTCTTTCCATGAAGGTATGCTGTTCTAGTGATAGATTTCTATTAAAAAAAAGTAAATATATCTATAAAAATGAACATAACTTTTTCTTTTGAAGTTTCATTTTACATGTGCCAACAATCTGTTGAAAGAAAAAAAAAGATGACACTCTGTAAAAGAATACAATGATTTTCATGTAAGCATTCTTTCATGACCTTTAAAAGAGATCAATTATAGCGACCAGAGTTTGTAGTTCATACACAAATATGGTTCAAATAAACTATTGTTGTTTTTCGGTATTGTCTGATTCTTTATTTCAGCATGGCACACCATGGCTATATTAAGGTTCATCTTTAATATTCATCGCTTGCCATCATTATGGTTTGTACATTACATGTGTATTTTACAGTATGACTCTATTACTCCTTTACTTATTCATGGATGTATTTATTTATTTTGACAGGAGCTGCATCAAGACAAGTTTATTTGTAGAGCACAATTCATACACAAGGTATTTCAAAGTGCTTCACAGTTGCATAAAATTACAAGGCAGATGAATCCATAAAACATCAACATAAAAATGTATTAATTACAGTAAAAGCAAAGAGTGCAGATACATTACTTTCAGTTTTTATGCACGGGTAAAAAGAACTGTTTTCAGCCTGGATTTGAACATTGTCAGAATTGAGGCCTGTCTTACATCCTCATGAAGACTGTTCCAGATTGTAGCTGTGTAAAACTGAAACGCAGCCTCACCGTGTTTAGTCCTGACTCTGGGCCTGAGATTGTTCATATGGCTCTAACATGTCAGAGATGTACTTTGACGCTATACCATGAAGAGATTTGTTACAAGCAAGCAGAGCTGTTTTAAATTCTATTCATTAAAGCGAGCAACATATCACTATGAGAAAAGTTGTTTAAATGGAGACATAGTGGGTTCCCTGTCTTCCCTATTGCATTTAAGACTTAAGCAAAAATGATTGTCAGTAGTTGAGAAATTGAAATTTTACTCACATTCCCTTGGTGTGGGGGGTTAAAACATAAAGTATTAATGTCTTTAAAACTATATAATAAATTGTAATATCATTTCAACCTGCAAAGACTCACAGTGACATACTGCATGAGAAGTTATTTAACTTGGATCTTGTTTGGGGCTCAGACCCCGGCAGAAGATTGCCGAACGCTAGGCAAAGCATGGTGATAGATGATGCCAGAATCTTCCCCGGAGCCTGGACACTGGTGGTGGCAAAACGGGACCTAACGCGCGTCGATGCGACGGGCGGAGCCTGAGTAGCGCCCGGAGGAGGTGGGGCGGAGGAGGGTCGCTGCACAGCTGGGAAACGCCGAGTGATCGACCGGGGAGCTTAAGACGGGGATCCTGCGATGATTGCTGATGAATAGCGGCTGCGATGATTGCTAATGCGGAGGTGCGGCTTGCGCTGGGGCCGTGATTGGGTGAAGCTGCAGGTACGTCTCCAGGTTGAATTTGCGCTTAAGCTTCATTACAATAATAATTATGTTAAACACAGTATGCGAAATACCCGTCAATATTCGGGGGGGTCCCCATCTCCGAATTGTTGTGCAATAGAGATGTCAATTTTTTTCAACGTAGCTATTCTTTTATTTACAGTCATAATCCTGCGTGCTTCTCCCATAGCTTCTCCCCAGTCCCTCTGCTGCCTGTGTTAACTCCGCCTCTGTGAGCTGCTGGAGAGTTACAGACTCCAGACATAACTAAAGTTATAACTTAAGCCAGGACTCCTGTACTACTTTTGTAATGTGCTCACATACATGAGAGAAAAAGGCCAACATTGCAATGTATCGCCGCTCCGTGCGTGATCGCGTTGTTTACGTTTCACTCCACAAACCCAGCGCAACGTGGTCGTTGGGGCACTCGGGGCAGTGAGCCCCAAATTGGAGGAGTAGCTCCAGCAGATCCCAGGAAATACATCAGACATCTCGGTCCAGAAAAGTGCAGTTCTAGGAACTGCAAAGATACTGCGCAGAACCCTCAAGCTCCCAGGCCTCTGGTAGAGGACCCGAGCTTGGAGGAAAAAGAGACCGCCCGCGGAGGGTGAGGAAGAGTTTTTTTATTTTTTATTTGCCAGATCATTTCAGCACTCATATTGTCTTTTACAAATAACAAGCAGTTACAATTTCATTTTTAAATTTAAACTATGTACTTCAGAGTATGTTCCCTCTTCTGGCCACAATGACATTTTGCATGCACATGATATTAACCTGCCAGTTTACGGGTAGGTTTAGGGTTGCATATGCATATCCAAATCCCAAAGTGTATTGACAGGAGAGCTCACAGCCTATATGCCAGTGTGATACCTCATGTGAAAGCCAGGACTTTATAGTTTCTAAAAATATGTGTAGGTCTGCGTGAATGAAACACAACACATTATAGTAAGTTTTCCAAACACACAGGTTAAGGCTGAATCCCTTAATGTTTCCCATTCATATAATAACAAGACTTTGCTTGAAAATTCCTGAATATTTTCTAATAGAATCTTGTTGCATTCAGGCTTCTTTTTTCTTCCAACCTCTCGCTTGGCCTTGGTCGCTCTTGGTGATCCTGTAGCAAGTCAGAGGTGTGCAAACGGCGGTAAAACATGCACCGTATGTGGGCTATGGCTCCGGTGTTAGCGCAGTGTGACCGACTAACATGCGAGGGGAGGCGTCACATCAAAGCAGCCCCGTCACTGAGATACAGCTAATCACCTAATTTGTCTCGGCTGCTCTTTAAGTCTCTAAAGCCAGTCGGTGTCAAGTTACGTTATAATGGCGATTTATGGCACTGGCTTTGTGTGGGGCTGCTGGTGCACTGTAGTTTCACCCTGACTGAACTAGTACATGCAAATTTTACTGCTCATTTCTCCACAGGGAGGGTGAGCAAGAGGCGCACCAGTTATTGCCTGCAGCCAGTATGAAATATAGCATGTAAAAGATGTTGCTTTTTTGTCTCTTGAGGTACCAACCACTATCCGTCTCCTTTTATGATGCAGACTACAACGTTTTTTCTTCTCTTTATAGAGATCCAAATCTAGCTGTGTGATGCATATTGGAGGTGGCATTAAATGTTGGATTTCTAAAAAAGTGGAACTGCATTGGCTTCTTGAGAAGGATTCTTGCCAGTTGGGTCAAAGTTTAGAGGAAGGAAATGGAGGGGAACATATTTTGAAAGTCTTACATTTTTTACATACAAGAACCCATTTCATGCAATGCTGGGCAAACTTATACCTCACAATTTAGGAAATATTTTAAGCAAAACAATAGGCAAACAATGCACCAATCCCACTGAAATATAAAGGACAAATTGAGGGATTCCTGGTGTTAAGTGTTCTTTCAAGTACAACTTTGATGCTGAAGATCAAACTGATTATTTTCCCCTTATCATGTTATTTCCTCAGACAATATACTTTTCCTCTTGTTTTTCCTGTGAAATTAGCTGGATGTCGCTGTCCACTCTTAATCCACTTTCGCTCTGGGATGTCCTGTCCTGAGAAGCTTACTGGCTGTAAGTGTTTAAATGTCGGAAGCGGTGAGCAGAAACATGAGTACATGACAAGTAGCAGTATGTAGCCACAGTAATGGAAGTACAGTATTTGTTTGACAATACTCTCTGACTTCTGAACATGTAATGTGTTGTTGTTCTGGTAGTGAACCGAGGATACCCTCCCACTAATGTGAGGTCAAGACTTACCTTCTTTGTCCATTTTATTCCCATAGCCTCTAAATCCCAACAGTGGAATAGCATCTCTGTTATCTAAGTTCAGCTGTATACATGCAGTCTCAAGATAAAGCTAGCGGTAAAGCTGGGTCAGCCCTACAGCAGATATAAAAATCCTTTATGTAGTGTATTCTTGTGTCTTTTGAAGATACTACTCTCAGAAATCATTCGGTGAAATTAGGTGCAATAACATAGATGTGATTAGAATACTTGTGCATGCACATTGGTCCACAGATCAACATGTTATCCCTTTAATTGTAAAGCAGTAAAATAAAAATAAAAATTCAACCCAGAAGACCTACCTGCAGCATTCATTCATTGCCTCATTGCCAGCAGCCCTTCACCAATCATCCAATCACAGTTCCATCTCAAGCCGCACCTTCGTGACAGCCAATCACCGCTCATTCCTGCTTCAGCCATTCATCGCCCAGGATCCTCTTCTTAAGCTTCCTCGTCCATCGCTACGTCTGTGAAAGGCGCTATATAAATAAAGTTCTTCTTCTCCTTCACTAAGCTGTTTCCCAGCTGTGCTGCGACCCTCCTCCGCCTGGCCTCTCCTCGGCTCTGCTCGTCGTTGTCAACTGGCCGCCCCGGATCTCATCCTCTACCACCACCCAGGTCCGGGATTCGGGGGAAGATTCTGTCAATCATTCATCATCACCACATTCATCATCATCACATGTATTTCATATTGTTAATGCAATCTTCCGCTGGGGTCTGAGCCCCAATCACGATTCATGTCCAATAAAACTTTCTTAATGCCACACTTAAAATACAATTAGCTATTTATACTAATTTTCATCTATGGCTCAATACGGCTACACTGTCAGTCACCAAAAATTATGTATATTATTAAAGTTTGGTAACCCTACTTTTGTCCTTTCACAGTAAATGCACTAGGGCTATTGTTTCTCGCAGCAGTGGTTACCAACCTTTTTCATCGAATGTACCAGTTGGGCATTTCATAAAATTGTACAAGTGTAACTGCAGCACTAGCCTGGCCTTTGCCATCCGTAAACTCCGGTCAATTATCTTTTTCCTACATGTACGTCTGGGTCTGATCTCAGTGGCCGCGTTACATCAGTTGAATTCCAACCTACCATTCAGCGAGTGGGGGAGGCGGGTGTTGTACTGTAGTTACGCATTTGTACCGGATTTGCTGGTTGTAGCTTGAAAACAGATCCAATCGTTTCAAAGGAGTTCATCCCTCCCACCTGAAAACGGAGCTCAATCGTGAAGTTCCAGACCCTCTGTACGAAATGAGTATGAGGGTATGGTAAGACCAGGCTACTGCAGCACCATCCTGTCAGTTTCTTCATTCAGAGAGCCAATGTTACATATAGCTACAATAACAACAAAATAAATTTTGAAATCTACTAAGAGGAGAAACCTGCTGGACTATTAAAAATGCATACTGTACCCACATAGACCCAAGGTGGAAAACCATGCTTGCAGGTGTAAGTAAATCAAATCAAAGCAGTTATGATATTGTACCTTACTGAAATGTAGAGGAACTAAAAAAAAATATATATATAAAAAAAAAACTAAAATCAATTACAATACAGTCCTGAATCAGGACAGACGACTAACTCGTGCTGTCCCTGTGGAACAGGATCCATATGTCCACTTGTATGCAGTGGTTGGTGCTGTGTGGGAGGAGTCTGGAGGCGGAGGTGGTCACTGCTGATGTTATGTGCAATACTGTGTTCCCGTGGAAACTGGGATAGTGGAATTCAGTCGCTGACCCTGTTTAGCATGCCAAGAATTAAGAGCACTCTGCACAGGGGTCCTTTCTTTACATCAGTATCTCAATCCATGGACATAACGTACATTTAATCTGCGCACAAAAATAAAATAGCTGAGAGTTGGACTTATATATATATATATATATATATATATATATATATATATATATATATACCAGCCTGAATTTATCGTTTCCTGTGTGGCATAGCAACAGTATAGTATAATTTTAGATATATGCGTATTCTGACCAAGCTATAGTTTGGACTTTTGTGTCTCGTGTCCAGCTTGGTATTTGTACAACAATAGCAGTGGGCCTTCAGTGCCAGAACATTTTAACAATCTCTACTTTGTTGGAAAGAGAGAAGCCTTCTGTCCCCTCCTTGAGCAATCCTCGATGTTCCTGATGCCCTTCCATGTGCTTAGTGGGCTGTTGTTGGGAAGTGACCCTCAAGCTTAAGAAGCTTTGCCTCTTAATACCCAAGATTCCCCTGGCAGCTCTGACATTAGAAGTCCTAAGACCAGATCCAAATCTTTGTCACAATGCCGAAAGTACTCCACGGTAAATGAGAGCTACTGTACCAAGCCACACTTGCAATCAAGGTTTAGTTTGTGGAGCTCATTTTAATGAAGCAAAATAAAGCAAAGTTATTGCAGCGTGACCTGCACCTTTGCTGCAGCCAATCATTGCCCAGGATTCTGCATTGAACCCTTTTCCTCACGGCCTTGTCAGCTTGCCAGCTGTGCTGCAACCCACCTCCACCCTGGTCACCACCTTTGTCTGTCATGGATTCACCACCTTATCTTTCTCCAGTGTAAAGCTCCAGACATGCCTTTATCTTCTGTCGAGGTTTGAATGCGAAAATCTATATTTGTGCATGCTAATAAAGCTGACTAATTGCTGCTTTTGTTTCTGTCTTAGTCTCTCCAGGTTAAATTATTGTTTTAACACAGCCAAGATAAATTATAGCAATTAATAATAACGGTTGTATTTTTTGAGATCCCCATAATTTTTCATAAAGAGTTTGTTCACATTTAAAAATGTAGTTTTGCTTTCTCAAGTCTGGCATGATATGCATCTCCCATTTATGTGGGAAAAACATATTTGGAATAGTTTGATCATTTATTTATTAGTATCATTTGGACTTTTATGTATGTTTTTTATGGTAACTCTAAAATGTAGGGGAAGCTCGCTGATTTTTAAACCACCATGAAAATGGTTTAAAATGCACTAGAGATGACCTACAATACTAAGGTCCGCTTTATATTTTATTTAATAGACAATTCTGTACAATTAAACATCCTGCGATATTGTTGGCCCTAGTTCATTTTATTCAATAAATCTCCCGATACGGGAACATGGTAATAAGCTGTGAAATATATGAGTGTACTTCCAGCATGATTCAAGCCACCTTCCTTATATGTTTTGACATTTATTTGGCCAGCATCCAGAGATCTCTTGCAGTGCACATATTGTATTATACCACTGGGCCCACTGAAACTGGCAAACGCACATTTGAAGGTCAAGTCAAGAGGCAAATCCTTCTAACTGTGCCAATTCATTAATCTAAGGCCATGAAGGAACAAAGTGTACAGTACTTGGATGATGAATGCCCGAATTCCAGGGTTTCGAAACCCCACAGGTGATGAATTAAACGCCGGTAAACTCCTTCTTAACCTTATGTGTGGTTTTAGAATAGGTGACAACTACTGTAATCTCTTAAACAGATGCTCTGTAGTTTCTGCGCTAGTGCAAATCAAATAAGCTCAAGGAAACCCATTATAGCTTTGCAAAACCACAAATTAGACTTTTTTGTGATTGCTTGCTCAGAGTCTGATCCAGAATAAGTTCATAGAATATTTTAACAGAAGTAATTTTTGAACATGGTGCTGGCCTAATTTAGTTTGCCAATTTCCCTCATGGTGCATAGTTAGGTTGTCATAATTTCTGATGGAGGGCGTACAGTAATTCTCTGTGCGTGAGGCCTTTACAAGTCATGCACAATTTCATAATTTAGAGCCCATGATCTACATAGAGCTGTATATTCTACAAGTGCACTCACAGCAGATAATCCTGACAAAAGTGTATTCTTGGCTGCAACCTCGACTTGGGAATGCAGCCAGTTCTGATTTGCAGACAAGCAGTACTAAACGTGAAGTAACCGGTGGAAACCTACGCAGACACGGGGACAGCACGCAAACTCCAACCAGAATGGCCCCGTCTGTCCTAAATTTATCACTATGTCATAAGCCACAAATGTAATGATCTAAGCCAATCTCTGCTCGTGTCCAGAGGCTTTTGTTTTCACCCAAAAACGTTGTCACGCTAACACTCTGATGCTTACTCCAGGTCAGGACAAGAGGTCATTAAAGGAGTCTGATCTCCAAGCAGTAACTTCTAGTACAATAACACAGTACAGTAGAGTCATTGGCACATTTTTCACTCACACAGCATTATACCCTTATATGGTACACACAAATTCAATCGATAACTTTGGTGAAATGCCCACAAACAGCTATATGTTTTCCAGCTTGAACTCGCTATTTGGCACCTGTCTTGATGAATGCCTTTGTGTTTTATTGTTTTGTTTTTAGCAATGGCAGCTGGTAGCTCAGTCGAACCTTCTCCCATGACTACTGTATCTGTGAAAACTCATGTTATTATATTGCTATTATTTTGTGACGGTCTGCCACAACAAGTATCCCTCTTGGCAATATTTAAAGTCGTTCTGATTCTGCCTCAGAAACCTATTTTTAAAAGATTTAAATACGTAACTTTATGTACTCAAGCTGCTCTATGAACAACACACCACTGAATTCAAGCTGTCCATTACACTTTCTCATTTCATAAAAGACCACAGGAACACAATCTTTACAAAATGATGCATTGTTCACAGACAAGATGTTCTGCGAGAATGACTTCTGTTTTCAATATGTCAGGTTTAGATTACCTTTACAATCTTTTTCAAAGACTGAAACTGAAGCCAAGCCCATCCATCTGATTACAAATCTATAGCTCTTCACATTAATAGGCTTAACTCAGTATAATCCCTTTTTTTTTTTTATCTACGCCTCTTCAAACATGCAAATTCTGTTTTGAAACAAGCAGGTGCAAGGGACGATCTTGTAAACACTGAATATATTTTGGAAATGATTGGCAGTGGATTTCAGTGTCAGTTTTTGCAAACAAATGTAATTGCTTTTTTCTTTTAATCAAAGCTCCAGCAATGTTTTCGCGGCAGCTCATTGTTCGTAATCTGTCACCTCACTTATAAACTTATACAAATAAATTAATAATTGAGGGAGAATGAGGTTGTGTGGGCCAGAGGCACTCCAGGACTTTAATATATGTGCGTACAGTATTTTGTTTCCCTGAGTGTGATGGATGGTTAGTGCGACTGTGATGAAATGGAATGCATCAGTTAATTAGTTTTCCTTGGACAGTGCTGCGGAGTGGACTGTCAGCCACTGGAACCTAATCCCATTGTTTACATGGGATAGTGCAAACACAGCCGAGAGAGTCATAAAACATATTACTGTCCACGCACATAGAGGACGACATATTACAGCCACAAATTTAAAATAGGGGCATATGGCTGGAGAGATGGCTAGTCAGTGATGAATGATGCAGGTATCTCTGGTGATGTATGAAAAACATGTTGAAATACAAACAAATGTGTTCAGATATGTGACTGTTCATGCAATAGACTAACAATTGTATATAATGTATTTTACATGTGTAACCAAAGTGGAGGCTGATGCTAGAGACCTGCACGGGAAGGGATTTCCACGGGTCCTGACAAGTCCTGAGTCCAACGCACACCAGAACGCAGCACGCTGTGGCACGTCATCTGATATGTGTCCATGTGCCAACACACACTGGAGCGTGGAGTGTCACGGGACGTCAAAGGCTTTTCTCGAAACGTGCAGCGCTTTAAACACATGATTTATCCATTCATCAAAAATAAAATATAATACGTAGGTCAATGTTGTGAGAGAGGGATCAAACAGCTCTTTTTGCAGGTTAATAGTGAGTTGGCGACAGACACGAGTTTACCTGTCCAGAGTGTTGCAGGAGTTCTGCTGTCTCTTTTTCCACTTTCTCTTTTTCACAGGCCAGAGACCCATCTGTGTCACTGCAGAAGGGTAGAAAGCCTGTGTTTTCCTCTGTGGCGTGCATCACCTCTCATAGAGAACAATAGAGGTGGCTTTTTTGCCGCATTTCAAAGCGTCTCGTGTGCCTTGGCTTCAGAGTATATTCAGAAGAAGGTCATTGCAATTCATGTTGGCTTATCCAGAGCACAGCGCACGGAATGAGCGAGGTTTTAACAAGTATTAAACACACCTGCGCCAGGGGATCACAGCAGGTTTGAATGAAGTCTGGCTGTAAGTTTGGTTGGCCAGTGTGGGGCGAGAGCAGCCAGTGAAGGTGTGATGCGTAAAAGGCTGCTCCACGGGTGTCTTACACTTCCCTTCAAGGCCAAGCCACAGCGTTAAACCCAATGAGGACTGAGCTCCTTCGCTCACATTTTGCATAACACTGACTTTCAGATTGTAAGCAACTGCACACACATAGGATGTGGTCAGGATGATTAAGAGTGTTTTTGAGAGTGCGCATGGGGGACAACGGATGCAAATTAGCCCAAGGCTACAATCCGGTGTGGCTTGTTTACATGCATGAGACCCATGTATGTTCATTAACATGCACTGTCCCGACCAAATAAACAAATAAACCCCTAACCACTCCCCCGTCGTTCTGCGTCTGCCACGTTTCCTCAGCCCCACCCCCGGTCAATGGCCGGTCGTCCTTCCTGTCCCCAAGAAAAAATTACAGCACCTGCCATGGTGTACCATGTCTTGATGTTTTTATGAAGGTGCTTTGCCTTAACTTAATCTGATTGTAATTTTGCACATCTTCTTTTGTGTACAAAATGCGCGGTAAAATGCCTTGCCTTACACACACAAATCCCGCCTGATCCGCCAAATTAGTGGTAGGTCCTACAAGTCCCGCAGGAATTCCCGCCCGTGGCGGGTCTCTACTTGACGCCTAGCACTTAATTTCCAGCCCCAATCTTACATATCATTAAGCTCATGTCAAAACTTAAGTTAAGGCAATTTATTACAAACAAAGTGTTAAGGTTTGTAAAAAAGGAACCCCGAAGCAGAGCCGGAGACGGACCAAACAAAGTTCAAAAATTTATTTCCTTGGCAAAAAGGCAGGCAGGCTAGGCAGTGGAGACAGGGGCTGGCTGGCAGAGTGGTAGACTCCAGGAGTGGCACCAGGAGATCTGCGCAAAGGAAAAAGATTAGGATCCAAAAGAGTTTTCAATGCTACTACTATCAACTGAACACTACCGAGTAGACTTAATAATCTGGCAGGGATGTGGAGGGAGAACCAGGGTTTTGAAGACTGCCAAATGAGTGAGTAACTTCAGGTGTGCCTCATTCCCCTGGAGGAGCCAGCCACGCCCCCTGTCACACACGCCCTGCACAGAAACAAAAAAGGAGGGGGAGCAGAAAGACCAAAACAAATCCCTAACAGTACCCCCCCTCAAGGGCCGCCACCTGGCGGCCGACCGGGCTTGTCAGGGTGCAAGGAATAAAAGTCACTGAGGAGGGCAGGGTCCAGAACAAGAGAGCGAGAAATCCACGAGCGATCCTCCGGGCCATAACCCTCCCAATCAACCAAATACTGGAAGCCACGGCCCCGCCGACGCACATCCAAAATACGGCGCACCGTAAAGGCCTGGTGACCGTCAATAAGCCGGGGGGGTGGAGGGGGCTCGGCCGGAGGGCTCAAAGGGCTTGCAGTGGCCGGCTTAAGCAGAGAAACATGAAATGCTGGATGGACATTTAAACATGGGGGTAACTTAAGTCTAACTACTGAGGGATTGATGACGCAGTCTATCTCATAGGGCCCAATGTACCTGGGTGACAGCTTACGGGAGTCAGTTTGCAGAGGCAGATCGCGAGTCGAAAGCCACACTCTCTCACCTGCCTTGTAGTTAGGGGCAGGCGAACGACGGCGGTCAGCCAGCCTCTGGTTCCGAGTTGCCGTCCTAGCCAGGGCTGCCCGAACCTCATGCCAGACCCGCCGGGCTCTACGAAGGTGTTCCTGAATAGAAGGAACTGCCACCACTGACTCCTGTGAAGGGAACAGGGGAGGCTGGAAACCATTAGCGGCCTTGAAAGGTGACATACCCGTGGCGGTGGAGACTAGCGTGTTGTGGGAGTATTCAATCCACGCAAGATGGACGGACCAGGAAACTGGATAGCGGCGTATGCAGCCTCAAGGTTTTGGTTGGCCCGC
This sequence comes from Neogobius melanostomus, assembly GCA_007210695.1. Classification (NCBI taxonomy): domain Eukaryota; kingdom Metazoa; phylum Chordata; class Actinopteri; order Gobiiformes; family Gobiidae; genus Neogobius; species Neogobius melanostomus. Next base: position 5,045,693 of record VHKM01000106.1, on the reverse strand, counting down.
TCCGTCTGCCCATTGGTCTGCGGGTGGTATCCGGAGGACAGGCTGGCAGAGGCTCCAATGGCATGACAAAAGGCCTTCCAAACTCGTGAGGTAAACTGGGGTCCTCTATCAGAAGCCATGTCCTGGGGTAAACCATGTAGTCTGAAAACGTGCTGAACAAGCAGGTTAGCAGTCTCCAGCGCAGAAGGTAGTTTAGGTAACGGAACATAATGTACAGTCTTAGAGAAACGATCGACAACAGTCATGATGACAGTGTTACCTTCTGATGGAGGGAGGCCTGTTACGAAGTCCACAGATATGTGAGACCATGGACGATGAGGAATAGGGAGTGGGCGCAGTAGACCAGCTGGAGCACGGTGAGAGGCCTTACTACGAGCACAGACGGAGCAGGCAGAAACATATTCCTTAGTATCGGACAGCATGGAAGGCCACCAGAAGCGCTGTTGTACCAGAAACAAAGTGCGGTGGTAGCCGGGATGACATGCCAACTTGGAATCATGGCCCCACTGAAGCACTGACGAACGGGCAGAAGGAGAACAACAGAAGACCAGGTGGGCATTGCTCGGGTGTGGGGTGACCGGCTTGAGCCTCCTGAACCATTTTCTCTACCTCCCAGCTGGCCACTCCAATTATACAGGAAGAGGGTAATATTGTTTCCTCAACATTACTCTCCAAGGGTGCAGCAAACTGACGAGATAGAGCATCGGGCTTAGCATTCCTGGATCCCGGACGGTAGGTAAGGGTGAAGTTGAATCTTCCCAAAAACAGTGCCCATCGAGCTTGGCGAGCATTCAACCTGCGGGCGGAACGAAGGTAAGCGAGATTCTTATGATCAGTCCATACCACAAACGGTTCTGCTGCTCCCTCCAGCCAGTGCCTCCATTCCTTGAGAGCCAAGACCACTGCCAGCAGTTCACGATTGCCCACATCGTAGTTCCTCTCGGCAGGACTAAGCCGGCGAGAATAAAAAGCACAAGGATGGAGCTTCTGATCGGGAACGGTACGCTGAGAAAGAATCGCGCCAATTCCAGAGTCCGAGGCGTCCACTTCAACTATGAACTGAGCTGTAGGATCAGGATGGGAAAGCACAGGCGCTGAACAAAAGAGAGTCTTTAGTTTAACAAAAGAAGCCTCTGCATCGGCTGACCAAATAAAAGGTAACTTAACAGAAGTCAGCCTAGTCAGAGGTGCAGCTACTTTACTGTAGTCTCGAATGAATCGACGATAAAAATTAGCAAACCCCAAAAATCGCTGTAGCTGCTTCCTGTTTGCCGGAGTTGGCCACTCAGCTACCGCCTTCACCTTGACGGGGTCTGACCTCATTTGCCCCTTCTCGATTACAAACCCAAGGAAGTGTACTGCAGCCGCATGAAAATCACATTTTTCAGCCTTCACATATAGTCTGTTTTCAAGAAGGCGCTGAAGGACTAGCCTCACATGCTGAACATGTTCTTCCAAAGAGCGAGAAAAAATTAAAATATCATCGATGTAAACAAAAACAAATCGGTTCAACATGTCTCTCAAAACATCGTTAACTAGGGCTTGAAAAACCGCAGGGGCATTGGTTAACCCAAAGGCATAACTAAATATTCAAAATGTCCTAATGGGGTATTGAAAGCAGTTTTCCATTCGTCCCCTCCTTGATGCGGACTAAATGATAGGCGTTACGGAGGTCTAACTTGGTGAAAATAGATGCCTCATGAAGAGAACTGAACGCAGAGTCAATGAGTGGGAGGGGGTACTTGTTCTTAATTGTTATGTCGTTGAGACCTCTGTAGTCTATGCAGGGACGAAGCGACTTGTCTTTCTTGTCCACAAAAAAGAAACCTGCGCCTACAGGAGAAGACGGCTGTATGAGTCCGGCCGCCAAAGAGTCAGTTATGTAGGCCTCCATAGCCTCTCTCTCTGGTTTAGCGAGGTTATACAGTTTAGTGCTAGGCAACGGAGCACCAGGGATCAGGTCAATACCGCAGTCATAGGGTCGGTGCGGAGGCAAGGACAAAGCTCTGTCTTTAGAAAAAACCTCTTGAGGTCGTGGTACTCACAAGGTACCCCAGAGAGATCTATGGGCTTGGGAGGATCCTGGGTGTGGGCCTTAGTAGAGGGAATGGCCGAATGAAGGCAGTGTGTATGGCAAAAAAGGCTCCAATTAATTATGGCGAGTGTAGACCAGTCTATGTGTGGGTTGTGTGATTTTAACCAGGGGAGGCCCAACACTAAGGGTGACGAAGGTGAAGGAATAACATAGAACGAAACTCTTTCATGGTGATTCCCTGACAGCAGTAAAGAAACGGGGGCAGTACGATGGGTCACGGTGGCCAGTGACTTACCATCTAGAGCAAAGACAGTCTTGGGTTTCGGAAGGGACTCAATGGGGATGTTGCACTGGGAAACAAAGTCACAGTCAATGAAATTGTCGTCAGCCCCGAGTCTACTAAGGCAGATATGGCAAATGAATTCTGATTACAAGTAACAGTACCTGAAAGTGTAATACGTCGGGCGGAGGGATCAGAAGGAGAATGGCTCACCAGTGCCCCTCCAGTGGCTGATGAGCTCCCTCTTTTGGGCACAACGGACAGTTGGACACGATGTGGCCAGCCTTACCACAATACATACAGAGCCTTTGGTTTATGCGTCTTGTCTCTCCTCCGGAGAGAGCTTCATTCTCCCAGCTGCATAGGCTCCTCTGTGAAGGGTGGCGAGGCGGCTGAAGCAGGTGGAGGAGCAGTAGATGACTGTTCACCAGGACGGAGTGCAGACGAGGCAGTTAGTTGAGAGGGTCTGGAAGTTGGGTAGGAGGAGCCACGTCTGACTGATCTCTCCCTACGTCTCTCCCTTAAGCGATCATCCAAACGAATAGCCAAAGAAATCAAGTCCTCCAAGGAGCTGGGCTCATCACGTGCAGCCAATTCGTCCTTAACTTCCTCACTTAAACCCCGAAAAAATACCCCCTGTAGGGCCCTCTGATCCCAACCACATTCGGCAGCTAATATACGAAATCAATGGAGTAGGAAGAAACAGTCCCATTACCCTGACGCAAAGAGAGAAGTCTGTTACTTGCCTCCTTGCCTTGTAGTGGGTGGTCAAAAACCTTGCGCATCTCGGTGGTAAAAGCCGCCAAGGAGTGGCAATAAGGTGAATTACTGTTATCTAAAGCTACTGCCCAAGCTGAGGCTTTGCCGGCAAGTAAACTCATGATAAAGGCCACTTTAGCTCTGTCATTAGCATACGTTAATGGTTGCTGGTCAAAAACAAGCGTACATTGATGGAGAAACTGACTACATGTCCCTGCCTCCCCTGAATACCTGGATGGAGTGGGAATGAATGGCTCTCGGGGTTGGGCTGGTTGGGCTGGAGATTGAGCTTGATTCTGGGAGGCAGCAACGGCAGGAGGATCCGGTGAGGTGATAGTAGCCAGGTGGGAAGCCACTTGCTCCAAACGAGAACTAAGCTGAGTCACATCAGCACTTAGTTTGGCTAGGGAACCAATAACTTCCTTCAAAGCAGCTTCATGTTGTCCAACTCGAGATCCCTGTAAGGCTAGTGCCTGCTTCAGTCTCTCACCATCTGCGGGGTCCATGTTTGGCCAGATTATTCTGTTAAGGTTTGTAAAAAAGGAACCCCGAAGCAGAGCCGGAGACGGACCAAACAAAGTTCAAAAAATTTATTTCCTTGGCAAAAAGGCAGGCAGGCTAGGCAGTGGAGACAGGGGGCTGGCTGGCAGAGTGGTAGACTCCAGGAGTGGCACCAGGAGATCTGCGCAAAGGAAAAAAGATTAGGATCCAAAAAGAGTTTTCAATGCTACTACTATCAACTGAACACTACCGAGTAGACGTAATAATCTGGCAGGGATGTGGAGGGAGAACCAGGGTTTTGAAGACTGCCAAATGAGTGAGTAACTTCAGGTGTGCCTCATTCCCCTGGAGGAGCCAGCCACGCCCCCTGTCACACACGCCCTGCACAGAAACAAAAAAGGAGGGGGAGCAGAAAGACCAAAACAAATCCCTAACACAAAGAATACAATATTGTTCTTTAATTTGTTAGATCTAGTTAAAAACAACATAAATTGTTTACAGCAGCCCCAGGTTTAGACATGTTTAGTATACATTTCTTGTTGTAACTGTATGTTGTATGTTTGACCAATATTACTTTAAATTTGTACACCCAAATAGGACAGCAGTGACCAATATTCATTTACAAGAAGTCTCTGACGGCAGATTCCCGGCACACCAATGGACATACCACAGGGACAGCAGTCTGCCTGAGGCACCAGGCTGTGCCGTTTTATAACACTGCTGATTAGCCTGTCTGCAGAGGCTGGGCCACACCCCCTAACTTTACGGTAGCCTCTTGTGGCCAACCAAGTGCCACATTTGTCATTGTTTTCTTCAAAGAACGGAGCAAGATACTGCAATCTCCAGCTGCCACCCAACATATCAACAGCTAAGTGACCCAGAAAGTATCCCAGAGAGCAACTTTTTCAAGAAATTGTAAGAAGCTGCTTTCAATACTTGATACTTTTTACCTGTACTTAATTAGTATTACTAATTGAGCATTGATGTGGGGTAAAAGGTTTCAAAAAGCATTGTAGTACGTTTGACTCTTCTTCCGCTGTATATTTTCCCTGGTTTGAAACTGGGATTCATGCTTTAATCTGAAGAGTGAGACCTGCCAGCTCCACCCAGTCATTTATCCTAAAGGTTCTGTTTATTAAATGCAACACTTCCACAGCACCACTGCATATAAAGCAGTAATGACAAGACTGTTGCATTTGAATGGTAATTATGATTCTTTGGAAAAAAAAATGAAAAAACACAACAGCTGTATACTATAAATTGTGCATACTTACGTAATGACACTGAAAATGTTTTGTCCAGGTGGCACTTCAGCACAATATGACCCGTGCTGGTTAGCTGTGATTGATTAACTGATAACATTAATTGTGCAGAGCCTTTGTGCACAGGCTGAGGACAGACCCTATCGACTGCTGTAATGTAATTGCAATGCAAACAGAGATGTGTGACAACAAATCAAAGAAGTGTATTCAAAGCTATTTGTAACCTGCAGAAAAAAATATATTCTTTGCTCTTGCATTTTTTCCATAGGTACTCTATGTGCTACACTTGAGTGGGTGGTTAAATAGGACTAAGACATAATACTTGTAAAATTATCTCAGTGTAGTGTCTGTGATGGCAGGATGGGCAAGTGCAAGATTTGGCCTTTGAGCTAAAGGTGATGCATGGACTTGTGCTATTTCTGAAGAAACTTCTGGAGAGGGGGAAATGGACTGAAGGGGAAACTAGGACAGGTTGGTAAACTTTTTTTTAGTGTCACCTGCTCATCAACAGAAGAGACATAGATGTGTTAAATGAATGCTTGAAGTTGGCCTCTTTTTCTTACGTCTTATTGCAATGCTGTAAATAGCTATCGATTGTTTCAATGACTCCCAATGTGCAGGGCATACAGTATATAGTCACAATGTGTGCGTATTGTTGTCTCTATTGTTAACATGAATTTGAGGGGGAAATAACCGTTATATTTCCTGAATGAATAGACAAAATATGCTGTAAAGAAAAGAAGACACATCGTCCATAAAGGCCTAAAGTGCTCTTTCCACTAATTTGGGTAAACTGCAGATTTAGTTTTTCCATAATACATTGCAATAAGTAGGACTTTACCCAATGCACAAAGAAAAGATATGCAGGAAAACATCAATTTCCCCATCATTTATGCCAAATGTGACAACCAACCAATAGCCGCTGGCTGCTCTGCTTTCGACGACGACACTGGAGGCCGCCATTGCTGTACTACCGCCATATAGCCGCTAGTCCCCATTGGAATGCATTGCACTTTAGACACATAAAAAACAACTTTAATGCCCGGTGCCTAATTTTTTGGAACTGTCTACAGCTAGATATTCCTCCTGTGATTACGCTGGGTTAGACACAATCAGAGGCACCGGGCTGGTTATCGTAGGATAAATTTAGAAATCTCGTACTTAATGAGGGTCGGTCTGTTAGCATTGGAGCTGCGCGAGCTACACGTCACAAAAGGGCCAAGTCTACAGTGAAGATCCCGCCCGTATGGCCTTATTAGGAACATGCTTCGTCAGAACTAAGAAGACCTAAACGTAGACATGCTTGAGGGATTACATCTTTTAGCTGGCCTGGGCCCACCTCAGAATCCCACTGGAAGAAGAGTGTTTTGGGAGTCTGGGCAATCTGCTGCCTCCGTGATTCAACCCGGGATAAAGCAGAAGATGGATGGACAAAAGTCTGTCCATCTATTAAACGCTTTCTGTTATATTCTGTCACCACATCAACACATTTACGGACATTTTGTGCATGATCGCCACTAATTAGCACGTGTCCAAATGCAAATGAAAAGAAACACATACTGTCAGCCATCCTTCCTCTATGTTTTGTATTCCACTCTTTTTTTATAACCTCTCGACGCTGTATTACATGTATAGACGGGGCAGTCAGAAATCTGTGTGGGTCGTGTTTGCTAATCATTTGTCACTGTTTCTGCTTCCCTCTGCCAGTGCGTCGAAGCCCTAATGTGAGGTTGAGACGCACTAATTAGCCGTTGCCACTGGTTTCATTCTGCCTCCATCCTTCACTCTTGTGTTCTTTACCCGTGTACGGCCTTCCTTCTCATTACTGTCACTGTATAGAAAGTGGAACATGAGTGGCAACCAGGAACTGTAAAGGCCACAAAGAAGCCATTATTTTGTCCTTTTTTGCCCATTGTATGTTGGTCCTAGACTTTCAATTTAATTATAAAGGTGTTGCCGCAGAATAGAAGAGAAACTTCGCACATCAATTACATGAGGCAGGTGTGTTGGAGATGAGGGAAATCCCAGCGTACATTGATAGAAAATATTACTTTGGCCTTTGCCTGATGAACGTCTCAGGACCGAAACGTTGACCATATCCTAATAAACTATTTTTGCAAGGTTGAGAGTGTGCGGGAAGTAATATTTTTAATCAATTATAAAGGTGTACATTTGTAGCTACTTATATGTTATCCGGTGAAGTATTTCTTTATAAAATAATTTCCTCATAGATAGGTCATAGCATAGTGTTTTGGGTAAAGTTATCACAATAACAGAGCTGTAAATTCCGGACCTTACTTTCAGGATGAATGAGCTTAGCCTGGCCAGCCATACTCACTTCTTTCTCTTTATGTTTGAAATATATTTTAACTTTCCTGTCCATGTAGCCTTTAGATTAAACGCAGAACCTTCTTGCTGCACTAACCTTTCACTGTGACCCCACAGGTTTGATTTGGAACTCGAAGCAACTGAAAAAAGATAAAAGTTTGCCTCCTACTAGGTTAAAAACTACTAAAACCAGGAATCCTAAATAATAGCAGGGTGAGGCTGTATTATTTGCTAACGTTTAGAAATCAAGATGTTTTTTTTTCTTCTTCTGTCGTTCAAGCTGTAATGTCTTTCCAATTTGTCAGTTGTGATGCAAAATATTAGTCAGAGCTGTTCATTATTTATCAAATACCAACCAAGTTATTAGCAATCATAGATATAGTCACATTGTGAAGAATGATCAAATCTAATTGAATTGAATTTAGTTGTTATGAAGAAGCCGCAGTGTACAAACTGATTTAATTATTAATCCATTAGCCGGATTCATAATGTGTAAGTGTTCAGTTAATTGTTCCAGAATTGCTCCCCATTGATTGTGTGTATATAAACTGTGTGGTGATGGTGGAGGTGGTGAGAGAGGGGGTGGGACGTAACTGGGTAAGTTGTCCCGAGCCGCAGGACCATGCAGGGGTGCCCCTGAAAGAGCCCCTTTTTGATTAAGAATCATTTATTTTATAGCAAACAGTAGCTTTCTTGCCTGGGGCCCCAGTAAGTTTGTCTACCCTGCCCTCTGGCAAGAAGCAGCATGACTTTATTGAATGCTATGCTATATTGAATTGTTTGCAGTCATCATTATAATTATAGAAACTGCAAATCGTAAAAAGCACAGACACCACCTACCACCTATTTATAAGGTTTATATGATTATTTGAACGACAAAGCCAAGACTGACAATGGCCATGAGCCTCACAGTTCACACTCTAGCAGCCTAACATCGACCATTGCAGTGGGCACTATTGATAAAATGCTTATTGTGTTGGTAGAAATCCCAGTTGTCTCTTTGGTAGTGTGCAAATGTAAAAAAACGCAGCACCATGTTCTACAAATGGAGAGCCTGGCTGTCAGTCTGAGATTCTCTGTTTTGTTAATGATTGAATATGGAGCCCAGCTCTGGCCTAAATCAATGAGGCGTCTGCCCTTTCTCATCCCCCACAGGTGTACAATGATTCAATGGCCTCCCTTCCTCAAGCAGCGCACAGCCGCGTATTGGCAGGCCTGTTGCATAGTGTTCTCTCAGACACCACTAGCACTGACCTCAATCTGTATTCACCCGAGCATCCATGTAGTTTGCTGCACATAAATGCCAGTTGTCAAAAGCAGTCGGTTTATGGCATGTGATTTTGCGAGACATCAGGGGGAAGAAGAAGCAATCAAAGAAAAATGTGCCAGTGTTTCATTGTGACTTTTCAAAAATTGACCGGATTTTTGTGCAGCTGATTTTGGCATCAAAGATGGGCAAAGAAAATAAGGGCTTTGTGCTTGAAGTGATGTTTATTTGTTTTTCAACATTTCTCCATAAGCCTGAAAGTGTTCCAGATGGAGCCTTTTAGATGTGTTGTTAGATTGTCTAACAGCATGTGCGCTGAATAGATCTGAGATCGGAGGGTGAGCAAATCACAGGTACCACAGGATATTACAGCAGTCAAAGGGGCTTTTGTTTGTTTACATCTGCTATGGTAAAGAACTTGTACATATTTTTTAAACTGACATAAGAGTGAAACCTGTGTTAGCCCTATGCAGCATGTGCAGACATTTGTGGCACATTTGCATACTAAAGTGATGCACTTTTGTGCATTGGGAAATAATCAAGGACAAAACAAACACAAACATCATAGACATTATAATTTATAACTGTCCACAATGCATTATGTAAGCAAATGTAATTTGTTTTGTCCAATAAACACCTTGATTGTCCAAAGCATAAAAGTGCATCACTTTAGTATAGGGGACACAATCATCATGAATTTATGAATGAACTAAGGATTAGCTAATGATGAGTTAATTACAGCAGTAAATGGTGTATTAAGGTAAAACTTGCAAATAAATTCTTAAAAATCATGATGAATCATGATATCCATGCATAAACTTATTAATTATTTAATGTTTTTTGGGGGGAAATTCAATGTTTTCATGAATTCATCATGATTCTAAGATCATACTATATTATCTTAGATTTTCTCATGAATTCATTACAGCAGTTACTTTATGAACTCATGCATGAAGTCATTTATGAAAGAACATGAAGTCATGTTAACTCATGATGAGTCTTGATATCGTCATAAATATATCATGAAATCATGCATTAATGTTATTCATGTATGACTTCATGTAACCTTATTATAAAGTGTTACCGTATACAGCACTAAATGCTAAATGCAAATAAACAGTTTTGGCCCCTGAAAGGTCTGAAACAATTATTTATAGATATATAGAGATTTAAACTTAAACTAGCTAAACAATTTTAACTTAAGCTTTTGATTCTTGGAAAATTTGCTATAAAGCCCCTTAAAAGAATAGGCCACCGTTTTTCCATACTGAGATATGTTCTCACCTTAGCTTAGACGAGTTGATGCGTAAATGTCTGGTCTTTGTGCGTGCCCTCAATCACGCAAATGTTGTTAGCGTTCAGCCTCTCCCAGCATAGGTATAGCCCCAAACTGGGGTGAAGTTAGAATCTACCAAGCTGTTCCGTCATATAATTGGAATATATGAAAAGTTCATTTATTTCTGTAATTCAACTTAAGATATAGACTCATTACATGCAAAGTGACATATGTCAAGCCTTTATTTGTTATAATTTTTGATGATTATGGCTTACTGTCTATTTTCAAAATATTCTAATTTTATGATATTTTTAATTTGGGGTTTTTACAAGCTGAGCCATAATAATCAAAATTATAACAAATAAAGGCTATACATATCTCACTTATCAGTTTAAGTTGAATAACAGAAGTGAATGCACTTTTTCATGATATTCTAATTATATGATGAGCACCTGTATACTATATACTGTTGTACCCTTTTTTATCCGCTTTATCGCAGTAAGTAAAAATGGCGGCCTATTCCTTTAAAGGCATTGATCTTCACAAAAATGGAAAAAAAAGGAATAATAAAAAAAAAAGATTAAAGATGAGTACATCAGTGGGTCCAGAGTTGTTGAAAATGTTCAGGTGCTCTTTGAGGACAAAAACCTTAAAAGACCTGGAATGAGAAGTAAAATGAAGTGTCCAAGGTACTCTGATAAGTAGGATAAAAGTCCTTTATTAAGCAGGGGACGCCAACGCGTTTCAACGTGGCACGGTCTTCATCAGGGCAGAGTAATGCTATTCAGAATTGTGCCAACTGTGCCACCCACATGAACACTGAGAAACAAATCTAGTCTGGAGTATCTTCTCTTCATTAACAGCAACCTCAGTTAGAATGTACAGAAAATATTAGATAAGGAAAGGTGACTAACAAACTCAAACTGGTGGTGTCAGAGTAATGAGTAATTGCTTGTGCTTAGAGAGTCTATTGTCACAGGGCGGCTGCAACTGAATAATGGCTTACCACCACCAAATATGAATATTGAATGGAAACCCCAAATTGCTCCCTATGCCCAGCAAGAGGTCAAGTTAGAGAAGAGACAGGGTTAATAATACTGTTGGAGGAGTCACAGTGATACAGCATGAGCATTATAGTCCTTAAAGTCAGTGTCTGGTGGTTTCATTAGAGTGGACAGCTATTAAAATAAGTAGCATAGAAATGTTACCGTCATGGTGGCTATCCATTCAGAAATGTGACACGGGAGAGCACTATGTCCGAGGCAGGGCTGCGGCACAAGTGGCTGCTCCTGCGTCAGAACAAAATCAATGGACATTGGGGGGATAAATGGGCCAATCAGTCAGACAGTCAGCGCTATTGAACGGGAGGCAACAGGCCGCGGGTTCATAACAGTGGGAGGCAAGAGGGAGCCAGGATTGTATGACATGAGATAATGGTACTTACAGGTGCTTGTCCCAGCTGTAACATGTGACCTGGATCTCTCTGGGAATGGTGGCCACAGCAGGGCGTCGGTGTCTCTGGGTCAAGAGATATACAGTGCTTCTATATATTCTGAACAGCGTGAGTGTTCTATGCCGGACAGGCGCGGGGGGGTTTAAGTGTCTTGCCGGGGGTTGGGAATGCGAACCATTCTGTCGCTATCTTCCCCAGGCTATGATGTGTGTATGTGAGTCAATAAGCGTTTGTGTAATGTGTCGTTAAAGGATGATTACATTGTGGTTGACTGGCTGTGGCCGCATGATCTGATGCTCTGCATTTCTATCATGGGTGTAAAGTAAAATAAAAGGTAAACATTAAACCTTTGTGTTAATACTTTTTCTTATTAAGAGGGCGGGGTCAGTGGTCGGGGGGTCACTGGACTCTGGTTGAGAGGTGCATGGGGAGAAAGGTCCAGGCCATCCTCAGTAACTCCAGGCACCCTCTGCATGGGACTCTGTCTGCTCAGAGGAGCAATAGATCAGATCGATTCCTCTCCGTATACAACAAGACTGAGCGCTTCTGGAGATCCTTCATCCCTGCTGCAATTCGATTTTATAATGATCATTGCTGATGTAAATGTGTGGAGGCTTAGCTTCAGTACTTTTTATCATATTTATTTGTATGTCTTTTATCCGTATTGCTACTGAATGACACTGAATTTCCCTTGCTGGGATTAATAAAGTATCTATCTATCTATCTATCTATCTATCTATCTATCTATCTATCTATCTATCTATCTATCTATCTATCTATCTACTGTATCTATCTTATTCTTGTCTTTTACAACAAAACCATGGGTCAGATGCAGCCTTCTTTTTATGGTTCTTGTCATGCCTTCTCAAAATATTCACATTTCGGACGTCTCTCTCTTTTCAACGCAGTTTGTTTTTCCCCCGTCTGTACACATTGAAAACCCCACATTCTGGAAAATGTGAACATACATGATGCATGAACCTTGTACCCCTCAGATGGTCTTTGTTGAGTTATTCAGATGCGGTCACCTGCCTACAAATGACAAACGGTGTTACCATCTGTGCTGTGTTTCTGCATTATGCATCTCCTACATTCTCCCCGTGTATGTATTCGCCGTGTGTATGACATGTATTGGAAGTAATCTGGATGTTACCCAGGCATTAGCATTCTGATATCCCCCCCCGAGGGAACCATTCTGTGGGCAAAGTAATGGACACCTGGCACCCCCTCATTCTGCATTACCGACACACGGGGGTGACTTTGCAAACTTAACGCACCACAACTTTTCTAAATTATTTTAACAACTCCTTTTTACAAGTTATTGCAATCTGCTTTTTCACTTTGATTAAACTTTCATTAGTCCTGTCCAAACCACACACAATGACTTGCGCTTTATAATGGTGCATATCTAACCTATTATAATAAGATTCAATATCTAACATCTATTCTGGAAGGTCAGAGCAGGCAACTTTTGCTGAGAATAATGAGCATTTTTATTCAATCCCCAACGGCACAGCTTAACACTTCAAAAAGACCTTGAGAGAATCATTGTCTTTTATATATTTTTTATTTTGTTGACAGTATTGTTGTAAAAGTTGGGTTCCTTTGTCCATTTACTGAGCACCATTGTACAATTACTGCATTATTTAAACACCTAAAGTGTATGGAAAGGTTAATGTTAGATTTTGATGCACCAGATTTTTTGTATCAGAATGGTTTAGACTTTCTTTGAATATTGCATTGGCCTGACTGCTACATATATTAGTTCTCACATTTAAGTGACAGCAGCTTTGGGAGTTGAGTCCATCTTCAATCTGATATGGTCCAAGTAACTCACCTTCAATGACACCAGCCCACAGCAGGACAACACCTCCAGGTGCTGAGTTCGACTGAGGCTCATTGAGAGTTACGATCATCTCAACACCGCATAAAACATTGTGTAATTGAATCTTCAGAAAACTTTGGCTTTTATTATTTATTGATGAACAAATTTCAGCCTTCATATCTTGGCAATGGTTTGGAGCATTGACAACCTTGTACTTTCTAGAGTGTTGCATCCTGCACTCATATTTGCTGTGGCCCTGCTTCGGCCACTGTCACCTTCCTCTCATTACACAGAGGCTCATCATGTGTCAGGCATTCAATTTTAGTTTACTGACGGTAAATGTGAAGAAAAATAACAACATGGTTCACTTGCCTAAGACTTGAGTTAATTAAGTTGCGCTACACTGTTTAAAACTAACTTGATATGTAATTTGCCTTGATGAAATAGTTTTACAGATTCATTCATTCATGGAAGCAAACAGGCTTCAGGATGAAATGCTCTTATCAGTGTTTTTACAGCCTCCTCTCCTTTGGGTCTGACCACTCCTGTGCCATGTCAGTCATGGCTTTGACAACATTTCTAATGCTTCTTTGACATGGCCTTCTTGTGCCGCTGGCTAACTTGGGGAACCTAGTGGAGTAACATAGTACAATTACATCAGGCAACACCAAACTCAAATGTACACCACAGCCTGGGCACTGAGGGGACCCCTGCACAGCAGCACAAAAGAATATAAGAAAGAATATACCCAGCCTGTCAGCGACTTGGAAAAGTTCTTTACTTATAACATGACACATATATGAGCTGGGGGGGACTTTCACGCATGTCTATTGATGCTTAAGTCCACATTGGCTCCATCCCTTTGTGCTCTGTTTGATAGATATTATTCTAAGAACCTTCTTAGCATATGAAAAAGGCTTCTATACAAACTAATTAGGCGTTTTCAAGAAGGCTATTTAATGGGGTTCCATACAGAGGAAATGAAAAGAAATATAAAGCAAAATCTTTCATTTTTTTCTGAATAGAAGAAGCTATAGAAGAAGCAGAGATTTATCAGCTTACCCAGCTAAAATACCAAGTGTATTGCATGTTTTTGGCGTTTGTTAACTCAACTTTATTAATGCCCATTTCTACATGAATAATATGTACATTAAACAAATGTTTAACTTCAAATGTTTTTTCATGGCTTAAAAGAGATGTGTCTTAGATGAATGTGTGCTCTCCTAATTAGGCCTATATGTCATCGTCGGGATGTTTCTAAAGATAATGTGGAAACCTGTCTGCTGCTGACTCACAGTGACACTGGCTGCAGTGTCAGCACTGGGTCTGAGCTGCTCAGAACATCTCACTGAGTGAGTCTGGAGTCCCACTCAAATGCACTTTACTTCAATCTTTAACTGATGCATCTCCATTCCTGACTTCTGAAATGAGAAATCTTATCTTACAATACATCCTTTGCAAATAAAGTTATAAAACATCAACTACTAATGCAGTCTACAAAGGCATGTTTAGAAGACATTTTCTCTATTAAAGAGGGGGTATTATGCTTTTTTCAGTCACATAGTACGTACCAGTCTATAGCACACTACAATGATGATCCAAACTTACAGTATGTTTGCCTATAAATGCAGTAAATTAAAATAACTGCCTTGAATAAATTTGCTCTCGCAAAATGGCTGTAGCGAACGTTTTGAAATAGGCCTCTGTCTCTTTAAGAAGCCCTGACCCTTTCCGACATGCCCCCCTTCAGCATGCTGTATTGTGTTATCATCACAACTAAACACTGCTACATACAGTACATTCTCTCCTTCACATGTTGAAACTACGATCGATTTTCGCTGCGTTTTAATTTTACTGTTGGAAAGGAGCTACACTTTATCACTTTGTGAACAATGGCCACCCAGGATATGATTTGATTCTGTATCTGACTCAGAAAGTGACTTTGGAGACGAACCTTTGAGAGTTCATAGGCTCCGTGTCCACACCGAAGGAGCTCTTGCCTCAAAAGTACCTGCTGTTTGGAAGCTATCTAGTCACTCTTCGCTACTGCCATGCCCTATGGATCTTTAACTATACCCCCATGGTCTACACCAGGATCTCCCCAGGGACATTATCTGTGCAGGTGGACAATTATTCCCGTTAGGGTGTAACAATCGCTCATTGTTGATGAAAAGTCTGCAATAAACCACAAATGTGTAAAGCCGTGTGATCATCATAAATGCTGCTTCAAGTAGTTGCCTGCTTTATTGACGTTGTTAGTACAGTACATAATTATGCTGCTTGTTTTCTATGAATCGTTCTGAGCTAGCTGTTAGCGCCTCGTGGCTAGCTTGTGGAGAAAACCACTCGGCTATGACCCATTGTACTGTAGATGAAATTTGTGCAATAAACTTAACAATCAACAAGCCAGACTCAGTGTGTGATCATCCCAAAGGCTGCTTCATGTAGTTGCCGGTTTTATTGACGTTATTAGTGCATAATAGGCTACTTGTTTTCAATAAATCGTTCCGAGCTAGCTGTTAGCGGCTAACTGCTAAGAGCTTGTTAGCTCCAGGAGAAAACCACTCGGCTACGACCTACTGTAGATTAAATGTCAGCAATAAACTTCAAAAATCAACAATCCCGTCTCAGTGTGTGATCATTGTTAAACGGTTCATTGTGTGGTGGTTTTATTGACTTTATTTGTGCATATTTCTCGTTTTCACGTCATGACCGGAGCTTTAGCTTGTAATATTAGCTTTCTCCGGAGGGAATGCTATCAGGGCATCATCAAGCCCCAAACGCATTCCCAGCGCAGATCCCTCATGGAAATAGGTTTTCTTGTCTCCAGTTTTAATCCTGGGTGTTGAGGTAACAGAAACACTGATGTGTGTCTTTGTAAAAGTCTCAGAGCTGCTGTAGCTCTGATTTACAACACATGTACGGTGATGACTGACTGTTTACATCTGCACTCTACATGCGGGGAGGGGGCTCTGCTGAGCTGACGAGCAGTGGTTGGTAACTCGGCTGGTGACGAAAGGTCCAGAAGCGTCTCCAGGAGGTGGGGGCGTTCCTAGGAGGACTGAGGCATTGCTACACCTAAAATGGCTGCTGTCTAAGTTTTTAAAGATAACTCAAACATACGTGAATGAGCCAAGGCAACACTCCAGGCATGTGTTTAATGAGGGAATGACATAATAACATGATGTAAAGCTTGAAAAAGTCGATTCTACATAATACCCCCCCCCCTTTAAACAAGTGTAAAGACACTTGTAACTCTATCTTTGATCAACATTGCCTGAAGAGTTCCGTTAGAAAACACACAACTGTTATTTGTTTCCCACTGAGAGTTAATCCGATCCTCTAAACATCTCCCAGACATCCTCTTCTCAACATTTCGATTCCACCAATTGACTGCGTGCTGGGTGGTCACAGTCAATGTGAGTTCACAGTGGGATTCTACCATTCAGGGCTAATTGATTGACTGCGGAATCTTCCGCAGTCAATAATTGGTTTTCATGTTCTTTATCTTTTATTATTGATTGACTGCGGAATCTTCCGCAGTCAATAATTGGTTTGCATGTTCTTTAATATTATTATTCCACTTATATCTTTTTCCAGTTTTTCGGCACTTTTCACAGCTTTCACATTTTCAGCAATTTCAACAAGTTATACATCAAAACGTTCAGCATGTTCAAGAGAATTATGCTATTACTTTTGGGAATTCAGCGATTTCCGGTTTTTCCGCAATCGGCCAAAAATCGGTCGATTTTTTCCATTGACTTATAATGGGGCTTCCACATATTCATGGTTTTCAGCATTTTATTCCACATTTTCTGCAATTTCTGCAGTTTGTGCATGTTCAGCTTCCGCAACTTGTCAGTTTTCAGAAAAAATTAGAGTTCTGCAGTTTTCCAGTTTTTTTCTACGGGCTTGGGAATTCTGCCATTCATTTGTATTGAGAATTCTGCCATTCATTTTAATAGGCCCATGCATTTTAATAGGACTTCAGGCACATTCAGGCCTTTCAGCCATTTCTACAGCTAAAGCAATTTCAGCAGTTTCAAAGACTTCAACAGTTTTAAGGATTCAACAGTTTTAAGGATTTCAGCCGTTTCAAGGACTTCAGGAGTTTCAAGGTTTCAACAGTTTCAAGGATTTCAGGAGTTTCAAGGACTTCAGCAGTTTGAAACCAAGGACTTCAGCAGTTTCAAGGACAGTCAATCTCCATGGCATCAGCCATGGAGATTGACCTTCAGCAGTTTCAAGGTTTCAACAGTTTCAAGGACTTGAGGAATTTCAAGGATTTCAGGAACTTCAAGGATTTCAGCAGTTTCAAGGTTTCAACAGTTTCAAGGATTCAGGAGCTTCAAATACTTACCAACTTCAACAGTTTGTACAGTTTTCTGCAATAATATAGGTATTTTTGCAAGCAATTTCAGCAGTTTCAACGACTTCAACAGTTTTAAGGATTCAACAGTTTCAAGGACTTCAGCAGTTTCAAGGATTTCAGGAGTTTCAAGGACTTCAGCAGTTTCAAGCTTTCAACAGTTTCAAGGATTTCAGGAGTTTCAAGGACGTCAGCAGTTTGAAACCAAGGACTTCAGCAGTTTCAAGGTTTCAACAGTGTCAAGGACTTGAGGAATTTCAAAGATTTCAGCAGTTTCAAGGTTTCAACAGTTTCAAGGATTTCAGGAGCTTCAAATACTACGCAATTTCAACAGTTTGTACAGTTTCTGCAACAATATATGGATTTTTTGCAATTACAACACAATTATGCAACTAAATAGTGATTTTCGCAATGAAACCTATATAATACAACTTTATATGGAATTTTGCATGTAAAGCAGTATAATACAACTAAATGGGGATTTTCACAATAAAAGCAGTATAATACAACTATAATACAACTAAATGGGGATTTTCACAATAAAAGCAGTATAATACAACTAAATAGGGATTTTCACAATAAAAGCACTATAATACAACTAAATAGGGATTTTCACAATAAAAGCACTATAATACAACTAAATGGGGATTTTCACAATAAAAGCACTATAATACAACTAAATAGGGATTTTCACAATAAAAGCACTATAATACAACTTAATAGGGATTTTCAACATAAAAGCACTATAATACAACTAAATGGGGATTTTCACAATAAAAGCACTATAATACAACTAAATGGGGATTTTCACAATAAAAGCACTATAATACAACTAAATAGGGATTTTCACAATAAAAGCACTATAATACAACTAAATGAGGATTTTCACAATAAAAGCACTATAATACAACTAAATAGGGATTTTCACAATAAAAGCACCATAATACAACTTAATAGGGATTTTCACAATAAAAGCACTATAATACAACTAAATGGGGATTTTCACAATAAAAGCACTATAATACAACTAAATGGGGATTTTCACAATAAAAGCACTATAATACAACTTAATAGGGATTTTCACAATAAAAGCACTATAATACAACTAAATGGGGATTTTCACAATAAAAGCACTATAATACAACTAAATATGGATTTTCACAATAAAAGCACTATAATACAACTAAATGGGGATTTTCACAATAAAAGCACTAAAATACAACTAAATAGGGATTTTCACAATAAAAGCACTATAATACAACTAAAGGGATTTCACAATAAAAGCACTATAATACAACTAAATGGGATTTTCACAATAAAAGCACTATAATACAACTAAATAGGGATTTTCACAATAAAAGCACTATAATACAACTAAATGGGATTTTCACAATAAAAGCACTATAATACAACTTAATAGGGATTTCACAATAAAAGCACTATAATACAACAACTAAATGGGGATTTTCAACCATTCAAGGACAGGAACAAAGACCCAGACCAGGACCCGAACCAAGACCAAAACCCGAACCCAGACCAAGACCCGGACCAAGACCCGAACCAAGACCCAGACCGGGACCCAGACCAAGATCTGAACCAAGACCCAAACCAAGACCCAGACCAAGATCCGAACCAAGACCCAGACCCAGATCTGAACCAAGACCCAAACCAAGACCCAGACCAAGATCCGAACCAAGACCCAGACCCAGATCAGAACCAAGACCCAGACCAAGACCCAAACCAAGACCCAGACCCAGATCCGAACCAAGACCCAGACCAAGACACAAACCAAGACCCGAACCAAGACCAAGACCTGACCCAAGACCGAGACCCGAACCAAAACCGAGACCCAGACCAAGACCCGAACCAAGACCCGAACCAAGACCTGAACCAAGACCCAGACCAAGACCCAAACCAAGACCCGAACCAAGACCCAGACTCAGACCAAGACCCGAACCAAGACCCAGACCAAGACCCAGACCAAGACCCTGACCAAGATCCGATCCAAGACCCAGACCGAGACAAAGACCCGAACCAGATCCAAGACCAAGACCCGAACCAAGACCCGAACCAAGACCGAGACCCAGACCAAGATCCGAACCAAGACCCAGACCAAGACCAAGACCCGAACCAAGACCCAGACCAAGATCCAAACCAAGAGCTGAACCAAGACCCAAACTAAGACCCAGACCAAGACCCTGACCAAGCCCCGAACCGAGACCCAGACCAAGATCCAAACCAAGACCCAGACCCGAACCAAAACCGAGACTAAGACCCGAACCAAGAACCAGAACGAGACCCAAGACCCTACCCAAGACCCAGACCCAAACCGAGACCTAGACCAGGTTGCCATAGTTACCAGAACTAAAACACTATCAAGGCAATCCACAAAAGCCAGCCAAGACCCAGTCCCAAACGAAGACCCAGACCCAAACCCGAGCCAAGACCCAGACCAGGTTTCCATAGTTACCAGAACCAAAAATATATCAAGGCGAACCACAAAAGCCAAACCAAGACCCAAACCAAGATCCGAACCAATACCCAGAGCAAGAACAAGACCCGACCCAAGACACAGACCCAAACCGAGACCCAGACCAGGTTGCCATAGTTACCAGAACTAAAACACTATCAAGGCAAACCACAAAAGCCAGCCAAGACCCAGACCCAAACGAAGAACCAGACCCAGACCCGAGCCAAGACCCAGACCAGGTTGCCATAGTTACCAGAACCAAAAATATATCAAGACGAACCACAAAAGCCAAAACCAAGACCCAGACCAAGACCCAGGCCAACATCCAGACCAAGTCTCAGACCAGAACCAGACCAAGTCCCAGACCAGGTTACTATAGTTACCGGAACCCAAATCAGATCAAGGCGGACCACAAAAGGTGGGCCAAGTCCAGACTAGGTTGCCATAGTTACCGGAACCAAAATCAGATCCAAGTAAACCACAGAAGGTAGGCCAAGTCCAGACGAGATTTCCATAGTTACCAGAACAAAAACCATATCCAGGTAAACCTAAGAAGCCAGGCCAAGTCTTGCCCAGGTTCCCATAGTTACCAGATAATTTCAGTGGTGTGGGAAACAGTTTTAAAGACACTTTCAAGGATTTCAGGAGTTTCAAGGATTTCAGAAGTTTCAATTATTTCAGTAGTTTTGAGAATTTCAAAAGTGTCAAGGATTTTAGGAATTTCAAGGTTTCAACAGTTTCAAGGATTTCAGGAGTTTCAAGGTGTCAACAGATTCAAACATATCAGTAGTGTCAAGGTTTCAACAGTTTCAAGGATTTCAGAAGTTTTAAAAGACTTCAGGAGTTTCAAAGCTTTTTCAAGTATTTTAACAGTTTCAAGGCATTTTTAAGGATTTTTTTCAGGTGACTTCTGCAATAGCATTATTCCGCAGTCAATCGCAATGGCTTCAGCCATTGCAAAAGTTTCTAGTTAATCCATGTTTTTCCCGTTTTTCTGCAGTTTTCACAGCTTTCACAGTTTCAGCAATTTCCACAAGTTATACATCAAAATGTTCAGCAGGTTCACAAGAATTATGCTATTACTTTTGGGAATTCAGCGATTTCCGGTTTTTCCACAATCGGCCGTAATTCGGCCGATTTTTCCCATTGACTTATAATGGGGCTTCCGCAAATTCACAGATTCTGCAGTTTTTTCCACAGTTTCAGCAATTTCTGCAGTTTGTGCATGTTCAGCTTCCGCAACTTGTCAGTTTTCAGAAAAAATCGGCCTTCTGCAGTTTTCCAGTTTTTTCTACGGGCTTGGGAATTCTGCCATTCATTTGTATTGAGAATTCTGCCATTCATTTTAATAGGCCCATACATTTTAATAGGACTTCAGGCACATTCAGGCCTTTCAGCCATTTCTACAGCTAAAGCCATTTCAGCAGTTTCAAAGACTTTAACAGTTTTAAGGATTCAACAGTTTCAAGGATTTCAGGAGTTTCAAGGATTTCAGGAGTTTCAAGGTTTCAACAGTTTCAAGGATTTCAGGAGTTTCAAGGTTTCAACAGTTTCAAGGATTTCAGGAGTTTCAAGGTTTCAACAGTTTCAAGGATTTCAGGAGTTTCAAGGTTTCAACAGTTTCAAGGTTTCAACAGTTTCAAGGATTTCAACAGTTTCAAGGATTTTAGGAGTTTCAAGGTTTCAACAGTGTCAAGGATTTCAGGAGTTTCAAGGTTTCAACAGTTTCAAGGTTTCAACAGTTTCAAGGTTTCAACAGTTTCAAAGTTTCAACAGTTCCAAGGACTTCAGGAGTTTCAAAGATTTCTGCATTAGATCTGTTCCGCAGTCAATCGCAATGGCGCAGCCATTGCAACCGTTTCTAGTTGCAATTAACATTGCACCGTGGCAACTGTTTGACTATAGGCCCCTTTGTTTATGTGGATTTATTGGGGTTAGTATCAAATTAATGATGCTCTGCAACCGTGTGTAAAGCTGAACAATAAAAAGTATAATAGAACGTTATATTATGAATTATAAATCAAGAGAATTATGCAATGTGCGCCAGATGTAAAAATCCTGTCTCGAAGTATATGTGTGTATTTCCTCATCATAGTCCTTTGAAGCAGGTCATCAAACACAAAATGCAACACAAATGCAATATGTATACTGTATGTTGTTATTATTGAACTGAACAGCATTTGTGAATGTCAGGGCTCTTGTGCACATCTAGCTAAGGTACTGTATAGGGTTGGAGCTATTTTCTCTGATTATGCATAACCAAATCTCATAGCTGACTGGATAGTTTACAGCTTATATACCAGTGTGATACCTCATTTGAAAGCCTTTTGAAAGACCTTTTAGTTTCTAAAAATATGTGTAAGATCTGTGTGAGTGAAACACAATGTATATCCCACTTGTCGTCCCTAACCCTAACTCCTGTTCAGGGCGAATGGCGAGTAAAAGATTGAGGTATTCTTCATTGTCCCTTTAGGGAAATGTGTCCTCTGCATTTGACCTATCCCTTGATGTCGCTCAGGCAGCCTGTACGGAGCAGTGGGAAGCCACATGGAGCCCAGGACGCCCAGATGTTGAGCCAGGCTAATGGTCAGAATCACCTAGCTAGAGGATCAACCTAATGTGCATGTTTTTACTGGTAGGGGAAACTGGACCTGAGCACACGGAGTAAACCTACAGCACAGGGAGAACATGCAAACTCCTGTTCGGCCGGTGGATCAAGCCCGGAAGCATCTTGCTGTGAAGCATAAGTGCTAACCAGTGCCACGCCATGGCGCTAAATGTGATCAAACGTCGATAAAACCTGTAAATGTCTCTCACTTGTGTGGACAGCTCTCATTGTTTGCATATTTCAGCACCTCGGACAGCGCCAGTTCTCTCCCACTGCTCGCTTCATGTGGGGCGGTGAAAAGCAGCAGTGACTCACACCAGCACCATCTATATTTAAAACAAATTCAACCAAAAAGAATTTCCGTCTTTGAGAGTCTCTCTTGCAGCCAATAGAGTGATTATTTCCATGTTGGTTGGCTGGAGATAAGGTCAAAGGCTAAGTCAGCGGTGATTGTGATTAAGCTGCAGTCAGCGACTTGGTGTGACCGCATTCCTCCATGGTTCTCCTTCATTTGAGTACTTATAAAGTGTAACAATGACTTTCCGTTGTAGTATTGCAGATTTTATTTTCTTATGGATATATTTATCATACATTTGACCCATCTTTCAAGCAGCGCCTCTTGGGAACATGAGTAGCTCATGAGAAACCATGTGCTTGGAAGCCCTAGCAAGAGAGTAGCATAATGTGCACATTGTTGGATGACATGTGACATAAATGACAATTATTTATATGTTTATGCCAATGAAAAATGAAAAACCCTCAGGGGTGTCTATTATTATGTTGATAAAATGCAATAAAAAAACACATTTGGACTATTTACAAATACATTTAGGCACTTTTATTAGTCTACACCTCTTAAGCCCCAATCCTCAGGAATAAAATGTCTATATAAAATGTTGTTTCATTCAGCCTATATGGTCCACATGGTTGTTATTGGCGTCTGAATGAAAATAAGGCTTGGAATTTAAATTATGAATGTATAAGCTTTTGGTTTATTCTAGGGGAGCGTGAACTTACAGTTTTGTAGACAAAATACTTTTGTTGGATTCAGCTTGATTTATTTTTCAGGTGATGTGTACCGTTTTTACTCTTCCTGCTTACCATGTGTTATGACAAATAGCAGACTTTCTTTGTTTCCCTTAATATTGAAAAAAAAAATGTTTTCTTGGTATAAAAAGTCTAGTCAGTTTTCCTAAAAGAGTTTTAAGTGAATTTTTCAGACAGTTTTAGAGCTTTTGATTTTCAGAGTTTCTTCTGATTGAATCGATGTATGGCACGAGCGTGTTCGACTCTGGCTTGAGACATGGCTGTCCCCACACAATTCAAAGTGAGATACAGCAGTATCTGCAGCCACTGTACTCTATTTCGAATCAAACAAAGCCTCTTATCTTAGCTCTTATATTTGTGTGTTCAAATGTGTTATATATGTAAACAGTTAACATTACAACTTTCACAATAAGCACAAACTTCTCTTTCTCAAATTGCCTCAATATAAATGTAGCTACTATTGAACAGGCAATAGATGAAAAGCACATAATTGTTACTTTTTACAATGTAATCTTTATGTCATTCCTTATCGCAGGCACCACACCAAGCCTATACTCCCCGAGTGTGGTTTCCTTGTGATAACTCCAAATGCATTTATTTCTGTAACAGGAGAAACTCTTTGGGGATCATTTACTAAGCATTTTAACACGTGCAAACAGAGTGTACTAAAGTGGAGCAAAAAGCAAGTGCAGTCGATATGTGTGTTTCTAAAAAAAAAACCAGCAAAGGCTGCAGAGCAAACTTAGTGCATGTGTCCTCATGAATATGCAAACAAAGGCAATTTTGTCACAATGCGCAACATTTGAGGCGGGGAAAAAGCAAATGATTGCGTTTAGCAGGCGCTGTTGTATTTATCTTGACTATGTGAAGTAAAACTGCGCAAGAAATGAGTACGTGGGAGAAGCAGGTGTAAACCTTTGCACAGAACAATATGATGCATTTGCAAACCAGTTTGGTGTTCTAAACGTTTTCAAATGTTTGTATCTGGTTCATTTACAAAGATAAAATAATAACTGGGTTGCTTTGATAGACAGTACACGTTACCTGCAACAACCACATACAACTTACGCACGCTACACACAGACAAAGGAGAACAAACAATATGTGTACAATGCAATGCAATAGGCCCGGTTATGTAAACGCAAAAAAAAAAAAAAAATGCATTGCTGGAATGGCAATTGGCAAAGAAGTGGAAATGTGCAGTCTGTGTTATTAAAATAAAAACAGGAAGGGCTTGGCACTTCTTTGGCCTTGAAATGCAGATTTTGGTGTAACACCAGGCGTGATGCTGAAAGGAAAATTGGGTCGCTTTAATTGCCACACAACATAGTTTGAAGAATTTGCATTCAGCATGGCAGCATCATTCACCCCCTAAGTCTCTCACAATGCCAGCTAACACACTCCCTGAACAATTTTATAATCAACAGATAGAAAACAAACTCAGGTAAATTCTTGATGTTTTGCTTGATTTTTCAGTAATTGTCTGCTGAATAATTAGTGGATATGAGATGGACCTGTGTATAACTTTTAGTGCATCACGGTCCTTGCAACGTGGCAGATATGCTCCGTGCACATTCTATTGTCTAATGGAGAAGGTGTGGGGCTCCATCATAGTGCTGACAAACAAGATAAATGAGAAGATCAAAACAGTGTATTTATCACTGCTCTGTTCTTATGCCCTGTCAACATATCAGCCAACTAAGTTTAATCAGCACTCTCTCATTAAGCTTTCAATCAGACACATTAATGCAATGTCTACATTAATGTAGACATTCATTTACCCTAAGACTCAATGAGTTCAATGACTTCATTAAACAGGTAGGAGGTATATCATCGACAAAAAAAAGTGTTAAAAAACATCACTCTACCTCCAGGTCCACTGGTTTTCCAGCCTTTTTCAGTATAATGGTTCAATCTGCCTCTGGGGTTTGTACAATGTTCTATTGAAACATTTAGCCAGCAGGTCTAAATAATTAAAACAAATGCAATAAAGACATACCTTAAGATGGAGCAGCACATGAATATTGTCTCGCCGAACAGTGTGAGAAACAGAGGAAGAGCAGTAGGAATGTTGGAATTGTATTTAAGGGGTGGTGTTGCCTGCTGGCTCCTTTGATTATATTTTTATATTGTCCCAACAGCTACATATACATTGCTATAATGTTGAGGAGCATGTTCACGCCTGTTTTTTGTTCTTTTCATCATAAAAACAGACATTTACAGAGCAACAAATCCCTGATTTCATGCAGTCCAACATAGTCATTTGAATGGAATTCCTTCCACCTGCAGAGCCACTTGTAATATAAAGTTGCCATTGACACGTCAAACTAAATGAAACGCAAATATCTGGTGTGGTACAAAGTCCACCCCAGCGACACCTTGGGGGAAGCTTGAGGACATGAAGAAAAGGCAAACCCTGTGTGTGTGTGTGTGCCTGTCAGCCTGCCTGACACAACACTGTCTGTGACATTTAGGTCCTTGCTTCCACATGGTGCATCATCTCCAACCCACCCGAGGTCATCCTGGGGGCATATTTGTGTATAGCTGCACTGGCCCGTTGGTACTACAAGTAACTTGGCTTCTCAGAAAAGCCACAAAGTCGGGCTCTTTGAATCCCAAAAGATGCACTTCAGACTAAAAGACAAGAAACCATGGCTACATCTTGCTCTGAACTAAAATGGATGTACCATATTCAAATAGGGCATTGTATTACATATGTGCCAAATAAAATACATATTTCACATTTCTTGCAGTCCGTTAACCTGGCAAGTCCTCCGACAACTGCTAACAGCAAGTTTGAGAGGCAGAACCTCCAGCTTTATCGTGAGTATAGGATATAATAGAACCAGCGATGTCATCTTGTCCCCGCTGTACTATCTATCTATAATGAGAATCCTCACAGATTTTTAATCAGTGATCTGAAGATGTGATTCAGCGCTTTATATGGTGATGTAACACTTTTTTGCACTCTCCTGCCGTGCAACAAATAGCAATTATGCCCTATCAGCATATGTGATAAATAGGACAGGAGTTCCTGTGGGGGTCATGCCTGAGAGGGCTGTGCAGACTCTAGACGTTATGCACAACAGCTCAGCGGGACAGTTCAAACCAGAACACAGAACTAAGTTCAGCCTAACTTTAAGAACTGATTCACAGAGATCAAAGTAAAGCACGTTACCCCACACTTTGCACTTGCAGGGAAGCTCTCGGATTGCTTGTAAATGTATACAGTAGACACTGGCCCACAGTATGTATGATTGATTCTCAAAGTGTGGGTCATGTGAGATTTGTGTTGGGTAGCGGTGGACGGAGTAGGGAGCAGGATCGGTGGTTGATTGGGCGTGAATACATTTGGCAATCTTCTGCTTTGTTCACATAACATACAGTATACATGCATTTTTATGCATTGTTTTCTTGGACATATCACATTACAATTTATGCATGATAATAAATTGGTGTTGGAATAGCAGGCGAGCATTGTTCATCACATATAAAACCAAACAAACAAAAAATATCTGCTAATAAATGACAAAGCAGCTGATGTCGGCATCTATTGAAATACCTTTGTGTTTTCTACGTCACGTGTGCTACTGTTATGTGATGATCTCGTTGCAGCTGTCTGTATTCACTAATAATCTGCGGTGTATGGACCACAGCTCCTTGGGGGACCTCACAGGCGGCAGAGCTGACTATAATGAGGTGAGGAGAGAGGGAGGATAACACTCTGAACCCCGGCCACACTAATAAAACACCTGAAAGATCATAACCAGGGTAAACACCAGCAGCCTTGTTAAGTGCCCCGCCACCAGCATCAGTGGGATGCTTACACAGGCAGAACACGGCACACCACTGATGGTCAGGTCCTGCTTATTGCATATAAGGAATCGCTCTATAATAATAAAAAGTTAATATTGCTTTTGTTCATTTGCTTTTGGCATGTGTCAAATTTCTGGTTCTTCAAGCTATGACCAACATCAAGATTGCTTCGATATGTATTGTATATTTTGATTGTAACTTATTCTAACTCAATGTTTGGTTGAATAACTGGACGTAACAAAGAAGATTTCCCCTTCCCCTGGAATCAATTGATGTACGAATCTGATTAAAGAAAGCACAAGTAGTTCTAGGAAAAAGATGAATGCCACTCGATTGTGCATAACAGGATTGAAAGAAAGAATAATTATGATAATACATTTTATTTGTAATGCACTTTACAGTTGACACCAAATCACAAAGTGCTACATTGGACGACGGAATTAAAAACAACTGCTGGAGGAATACTGCAGACCTGGAGTGGTGAAATTAGTAAATACAGGTTTTGCTTCTGTAGCTCACACAGAGTGTTAATCCCATCCTCTAAACATCTCCCCTGGACGTCCTCTTCCATTCACCCGGTCGACAGCGTGATGCCTGTCAACTGTCAGTTCACCACAGGCTTCTGAGTTCCATGGCTTAATTGCTATTAATATTGCATTAAGGAAGCTGTGTTGACTTTTAGGCCTTCTCTTAAGTACACGCCTTGTGCTGAAAATAAGGCAGTTTATTAAACTAGCAGACTTATAGCTGTCAAGGCAAATTAAGATTTCCGGGGACAGGTTGCCGGTGGTGTTCACAAACTTGGCTCATTAGCCAGAAGAAAGCTATTAATATTTACTGTTATGTGGTAAATGTTGTTTTGACAGTCAACACAACTGCCTCCATTTTCGGGATATTATAATAACAGAGACATCTGTTTCTTCAGGTGTGAGGAACTGTCCACTGAGACATTGTTAGTGTTACATTAAAGACGTTTATGTGCTGCTTTTCTCGCCACCAAGGTGTTTAAGTCCACATTTAATAAGGCTCACATTTTCTGGTCACTTTGTAGAATCCAGTGTCACACATTTCATATAGTGCAAACAGGTTGTTTGTGGGTCTGAAAGTTGAGGTAACATGAGTAACATTAATCCATCCATCCATTTTCTTCCACTTGTCCGTTGCCGGGTCGCGGGAGCAGCTGTTGGAGCTGCACAAATCACATAGTACCAGCCCCTATGGCTCCTCCTGCAGGTGGTGGGTCCACAGAAGGACGGCCTCATGGTTCTAACCGGGCCTGTTGGTCTCTCATAAGGGTCTTCTGACCGCTCTTTGTCTGACTCGTCACCTAGGACCTGTTTGCCATGGGAGACCCTACCAGGGGCACGAAGCTGCCAACAACAGAGCCCCCAGGATCATTCGGGTGCTCAAACCCCTCCACCACGTTAAGGTGGCGGTTCCAGGAGGGAGTAACATTAAACAATCATATTTTTCTAAAGTCCCTGCCTTTGCTGATTTCAGCAACTTATCAGAAACTCCGGGATACCACTTTGACCAATGAGACGAGCTTTTCCTGTGAACCGGCCAGGTCCAATCAGGAGGGGAAGGGGAGCATGATTGTTTACTTTTGAAAATTGTGTTCCTGCTCTCTATGAGGCATCTCAAGTCCTCAATTCAGGTGCAAAAGCAAATGTTTGAGCATTATTTTGTCATGTACTGTAATGGCAGCATTTGAAAATTGTCCGCCTCCTGCCAACTTTATCCTCAAAGAGAAAAATTCAAAATAGGAATGTTGTTTATTTATTGTTTGTAATAAGCTTTCTGTTTGGCTAAGACAAAAGATGCAGCAGTGCTTGCAGAGTACAATATAACTCAAGAATCTTAATTTGACCAAAACATTACTTCAATTAAAAAGAACTGTGCTAGGAATCTAGTTTGGAGCATATACAGTATATGATTAAAAAGCATGAACAGTACTGCACAAAACTAATGGCTGTGGATTGGCCTAAGGGTTAGGCAGTGCAAGTGCAGTGTCTAAAAAGGATCTCTAGTAAATACAGTATATATAAAGAAAAACAACTGCTGGGTTGTGTAATGTGGATGGCTATTTTGATTGTTTATTGACATTGATCATTCACCCTGTTGTACATCAGCGGTGTACTTCCGCTGTAATCCAATGTTGTTGTTGTATAATGAAAAAAAAAACACCTTAACCTTAAGTATACACTAGGAACGACCTCTTGCTGATTCGACTCCATGTTGTGAACAGATCAATGAGCCAACGGATACTGGCCTCCAGCAATGCCGGAAATTGCCAGGAGACACATCAAAAGCGTGCAACATAGAACCATCTTCCTAGTAGAAATTAACAAGATTTACAAGAGTTAAGGACAATCTCTTGTTTTATTTGTATGTACTTTTGTCCTTGAAGGGCAGCTGAGTTGAATTTATGACATACTGGAATCCATGATCATTTTGCATGTATAAAAAGAGCTTTATTAAATGTCACTACATGTACAACACACCTGAAACACTGCTGAACCTGTGTGTGTATAAGAGTTTTAGACTGGAATAAAAGAATGGATAGTCGCCACCAGCACTGTGCATCTTTGTTCATATTCTCTGGAGGGCCACAGAACGCAGGTGAGGGCACACTCATCCCACACACCTATTGTCGGGAGCTAAAGGCAGACTTTAGTGTCTAGTCAGCCCTCTCTCTCTCTCTCTCTGTGTTCGGCCGTGATTTATAAAACGACTGCGCAGCCCAGTCAAGTGACTTACTGAAAGATGGGACTTTGAATCCAATTTGTCTCCCATGTGCTTAGAGCGCACCTTATAATGTGCGCTGTCTTCAGGCTGGGCTCAGCGCCAATTAACCTCCATCCACAACCGCCGCACTGCTTCATAATAAAATTCATGTTTTTTATTTACTGCAGGGTCTTCTACAACACAGACTTTTTAGGTCAGGGATATAGTTTAACAGCTCAAAGAAAAAGAGTAAATATATTGTCGTGATATCAATGACATACTGTATCATGTGGAATTATGACAATGTTTTCCTGTTTTAAGCCCTATTATATTTGGTTGGGTCATGCTGGCCCTTTGCTCAGCTTGAATCTTGCATCCACCTCCGGTTTTGATCATTCTGCTACAGCAAGGGGAAAAAAGTGCCATGTGCATATTGCAGTTTAGTTTTGGTTCTCATTTGCTTTAGCTACTTGACTTTTTACTTACTTGCTTTTACTTGCACTTCACGTGAGTTGTGTTGTGTTTAGGATAAGGAGCTGTAAAATATACAGCTGAAGAGGAGATGATTTGAGGCCACATGAACTGTGTAATGTGTCCCGCCATTAAATCAAACTTTTATATTACTGTAAGTCAGAATGCCACCGATTGCCTCCCTTTTTTCCTTCATTTCACCATTTTCAACCTGAATTGTTGAATGATTGAATTAAGGTTTATTCAGTTACAAAACATAGAACAAAATGTATGTGCATATTCATTGCAAACAAGGAGGGTAACCAAAAAGGTGTAGGCCAGGGGTCACGAATTAAATTTCACCAAGGTCCGAAATGAAAAAAAAAAAAAAGTCAAGCAAAGGTCCGGAACATACGGGGTTAATTCACGGTTATATGAGGATTTTAAGATGTTATTAAATCTATTACTGTGATTTGAAAATAATACAATTAAGTGAATCCTGTTAATGTTGTTTTTTTGTTTGTTTTTTTGCTCTAAAAATAAGTTTTGGCTGTTAAAAAGCAGAATGCATAGCCTCTATTATACACAATGTGCACATAATATCTGACAGTGATGTGTTTCTCCTCTGCTCAGTTCAACACACTGAGCCCTACTTAGTCCAGGTTTAGTCCTGGCTTAGTCCAGGTTTAGTCCTGGCTTAGTCCAGGTTTAGTCCTGGTTCAGACCTGCTCACTGCTGCTGATCGGGAAACAGCCACGTTATTTGTGCATTACGATCGCGCGTGCATATTTAATTAAGGCGCCCTCCGCTTTTTTTTTTTTTAGCGAGCCGAATTTCAGTCATTTCGAAACCATTTCTAAAAATGTTAAAAGTATCATGGAGCTCAGATGTAGGACTTTCTCTTTCTGTTCATCTGGGCTGTAGTTCACCGCTCTGCAGTCCGAGAGGAGAGGGAGAGAGAGTGAGAGAGAGCGCAGACGCAGCCGCTCGTCTGAGGGGATTCAGGGTCGGGTCCAAAGTTTGGATCCAAGGTTCGGGTCCGGATGGGCTGGCGCATGGGTCCGGATCCAGACCGAGGTCCGCCGTTTAGTGACCTCTGGTGTAGGCTGAACCGATGGCTTATTATGCTTTCTCTTATTACTTTAAATGGTGTTCATTTTAAAGTTTGTTTTGATCAATTGTTTTTTCTCTCCTCTCAAGTTATATTTCTCTTCCCTGTTTTCAAACAAACATAGTATATTTTCAGGCAATATTTTCTTTTTGACTTTGTACATAAATACAGCGGTATTCAGACGGAATAAGTCGTAAAATGTAATTGCTATAAATTTGCAGAATATTGTTTGTCGGTTCATTATATGGTGAATGCTTATGACTTTTTTCGTAAAATAAAAGAGCACTCTTTAAAGAGTTGTTGTTCAATTGTACAATTGTACAACAAAATTGCGTAGATCAGATGTTAGTCCTGAGCCACTGCGACTCCGCGTGCCGCCACTGAGGGCCAACCTGACCAGCATGTTTTTGGAGGCAGGGGAAACCGGGTGCCGGAGGAAACCTACTCAGACACGGGGAAAACACGCAAACTCCAAGTTCCAAACGATCAGGTCTCACTGACATCCTTTATGATGTTACATGGTAGATGAAGCTATCAGATTATAAGACTGCGGTCATTCCCATCACGGATACCTCCTTGTTTTCTCCTTTTTTGTTTCTTGTTCTTGTGATGTGATATTTAGCATGACCATATAAATGTCCAAACAATGAGTATTTTATATTTTTAGACATTTAATATTTGTATTGTATATTTTGGCCCAACTATGCATTTCAGTATGGTTACACAGAGGAACATATACCCCCAGTCGACATTATTACATAATTAAAGTTATTTCTCGTTGGCATTGCACAGCTAGTATTGCTATTGTTAAAAACGGTCATGTGGAAATGTAGTTTTCCTCATTCATGAGGGTGCATTCAGGTTTATTTAATTCCATTTTTGTGTCACATGTGAACCAATATGTGGAGGCTTTTCAAACAGGCAACAGAGCGTTATTCATGGTCAGGAGTCATGATGTTCCCGTAACTATGAGTCTCCACACAGACCTCCTCACACCGAGCGTCTAAAAGCAAAGCAAAAGTGCAGAAATGGCTCTGTAATGACAGGGACAATGGAAGTAGATAGGATTTTCTGTGCTCACTGAAGTACTCTGTATTCTGTTATGAGCCAGCCATGTCCAAACACAGAGAAGGCACCACTGAGGGCAAATTTAACCTGGCCTACTTTTGGACAAGAAATGGTACATCTTCTGTTGGCAGTAAGACACAAGAGACATCAACGATTCTGTTGATTTATACAAAGATACATAAAAGGCTGGAAAACATACAATATCTTACATTCATTGTGGGAAAAATTCCGTCAGTATGTTGTGATATTTTTGAATGTGTACGGTTTCGGGTCGGGTCGGGTTTGCAAACTGAGACACTTTTCTGCGGATCGGGCGGTTCGGGTTTGATTTACAGCGGGTCGGGTTGGTGCGGGTCAGAAAAAAAGCAGACCTGCGCATCCCTATTAGCCGCCAAACAGCAACTTGTTTACCGCGTATGTCCAGACCCAACTTCTTTCGCACAGAAAAGAGGTGGGTGTGGTTTATCAGGCTACTGTTGAACACCTTTACTCCTCTCCATGTCTCTGTATCTTTATTTAGTAGAAAAATATATTCATAATTCAGCATTTGTTAAAGTAACCCTTTGTCTTTTCTGTCAGAGTAGTATTTACTCTCACGGACAAAATACTGCAAAATGCTATGACACCTGCAGTGGCGCTTATGGCCTCTAGGGGCTACTGCTTTAAATTTAGGCGCAAGATGCCTTTATCAAACAGAATTCATTTATATTTCACCTCAGCAGTTGTTCAGATTGGATTAGTATAGATTAGATATTGACCAGTATCGCATTTGCTTTCAATTAGATATGTAATGTGTAGGCTATATAAAATATGTTTAGAGTAATATGTCAGATTTAGAAGACATGCAACAATCTTTCAATTTTATTTTCTATTTGGTTATATTCAATGAGGCAGAAGGGGAAAGAGAGAAAACTCTTTTAAAAAGCAACATGTGCATTTTTTCATTTACGATGCAAATTCATAAATAAATCTTGTTTGTTCTTTTCCTCGATTACATTCAGTATGTTGAATAAACTGTGTGTTTGTTTTGTTACATCATCATATAGGTCTGATGCAATTTAGTAAATTGATATTTTTAAAAAAAAGGGGAGAACAAACAGCTCAACAACATGTTATTTGACAACTTGCGAAGTTAGTTCTTGAAAAATAATCTCTTTTTGTATCCACCATGGAGGAATAATATAAACAGCGTTTTATTACTGTTAGATGGGGAAACAATTTTTGCTGCAAATTGGTTTACATGCATAATGAGAACGAGGGGGTCATAAAAACGAGCTTTGTTTCCCCTAACCTAGATTTTTGTGGAAATTGTGCTGCTGTGTATAAATGGCTGTGCTGGAGAACAGATGGCAGCGTGTGAGTTTAAGAACAAAAGGCTAATTGGCCCTGTGGCTCATGCAAGGCAAAAACGATGCTGGGATAAAAGAAGCTTAGCCCCTTTGATTTTTGAATTCAAAAGGTGAATAAATTCTAGCCTATTACATATTGCAATTTTACTTTTCCATTAGTACAGAGTTGATGTATCTCACACAGCAGAGGCATAATGATTTCACAATGGGGTAGCCTGTAGACCAGTACTTTAAGTGGCACCAAAAAAGTGAACGGTACTGCTTATCGTTCAAGTAGCAAAATGTGGTAAGAACATACATTACGTACGTCAGTAACTATGGCTCTATGAGACCCGGATGAACGTCAGAGGCGGTGCTTCAAGCGCTGAATGATTATTCTTGAGCGTGCACAGGTCAAGACATTAATAACAAGATGCTCGGAGTCAGATTCGGAGTCAAAACGTACAAGTTGTGAGGAGTCGTAGCAGGCACCTTAGGAACAAAAGATTGTTTAGATACATATTAATTTAATTATAAAATGTTTTTCTGCCCTAAAGTAGCATAAGAGGCAATAACTTTATACAATGGGGGTCCCGAGTTGTTAACGTGTCAATTTTGGGGTCCCAGCCTACATAGTTTGGGAACCCCTGGATTAGGCCACCCAAACCATCCGGGTTCCACAGGCAGCAGGAGTCATCGACAGAAAAGGCCTACAATTCCCTACACGATTGGCCGAGACCATCGCCATAAGGAATGCAGTCTTCATGGACAACCACTTAAGGCTCACCTCTGACAATGACTAAAACAGCGGAGACCCTAAGGCCTCGAGCACCACGGCCGTCCGAAGAAGGCACCACGTGGCATCTAGGGGGATGCAGTGCATTTAAATAGTGTGACCAATGCCACCATCAATGACGGAAAAGTCTACGCCGGACCTTGCAGCAGCCAGACCCAGAGCTGGAGGTGAGTGGGATTGGGGTGGATAACAGGTCCGCCCTGCAAGGGAGACGCAACAGAGCCTGCGGAAACCAAGTCCTCTCTGGCCAGATTGGAGCCACCAGGAGGAGCCGGAGTCCGTCCTTAAGGACCCGGAGAAGCGTAGTGAAGAGATTCACCTCCGTCCTCCAAATCAGGTTCATCACCTCCGGATGGAGCATCCACTCTCTGGGCAGCACCGAATAACGGGACAGGATATCGGCCAACTGATTTTGCAGTCCCGTTATGATAGCTGCTTCACTCAACACGGGCGCATTACATACGTCACGACCAAACGCTAGCGAAAATCAGATCCAATCGTTAACAGAGTTCAATTGTGAAATTCCAGACCCTCTGAAACGAAATGAGTACGAGGGTATGGTAAAACCAGGCTACATAACACGTGGAACTGCAACAATTTTAAGGTCCCTCGACATAAACGCAAAGGCCTGCAGAGAAGTGTCGACAAGACCTTGTGTCGGTGAATCCAAGCCAGTGTCCTCCAACGACGAAGACAGTCCCAGCAGCAAATTACCAATATGCCGAAGCTAGAGCTGGCGGTTCTCCACACTGCAACGTAAACCCCTCGTTGCACAAACAGTGGCTTGAGCGACATGACATGATTGTGGCAGAGCAACATACGGTAGTTGTGAAGAAAGATCAGTGCAGATGGGTCATGTGTACCTGTGCTCTGTAAGCAAGTTTTTGGGGCTCAGAAAAGTGGCTGTATATGCTCAAAAGGACTTTTTAGAAGTCCCGGTACTGAGTAACTGTGCATACCACTTAAAGCACTGCTCTAGACAAGGAATTATCGGACCAGTAGGTCACTCTTGTTTTGTGCACATGTTCTTGCTTGATCATTCATGTTATTTAACTCCAGATAGCAGATCTACCTATCACTTTTTATAAATACAGTATCCACAATTTACACAAAGTACCATTATTTTATTTTTTTGGCACAGTAGGCTGAGACCTGGAAGTGGGTTTGACAGATTTCAAGAAATGGCTGCACAAAAACAACATAGTGACCAGAACTTGATTAACCTGAAGGAGTTGAAGTTATCCAAAAGT
This sequence comes from Neogobius melanostomus, assembly GCA_007210695.1. Taxonomy (NCBI): domain Eukaryota; kingdom Metazoa; phylum Chordata; class Actinopteri; order Gobiiformes; family Gobiidae; genus Neogobius; species Neogobius melanostomus. Next base: position 5,009,667 of record VHKM01000106.1, on the reverse strand, counting down.
TGGAGTTAAAATAAATGTTTTCATGCTATAAATTTCAATCACAAGTAGTCACAACCCGCTTTTGTGTTGATGCCAAAACGAGGGGAACAATTTATAAAACAAATACCAGAATTCCTCAAAACTTCCACTAATTTTAATTGCTGACTTTTGTTAACTTCCTTGAACGTCTTAACAATTTCCCATTCATTCACTATTTCATTTGTTCAGCCCCATCCTTTTTTCCCTCCATTTTCAGGCATTTAGGCCCACTAGTTGTGATTGTGCCACATGCCTTTCTTTTGCTCATTTGCAGTGGATTAAAATTGAAATCTTGTCTTGTAAAGTGTATAAGCCGCTGCCTATTGTTGGTTTGCTGCTCATTCGGCTAATCCCTGGTTGACAGCTCCAGCTCACAAAGACCTCATGTGTGGGTTTCCTGCTCCTTCTCTCTGTCTCTTCCTGAAACAGAAGACTTCCATGACAGTTTTCCTCTTAATATGTCGCTGCTGTGATTATGCAAATACTTCTAAATTCTACACTGAATGAAACTTCAACAACTTGGAATCGGAACTGCAAGCATTAAACAGTGAGACTGAACTACAAAAAATAAGAGTTCTGAGCCAGGGCTACAAAAAGGTTTCTTCTCTTTAGTTTTTATACTGGTGGTTCATTTTTATAAATCTATGTATGTATTAGTAAAGCAAGTAAGCAGGTTGTCCCCCACCTTGTTTGATATGGTTTACAACATTCTTTTTAAACCCTGTAGACCTGTTTATTATCTTGAGCTAGACCTGGTGTTATCAGGGGCTAGGGCTAGGGCTAGGGTTAGGGTTACGGTTATGATTAGGGTCTGAAGAAATGTTAATCGAAACATCTAGGGCCAGATCTTGTGCCTGGCGCAAGGACTGCACAAACTCTAACTCAATGGCTATCTTCTGAGTGGCTTCGCAGTTGCGCTACGTGCCAGCTTCACATTCATTTCCTCGTTTACATCCTTGAGCATTATAGGCTCTCACAGGTCAAACTAAAAACTTTATTAACCCCATCGTGAGCTAAACAATGTTCATGTCTCGAGAGAAAAGATAGCCTGTGCCAGTCAATCAATCAATCGGGACTGACCCAAGGCCGCTGTTTCCATATTCATGCAGTGGAGGATAGCTTATTAAAATGCAAGAACAAGGATTCTCCCCTCTGAAGCAAATATGTGCATTATTAAAACCAATTGCTTGAATTATGAATGAATTATGATGATGGATTAACGTGTTTAAACCATCAGAAAGGGAAGCTTTGTGTTAACTAACTAAATATTGGCTGTATGAAGTGCAGTTGAAGACAGGCACACCGGCGGAATCCATTTTAGAAAGGCCATGGTCGGAAAAACTGCAAAACGTTTATTTAGTTCAACACAATTTATGAAGGTTATCGCAAAATGCTCCTTATTGGCAGTTTTTTGTAAGACTAAATGCATAAGTAAAGTTGTCTGAAATTAAATGATCTCAGTTTTATGAATTGATTGGATCCTGCTTTGACCATTGTCTTCAATGAATTGCTCATTCTATTTGAGTTCAGTACAGGCCTGCTTGGCATGCTGGAAATCATAAGATCTTCTTTTGTGGTTGATAAAACAAGTAATGTGGCGACTCAAATTTTAATTGCTGCTTTAAAGTCTACATTTTGCTAACAGGCTGTTTCGTTTTTACATTCAGCTATAGAATGTAAATGAGTAGAACAGACCCCAGCTGTTTTCCGAGTCTGTGTTGTCAGTCATCAAACGCCTGAATCGGTAGATTTTATTTTTTAGCCCAGGTGTGGCAGTGTTTGCAGCCAACACTTTAAAGGATATTCTGGTGCTAAAGTACAAAGTTCTCTTCTCAGAGGATGCCTCTGACACTGACTGTAGGAATAGTCACTTCTTTTGTATGGTGACTCTTCACTTTTATTGGGTGCAAATGCTTCAATCTCTCAATAGTATTTGGATGCCAGTAATGAAAGCGAGAAATAGGCAAGGGGCAATAAAGGAACCATGTTGGAGTAAGGTAATATTCTATAGAGGTTTAACATTTTATGGATTTAAGAAACGTGATGGCTTATGCAGGTCCTATCCAATAATTTCTAATGAATGTACTGTACAAATACGCTGTAGTGCAAAATTCAATAACATATCATTATTGGTGATGGAAGTTTAACTCAAAAAAGATAAAAAGCTACTTTCAACATTCCTTACATTTTAAACAATAGCCTATTGCTTTTAGAGCTGTTTCTATGCCTTTTTCTATCATGTCCAAATGTAGGCTATAACTGATGTTTTCATTCAAGTCTTTTGATAAAGTGTTGTTTTGGAGCAGAGCAAGATTGGATTAAAAAGATAATCAAAGTATAAAAGCATAATCTAGCTACTTTATGGACCGAAATGGGTTTCATTAAATGCATTTGAACTCAAATGGAACTATTAATGACACCTATTTAGCCCTCTGAAAGAAAACTCTTGCCTATTCTAACTGATTTTGATTTTAATTTACCTGTGGATAACGACTTAATTGAAAATAATACATCTTGTGTCGAGAAAGAAGGAGACACAAGAAACTGCAAGTGAGTCAACTTTATTATTTCTGTGCCAACTTAAACAAAGGCCGAAAATCAGGACGAACAAAACAGCAAGGGTTCAGACACGCCCCCAAACCCCAAAACCCGCTGGGTGAGAGACACCACAATCTCTTGATTCCGAAATGCAAAGCTTACCTAAATTAATTCGACTCTTTGTCAAATATGCAACATTAGTGACATTTGAATATCTCAAAACTTTATATTACATTGTACATATTAGGTTAATATAGAGTCAACTATTTCTATATATTTTATGAATTTATTACATGCACTGGAATTTGATATTAAATGAATGTACCGTTAATAAGCATCATCTTGTGAATGTAATCTTTGTGTTTTTAATCTTTTTGATGACTTAATGTGAACTCCACCATAATGTACATTAATTGTTCTTGAGATTATCGGCAATATTTGATTAGATGAAAATCAGATACATGTAGAAGGTATATTTACCATTGCAACCACATTTTACATGAGCTCCTGCTGAGATAAGCTGATGTGCTTGTTTTCTATGAACCTTAATGACACAGCCCCCGTCCAGGGTTTCCGTTAGCTGGCTGTAGCCGGCTTTTGGCCGGTTTGAAAAGCAAATTGATTTCCATCGGCCAAATTGGCCAACAGTAAAAAAAAGAAAAAAAAATATGGAGAGAATATAGAAAAATATATTAAATACAACATTTGACCTAAGTCAGTGACTAACATGACAAAGTGTTTTCGAGACAGGCCTAAATATTAAAAAGGTTCAATATTTCTATTAAAAAAAGTTTCGACTTACGCCCTTAACCCATTTAACGAAGCGCCTTCATCGCTCTCTGGATATTGTTGGCTATTTCTATATGTGTTTTTGTTATAATAGGCTTTAATGACTATACTTCCTACTTCCTGTGTCTATAAACTGTGAAGCTACCGAGCCGCGCCCTCTCTTACCCGCTGGCCGAGCATCATGTAGCCTTTACCATAGCTTCTGTTTTAGATTGTAAATTCAGGGAATAAAACAATGATTTTGATTTTAATAGAACGAGCATCCGTATTCTTTTTCATCCATTATTTTTGAACACTTCTTTAATATGTAACGCTTTTTCTTCGTGCTTCGTCACACTTTCCAAGAAAACGCCGAACTACAGGTACATTTACTTTTATAAAAGTGTGTTAAGAACTCAACAGCTAATTAATTTGATTAGGATATTCTGTAAACTCCGTGTGTTCAGTCAGACTGACACGCTGTCCCTCAGCGGCTCTTCCTGGGAGAGTGGCCGGGTTTAGAGGCGCTCCCTGGGCCAGTCTGCGCAGACACCTCGGCTTAGTTACCGGTGTTCGGAGCCGCTCTTGAGTGTGTCATAGCTGGGTCCGGGGTGCATCGCTAGAGACTGACTTTTGATGACTTTAGCATTGTCGATTTGTTCCACCAAATATTTCAGCGGTTAGAGACGTCGCTAATTTTACACCTGAAGCCACGTTAAAGCGCGGAATGGCACCTACAGCCCAGCCCTCACTGTGCAACTGATTCCAGATTCCTTCTGTCGAGCGGGGTACATCCGCGTGGCACCTGCCGCCTCGATCGTCTCCACGCACACAACTTTATGTGTTTGGATTTGAGTTGTTACATTTTTCTCAAGTCGTTCTTTCATTAGAAATAGCCGTGTTTTGGACCCACTAAAGCACTCGTGTAGCGCTCGGTCTAAATGTAGATTGTTATTGATAATAAGCCACATTCATTACAGGCTATATATTTTTGATGGCCGGTAATTCTTGTGAATGACCGACATTTTATGACCCAGCCGGCCAAAGTGGCCGACAAAAAAAAGGTCTAGCGGAACCTCTGCCCCTGTCATTCCCAATGGGCCATTTTTCCCTCTCTGTCCCAGTGAAATATTGTTTACACAAAATGAATGTTGGACAGTCTTGAATATCCTTGTGCTGTGAGGATTTGAACAAAGGAAGCGCCTCTTTAGATCCCTGTGGTACATCCAGTGGCATTTTGAGGCGAGCCAGTCCTGTGTTCTGCCTCCAGCAAAATGCAGAAGCCTCCAGGCTCACTTCATACTCAACATAGCATGGGAGAAAAAGAAAGCACTTCTACTCTGTTTATTTAATTTGATTTTTCAGTTTTCAAAGAAAAAAAAATCCCACTGCCAGAACTGATTTAATGTTGAACGTTTCGATATGGATATCTGTGGAGGTTGATCTTTCAATATAAAGTACACAGTAAGTCTTCCCTCATAGATCTTTCAATATAATGTAAACTAGATGCTAAGTCTTCCTCGTAGAAGGCCATTCACTAAGGGAAGTGAAAAAAACAACAGCAAAGCTTTAAAAGGTTTGTAGTGAACTATTAAGGCTTTAAATCTTTTATATATGTATTATATATCTATCATTATCATTAATTGTCATGGCGACGTGTAAACGGACAGCAACCTCCCTCTCTCTCAGTACAGCTGCATTTTTTGCCTTTTTCTGCAAACTGCATGTGTGGTTTCTGTGTTCCACCTTGTTTTACTGAATACTTTTGTACGTCTTTGCCGTGTTGTTGTGGGGTTCGGTGGATTTTTTTCCAATAACTCTATATCAGACTAATGAATGTATTTGCACTTGCATTTGCACTGCTCTATTGCACTATGTTGTATATCCACACTCATATCTGCTGCTAACACTTAATACACCTTCACATCTGTAAATACACTCATGCTGTTGTTCTGTGTCAAATTGTTGTTGTTGTCTTTATCATAATTTAATGTTATCTTCTTATGCATGCCCTTATAGTCTTATAGTTTTAAGTTTTTAGAGTTTATTATAAGTCATGTGTAATGTGTTTCATGTTGCACGATTGAACCGAAAAACAATTCTGATTCTGATTCCTGATACTGACACATTGCTGACAGTCGTAGCATTCAGCCAAACATACGTGTGTTTGCTGCATTAGCGTCCAGGTATAGTCCTCAAACAGATCTGCCTCTGATTCCACGATTTAGTCTCTTCTCCCATTCGGCATAAAGCAGAGTCCAGAGGCCCAGCGTAAGGAGTATTTTCTCACCGAGTACGGTACATGGTTGACCGCTTTGCCGCTGCGGGCTTCCCCTGGGTCCTAGTGCCCCACCTTCCATTGTCAAAAGCCATCTCAAGGTTTGTATACATGTGTATGTCACTACCATGAGTGTAAAGGTGTAGCAGACCCCGCGCTATTCATTCATATTAAGAAGTCCAAACAATGAGAATTCTCATCAAATGTGCTGGTTCAAGCCAAGGGACTATTCTGAAAGAATACGGAGGAGTTTACACAATTGCAAAGATGGGAATTATAAGACCAATAATTGATTTTTTTTTTATGAAGCCTCCAGCCAGGTAGCTTCGATCAAACCTTGTTCAGTATTTGATGGGACCTATTCCCCATTGACACCAAAAAATGTCCAATGCGGGGACAACAACATGCAGAGATACATTTATACATATATTTTCATATTCAAATTGTATAGGTAATATCCAAGCTTTGAGGCAGCATATGTAAAATTAAATGTAGTACTTTAAATAAATAAAATAAAAATTCTCAGAGCGAACAAATCTATAACTGATCGCTGTAATGTCTGTTCTTTCCAATTTATTTTGCAAAAACATTTATAAGGTTGGAATTATCTGCAGAACAAATTTCCAGAACAATGCGACAAAAAACAAAACAGTATGTAGGACTAAAAAGACTTTCTAATTATAAATCTGACAAGCGAAGTCTAAACATCCCTCCTTAGTGAAGTCCTAATTAGTGCAAGACTCCAGCTGTTAAAGCTCAGTGACTCAATTGTGGAGGTTCTGAGCTTTCAAATGAGGATTAATTATGCAGTGGCAACTCAAGCTGAGTTGTCATTGCAGTGCCTTTTTTCAACCACGAAAGGTACACTAATATATCAATATGTTTTCAAGCATTTTTCTCAAGGCTGTTTTTATGCCATTGCCCATATGCTGCTAGGAACATAAAGTAGTACACCATGTTTCTGAAGTAATAACTGCTGAACATTGCTTGAAAACAGAGTGTTCCTTTACAATGTGTCCTCGTTGTCAGCTGAAAGGCTTTATTATCATGTTTTATTTGGGCCATAAGGGCACAGATCAATGTCAATGGGTCACCTATAAAAACAGTTGCCCTCTGATCCCTGTGAAGCATTGCTTTGATAATGTTATTTGTCCCTTTCCCTTTAACTATATAGCATTAATAGAGTCTCCTTTTGTGACATACACCACCAAGAGGTACCCAATTTATTCTAAGATATTTATTTGTTTTTCATTGTTGCTTCAGCACAGAAAAGGTCACTCATGAGGTCATTCTATCCCCATGCTAGTTTATCAGTTGTTTTTTTACGCCCCCAAGTTTAAACAATCTTGCAGGGAAAAAAAAAAAAAAAAGACTGCAGTCATTAGGTAAATTGATTCTTTTGTAATTACCGAGCTCACCACACTTTTCCAGCAGCGCGAGTAAGCACAGTTATTAAAAGGAGTAATGCTAAGTGCTGTTTACATAGCTTTGTTTGTCAAAATGAAAAGTAATTAGGCGAAATGAAAGAATTGAACAAAGAAAGACGGGGAGCGGGGGGTGGAGGAGATAAAAATGCTTTTGGCCAATGAAGGGACTTGAAGGTCTGAGACATGGCTGCCAAGCAAATCATTAGATCAGTGCACTGAAGTACTATTATTCCAAGCTTTGTATACTAGTTAAGCTTGCCAGAAGGTCGGCATCAAATTAGAACTTGGTGTATGGTGGTTTGTAAGTATTAGGTCGGTGCCATTCGTACAGTGTTAACGCTGGACAACATAATGTTCATCTTGCAACAGAGACGTTTGAACAGTTGCCACACATGATGTTTACCTGTGTATATTATTGTATTTGCATTGGTTATAGAAAACGTAATTCAATGCAAGTAAGAGACCGTGTAGGGATTTGCATATAGTGCTAACAAGCTAAAAGAAAATGGCAATGTGTTAGTTATAGCTTGTTTAGTTATAGCTTGGATTAAATGTTAAATGAATTCACTACATGACAACTGACAGGTGAAGGGAATAATATATATATTTTTTGATTGTGGTAATAGTGTGTGGGTGGGTGGAATTTATATACAGTAGGATTTAAAACTGAATTGATGCGCTTGGAGCAGTAAATGCTAAACGATGCCGGTTGACAAATGAGTCAGAGCACTTTGGAAATGCAGATCTCACGGGTGGAGCATAGTGTGCAGTAGTTACGCCCTAATACTTCAAAAGAGGTGAGCGGTTGACAAGCGTGTCGTAGTTTTTGTACAATGACTCAGCGCTGTGCAATTTATCAAATGAAATCAAATGGTTATCTTACCACTGGCTTGTTGGGTGTTATTAAATCAAGAGGTCTAACAGCGTTGACCAATACCAAAGTACTGATGATGTGATACTGCAAGCAGCATTTAGGTTACAAATCAAATTGTGGAATTGACTGTTTATGTTTGTGGGGTTTTGCTCGTTTTAAATGTTAGATCAGAGTTTTGTGGGAATTACTTTAACCTTTTATCCATTTAAGCAGGTGAGCAGCATGTGAGATTATGCTTTGGTAATTTATCCCAATTCCCCCATGTTTTAATGTATTTTAATTCACGTAAAATGAATTGGAATCAGTGTTCGATATTACTTGGCATCTGATAAATCCAAAATTATTGGTATCTGTCATGTATTCAAGGGAAAAGACCCAAAAACGCTTTGAGTGAAATTAAATGTAATGGAAACATCTAAGGATTAAGACAATAATACAAAGACAGGCAAAAACCAAAAACTCACTTGGCGGAACAGAAAGGAGCAGAACAATACCGAGCACAATCACCCACAATGAACCAACAATGACGTATCAAAATAAAACACTAAGGACATGAACAGACACTGGAACAAGAACACTAAACAAAAGCAAGGGGGGACAGTACGTGAACCGTGACAGTATCACCCATCTGTACTACAGCTGATCCTGTGCCAGTACCAGAGGAATAAGCATACGTTTTTTGTTCAAGCTGACATGTAAAATAGATTTAGCCATCGTAAACACAGCATAAAGTAAAAGCTTCCTGACCCGCCTTTCCCCATGCCAATGGCGTTTTGTTGTAGTTGTTTCTTTTTAGGGGGACAGCTTAGTCTCTCTCCTCTATTTGTTTTATCTCTTAAGTGTTTATCTCTATTGTCACAGACCTTGTTTTCAACAGCAACTTGATTTGTTATTTTGTTTTACTGACACTTGGCCCTTGCATCCTATTGTTCATTTTCACATCAGATCCCACCTATTATGTTTTATTTCCAAAAGTAAAATATTTGTTACTCGTTTTGTTTTGTATTTCTCGCTTCAGTTGAACTACTGTTGTTCCCTTGAAGCGGAATTGACCTCTTGTTTTCTGTTTGCTAAACCATTATGGAGTTCAAGATTTTACATTTGCACCTTCAAAAACAAAAGACACTGGTATCACTGTTTTGATTAGACCAAACATTACAAACAAATCCTATTTCGACAAAATTTGGATGCACATGTGCTATTCCAATGTGAACACAAAGTGTCAACAGAATTTTCATCTTTTGGAATAATATGATACACTTTAAAGGATGTCAGTAACATAATGATGTGTTAGGTTGTTAAGGTTCTATTTCTTGCTGTCATAAATTCCACTGAACTTTCATTCTCTAACCAATTTCTCTCAAAGCATGAATTTAAACAATTACCAATACATTTTCTAACCATAAAATGCACTGATCTCAAAGCTTTTCCTTTTGGAATAGTCTGATTTTTAAAATTCCGTTAGGCACACTGCCTTTGGAAACTGAATTTGCTCTTAGTTTCCAATTGAGAAAGGTTCAGTCATATTTGTTGTGCGTAGCCAGATGCGTGTGGGACTTTTGACTGACGGCTTGTTTGAAGTAATCATCACATCAGCAGTGGCACGTATAGGCACGGCACTGCTTAACAGCTTGGTTGAAATGGTGTGTGACGAGAACCCACAGAGATCAGGGATCATTACGTTATGATAAAGCAGGTTATCACTCAGCAGGAGCTGCATTCAGCTTAATTGAAGAGTACCCATGAAGCTTTGTTATAACCTCCATTATACCTCAAAATCAGCAAACCAAACCAAACCAACCACCACTCGGCACAGACAGACCATGTCCAGAGTGGAATGGCCAAAAAAAAAAAATATTTCTCATGTTTTTATTTGGTATCTTAGTAACAGTTGCACTGACGTCCAAAGTGATCACAATCTCTTTTTTTAGAAATGTGAAATGATCTGAACAACACAGTGAAAATCTTTATTTAAAGAACATTAAACGCGTGATCACCTGGTATAATAGGTAGCCGTATAATTATTTTGGTCTGTTTTTTAAAAATATATATATTTCCGAGAACATGCATATACTGTACCTGTGAGCATGTTATCCAGATCTACTCCCACTCCCCCAAACATCTGCGCTGCAAGTCGACATGTCCAGCTTCAACTCGCAGTTTTGGACAGAACATCATTAATAGTCAAAGGAAGGCGATTATCAAACTCTTACTGCACCTACTATAGTTTGTCACTCAATTTGAGGGCATGAGATCACTATGCTTTTACACATCACCAGCAATGAACATCGGGATGCATCCCACGGAACAGGGCGCTGCCGGAGGTAGGGAGCCAATCCTGCATCTCACTGTCCAGCAGCTCGCTGTCAGCGCTGAGTGCCATGCACATACTGTAGAGCGATAATAAAAGTGTGCCATGAGTTCATGGGGAGAGGTCACAGTGATCTGAACGTTGCATGCACATGCTAAAGCTAGGCTACTCACTGGCTGCTCCAGCCCCGAACTGACCATTTAAATTTACAGCTTAGCTACACCCAGCTCCTGGAGGGAGTTATTACAAGGCCACAGGGGAAGTGCATCTTATCTGTATAGCGTTTTTTACATAACACAAGTCACCCAAAGCGCTTCGCATCACATATTTTTATTTCTATTTTATGAGTTCATTTGAACAGGGACAATGCACATGAATCAACAGTTCTTTAAATGTGCCACTTTTAGCTATAAAGCTGGTTTTCAACAATAGTCCCTGTGCAAAATGTAGATTACCAAACAATACACCATAACAACAACAATCATATATAGCCTACTTAAAAATAGTAAAACAATTCATTATTAAGCACAGCCTTCTCACACACAACCTACGGCAACTTATCACAAACACTACACATAGGGCCTGATGTACTAAGCCAAGTGCTAAATTGCGAGTTTTACCTAAAATTAGCCATTGCTATTTTGTGGGCGTGTTGCACCTGATGTACCATTTGAAACTGCATAGCATTAGAGCTGCAAATGTGATATGTAAATGAGTTTACTGCACTAATAGTGGCTGCTTGTCTTTACATGCCTTAGCACCTTTGAGGAAAGACCCACATAGAAAAAGCATTAAAGATAAAGGACAACTGTCCATTGATTATAATTATTAGTCTACTTCATTGAAAAACAAATAATAATTAGGCTATTATAGCAAATCAACAGGCCTCATTCATAAACATCTTCTTAAAAAACATCCTAAAATCCGTAGTTATGAAGGTATTGTCATAAATCTGCACCAGATTCACAACGCATTCTTAAGTAGGAAAAATGATTCGCACCTGTGATCTGAGGTTGGTGAATGCCAACTTGGAGGCGCATGCGTGGTTTTACTAATTAAAAAACAAAAACAGCCAGTCTACAGTCACTGATACAGTATTCTTCCTCAGTCCAGCCACTGGTTACAAGGAGACACCTAAATCATTGGGCACCATGCGAATTTGCTCTCATTACAAAATGATAAAATAGATTAAAAGGATATAACCTGTATAAGAGAAGGAGAGCTTTTCCTTCTCTTCCCGTGGGTCCTTAAATTGGTGCAGCAGCGTGATGTTTCACCTGCAGAAGAGGAGAGCACCCGAACACAAGGCTGCAAGATCGAGGCTAAGTAACATGTACAGAACTGGAAACGTGTTTGTTTGTAAGAGTCCTCCTGACTGTTCTTAGGATTGGTTCTTATAAATACTCTTGATACAATTTTCAGCTAAGAACAAATGTGTGAGTAAGAACGTGTCGTGAATGAGACCCAATAATCTTTGGCTTTAGAGAAATAGCCAACTGCCTGTGATTTGAGTCTGTCTCTTTCAAATATTCTATCCATTTTACTTTTTTTTTCTTATAGCCAGACCTTAGTGTTAGTGCTATAACTGTAGCCTTCCTCAGAGGTTGTCACGTGGTGTTGCTGTGACATGTCTGGTCAGCTGATTTATGCAGTTTTTGCCACTGTCTTCCTGCTTATAGTAGCAGGCTGACAGTGCCATCTGCAGTCCGACTTCTTCAGAACTGTGTCCCAGGTGTGGGAAAGTGACGCCCCCTCGACCCGGTTCACAGTCTGGGGGTCGCGTTTCCATATCTCGATGGCTTCTCTGATCCAACAGTGGTATTTGTTGCTCTCGGTGCCGATGATATGGGCATTGTCCCAATCCATAAGATGGCTCTCCCTCTTGCAGTGGTCTGATATGGCAGACTTCAGCTGTTCTTGTTCTGCTTGTCGTCTGGTGGCTCGTCTGCACGCTTTTGATGTTTCTTTTTCACATTCTGTTCGATGTTCTTTCTTCCTGATGTTAAACGCTTTGACAGTTTCTCCCACGTATGATTTGTTTTGTTACACGACAAACAAGGTATCTCGGCACCGAGAGCAACAAATACCACCGTTGGATCAGAGAAGCCATCGAGGTCTGGAAACGCGCCCCCTCCAGACTGTGAACCGGGTCGAGGGGGCGTACCAACTTTCCTACACCTGGGACACACAGTTCTGAAGAAGTAGGACTGTAGATGGCACTGTCAGCCTGCTACTACAAGCAGGAAGACAGTGGCAAAAACTGTATAAATCAGCTGACCAGACACGTCATAGCAACACCACGTGACAACCTCTGAGGAAGGCCACAGTTGTAGCCAAAACCATCAGGTACTGACACTAAGGTCTGGCTATAAGAAAAAGAAAAAAAAAAGTTACATAATTTTTAGAAGACCTATATACTATCCATCCTTACACTGCGCTGATAGTGCACATTTAGGCGCAGGGGAAAAAATGAAACCTGCCCTCATACCCTACGTGCACATTCAGCTGTAGATACGCGCCAGTTCGAGGGGCATCTCTCAGGTGCTGTGCGCAATGAAGCATGCAGGCCACGGCCAGAGGGAAGCGTTGGGAAAAACTGCAACAAACAGTGACAAGCGCTGCTGAATGTGGGACCAAAGATGAGGAAGTTTTGATCACAGACTCCTTGAAAGCGAAAGAAAAAGAAACGGGTAATGGGACAGCAGGACGCACGACTCGCACTCTGGAAAAGCCCAGAGATGAAAGGAACAGGTGAACAGCAGAACACGAGTTGTGTCTCCTTCAGTTTCATTAAAACACCGCGCTCAGACCCCGGACATAAGGACGAGGGACAGGCTCCTGAAGTTGTTTCATGGACAGCTGCTGTGAATCGCTCCAGTTCAATAGAATACGGAAACAAATCAAAGCCAAAGACAGAAATTAGAAGCAGAAGCAATTACCCACCTATCTCCAATGAGCACCAGACTGATTTGCTTGACCTTTTATTCCCACCAAAAGCATCCAAGATGTGCTCACCATTTGTTTGACCATTTTAATAAATATTGTGAATTTATTTGTATTTTTTTAAACAGATCAACAATATTGTTAAGCAGTGTGTTGCGTTGTTTGAACGTTAAAACTATTGCGGCTCTTTGAGACTTTCAAATGGTTTGAAATGGTCTGTAATGGCTCTTTTGATATTGAAGGTTTCAGACCTCTGCTCTTACTGACCGCTGATCTGAACAGCTTATACTCTCTGTCCCACGTCCTTTTAAAGCCATTGCAAATTGAGGGGTCTAAAACAGTGTATAAGGGGAATACGGGATGAGGTACAGGCGTGCACGTCGTCATTGTACCTGGCCAATGACGCATGTCCCACTTCAAACTCCACGTCCAGTTTACAATCACTGATATTCTACGCCAGTCCAGCCACTGGTCACAGCTAATTTGGTCTAATGATGAAAGAAAATATTGCTAAAAAATAATTGACCATTTTAATCATTTATATTTAATGGAATTTAAAATATTTTCTGTATTTCTGATATGGACTAAAAAAATAAAAATAAAAAAAGATGGAGGCATACCCTGATTTGTGTGGTTAGAGTGGAAATTACATATTGTGATTCTCAAAATGAGTTTTATACTACTTTTATTTCGCTCTACTTTCTTGTCTTTCTGGAAATAACAGATCCGAGAAAAGTAGTTTATTTTCAGTGGCAGTCTCAGCTGCAGGTACATCTGCCACACAATGAGACGGCCAACTTACTGAGCTTCTGCCTCTCTCTGCCACACAGCATGAAAATGTCAAATATAAATAAGTAAATATATATTTATAGTTTGCCAATCTTTTCTTTATTTCTACTTTATTATTGGGGGAAATTGTGTAAAATAAGTCACAAGCCCTATTAGATTGAAGGATTATCTTATCTTTCTATTAATGTTACACAAGATGTCACTTATTGTATTTGGATTCTCAGTCCTTTAGTTTTTTTTTCTGTGGTAAACCTCTAAAATACCAAAACACTCTCGTGATGGTTTTAAAGCCCGCTTATAGAGGCTTAAAAGCTCATTTTGCTCAAATAGCAACTTACACAGACACCGCAGGCTCTTTTGTCCTGGAGTTGACGGTCCTTGAATCATATACTCATCTTGCTATGTCGGCGCAATTGTATGCTTTCCCAGCACAATTACCAAACCATGACAGGCTATTTTGGTTTTGTCTAAGTCCTCACTTACCATTCCAAATGTATCCATTACTATGCAGATTGGTCCATTATAGCCGGCAGCAGACACTTATTTTCAAGTAAGATGTTTATGTTGTTTGTTTTTTTCACAAGAAAGAGGGCAGCCGTGAAACTTTTGATCAAAAAGGTTAAAGAAAAAACAAAAAATCCAATTCAACTTGATTTTAGTTAGTGCATGGAAGACAGCTTTAACTTGGAAGTTTTTTTTTTTTAACCAAAAATCGCAAAGGTTTAATGAAAATGTGCCTTGACAGCACTTTTTTACTGACCCCTGCTTTGCCTTTCAAGGTAGCAAGTCTGACAAATGGCCCAATCAGACGTCTTCACATGTGGTCGCTCCAGCACCGTGAACATTCAAGTCCTATTTTCACCTATTGGTGTCCCTAAAGTCCAGGTATTGTCCCCAATCTCAGCGCTGACAGAGCTGCCAAAGTGTGGCTACTCCTGATCCCGAGGCCTGACAAGCCAATCCATCTCCACCTGCAGATTAACGTTAGCACGTGTGTCACCAGTGCCCGCCCTTCAATCAAGGAGAACCAAAATAGATATGCTAAAACATTCAAACTGTCCACACAGATCAGGACACTCAGTAATAGGCCATTACACTTGCTTTCACCTTCTAGATAGATTTAAATGGAACTACAATATCTAAAGTACATCTTACTACACAGATTGCAGTTTAGTCTTATGTTTTTTTTTTTTAAGGTCCAGTGTTTGTAATCACTATAAGTCAACCTACACTTGTTTAGCACAGATTTTTGTATAATAAACTGGCATTGAAAGATGTCCTAAAAGATATTCCCAGGGACTGTGTAATGTGTCAACTTGTGATGAGATGAACATGTGTAAATTATTGGACATTGCCTGAACCTGGCCAATCAAAATACCAAATATCAAATCCATCCATCCATCCATCCATCCATCCATCCATCAATCCATCAATCCATCCATCCATCCATCCATTTTCTTCCACTCTTCCGTTGCTGGGTCATGGGGGCAGCTGTTGGAGTTGCCCAAATCACATTGCACCAGCCCCTATGGCTCCTACTGCAGGTGGTTGGCCTGTTGGTCTCTCATAAGGGGCTTCTGAACCATCTTTTTGTCTGACCCGTCACCTAGGACCTGTTTGCCATGAGAGACTCTACCAGGGGCACGAAGCCCCCGACAACATACTGTAGCTCCCAGGATCATTTGGGCGCTCAAACAACTCCACCACGTTAAGGTGGCGGTTCCAGGAGGGGCCAATAAAAAAATAAAATAAATAAACCACTGCAGTATTGTCCTCAGACCGTACCGGGTTATATAAAAATGCCTTTTGCTTATGTCTGATTTTTGTCTGTTTGTACAAAAGTAGGAAGTCCATATGGAGGCTTCATAGCATCATTGTTGCAATAACTCAATTACATGGCGTGTACAGAGAGGGCAAACACTGGGGTCCTGAATGTTCACACACTGGTGCACGGCCAGTGAGCAGGTCAGGTCTGCAACACTAACAGGATTAAGCACATACTCTTTATGTCTTCTACACAGCCGGCCTGAAATAATTGGATTTACAAGGATTTTTTTTTTTTTTTTTTTTTTAAGAAAACCTACTGACCTGGTAGGATGCATGAAACAATATCTTCATGAATGGTAGGGAATGCTCTCACCTGTCTTCCATACTCGGTCCAGTTGGTTAATATAAGTTTCACTAGCGTGCTCCTGCTAGATGCACATACTGCTTTTATGTTGCCATTTTATTTAATTTATCTATTTATTGTTTTAAGTTAAGTTTATAGCTCCTGTTGGGCACATCACAGTCAGTTTGTATTTACCAGCAGCACACAAAAAAGTGGAAATGGTCTCTACTTACAGTATACAGCACTGTTCCATCTAAATCAGGCACTCAAAGACCTTCCCAGAACATGCTTCAAGTTGACCAATATGCACGCAGTGTTATTGTACACTATACTGTGTTCCATCTGTTTTTCCCTCACTAAATAGCTTTGCGATTGTCTAACATTTTGTGTGACATACCATCAGTGAGTATATACGATATATACTGTACCATACATTACCCTCAAAAACATTACATTTTAGTCTTAAATTATATATATTCACCAAACATATTTAAGATTACTTTGACTACCGACCAGTGATTTCAATAAGCGTATCACTGTGTGAGTCATCCCTGTATTATTAATGTCCACATTAAAAGAACCGTGGCCATAAAACTGTTATTAATTGAAGCTGCCACCTAATCAGAGGGGCTATGCTTCAGGGTTGTCACTGCCCGTAACTTAAAGCCAGTCTAGTCCATCATGGACATGATGTAAAACAGGATGCAACAGTCTCGCTGCAAAATGGGACAACAATTCATTATTAACCATCTCACTTACCATATGATACAAGTTGCCATTCGTCAATTTAATTTACAAAGATTTTATCAGCAATTCACAAACAATATCCAAACCAGGCCTGCACCAAATCCAAACAAGCCGCCTGTCCACAATCATAGACTTGGCCAGGTAATCAATTCATATGTTTATATGTATCTGATCAGTTATTTGTAACACTCGCAATCACTCCATTTCTGATATTAATATTTACACGAAAGTTGGCGATGTTGCGGTGGTATAGACCTCATAGGGTTAAACAATCGAGCGCCCCTCACGCGTATGGCCCCTTGTTTTGCCTCCAGGAGAAAAATACTCTCAGTGTCAAACTGGAGCAAAAATACTTCTGGCTATATTTTGAGAAAGGTGTTAATTCTGCCCAAGGTCCACTTTTTCTGCTCGGCATAAGTTGTCTGTTCCACTCATGTGTAAGGAACATTTGACAAGTATATCGCTCCATTGGGTTTACATCATGGGCACTCCTCCAAGCAATCCAGTCCATTTTTCTCCATATACTGAATCAATGGCGCTCGGCTTATTCCACCATAGAACTTCCTGAGTACACACTTAGACTCTATCCCTATGGCTATTTGAAAAGTTTCCTATCCTTTCTTGTCCATAATGTTGAGGCTAAATTTGGAGTGTTATGTACAGTACACTGTACAGCCAAATGAAATATCAGAGAAAATAGCTTAGTTTGAGTAATTTTAAGTCATTGCTCATTAAGGCTTTGTATAAAGTATATTTAATTTTTACAGCCTTGGCTCGTGAAGCCATTTCTAACCCCCAAGGGGTATTTTATTTTATTTTATTTATTTTATTTTTTATTTGAAGGACCCTTATTTAATCTGTTACTTACTGTTAGGGTTAGGTTTTACGGTCAGGGGTTAGAGTTAGAGTTAGGGAAGGTAAATGTAATGTGAGTATCACACTGGCATATACTGTAGGCTGTAAGCTCCCCAGTCAATACACTTTGTGATTTGGATATGCACAATTGGAGAAAATAACTCTAATCCTCTCCCCTAACCCTAAAATGGCAGATAACAGGATGACGGTAAAATACTGTATTACTGTCATTACATGTCAGTATACATGGATGCATGCTGTAGGTGCAGGGTCTGGTGCGAATGAGAATCAGTAAGAACGTTCCTGCAGTGGTGAGGCTTGGCAGCCTGGGCAAGTTGTTGTGCGCCCATGGAGCTGCCGTGTTTAAAGGCCCCTGGTCTTTGGTGCAGCCAATCAGCGAGCAACGCTTGTCATCTGCAGAACACAGATGAACGTGAGTGGGCATATACAGTACATAATACAGTGGGGGAAAAAGTATTTAGTCAACCAACAATTGTGCAAGTTCTCCCACTTAAAAAGATGAGAGAGGCCTGTAATTTTCATCATAGGTAAACCTCAACTATGAAAGACAAAATGAGAAAAAAAAAAATCAGAAAATCACATTGTCTGATTTTTTTATGAATTTATTTGCAAATTATGGTGGAAAATAAGTATTTGGTCAATAACAAACAAGCAAGATTTGTGTCTCTCACAGACCTGTAACTTCTTCTTTAAGAGGCTCCTCTGTCCTCCACTCGTTACCTGTATTAATGGCCCCTGTTTGAACTTGTTATCAGTATAAAAGACACCTGTCCACAACCTCAAACAGTCAAACTCCAAACTCTACTATGGTCAAGACCAAATGTCATAAGGTCAGATGAAACCAAAATGGAACTTTTTGGTAAAAACTCAACTCGTCGTGTTTGGAGGAGAAATAATGCTGAGTTGCATCCAAAGAACACCATACCTACTGTGAAGCATGGGGGTGGAAACATCATGCTTTGGGGCTGTTTTTCTGCAAAGGGACCAGGACGACTGATCCGTGTAAAGGAAAGAATGAATGGGGCCATGTATCGTGAGATTATGAGTGAAAACCTCCTTCCATCAGCAAGGACGTGGCTGGGTCTTTCAGCATGACCATGATCCCAAACACACCGCCCGGGCAACGAAGGAGTGGCTTCGTAAGAACACCACTATGTTGTTAGTTCAATTAACATTAACATTGGCCAAAACTAATCATGGATGAAGTAGTCGAGGATTTTGCCTCCGCGTTCTCGTGAGTTTATATTCAGTTCATATTTTGTGAGTTGGACTACAGCTGTCGTCACGTCCGCTAATTGGTTTATTTCACTGACAATCTGTGCACGTTAGGCCCGCCCGTTCAAACTGCTCCAATTGCTCCGTGACCAGACTAACTTCCCTGCATGGAATGGACAGGGAATAGTATGGCAGAGCCAGGCAACAAAACATCACTGCTCTAGAGGAGATCTGCATGGAGGAATGGGCCAAAATACCAGCAACAGTGTGTGAAAACCTTGTGAAGACTTACAGGAAATGTTTGACCTCTGTCATTGCCAACAAAGGGTATATAACAAAGTATTGAGATGAACTTTTGTTATTGACCAAATACTTATTTTCCACCATAATTTGCAAATAAATTCATTAAAAATCAGACAATGTGATTTTCTGGATTTTTTTTTTTTCTCATTTTGTCTCTCATAGTTGAGGTATACCTATGATGAAAATTACAGGCCTCTCTCATCTTTTTAAGTGGAAGAACTTGCACAATTGTTGGTTGACTAAATACTTTTTTCCCCACTGTATGTTGTTTGCTTGTTGAAATAAAATGGATAACCCGCGCTTTCATTTGATCTATTTTGTTATAAATAAACAATACAAACTTGCTAAGGCTTTAATTATTATTTAATTTTTAATGTGTATTTCTAATAATGAAATCTTGCAATTTTGACACTAGACAAATGTATTAATAATACATTAGAGTTATTACTTCCTTGCCTCTTCCCTTATGTTTGAAAATATTGTATTTTGTTATTTTTCTTCAATTTGCGTGGGCTGTGTTCAATGTTCATACCTTTCCTGCGTTCCTGCTCAGGGCCGTCTGTTTCACTGCACCTGGGGCTTGACTCTTCATCACTGTCTGTATGTGGGTGTGATGCATGCAAGAGACGGTCCGATCTGAACAGCCTTTTCCTTTACACACCTCGGCTCGGAATATTAACCTTGATGTGGTTATGTGGGTGTTGATTGGTGGGCTCTCTACATATTTGTCATTCATATAAAAAAAGAAATGGGTGTTGTGTTTGAAGTGGTGACCATGAAAACTGCTCGGGTCAGTGCTGACGGTGTGATGCAAGTAATATTCCTTGGATAGTAATTCCCTGTGCACTGATTTCTGGCAGGTGGTAATTTCCAGACTCCAGATTGCGGACGTGACATGGATAGTTCTCCCTGGTCACATGGTTAAATCAATAAAACTGCTCCCTATAGAATGACCGGGACATTGTTGGAAATATGCAACATCCCAGCGACAGGTGGTGCTGCCATAAGCTCACAATGCTGCGAAATGTGAGTGTTAGGATTTTAACTATTGTACTCACGAAAGCTATTGATTTCCAGTGTTATTATTTTGTTAGGTTATAACAAATAAGTATGGTCTGTTTGTTTATTATTTTCTTGCATTAAAAATATAAATCTTGTTTAATGTGTCGCCTCAGGCCGCAATCACTAGATATAGATATTATGCTTGATGTTTTATGCCTTTGTTCCTGGGACAAAATGAATTGGTTGTTTTGCAACATGTAGGCCATCTCTATGATCCCATCCTAGTATTTTGGATGCTTTTACTCCGTCTCGGTGTGTAGGCAGGGGTGTTGAAAATCATGTGCTGATCAAATATGGGTGATACTTGTTAAACCCCTATGACTGAAGGTTCATTTGCCTGTTGAATAACAAAGTCATCAGTGGCAAAACACTCAGACTACAGAGTACAGATGACGGCTCACAAACCTTTAATTATACCTTTATATTATTGTGTTACTTTCATCACAAAAACTGCTACTCCTTTACAAGTGTGCTTCATAAAGTAAAGTGGTAAAATGAAAGTGAGGTCACCCATAAGGAAAATGCCACTTTGTCCCTTCTGATTGCCAAATCTGTCAGTATTAGTCAGCGATCTCTGGGTAAACAGCCAGAAATTATTTCCGGGGCATGCTGATTAGCCCAGAAGGGGAGGGTAATGAAATGGATAACCTGCTTGAGAGAGCACTTGCTTTATTACTCCATTACACCTAACAGGAGCTAAGGTCTGGGAGGCCTCCAACAAAGAAATCACGGCGCAGCATTTATCCTACCTTTGATTTTGTCTTCAAGGGATATTACTGCTTATTGTGGCCCAGGTTCAAGAGGTTTATTGGGACCCCGTTTTATTATCTTTCTTTTCTCCTTCTTTTCTTCTTATTAGCAGGTAGATGTTGATTGTTGGATGGAATACTCTCACGAGACAAGGTAAAGGTGTACTTTGTTTCCATCAACAATTTGTCTTCTTCTTTTGACCCATCCTTGCTGAAAGTGATTTGCAGGACCTTGTAGATCCACATTTTGTAATAACAGCTCAAAATGTAAAAGCATTTTCATGGAACTGAGTAATAAAAACTCAAGAAATTACCTCTGCTGTGTAGTTTAAGGTGCAATTGTGTTTAAATGGCTAATGTTGAGCTTCTGAAGCGACGACAGACCAAACGTCTTTCTCCCCCAGTGAAAAAGTCACCTAAAAAAGAGACATTCAAAGCTAAGTGGGTACCAATCCGGGAGCCACAGACCAACCAGCCAACACCAGCCTATACCTTATCCGGTCCCTGTGTGTATACTAAAACAGCCGCTTCAGCCATGCCTCCATTTCAGACTCACTCCCCGACTCTGTTGGCAAAAGCAACACAGGCACCTTCTCTCTCAAGCCTTTGTGCCTCAGGCAAAGCCTGCGTCCTTTGCTCTCCTCGTGGGACAAAGACTTTTGCTTCTACTCTTCTTTTGTTTTTGGTCATTCAGCTGACCAGCTCCACACCAGTTTAAGTTTTGAACAAATAGCAAAACAACAAGATAGATTTTTGGACTGTGTTTTCTTTTTTTCCTTTTTCTTTTTTACCTTTGTTGCAAAATGGACTTCATAAAAAAATATGTTGATTCAGTCCATACAAGTACAAGCACAAATTATGCTACAAGTCTACGCCGAGAATTAACTAATTGCCATGTCCAAGATAATTCTATGTGTCTTTTGGTTAAACTGTGATTCAATTGTACACCTTTTCATGCCCACGATCTCACTTCGTTCAGACCAAAAAGACAAAACTTACAAACCTCTAAATATTAGTGGGTGGGACCCCTCTCCAAATCTTCTCTTTTGATTTTGTTTCCCCTGCTGTAGGTTTGTAATCTAAACACTACAAGTACATATTGTGGCATTTAGTAAAACGTGGCCTTACAGACCGAGAGAACAATACTGTATGAGACAGGGGACCCAATCTTGTCTTTCTTAACGCAGGCTTTAGATTAGACTGGGGTGGACAGACACCCATGGCCAATAGCGAAGTTACGTACAACAGCAGTCCCTCCCCGAGCTTTTCTTCCTACAGATCAATGTTTTTCGCGGAGCAGGGGTGACGGTGGGTGAAGTGGGGGTGTGGTGGCCGCACGTGCTGGTGTTTTGATCATGTTTCTGCGGCGTGTAGAGCCCCACATGGCACTCTTCAACACCAGAGCCAGTG
The DNA here is from genome assembly GCA_007210695.1 of Neogobius melanostomus. Taxonomy (NCBI): domain Eukaryota; kingdom Metazoa; phylum Chordata; class Actinopteri; order Gobiiformes; family Gobiidae; genus Neogobius; species Neogobius melanostomus. The sequence goes on along the minus strand of VHKM01000106.1, from coordinate 4,987,249 downwards.
GTATATTCTCTTTCTCTCAGGACACGGCCAATGTTTAACTGACAGTGGAATAAAGTTTGTGTTTTACTGTTCCATGTTAATAAGCACTTTACTATTACAGGTAACAACTTTAACTGAAAATACCCACAGCATAAAGAATCCAACTTTTATTTAGCACAGAAGTAAACAGCAGAGACCACATCTAAAACCCAGACAAAGTTCAAAGAGGAGGGTGTAATTCACTATTTGGAGTTTCATAGTAGGAATCCTGTCAATGGTGGTGCATGGTGCGGTGACTCCATGGCCCTCACTCTGGGGGTAAGATGTCATTAGAGAGCCTGGACACGGCGGATTTGCAGCCAGGGGTGAAAGGTTAGCACAAGAATAGAGAATGCAAGCGTTGCCGTGCAGCCAGGAGTACATGGGCCGGGTGGATGTGGGTCCCTAGGGTCCAGATGGAAAACAGCAGCAGTGAGGAATGTATCAATTTGGGGAGGCCACGGACAAGGGCACAGAGCGCACAAAGGAGGTGTCCGGATCATGTTGGCCAAAATGTGAGGTGATTGTTTTTGTCTGATGCAAAGGTGAAAGTGTATAAAGGATTGCAGATGATGCAGTATTTGCAGGAAGTAGTGAGGAATAGTGATTATGAGAGGCCATGCCATATACACACTGTAAAATGTAAAATTTGTTTCAACTCAAAAAACTAATTCCAAGGGCTGCCAAGAAATTTTATCTGTAACCAATAACCATTTTACAATCTAGTCGATTTGAAATTTGAGATTCACCTCTTTCGTTCAATTGTATTCTTAGGTTGACATAACTGTTTCCAGTTGTCTGAAGTGAAAAACTTAGGTTGACACAACTGATTTAATTTGTAACTGACGTTTTTCACTTCAGACAACTGGAAACAGTTATGTCACCCTAAGAATACAATTGAACGAAAGAGGTGAATCTCAAATTTCAAATCGACTAGATTGTAAAATGGTTATTGGTTACACATAAAATTTCTTGGCAGCCCTTGGAATTAGTTTTTTGAGTTGAAACAAATTTTACATTTTACAGTGCAATACCATTGTTTTGATGGTGATTGGCTGTGTGCGCCGGCCGTCACCTAATAGCTTTGTGTATTGGTTGTCCTCTGACTTCCTGTACAGTTTGGTGGTTGTTGCTCCTCGTTGCTCTCCATTCCAGGTAGTATCAATATTTGGTTGCTAAATTCAATTGGTATTAACTAGTTCCTGTTAATATTAAGTCTGTCGCGGCGCCGTCATGGGCCTCTCATTCTCTGTATACGGACGGCCATGCTAGTCGCTGAGTGTTTCGGCTGCAGTTGACTCGGACCTCGCTGTCAAAGCCCCAAGCCATGGGAGCCATGGTCCCATTCAGTAAGAATATTCTATCAAGTTGTAATTGTGGTAGTGACATGCGCCTTTTTTACATCTGTAGATGCCTCTGGTCAAGGAGTTGGTGTCACTGCCGCCTGCCTTTTACTTCGGCCTTATTGTTTGGTTATCCCGTGTCACTGGAAGTTCGAGCTGGTGTGGAGCTTCGCCTGTGTGGGAACAACACCTCTACTGATAGACAGTGGTAACTTACAGTGACTGAAGCCTGGACTAAGGACTCAAAAATAGAACTGTGAAATGAACTATGAACGAAACATGGTCTTAGTTCGAACAAAAGGTAAACTACAGTCTTTTGTATAAATTGCTATTGCCTCTGTAATCTATTTTTATCAACAACGAACCTGCGTGATTTAATGTCTGGTGCTGGTCATCTCTGTCGTTGTTTGGCATGTGTTAAACTGCTAAGTCTAACCGCTCGCAATGCCACGTAAAGATAAAAGATCAGATAACGATAGTTCTATTTCATCCCTCCTGACCGCCAGAGGCGGTGCTGAAAGCACTGAATGTTCCCTTCGCGCATGCGTAGTTCGAGTAAGAATACCAACAACGTCACAAACCTGTGACCCTCGGATGGCCAATCAGAGGCTATATATTCCTACAAAACCTTCTCGCGCGAACGCAAGGATTCTGAGTGACAGAGAATCTCTGGCGGTCATCCGGGATTCATAGAACCGTAGTTACATACGTAACTCTCGTTTTATTGTCAATCCACTTTGAAATATATATACAAACTTTGGTTGGGCTGGTCAGAGTTCAGTGACTGGTGCAGGAGAGAGTTTGTATTTCTTGTTGAGGGGACCTGGCCTGTAGACTTATATAAAGTCTAGTCCCTGATAGGGCTGGGTACCGCTTGTTTTATCAATACGACTACTTTAACAATATCTGCTTTTCGGAACTGGTGTTAACGGTACTTTTTCCGATACCTATGTTATTTTAAATCAATTAAAATAACGTGTATTAAATAAGTATCGTTCAGCACGTCCTAAAACGGAAAAGCAAGACAGGCCACAGCAGCATCACCTGCAACTTCATGTTTTGAGCAGAATTTGCACTTAAGTAGCGATAAAAAGAGAGAAAGGGCATTATCACCTCCTGAGCTACAGGGACAGGTCCACATCATGACACAGTTTTCAGCTAAACCTTTTAAAACATGCTGCGATGTGACAAAGCGAAAGTACTTCACACGTCAAAGATCTTTACACAGTGCGAGCGCTCACTGAGTTGCCTTGTGTACGAAATGTACAGTATAAATCAACATGCCTTGCCTTGCCGTTCTGCCACTAATAATTTACCAAAACTGTACCAATAATGTCTAATACAGAGTGAGTGCTCACTTTTCCACTAACAATCTTTGATATTCCCCTCGCTGCAGCTGGTAAACAACAGCTCAGCCTCCGTGGGTCTCACTAAAGGTAAAGATTCTTGTTGTCACTGCTTTGTTATGGGTATAACACTGTATGGTCTCAAGTCAAAGCGCTTTGAGATCTGGTCCAGTCAGCAGGACAAGGGCCTTGTCAAAGTACAATGAATAGACCATAAAGCAGTATCAAGAAATGGTAAATGGTCTCAACTTATATAGCGCTTTTCCACCTTCATTAGGCACTCAAAGCACTTTACAGCAAGGATCCACTCACCCATTCACACACCAGTGTACGCAGACACTGGAGGCAAGGAGGGTGAAGTGTCTTGCCCAAGGACACAACAACAATGTGCACCTTCAGGAGGCGGGATTCGAACCCCCGACCATCCGATCATGAGACAACCCGCTCTACCATCTGTGCCACCGTCGAAATGATTTGGCCTGATTCAAACACACAATCTACGCTGCATGAAGTGGAAAAAGTGAAGGAGAACACATTGTTCCATCTTCTGGCATTTGGGCAGTGTGGCTGGCGCTTTTGGCCTGGAAGCCCAGGATAGCTCAGCAACACTAAGCCATCAGATGTTTTATAGAACCAGGGAGCACCAGAGTGTTCCAAGAGTATTCCAGACAGACTTTTGAAAGCAGACGTCAAGTAATCACTGTGATCTTGGGTTGGATTTTGTGGTGTTAGTCTCCTCTGAATAAAAGACAGATTTTTATTTAAAGGAATTATGTAAACAAGTTCTTTTCGTTATGTTTTGACATCTAGAAGACACAGTGCAATTTAGGAGAAGAATGGAACAGGTGGCGAGTGATTTCTAATCTGAGAACCCTACTTTGTCTTGATATAGTCCAAATGATGTTTGCTATTTCATTCAGATGTTTAGGAAAATGAAAACATAATTTCCTGTTATACGTTTGATATTTAATTCCAGTTCTCAAAATCATTCATTTGTATTTATCCCACTACTTAAAATCAGTAGGTGCTATTTCATAGCACCTACCTACTTTATCATTAGAAACTGTCTTTATTTTTGGTGGCGCAGATTTGATACATGAATAAGTGCACTATGGCACTATACACTAAGTGTTTTTGAGAGGCAAAAATCTATTTTGCACATGTGCAAAAGCTTAGTAAATCAGGCCCTTAGCTTTGATGCTATTTCACATTTTTGTATATGCAATATTTAGGTATTGTATCCCAATCATGAATAAAGGAGATGCTTGCAACAAAAAATTTGGGAGACAATTTTATATAGCTCCAGAACACACAACCTCTTCATTGTTCTTACTAAAAATATACAATAATTAAGTGTATTTCTTTTTTATTATTACAGTATTATCCACCAGCTTGTTCCAACAGGGTGATCATAGCCAAGCTTGTTAAAGGCGCACTGCATAAACAAATGTGAGGGAACTAAGCATATTTGCTCCTTAAGCCTTCTGCTCACACACCAGTCTGCGCTGGTGCTTTTACAGAAGACCGCAAAGGGGCGATTTATATCCCATGTGGCTTGTGATTTTCCTTAAATGAAAACATGCCGCGTCCCTGTGGCGTCTCATGTGACGGGCAGATAAGAGCAGAGTGGCGCAAAGAGCCTGCCGCGGTCACAAACATGGGCGGTAACACAGTAATAAGCCCATTCTTTCATCTGATATGTTGCCGTTGCCCGCTGCGAATGGCCAAATCAGCCTATCATTGTGTGTCCAGGTCTAGCCAGGTCCTCCGTTAATACCGCTCTTATCGTCGGTGTCTTGTGCGATTTCCATCCGTGCCCTTTTATCTGCCAGGCCCATATCAAACAGTGTCTGTCTTATTGGAGACGCCTGCAGGATTTGTTACGCTAGTCCGTTAGCTGCTGCGTGCATTTGGTCAGCGGAGCACACAAACCCAACCTTGACATTAATGATTCAATGAACACTGTAATTGAGTGGCTTTCTCATTTCCTGGACTCTACAATACGGAGCCGCTGGTGAGGAGACATTGGTTAAGACGTTGGGGAAAATAGAAGATTATTTGAAAAAAAAGGAAAATGGAAAAAGCAAGAATGAGAAAGCTGTTATTTAGGTGGATAAAGATATTGAGTGAAAATGTACGATGGCAGGATAGAGAGATCAGAGAGGATGCAAGGAGATGCACTGCAGTAGATGACTCTCGGAGGGGCCTTGTAGTCTGGCCTTATGCCGCGAGCATTATCTCCAACTTACCACAGTCACGATTCCATTCCGTGCAGCAAATTACTTTCCTTTTAAATTGACTGCAGAACTATATAGGGAAGTGTGGCATTATTCCAGCTATAGTCTTTATCATTACCTTAATTTCTTGTGAATCCCTCGTACTATAGTGCTGACTACAAGGAATCCATTTATGGATATTTTTCCAGAATGTGTATTATCACTTGTAAATATTGAATGTTATTACATAGCTTTAAACCCTACATTAAAATATACACTACGAGATTATTACAAATGTTTATTGCACCCATATCGTTTTTCGTATTTTTTAAAAAATTTTTAATGAATTGTAGCGGATTACCTGGATGTTTAAGTACTCATATTAGGTTGATGGGGCAAATAAGTGGACTACAATTTCATTTTGTATTATTGTTGAACAGGTTTTGTAGAGGATAAGTATCTACAAATAATCTAAAACCTTTTTGAAAAACCCGGCCAAAAAACATGACTAAAAAGTGATGAAAAGCCACTAAAGAGGTAACAAAAAAAGGGACAAAAAAGCAACAAAAGAGCGACAAAAACGTGCCGGAAAAGCAACAATAACCCAATTTTAAAAAGTGACAAACACGCAACAAAAAACTGATAAAATGTAACAAAAAAAATGATAAAAACGCAAAAAATGATAACGCAACAAAAACCTGATAAAACGCAACAAAAACTGATACAAATGCAACAACAAATTTATAAAAACGCAACAAAAAAATGATAAAACGCAATAAAAACTGATAAAAATGCTAAAAACATGTATAAAAACGCAATAAAAACTGATAAAAATGCAACAAAAACTGATACAAATGCTAAAAAAAATGTATAAAAACGCAACAAAAACCTGATAAAAACTGATAAAACACAGAAAAAATTGATAACGCAACAAAACCTGATAAAACGCAACAGAAACTGATAAAAATGCAACAAAAAACTGATTACGCAACAAAAAACTGATAAAAATGGAAAAAAAAACTGATAAAAACACAGAAAAAATTTATAACACAACAAAAAATTGATAAAAACGCAACAAAAAACTGAGAAAACTACAAAAGAGCAACAAAATAGAGATGAAAACACGAAACAACAAAGAGGCGACAACACGCCAATAAAGTTACGGTCAGTTTTGTAGGTCACACTGGCCTATAGTTTGTCAACTCCAGTCAAGAAGCTTTTAGATTTGGGTAAAGCCGAACTGGAAAAATGCGCTCGGTTAAGGCGGTGGTTAAGAGGTTAAATTTGTTTGTCAGTTTTGATTTTTTTTTTTTTTCTTCATATGTGTACATTTTTTCTGTATGTGCATTCTCATTTAAACTTGTTGAAGCTTTTTTAAACTTTCCATAGCCTCCCGGGCCAATCTTTAGCAATTAGAATTGAACTAAAAGCAATTAACCAAGCTTTGTTTCTCATCAGGTTCCAGTCATTTCAATCAACTCATTTCTGTATAATTCATGGAGAAATGTGTTCAGCGTATTGTATTTCTTTGGATTACCACAACATTAAAATGATGCTGAACATGCCAGCATTGTAAAGTAAATGACTGCATGTGACCATAATGAACTCTGCTTTTGACATTAAGAGAATATTAAGCTTTTCTCTGATCCCTGCCTATTCACGCTGTTTTTTTCTATAGCTGGGAATTACAACATTTGTGTTATTTGTGACTTTCCTTTTGTCACCTCACCCTGTTTGCTTTCACGGATATTAATTAACTGCGTTCGTCATTCATTAGCCAGCGAAATTAATTGTTTTCTTCCCTCTATGCATTGTGATGAACGGCTGTTGCCAACTGTAAACAATGAAAGCAGAGAGAAAGTTGCAGTGGTAGTGCTACTCGAAGGTTTGGGAGTCACTAGGCGTCCGCAACAGAACGGAGATAATTCCGATGTTGTTTACACAGACAAAGTGATTTCGGCTCATTAATATTGGAGAGGCCAGTTCTCCGAGACACTTGTGGGTTTGGATAATAAATCACCGTGTGAAGCTTGGTTTGGTTAGATTTCAATGGAAATGATTTCCCTTTTTTTTATGCACATTGTTTCATTAGCATTGTCGTAATTGCCAGTTTTGTTATTTGCAATTTATCTTGTTTCTTTTTTGTAGTAACTCTTTTAATGTTGCATTTAATCAAGCTGCAAATGCAACCAAATCTATATCACATCACGGCCTGCTACCTTCGGCGTGGGTGCCGCCATTAATTGTGCCCGTCCCTTCACTCGTTTTAGTTTACATAGAGCTGGAGAAGTCAAGAGAACATAAGCTACAACACGGACAAAAATACGTTTATAGGCCGCGCAGAGAAACAAACAAATTAACATTGGACACATTTTACACAAATCAATCTACTGTGCATCAGATTTTAGAGGCGGACATTTTTCTTCGTTCTCCGCTTAATGAACGGACTTCGCGCTCTACCGGAAATGTCAACGCAAATAGAAGTGCAAAAAAATAGGCAAAAGTGGGAATAAGGTGAATACTATATAAAATCACATTCATACAAATACATTCCCTATTTCATCATACCACTGCAGATACATGATGTAGAACACCCCCTCATGTTTGTTCATTGCAATGTTAAAATCTTGTTTCATAGTGTGACTTATCCTGACTTGAAGTGCATCCAAAACAACTGCGACGAAACTGTTCCAAATTAATGTTTGAAAGTATGTTAATGTGACGGTTCACGGTAGTGGATGCTAAACTCAGGGAGATGGGTGGAATGGGTGGCGATAATGAATGAATAATGAATTATTGTGCATTGTATTTATCATTATTGGTTTTGTGTATGTATTATTTAGGGATGCACCGATACCACACGCTTGTACTCATACTCGTACTCATTAATGTGGTCCCGATACCAAAAACCGATACTACTTGACGTGCAGCCGGCGCTCCTACAGGACGCACCTCCCTGCTGAGGAGAGAAAAGAGCAACAAACTGGAGAATTCTTGAGTGGAAATACAATATTCCACATAGAGCTGACTTTATTACAGACTACACTCCCTAAATCAGTCTGGGCTGGATATAACCAAAGCTCTTCATTGTGCCTCTGTGCTGGGTCTGGAGTGTTTACAACACCGGCCGCTAATGTTGCTAACTAGCGGCTACTGCTCTGGCGATTCTTCAGCTGCTTTGTGCCCAGGGGCTTAATTAATCTGTAAAACTAACCCAGCGACTAAAAAGTACTCAATAAAATGAAAATAAAGAGATATATCATGCCCATATTAAGCAAAATTTAGCGGCAACAAAAATAATCAAACTGCTGTAGGCTACTGGCTAAGTTGTTCTCGTTTTCCAAAACACACGTACGGAAAAATCCACAGAGATAAGGCAAAAAGAGGCAATTAGCTGTAGTGAAAAGTAACCATCTCAATACTATTAAAATAAATACAGCAAAGGCATTGAGTAACTTTTGGACATAGGCTGTTCTGTCTATGATGGACAGTGCAATACAAATTCAAACTTATAGTGAATGAAAACTAACTACTGTTCAATTCTGATATAACTTCTCTTAAAAGTTTAACCTAATTTACTCAAGGAAATGTAAATGATTAAAGTAACCAATCTGCTGTGAAAAAGTCTATAAACTCTCTGTAACCTACACTTCAAAAAGTATATTTGAAAATAATGCCTTGTACTCGTATCGGTATCGGCAAGTACTTTAATCAAAGTACTCGTACTCGTTTCGGTTTTAGAAAAAGTATCGATGCGTCCCTAGTATTTTTGTGTATTACTGTTTGAATGTTTGTCAATATGTATTGCAGTGAATATGTATATGCTTACACATATATGCATTTTTCTTTATTTGCAAATATGAAAAACTGGAAAAAAAAAAATGAAAGAAAGTGTAAATGTGTTCGACATGCACAGTAGATTTTATGAAAACCATGAATTTCATAGTGAATGAAAAAGATAGTTCAGTTCAGTTGTCAATTCTACCACATGTTGAGCATTTACAGTGAATTCAAATGATCTCAAACTCCTGATACAAAAAGGTCATTGTTAAACACAGATCAATTTAAATATGTATACAGTAGGAGGCACCAAGGGGAGGGAAAGGGAGAGTTCCGGTTCCTGACAGCCTGGTGGATGAAGCTATCCTTCAGTCAGTTGCACCAAGCACGGATTGAGACTCCACTCTCATCACATGGAGGATTGAAGAGGCTGTGAGATGGGTGGGTACCTCTGAAGCAGCCAAAGAGTTATTATTGCATCAAATGCATATTATAATAATAAAACATAATATTGGTTATTGTCACTAAACCTGTTCCTTTAGAGAGTTTATGGTACCATTGCCCAATGCAAATGGTTTTATTTTGCCACTTTAAGATTGTAAAATATATATATATTTTTTTTTAATGAAACAGATACTGTATAGTAACCCCTGAAGTACATTATACGCGACTACAGTTGCATCCCTCATTGATACGTCGTTGTGGCGCCTGTGTCTTTGGTGCACAAATAAAAGGTAAATGGGTCAGGGAATGTGTTCGTTTGCGTGCCAAGGGATGCATCCATCGTACTGTAGCAACCGCCCGGACCATCTGACTCAGCCGCCTGTCACGGGACCAGGCAGATGGGACACACAAAACGGACCATGCACTGACAAGGTAGTTCGTCAAAGTTAGGCAAGAACAGTCACCGGGGTAATGTTTTGACAAGGCATTAAATGTCTCCTTCGCGCACGTCCTATATGTCATGCGCTAGATTGATGCGCACATACAGATGAAGTTATAAGACATGCCCGTAGGCCAAGTCAGGGATCCTCAGACTCTGCACATCTTGTGAGGATGAAAATTAGCTCTCTGTGTCACTCTGAATGTTGAAGTGTAGACAGTGGAATTGTGAAATTTTAAATTTGCAGGTTAAACTGAAGTCACAAATCCCTATTTAATAATTTGGATCAACTGTATTGTTTGTACCCGCAAATATCTAAGTGTCCATAGCATGTATACCATGTTTTCTAATCTAGAAAATGTTGCATGTTGTATTATTGACAAGTGAACGTGATTTTAAAGCATCGAGGAACAAAAACCAAACGGAAAATGAGAATGACAAATAAAACCAAATGTTTTCTAAATATAATCTCCCTGTAATTGTCTTAAAATGGTCAATAGGTGGCAGTCTTCATGACGTTTGGGTGCAATGATGTAGCTTTATTTTGAAGTGGAATTATTCAGGCTCAACTCACTTCACTTTTCCTACACTTTGTCCTCATTCACAACACTCCTGTTCATTAGCTATATCCATAGTTCAGACATCTTATTCAGTCGAGGACAATTACATTTCCCCCCGCCCCCTTTTTTAGCCTGAGGCCATGCCCCGAGCCCTTGGCAGACCTTTTACCCCATATCTATTTGTAATGATGTGTTTGGTTTACCACTCTTTCCTCCTGAACCTCAAATGAGTGGACACAACCCGGGGCTATGCCTGCAGACTGAGCTGCCACAGACGGTTTTGATATGTTTACATCTATACCAGAGGTCACTAAACGGCAGACCCATGCATCAGCCCATCCAGACCCGAACCTTGGATCCGAACTTTGGACCCGACCCTGAATCCCCTCAGACGAGCGTCTGCGTCTGCGCTCTCTCTCTCTCACTCTCTCTCTCCCTCCCTCTGGCTGCACCAGAGTTGTAAACTACAGCCCAGATGAACAGAAAGAGAAAGTTCAACATCTTAGCTCCATGATACTTTTTACATTTTTAGAAATGGTTTCGGAATGACAGAAATATGGCTGCTAAAAACAAAACCGGAGGACGCCCTAATTAAATATGCATGCGCTGTCGTGATGCACAAATAGCACGGCTGTTTCCCGATCGGCAGCGAGCAGGTCAGAAGCAGGAATAAACCTGGACTAAGCCAGGACTAAACCAGGACAAAACCAGGTCTAAACCAGGTCTAAACCTCGGATTAAACCTGGACTAAGCAGGACTCAGAGTGTTGAACTGAGCAAAGAGGAGAAACACATCACTGTCATATTATTATGTGCACATTGTGTATAACAGAGGCTACAGTAGCCTATGCACTCTGCTATTTAGGAGCCAAAACTTATTTTTAGGGCAAAAAAAACAATAACAGGATTCAATTGATTGCATTATTTTAAAATCACAGAAATATATTTTTTTTAAAAGGCTTAAAAATATTGATATAAATATGAATTAACTATGTCTGGACCTTTGCTTGACCTCTTTTTTTCTTCCATTTCGGACCTTGGTGAAATGTAATTTGTGAGCCCTGATCTATACTGTGAAGCCTGGAAATACCACATTATTAATAGGACATTAAGCATGGCTGCTGCACTGTCAAATCTTACCTGACATGTAGAGTTAAGGAGGCACAGCAGGAAAACACAATTTGAAAGGTACTTGAATTAAAAAGTGGACTGGTTATTTCAGCCCAGACGTTTTTATTTTAGTACGGAAAGCTAGAATTGTATCTTGGCGTAGGAATATTTTATTTTACCATGGAGTTGCAACAGAGGAGGACTGGGGTGGACTGCTGGGTGTGGGGGCAGAGTGTGATAGGTGCTGGGGGGAATCCGTATGGCATGGGCTAAAGAGGTGAGTGCGAGGGGGCTGGGAGCTGGTGAAGGTAGTCGGGGGAGGGGGGCAGTGTCCGCCGGCCAGGAAACGTGTGGAGAGGTGGGAGCAGGAGAGGGGGCAGATGGAGTGAGGGGAGAATCAAACCACAGAGTCCGATAGAAGTCCATTCAACCACATCTCTGTGAAACACATGAGGACGCGCTACCAATGTGCCCTGATGGCAGCGCGGCCAGCTCCTCGACCATGTTGGAGATTGAGCGGACGTTTCCCATAATAACAGAGGGCAGATATGGTCTTTTCTGTTTCTTGCAGCTCCCTCTGCAGCCTCTGTGTCTATACTCGGGAGCTGCTCCAGAGTCTAGACAAGTCGCTTTTTATTTGTAAACAGTAACTAAAATAATATATTTTTTCTCATATTTTTGTCAGTAATTGACATTTCTAAGGCGATGTTGACACGGCGACGAAACGGTGGTATATCTGACACACGTTTCTTTTACACAACAACGCATATCGTATTGTCAGAACGGCCACATCACAGCCCTGTCTGAACTGACTGGCTAAACTCACAATCTCATTATATTGTGTTGTGAAGCTTCTCACATTGATATTTAGTCAAATAATGGCCTGAAAATAATTTGCAATGACTTAGAAAGCTCTTGAGTTGCCCTAAAGTAATATTCCCAGGAAGTATAAGTTGTCTTCCACTGTGACAAAGGCGTGCACTGCATTTTCAGTGGTTTTGTTGACATGGCTTCGTTTTCATATAAAAGCAGATTGAAAGAGGATGAGACTGCTGTGTTTTCCTTGAGACTATTGCCATGAAAACGGCGCTAAATATACTTATATCCCGTATTCCCCAGATCATTCACGGCGTGCAACGCCTTTTCTCCTGCTTTTCAACCGCAATGTGTTAAATAAAGACTTACCGGTGCTGGTAGGCTTGGAGCAAACAACTACATCCATCCAACAAAGAATAAAATCTGCCTGGCCTATTGTCCATGTTATTTAGTAGGGGAAATAGGAGTACCCGGAGGAAACTGGTGGATAGCCTGAGAATGATCAGGATGTGCATCTGAAACATGCAGACAAACACAAGTCCAGTGGATCAGACCGTCGTGAGACAGGTTAGTTTTACCCAATTCATGATGTGTTGTTGCATTAGTAATACTAAAGGATCTTCCTAAAATCCTTTAGTATTTTGCTGTAGAATTCGTATAGGTTTCCTATATGATTTTACTCCATAGGATTCTATAGAGTAAAATCCTATAGGATCTTACAGTATTTTATTGGATAACATCCTATAGGATTACCTATGGGATTCTTATAGAATTCACAGTAAATTCATATAATGTATGCATACTTTCTTTAAGTATGCAATGTTTTGACTTTTTTACTATTGTTGATGAACACAATCGTCAATTGTGTTAATGGGGTGAAATGGGGTGAAATTTAACGATAAATGTTGGTAAAAACTTTTCTCTTTAAACTGAAGAGATTTTTTGAATTCCAACAAGTAACAAATTCCCTGGTTGAATGTAATGTAATAGAATAGAATAGAAAATCTTTTGGTATTTACAGAATCAACATTGGACATTGTTATCCATCTACTTTACCTTTAGTGTTTTGCGTCATATGGAGGATAGTGTTGACGACGGCCCTGCTTTATAATCAGCCAGAGTGACAACTCTTTGAGTTGTGCCTGCAGGCAGGGGCTGCAGTCCTGGAGAGGGTGTTATGCAAAGGCAATAGAGCACAGAGCAGTATTACAGGTAGAATTAGATAAGTGTGGCGCTTCACTTGATTGGCACATTCAATTTGCCCACAGCCATACAAGGTCTGGAGTGCAGTGGTGTGGGGCAGTCTGGAACGGGGGGATCACATGAAGGTAATATGCTGTAAGGACAGGACAGCTGGTGAATGGGTGAATATACACATTTTCAAGAAATATCTGCAGATTTGAGGATTTGATGTTTGCCAATCCATCAAGCAACGCAACAATTCTTAAACAGAATAGCAGCTGACAGTTTTTAAATACAATATCATACTGTTATTATGTTGTTTTTAAAAAATTATGTTTCGTTCAAATAGAAGCCGTAAAAATATTGATAAGATACAGATTGAAATAAATGTTAGAGCAATTGAGAGAGTCGAGAGCACTAAATTCCTTGGAGTATACATAGATAGATATTTAAATAAAAAAAACACATTGAATATCTAATGAATAAATTCATTAAATATGTCGGTCTATTGTTTAAGTTGAGGCACTGTCTTCCTCTTGATACTCTCCTAACTCTGTATCGGTCTCTGTTTGAACCACATATAAATGACTGCAATGTCATAATTATGGTGTAACACGTATCCTAGTTATCTTGAAAAACTGGAGATTCTTCAGAAGAAAGTTATACGTGTAATATCATGGGCAAACTTTAACTCTCCCTCAGATCCTCTTTTTTATGGTTTCAAGCTTCTGAAGCTCACTGAGTGCAACATACTGTACATTGGCCTAACAGAACATGGATATTTGCATTGTGGCAACAATTGAAAGTTATATTTTGTTACAGTGAAAAAATAAAATAAAAAACACTGAAAGACTCACAAATTGTTGGAATTTAAAGGGATTTGTCAAAATAGAGTCGGATTTGTTACGATTCTTGAAAGAATAATAGTGAGTATTAGTGTAAGGCTTTTAAGACAGTTTGCCCTGTCTCCTCTCTGGCAGGTTTCCAAAAGTGTAAACACACTGATGAGAAATTGGATTGGAAGTGAAACATTTGGAATGATAATTTACTAAAGGAGAACAGAGATGACTCACAGTACACTTAAATTGTTTTCAGATTTCTCTAATATTAACCAAAGAGTACAATTAGGGTTTTCATTTATAACGCTGATTGAAAATTCACACCAAATCTAAATTAAAACTAGACTAAAACAGGCCTAAACCAAGACTGAAAATGAACTGCTCCATTTCATCTTCATTGCCTTAAGAAAACTCAACCAATAATGGTGATCTACATAACAACTGCTGACTGTAATTACATCTAAAAGCTCAAGATCATCTCCAAAAAGCAACAGTTTATTGCCTGACTGATGTCTAGTGGTCGGGTATTTTAAATTGATGAGTATGGATATGGACTTGGATGAAAGCAATCAGTTTTTACCCTCACATTTAATGGCCTCAATTTGAAACAGAAATATATGACCTAAATAGCGTCCACATCTCTAAATGGTGAGAAAACCACAAGAGAATTCGATATAGTGAGCCAAATAGGTTTTTTTTCTTCTTCTTCTCTTACTGACTCCTAATGCTTGGAGTTTGTATCTTTCTGGCAGCTGCAAATTCCAAACTGACACATAACCCTGTATCTACATTATAAACAAAGCATTCTGTTCTTGTCAAGCCTTTTTTCTGCAGGACACCAACACTTGAGTCCACGTTATTCACATAATCACAAGCACTTACTATGTAAATGTGAAAACGGCCCGACCGCTATGAAGGTAGAGGGGAGATATACATAGTCACTGAAAATTCATCACGCCAGGGACTAATGCATTTCTGCTTAAGTCAGCAAGGGAGATGTTAATGCCGCAGTGAGAATTAATGGAAGTATTGGCTTACAAACATTTGGTGATACATTATCGTAGCTCCAGGCAACGGGCTTCTTAGGGGTTGTTTTTCAATTGCTGAAGCCCGCAAGGAGAGTACTTCCTGTTTTAATTAGATACACAAATAGTAAATAAACATCATGCTTTTCGGTCACCAGATATCTTCCACAGAACTATCTTGCAATGAATATATACTGTATATACAGTCCCGATCAAAGGTTTAGGACCACTGGAAAAATACTGCAAGAAGAAATGGGAGTAAGACAAACTTTTTTCTTTTTTTTTTTTTGCGTGACGCTTTTATTGAAAACAACAAATAACTGAAAAGGGCTGTTTTGCAGCTGATCAAAAGTTTAGGACCACATGCCTATAAAAGGCCAAATCTTTGCAAAAATATGGATTCAGTGCCATTTTCTGTCAGGTATTCACACTGTCATGACGTCCTGATGGCAAAGGGGGAAAAAAGGTTATAGGGGGGTTGGGTTGTTGAGCTGCCTGAGCAGGGCCTCTCGCAGCGCGCCATAAGATAGTAAGATAGACATTTAGAATGTCTTTAAACATCCTGAGGGTTATGGAACAAAAAAGTCAAGAGGAAGACCCAAAAACAATGTCACCTGCACTGAGCCGGAGGATCCGATTGGCTGTCCGTCAAGACACTGGATGATGCTCGACCCACATAAGGCCGTTACTGAAGCCGACTGCAGCCCAATGTACTGTATGTGACATGCGCTATAGTAGACTGGTGAATCATAGCTTCTATGAATACCAGCACATACCATGATTAGCAAATGCAAAGATAGCAACAAGTAGTCATCTGTCACCCCTGTTTGTTTGTTTTTACACAGCCCCTGAGCAACACGGTTTTTAGCGTATTTCTATTTAACATATTTCTCATTGGAATTTACCACAGTGTACTTTGATTGCTGAAATATAGGTCTTCTCTCTGTTGCTTCGATGTTGCCGTCTTGAAATTGCAAAAGCAATCAGAATAATTTCCACTTCTTTAACAGCGTGTAAAAATCTGTTCGCTTTCAATATCCCCCCTCCCCCCCCCCAGAATCAGGTAATAATACAATATCTTTTCACCTAGTGAGTACATTTTGTCTTGTATTGTGTGTAATCCGGTGATACATTTTCATAACCTATTGCATTTCCTCTTAGACAAAAACAATACGAAAAAAAATAGTTACATTTGCTAGGTCCTTTGTCTACTGCAAAAAAAAAACAAAAAACAAAAAAAAATGTTGTTTACCATTTTTCCATTACTGGCAGCAGGTGCGGGCTGGGACTCAGTTTTCTACCCAGGAATTTGGAGCAGACCGGCCCGTAATTATAGCTCCATAATCGTGCGCTGGTCTCAAGTACAAGAGGTCGCTGGATCAAATACCACACAATTTCTAACGATTCCTCTTTTTACATGGGCCGCTGCACATACAGTCAGAGCCTGATACAACCACACAATCAGCACCAAGTTATATAGATACAAATATTTAACTGTCCACTTTTCTACCTTTCACTGCCTTTTTCCCTCTTTGCCACGGACACTTGTCTCCGCTTGATTAGACTGCACCAACTTGAACTAAAGCGGAGGGGTGTTCCCCTTAAACACCCCTCTGAGTTAGTCAAATGGTATCTCCCTGCCACAAGAATGAAAAGTTCGATGCGAACATTTTTCAGATTTTCATACATCAGTCGTTATTTTGATATATTTACCTGACAATTACACTTGTGTTACTTGGTTTATATCTGAAACAGCAGCCCAGGCTTTTGCTGCAGCCCATTTAAATCCTTTAGGCCTGGATTAGCACAACTGTGAGTCTGTTATTAATTCATTTCATATTCTGATGGCCTGGCCCAAAAAGCACTGGAACCTAGTGGCCCACCGGGAAACGTCCCGACTCTGCCTATGGCCAGCACGCATCTGGGGAGCAGATAATAAAGTTTACCAGCAGAAAACGTTCGAGTTATGTTGTAACCCTGGTTCTCTGAGTGGAGGGACTATCTCTCCAAACCAATACGTAGTATGGGGAATGACCTCATTGCCGTGAGTCGTGTGGAAACTAAGACACACCAGCCGTGCTGGGAACGCCCCTGGCTTTTCTTATAAAGCGCATGCGCTGTCGTGCAATCGGTGATAGATCCTCTCTCTCTCTCTTTTCTAGGAGACTGAGCTGGACTATGCCTGCTGCCTGCTGTGTTACACGAGAAAATATTACTATTCACGATGAAGCATTTAGAGCAAATTAAAAAAAAACATTTTAATCCAATTTTCTTCAATTAGCCCACCCTTTTTGAAGCTAGCTATAGCACCGAATGGCTCACTCGAAAAAAATATAACCACATTTACAGTATATGTGCAGTACATGGCTTATCTATGGGGGAAGGGTCGGATAGGATCTATCACCGGTTGCACGCCAGTGCATGCACTTTATAAGCAGAGCTAGGGGCATGCCCAGCACAGCTGGTATGTCTTAAATAAGTTTCCACATGACTGACGGCAATGAGGTCATTCCCCATACTATGCATTGGTTTGGAGAAATAGTCTCGAACACGATCGAGAACGGCTGGTTTAGAGTGTAGTTCCTTTTTAAGTTGCGCTGTGGGTATACACCTTCACTGTATAAAACAACTTAATAATTCAGCTGTATCAACTGGAGGTAAGTAACTTTATGATAGTATCAATATGGAAAAGAAGTGCATTCAAAGCCCTTTATTATTTTTCTTCTGTCTTTGTTTGAGTGTGAGATTTGGAAGTTTAGATATCACAACAGTCTTTAGGGCCCAGCGCAGCAATTTCCTGGATTGTTCCTTCCCGCACATTTGAGTGTCACTCATAACTGTGGTTGTTGGGCTGAAAAATGTCCACTGACAAAGAAATAGTACTGAAAGCAGAGTAAGACACTATAATGTTCCAAAATGGAACAAAACAAAAGATCTAAAGGCAGAAGGTCAAATCCTACAATCAGGAGGCCCACTTGTAACTGTAACAACAAACATAAGTGCACTTGAAATTTCAGACCCCTGCAAACACCCATTACACAGTATACAAAACGCTATCATTTAGAAGGCAAAGTGACAGCGGGCCATGAAGTATTGTATCTCTCTCTAAAGTGGTTTACAATTGGGCATCTCTAACAGTCTAAAGCACTATATAGGAGTAAACAACTTAGTGAGAAGTGCTGATGAGTCAAACTGAAACAAAGTGTCCTTGTTGAGCATAAATTGTTGGCCCAAATGTATTAAGCAGGAGAGGAAAATTAATCAGGGAAAATTTATTCTGTTTTCAAGTACCGCCATGAGCTGATGTTACTCCCATTGGTGGCAGTGGCTCAGGCGGTGGAGTGGTTCTCTTATGACCAGAGGGTTGCCTTTTTCAATCCTGGCTCCCAGTAGTCCTGTGTTCTTGAGCAAGACACTTCAACCACTTAAAACCTGTTGCTTATAAGCGAGGTTGGTGCAGATTGGCAGTCATGTCTCTGGGAGTCAGCCCATGGGCAGCTGTGGCTTTAGCTATGGATGGAATCGAATCAATGATGCAAAGCAATTCAACCTGGATAGACTCACACAGACAAAAGCAGCGATTAGGGAGATTTATTGACATGTGTACTGTATGAGTTTTGGCGATCAGACCCCGGCGGTAGACATCGATGTATAGTCAGTGTAGTTGAACGCTTGGAGTTAGGGATGTCTTCCCCCGGAGCCTGGACACTGGTGGTGGTATGAAGGACCCGGATGATGCAGCAGGTAGAAGCCGTTGACGAAAGAGGCAGAGATGGGGTGGAGGTGGGTCGCAGCGCAGCTGGAAGCGAACGGACCATGATTGCTGGGGCTTAAAAGCAGGACCGATGGCGATGATTGGCTGCTACAGAGGTGCGGCTCTTACGCTGATGGCTGAGGTGGAGGTGTGGCCCTCTCAGGATAGATCATTGGCTGGAGGTTGATGACGCTGGGGTTTGTCTACCAGGCTGAATTAATGCCTAGGCTTCATAACAACTAAGTGTCTAAAAAGTAACAGATCAAATATAGTACTAAGATGTATCACTTAATATACACCGAGGGTCCAAATAAAAAAGCAACAACCAATCAAGGTTCAGGAACATTTTTAAAACAGTTATTTATTTTCAATTTCTTTTCTTTTTTTTGACAGTAAACAGAAAAAACGAGGTTATCAGTGTCAATTTTGCACATCATGTATATGCAAATATCACACATATATATACATACGGGTATATATACACATATACATACACACACATATACACACACATTCTCACTGGTTTTATGCAAATATACATAACACAGGTACAATATATCTGCACATAGATTATTATTTTTTGTCAAAGTTTAAGTTCACCACACTATTCATTCAGGTTAGTTTTATGTCAAACGTATAAAACATATAAACCTATAAATTGATCGTGAAACTTTTTTTTTTGTGCTCACATTGATAAGTTTAACAACACAAGGGTATTTAGCCTATCTTTTTTAGCTTAAACTACATCAGTCTCTGAACAAATGAGACACACTGGCTTTGTGCCACCACAGGTAAAACAAATAAGTGTGCACCAGTCCATTCTTGTTTATAAGTTAACTTATACTTTACCCCTAATGCCCACAGCTCATTGACTGACTTGAATCACGTGCGGCCTCTAGCTGGCTTTAGACTGAAAGGACGCTCCGCTCGGCTGTACCAATAGCAGAAGAAGTGGCACGAATGATGTTAGAATAGAGACGGTTGGACAACCTGCATAAAAATGTATTTAAAAAAAGACTCTCCTTAACATAAGAGCTCCCAAGATTAAATCCTCTGAATAAGAACGAGATCTGGGAGGAAGTGGTCTGCCAACTTTGCAATCATCCATCCATCCATCCATCCATTTTCTTCCGCTTTATCCGGGGCCGGGTCGCGGAGGCAGCAGTCTCAGCAGAGATGCCCAGACTTCCCCATCCACGCACACCTCCTCCAGCTGTTCTGGGGGGTCCCCGAGGCGACACCAGGCCAGCTCGGAGACATAGTCCCACCAGCGTGTCCTGGGCCTTCCACGAGGAATCAATCAAGCAGAAAGTTCACTTAAGATCAAGGACATCATTGGCAACACATGTACCGGACGGCAAGGGTTAGGGGCAGCCCATTTCCAGCAGTGGTCAAAATCAACTCCGAAGGTGAGGCCAGCCCTAATCCAGAAAGAGGTATGGAACAGGGAGGAGGAGGAAAGAAGGACTAAGGCCATTGGACTCGGAGCTCAAGGAGCTTGGACAAAGTGGGAGCGATACCTAAAAGGGCAATTACATGGCCTGAACTGTGGCAAATGGAGCTGTTTCGTATTTCCTTCTTACTCAGAGCTGTCTATGACACCATAACCTGTTACCTGCTGTTCCCCTGATCAGGGGGCTAGGGTTAGGTTTAGGGTTAGTTAACCCTAATCAGGATATGATTAGGGTTAAGAACGGCAAAAGTAATGCAAGTTGTGTTTCACTCACACAGATCTCATGCATATTTTTAGAAGGTAGAAGGTCTTGGCTTTCACATGAGGTATCACACTGGTACATAGGCTGTAAGCTCTCCAGTCAATACGCTTTGAGATTTATAAATGAGATAAATTATTGTTAATCATAACCCTAAGGTGGCAGTTAACAGGTAAACAAAACCAGTCAACCTTCACAAGTGGGGAATGAGGGAGGATCACTTGTCCAAGCTGTGTGGGTCCACTTGAACCATGGCCCATATTCTGTCAGCCTGTAAAATCGCCAAGGTGGCGCCATGATAAAGTGTTGATGGTACTGGCGGACATTCTCGAGCAAGAGAGGACCAAGAAACATCCGTCAAAAACTAAAGAAGCCTATCATTGCCTTCGTAAAAGCAGGGCAAAAGTCAGTGGTCTATGGTGAAGGGAAAAAGCCTGCTCCATTCGGCACAGGGATTGTAAATGGTGCCTGACCTGGGTAGGAAGCTCATCTTTCCAGTGGTGATACTGTCCATAACTCTTATGCCACATATTATTATCTGGTCTCAAGAAGGGAAGAAAGTCCTTCTGGTGGAGTTGACTGCCCCTTGGGAAAAAGGTTGCGAAGAGACAGCGGAGAGAAAGAAAGCCAAGTACCAGCAGTTGGTACAGGACTGTCGGGCCAAAGGATGGTCAACTTGGCTATTTGCACTAGAGGTGGGGTGCAGAGGTTTTCTAACCAACTCCATGTGGAACTTGTTGACCAAAGTTGGAGTGAGAGGACAAAAGCGGCAAGCTGCTACTCGGAGGTTGGGAGAAACGGCGGAGAGAACCTCCTGTTGGCTCTGGCATAAGAGGAAGGACCTTAACTGGAAGCCCGGAGGAGAGGGGCAGTGACTGGCCATCACTGCCGACCCACCAACTAGAGAGGTTGTGGTTAAGGGTCGAAACACTCCATGAAGGTTGGGCACCACCTGACAACTGATGACAACTCCTCCGGGCCAAAGCTACAGCTACTAACAATTGCTGTTATGTAGGGATCACTGATGTAACTTCAATTTTATAAAATCATATATGCTGATATACACAGTATTTCTGTAAAGTAGTATTTTGCTGTGCATCACTGCATATTTTCTTTTTTCTTTTTATCTGAACTGTACGATTAAGCAACTATGCAACCTTTAAGCATGCACGGGAGATGTTGACCAAAGGTTAATGTCAATCATGCATTAATGCATTTCTATTCATTTTTCAATCTTACCAGTTACCCCCAATACTACCCCAGTGGAACATCAGACATCATTCTGCCTGACACCCACCCGCAGTTTACAATACGTCAGCAGCATGTCCTTATTTTAGAAGGTAGATAATACTATTCATATGTTCGATAGTCATTCAGGTATTTTGAGTAACACTGTTTACTTGTTTAATCCTACTGGAACACTCTGATCTGTATTACCTGGATTTGTTGCTGTCACGGGTTTGTTTTCAGACTTTTCCGAAATGATGGCAAGGTCGAAGGTTTCGCTCCACAGGCTTTTATTTTCCAGATCCAGTGATAAAGTATGTACAGTGCAGTGAAAAGGAGTGTTAAAACAAAGTATTTACACAGGACTCACATGCGGCAGCCACACAGTGCCATCTCCAGTCCCAACAACCAACTCCCCCCAGAGCCCAAATGCTCCCCTTTAATACCTCCTAGCCCCTCCCCGGGAAGACCAACACTAATTGAAAGGGGTATTAAACATTCACCAAAAATGGACAAGAAGCAATAGAAACATTTACACAGAAATAATGAGAACAAATTGCCCTACATATGACAACCTAAATTAAACACAATAACTCAATAAATCACGACATAGTAAACAACTAACACAATGGTTCAGTCCGTGACCAGCTGGTTGCCAAGAGCGCGCCACAATGCGCTATTTGACGCGCAACCAGGAAGCACCTCGGTTTGCCACACTACCAGAGGCAGACTGACAGCAGCAGCAACAGGTGAGAATGTCCGGTGTGGGTGTGATGCGTGGCGTGTAGGCAAAGAGTGTGCACCCTCGTGCACTACAACGGGGAGAACCAGTCTTTAACAGAGGGTCAGGTTGTGAATGCACGACCGCGGGAGCTGAGCAGTCAGGGGAAAGAGTGAGCACACCCGTGCTCTCCCGGGCCAGGGGAGAGAAAAAGGCATGCAAGGTCTGAGTGACGAGGGAGTTACTGGCGCCCCGTCACAGTTGCCTACTGTATTAAATAAAACCTGAAGTGGCCTTTGCAATTATAATACAATTTAAGTCACTGTTTTCTAAAGCAAAAACATAGTATACAGCTATCAATGATATGGAGATAAGGGAGCTATATATAGTTTCGAGAGCAGGACCATACCTCAACCACGCCCCTTCTGGCCGGCAGACTATTTAAGCCCACTAATTACTGACCTCGTCCTCTGGTTCCGGGCTTCCGGCCCCACCCTTCCTCCCCTTTTAAAGATTTTGTTTTACTTCGTCTGTTCTCTTACAGGTTCGGGGACGCGAGCCCGGGAGCTCACCCTGACGAATCCCCAGTACGGCTTTGTTTTCATCGACATGCAATACGTTTTCATCTATGCAATAAATCATTATTCGTTGCAGCTCTGAGGTTGTGGTCCTTGGGAGTGAAAAAAGACATAACCAAGGGGATTGTGCTCTGCTTGGGACAGGCATCAAACCAGCAACCATTTGGTTTGTGGATGTATGCTCCACCACAAATACATAAACACTTACTTCTTTGTATTAATTTGTTGGCTTAGGTTTTGAGACTCCCATCAACAGCCGTCTGAAGTCTGCGTCTGCAGAGCAGCATGTTGATCAGGCAGATTGCAGCTTGTACATACAGTACATATCTGCCTCCCCACACTCAGCCTGCAGCAGTGGTCTCAGCCGTCTGTCCTGGTTTATCCTCTTTTATCTCCAGTTGGTTTGTTCGATAGCGCTTGGTCAGATAGTGTCCTGCCTGACGCCGTCTGCTCTAGAACTTTTTTCTTCCTCTTATCAACTCTCTCTTTAGGTTGATGATTTCTCTAAGTACTGTATATTTTAATGATTTCTCATCTTTCAAATGGGCTAGATTTGCATGCCCTCTCTCCGTATGTTCCCTTGATCATATATTTTCATTGAACCTTGATTGGCAACGGCAGGGTTCGAACTTGTTATGTGCATGTCAACACGAAACCCATGATCAAGCCTACAAAAGCTTGGCCTATTATGATTAAGAATGCACATTTATGCTGTCAGCATTGACTATGACAGTATAGATTTTAGAAGATTTTAGAACTAAAGTTACATTTTGGCTAGCAGTGATGCAACAACACCACCTGGAGAGATGGCTCCAGGACCAAACCAACCTTAAAATTCAGAAGAAGGCCGCGCTTAGTGTGTGCATAAAGCAAGACATGAGGCGAGATATACAGTGCACTGTATATATCTAACTGAAGCGGAAACACCATCTGAAAAAAGGAGGAAAAGCTTTATGACAACGCAGCAGCTGTGGTTTGAAATGCCTTTATTACACGCTTCAATAAACGTATGTAAACACGGATGCGGACACAATAAAGGGCGCACTGTATTACAAACATGTTTTAAACAGGACTTTATCATGACATGATTGCTAGACAGGCAGGTACTGCACACTCCAAATCCACACATATTGAAATCATATCCAGGAGAGGCAGGAGAGATGAAAGCGGCGAGGTTTGCGTTATGTGTCAAGTGTCAGAGAAAGGTAGGCTAGTAAAACTATTCCACTGTCACTAAAGCACAAGCAAAGAATCGGGATACAATGTTCATTCACAAATTAGTGCTCAGCAACAGCACTTCATAATCACGCATCAGCAGCAGCGGCTCCGTTTATTTGTGTACAACGCATGAAAAATGGGAGTATTGCAGATTTATTTTTGTTCAGTGTATGTGAAGGTTTGGGTTGGAAAACTGAGACCCATTTTTAGGGTCGGGTGGGTAGGGTTTGATTGTTGGTTGTCAGGTTGAGTTGGATGGAGTTGGGGAATCACTATACACACCATGGTTCGTACTCTATGCGGCTCTGATAAGCCCCCTTAGTACTTCAGTTTACCCATCAATGTAAAGTACAAGTACAAATGCTCCAGAAGGGTCTATAGACTCTTAAGGATGCATTGCTCCTGTCTAGAATGCATTGCTTCTGTTTGGGTGCCCAAGTTGAAGAATAAGTCAAATGTACAGGACAACCATATAAAGGTTTCCAAGTTGTCGTCTTTTCTTCATTGCAACATCTCACATAAATCATACCTCTATTTTGTTTATTCCTTTCCTCGTTTGTGTGATGTGCAGTGTGTTTGCTGTTGTGCAGTGTCCATACACAGTGAGTGTTTCCTCTCTGCATGGATGAGGATAGAAGTGTGGCTGGCAGCGTTGGCACCGCTCAGATAATGGAGAGGTGAGAGCATATCATACTCTCAGTACCCATGTGGAAGGGACTCTTTGAAGATCCAATGCTGGACTGGAGATGGGGTCACATGGCCTTGCCAGTCAAGCACAATTAAAACCCCAGGCTCTCTAAAGAGATAATGAGAATGAGCTTCCTCTATTCCCCTCTGATTATGTTTGAATGCAGGCTTGGATTTCAGTAAATATGATGCCAAGTTCGGCATAGTGCACCACCAGATGACTTCTCATCTATTGATGATTATTAAAAATGCTTTCTTGTTCACTTTGAGGAAATTACCTTTTTTCCTCTTTGTTTTGTTGACTCTTTTTTTTGTAGAATCCACCTAACCCTTTCCTCTACATCTTACTCACGATATACTCCAACTAACACAATATTTACTGTAGCATACCTAAATATCTGAAGGTCTAATCTTTCTCAAGATTGAGACTCTTGACTCGCTCACATTTTTAGTAAATGTTTCATCTAATTTATGAATAACCGTGTATTTTATTATTAAACTTTGTACATTTTAGATCAAAAATACAGTATCCATCCATCTTCTTCCACTTGTCTATTGCCAGGTCATGGGGCAGCCCGGATCATTCTGCACCAGCCTCTTGCTGAAGGTGCGTTCATGAGAGGACGGCCCAAAGACTCCCTCTCAGCGGTAACAGGCACTGCCAAATCGGGCGAGCTAACTGGCCTTGTTTTTCTCTTGTCACAAGAGGCTTCTGAAGAGCCCTTTGTCAGACCCCTCAACTAGGACCTGTTTGTCGTTGAAGACCCGACAAGCGGCACGGAGCCCTATACAACATTGCTCCTAGAATCATTAGGGTGAGGAGGGGCAAAATACAGCAACATCATTTCATTCAGCGTAACATGAACTGTGTTTTCACTGCTCAGATTGTTTTTATATATAATTGTAGTATGTTGATATGTTGATATGTGAGTAGCACACACATCCCATAAACAGTGCATTGACTCATTGCCCTCTTCTGGAGAAAATGCACCACAGCATCCTCCCACTTTCTTAATATGCCATTGCCAAGCCAATACTTATTGCAGTCTATTCCCAGACATATGTTTGTTTATATTTGCAGAGTGATTCAGTTAAATATGATATTGGATTTTATTTTATTGCAACATTTCTCATATTGCAAAAAGGCATTAATCATCTTGGTTTCTTCCAAAAAACAAAGTCTCACAGTATGTCTAGCTTGTGTTAGTACAAAGGTATAGAACAAAGAGAGACGCTATAGTAAAGGAGGGTGAGGTAGCAGGTTAGATTTCCATATCTGCTTGGTATGGTATATCAGTACCCAGTAACATAATCTGGAAAAGTTGACAAAGGTGGCTGTAAAGGTGAAGGGAATAAAAGACATAACATTTCTTCATGTACAGTATAAAGGCTTAGTGTCCAAACAATCATAGTGTCCATTAAAAGATGTTGATTTTCAGAGAGGGAGGGGCACTTCTGTGGAGACTTTGTAGAGTGGAAGGAAAAACTATGCAAACCCTTTGGAATTTCTTACAGTACATTTCTACCTAGGTCACAAAATGTGGTCTTTATTAAAATCACAAGAATGAGTAAACAGATGACCTTGTAGTGACCCAGTGGCTGTATGAAGGTCAGCACTGGTGCCTTTACTTTCCGTCACAGTGGTCTCGAAGATGCTCCATGATCAATTGTTGAAGGTTTTCACTGCTGACGGAGCCTCTCACCAGAAAACCTACAAAACAATTGATCCTGGAGCGTTGTAGAAACCACGGTGATGGAAAATACAGGCGCCATGCTGACCGCTCATACAGCCACTATACAGCCACAAGGTCAAATATGCACACAATATCAACTTAATTTTCTTGCATAAAAAGTTGCATAATGAACCTTTAAACTAATACCACCTAAACAATGATATGTTGTCATATTTTTATTGGCCATAACATGTAAACAATCCCTAGAGAAATTCCAAAGAGTCACATACCTCCCACTGTGTATATTCTCCCTTTGTCTATGTGGATTTTTGTGTACTCCTGTTACTCCCAGCAACCTAGAGAATATAATCATGGTTTTACATCTGATGGGTAATTGAATGAAGCTCCGGTCAAATGCTGAGGACAGATATCCCTACAATATTTTGGCTATGAATCCAAATATGCCATGTGCATTATATGATTACATTATGGTGTCATTTATCAAGACTGGTGCTAAATAGTGACAGCAAGCTGGACAATAATCTGTGGGCATGTTGCACCTAATTTACTGTCTGAAAATGCATGTATTACAGTAATAGGGCCCTATATCTGATATGTAAATGAGACAATGCTGCTTGAGTAAAAAACGTGTGAATGACTGCTGATACTCCTTGTGCACATGAGAAAACGCCTAGTAAATGCCCCCTAAGGTTAGTACAGTTAAATATGATACGATTTCCACAACGTTCAACAGATTCAAATTGATTGATTTCATTTTGTCAGTTCATTCCTGATGTAGTGCTCAGGCAGATGTGTTTCCTCCCCTCAGCTAGGCCAATGACATTTGCACCACCACACCACCATTGGCATGTCGTGTTTGTCCCGCGCTCTGACAGAATGACAGTCCTATAGAGAAATTAAACGCCACTAGCTGTCAGCGAGAGAATGAAGCCAATCTTCCTTCTGGTTCAGCATAAGGGACAAGTCAGAATAATGCAGAGAGCAGCAGTCACGGTATGCAAAATTGATATTGACCCTATATTGGCCTGATGGGGAGAGCAAAATGGAAGAGTGGCTATTTATTCAGCGCTGTATTTTGTCATGTTCTCAACAATGCCTCTAAGGGGTAGTGCCATTATGGTTGTCGTGCCAGAATGGATAACTCCAGCAAAACCCATTCTGGTTCGTTTCTGAAATCCAATCATGGACATGCAGAAAGCACTAATCAGGTTTTATGTCAACATAAGTGATTCTGAGTGCTGTCCTTCAGAGTACACTGTTCTGTAGTCCACATGCAGGGCAGGCATCGCAGACACGCAAATGGTTTTATAACAAGATGACCAACTTCTTTATAATTGGGACATAGGTACAGTGGCATAGTAGATTTACAGTAATCTTGTGCATTCAGCGGGGAAATGTGTTAGTAATGGTAGTGAAAATTTTAAATGATAACAAGGGACATTTTAGTGTATGTTAAGTGTGACATCACACACAATAACCAAGCTACTTCCGGGTCCAAACTGTTGAGAGTTCCAATGTCAAACACAGCAAAAAACACAACTTTATCTGAATCTCCTGCTGAAATAACAGCCAATAACGTTTTACACCTAATTAGAATAATATAGCTCACCATTTCTCCAGGCAAAATTAAGATATTTTATATTTAAAATAAGACTTCATGGTGTATGATAATTAATGCTAGAAAAGCATTACTAAAGAAGATCCAGTCCAATATTTCTTTGCGATCAGATGTTTAAAAAGAGCATTGCAGTCAGCTCTATAACGCTATAGTAAAATCAGCAAAATCTCATTATAATGAATAGGGCTAGAGTTCCATTCGACCAGGAAGTGGAGCGATGACATCATCACTTAACAAAAGTATTGACAAGTGGCTGTCAAAGTTTTTCATTCCATTACTTCAGTAAAAGTACAAAATTGTACTGGTCACAATTACTCCAGTTAAGATATAGTAGATACTGAAGTATTTTCTACTGAAAATACATGAGCAATCAATGTAAACTGTAGACAACTGTGTGGCTTCATAAACATGAAGATCTTTCCCGGATTCACAACCCGGAAACACTACGGTGACAAACCTTGTTCCTTGTTGTGAGTCAGGGTATTAACAGCACATCTGCACGACACCACGTACTCTGCACTGCATGGCTTTTAAATTTGACAAAATATGCAACCAACTTCATACCTTTTCTTTTTATATAGAATTGTTGTGGAGTAGAGAGTTTTATATAAACATTTACATGCAGGGTAATAAAAGTAATAAGTTCTCAACAAAAAGACAACTCAAATTAAGTGCATATTTTTAAAGATGTACTATAAACGTCCATCACTTTCTTTAACATTGAACCTTTTCATCAATGTGTGGCAACAGTGCCTCAGACTAGGGTAGACCATGACTATACTGGTCAGTGTCTGTGTATAAATGAGAGTGTGAATGGTTCAGTGGTTCCTTGAAAGAAAAGTCTTTGAGTTCCGAATGTAAATGGAAAAGGGCTATTTAAATTAAGACAATTTACCATGTAATGTTTTGTAACATTTTGACAATAATACCGAGTGATTACAATGGATTGACCAAGTCCACTTAAGGCCTAGACCATTTTTCAGACACGTATCAAGCTGTCAGTCTGTCAGCATGTTTGGAAGTGGCAGTCCTGCTTCAGTTAAACCATTACGGGTGCACCCTGAAAGCCATTACCAGCAATGATGGAATGGAATCCCATGGGTACAATGGCCGGACAGTTACATAGATGGCAGGTGCTGAGGATGACCAGGCAACATGACGAACGCTTATAGCACCTACAGCTCATACTCAATTACAGACCTGGCCCAACGAAATCCACAAATGAATTCAACTTATGGAGCAGTTGCCATTTGGATCACGCTCGAATGGGCTCAAAAACCTTTAACAGATTTCTGAAAGAGGTTTCTCAAAGTGAGCATTTTGAACCAGGCAGCGCGGTGCTTGGCGATGTGAAAAAATGACATGGATTCATCCACCAAAAACTTTATTAGAAGAGTTGAGATTGATTCCTTGTGGTCGTCTTCATGCCAACCCCTCAGTTGCACCAAATTAGATTTCGCCCTCTTCTAATTAATTACAAAATGTGGCTATACAGTACCAGATGTCACATTGGCACACAAAACAATGGGACTGCAGAGATCTGGAGTTTAGCACACGATTATAGAATTATGGATTACAAAACAATAGAAATGTTCTTGTAGAAAAGGTAGAGAAAATGTCAGCGAGGGTATTTCCGACTGCCCGGGAAAAGCAGGAGGTTAGAACTGGGCCAGGTTTACATAAAGTGTTGGAGACAGGTAGTACAATGACGCGACTTGACGCATAATTATAGCAAAGCTGCACATTGCTTCCCCACATCCCTCAAACTACAAACTGACAAACAGACATCTCGTCTCAAGACCCCAGGGCTGAAAGGGTTCTGGGGTTGAAGCGGTTTGGACCCCTTCTTGGGTGCGAAGCGGTTCAGATTTGGCTTTTGAAACACTCCTGTCAAAACGAGGCTATGGAGACTGGAGTAGGCTAATTGTGTCATATACCCATTTTATTTTTAATTGTGTTTTGCGGCAAACTGCCCACTGCCCCTCCTCCTCTGCGTGGAGAAGCTGCTCCAAACAGTCTAAGCCTTTTGACTGTTTGGAGCACTCAAAAGGGGTTGCATCTCACCCAAAAAGCTGAAGAGGCTTTTGCTAATGTTTGTGAATACTGATACTAGAGTGTGGTGCATCCATGTAAATGAGAGTCTTGCTCATATTTCTACTACATTGTGTCACTTAACTTAATTATACACATTTCTAACTAAAATCCTTTGGGTTTAAGGTCACGTTTGGGGGTTTTATTCATGGTATATTCAATCACTGTTAAGGTTTTCGTGGTATACTTAAAGGCACTATACCTGTTTTTTTTTATTATAATTTTTTTCAGTAATGGAACAAAGTGTATTTTGTTCTCCTTTAGATTATTGTAAACTCAGACATTTGCTGGAAAAACACAGGGCATCTAATCATAAAGCATTTGTAGCAAAAGTCTGAACTAGTTTTCTTGTATTTGTTTGGACTACAGCAAACATTTTAATTCATTGTTTGTATTAAAAATCAAAAAATCAATAGGTAAAGGGCCTTTAATAATGGATATAATAATTATACATTTCATAAGTTTATTACTGTAAAATTAAAATCTTAAATATATAAATTGTTCAAATTCAAATGTATGTCCTATACTTACCTGTTTAAACATGATTAATTTAAATTACATCAGTGCTTAGAGTCCATCAAACTACTGCTGGCCACCGTAGTGGTGCCTAATGCGAATAACAATAAATAAAAGTCCTATGTCGTTTTATTAAAATTATTGTCATTGTTTCGCTTTCCCTTTTCCAGATCTGACTGTATCTCATAAGGACTCTAGACTGTCCAATGCTATGTTTAGCATCAATACAGCGTCATGATTTATCTGTGTATTGATATATGCTAATTGATCAAGTGTCTCAGTTTTACATAACTGTATTATCTTAAGCAAATCCTGTGTCAAAGGTTACACATACAGTATGAAACTCTTATTCTGAATTAGGGACCAAGAAGAATTGACGGTATTGTGCTACTGTATGTATTCTTAAAAAAAAATAAAAATGTATAGTATATTTATTAAACAATGACACAATAAAAAAGTGATGAAAGAAGTGTGAAAGAGTGACCAAAACGTGACCAAAAAGCGTCAAAACATTAAAAAACCACAAAAAGCCACAAAAGAGCCATAAAAATGTGACAAAAGCGCAACGAAAAAGCGTTAAAAAGCTATGAAAAAGCAACAAAAAACTACAAAAACAAAAAAAGACATAAACGCTTAAAACATGTGACAAAAATGCGGCAACAAAAAAGTTACAATTAGCTTTGTAGGTCTTAGTTTTCAAATGAGGTGTTACACTGGCCTAAAGGCTGTGTGCTCCAGCCAAGCTTTTAGATTTAGGTAATGTCAAACTGGAGAAAATGTGCTCAGTTCAGGTGGGAGTTAAGAGGTTAAAAGAGGACTGAAAACATATTTAATGCAGTAACTTGTTTACCTTATAAATCCTTTTCATAGAAAAACCACAATTGCAACTTGACTGCCACCGGCTCAGTGCACCAATACACACTAATGGAATAAATAAACAGTATTTATAGTTGAGTGAAAAAATGTATCTCCATTGTGTAATTGGATATACAGTATCCCTCTCTCCCTGTGTCTTTTCTGTCAGTGTAGTATTTATTCTCATGGACAATTAATAAGTAAAAAATCACAACACCTGCAGTGGCGTTTATGGCTTGTAGGGGCATGAGTTACTTAAAAGGCCTATTAGAAATGTATTAAAGATTTCCTATAGCTTTATTTCGGACATTTTTTTTCTTCTTCTGCATGTTTTGTTTCCTGGAAATGTAAAGTGCTATATAAATCAAATATTATTATTAGTAGTACCTCACTGTCCCTAGGACCCACTTTAAAACCAGAGGTGACCTGTCCTTTGAAGTTGTTGCTCCTAAACTGTGGAATGACCTTCCTCTGTCGCTACGTGTGACCGACACTGTCGATTCCTTTAAAAACAGCTGAAGACATGGCTGTATGGACGAGCTTTTAGTTGAAAAGGCTGTGATTGTTTTAATTCATTTGTTTTAATACATTTCTCTGTAACGTTTGTTATTGTTGTGCCCCTGTGAAGCACTTTGTGATTTTATCTGTGAAAGGTGCTATATAAATAAAGTTTCTTCTTCTTCTTTAAAAATAATGGAAAATATATGAACAATGCTGCATTTGTGTAACACACTTTTACCACCTAAATCTAAGTGAATATGGGCATGCTGTATATCATTTTAAAGCTCAGAACCTGGGGAATTCAATCGCTCAGTTTTAACTCAGTTTTATACTCCGCAAATGTATTTTTGATCACCGCGCGAAATGCTGCGGTTAGCATCGGTATGCTAAAGCTAGCAGGAGCATGCTAATGCTACCGAAAACTAATCAAGGTTGGGTCAGAAACTATGATAGAAATACCTAAACTGCTGAAGTGTTTGTATTTTAGTTTAAGAAATAACTAATGTAACATATTTTTATATCGTTTATATTAAGGTAACCTAAAGCCTGTCATATACCCAAGGATATTAAGTGTAGAAAAGTCCAGTGATCCTTATTAAATGTTTATCCAAGAGTTTATCAATGGATATAATTGATAATTGATCCGTAATATCATGACAATAAAATATAACCTGATCTTAAAATGAAGAAAATAGTCAATTAGATGTTTCACTCAGAGAAAGACACTTTTAAGAAAGTATCTTGGTATCGGTAAATATCAGATATTGGCAGATACTCAAACCCCAGTATCGGTATCGGAAGCAAAAAAGCTGGATCGGTGCATCTCTAACTGTAACAGTGATTCACTGTTCTGGTGCTTGTAGGTTCTCAGCATTTGATTATTTCCTCCTATACAGGACTCATCAGTTCGTCCAAGCAGCTACATATTGAACAGTGTTCTGCTTGTTTTTAACATAATTGTGCGCATGTTATGAGTGTTTTATGACGCTCTGGGAGAGAGATTGAGAGAGGAAGGTGTGTCAGATGAAGCACACGGCCTTGCAAGACATGCATGCTTTTGAATGCGGATTTTGATATTCTTATAGGAGACAGTGCTTAAACTTGTGTTGTTCACTTTGCAATGCCACAGGGTTGTACATTTTATCGGCAACAAGATTAGCTGGACAAAGAAAGTTTCACTACTCGTCCTCAGTCAGTCTCCCCACCTGTCTCAGAGGCCTCCGCTCTCTACATCCTCTGGCCCTTTGTCCATTTCTTTGTTGAAAATAATGTCTTCTCTTCGCTCTGTCGGCATTTGTTTCACACCACTGCGCGCAAGGAAGAAGAGGAAGTGGGGCTGCATCATGGGCGCATCAGGTTTTACAAAAATCATCTCACGGGGCGGGGTTCCTTTACACTTATTCCATCGCTGTGTGGTTATAGACCAGACTAGGAGTGTGGGTATGAGCAGCCAATCACAAAATGCTCCAATCCCAGATGCACATTTGTAACATGTCACTCCTACGCGGAACACCCTCAAATTGCAAATCATTTACAACAAATTTTATAACTTCACTCACTAGTAATTAAATATTGTTTAATTGTTCCATCCATTTCTCTGATTGGTTAATCTGTCTGTCAATCAGGTGGAAGATTGGGCCTGAAAGCATCCTGAGACTGTATGCTAGACGTAAGGGAGGAGGCCGAGGACTAGTGAGCCTGAGAGCCACTATCTAGGATGAAACATCCATCAAGGAAAAGCACCAGAGAAATAGAGGCCCAGATCTACCACACCAGACGAGACTCCAGGTGTAGACTGTGCAAAGGCCACTGAGACAATCCAGCACATGGAGGGTGTAAGATGCTGGCAGGAAAGGTTTACATGGAGCGCCATAACCAAGTGGCTGGCATAGTGTACAGGAACATCTGTGCAGAGTATGGGCTGGAAACCCCAAGGTCAAAGCGGGAAACCCCATCCAAAGGTGGTAGAGAATGACCGAGACAAGACCCTGTGGGACTTCCAGATACAGACTGACAGAAGGGTGATGGTGAACCAACATTGTAGTGGAGGACTGGTGTAGTGTTACATGGAAGGTCAAGTACTTTTAAGATACTTAGTTGGTGTGAAAAGTTTGAAACCCTACATTAGTCAATATAGCATTTGCAAGCAGTCACGAATCTTGTCATTTTCGTGCAAGAGGTTAAACACTGTATTTCTCTTGATTTGATGCGTTAATTGCCGGTTCAACACAATCAAGCGCACCACTCAGGGGACATTTAATTGCGCACACAGTGAGTAAACATTGGCCCTGAGAGTGTGGCACTGATGTAATGAGGACAACAGACAGACAATGACATTGACATTTCAATAGCAATAAGTCACTCCTCAATGATAAGACGCTGGATTTCCCAGAACAGCACTTCTTCTGACAAAAGAGCAGTGTAAGGAGAAGTCATAAATCCTCTGCATCAGATATAATAAAGTGTGCCTTATCGCTCTAATAGATTAAATTTGGCTACGGCGGGTAAAGTCAGTTGGGGATTTAATTAACTTGTTATAGATTATAGCAAGAGTGGTGAATGTAATGGTGATTGGGGTTTTACAAGCTGCTTGTTGAGTGATAACCTGAAGTTTGAACAGCTTTGGAAATTAATGGAATTGAGGAAAATCTTATTAGAATGACATGTTAAATGGTAGAGAAGTTAGAACATTATCTCCAATACATGCTGGATATCAACATTTGAGAGGTGTTTTATGTTGTCAGACAGTTAACATGTCATTACTGTGTTTGGGTTTTTGACATTTCCACATCCTATCGCTGAATACAGTAGTGAGGCCACATGGTATTGAAGGTCCTATGCTTTATTCAGACTTTTAAACTGTGTTAATGTTTTTGTAGTTGTATAACTCAAAGTAAAATAATGAGTGCACCAATTGGGGGCATATTGGGAAAAGTTGACTTCGAACAAGTAGATTAAGTCTAGATAAAATGCAGTATTTCTTTCATAGTTAAAAATATTATTATACATACCTTCTTGCGTATATTTAAATTCTTCTTTCTTTTATTTATTCATTTATATATTTATTGTCTCTAAATATTCCACCTTTTACACAAGTACTTAAGAGTTGTACATATTAGCATTCAAGGCAGCTGTAAGGCAAAGCAATTACTTTTGACAGCTCGTGTGTGGAGGAGCTGGCATTGAGTGCTAAGTGCGTCGTCTTCATGTTCAAATAGCAGTGTTCTGGTGGTGCCTTTGAAAAGCCAGGCCCAATCAGTGTTGACAGTGTTCAGAGTGACAAACACAGAGTGCTCCAAACATAACGCGGCTTCATTCATAACAAAGCTGACAAGTATGGACAAGACTGCTGAGTCAGTCCTGGCGTCATACGTCCACTGACAGAAATACCCCGAAATGTGTAACCGCAGAGTAAAGCGTGGCATTAAGTGCTCCTTTCACGGCCGTTTTTACCAGCTTGTGTTATGGGTTGTAATGGCACACTAAAACATTATTGTCGAAGAAATGATGAGAAAAATTCTAATCTAAGAATGAAGTCCTAAACTGGTAACTGTACAACCCTGTATCTGATTTGACTCACTTAGAGTCAAAAAGTTGAATATAAAGCTGGGTCTACCATATACTGTAAGAGAGAGACCATGGGCCCTCAACTCTCTTTCCGTAATTGATATCATTTTGTTGCCATTCTCGACGTCATATTGTGTAGCAATGCCAGAGATATCATGACCATCCCTTGCAAGAGTGGACTCAAATGGCTCTATGTTTTTCGTATTTACTGTATTTATTTCATTCAAAAGTTGACTCATTCTGAACATCAGACACTGGTTTGGAGCTGGACTCTGCGTTCTGGCCCCGCCCTGTCTCCATCAATGTCAAACCGCTGGCAGCTACAGAGCCGAATGCGCTGGTGTAAGTTCTCGAAGATAATTCAAACGCAGGACAAGCTTGCACGTGCCGCTGCACATCAACTTGTAAATTCAATGTATGTGACAGATACAAAGCCACTGATTGACTGGCAGAGGAACGACACGCCACAGACGCTTCTCCATGTCTTAGCGGGGACTTTTGATAACCTGCTTAGTTTTTGATTACTGAAGATCCAAAGCTCACGCGTTGCACGTGTTTGTGTTGACATGGTGCGGGGGCAGGTGACGGTGAGGAGTGTGTTGGGGGGTGCATCCTGTGAGATCAGGGACATGCGGCGCTCGTCTGCTTCTTCGTGACAAAGTTAGGTCGCTGTTTCGAAGGTAGCGCATCTAGCGAGGTAATAATTATTAATGTAATGTAATAATCCTGCTTTATTTCGGTTGACACAAGGTGAGTTGGTTATTTAGAAATGACTTTTTTTGCATGGCAAGATATGTAGAGAAAGCATGGACAGTGATATTGAAAGCTTTGTATCCAGATTCATCTTAAAATGTATGTTATACTGAACATATTGTTATGATGGTCATCTTCCCAATGTTTATAGTGTTTTATAAGCCCATGTGGGCTGGGCAAATTATGTGCATTACAATAGCAATGGCAATACAAAAATTCATTCAAACTATTTATAAATTTTGATATCTGCTTTTGCAAATTCAAATATGTGTCAGGGTTAGTACACACTAAAAACCCATTGGAAAAGCCATTGTTTTAGCCTCAGTGATACCACAAAAGACAGCGTCGCTGAAAAGGCTGCTCTGGTGCGATTAGATCAATACCTCACTGATGTCTCGAGGAGCATAATGGCAAACAGTGCACCTCAGGGAGCGCGGCCACGCTCCACACTCTGCTGTGAGTGTGCTCATGACCCCTAGACCTGGCCTACAATTGACCCCACAGCTAACCACCAAGCCAATTAGCAGCACGCCTCTCCCGGGGGCTGCCTATCTGCACAGCGGATCATGATGCCACACGGTCAATCTCCAGCCCAGCTCCCATTTTATATGTGGCCAAGCAGAGTCCCCAGGCCCAGGTGGCTAGAGTTGCAATTGGTTAATTTGCTATGAAAAATGCAATCATTGCAATGATTTTAGGTCTCCTTGAGCCACTGAAACTGCTGAACATTCATGTTATTAGCTAATTATAAAATGGCTCTCCATTGATTAGTCTTATTGGTTCATTCTAATTTTATGCACATTGTCCATTAACCTTTTCAAAAATATTATTACCAATTAGGTACATCTGTGAGACAAATTGGCAATCACTGGGATTTCTTCATCTCCATATTCGGACAATCATAAGAATACATGTTTTCTGGTTATTTCCAAATGCGGCTAATAAAATGTGTGTTGCATTTGCGCTACATGGAATGCATGTAAAATAGATTTCCCATTACTACACCGCTTCAGGCATGTAGGCACAATTTCACTCCTTTCAACACACTTAAAAACAAAAGTGTGTTTCTGGTTACAATAAATTCTAGTAATGCATTCAGATTGATCATTTTGGGGCTGTTCCTTGGGACCTGCCTGCTCACCTGTTCTTAAGCCTGTCCAGTTCGAGGCTTCAGTTTGACAGCGCTGACAGTGGAGGAGACACATGGCGCCATGTGCTCTACAGGCGCATGAGGCATATCCTTGGGAGGCGCTGACCCCATGCACCACTCTTTAAGTCACAAATTAAAGAGAAATTGTTTTCTAACCCTGGGCCATAAAGTCTTCAAGGAAATGTCATGTCAAAGCATAGGGGACCAAATGCTATTAGACATAAAGACATACCATTTAAGAGAGTGCATGTCAGCCATAGGGAAATGAGGAGCAAATCAATGTCGATGGAAATCTTGTTAAGTTATAGTACTGTCATGTCACATATTTTGTCTTGATCCTGTGTTAACTTCTTTTTTGTAAAAAGAACAAAAGAAATAGAGAGAATGTACCCCACTCTTCGCTGGTTAATGTTATGCCAATATAACACCTATGTAAGAAAGACAGCCTGCAGTAGCTGAGGACACTCAAACGTTCATCCGAAATTGCCTTCGCCGTCCTGGTGGTGTCAGATTCCTCAATGTCCAGTCTAAGAGCGACTATTGCAGAGAGAGAAGCCACAAATCAGAACATTTTAAAATTTGGAATGAGGATAGTACCATGGCTCTTCAAGGTTGTTTGGAATGCGCCTTATGGGACACTTTTAATTGCTCTGACTTAAATCAGCAAGTTGATTTAATTTCTGATTATATTTAATTCTGTGTTGACTCTGTTATGCCCACAAAAAAATATCCTAATGACCACCCATGGGTTTAAAAAAAAATTGAAATGCCTCCTGCATGAAAAGAGAGTGGCTCACACTCAGAACAATGACATATCTAAGAAAGAAATACAAGAGAAATCAAAAGGAAGGATAACACTGTTAAGCTTGCCTTTAAAGAGAAAGTACAAGGGGCTATGGCAGGAAATAGTAGGGAAGCCTGGCAGGGCATCAAGGCAATGACCAATGTTCCCCACAAGGGTAAAGCTACGGCAGGCTATGGGAGGGGAGAGGAGGGACATTCGGCCAACAAATTTAATGAATTTTTCTCCCGTTTAGAAAATGGACATAATTTTAATCAAGCATACCAGGTGACATCGGACACTATCACTATCAGTACTTGTCAGGGGGGTTTGTGTGTTCCCTTTTAAACTAAAAAGTTTTCTGTACCTTTGTTTTTTTTTTTTACAGGAAAATGTAAAAGAATACCTTGATTTTCTTAATTTTGCTTCCTACTAAAGAACATCTTCCTCACATGACAAATATTTGACCAAACTTCCCAAGCACTTAGAAATGTGACTTTCTAAAACTTTTGGCTTCCCGTCTTAAAACTTCCTCTTTCAAAATAGAGTGAAATAGACATTTATTAAACAAGCAAAGATGGTGATTCATCCCCCATTCCTAAAAGAGAAGAAATGAGAAAGTTGTAAAATAGGGGTGGGAGGGGCATGGAAACGAGAATGCGGAGGAAATGAACCGAGTGGTATTTATAAGACAGAGACAGGAAAGGACGTACGTGAGGCGTGGTCCTGCTCTCAAACTTAAGATAACAGGTGCACTTCATCCATTGAGCTTCCATCGTAGTGCTCACGATTAAGCACTTGCAAATACATGTAGTAACTTTTTTTTTTTTTCTTTTCCTCTGAAGCCGCAGGCATGTCGACTTTGCAATTCAGCACAATGCATCAAGAAGTGTTTCCACTTTGGTTTGGAACGAAATGGAATCGGGGATGGCTGAATAGATCAATGTAAATACAAAATGGGAAATAAATAGACATGGAATTGTGGGAAATCGAGGCTGTGGGGTAATCAGGGGCAAACAGAAGACGGCAATAACTCCTGGAGGAAGGAAGCAAGCCTACTCCAATGGTACAATTCGCCATGCTCGGAAATCCCGTCAGCTCCTCCTCACATAGACAGCCACTGCATTTCACGCTGCTCTTTGTACAAGTGAGAGTAGCCCACTCATTTTAAAGACTGAGCACGGAGCGGCTGTTGAAAGTTGAACCATTCATTGTTTCAACCCAATTAGATTCATGTTTCATAAAGAAGCGTGTTACAATATGGACTCATCGGAGATTTATAAAAAAAAACAAGTGATTATGTGTGGATGTATTCATGTGTAATATGATTTCTTTTGTGTATGTTCATTCTTTGTATATGACCAAAGGAAGACTTCTTGTGCTGTAAAAACAAAATCAACCATGGTCTATTTTGTGCTTTTCTTTAGTGTGTATTACAGGTACAAGGTACACATGGCAGATATTTGTATTTCCTTGACACCTGCAAAGCTTTTGAATCACAACATGTCCAACTTCCGACTGACTCAACCTTGTTTTCCCAATGAGTGGTTGATTACATGGAGAGTAAATTCTCTGTTTGTAAATGTGAAAGCTTCCTCTCCACGTATCCCCTTGTTGCCTTCAGTGAGCACCTCCTTGTTGAATATCTCCGACAGGGACTTCTTTGTTCTCTTGGCTCCCTGTGGGAATGTTGACATATGTAAAGAGGCTAATGGGTGAAGCAGTCATCCCAAGCAGCCGCCGTGCTTTATTCTTTTGACGAAAACATTTGAAATGTCAACCCCGCCCGTAGTTTGTGCCACTAAGCTCCCACACAAATAGCACTGTCAATCCTATTTGCTTCTTCTGTACTATATCAGAAAGACTTTTATTGGCTTCATGTTGCTGCATGGAAGCTTAGTTTTAAATGTTTCACCTGTATAACTGCCCTTAATGATTAGCCCCACAAGCCAGATGCTACTTTCTTTCTAAAAAAAAACATAACATTTTCCAATGCATAATGGTGATTATATTATAATCATTGTAAAAGGACTTTAGTAGCTCCTGTATAGTGTCAATGAAGCTCATCCCCTCAGTCCCCAGACCTGTTTTCACATTTTACATCATGAGGGTGCAGGAGCGATTTGTCCTGGCTCAGCTCAGATCCCTGGAATCCCCAGCCCTGGACCCCCTACAACAGTCGTCCTCAACAGATGTAGCCTTTCAGAGTATCACATCAAGCTGCAACCCCAATTAAAAATACAAATTCAAAAATAAATATTATATATATTTGTATATAGATGTGTTAACAATCAAAATAGAGTATTTCCTCATTGATATCTGATGATTTTTACAAATACCACTGGATTCACATTATTTGTCCAGACCCAATTTCAATCAAATCTGCTCAAACAAGGAACAGCAGAGAACTAAGACCAGCTATTTGACTATACTACCACAGTTTGAAAAAGTGCTGAACAGAAAATCCTGTACTTTTAAATGTCGTGCTTTCCATCTTGCCGATCCTTTGAAAAAAAACAACAAGCCTTTTCTTTCTCTCCGTCCTTTTTGGTGGGAAACTAAAGCATTTCTCTTGCACATGACCCGGGTAGCAAATGGTCGCTACCAGAGGTGATTTTGTACAGAACGGCCGAGTAGGGGGAGCCATAAACAGCCTCTTGTGGTGGGCCTTAAAACCCCCATAAAAATGGTTCACATCACTGCAGGGACGTGTTTAGTAGAGGGCGACTCTTTTCACTTTGATATACTTTGAAGCCATCACTTATCCCTGTGTGCTGATTACCATGGGTCTTTGCATCCCCCGCAACATCAACGCAATCCTGTTAACCCAACCACATTTCTGGGTGCACTCGGAGTTGCTACTTTCTTTACTTCCCCCCCACCTCCATTCGCTCTAGTATCATTATCAGAGCTCGGAAATAATAAAACAACAAGCGAATATCTCCCTGTACGCCTTTCACAGTTCAAAAGACAGATACAAATTGCTGCTTTCAAAAAATATGTCTTGCTTCAGTTCTCTCGGGTGCCCGCATCAAAGCCGAGTGATTATTTGCTAACATTGACAGTGTGACAAAATGACAATGTTTCTCGCTTGAAAGTCCAGTAATGGCTAGTTTTTTGTGCATCTCTGAGTTTTTTTTAGTTTTTTTTTTGGAAGTAGGAAGTTGGAGCTCCTTCT
The DNA here is from genome assembly GCA_007210695.1 of Neogobius melanostomus. Classification (NCBI taxonomy): domain Eukaryota; kingdom Metazoa; phylum Chordata; class Actinopteri; order Gobiiformes; family Gobiidae; genus Neogobius; species Neogobius melanostomus. Next base: position 4,945,531 of record VHKM01000106.1, on the reverse strand, counting down.
CTCTTCTTCCACCCCCACCCCTGTGTACCTTCCCTCTACAGCTGCTGCATTATGGATCGTCTCCACATCACAGAGTTATTCGCATCGCCTGTAGCACTGGGAGACAGACGAGGCAGCACAAACACGCCTCAGTACTGTAAAATAAGCCAAGTTGGAAAATTCTGGCAGCCTCTCTTAAAACCTGACATTCTTTTATTTGTTCCCCCAATGGATTACCACAACAGCAGCTGTGGATTTAATGCATTTTTCAGCACGCTGCGGGGAATGGGGTTAAACATACAGTAGGTTGCACGAGAGTCACTTCCATCCGTTTGTAATGGCATCGCCGTGCCTTTTCCCCCGCGCTTTCTTTCACACTTTTATGGAAATATGGTGCAACTATTGTCATGCATGATATCGAACACAGGCTGGAATAAGGATAAACATATAAGCTGATATGCATCTTGTTCAGTGCCAGTAGTGAGATGCTACGCACCTTTATTCAGCACTTACAAAAATAGCTATGAACTGTATTCATGCATGCATAATCGCAAGGAGCCCTGTTAGATATGTTTCTGTACATGCTTTTTCTGGTTCATTTTGACTTTCCCTTTTTTTTTTTCCTTGTGGAACTAGAGTATTGTATGCTTTGATTCTTAAACATGCACAAAAAGGCATCACCCTCAGGGACAAGTGCAATGTTCCACACACCTTACATTCTCAAACAAAATACTGTGGCACATCAAGTTGTTTTTGCATAGCCCGATGTCACAGCATGAGTGGTCTCACAGGGCTGCACCAGGCATCAAAACAGTAAAACAAAAGAAGAATGTAATGCCCAAATGCAGCAGCAGATGGAAAGGTGCCCTGACTTTGGGGCAAGGAAAAACGTTAAAACCATGTGGGAGAAAAAGAGAAACCTGAGGGAGAAGGCGAGATCCACTCCCATGGACGGACAGCCCACAGATAGAGACTGATAGAAATCCCTCTGCAGATAGGGCTGAATATACAGAAGACAATTTCAACCACTTCACACACACTGCACTCCACTGCCTTCTCAGCTCTCCATAGTAGATACACCATCTTATCAAGGCCCTAATGAACTTTGAAAGTGCTACGCAGCATCCCTGACTACAATGCCAAAGTTGCACCCGGCAAGCCTTGTCTGTACCTATAGATAATATAAGATGCTTTTCATTATATAATAACCCTGCTAATATAGTATATACTGTAACAGACTCTAATCGAGGTTAGAGTGTTTTTAGATGAGTGCACTGCATGCGTCATAATGCTTCTGAAAACATCTTACTCATAGTTATCTGCAGAATATCGAGCTTGAATTTTACAATGTGGATTGGTTTGGCTTCAATGTCCATCATATACTGTCTTGACTTATCACAGTGTGTAACCAGTCTGTATACAGCGGGTATATCGACAAAGTATCTCATACCAACCTTGATGTGCACTCATATTTGGATCCAACTGTCCTGCTGCACTGCACCACAGACAACAACGGAGAGCCGGAGCTCAATTTATTGCTGCCTGATCTGAAACAGTGTGGCCCATCCAGCTTTAAGCGGCAGGAAGCCACCCACATGAATCGTACGCCAAATCACAGCTACGGCGCGACACGATGAAACAGGTACAAGACCTCTGGCACTGAGTGATAAGTTGACAACGTGAACAATAAAAAACCCATAAACGTGTGCACACTTCTGAAAGGCATAATTACACTCATCGGCAGTGTTTGTTTACAAATGTCACCCCGCCGCTGCTCCTTTTGCAGAAACATGTAGGCTCAAGGGAAATCTGTAGAGATACTGAGGAGAATATTTGGCTGGAGAGAGAGACATCTGACAATCCTCCAGCACTAAAGCTGTCACACTGTCAACGCACCAGCTCAACTCCCATATCTGCAGGCAGCTCGCCGGCCAACAGAGACGAGCAAAATACATATTTATTATTTTGACTCGAAAAGAAAAGTGCTCAAAAGTACAAACAGTAATGCTCCACTGTGCCAAAGAGAGTAGAAAATATGTGCAAACGCCAGGCTTTGTGTCGGCGGTTTATTTACATTGTTACAAAATACTGCATAACCCCACTGGTTTCAGATAATATTGGATTAAAGACACAAGTTGTACATGTGAGGGAGCAAAGAGAAAGAGGCGTTTCGGGACTCATAGGAGACTGTTCTCTTCATGTTTCCCTGTTTTCAAATGTGCGAATGAAAATCCCGGATGCTGAAATACATACAGTACATGTAGCAATTTGGTGTCATCAGTTATTGAAACTCATCCACTTTTCAGCTAATATTCTAATTCAATAATGTGGGACGGTGCTTGGGCAGTGGGGAACCTTGTCTGAGTGGTTTGAACCTTGCCATAAGCACTTCAGTGTTAAATCAAGCTCAACACTCATCATTACTTGTCGTTTGCATATAAAGCAGTCCTTCACCTTCAGAGAACTATAGGGTCAGCTGTTATTACTGGACCTCAATTCCCTTCTCCAATGGGACAACATTTCAAATATTAATGTGTCTCATAACCGGACCTTGTTAGAGAATGGACAATGAGGACAAAGAATTGTGAATAAATGATGTGGGTTAAAACTAGTCGGTGCTTTCACTCTTAATGCATGATAGCGGTTAAGAATATACTATTAAGGTATTAAGATGGTGTAGATGGAGGGCTAATCTATGTCCATTTGGTTTTAATGATTCGGGGAGAAATGTTAATCCGAGCTCACGTGGGAATTGGGCTGCATGAGGACATCTTGTCGCGCGCATTACCTGCACGTGTCAGCTTAATTCAGCGTGTTCAAACCATATTTTACACACATTTGCACACATTAACACAATAAATGGATCTGCACGGGGCGATAACATGTGAAGAGGGGCTCCAATCAGGCATAAATATAACACCATATGTTAGAAACTAACAAATGTATTTGGGTCATTGCTTGCTTGTCAAGGTGTGATGAAGCCATGCTAAAAGACACAATCTGGTTCTCAGTGGCAAAAGTGTAGAAACAAAGACAGTTTTGGTGACTTCACTTGGAAATGAAGATACAGGTTGGAGATCTCAGTATTTAAATGCATCTGTGGTCCGACCAATGGCGTTTATCACTGTGTTTGTGTTTATACATTTTATTAACGAATGATGTGAAACACTTTGTGTATGTTTTATAAATGATTATGCGTCACAAATGCCTAATGAAAATGACAATAAAGCCTTGACTGATTGGGCTTCATTGATTAATGGTGTGTAGTTGTTCTAAGGGGAAAAAAGAATGAGAACCTGCATAGAACTCTACTCCTTAAATGAAGATAACCTGTCAAGGGTACCTGTGCGTGTAGTCTGCTCACAGATTTGACCCTTCTTTAAAAAAAAACTGTCGTGTTTAAGGACGTAACCTGAATTTTTCATTATGTTTCAGCTGTGTTCTACTTCAAACATAATTTCTCTGCACACTGTTGCGTGCACCTCATCACATTCACGCTTGGGGGTCCGGGTCAGACTGGAGGCTAATACATCTTACATTCTTGCATTACTTTCCTGCTAATCAGTTTGGGTTTACAAATCCAGGGCATGTCTGACAGCTATCATCAGGCACATTATGAGATATGAGAGTGAGAGATTACAGTACCATTCAAAAGGGCTTTTTGCAATTGGTTTCAGAAAGTTTTTAGGCCTCTTTTATTTACTTTTATGTTATGTAGCAGCGTGATATGGGGAGCAGCTGAGTTCTGGATGTATTGCAGTTTATGGAGATGAGTAGTGGGAAGTCCATACAGAAGTCTATTGCCATGTCCAAAAAGTTCATGGTTCAAACGCTGCTATACCTGGCTGTAATGAGTCGTTGAGTTCTGCCCACATTTTGGATTTGGATTGTTAACTCTTTTATGAGTGACATATCATCCAGTAGTTTTTGTAACAACATTCAGCACTTATCTTTATAACTTTCAATGGATGCATCAACTATCTCCAAGTTTATTTGCGAAATTGGGTTTTCCACTTCTAACCGACTGAAAAAAGAAAAAAAACGGACGCAAAGAGCTCATATGGGAACTGCATATACATATAATGGATCTCCACAAAATGTCAAGTTGCTATACGGAGTCTGCAGGAGTCGGTCAAGACGCTGAAGGACAGATTAATCACTTGAGACAATGACCACTGATTTCGCAAAGTGTGGCGTGCGGTCTTCCCCATGATTGCAATTAATCACAAAGAGCCTTACTTTTATATTAGTTTAAATCACCCATTTCTCAAGCTATATTCACGCTGGGTAGGGCCATTCATAGATTTGCACCAACCTTGCTGTAGTTTATTACAGCGCACAATTTCGAATTTTGCTTGTAACTTTGGCCTTTTGCTTGGTTAATTAGACCACAGCAACAAATGGGGTTCTGGTCCAGTCCGCTTTATATCCGTGCTTGTTTTAAAGAAAGGAAACTTGGCCAAACCTGTCATAGACGTAGGATTTTAATAGCTCATTAATACAGTTGAGTAAACTGGGCACAGAATCATAAGGTTAAGCACTTTTAAGTAAAGCTAATAGCATGAAGTTGCCCTTTTAGCTCCATATTTACAACAACAGTCCAAGCCCTGGGGTGAAAATATAGTGGCAATGTTTGTATTAAACGAGGCCTAGACCGGGACTTTATGTTGTTGACACGTTTGAAAACCAGTGAAACAATTTGCTTACAGAATATAGGTGGCATAGTGGTTAGCGGTCTTCCCTAATAGCAAGAAGGTCTTAGGGTACAGGTGGGGACTTTCTGTGTGGGTTTGCAAGTTCTCCCCTTGCCTGCGTCGTGTGCATAGGTTGCCTCCAAATGTTCTCGTTTCCCCTACACTCACTATAAATATTAGGGTCTTTTCAGGGGGTTGGACTCTCCTGAGAAATAGATTCTGAACAAGAACAAACACGGATATGACATATGCCAATAAATAATAAATGTGTGACCTGTGATCTGTACACTGCCTGACCAAGAGATGTTGTCACCTGGATTTGCCGAAATGTATCTTGGCGAAACGTAATGCAAGACTCAATCTTTTGACATTACATAAACTAAATATAAACAATGCCACAGCGAACACATGCTGTGATCAAAGCTAAAGGCAGTCCAACGAAATATTGGAGCATGAGGCCCTTTTGCGTGGCCAAATGTCCATAGCAGCTGAGACATCAGTGTCTTGTACCTTGACCAACAATGTTTGAATCTGCGCCGCGAGACAAGTTCAACGAAAGCGATCCAGACCCTGTCACTATTAATGGCTCCGGTTGGTGACTTATGATCGCCACTTAGGAGAAAGATGACAGTAATTATGCACTTACTGAAGTTTTTATAAGAGCGGTTCTTTGTGCAGCGCAGCCCTACAGCTCCCACACAAAGATAACTGATTGAGGCTGCGGGTTGTGAACTTGCCACCACAACAACCAGGCAGTGTTTTATCAGAGTGCCACCTGAATAATTGCTACCTGGGGCTGACATTAGGCGTCACGCCAGGGCCAGTAAAGAGTTTGAAAAGTGGGAGTATCAGCAGATTCTATGGTCTGCATCTAGGTCCTCCATCTGTTTTCCTTCTAACACAATTTACCTTTAATTTCCTAATGTTCCTCTAATGACAAGTCCAAGTGCACCAGGGCTAATAGAGGGGTCACAAGTTGAAGTCTGTCCCGAGGAATTAATTTAATGGGAACAGAAAATGCAAACAGCATTATAAACCGCAGCTGCTTGCCTCTGAGCATCTGAGCAGGCCCAGACAGTCACTAATCCACCACAGACACCAAGCCATTTGTTAGGACATCATGGTCGTTAACTGGTCTGGCGGGGTTTGTTTGTTCAAAATATACTTGAATTAAAAGGTATAAAAAAAGGTCAAAGTCCATGTTTTGACATGAGTACAACGAAGTTTGCATTGACAGATTAATGCTGCTTTTTAGGTGTACGGTGAGATTTTCCAAGCGCTTCCCTGTAAATGTTCTTCTTACTTGGCTGCTGGAAGCCATTTCTCAAAAAGTGATTTCTTTTCCATCATAAAATAATTCATGAAAGCCAATTCACGCTGGTTTATAGTATGATTTAAAATGACAATGTGAAAACAGAAAATATCTCAAGTCCCAAATGTGTTTGAGGCATAGTGATTTGTTAAAGGTTGAGTAAGTAATATAAGATCAATGTCCACGCTTTGGTCAAATTCAGCAAATACACTGTTGATGATTGAGGAAGAAACCTGATCCAAATTTAGTCAGGACCAAAGGCTAAAACAGTCTTGTATTTCATTTCATGTAGAAACTTTACAGTCACAATCTGTCTTTTCCTTTCCTTTGTAACTCGCGGCTGACAGTGACAGACGGCTCGAGCTTTGCTTAATTGCGAAAAGCAGCAGACCTCAGAGAAGAAGAAAAGTAAAACATAAAGCATTGAGACAGTTTTATAGGGATTTTTTGCTGAAAAGCCAGTCATTTACTTCATTTGACAATCAGCATTCATCTCTGTCTGTAAAACGCAACTGAAATAAGGTTGAAGGATGTTGCAAGACATAACTGACATCTCGAGTTGTCATTCCTATTCCAGTCTGTAAGTCCAATGGGCGAGAATTTCACGTGATACACAGTTAACACACAAATAAAGAGATAAAGAATCTGATATGATTTGTATATTAAGACTGGGAGATAAAACAAATATAGGACATGGAGAATGATCAGACTGCAAGAAAATTTTGGTGGCACAGCTAGAAGCTTGAAGGTCCCTGGTTCGATCCCCGGCCAGAGGGGCCTTTCTGTGTGGAGTTTGCATGTGTGTTTACTCCAGTTTTCCTTACCAATAAAAACATGTACAATAGGCCAGAATGAAGTGTGTGAGTGAGTGGTTGGTGGTGGTCGAAGGGGCCGATGGCACAGACTGGTAGCCTTACTTCCAGTCCACCCCAGGGCAGGTGTGGCTGCAATAGTAGCTTACCAAAACCGAGTATGGCATGAATAAATAATGACTACAGGGTAGCGCTTTGAGAGACTTGATAACACAGGGTTGTAAAGTGCAATACAAGTGTAAGCCATTATAATTAATCCATTATTTTTCTTCAAAACCAGTTGTGCGTCCTTTATATACATGAACCATTTCAATTTACATGGGAAACGTTTGAGTTTTAGTTGCACCAGCACATGGTTTAGAAACACTTGGCCCATATTTATGTTTCCACATGGAAAAGAAAAGGGATGTTGACCACCCTGGCAAAGCATTTACTCCTAATATTGATGCCAATTGCTCGATTCCCTTTGAAATAGCATCTTTGTTGTTGGCATCGTCACTGTTTTTTCAGGATATATAGTTCCAGCAATACTTCGGATCAGAGCTTTGGTGACCCGAGGCTCTTTAGATTGAGACTCCAGCTGAGAGGAAGAAGTCTCAAACAGCAGGAGTCAATTTCATGTCTAAGCAGGGTCTCTTCCTGTGGTTAAAATGCACTTTTAGAATGCTGCAAGCTGCACTAGTGATTTTCACATGACTGGCAGTGTTGTTTTACTCTGTCTGCTGGGACCAAAGTATGAAAGGGTAATAGATTTTAGCAACTATCTGGTGGTCATGTGGATGGCCCACAAAAAGCTAAAATAGTCGTGTCTATAAACAAAATATAAACTTTAACTGTAAATGAATTAAGTAATAAGATGTACATATTTCCATATTCCATGTTCCATATTTAAAATAAAGCTTTAAATTTGTCTTTGAGATTTAAAGATCTCATTGGCCCGAACCTGCTGTTTAGAAGGAAGGAAGGAAGAAAGCAGGAAGGATGGATGGATGGTGATAATCTTCTTCTGTGCAGGTGTTTGCATATATACAGCGGAAACAAAGTGGAAATGAAAATCAGTTCAGTGAATTTTTGAACAAATCCCAACTCTAGTTCATTAAATATTGCCAAAAAACAGTGCTTTCTTTATGTGTACGGCAATGTTTGAAAGATGATTGTGTTATTAAATGCATCTGGAGTAAAATGTGCTAAAAATTACAAGAGAATTGCCAAGCTTTATTGGAGGGCCTCCAACCCTATTTGAGCTTTCAACCCGGGTAAATAATGCATAGCCAAATACATTAAACTTTTGAATAAATTCATCTAGTGTGTTTTTTGTATTGACAAAATCAATGACCTACCTTATTCACAACTAATACAGAGGTGTTATCCATTTTAGATATAGTCTATTACAGTTAACATTCTACTCAACGAAGTTCAGGATTTTTGACATAGGGCCTCATTTCCTAGTTATCCAGAGTGTTGTTGATTTCTGGAGATTTTGCTTTTTATTATTCATGCTGTCCTTATATTTGAAGAGTCTAGTGGGGCTAAGCTAGCGCATTTCTACGGTAACAGTTTGCCTGCGTTAAAAACAGTCTTACCCACTCCACAATGCAACTGAGGTAAATCACTTATAACGCCAGACTACTGATATACATATATATATATCTCTTCAAATATAAGAACTGCATGAATTAAAAAAAAAAATCCCCAGAAATCAACAACACTCTGGATAACTAGGAAATGAGGCCCTATGTCAAAAATCCTGAAATATCCCTTGAGTGAATTGCCACTGCTTCAGGGGTTAGTCAATTTCACACGTATTAGGCCACACATATGAACGACCTGATCAAATAAATATAATCTACGTATTAATCAAGGAAGGATTATATTCCATGTCTATGTCATATTTCTTCAGCAATGTTGGAGTGAACTTTTTTTTTAACATAATGGATAACAGATCCTTTAATACCATCAATATGACACCATGCTAGTCGCGCAATTCATAATGTCTAACCATAGTTGCTAAAACGTTTGAATATAAAGATGTCAAATTCCTTGTTTCAAAAATGATGTTTTGCAATCGTCCACAACATCAAACAGGGAAGCGCCTCAGAAAGAAAGGAACATGCTGTTGGGAAGGAGGCCTGGGCAGTGGCATTTCCAACACAGAGGAAAGTCATTGGTGCAGTTAATGATGTACGTCGTTGCAACACAGTGAAAGAAATGGAGAAAAGGTTACCCCGTACGTCCTATTGTACCGCAGATGCACAACACACAAAGGACATCTCCGCTCCCATTTCTCTACTCTGCCATCTGAAACACAATAAAAACCTTCTTTCATCACTGGGCAAAATGATTACTCATGTGACCGTCTCGTGACTGGGCAACAGCTGTTATAAAGCTTTCAGCATTAATAACAAATTGCTCTTACAAGCCGAGTGCCGATTACAGCTCGGTGACCTCTCGTGTTGCTCCACTTGGGTTGTAGTTTGGTTTCTGGTCATGGCTCATTTACTTAAAGTCTGACAAACAAATCATATTTCTGTACCTGCAGCGCTTTGGGCGACGCATTTGTTATAGGCAGCGGTCACGACAGAGGGTAGTGGAAACTATCAGGGTAAAAATATCCAGGGTGTGGGCAAGACAGCACAAAAATGAGCTAATTTCTTTTCTTTTTTGTTGTTGTTGCAGAGAACAGCGCCAAGTAAAGCCTCTTATGAGTGTTCCGAGAGAGACAGAGAGAGAGAGACAGAGAGAGCCGTGTGTGAATAATAGTTATTTATTTCTTTTCTCACCGCATTATGTTTCCCAAAGAAGACAGTAATCTTTCAGAATATGATCCCATTTCGTGATTTCGTGAACAGTTTGAAGCTGATAAAATAAATAAAAATTACAGAATAGCTATTTCTCTGACAAATATTGCAAATATGATTGTCGTCCGTCCGCGCGCCCGGATGGAGCAGCAGACGTATCCTCCCAGTCACTCGGTCCCAACGTGCCCGACAGGGTTGCCAGGTCTGCAGTTAAACCGCGGAATTGGGCGGTTTTTAAAGCCATTCCGCGGGTGAAAAAAACTGTCCGCGGTTTTTTGCCTTGCAGTTTTCAATGTAAAATTGGCTATTTCTATCTTATTTTTTGATCAAAATCACTACTTTGAATGACAAAATCGCAAATCCAAGGCTATTTGAGCTGCTTTTTCAATAAGAGAGGGAGAAAGGGGCGGTTTCTCATTATCGCAGGAGCACATGGGCTCTGTTTACTGGTAAACAATATTGAAAATTCCAGCCGCGCCATATGTCCGCGAGTTTTCCGCGGTTTTCAGATATTTTTGGGCGGGTTGGCTGCCCAGACCTGGCAACCCTGGTGCCCGAGGAGGAGGCGCCAGTGCTCGGACTCAAGGTGCGGGAGGAGGCGCCGCGGTCTTCGGGCTGCGTCTGTACTGCACACTCGCATGTTTGCAGGCAGCCCAGGTCCGGAAACTGAGTCTCATGCAGTATGCCAATATGAGGTATTGATCCGTCCTTGTAACCAGGAGCTGGGGTGTAGTGCACACTACCGCGGCGTCTGACCGAAGCTGGGGGTTCGCTGAAGGCCGAGAGTCCTGGAGTGGGAGTCCCGGACTGAGTAAGACTGGGCAGAGGAGGAACATTCTCGTTGTCCAGGATTTCGAATCTATTTGTCAGCGTTATGCTATCGGCCTGATGGGAGCCACTCTTACGGGGAGCTTTGCTGGCTGGCAAAACTATCCATTTTTCTGACTTCCTCCGTGGAGTCGAACTAGTCGGAGCTTTAGGCTTAGTGCCGATTTGGAGCCAGTAGTTGCTGCGAGGGACAACACCGGCCTGATGACGTGGACAGGTAGGATTGGAGTGTGATGAGACGTTACCGGAAGAATGCGCCGTGTCAGCGAGCTGTGCACTAGTGGGACTGGTTTGAGTTTACCCACGATCATCTCAGAGTCCTTTTCCTCCTGGACTTTGAACAGCATGGAAATCCTTTGCTCCAGATCAGCAAATCTTTGGCTCAGACCAGCACAGTCCCCGCAACTGGGCGTGGAGGTGAGTCGTGTAGCCATTAGCTAGCCGCCGGTTAGCACAAGTCCACACTGAGGTTAGAATGTGTTTAAAAGTTGTAAAAGTATAGATCCAGGTAAAAGCGACGTTAAAAACGAATGGGAACCCCGAGGTTTAAGAGAAAGTTTCGAAAAATCAGCTAAAACTACATTTGTGTAAGAGCACGTCTGAGCTGGCAACAAAAACGCCAACGCATGCGCACACGCCACACCGTGATTGTTCACACACAAAACAAAGACTTTGGAGTTCATCACAGACACACAATTCTCAGCAATCACCAGACCTTCAACATGTTACTGAAGAGTCCACTTTTACTTTGAGGATTCTGACATGCGGAAGAAATATCCAGACTCAATAACTCAATGACTGAATTTCATAAATGTGTCACAAAGGCCCTCATTTATAAAACTTGCGTAAGGTGAAATCAGAGCGTATGTGTGCACCATACCTGGCTTACGGTGCGCTCAAATCCTACACCAAGTCAGGAGGTGGTGTACATGATACACCAATTTTAATTAAACACTAAACAGCGCAGGAAAACAGTTTCTAACAGCATGAATTGCATTGCCATCGCATATTATCCTCAATAGTAATTTAAACATGAAACAGGCTACAAGCTTTAATGTTTATGGGCAGACTTTGATTCCATGTTGCGCTGCATCGACATGTTCCTCCACGCCACGGGCCGAGCGCAGAGGCTCAGGACTGGACTGCAAGCCACAGAGACGCTTATGGTGTTTTTTATATTCATGTTTCGTTTTTGTTTTTAACAAAATACCACTGCATGCGCAAACTTGTTGTCGATTCCCTGCGTCACACCCGCAGCCGCTGCCGTGTACCGGGACACCGAACCTCACCTGGGTCTGCGCGAGGCCATGCTCCGTGTTCTGGTTGGTTTGAGCGCTGAGTCTGTGGACCGTATTCCATAACGCGAGTAGCCCGGGCGTCAAACAAATCCTTCGACAGCTCCACAGCTTTGGTCGGTTCGGACGGGTTCGTAAGGTCCGGGTTTGAGCGGCGCGCGCACAGGGTCTGCTGACCGCGCGCTCTCCTCTCGTCAGGGGAATGATCGAAGCACATCTCGTAGGGCTGTCTTCGATCCGGACGGGTTCGTTATGTTCCGGTCAGCTGTCAGCTCTGCTCAGGCCGAAAGACACGTAGTTCTGCCCCCGGCTCCAGCGCTGAGTTCGCGGAGCTGACAGCTGCTTTTCGCTGGTTCAGATCATGGTCCAGAGTCTGTACTGCTGCGTTATATCCACGCTTTCTTTTAATATGGTCTAATTTTATACCCTTTTTTATATAGGCTATTTAGGCCAACAGCTTATTTAATAAAGGTCACTTTTTATTATTAGCCTATTTCTTTTTTACCCTCTTTTTTATTTAGTAAATGTGGTCTTGGATTGGCTATAGAGGTTAAAGGGACTATACATAAGTTTAACCAAAAATAAATGTATACAAATTAAAAAATTCCTCCTCATACAATGCAATGCCCTGGTGAGGAGAATGAGCCCTGGCCTTTTCACCGCGATTGCCTCTATATGCCTGTAAAGTCACTTGAATAGTCTATGCTCTGGTCGAACAAGCAAACAGCGTAACTGACGCTGCCGAGCGAGTGCTAACTTCAGAAGGATGGATTTAGCAGAGAATAAGAGGAGACCGGCTTCAAGCACCATCGAAACTCCAGCCCAGACCCCAAATAACAAAAAGAAACGAAGAGTTTATTCGAGTGTGACAAAAAGGCGAAAGTCGAGTCTGATCGGCGTAGGCAAAGAACCAGAGTAAACATCGGAAAATGTTGAGAGAATCTCTCAAAAGACCCGCAGCTTATTTTTGCTTGAAAGGTAAGAAATTATTACTAAATACGTGGGGGAAAAGTGTTGTTGATGCTTTCAAAACAACGGTGTCCAACTGTCCGTGCATGTTGTACAAACTTCACTGAAACAAGCCATAAAATAATCATATTTGGAAGTTACCAAAATAGTTGATCTAATAGTTTTATACCTACAGAGAAGTTGTGTAGTGTTAGTAGCAGACTAGTAGTGTCAGTAATAACAGTAATTGTGCTGTACCTACAAAACATTTGAGTAGTAACAGTGGTAATGGTGCTGTATTTACAATGGCAAAAATAATGCTGCTAATGTTAGCTTTTCTTGGCCGCAAAATAAGCATGACTGTTCACGGATTTATAAGTATTGAAACGACTACAACAAGTGAACATGTGCCGTTTACGAGTTAGCTACGCTAACTTTGGGCCCAGGAAATTGAAGAGACGATTTAGGCTTTTCCTATAGCATTTCTACCCGTGGAAATATTTTATTATTACATTTAGGCCTGCGTTTATGCATACATTATCTGTATTACTTCTTTACTCGATTCACTTTGCTATGCATTTGCTCAAGTATCACATCTTGGAAAATATTCACTCAAACTGATTTGGTCTAAATATCTTACAAAACAGTAACATTTCTTACCTCAGTTGAAGTCAGCCTGCAAATCTGTAAATTGACCAGGACGGGACTGTTATTTCTGGTGCTTGTAAAGCCTGAGCGCCTCATGCACGAGATTATCATCGAGGCTGCAGTTACGCGTTTGGCCTTAGGGGGCAATTGCGAGTACAAAACTGCCAAACTCCACAGAGCCCCTTTAATGTGGGTTACTGACAGATTGTTTAATCTTCCTCATGCGCAAAAATATCTTATTTGTTATGTTAAAAACAACTATTCATCATTTCCTGGTTGGAGAAATTTCTTTTTTGCCGTGTTTCGTGCGTGTGTGCCGTAAACCCATGGGTGAGGCCTCCTCATACATGAATATTTTTGGGCGTTTCATTCAAATGACGCTAGGATTTCTCCGTGGCATTTACCATCAGCTGCTCTTGCGTACGATAGATCTGAGCCGAAGCACAGGTTCTTAATGTCATGTGCTCTCTGGCGTATATTGCACATACACCTACGCATACACCATTTTTTTACGCAATGTTGATAAATGAGGGCCAGTGTGACAAAAAATATGTTTTTTATTTACTATTATTGTAAAAACATACCACTGCCATGAGCATTGAGCACTGTTCCAACCCAGTGTCCAGGCTCCAACAACTTGTCTCTCCCTGCTCTTCATATTGAACTGTCCCTTCTAACAAACCCTACGGGCAAAAAAAAAAAGAAGAAAAAAAGAGCTTTCTCTTAAATAAATTCAATTGTATTTTTATACATTTTTCTATTAGCATGGTGGTGCAACACTTCAGGGTCCTGCTTCTTTTCTGTGAGGAGTTTGCTCCCGCATGTCTATATTATGTTTCCTCTAGGACCAAGAGTAGCACTTTCCCCACTAAGGGCTTGATTCACTAAGCGTTTGCTTGGAAACACTATAGTGTGTACTAAAGCTGAGGAATGAGCCTGTGTGTCTAATAAATGCCACAAGGCCGCCTCATGAATATGCTAAGCATTGGCACAATGCGCAAAATTTGAGGCGGACACAATTCAAATATATTGTTTGCGGGTGCTGTCGTATTTAAAAGGCGCTATATAATGGCGTCTGGTCGAGAGAAGCAGGCAGGTGGAGAGTCTGCTGTCTCTCTGGTGAAAACTAAACCTGAGATTTACACGACCACTGATGGTAACATCGTCGTGGAAGATGAATTATTGAATTTTCTGGTTGTTAAAATGAAGACAATGGCGCAAGATGAGTTTGTGCTATTAACTACAAGTCACTTTCTGTCGGAATGGATAGTGAGTTCAAAGAAAGCTCTGTATGATCTCTGCCCTGGGTCTACACAGCGTAATATTCAGCACAGAGGAGAACAAAAGACGAAGACACAAACAATGTCAAAAGGGAATGAACATACAGGCAAATGCTTCTGCTGAACTGCGGTCAGAGGACCTACACCGGCGGCTGACTGCGGTGGAGCAGTGCGGCCCGGCAAGGCTGCAACTTCACTGGCACGCAGGTCTATAACAATGATGCGGTGACAGAAGAGGAGGGCACGGGGAGCGCGTCCGATGCACCGGCACAGTGGCTGCAAAGCGGGGTCAGGTCCATGCGTAGTGTGCCATGGTGGAAAGTACGGTGGAGGGGGATGCTACGCATCGACTGCAACAGCTGTGTGGAGCACCGTGGCTAAACGCCACTGACCACACCCGGCTGCTACCTTGGAGAGACCTAAACCCCGGCTGAATAGGCCACTGCAACGGAAGAGGGAAGCGGCATTGTTGGAACCTGTGTTCAAGATTACAGTATATGGCTATCAGATGTTCTGGCTATGACGTAGTTCTTCTCCGTGGCTCATCCAATCAGAGAACGCTTATGCTAACAGGCTAACTTTCGAAGTAGAACACTGCTGCGTTTATTGTATTATTTCTATCGCTCTTGGTATATTTCCTTTCGGCGGACATGTTCATCTCTTGGCCTGACATCTGTGGCGTGAAATATCTCCCGATATTCTGTGCATTATGAAAAACAAACGGACTACAAGTTGATCTCAAGTTGATCTAACGCTCGCACCTGTGGATTGAGTGAGAGAGAGAGAGAATGGGTACTTCTTTCAACGTAGCCGCACTGTATGTATAGTAATTGACTACAGTTTTAAAACATGTAAATGCTTAGTTCCTAGTAAGTGTAATGCGTGTAAACCTCTATGAATGTTCTTGTACTGTATGCTATCAGTGTCATCATGAGATGATTTCATATTACATTATTGGCAATGACTTAATGTTATAGTGACATTTGTGTTCATTAAGTTACTGGAGGTGCATCACTCTTACTTACTACTAGTTAAGTAGTTTTGGCTTCTTTACCTATGATCAGCAAGAATGCATGTGCATTTACAGTTTATAGTAAATAATGATAAATCATTGATATATATTGATATATATATATATTATATATATATATATTATATTATATATATATATTATATATAATATATATATTATATTGACAGCTTACAACTTCGTATCACAGAGAACAAAAGAGGCCTTCTGTCTGCCTATACCTCACATTCTGTGACACATGTGAAAAGTGGGTGCAAATTGGTGGGGCTGTTGCAACCTGATGTAGCCTGCACTCTGGTAGTAAATGTCCTAATGCAAAAATGGACATTAATGGCATTAATGTTTGTACCATTGCCGTATGAAATGTCTGACACAATCTTACTGTAAATTGTTATTTATTTTTACCTAGCTGACTGCATAGAAGCAACCAGCAGGAGAGCAGACATGCCCCCATTTAAGAATATGTGACTGTCCTGTCAGAGGTAGTAGTGCCCTAAAACTGTACAGAAATGTGTGTACATTACTGGAGACATCCTTGTAGTATAGCTAATGATTTAAAGAGCAGGGTATACAACACAGATAGTATACATAACTGTCTACAATACAGTGAACTACACATGACTGAATGTTTTTCTTCTCCATCATACTCAGCTCGACTGTAATAATAACAGATAAGACGTTATTAATGTAACAATGGAGAAATGAACTTGCCACATCAGCTCTGAAGACCACTTAGGGGATGCAAATAGGCAACTATATTATGTGGAATAACACATATGTACAAAATAAGAAATTATGTAAAAATGGGTGTGCAAACAAATATAAATAGCCTAATTACAATTTTATTTGTTTTAATTGGGTTAATTTTCATTGAACATACTATACTCAACTGATATAGCGCTTTTCTACCTTCATCAAAGCGCTTTACAGTAAGGAACCACTCACCCATTCACTCTCTCATTCATGCACCAATGTATGCAGATGCTGGAGGCAAGGAGGGTGAAGTGTCTTGCCCAAGGCCACAACGACAGTGTGCACTTGCAGGAGCTGGGATTCGAACCCCATCCTTACAATCATGAGACGATCCACTCTACAACTGTGCCACCGTTGCAAAAAAAAAAGAAGCTTCAAATTGTAAAATTGTCAGTGCAAAGTTTACAGTTAAGTGCTAGATAAAATGACACTGATATGTTACCATATGATACATAGGAAGAGGAAGGAGGAAGTGGAGGAGCTGACCAATGCAGAACACCACGCTCTGAAACAGGGACAAACCCAAGAGGTGGTGCACCATTTCAGAGGAGCACTGAAGGCAGTACTCTGGTTTCCTCTACCTCCAAAACATGCTGCTCGACTGCGGTCTTCCATGAAAGAGTTGGTCATATTCTCTACAGTCCCTTGCAGTGAGTCATGTCCATGATGGATGTGAGCTTCACTTATATTCTCTTGTTGTGTTCAGTCTGTTCTTGTCTATGGTGCTGCCCGGAGCCAAACAGCATAGTGGATAGCAGAGGCTACCACAGAGTCATAAAAAGTCTGACTCTGTGGTAGACTTGGGCCTGCTCACTCCAAAGGACCTCAGTCTCCCCAGAAGGTGGAGGTGACTCTGTACAGGCAATATCCATGACATGCTGGATTTATTCTTAAAGCAGAAAGAGTAAGATGTAACTTGTTAGAGTCATAAAAAGTCAGACTCTGTGGTAGACTTGGGCCTGCTCACTCCAAAGGACCTCAGTCTCCCAGAAGGTGGAGGTGACTTCTTGTACAGGGCAATATCCGTGACATGCTGGATTTATTCTTAAAGGCAGAAGAGAGCAAGATGTAAGCTTGTTTTCTATTGGAATGAATGGAGCAAAAAAGTGCTCCATTTATTCTGAACACATCACATCAGAACAGCCATTAGTCACAAGAAATAGACTACGTTATGCTGCGTCCAATTTATAACTGCCAATCAGAGGTGGATAGAGTAGGGAAAAATATTTAAGGACCACCTATTTTGATGTACTCTCGCCTGGCTAAATTAAACAGTAACATCTCCATGTTAAAATTACTATTAAAACAACATACTTTGTCCAAATGATTATGTGAACCATCATTGGAATCAGAACAAAAATAGCTTTGACATGTAAAAAGATTCTGCAGTTCTAAAATGATTAAAATATAGCTTTTTTATATATCGAAAATTACACATAAACTGAAATGTCTTTCCTGAAATATACTTCATAGCACACACTCCAAATTGAGTACAGTTGTAATCTTACTGGTACTCAGAATGTGTGCAAAATTTCAGAAGTCTAGGTCCAAGTATGTTGGATTTGTAAACTTTTCAATGTTTTGGTGTATATCTTTCATGGTCCTGTGTGGCCACTCCTCCCCTCCCTCTTGTGTTTGTGTTTGTCTGTCTCCTCACCTGGGCGGAGCCATCAGATCTTACACCAGCATCCAATCCACAGCTCGTTACCTGCATTTCAAGAAGACCAGTTTCTACACCATTCCTCGCCAGTTCGTTTGCACTGCTACAGTCAGTAGACGCTTTTGGCTCAATATTGTACCTTTTGGATTCTCGATCCAGTCTGTTTTTTTGTTTGTTTTTTTTTGTCTCCAGCGCCTGCCTGCCTGTCTCCCTGCCTACCTACCAATCAACTAATACTTGCCCTGTCCAACTGGTTCTCTGGTCTACAATTCCATATTTTTCTATAAATAAAAAAAAAACGTAACCATTTACCGGCTGTGCTCTGCTTTTGGGTCCTATAGCAAACCGTGAGAATATCTTATTAGCATTGTGCACAAACCTCTCCAAAGTGACAAATGTTATAACAGAAAAAATATTTTCACAAATGTGTCAAAGTGCAGCAGTAATGACAAACCTCCCAAAAATGGACTAAAGCAAAATGAAGTGGGTAATTTTTTTTTCCATATTTATCCAAGTGCACAAAGGTGCATCAGTCACACCCTTCCCCGGTGGCAAAATGGCTGCCTTGTTTATTCAGAAAAGAGCCCTTTACACGTCTTCATTCATTGTTATGGACTATGGCATATTGTTGGACAGAGACAATGGACCTCTACTCAGATGTACCACTGTCAACTGTGAAATCAATGGCCTGTGGACATTTTCAACAAGTTTGTGCCTAAATGCTAATGTGGCTAACATGTGCTTTTGGCATGCACTGAGCACTTCCAACACAAATCAATGGATTTCTTTGGAAATGGCTCATTTTGAAGAGAAGAGAATAGTATTAGAAAAAGGGGAACAGAACTGGAATTGCCTAAAAGTTTGTTCAAGATTTTCTCATTTGTGGAGTAATTTCTTACTGTGAAAATATGAGCCAAATTTTCCCAAAAGAGTGTTTTGTTGAATTATATTTTACATGATAATTTTGGACCAATAAAATGCTCGATTTGTAGTATTCTGTCCTTAATGTTTTGATTTAAGTGATGGTGTTCCATGACAGGAATAGATGTTTTGGGGAGAAGGGCCTGTTTAAAAATCTGTGCCACATGTCTATATTGGTCAAAATATAATTTTCCTAAATACTGTATGAAAGTAAATGGACATCAGGGACAACGATCCTGAACAAGTTTAGAGTAATGTAACTTTAAATAAGGTTACTCAAGTAGCTAGAAGTTACAACTTGTGACAAGAATAATGACTTAGTGTAAGTACTTGAAATACATTTTACTTGAGTAGGCCTTCTGATCGTAAAAGTAAGAATCATGTTTCAGTTGTGACATGAATAAGGAGACACAAAACATGAAATAATGTGAAAATAGTAATTTTTATGATACAAAACAAAAAACCTTAACATATATATAGGCCGACATGAAGAATAAAGTAAGAAAACACAACATGTGTATTTTATGTGTCAAAATGAAGTTTTGTCAATTAAAGATGTATTCACAGTGTCATGAGTTCCTGTTTTCTTTACTCTAGTGAGAGTACCTATACTTTTAATAGTAGGGTCAATTTTGGTAATTTGGGACCATTTTTGGTTATTTTTATTTGTGACTTTTCTTTGTGACGCTCTTGTCCACAGTGAAGACAATGTCCCAGCATGTGATCCTGAAATCCTCAGGGAGTCCTCTTTCTTTATGTAACATTTGATACATGAAGTTTTTAAAAATGTGATTCACAATTTTGTTGGGATTGACAGAGAACAAGTTTTTGGGGTTGTGCTTGGTAATTTGGGACACTGTTGTTTCTTATGGGATTTGATGAACAACGTGTTACTTTTTTATGCAGTTCAGTTCCAGTGCTGTTGTAGAGTCTCCAAAAAAAAAAAAACAGAACTGAACCAGATGTATATTTAGTCTCTTAACTTTATTAACCAAATATAGCCTATTTATCAGAATGATAGTTAGTCTGAATAAGAATATAATTTGGACAAACAAATTTAAGAGCACCATTTAATCGAATTCCCAGTAAGGTTTCAGAAAATATTTTGTGACACATATCAGCAAACAATTGTGAATTTTTATTTTGACTCTATTAATTAAAGGCAGTCCTTGCATGGTTTAAGTTGTTAATATATATATATAAATAAAGATCTTCTTCTTCATATTACCACTACAATATCCTCCCTGCACGACTGATTCAAACCACTTTTTGCAAGTTGCACAGCACAATTACTGTTCAGATTGACAAAAGGACTTTTTTCATCATGAATTTATTACAATATTATATGAATAGCCAGGTGATAAATATAATTATATTGCTATTTGGGACAGCATTAAAAAGTGTTACAAGTTGACTTACATTTACTCATTTACCCCTGCTCCTCTTTTCCATTCACAGCTCTTATGTTTATATTAGCAGACAGCTGGATATATTCATTGATGGTGCAAGTGAAGATATTAGCTGCTTTGTATGACAACAATCAGCATAGGTAGTTGATTTCAAATCCAATTCCACATGACAAAGCACAGGCAGCGTGAAGTAGGCGCTCGTGTCTGTCTGTCTGTCTGTCTGTCTCTCTCTCTCTCTCTCTCTAGGTGTGAGCGTTAGATCAACTTGAGATCAACTTGTAGTCCGTTTGTTTTTCATCATGGACTGAATATCGGGAGATATTTCACGCCGCCGAGGTCGAGCTGAGAGGTGAACATGTCCGCCGCACAGGGGGATGATTTTGCGAAAGGAAATATACCAAGAACGATAGAAATAATACAATAAACGCAGCGATGCTACTTCCAAAGCTAGTCCATTCGAATAAGCGTTCTCTGATTCTGAGCCACGGAGAGAAATACGTCATACCCAGAATTCTGATAGCCATATAATCTAGCAATACGAACTGTGAGGACGAAAATGGTGAGTGTCTTTGCCACGAAGTTTGCGGCTGAACTAGAGGCAGACACGCTGTCACTTTACTTGCTCAAAGATAGACTCAGCACAGAGTAGATATAGCTCATTCAAAGTTGTTGCAGAGTGTGATGATGTTAAAGACATGTATGACCCGGCTTTGTGGCCAGAAGGCGCATTTGTGCGACGCCATACTATGAAGTGCGTAAACCCAAGGCAACAGTGGCTTTTGGGGACGCAGAGACGAATGCGCCCGTGATGTAAATATCTATGAGGGTCGTATCATATAACACTCGGGGCCTGCGTCTAAGACAAACTGCAGCGGATAAAGCCCGACGATTGGTTGTTTAACTGTTTGAGAACACTGACATTTTATGTATACAGGAAATTTTCCTCTCGAAGCAAGACTTGAACAAGCTTAACTCTGTTAATATTGACTTCCACGGGGCAGGGGTGTCTACAACAGACTTGAGTTTGGGGATAGTGCATGGTAGAATATCTGGAGGTGTGGCCATAATGTGGCAAAAGAAATATGACCCAGTTATTAGTGTGATCAGACTGAATATCGATTGGTGTATAGGTGTTAAAGTTACCTGGGACAATAATGTTGTTATTATTTTTGAATGTTTACACACCATTTGAATGTCATGACAATGAAGCTGAATACTTACAAAGACTTGCCTTTGTTGGTTGTTTTATTGAGGAAAGTGAATGTACTTGTATTTATGTAATGGGTGTTTTGTGAGGACAATAAGCTAAACTTAAGGTTGTCTTGCCAAGTGATAGCTACACATATGTCAGTGAAGCCTGGAATACAACTTCATGGCTTGATCACTGCATAAGCACTGCAGATGCTCAGGGGGGTTTTAGTGGACTTTGAGATCTAATATGGGATCGCAACTGCGGATAACATGCATGTCTCTGTTACACTAAATGTGGAGAGTCTACCCGCCTTAACCTTTCATGATACCCACACTAGTGATGGGAAAGTAGAGTGGGTAAAGCTCACAGAGTGTGATCTACAGCACTATTATTATCTGACAGAGAGGAACCTTGGGAATATCCCCATTCCATACAATGCTTTAATGTGTGTTGTGATAACCTGAATCATAGTGAAGATGTGTGTAAGATGTATGATCTAGTTGTGGCTGGATTAAAAGACTCAAGCCACCATTTTGTAAAAGAAGTTTTAAACAACAAAAGACGTTTTAAACAACAAAATGCCCAACCTTTTGTTTTAAACAACAAAAGGACCTGGATGGAATGAGAATGTGAGGAAACACCACCAGCAGGCTAAAGTGGCCTTTACAAATTGGGTTGCTGCGGGTAAACCAAGGACTGGACCTGTATTTGAGCATAAAAAACAGATGGATACGCAACTTAAATGTGCTGTGCGGTACATAAAAAGGACAGAGCATAATCTGAGGGCTGACTCTTTAGTGCGAAAACTGTTGCAAAAATAATGTGCAAGACTTTTGGAAAGAAGTCCAGGTTATGAATGTTCCTCTGCCCTCTAGTATTGAAGGAGTTACATGATAATGTTGTGGAGCTGTGGAGAAAGCATTACAGTGATTTATTCAATTGTGTAAAAAGTAAAAACTATTGGTGATGTATCCCCCGACATTGTGGCTGTCACTACTGAGGAGGTAACTAAAGCCATCAGGAAACTATCAATGGGTAAATCGTGTGGCTTAGATCAAATCACAGTGGAGCATTTAAAATGTGCCAGTCATAGAGTTGTGGTATTACTTGCTTTATGGTTACTGCAATGTTAACGCATGGTATATTGCCAGCTCTATGCGGTCTGTTGTACTTGTACCTGTAGTGAAGGATAAAACAGGGAAAATCTCCAGTATTGACAATTACAGGCCAATTGCATCATATCAAAGGTTTTTGAAATTGTACTCCTGGATAGATTCCAGAATTATGTTGTCACCACTGATGAGCAGTTTGGTTGTAAAAGTCAACACAGAACTGATATGTGCATCTATGCCATGAAAGAGGCTGTGAGGAAGTACAGAGGGCAGAACTCCACAATGTTTCTGTGCTTGTTGGAGGCCTCCAAAGCGTTGACCGCATCAACCATGGCAAACTGTTTGAAAAACTGCAACAGTGAGGGGTTCCTTCCTAATCCGGGCCCTAGGTACACACATCAAGCAATGCAGGTTAGATGGGAAGTGCGACATCAAGTCCTTTTTCTGTGACTAATGGGGTGAGGCAGGGTGGGATCCTGTCACCCATGCTTTTTAACCTTTACATGGACGATCTCTCCCGAACATTGAAAAACTGTAAGATATGCATGATAGTTTAACAGTCTTTCCCCTATTTACTTTATCCTGATGACCTGGTCATCATGTCACCCTACTCTGCGGGCCTCCAGCAATTGGTCAAAGTGTGTACTGAATATGGTGAACAATATGACATCAAGTTTAACCTGAAAAAGAGTGTTGTGATGATTGTGAGGATTAGAGAGCAGCGTAAGGCTGTATTTCCCATGTTCCACTTGTCAGGAGGGGAACTGGCAGTTGTAGAAAAAGTGAAGTACCTCGGTCACATCATCAGGAGTGACCTCTCTGATAATGATGACATCCAGAGGCAGTACTGTAAATTGTATGCACAAGCTAACATGCTGGCACGAAAATGTGGAATGTGTACAGAAAATGTAAAAATAGCCTTGTTTAAAGCCTACTGCACACCACTCTACGCTGCACACCTGTGGTGCTGCTACACAAAAGCTACATTTCAATAGTTACAAGTAGCATACAACGATGCTCTTGGGATTCTTTTGAAAGTCCCTCGCTGGACCAGTGCCAGTCAGCTGTTTGTGCAGAATTATGTGGCCACACTAAATGCTGTAATAAGAAATGTTGTTTTTAAATTCATGATGAAACTCATGGACTGAAATTATAATTGTTTTTTATATGGCCTGACCAGAGCAGTATCAGGTACAGCTCGGTGCTTTGGAGGCACTGGAGAAATTGCTTATATGGACTATAGTAATTCCCTGTTTTATTTGTCTGTCTGTCTCTTTTACATGTTTCTTGTGGACCTTTTTGAGTCTGAAATAAAGAATACATATATCACCACTGCGAGGAGTAAAACTGCTCGAAATAATAGTACGTTTGAGAAGCAGGTGTAAGCTTTTGCGCAGGACAGAATAATGCAGTTTTCACACCTAAAGGGGGTTATCAACGCTTTCAAATGTTTGTATCTGGCTCATTTACGAAGATAAAATCATAAATGTGTTATTTTCATGGTGTATAGTTTCCTCTATGCACTTTCTTCTGTATTCCATTGAACTGGAGCGGCTCACAGCAGCTGTCCATCAGACAGCTTCGGGACGGCTTCCCACGTCCTTTTAACGCCTTATAAAAAGCTCAGGGTCTGTGTACACCGTGGCGTACTGATGACACTGAAAGAGACACAACTCATGTCTCGCTGTTCACCTCTTCCTTTCATCCACGGGCAGTTGACCCATTTCTCTCAGCATGAACAAATGGATGGAAATTTGCGTGTTATGTGTTATGCATGTCTCGTGTGTTTTCATGAACATGCACTGACCAACCCCCCACCCCAAAAGAAAAAAAGAAAAAATAGTACAGGTTTAGGTTTTTCTCACTGCACAATGCCAATGTCTGAACCAATACTTGAACTCATTTGAAATCTTTAAAAGCTTAATGTTGCCTTAAAAAGAACTGGATCCACTCCACATCTTTTTCCAATAATGATCAAATCAGCGCTAACTTTGACTGACTTCCAGTGCCCATGCAGACATCTCATCTCCTCAAGGAAATGACTCTTGATGTGAGTTAAAAGCTGTTTTAATGGGGCATATTTCAGAACCAATTTATAAAGCTCATCTTATTAAATTTAGCCATAGTGATGTGGCGCTTTGAGGTTTTGTTTTCATAAACGCTTCACACACACAAAAAAGATCTACTAATTAGACGGAAACTAATTGTATATTTGTATTTGAAAGGAAGTCATCATTAGCTTGCATAATTGTCTCTAGGAAACATAAAAGACGGTCTTCATTTAATTACAAAGTCATGAAAAGGATGGGTTTCTCCCCATTGAGCAGATCAATATCATAAAGATTTGATTACATTTTTTGCTCCTCGCGAATGTTCCCTTCTGGTGTCATAATTTCTGAATGAGTGTGTGTGTTTTTTTCTTTTCTTAGGAATATACTGTGCAGAGCTTGTTTTTCACAAAGTGCTTAAGCTCCTAAAAGGGAAAATGGAAAGTGTGGAAGGAGTAGCTGGTGGTCTGAACACCCACCGAGAATTGATGTTCACTCCGGGCCCTAACCAAGAATGTGCTACTGACTAAAACAAGCACTCTGACGAGAGATCTTTCCTATGAGCCGCTAACAAATCAACTTCATCTTGTTACAACTTGATGACTTCCAATTCTTGAAGCCTGGAGTCAGACCTGAGCAACAGTTGACTCAGCATTACCACGTACATAGGACAGCCTCTCGCATGCCGCTTCCTTTAGGCTTGCGAAATAATTGCAGCAAAGTTGCCCTGTTCGGCAAATGAATAGCCCAGTTACTGTAGTAGTACAGTATTGTAATAAATAGATATAGGATGTGGGCAAGCAACAGACACCCATTTGAGTTTGGGAATTGTTCCTTGATATCTCTTCCATAAGATAAAATGCACACAAACAGTGGCGGACTGGCACCAAAAGAGGCCCTGGCAATTTTAGCAGAGAGGCCACATTTGTCTTCTCAAGTCATCTGCAACCGTCAATATGAGACGCGGTTATCTGCGTCTCATATTGACGTGCGATACTGAAGAAGGGCGCCCTTTGCGTCGGATATTGAAGAATTTTCAAAAGCGTCAGTATATGACGCCCTAGGATGAGAATGCGTTGCATATACTTAGTCTGTTGATTTGCGACGGCATATTGTTGCAGACACTCCGCTTTATTTATTTATTTAGCCTTTTTATATGGTTGTGATGAGCGCCGAGCGAGCCGCTGGCTGTGCTGCCGGTTGCGGGCGGCCAATCCGCCAAAAGGCGGCCGCATCTCCGCTTTATTTATTTATTTAGCCTTTTTATATGGTTGTGCGCCACAAGTTGTGATGAGCGGCGAGCGAGCCGCTGGTGGTGCTGCCGCTTGCAGCCATTGCGCCAATAGGCGGCCGCTTCCTCGCTTTATTTAGCCTATTTATTTGTTTGTGATGCGGCCAAGAAGTGATGAGACCAGGCGGCCGCAGTGGCATTTGC
Source organism: Neogobius melanostomus (assembly GCA_007210695.1). NCBI lineage: Eukaryota > Metazoa > Chordata > Actinopteri > Gobiiformes > Gobiidae > Neogobius > Neogobius melanostomus. The sequence continues at coordinate 4,919,377 of VHKM01000106.1, read as the reverse complement.
CCACATTGCCCAATGGCCAGTCCGTCACTGCACACAAAGCATCACAGGGGAAACAGAACAGCAGTTTTACCACTAAGTAAAGCACACAGAGCGAGGCCTGCAGCTAGAGGTCACGCTTGTTTATTGTATGGTGCATATTTTCATCCTCCACTTTAAACACACAAAGACAAACACGTCATATGTCTTTATTTTCTACATAGAGAAAACATGGTAGGTGTCGTTCAGAAAGTCTGTGGACATTGATGATAGTTTTAAGACAATGAATTAAATATGGCTGAGTTTTTGACACATAAATACAATACATGATTTCTACACTTTAAGTCATAATCATGTAACATTTGTAATAAAAAGTACTTCTTTATATTAAATATATATATATATATTAAAAGTAATATATTTGTGCCTTGAAGGTCAGTTGCTGTGGATGCAGATTAAGTGATTCTTTAGATAACCTTGAAGTCTTTTGCCGATGCTAGAACTGACAATGTATGCCTTGGACAGCGATTGCTCTGTAATCTGAGTAAATAAAGGTGTCTCCGTTATATTTGCTACTAATGATGAAAATCCCACACAGATAATGAAACTGCAGTCTGGACAGAGAGCTTCGTGCGTCGGTGTTCAACGGCCAATGGAAATAATTGGAACAGAATACAGCGGGACAGGTGAATTTGAATGAATTCTCCATCGTGATGGTGCTGTGCATCTCCTGATCAGTGCTTATGATTACATACATTGGCGAGGAGGGTGCGGAGGATCACACTATACTGGTGTAACCAAGGGCAAATATTTTGTTGCACACAAAATCTTTGGCCACATTTGACCAAATTAGTCGCACTGCAAAAGTCGCACTGGAGCCCTGCATATCGTAGCTTTTACAGTATATTCTTACGTGGCACATTTTCACAGACTTGTATAGCTATAGCAAGTAATCACAAAATACATAATTCATCTCCCTTCATTGTCTTCATGTCAACGTATTTGTTTGCTGGTTTGATGTAGCCTCTCGGTTTTGGATGTCGTAAACCTTCTCACCATATCTCCATGTCGTGGTTTGGTGTGGGGGGGGCACAGTGGCAGTGGAAGAGTGGCAGGCCAGATGGAGCTTTCACAGCGGCGCAGAGAGCTGCCCTGATTGGAGCCACTACACAGACCTGATGGACGCCATCCCACTAAGTTCAGGGCGCTCTCACACAACAGTATCCTGATGAAAATGGCAAGCACCAAATGTGTTCTGCTCTGGCTCGGGCTTTGTCAATTGGGGTTCAAATTTCACTTCAGGTTTAACCCTGTCATTTTTAATCAACGGCAGATTGTAAGGATTGTGAAATGTTCCAGAATTAATAAAACAGAGCTGTAAGTGATCATATATAAAGATCTGTGTTTTATTTTTTTGGCAATATAGACTGTTGCTTTGCTATTATCATACAACAAAAGAGATACAAGAATACATTAAAACTAGTTGGATATTCAGTACCAAAAATCCCAGTGGGCTATGAATCACATTTACTACAGAATGTATCATGCGCCATAAGAAGCCTGTTTATGCTTGCGACAAAATACAAATGAAAAAAAAAAGACATTCAATGATGATGTTTTGCTAACAAGCTGGCAGCACATCACTTGTTTCGCCTCTTGATACACACACTTTTAAAAGAGAGGATAATGAAACTATTTTCTCACCTTACCGCTGTGCCAAACCGCCTCCATACTCTCACTTCACCTCCTTTAAGGGTTTCCACAGTGCATGTCTCTCCAAACCAGTCCAGATGTTGTGAACAGACGAAAACACGAAACCAGATCGGAAAGATGTGGTTTGTGTCATGATTTTTACCTGCACTGAACTAAGACCAAAAGTTTAGTTTACTTACAACGTGATACTCCCATCTGGTGAACGATATGAAAAAGAAAAAGAAAACATGGCGATGACTTCATTTGCATGGACACTTCAATGAGTCAGCCACACAATAGAACAGGTGCACCTACTGTTTTTCTTCCAACTATTCATTTGTGTTCGGGACAAGGACCACACACACACATACAGCACTGTGCAATCGTCTTTCCAACCGCTTTAATGAATAGCGTTGCGCGAATAACAACCGCAACAATTTACACCATGATTATCTAACGCTTCTACAATCAGGGTTTGCGAAAGGAGGAACAATGCATTGACATTCCATATATAGGAAATGTTGTTGACCATATTGTTGTTTGGCACATGGATTTCAATTTACAGTCTGCTAGTGGTGGTGGGCCAGGTGCCAGCTGACGCAGATCAGCACAGCATGTGGAGAGATTTTATGGAAAATTTGCAGAAACGTTTCTCATCCGGTCGTGCTGATTTTTGTAAGTAATGACTGTATGCGCGCACAGTGAGATACAGCATCTCTGTCGGTTCCAAAGGGAAACCAACGGCGATGGTGGAAGTAATAGAGGCCATTGAACAACAGGGACAATGCAATCTGACACAGTTAAGCGAAGTTGCAGCTATAGTGCTGATTCTCCACTCCTGTCCCTGGTTTGGCACAATTTATTTGCGATGCATTTACATGGCTCCAGACGCTCGTTCACTGCAGATACAGATCTAAAATGTTTTCAAACCCACGCACCATACGCACGACGCACACGACAGTCGCCTATACAAGATCTAAAAAACATTCACACCCTCAGTCATACACAGTTGTTGGCCTTAATGCAATAGTACAAGAAAACCCCAGATTTGTCAAAATGTAGAAAATGATGTTCTAAAAAACTGAAAATGTACATGTCCAAGACGGAGACTGCTGCTACCAATCCTCTTGTGATTTACTGGACCATATACTCTTCTCACAGATGTTGGATTTATGACCATTTGACCAGAAACCTTTTGTCCTTATGTAGCTAGTTTTAACATTTGTTCCACTAACTGCTGCATGTTGGTACTTTTCTCATCCTGGCTAAACACACTCTAAGCAAGCAAAATTGGTAAAGACTCATAAAACCATTCAATTCCTCACTTCCAAAATACGTGCTTGGTCAATGTTGAGTCCAGTTGCGCGTTCGCTAACATGGGAGAGTCCGGAATTTGGGATATAAACATGATTTCCCAGCATTTTGAGCCCCTTTAAAACACCACAGCAGCAGCAGATGCAATTTTATAACCACAAACTATTTTAGTGCTGTCTAAAGGCCTTCCAATTTTTATTTTATTACTTTGAAGGCCAGAATCGCTCCTGTAAGTGTAGGAAAGATGACCTTATTTAGTGTTCCTGATTACAACTGTTGGGCTCAATTCTGACTCTACAGGCTACATGAAAGCACAACAATAATTTCCTTGTTTTTAGCAGGTGCCTCCTCAGTGAGTGCTGTTGTTGTTAGCACTAGCCACGTTAGCATTAGTGAGTGTGTTGCAATTAGTTATGTATTTATTATGGAATCGAGGTTATGATTGAACTACAGAGATGGTATGGCCATACAGTGTTGACCATATGATGAATGGCGATTTAGAATACCAATAAGTGACCAAGTGACTGAGTGATACTCCAACAAACTAACCTTTATTTGCTTTTTCTTCTCCGCTTTCTGGAAGCTTCTTGGGCTCAAGCTCGAGGAATGTTTTTACTGTGATTCCCCTGTCCGGCAAGTATTTCTACAGTTCTGGTACATTTATACTGATGTTTGACTGATGTTAACATTGATCTAGCACGTATTTCGGAAATTAGGAATATCAGGTGCCATTTTTTATAAAACTTAAAATTAGTGCTGTCCAAAATATTGCATTATTAACGGGTTAACACAAATCAAGCCGCCACATGCTCTGCTCCGTGAACCTGGCCCCTGATCATTCTCAATTGACTGTTAATCGTTTGTGTATAAATGTACATTTAAAGTGGGGCCAGCTTCACACAGCTCTCTGCTGCTGCTGCTGTGGGACCGCGTGTTTACAGGAAGAGACTTGTTGTTTGTTTTCCTTCTGCATCGCTGAGGACAGCTGTAAATCGCTTATGGACTTATCAGGAAACAAGGAGCAGACACTTTCCCCCTGAGGCTTTACTTTTACCACGTCATTTGGAAGTTTGGAACTATAGAGGAGCAACATTTACCCAACGCTACGAAGCTGCTCTACTAAGGTCAGTAAGAAGCTGTTGCCTTATTTTAGCTTTGCCCTTTTTCTTGCTGCTGCATTATTTTCATCACATGTGCCTGTCACGTACATTATGTGCTTGGGCAATTCTGATGTTGTTGTGCTGCATTTGGAGCAGAAGAGATAAACTCTTTTCTCTAAACTCGAGAAATCAAAACATGCTATTGATAAGTTTTCCCCATAAAACTGGACATTCAACAAAACATTGCCTACTTCGAGGGGCATTTATGGATTAGAATGAACTTTATGTTGTAAGACAACAATGTAAGTAAAAAATAAAATAAGTGCACTTTCTAACTGACCTGCCCTCACCCCAAGTTTTCTGTATATTTGAGGAATCCGATAAGAGTATTAGAGTATTAAAATGATAATTCAAGGCACATTTAGAATAGATCAAAATTTTAAGTTAATTTGTGATTAATCGTGAGTTACTGTGACATTCATGTATGTATGTATGTATCTGTACTGTAACTACTTGTTTAGATTGTATCAACTTGTACAGGGCTTTCTGGCATTACAACCTGGACATACAGTATCATTTTACAGGCATTATGTGAGAAAGCAGAGTACAAGAGTGTTGAATGATTGTGTTGATGAGCGACAAACCTTCTTGTCCACACTTTTTCTTTTCTTCCTGCAACTCTTCAGTGTGTGGCTGTATCTATGAAACACGTCTGTTTATCTCGCGCTGGGAATCTCTCAGTGGTCAAAGAGGATGCTTTCTAAGTCTGCACCTCTGTTCCACTCATGAGCCGGCCATGAGAATGATAAAGTATCCTGACAGCTCACTGAATAGACCAGGATACACACCGTCTTGCTGTACAGTGCAATCTTTATCGCCGCAAGGTACAGCAATAAAAGGGAGTGGTAGGTGGAAGGAAGGAAAGTGGACGGTCATCATTGGAGATTTGCTCAAGCATGATGTGAAAGCGCTTTTTCTACTGAAGTGTCCGCGAGACAACGAAGGCCCCTGTCTCTTTGCCTTGACAAGGACTTGAGGAAACAGTGCATGAATTTAACTTTGTACGCCTTATGCAATAAGATTTCTCCATGTCAATGCCATCTAGTAAAATGCACCCCGCACTGTTTGTGGTACAAATTGTAAGTTTAAGTTTGGGCAAAAGGCACCACAAATCATCAATACTATCCTTTATGATGTTAAGGTATTTGTTCCATCCATCTGTTTTCTGTCACACATTATTATATTTATCTTTCGCAAAATAAATAATTTGTCTTCCCTTTGATTCATATAACGATATCTGCTCTGAGATGTTATTTTTCTTAACCAGTCCAGTTTTGCAAAGGGAATCATCTCTGTTGACTGTGTCTTATCACAAAACAAATGTGTGATGATTAGCTGATCATTAAATATTGGCTGACAGTTAATTACTTTTACATTTAAATGAGTATTACCAACAAAGTGCAGAGTAAAAAATGAGAATGGTAAGTTATTCTGGTCACATTGTCAGTGACTGCTAACAAATACGAGTGTGAATTTCACTTACGAACACTGAAAAAGAGTTCTGACAGACAGCTTTTGATTTCCATAACACAGATAAAATAGAGATCATGTGCCCATAGCGCCCAAAGACAGACTGCGGTGCAGGAAAAGGTGACTGGGGAAGGGCTGAGAAGACTTTGCTGTGAGAATGAATAGCCTTGAAAGAGCCGCGTTAACAGAAACGAGTCGGGGAGATGCATCATAGGCTGAGCGGCTGGCTGCTTCAGTGCAGTGGGCCTGAACTGTGATTGGCTCGGCCTGTTATGTCATTTGTTACCTTCACTCCACACCAACAGCAACTCCACAAAACCACGGGGCAAGAAGATAACTGTTGACAAGACCCTTCAGGGGCCATTTTGTCAACTGTGTATGGCTTTCTTTGATTAGAAGATACACTGACATCCTTTACTACTGTAGGTTCCAATTATAGGGTTCAAGAAGCTTGCTTGCATTTCTCCTCTTGCGGTTGAATCGCACCTTGCGTGGTACTGGTGTTGTATACCGTTGTCTTTGTTGTCTTTAGAGTATGATATTAGAGTCAGGGCTTAGTGCATGCTGCTGTTGTGTCCTTCAGGATGACATTTCACCCATAACCCTTCTGTGAACTCTCAATGAATGAACAAGACATGAATGACTGGAAAACAACCCTATGGCTACAATCTGGCTTGTTCCATATAAGCGAGAATTTGATAAAAAGAACTATGATGCTAAATAAAGATTTTGTTGTTTTGGGTGTTATGACAAAATATCTAATTTGTTTAACAAAAAATATTTGCCTTTAGTTATTTAAATGTCAGTTTATTCGTGTTGGTTTATTCTCCAAACCATACTATAACTTTAGGTATCGTCTATATCGTCCAACCAAAGAAACCATGAACTATAAAGGGCAAATGGAAGGCTGAAGATAATGTAACACTAGTACATGTGATCCTATTCTGCAGTACTGAAGTTGAGAGTCAGCGCTGAAAGGGGAAATGAAGGAGAGCCGGACACTCACTTGGGAGTAGTATATTGAGCTGCACAGACCAACCCTGTTTTGACCCCTGGGGCTAATCACAATTTTAAAGCATCCCCACATCCCATCTGCAGCTGACCCCAGGGCAGACTGCAGGCCGCTCCCTCAGGAGCATGGCCCCCTCTGACTTATTAGAGGTGGACCCAGTACTTCTGTCAGACATGCTGGACACACGTTTGATCAACCCTGCTAAAGGACACTTTAGTTATGGGCTTGCAGCATGATGTACTGAACTCCCTGGAAGGAAAAAAGAGCAACCTTTACTTGCTCTGTAAACTCATCTTGCTGGGGAAAAAAGAAGAAAATATCTTTTTTTGTATTTTGTTTGTCAATCACAAATTGTTGCAAATCTTCACCTGAATATAAGTATACATCTGTGAAAAGGACCAGTTTGAGCTTTTATGAAACCAAGTACAGTATTTAAAGGCCATATACCTGAGTTTTAAATTTCAAACAATAAAAGAGGAAACCACAAAATGTCGGTTGAGGTACAAACTCATCCCTAATCTTCCGAACATATTTGTAGCCTCCCACTGCTTCACAGGGACATGTTTATAGGCACATTTCACAACTTGCAGGGTCACTTTTCAGGGTCACTTTCACATAAATGCTAGAAAACTAGTCTGCAAGTACATCAAAGGGACACAAATGCTTTTTAATTAGATCTACAATACTTATACTAAAGGAGGACAGAGCAAATTTAATTTCATAACTAAAAAAACAAAAAACAAAATGAGGTATATCTCCTTTAATATACAGTCAAAATTGGCGCAGAATAGTATGGGGACATCACATTTCAGATTGTCAACCATGTGCTGTTTTCTGTTAAGTAAGACCCCATCCAATTGAAGGCAATTCCTCTTATCCCATATTTAATTAATGTTCAGAATAATATATATACTTTCAAGGCCACCCTAGCCCAAGTTCATCTCCAACCTCCATCCTCCCAACTGTACTATCTAGCTCTGATTATTCTCCTCTTTTTAGCATTTAAGCAGAAGCATCTTGCCATCCCCCGCGAAGGTTAATACTGCAGGTCATTCCATTCTCTGAGGAGGAAATTAAACACAGGGAATACGTCTTGAAAGATCTGGGTGCCTGGCTCCATTACTGATATCCCATAATACATCTTTGTATTTCATTATATCCCCACGCCTGCTGTGTCCCAGTAAGCAGTCCAAGAGTCAAATACAAAGATAGCTGCTACTAAGCAAATAGGTCCCTATGCAGTGGCTTTTCATTCCACCCTTTTTTTATTTCCCTCCATCAACCAATCGCAGCGAGAGTGCATAAGAGCATCCTCTTTTCTCCCCCAAGGGATAAAAGTCACCTTCTCCAAAGCTCATTGAACAAAAAGTAGCAAGGAAAATAGGAAGCTAAACTCAACACTGCAGAGCCCAAGCTTAGAGAGGACATGGTTGCCGCTTTCCTTCACTTATCTCTCTGTCAGCAGGAATAGGAGAGGAAGAGGAGTGATGAGCGGAGGTGGGACAAAGTCAGCGTTGATCAAGGTGCAGGTAAAGGAGCTGGTCAGGGCTCAAGGAAAAACGCCAGTCAAGCCACATTTAGATTGTGTTTGGAACAAGTCTTTCATGGAAGAGAGCTTAAGCGGGAAAACCGCCCACCAACTCAACTTCTCCATGGTTTGCTACTGTGAACATATTGCTTTGAATAAATGCAAATCTATAATAAAACTCGCCGTCGCTATTCCAAATGTGCCACCACCTTATTATTGTCTCATTAGCTGACATGTTAAATGACATAACAAGATTGTAAACACCTATAATGTAATATTCGGTGGTGGGCAGCTAAGAATTCTACTGTGGTAACTATGGTAACCGCCAAAATGCTGAATTTTCAACTTGGTTATACTTAATATCTCTGTAACGGCTGGACCTGTTCACATGAAACAAAGCATGTGTTTGCTTGTATGAACTATGGTCAAACTACTGTCTCATAAAGTCAAAAAGTGGAGGGTATTCACAATTATGTGCTCAATGTCGGTCAGATGAAAGGACTTTTAGCCATAAGATTAATGTGACAGGTTTGTGAATCACTTCCAAATAATGATCGATGAAAACATTTATAGATTTTCTGTTTGTGTTTCTTCAGTGCCACTTCCAGTTTGTTGCACAGGCCCTGACATGACATTGAAAGCAACCTAGTAAAAATCCCTCCCCCAAGATACTGCGTTTTCACAAGGTTTAATATGGGACGTTAAATAAAGCACAACAATATCAAAGACAATCAGCAAAATAAGAGTGTCCTATCAGTTTACTGGGGTTCTTGAGTAGAATGGACAATCACAACATGACTGCCAGAGCTGGAGTTCATACTGTAACCATGGCATCATCCTATATAGTTTCATTACAGAACTGTATCAATTAAGAACAAAAATAAAGGAAAAGAGTAATAGAAAAAATAAGTAACAGAATTTGAGTAAAGGTTCACGAGCAGGACCACGCCTCAACAAATCACTCTTTGCATATACCAACCACACTTGCACGCACCTAACCACGCCTCTAATTACCCATGAGTAAATATACAAAGCCTTGTCATCTCAGTTTGTTTGAAACATGTCAATCCCACCCTCCCTCCCTCCCTCATGTCTGTTTTATTTTTCAATACTGATTCTTCTGCTTCGAGGGTGGGGGGGTTCCTGAAGAGGCGGGTTCATCTGAGACGGAGGCCCACCACAGTCCGCCCAGTTTCAATCCGCACTATAACCTCGTGAAAAAGTCTTGATTTCACTTTGTTGTGGCGTGGTCCTTGCTAGTGAATACGTTCATTTCAAGTTGATGGGCCGGGGAAGAAAGGAAGGGAAGGCAGGGAAGGGAGAGAGTTCAGCTTCCTGACGGCCTGGTGGATGAAGCCACCCTTATTTTCTCAGTTGGAGATGGACATACAGTATATTCAGATTCCCCTTTAGCATATTTATGTGCGGCTACTTCAAATGCTTCTATTTTTTTTCACAATAATTGAGCACAATGGGTATAACCCTCCATACCCGTCCCATAATAGTTCAGTTAACATTTTTCCCCCTCACTCTCTCTCCTCTTGTGCATTGTGTCTCGGATGAAGCAGCGTGAGGAGTGAATCAGGTCATCCTAAATCATTGATGGCACACGAGAGGCATGAAAATTTGAATCTAAAAAGGGGATCTGTGATAAGCTTTTCCCCGCCGCTCCTGCAAATGTGTTTCGATTGACAGGTATTTATTTCTCAAGGGCTTCTCGGGGAAATGATCGCGAATGAATTCTTCGAAAACACCGGTCCCAGCTGCTTTCCAAAATGCTTTGCTTTAGACCTAATTCCCATTACTGCGGTAACGTAATTGCATTGTAAACCGCCGTATAGTGTTCCTCCTCTTTCCCCCGCTCAGCTACTCAATGCTTATTCATCGACCGGGAACTTGATTTACTTTGTTAATTAACAGTCGGGACCTTTTAGACCGTGAGCTAAAAATGTCAGAAATGCCAATAGACACTTATTTGAGCTTGAAGGTGTCCCACTGGTGTCTGGGTTACCTTGGAAACCTGATTGACAAGAGGCATGATTTGATGGCAGTCACCTTTTTAAGATAGAGGTCCAGCGGCTCATCGAGTCAATCAAAATGAGAAATACCCCACAATGGACGTCAATGTCAGTGTAAAGAACGTTATGTGACAACTAACTACCGCTTGCTAATCACTTACAATGGAAATTTATTCTTAACAGCGACGTCAATTTTAACATCCCAGTTCATCGTGCGAAGGACCGCATGGATTTTCACTCCATTGTGTATGGGCTCGTGTTTTCGACAGCCGGTCCTTTTAAAAGGTAGCTTCTAAAAGCCGGGGATAGCGCGGATTTAAATTGTGCAGACCCTGCTGAAAGTCAAGAGGAAAGGGGAAGTTTAAGATTGAATGAAAACGTGGTTTAAAATGTTCTGATGGTTTGAGGGGGAATTTTTAAATATTGAAGGTCATGTAAGGACAGTAAAGACCTTTAAACCAGCAGCCCATTTCTTTGAGTCCCACAGTATCCCGTCTTTTTACTTTTAATTGTATTGTGTCAGACATTTGCAAAGGTATTCAAATAATTCAAGGGATAAGAACATGATTAAACAAAGCCGGACAATTATAATGGTCCAACATTGCCTGAGCGGTTATTTGTTACTGCGAGCTCCTTTGTGGCCACCTTTACAGTCAGCTCATGCCTCAGAAAATGTGCTGTAGACTGATTACCCATGTACTCTGTTTACAGTTGTACATTTTGACTCTGTAATGAGCTGACACTAACAACAATATTGTCCACTTAACAAGCTCATAAAAGCAATATGCCAAAGCTCTGAAGGCTGTGTGGAATTGATTTCGGCGGCATTTGAGGGGCACAGGAAGTGTCTGCAGGCAAGCTGGGAAGCAAACAGCAGCCATTTGCAGGATGATTTTTGATAAATATACATAAAAATGTTTATGCACTGTTGGGTTTTCTTGTTTCTTTTTCATCTTTGGTGTTTATTTAAAGGTCTTGATCTAAATTGACCACATGAATTCACTGGCAAGTTTTCTTACACACAAACACAAGCCTATAAGTTCAAAAAAAGAAACATGACATTTTGCGAGGCCAACTGCATTCACGTGAACCTCAACGGTGGATGAGGCAGGGAAAGATTAGCGTGAATTTGTAACAGTTCCTCCACACAGACTTAGATGCCTAATATTGATTTCTTCCTGTTTTCATCAAGATAGCCCGTTCAAAATATTGATTTTGTGAGCTCGGGTCCTTGGCAAGAAAAGAAGCTCTAAAACTACTCCCACTTTTCTGACGGTAAATATGATGTATAATCGATACCTTTTTGTTTATGCCAAACCCTCTTTCAGGTGTTTGTTGCCCCCCAAAAATTATCTCATGTGACCACAGCACACATCTCAAACGTCATCATTACATCTTTTTTTTCCCCCTTGTGACAAAAGAGATGCTTGCGTTTCGGAGAAAGTAGAGGCTTTTCTTCTGGCGACGCATTGTTGTGGAGACAGTGTAACTTGTTTGTCCAAGAAAAGTCTTTCCAACCGCAATCCTAATATGTTCCAGATATCCTTAGACATAGTCCCAGACATTCTCCCTCCAGCATGTCCCGGATCTTCCCAGATATTCTCCCAGTGGGACAAGCTCCCAACAGAGGTATCCAGCAGAAATCTGTGATGACAGTACAAAAGCCTGCAGCGTGACAGTGAGAATCACCTTTCACACAATTTTAAGGTCTTAGACATTTTGCTCTCCTCTGTCCGAGACTTGTCCATGTGTTATGATGATAGGCGAGAGAAGGAGCGTCAGTCAACCATTTAAGTGACATTAAGGGGGTTATTTACTAAGCGTTTACACACGCGCAAACAAGGTGGGGTGTTCTAAAGTGAAATAAAAAGCCCTCTATCCAACTCCATCTAAGGTTACTGTCAAAATCATGGGCAACCCATTGTCTAGTAGTTAATGTTGCTCCACTGTATGCTCCAACTGACTCCCTGATCTTCACCCCCTCAGTATATAAGATGTTTGATGCTTTGTTGTCTCAGCTCACAAGGATTCAAAATTGTATTCCCTAATGCTGAAGCTGGGTGAATGAGAACGCAACACAGAGATATAGAAAGCTGTCCTCTACCTAGACTTCGACCAATCATCTTTGTGCTGCTTGGTTGCTGAGCCCCTTGACCTTCAAAGACACAGCGAGTGGAACAGTATAGATCTGTCAATAAGTTTAAACCTATTGAAGCTTAAACCTTTAAGCTTTCCACTTTGCCGCATTAACGTATACTTCCACCATCCTGTGCCTCACTATTATTTTCCAGAAGCTCTAGCTGATTCAATGAAATGAAAGACACCTGATATTTCCACTGGTTGATGGGTTAATCCCCTCCAGCTAACACCCCTCTTTTCCGACGTCTTATCTGTTCACCCAGGTGTATAAGCTAGGGCTCACTGCGCACTGGTCTGACTGTAATGGGAGAATGTTGTGTGCTCAGTCACCCAGCTGGTTAACAGATGCCATGCTTTATCTCTGACAGACTGTAGTTGTTATTGAGTCTCCGGGGTGAACGTACACTATTTCCCAATGAAGACCAGGATAGTAGCCATGATTAACACACCGAGTGCCAGTGTTCTTCCACTATGGATGTTACTGATCCGACAGTGTCCATTGGGGAACTCTCTTGAACTCTATATGGCAAAGAGGCTATGCATGAGACCAACTTTTGAATAGGCTATGTATTTGTATTTGTAGAACTTGTCCTCAGCCATCCTTTAGCTAGCCTGGCTAACGCCAGACTAAAATCACAAGTTATATTTAGTCTGGGCACCACCAATTCATTTTATCATGGGAGAGGAATATATTCTATTTTCAAATGTATATTTTATATTGATCATGTCCAAACATAAGCAAGAACTGTTATAAACTGCATTTGTACTATATTATGCATATTAGACGATGAAGACATGTGCCCACTTCACACCCGCATCCATAGCAGAGTCTCTTCAGGCTGAAGCATCAGACGTCAAAACTGTGGAGCCTAAAATATTCCTGTATCCATCCCATTGTTTTATCCTTCATTTTACTCATGTTAAGAAACATTCGTCACATAAAAATGCATTAAGTCTTATAATCCAGATAATATTATTTGTTTCAATAATATATATTTTTTCATGGACAGACTGTACACACTAAACATGCTGGTTATTTTAACAACCCAACTGCTGGTTATGGCTGTTGGGTCATTTTGTTGGGTGATTGTCATAGAGTTGGGTAATTTTTTCTACCCAACTGCTGGATCATAAGGAAAGAAACATAATATTAATAACTTAATAAAACATACTAGTAAATAAATAATTCACTAAATGAGACTAATATTAATATTTTACAATACAAAATAGATTGACACAGCCAATCAGGAGTACAGGTTTACATGTTCTGACCGCCTTCTTAGTGATGTCACAATTTTGAACGCGTGTCATTGATTGACGCGGGTGTCAATCAAAACAGCTGGTCATTACGCGCCTCTGTCAAAATTATGATCAATAAATGCTTGTTTTTAACTTTAAATGGCTGAGCGAGGCAAACCTAAGGACATTTATATCACCGTGGACGCTTGGCATCACTTTCACCCAAAGGACTATTACGGAAGAAGCGGGAAGATGCGGGACGAGCCTCCACGGGACTCCAGCGGGCTGTGGCGCTAAGCTAGCCCAAAGAGGAGGCCCTTTCCCCCGCTACAAGCTCCGCAAAGACCCGGCAGGAGTTTATCGGATCATGCACTCAAACAAGAGAATGGTAGAGCGGTAGCTGCACATTTGTGGGACTTGTAATGGAGTACTCGCCCCACAAAGACAACAAAAGGTAAAAACAAGGTTTTAGTAAAAGTCTTTTTGCAGAGAAATGTTGTCGGAGATTTCGGAGAACTTCGGAAAACACTCGGCACGCTCCGTAGGCGTCCGCATGAACGCGCTATGTGTTATTTGAATGAATTTGTGAAACGTAAAAAATTTGCAAAAATAGGTATTACTGGTACGTAATTCCATACTGTAAAAGCGTACCTGGGGTACGTTTTTCTGAAGAGACTGGGTTGGATGGGGCATTATGGCTTAAATATATTTTGTCTGTCCTTGACACTTCTCAAGCCATACACAATAGACAGCTATCTATCCAACATGATTTGAGAATCATTAGTTATCCAGATGGTTTTCCTTTTAACAAAAAAATTAAATGTTTCATTTGTTGAAACAGAACATGTGTGCAAGATACAGTTCAGAGCTCATACTATACAGCAAGTTCCAGAAAGCTTCTCGTCTTTATCCCGTTTTCTCTTTCCATAAGTGTTGCGGTCTATTTCTTTCAAAAGCACAGAGGTTACACTGATGTCTGCTGTACATTCCGTGGAGAGTGACAGACTTGTTAAATGAAGGCCAGTTAAGCCTCTGTGGGCCACAAAGCCCTGAAGGCATGTGCGGCAGGCAACTTGGGGGAGAAATTAGAACGTTTTGAATACTTTATTGTACTGTACTTTGTACTTTATTAAATTCTCAGGCTGAAATCCTGACAAACGCCGTCTTGTCCTACTGTACACCCATCGCAAACATGTAAGAACATAGTGAAGATGCACTGCTATGCCCAGATAAATCCATCACTTTGAGCTATTATTCTGCTCCTGCTGCTGGAAAGAATTAGACGCCCCATCCTTCATCTTCTGACTAAAAATAAACAAGTACAAACAAATATGGCACTCTAGTTTTAAACTCCGGAGAGATGAAGGGAATCCGCCAACTCTGCACTCCTTGTTCAGCATTTTCAATGAAATCTTATTGGCTTCTCTGCGGGTCAATTTGATTTCCTAGAGCTGCTTTATTTGTTATTCCGTTAAGGCTAATTTCAACTATATGGTAGAGTCTATCAGAATAGAGTGTATGACAAACTGTATTATTCAAAGGCCTTGTGTTAGAGACCTGATCATAATGTATGATTTAAATATTCGCCTGGACTAGTTTTGATTGGATAATACCAGATGGGAGGGTTTTGGCACTTTGAGTATGGTTGGTAGGTTAGAACAGGCCTGTCAGCTAATCTTGTCAGTTCTACTGCCTCAACTCAAAGAAAGCACCAAGAGGGAAGGATGAGTCCATGCCAGACTGTATTTTTGCCCCTCAGAATGAATAAATCACAGCATGTTCATATACTGTATACTGTAGGTCTTATGAATATGTACAGTACATTTTCCCCCATCCTCTCAACCGTTAGTGAAAGGATTTGTGGCATCAGTTTTATTGAATTTTATGAATTATATTCATTAATGTCGGAACGGTCAGCAGATGGTGTCAGCCACAAAGCCCCCCCTTGCTAACTTGTGCTTCCTCTCTCTTCCTTACAACGGATCCAGGTAGATATTTCCCGTTCATCCCCTCATTATCGTTGTAGCCACTAACGGTTGAGAGCCTCAATGCGCACCACTCCCTTGGCATCCATTGCTCTGCTGTCGATGGTTGTGGTCCGGGTTATCTGGGATCCTCACGTGTGGAGCCAGACAAGCTGAGAAACCCTAGATGTGGTGGTGTGACGGTAGGATTTACCTTGCCTTATCGCTCCTCTAGTAATACACGCTCCAAACTCTCAACTTCTGTGTAATCTAAGTGGACCTGGTTGCTGCTCTCTGACATTGTAACTCAAGCTTACTGTGACAAACTGAAATAAAGTGTACCAACTGATAAGAAAATGTTGCCTCGGCCCTTTTGGGTAGAACCTGGGGCCTTAATGGCACATTTCTCTGGATGGCGTTGTCCTGGCGTAAATGTAATAATTTACAAATAACCACAACCACTCGTAATACCACAGATTGTTGTTTTGTTTTTTCCCCCAAAATTGACGTTAATGTTTAAACTGTAAAATTAATGCATACATTTTACTGGAAAGTTCAAGGAAAACAGAAAAACATATCAATGTTCGCCAAAATGTTTCATGTGTCTGAGCAAACACACAATATCCCTGAGCAGTCCCTTGAACCACTGTGAGCAACATGCGGATTTTATTTTTTTTTCATTAGAGAGGGTTTCCTGTGTATTCTGGTTTCATTTTAAACTGTTTAATTTTCATTGTTTAGAAGATTTTTGTTTTGTTTTTTGCCCAAAATGTTATGATTATTGTGACTGTCTATTGAATTTATTTATGTTATTTATGAATACTTTATTTGCAGCAAATGAAGGACAATTAAGGTATTCCTTTGCATTGATTGCACAAATGTTAATTTACAAACTCATTGGCTTAAAGGGAGCTTAATCTTCTGGGCCCCCTTCAACTTGGGCCCCTCTACAACTGTCTGATTTGTCCATCCAGTCCTGCTCTACATTTTGACATGTATTGTTGATTTATTACAATATTAGATTTAACACAGACACATCAAATTTAAACCAAACTGTGTCGTAAATCTTGAAATGAAAATGTAGTGGTGCACAATGAATAAAGCCCGGTCTGCTGTCCACAACCCCTCACACACAGCTGCTCAAATCAGCTGATGTCTGTGTTGTGGCCCACTCAAGCTGTAGTGCGAGCGCCCATGCACCTCCGCTTGCGTAAACACCACGCGTGCTGCTTCGAGGAGACGTGGAAGCTTTTTCGGACGTTTTGGATGAAGATGGTTCAGCCAGCGCTGTAGCGTTTACAATAATACACACTCTATGAATGGTCTACACATGTTACCAGCCCACATCTGTTGCTGCCTCACTGCAGGGTGAGGGAGAAATGCGCAAGGATGGTTCGACATCGTGGAATCTCATTGCGGGAACTTGGAAGAACAGGGCAAGGGAGATGCTGAGCTGACCATGGAACACTATGTGACTCCTCCAGTGCCGTGAGGATATTAATAAGCACCTTTTTAGTTTAGTTTATTATTAGGAACCCATTAGCTAGGTTTAACCTGTTACTTGCCGTCGCCCTGATCAGGGGGCTATAGGTTAGGGTTAGGTTTAGGGTCAGGGGTTAAGATTAGGGTTATGATTATGGTTAGGAACGGCAAATGTGATGTAAGTTGTGTTTCACTCACACAGACATATTTTTAGAAACTACAAGGTCTTGGCTTTCAAATGAGGTATCACACTGGCATATAGGCTGTAAGCTCTCCTGTGAATACACTTTCAGATTTGGATATGCATAATTGCTATCCTTAACTCTAACCCTAAACCTAACCTTAAAGAGTGCAAATTTAAAATATTGTCAATCTGACAATCTACCTTCACTCCAAATCATTTAGCACAGAGGTGTAGGCTCATACCTGATCCGTCTGTCCAGTTTCTGTTTGCCCTCAGGCATACTGCTAAATTTCCCCAATTGCATAGGCAGTACATTTTATTTCTTGTTATCCTACCTGGGGTCTTCATCATGGGGCCAGTAAGGTATCGAAATCATTTAGTTTATTTGACACATTTGTTGATGTGATGTACAAGCCTCCGACTACAGGATCATGCATTTAAGCATTAAAGTAGAAGTCCGTAAGATTACAAAATGAGAGAGAGTGAGAGAGATTTTTAAAGTAAACAATCTTTAGGTAAATTACCTGAAAGCCTCTCATTCCCTGTGCACAGGAAAGCTTGTCTCATTAGTCCATGCGTAATCCAAAGGCAGACATTGTAGAAAAAAACATTATTATTTCATCTTTTACTTTACATGCGTGTCCAGGTCAATTATTCACATTGTATTAAATTACAATACATGTAGACTTTCAGACTATTACTTTAAAAAACAATATTCACAGAAGTATCGACATAATTTGATAGCCAGTGAATGAATGTCCATTGGCCTGAATAAAGCGTTGAAAAAGAGACCCATGTCCTATATCACCATAACCTCAATAACACATGTTTTGTTGTGGGAAAGAAATGGCAAGAAAGATGGTTCTATGTGCCTGAAAAAATGTGCAGCGCATATGACCACCAGTCTGAAGCTCTCATCAGCACATCTGCATAAAATACTTTTTCAGTTATAAAATGCCCTATAACAAGATCAGTGTATAATGTAAATCTTTAACTTCATACAAAGGTGCAGAACATCAGGAAGAAAACAGATTGTTATAAACAGAGCGGAAACTGGACTGTGAAGAGGCCTGTTTCGTAACTCGCACAAGGTCAAATGAGTATCTATAGAAAAGCCTCTCCCACCTCCAGTGCCTTATACCCTGACCTCTTTCCCATCTTTTCACTAATGCAGGCTTTAGTTGCACAAAGGAAGCAGCTGCAAGCACCAACCCTGTTTATTCCTCCACATCCTCCCTCACTTCCTCACCCTGCCTCTCTCGATACTAGAACCATGAAATCTACACAGCCTTCCAATTTAAAGCAAATGAAGAAAAAAAAAAAAAACATTCCTAAGGACTGCACTGCATGAGATGGTTGAAATCCCATAGTAAACTGTAGCCCAGAACCAAGCGTATCACTCGGGCAAGAAGCTGTGCTGCAGTCTTTTTATTTTTTCCCCCTGCACATTACAAATGATGCCTTCTCAGACCTTACCAACGTGTCGATTGGCAGCACTCCAGTTGTCCTCAAACAAATGGAAATGGCATGTTCTAATGATAGGGATTATCTGGAATCCAAACGCTCAAGTGCTCATTTCTGCTCCCAGGTCGGCTAAGGTAGTGTAGTTACTTTCTTTCGATTTTGTCATTCTGATTCTCTGATTCTGTGCATTAGTACTAAAATAGAACCAGTAGCAGTACTGGTAGCTGTAAAAGTATAGCAGGAATAGTTATTAGTAGTGCAAATAGATATGTCACATGAATACATTGTTTTGAAGTGATTGGTGCCAATTTATAAATATATAACGGCATGAAAAGGTGGAAAGTGCTGTTCATGCATCTGTCAAGAGGGTTAGGGCTTTGAAGCGTTTTTTGTTGTGTTTTTGCAGTTTTTTGTTGCCTTTTTGTTGTGTTTTCATCACGTTTTTGTCACTTTTTAGATGTGCTTTGTCACTTTTCTATTATATAATTGTTGCTTTTCCGGCATGTTTTTGTCGCTCTTTTGTCACATTTTTGTTGCGTTTTCATCCTCGCTATTTTGGCGCTTTGTTAAAGAGGGGTATTATGCTTTTTTCAATCACATAGCACCAGTCTATAGCATACTACAATGATGACGTAACCTTCTGTTGGTCTGTATATGCAGTAAATTAAAATAACTGCCTTGAATAAAATTTCTCTCTCAAAATGGCTGTACTGAACGTCTTGAAATAGGCCTCTGTCTCTTTAAGAAGCTTTCCGACACGCCCCCTTCAGCACACTGCTGTGGCATCTAAACAACAACACTGTGCGGGGAGGGGGCTCTGCTGAGCTGAGGAGCAGTGGTTGGTGGCTTGGCTGGTGACGAAAGATCCAGAGGCGTCTCCAGGAGGTGGGGGCGTTCCTAGGAGGACTGAGGCATAGCTACACCTAAAATGGCTGCCATCAGAGTTTTTACTGATTACTCAAAAATATGTGAATGAGCCAAGGCAACACTCCAGGCATGTGTTTAATGAGGGACTGACATAATAACATGATATAAAGCTTGAAAAAGTCGATTTTACATAATACCCCCCTTTAAAGAAGCTTTTAGATTTGGGTAATGCCAAACTGGAGAAAGTGTTCGGTTCAGGTGGGTTTCAAGAAATACAGACCACTTCCTTTGTTTTTGTATTTGCGAAGGTGCCATCGGGATTCTGTTATTCTACAACAAAATCCTTTCAGGGCATTGTTGAGTATTATGTGATATTTGTAGAATATGATTTAGCATAGCTGATCGGTCTTTTGATACACATTGTTCATTGTGTGTGATAAAGCTTGCTATATTTATACTAATCTGTCAACAGTGTACTTCTGCTGTAACAATGTGATTCATCCACTGAGGGATTAATGAAAGCTTTCTTGTCACCCGCAGGCTACCATTTATATCACTTCGGTGCAAATAAATGAAGAAAATAAACAGGTTTGCATGTATTCCTAGGTTATTGGCTTTGTTTCTTTTTAACTCCTGCCAACAATTATTCTCCACCTACAATCAAGTGCTTAAATGGCTGCTTTGAGTAGAGTGAACATTTCTTCATACTACTTCAACCGTAATTGCATTGTTGAATGTTATAAAACAAATCCGCAGAAAATCTTACGCCGCAATTAAATGATGCAGTGAGACTCCATGTAGAATAGTGTTGTGAAAACAAGACAAATCCCCTAAAATACAATGTTGTTCACTGTTTATTCAGCGAAGGATTAAGCGCGAACTTGGAGTTCTGGATCGTTAGCCAATGAACGTAATCATTCACTGCTCCAGACACAGCGCACCAAGGGCCGCATGGATTTTCTTGAGTTTGCCGTTATCTCTCACTCTTCATGTTACTGTGTGTTCTGGAACGGTTCTCTTTGACACTTAGTTCAGGTGATAGTAATGAATTCCATATATACACAGGAGGTCACATATTAAGCTATTTTATTCATAACTCAGGGCTGCCATTGCTTTTCTCCAAAACTGATCTCAAATTAATTCACAGATTTTTTTATTACATTTTATGTTTGTATGAGGCAAATAGTGCAGAGGTCTGAAAATGTGTTGATTGTATCACAAGGAAGCATCTATCTATCTATCTATCTATCTATCTATCTATCTATCTATCTATCTATCTATCTACATTGGTGTTTATGTTATTTAGTTCTTTTTTCTTTTTTTTACTTACACAATCTTTGATACTGACAACGAGAAGGACAGAAGAGCTGCACTTTTAGAATCCGAATAGATTTTGTTGCCATTGTCAGTGAGCAGATTCACAAATTAGGAATTTTCTTCGCCGCAAGCGTGCAACATAAAACATAAAACTTGTGATAGATATAAGATAAATTTAGACTTGAGATAAATATTCAAATCAAATCACTTTAAAACTATAAAGGCATGCATGAAAAAACATATTTTGGTTGCCGTTCAGTCCCTCTTAGACTCTGTACCAACATGTTTAATTCTATATTGGAGGTTATTCATTTCACCTGAAAGTGGCTGTCTTGTAATTGGAAATTGATTGGTGCAAAACATAAAAAGCTAGCATAAATAGCTGACCCCAAAAGACAACATATCCCACGGAGAAATTAAGCCCTGATAACCCAAAATCATGTTGATGTTGTAAAGATGCTCTCCACTTTTCTACAAACTATTAGAGCCAAAGTACATTATGTTCTTGATGGTCCCCGTGTATTTCCCTGTAAATGTTATTTGAGCTAATCACGCTCATAAAGTCTGTTTTTCACTGCACTGTAGGGCAGGCTGGCCTGATCTCTTGTTTCCTGTCGGTGTTTACCTCTGTACAGCGTGTACGGGTTGAGCGAGGGAGATAAATTAGCCGGTATTAGCTGCTGATGTACGTGAAAGAAAAAAACACATGATCAAAACAGCTACGGTCACATTGCTACTAGAGCCCTTCTGTTATGCAACACTAAGAATACAGTCGTCAGAGGACACACAAATGTCTGGAGTGGACCTTGCTACGATCGTGTGCTATACGGCAGAATACACTGACAACAGCAGGTTGGTCATAAAAGCCCGGGCTCTCAGACACAAGACACTCATTAGATTTAGCGCTTTGGGCTGGTCAGAACCATGTGAACAGGAAAATCATTGGCAGATTATCCAGCAGATTATCCAGCGTAAATGGTCACATTTATATAGCGCTTTTCTACCTGCTTTACATCAAGGAACCAGTCACCCACCCATCCACCAATGTGCTCAGACACTGGAGACAAGGTTTTGCGACAGTATGCGCCCGCGGGATTTGATCCTCCAAATACAAGATGACCCGCTCTACACTCTGCGCCACCGTCGCCCCACCGTTGATTTTTCTCTTGAATTTTTTGGCCTCGAATAATGACAGTTTAATGACCGGATCTTCCCTGCTGTGCTAATGATTTGCTCATTACAGAACATTTGACAACACAAAATCCACCTTGTTACTAGATAAGATAAGATAGAATTATATTGATCTTATACTTGTTAAATCAGCCCTCAAGAACACACAGGGGCTGCAAATAGTAGGAACATGTGCAATCAAAGGATAGGATAATGTGTGATCAAGTAATAGTAATAAAGGTATATTACATAGCATGAATAAAAAACGGGGCAAAATATTATGAATAATAAAAATTAGAACAGAATATAAAATATTAAAATATCAACACAGTGCAAAGTTTACAGTTGTAGTGCAGGTGACTGGTACACTGATAGAGAGGGTATTGCACGTGGTTTTGCATTATAGCCTATTGCACATGCAGTTCTTTTATATGTGTTTGGAGCCAGTATATATGCTCCTTTGGTTTGGGCTTCCACAAAATATGTTCAAGCCAAATAGCATCTTTAAATAATATATTTTCTTTTAATAAATGTTATTTTCTTACTTTTCATATCATCTTTGTCAGAAAACCTCAAGGTTACAAACCTGCCTGGATGCATTGGAGACGCAGCTGCTCTAAACAATAGATTAACAGTAGAGAAAATATAGATTTCAAACACTATATGATGCCTAACACCCAAGCCCGATCACAATACAGACGGTCCAGCAAGAACAGTGATTTTCACATCTGTAGAGACGACAGTGACCCCTACTGGATGGGTTAAACTGCTGAGACAGAGGAAAGAGCAGGGGGTGCAGTGAGGGTGCACTTTTCAGACGCTGTTTGTAGTAGAGGTCAGCGAGGTCAGAAAAACTTTATTGGTATCAGGGGACTGCTCTTTAATGTGCTCTATTGATCTATGAAGGAGTGTGATTAATCCTGGTGAAGTTGACATTTGCTCTGTCTAACGTGTTTTGAGGGTAAAGCTAATGCCCAGATAAAATAATACGTAAGGGTCAGTGCAATATCAGGTCTGTCAGGGCATGT
The DNA here is from genome assembly GCA_007210695.1 of Neogobius melanostomus. Taxonomy (NCBI): domain Eukaryota; kingdom Metazoa; phylum Chordata; class Actinopteri; order Gobiiformes; family Gobiidae; genus Neogobius; species Neogobius melanostomus. The sequence continues at coordinate 4,896,353 of VHKM01000106.1, read as the reverse complement.
GCAATATTGGGTTTGTGCAATACAGTTGATGCTTTTCCGTTACTGTTTTCTATATTGTCCTTTGCTGTCCACTCTTTTTATTGTTTGTTCTAACAAGTGATCACTGTACTCGTCCTTGTCTCTCTGTACATAGTCTGTATATAGTGTCTGTATGTTTTTACTAACTTATGCTTAACATCAACCTGCCAGGGGGTCTGCAGATGGAAACTAGCCTACGGCTATAATCTTGCATATTTACATTTGTGAAAATGTTCATTAATATGTATTGTCCCTCCTTTTCAAAAAAAACACAAAAAAACAAAAAAGACATCAATGATCAAAGCACGACACTGTATTTGTGTAACTTAGCATATTTAAGAGGACAGAATTGCATTGCATTACTTTGCATTACTTTGTTCCTCATTTAGCCTGAAAGTGAAAGCTGATGCTGTTTTTCCATCCACTTACTAATGCAATGGAACATCTAGTAATAACTTAACATTTTGCAATTAGTTTTGTTGTTGTTTTGTTTGTTTGTTGGTTTATTGGTTTGTTGATCTGTTGATCTGTTCAATATGAATTAGTGCATGCTAAATGGCAGATGATTTAATGTATTTGTATTTACACACAAATGGACAATTTGTGTGTGGACCAACAAATGTATTTGAGTCAGTCCTGAAATTAGAGAAGACCATTAATAAAGAACAGGGTGGTAATATAGGACACTTGCCCACTGGGAGTGGTGGCTAATTTCTATGCCGTGAATAAATGCTAATATAACAAAGTTATTTCTTAAACCAGGAGCTGTGCTAAAAAATACTCTATGTAAACAGATAGAGCTGGTGAGAGTCCAGATGTAGTCTCAGCTTGAGTGCCAAAAACATAGTCATCACTTAAGCATTATCATTTTCACATTTAAATCTATTACAGTGTCCATTACAGGCTCAACATGCAAATTGTTGCTTTCTTCGCACATTCCTAACTAGAAATTATGTTTTTTATTTTTTATTTTTTTATATGATGTCGATGTACATTGTCAACTTTGTCTTCCCGCATGCAGTTCGCCTACAGAGCCAACAGGTCTGTGGACGACGCAGTCAATCTGGCCCTCACTTCAGCCTAGAGCATCTAGACTCCTCAGGATCCTACGCCAGGATCCTGTTTGTGGACTTCAGCTCTGCCTTGAACACCATCCTCCCTGGACTGCTACGAGACAAGCTCTAATAATAATAATGCCTTACACTTGTATTGCGCTTTACAAGCCTGTATTACCAAGTTTCTCAAAGCGCTGCACTGTCGTCATTATTCGTTCACTCCATACTTGGTGGTGGTAAGCTACTGTTGTAGCCACAGCTGCCCTGGGGTAGACTGACGGAAGCGAGGCAACCAGTCTGCGCCATCGGCCCCTCCGACCACCACCAATCACTCACTCACTCATTACATTCGCTAGGCTTCCTGGTGTTACCAAACGGTCTCCCATCCAAGTACTAACCAGGCCCTTCCCTGCTTAGCTTCCAAGATCTGACGGGATTGGGCATAGCAAAGGCGGTATGACCTCTACCAGCTCAGCGTGTCCGACTCCCTCTGCAGGTGGATCACTGACTTCCTGACGGACTGGAGACAACACGTGTTGCTGGGGAAGATTGTCTCGGACACTCGGACTGCAAACACTGGAACTCCTCAGGGCTGTGTACTTTCCCCCTGGCTCTTATTTATTTATTGGTTTATTTGGTCGGGACAGTGCATGTTAATGAACATACATGGGTCTCATGCATGTAAACAAGCCACACCAGATTGTAGCCTTGGGCTAATTTGGAGGAGCAGTGCAACTCCCGGCCAACAGAGAGCAGGGGTTTGATGACTATGCTGAGTTAACCTTTGGCTGCTATTGTTGTTTTGGAGTTAACTATGTAACCGGGGCAAGTGTTATTTCGGTTTCAATTTGCCCATTATTACAAAAAAAAAATTACGTTTTTCCAGATGATAAGACACAATTTCTGAAACATTACACACATTTCTCTCCCCTGTAGACTAAAGTCCTGCTAAAGTCAGAAGGAAGGAAGAAAATCCTGACTTTAGTGGGACTTTAGCCTGCTGGGGGCGTATGTGGATTTGGCTTTTCTGGTTAAAATTCAGTTTACTCGGATAGATGTCCAAAAGATCTAGTATTTATTACGTTTCGGCCTTAGCCTTCGTCAGATCATTTTTATCTTATAAGATAAAAGATAAAAATAAGATAAAAATGATCTGACGAAGGCTAAGGCCGAAACGTAATAAATACTAGATCTTTTGGACATCTATCCGAGTGTGCTGTGTATTTTCCAATACATTTAATTTCTGCTCCAGCACATGCACCTCATGAGAAGAACTTGGTGTGCGTTTTTGTTTTTCTAGTTTAAAATTCAGTTTAATCAACATTTAAAAACATCCTAAAATCACACTATGATCATTTATTGTGCTGCCAATAGGGATGAGACAATGCCATTAGAATAATCACAGGGAAACTGGTGACACTATAACAAATGTGCTGTGAGGAGAGATGGTCGGTGTGTCAAGAAAATGGAAAAGTTTCTGGCTAAATGCTCTTTTATGAATGCTGCCGTTGTTTGACCATGCAAGAGTGCCGCCCCCGCTGACAAACACAACAAGCCTAAGTGTTGTTCTTTGAGTTGGCAATGTCTTTGCTACGTGAGCGGTTTGTTTTCTCCTAAAATGCCTGCACTTATAAACTCCGGCAACGGCTGGGCTATATAAAAAAACAAAAATCATCTCATGTCTTAGCTCTTGTGCGTGCCTCATTTAAATCTATCTGTATTCAGAAAAGCTTTACTTTAAATCAAAGAGGTCAAACGCAGAATGGTGTGATAATTACTTCTGACACCAGACGCAGATATCTTCAACTTTGCAGAAAAGGGAACGTCTTTCAACTTTCACTCCAGTTTTGAAAGAAGATTATTTAAAAGTGACTGGCCTTGACATTTTAAGCACAAACCATACTTAGATATTATTTGCTGTCAACTGTTATATACTAAATGACCTGTCAACTGTTATATACTAAATGACTTATCATTACACAAGGGATTTTAGGGAGTTATTCAATATGTCAGTGATGAGAGAGGGAACCATCTGAGCTACACTCTTCTTGCATGAATGGCCCGCCCAAGGTGTGACATTAGAGTTTAGGTTGACTTGTAAATAGATCATTTTAGGCTTGTGTAAGAATGGGATTTTAGAATCTTCGGCTGTATGTCTATTTTATTTTTATTCTATTTTTTTGTTTAAACTTGACGTATATTTTACTCATATGTTTGTTTTGTTTTCATTTTGTTGTTTTATTGCTTTATCAGGGAACAGCTTGCACCATCTATTTCGCATACTATGAGCTGCTTCAGAGGAGCAGAAGAGTTAACAGAAACAAAGTGGTCCCATGGCAGATCTAACGGCGGAGCCTCTGGGGGTTTAAGTCATAATTAGTTTGAATGCATAGAATGAACAGATGTTTCGTCCTGGTTAGAAGAGCAGTGACAAAACCCAGTCCAGGTGACAACTTTGAACTTGACCATGATGAAAAGTTGCAAACAAATCCTTCTGACAAAAACAAATGTTAGTAAACGCAACACTAGAAATGTTGATGTCTGGTTTGAGTGGTAAAGCTTTCCCTAGAGTGGGAGAAAAAATACATTTTGATGATACAAGTGTTCACTGAGGGATATCCATCCATCCATCTTTTTTTCCGGTTTATTCGGGGCCGGGTCACAGAGGTAGCAATCTGAGCAGAGATGCCCAGAGATTCTCAATCCACTCACACTTCCTCCAGCTGTTCTGGGGGATCTCCTCACTATTGGACATGCCCAGAACACCTCAACCAGGAGGAATCCAAAACAGATGCTCGAGCCACCTCAGCTGCTAGCCTGGAAAATCCAGACTCACCGCTGTACCAGCGAGTGAGTCTGGTCACCGTTGCGTCAAATTCATTTCCCACAGCGGTACATACGCAAGCAAACAGGAAGCGGAGTAAACCAATCAGCGAAGGGCGGGCGTCTGCCATTGATGCGGTGTTATTAGCGGTTTTGCGTTAATATTTGCGCAGGATTATAAATCACGAAACTCACCTACTGTCGATGTGTTTTTGGTCATTTACCGCCGATTGGAGACACGCTTTCTCTCTTTCGTGCGTCGTTCGTAGATTGTTATTGAGGGGACTTCCGCGTCCCGTGGGTGACGCTGCTCGCTAACAACACGTCACGGCAAATAAACCAATCTGATTGCACGTGAACGGATTGATTTTGCGGAAGCCGCGAACGAGGGCAGGGTGACCAGACTGATCCCCCACTGGATAAAAAAATACAGAGGGAATCATTCTGGTCTCACCAGGCTACTCAGCTGCTGCCTCTCGTCATGAAGGAGCAGCGGCTCTACTCTGAGCTCCTCCCAGGTGACTGAGGTCCTATTTGAAGGTCAGTGGGCGCATCCTATCTCGAAAGGCGCGCCCAGCCACCCTGCGAAGGAAACTCATTTTGGCCGCTTGAATCCACTATCTTGTCCTTTTGGTCATTACCCAGATCTCATGAGCATAGGTGAGGGTGGGAACGTAGATCGACCAGTAAGTCAAGAGCTTTGTCCCCCGACTCTTCACCACAACAGTCTGATACAGCGACCGCATCACTGCCAAACCTGCACCGATCCGTCTGTCAATCTCACGCTCCATCAGTCCCTCACTCGTGAACAAGACCCTGAGATACTTGAACTTGAGATACTTGAACTCTTCCAATTGAGACAAGGACTCCCATGTAGGATTATAATAATGATGAATTCAATAACATTTGTTGTGGAGACCACTAATAAGAAAGGCTTGAGATATAAAAATGCATGTGAAACAACATCAATTGAGAAGATCAATTAACATTTGTCTTTCACAGTTTACAGCTTGTCTTTTGATAAAGAAAAGTTCAAACATCATTGTTTTTAAATAGGCTGCACACACACGCTGCTTACCCTGAAACATTTATTTTCTCTGTGGTCTGATGGATTGCATTCACCTTGATGTTGTTCATCCTGTTTTCCGTTGTGACACTACTATCCTGTAAACTGCCGACTGAAGCCATGTATGCCCCCTTCAGCCGAGCAGGCCTAATGAGACACTTACAATGAGGACAGATGTAGCTCACGCCCTCGGACCATTTTTATTGGACAGTTGTGGCGGCTCTCACACTAACACAGAGCCATGAGGTGCTCGCTCATCCGATTTTACTGAAAAAGCAACATCACAGGACCATTAAATATTCTCAACGTCCTATCAGCTTGAAACAGATGGCACATGGCAGAACAAGTCACATGGTAGCTGCACTTTATAGATATTCAAATAATACAGTAGAACATTTGTACCTGAAAAATGCATTATAATAATAATGGCTTACACTTGTATTGTGCTTTCAAGCCTGTGTTACCAAGTTTCTCAAATTCTCTTTATAAATCTATTTGTTCTTGATAAATATGTTTTACACCAGGTGCAGACACGTGCAAGTGTAGGCTTGTGGTAAGTGAAATAATGTCTGCACTAAAGGCCTATAGGGCTGGTGCCATATCTGTGTTGCCTTCTAACTTAAAGGCACTCTGCTTAACATTTTGAATTATACTGATGCCACTAATACAAAACATGCCCCTAATGACCAGCTAGACACGGAAAATGCTATTTTTGCAGTGGGTAATAAAAAAATGGGTTTGAATGAGGACCTAAAATAATTAAATCTCCCGTCTGGCTGCCTGGGAGACGTCCCTCTCCTAGTAAAGTTACAGTCACAGGTCATGGGAGAGGTGAGCCGCTCACAGACAACACATTTATTTTTCAAGATAAAAATATCTGTAAAATATCATTGTTTGGAGTTCTATTGATTGGATGATTGGGTGCGGCTTTAAAGTTCCCAGGAAGAGTGCAATATTCATGAATATTTAGTTTGGAAAAGTACTGTTCTCTAGTGATGGGTGAGTGAAGCCTTGTAACACTTAAAGGCTTTCCTGGCAAAAAAGTCTTGTAAAGTTTGAAGTTTCAGAGCAGTTTCATTCTGTTTGAACACTGACCTCTTGTGGACAAACTTTATCATTGCGACTTCAATCAATCAATCAATCAAATTTTATTTGTATAGCGCCTTACAACAGCCAGAAAGTGCCCAGGGCGCTTTCCAGTATAAAACAAGAATCACAATAGACATCGATAAATAAAAACACTAAACAGCTGTCGAGTCAGTGGCTATCTATCGAAAGCTTGTCTGAAAAGATGTGTCTTCAACTGTGATTTAAAAACACTCAACTCAGTGATGCTTCGAAGCTGTACCGGAAGTGCGTTCCACAGACTTCTCATAAACACGACAGAAGCACCAACACAATCATGTGACAAAGAGAAGTTTCAAACAGACGTGTGGCGGTTTATTATTTGCTGCCTGATATTGATGTTTGAATGATCAAATCAATCATAGGCCGATAAATCAGAGTCATTTTCTTTCTAACATTTTCTGTGCTTCGTGGAACTCCAGTGGGCGGGGCCAACACAGTCACCTGCAGCTCTGCTGCTCCGAGGCAGGACATCACTGTGCAATGTTTTTATTTTATTCAGTCAGAACTATTTAGCCACTGTTTGCTGTAGATGGTGCTCCTTACGTTACCCTCGCCTGAACGGCTATCCGTGCCTGCTTTTATATCTCTTCACAAACAGGACTTTGTAAAGAATAGTAAAGCGTTCATTCTGACTGGTCCATAGCCTGGTGCAGACTCTTTCACCACATGAACGCGGTGAAATGGGAAATGGGGAAAATGCAGCACATTTATTTATCACTAATGATTCACATTGCTATAGCCTATGGATCAGAAACATTTGTGCTTTAGTGCCTCGCTGCTCAAGGCCGCACAGTGAAACGCTCTAAGCCCAAGCTTTGAGACACTGATACACAAGTGAAGCACTTTCCAAGACAATAGACACCATGACCAGCTATTATTGAAACAGGCTCCGACGCAGTGTTTCGAAGCAGTCTGCTTCAGGAAGAGCGATGTAAGCTCCGGAGCGCCGAGTCACTACTATTCTCTCATTGTCTCAGTAAGATTTTCTTGATCCATTGCCTTTCATCAAGTAAACTGAATTAATTTACCATCTGAAACATTCAAGAGCTAGACTTTTACATTTTAATTGTCTCTCAGTTTATGTCAACAATTGCGGCCATCAATTTGAATGAATTAGCTTGTGCATAATGATTCTATGCTTTGGGGGGGACATGTATTTGTGATGTAATATCTTAAATACTGGTTCGGCACAATATTCACCTCAGCCAGCCTAGGGACTTCTCCTTAGGTGCAACTAACTGTTACATACAATTACTGGTTGTGTTTTTGAGAGCTCAAATGGTGACACTTAGAGGCACTACAAAACAAGAGGGAAATTATGTGGCTAAGCAGGTGACGTGTGCTGCAGTTGCTGATTAAGAGGGAATACTGCTGATACTCGAGGTCATGGGAAAATGTTTGTATCTACTAAAGTTTTCAGTGCATTGAACATTACAAAAATGGTGGATTGCACCGAAAAGTACAAACACAACCCAGGGTTTGTTGAGGGTACAACTGCTGAACCCTTATGAGGTTGTTAGTCTAATGCTGGGTTTACACATAGGCATGATGCATGACGAATGCCATGTTTCCATCATTCATGACATTCGTAACATTACTTAATGCATTTAATAAGGTTCTTGAGAGAGCGCATTGGCTCGTGACCTTTGTGATATTTGTGTAGCATGTTATTGTTCACTTGCCTTCACCCTCAATTTGTGGAGTTTGTAACAGAGTGTGTCCTTTCGTAATGATCAGTGATGATTTGTAATACAGCGCGTTAGTGTAGGAATCACTGTTTTCTCTCACGCGTGCGCTCAAAAGTGATAGAAACCCTTGTGGCACCGATGGAGACGCGCTCAGCAAAAGGTTACCCTATGGACACAGAGAATGCAGGAGCCATGTAGCGTGGAACCAACCAAAAGGCTGATTAGTCAGTCACTTTTAAAGAATGTGGCTTGCTTTGAGAAAAAGGCGGTATTTACCTTTACAAGAAGTGACACACTGAAGGAGCATAAAAGGCGCTGAAGCTATGGAGCAGATGGTATGTGGCTCACTTCCTGCCAGCGGTTATAGAAGCATTTAGAAATGTTTATTTATGTGATTTGAATTTGGAAACTATATTTTATGAGGATTGACATAGCCTAAAATACGATATACTTGGAGCTGGAGGACAAAGCAGCCTCCACAAAGGACCAGGGACAGCGACTTTGCAACAAAGAGTAAACAGAGTGGGAGTGATTTTATTTAAATTTATTCATATTTATAGGAACCACATTCGCCTGATTCTAGACATTCTTAACAGATTCCTAATGTGCAACTGTGTGGGACAATATTTGTGACCGTACGTATAACAATTTCTGCTTTTAATTGTAACACGTGGTAACAGTTTGTGTGACCGGCCAGGCTTGGCCCCGAATCATCAAATTCCATTGTTTCTCGGCCACGAAGTTGGACTTTGGCATTTGTGACTTGTCATCTTAATGTGTAAACCTACCATAAGAAACATTTATATCTGTAATGTTATGGCTGGAATACGTAAATAGTGCAAAAGGTGAATGAAATGCAAAGCATCACTGGTGTATTTGAATCTATTGCAACAAATGTTGTGTTCTTGCTATAGTTGGAAGGAAACTATTTTGATCCGACCTAAAAATATGATTGTGATTCAGCTTTCGGCAGTATACAGCATCATCATTTTGCACTAAATACCACAACCTTTCTGCTTTACACAGCTCTGTAATGACCACTACTTTGAGATTATCATGCAGCCAACTTTCCCGTAAAACCAGGCCTAATTAAAGCCAAGCCTGGCGTGTTTTCCCCCAATGCTTATGAGTGAATGCTCTATATTACCATGTTTATATGACAGCGTCCTCCTGTAAAGTGTGGTAAGCAGAAACAGAGGCAGCGAGCCCATAAAGCAGCCAGCCTCCCCTGCACCGCGGTATTTATGGGAACAAAAACAACAGGCCTTAAATCAGTGCTCAAGAGCCAGTGAAGAGTCGCCTCGTGATGAGTACTTCACAGCTCCTTCCTCATGACTTCATTACACTTTGATTTAGTGACAACTTAGGAAGTATGACTTGGTTATGCAGACACGTGCGTACGGTTCCCCTCATGTGCATTTACTGACTAGATGCTACCCTCATGCGGTGACAATGTTCTTCCTTTTGGTAGATACTATAGGCTGGGACAAAATAATAATAAACATTCTAACCCTAACCATTTTAAGGTAAACATATTGCTTATCATAATTACTTACTGTATCACAATACGTATTGGATGGCCCTGAGTATCTTGATATATTCGGATCATGACAAAAGTGTATCTTTCCAGGACTAATAATACTTCTTTGTAGGCCTGTCACAACAAACAAAGTTCAATATATGAAGGCAGGAATTTATTGTGATGAATAATATCATGCTTTATTATGTCATGGAAACCCTTTTTATCGAACAATAAGTTGAAGTCATTCTAGTCACAGGCCCACACGTCTTTATCAGAAAGAGCTTCTTTTAACATATAAAACTCTTCATGTGGCGTGAGATCGATAGATGGCTCAGTGCAGCTTTTGCAGTGACGCAGTCGCTGTATCGGACTGTTGTGGTGAAGGGGGAGCTGAGTCTGGGGGCAAAGCTCTCGATTAGCCAGTCAATCTTCGTTCCTACCCTCACCTATGGTCATGAGAGTAATGGCCAAAAGGACGAGATTGCGGATCACAAGCGGTCGAAATGCGTTTCCTCCGCAGGGTGAGGTGCTCAGTCAACCGGAGTCGAGCCGCTGTTCCTTCACGTCGAGGAGAGTCAGCTGAGGTGGCCTCCCCTCTAGTTCCAGCTGAAATGACTTCTCCATATGAATACTGAAAATGTTGCATTGTCATAACAGAGATTCTGGGGGCGGAAACCAAAAAACTGCAGAGACACAGCAGGAGGTTGACTCACAGAGAGCAGGAACCTGGTTATATCTAAAACCACGATGATTCACCGGAGTATGGTAAGCTTAAAAAAATATAACATTTTTCATTTTTGAGTGTGTTGTTCACTGTAATTCTGCTGGTTGGTATGATTCAGAAATAGGTTCATGAACAAATTGGGGAACATCATTATTTCAGGGAACGTGATGTGCTTTTTAATTTTAGAAAAAGATAAGACTCACCTAATTGGCTTTTATATATTCTGTGTAGGAGTGAATTGTGATTTGCCTGATAAAAGTTTCACGCCTCTTAATAATGTAGACACTACTTGTTCCGTACGAAAAAGTGACCAGTACCACACATTTATGTACAAAATTAAAACAACACTGGCCGGGGAGAGATATTGATGGACATATTCCCTCTAATTTCATATTAAGAGCATGTGGGGGCCCCGTGTTGTTCTGCGAAGTAGACACGTGGGTAAAGGAGTATAATTAAAGTCAGCTCAGACTGGACGCCCACCTCAACCGCCTATAATTAATTTGCTCTCAGGGCCGGACCATCTGCTCCCTGTAACTGCAGCTCCTGTAATAGGTTCAGCTTATATTCACAAGGGCTTGTCAAGGTATTAATCACCAGATATGGCCTCACAATTAGTCTAATCTGTCACGAATCATGAATCTGCATTAGCTTCTATTGACTTAAGAACTATACTCGAACTCTCCTTTGATCATTTATTTCATTGTTAACATCATGTACATTTAAGGTCTTCAAAAGTGGTTTCAACATTAATGTTCAAGGACTATGAGGTTTATAAGAGACAAACGGCTCTTTGTTTTTTGTTTTTATACCAAACCAACTATCTTAACTCCTATTACAAAAGGTAAAAGAATTTAAATTAAGAGTTCATATGCATAAACATATATCTCCATTAAATTATTTGACACTGTACTAGGTGACACTTGAGAAACTAAAGCTGTGTTGATTTGACAAGAGATTTGATATGTTTTTTGGCAGTAATACACAAACCCACAACTACACAAAGAGAAAATTACAAGCATACATTGATTTTTTTTTATTGTACAGATGACACATCTGTTTTTGCAAATGCACTCTGCGAGTATAAATACAGTACTATACCCTCAGTGGTACACGGACAACAGTTTGAGAACACTGATCTACACATTTGCAACTTTCAACAAGTTTTATTTTGCAAAAGATGACATGCAGTTTTTTTAATTTTTGACTAGAGACAAATCAACAGCATTGAAGTGTCAAATTTATTTACTGCTTTCACATCTGAAGCAGTAGAAGCACAGTTTATCTTTCAGTTTTGTGGACTGGTTTGTCAACTCAGGTTAACTGCCACAGGGGATGAGCTTGTTATGTATTTGCTATTTGCTGAGGGGAATTAAAATATGAGATAAGTGGAGGTAATCTGTGAAGAATCTGGACTAGAGAGCTGCCTATGGGAGGCCAAGTGCTCTTCAGCACCAAGCACTCATCGTGGACTCAATGTTCAGACTTCTTATCGCTTTACGGCTGTATTAAAAGTCTTGCTTCAGAGCCCTTACAGTACATGACATCCAGCGTGTAACACCTAATGACAACATCTTGTATAAACTTGTAGAAGAGCCATTACAACCTTACAAGAGACCCCAGGTGGATAAAAACAACTCTCTTTTTGTATTCCAATGATTCATTTAGAAAATTGAATATGTTGGCGCTTAATTGTGTTAAGCTTAGCATTAAATACCTCCCTGGAGACAGCCTTACACCAATTGTACTCAGTGGCGTAGCTAGGGTACCAAGGGGCCCCAAGCAAGAATGTCGGTTGGGGGCCCTCTGGTGGCCGCTCGGTGTACTGCGCACTGGGAGAGAGGATGTCATTTGGGCAGGAGTGGGTCACCTGAAACTCCCATAATGCAGTTCTCTGCATAAGTTTTTCTCAGAACAGAAGGCTGAGGTTCTTTAGGTCATGAAGAGAGTTACAATAAACTGGTTTCACTGTTAGAAATATAATCTGGTGGAGCCATGAGTAAAAAGTCTGTCCACTGCTCATTAAAAGTTAACATTATGGAACCATGACTCACTAAAGCATGCAGCAGGATGGGGATAAACAGCGCCACAGCGTGTTGGTGGAGAGATGATGTAACTGCATCACAAAAATCATTAGGAAGACTGTGTATATCAAGCAGTATATCACTGCAGGTATCTGAATAACGGGTTGGTTCATGGGGCCCTTGACTGTTGGGGGCCCCAGGCAGCTGCCTGCCTTGCCTTATGGCAAGCTACGCCTCTGATTGTACTTCCCACATGATCATTAACCATAAATATCCCAGTCTCTAGTCTTGACCCAGCCGTTTGTGGTATAGCGCGGCTAATGATGCTAATTAGAATCCGCTTAAGTATGACTGTGGCTGACCTCAGGAAAATGCAGGGGTATTTGCACAGACAAATTTTCTTTAATTTTGGCTCAGCGTTAACCACACGGCACACGTAAAGCTGTTAGCACTAGTAGTCCTGCATAAGACACGAAAGGATTAAATGCTCTTAGATAAGTCCTGAACAAGCAACAGTACAATTGTATTTATCTGAATAACATGAGACAATATTCAGAGGCGTGGTTTCACCAATCAGGGCCGTTAGTTATGCTCTGGTGGCAACTGTAATGGCCCTTTAACAAAGATTACATTTAACAATTTAACACTTTCAATGGCGGCACGGTGGCACAGCAGTTATCGCTTGTGCTTCACAGCTAGAATGTCCTGGGTTCAATCCCCGGCTGAACGGGGCCCTGCTGTATGGAGTCTGCGTAGGTTTCCTCCACGTGCTCCAATCACCCCTACCACTAAAAACATGGCTGTGATCCTCCAGTCAGGTGATTCTGACCATGAGCCTGGCCCCACATCTGCCCTTGTGGCATTGATGGATGACTCAAATGCAGAAGACTCATTTCTCTACAGGGATCAACCTTCAGCATGTTGGTGAAGTTACAAGCATAGGTTGGTAACTAATCCCCATATTTTAACGGTTTGGTGACAACAACTTTACAACATAGGATTGTTGTAATTATTTTTAGAACTTAATATTGTCAGTAAATTTGGATTAGGCTAGTGGGGATTAGTGCATGTTAAATTACTCAACTGCAACAAATAGCATCCATCACGCTTGCAGATTAAGATGATAGATTAGTGCTTATAGTGAGTGATATACAGGTCTGATAATAACAGATTATTTCCATCTCTCATCATTTCCTCTGCTACGAGTTGACGGGAGACAATCTCAGAAACAGTATTTTGGTTTTGCATGGACATTTTTGGTTTCCTAAGTCAATCCATTAGAAGCAGCCCACTTAAAAAACTTATTAGCAATTCATAATGTAATGCCATAATTATGTAGATTGGACTCCTAATTATTATATTTTAATAGTTAATTACTGACATACATTGAAATATCTTGGTGTATCTTATTAAAGCAGATGCAAAACATGTCAGAGATGATAAAGTGGCTGAAAATGAGCTTTTTTTTTTACAAATTCTTAAACAGGCATCCTTGTTTAGTCCTATAATTATTGTCAGCTGATGCCTGCGGGAAGTCACACTCTTGTAATGCGTCAGGGCGGCACTCTGCTCATGGTCAGAAACTGTTGAATGTTAAAAGTCACTTTGAAGGGCATCAACAAAGAAGAATGGTGTTGTTTACTCTGGAGGACTTGTGAAAAAAGACGGTTTTATGTGAATTTTTATGCCAGCCGAATATTTACTGGTTTTAAGGCTCTTGCTATCTGAAAGCATGCAGATAAATGTCTTTGTTGGCTGTCAAAACAACTTCTTCATGTCTCCGAGCTTATTTGACTTTAAAAGGCGAATTATTTGTTTTGTGTGATCATAGTGGTCTTTACCTCCAGCTAGAGCGCGCCTTCCAAAAAGTTCCTTCAATTGTGACCTTCAGAGATTTCAGAATATATTCCGTGAGGTACAAAACCGTGGCGCTGCTTGCTTCATATTTATTTATTACATTTTTTCCTTTTCTTTCCACAAAACGTTGAGAGTCAATCGGAGTGAGAGCACCATTCAGCAGCTACTTCAGCCACATCTCAACCGTTTAAATGTCAGGCAGGATTAGATATCATATTTCAGTTGCAAGCGAAGCTCATCTCTACATATCTATAAGTAAAGAGCATTACCAGTCCTGTATACCAATATCCACATAACATCCAGAACATGTAAATATTCATGCTGTAGTGTTAGATTTGAAAATAGTGGCACAAGTTCTAAGGGCAGATGTAGAGCCAAAACAAAAAAATGCCTTGGATGTTGGTACATGTAAAAGTTTAAAAAGATCATGCACAAACAGGTTGAACAGTTTTGAGTGCTTTTATCAACAAACAAGGTGTTTTTTGTTTTTGTGTCTGTTTGTTGGGTTTGCATTATTTTCCCTAAAACACGTATGCTATAGATATCTCCATTTGTAGTATACATTGTGTACATTTATTTGGTAAATTTCAGCTTCCTTTGAGAGCAAATGTGTCAGTGGATGGGTGATTACTGATTGTCCAACCAGTAGCAAAAACTACCAGTAGGTCTCTAGCCCTTTCCTGATAGCTCACCGACTTTTTACCTTTCTACACGCGCTTGAGACGTCACATTGAGGTATTTTCACTTTTTTAATGTATTTTTTTTACATGTTGAAAATACGCTGCAAAGACTTAGGTAAATAAAGTCAAGTGCATGGACAGAATTCAATTAATTTTCTTTAATCATGTTTAAATGTAATCTTGGCTACTACCTCTCTAAGTCGCGTAGTTACACAAGTATCCTCGAAATATAAGTAGATTCTTCATGTTTTGGTTAGAAAAGGTTGGAGACGCCCACTCTACGTGTTAGCGCACATGGCCACTGGTTGCTCTGCTTTGTGATCGTGACGCTAGGGCCGCCATTGCTGTAGTACCTCTATAAATGGGCGGCAAAACAAGCTTTCCATTAGAAACCATTACATTTTACACATGTTCTAAACAACTGTAAAGCCTGGTTTCTAACTTTTAAAACTTTCTAGAGCTAAATATTGCTTCTGTGATAACGCTGGGTTAGTTAAAATTAAAGAAACCAGGCTGGTTTTCGTAAGGAACATTTTAGAAATCTCGTATACTAATGAGGGCCGGACTTTGATTGACAGGCTGTTAGCATTAGAGCTAATGGCGGGGGCGTGGCTACGATCGAACTACGTGCCCAGCGAGGGCCGGGTCTACAGTGAAGATCCCGCCCTTTTGCCCTTTTTAGGAACATGCTCCATCAGAGCAGGGTAGGAGGAGTCTGTAAATCCACCATGATTTCCCTTTTGAACATGGTCATTACGATAAATGGGGAGGAGTGAGCAGAAGCTATCTATTAATTCTACAGCAGTGGTTCTTAACCTTGTTGGAGGTACTGAACCCCATCAGTTTCATATGCACATTCACCAAACCCTTCTTAATTGGAAAATTGGGGCATGTCATCACAAATCATATGAGTTGAGTGTGTGTCTTGACCTCCGCCGAACCCCTGCGACTGACTCACCCCTGGGGTTCGATCAAACCCAGGTTAAAAACCACTGTTCTGCAGTCTATGGTTAGCACGTAGAGAGCCTTATTGCCTCATTTACATTATTTTTATATGCTGACTTGCCTTTTCACATCCATAATTAACAGCACTTAACAAACATACAGTCTCTTGCAAATACATTCAATATGCAGAGCTGAATCTCCATGTGTCCTATTTTTACATCAGCAAAACCGGTAGCCATAGAATTCGGGAGAGTCCCCCAAAGACCAAAGCAGCACCTCCATCCTGCCTGCCGCCTCCTCCTGGCAAATGTTTTGGAGAGGGGCTGTGTCACGGCAAGCCAAACCCCAGCTTTCTGGCAGCCGATCAGACAGATGGGCCAGACTGAGGCAGGCAGCTGAACCCACAGGCAGCTGGGAGTGATGATGCACAGGATGGTTCCTATCAACAGGATGTAGCAGAGGAACACATACACCGCACAGACTGTGGGCAGACACGGGCACTGCAGGAGAAGTCAGTGAGCACAACCCACGGAAAAGTCTCCGATTGAGCCAAACCTGCCAAGCTCGTCGTGGGCAAGGGCTGAGCAGGGACCCAGGCTGCTGTTGAGGTTTGGACGCCATCTTGGGAGGGATGTCTTGAGTCAAATGTCACCGATATACAGTCTGTGTTTGCTGGGAAAATCAGTAATGTCACGCAAACATTACTCTTGACTTTGTATTTCTTCAGCTAAAGACTGGGCTGATGAAAATGGATCAATTCTATTCATCTTGTCTAGTTCCAGCCCGCTGAATTTGAGTGGGCAGACTGAAAACATGCATGCTTTCCATAGACAGTGGGGTTGAATCATATAATACAGCCTGGTAACAGCAACCGAATGAGTGGCAGATGGGCATTATTGATTTGACACTGATTACATAACTTTTGAGTGTTCTGTTTAGAATAAAAGTGATATAATGTGCATACCCTCGACAGCTTAAGATGACCCAGTGTCATTTTAAGTGATATTCACTGCCTGGCTTCACATGCTCTTGTTTTCTAAAGAGTTATAGTTTTTAAATGTATAAACCAATTTGGACCCACTTCACTTGACGACACAAAAATAAATGGTACTATGATGGAAATAGCGTGGTAACTACTTGGGATAATGGGAATAATCTAAGAATTTAGTTTTCATAGTGGGGTAAGAATTATGGTAAATCTGATTAATACATTTAGTGTGTGTACTGTTTTCGTGTATTTATGATTACCCATAATTAAAAGGTTATTCACCATGCTTGGTCAATCCTCATGTTATTACTATGCTGTTAAGAAGACTACTACCACTGTTTCTTGTACACACACTTAATCATTTTCTTCTCTGTGAGCTATTGTGTTCTGCCCCTGTTGTCTATTTAGCCAAAACAAAGCACACATTAAATCAGATTCAAGAATATGCAAAAAAATAAAAGGCAATAATCGTCTAATATCGTTGCATAAAAATGTGAATTAAACATATTTTTCCTACTTCGAACTCCTCTGATATGCACAAAAATATTATGAATGCTGTGTAATGCGGCTCAATATGAGGCTGGATTGTTGCTGACATTTTATTTAATCTTCTACTTGGCAACGTGATTTCAAGTCTCTGGCATTCGCATAATATAATGAAGCTTTAATGAACCAAATGCACATGGCTAACCGCAAATGGGGGAAACAATGTTTAAATAGTCTCTTTATTAAGTGCCTGAGCATTAGTTTTTCTAATAGAATTGTAGCACCCTATTCTCGTATCCTATCGGTTGTGTATTTTTGGCAAAGGCATGGATCGTATGTAGCGCTCTGATTAATTAATGGTCCTTTCATACATCATTCTTTGGAGTGTTGATAGGCTGTTCTACTATCCAGATGGTTGACTGTTCAATCCCCACTGCCACCCTTTTTAAACTGTTTTTGTTGAGCATCCTTGAGCAGGGCAGTCAATCCTGCTTTATATTGATAAAATACTGAACGTGTGGTTTGGCATTGGTCCCTGCATATCATTTATCCTACTTTGTTGGAATTTTGTGTCTTAGCTGTTCACAGCAACTAACCAAGTGTGTTCAATCCCCAGTCCCATTTGCTTTTCATATTATATACAAAGGCATGTAGTCTTGGTCTCCGCATTCATACCTGTCAAGTTTTAGATTTGAAAACAAGGGACATTTTCCAGCACCCGCAGCGAGCCGGCACCATCACTGCAGCCAAACTCCAAGATGGGGTAAAAATACAATAGTTTCCCGGCCAAAACGGGACACTTGACAGCTATGCGCATTGTCTCCACAAGTTCCAATGGGCATGATTGACAGGTGGATTAACCAATCACAGAGTTGTATGGTCTGTCCGTACAGAAACAAACATGGCAGCTTGTCCGAGTACAAAGACATAAGGTGTGGCATGCGAGTGGTGGAAGTTTGTAAATTAACATTAGCTGCATAAAAATAAGATAAAGGACACAGGTTCGTACAGATTGAGAAAGAGGCTGGCCATGTTCAACTTTAAATTACTGTATGTTTATTTAACCAGGATTAAGTTAATTTTGCTTTTTGTAAACAAACACATTTGAGTTTCTTCGAGTCCACTGAATTCACAGATTTACATTGAGTCCATTCTGTTGTTACACATCATTCTGTTACAAATCTTCCTTAGTTGGCCAAACACAGAAAACAGTCCAGGAAAAAGGCAAGGCGGCAATTTGAACACCACTTCAATGGGCGGAGCCATGAACCCACAATTGTAACTATCCTCCCAAGCTGGCTACATGCGGACACCAGCTCCCCAGGACAACCAACCACCAGAGTACAGGGCGAAAGGGCGCCATTGCAGTGGTGCGGCACAGGGCTCAGCCACAGCACATTACTGAGCCTGCAGACAACCTGGTGTGTACACACACCCAACAAGAAGAGGAAGTGTGGAAAGCAGAGGAAGAGAGAATGGGGAGGGGCACTTTTATACTTTAGGTGCTGCCACCTGCTGGCTAAAGTCAATATTGCCACAAAGGAACTAAGACAAACTCTCACAGAAGAACGATAATTAGCACCATCTTCAGGGAAAGCAACATGTGACTCATTAGCCCCCCCCCCCATAGTTTTTTTTTATTTTTTTTTTTTTATTGGTTTATTTGGTCGGGACAGTGCATGTTAATGAACATACATGGGTTTCATGCATGTAAACAAGCCACACCGGATTGTAGCCTTGGGCTAATTTGCATCCGTCGTCCCCCATGCGCACTCTCAAACACACTCACATTCATCCTGGCCTATTGTACATGTTTTTAGTGGTAGGGGAAACCGGAGTACCCGGAGGAAACCTACGCAGACACGGGGAGAACATGCAAACTCCACACAGAAAGGCCCCATCCAGGTGGGAATCGAACCCGGACCTTCTAGCTGTGAAGCACGAGCGCTAACCACTGTGCCACCGTGCCGCCCAAGTTACTGTTGCTACGCCCTACAAACAAAACTAATGGTCAAACACTACCAGCGCAACAGATTGCCATGATGGGAAGAGGTATACCCGTGCGTGTCAGTGACAATTTTTGGAGCAATACCTCCGCGATATCCTCCAGATCGAGGCAAAAGGGGTTACGGTATGCAGTGGAGGAATATTCAAGATATTACACAATCCAACGAAGGATAAAGGACAACTTTTGACACTAAAGCATACAGACAAACCTCATGATCTCTTCCTTACATGCACAGCACATTTTTGTGAACCAGTCGTGATCTTGCGCTGCCCGGTAAGCACCCTCTTACTTTTCTACTATTGCTAAAAATAGAATAGAAGCTCCGGTTCGCTAAAGTTAGCTAACGCTAGCTAAACCTACAGGTGCCACAATGATAATAGGCTGCAGTCAGTTATCAGGACCGAGACAAAATTCACAGTACATTTATCATAAAGGGAGACAAAAACAGCTCTAGTGCCAGCTTGTGTAACGTTATGTGACTGTCAGTAGCTACTGTAGATGTTAGCATGCTAAGGTGTTAGCCTAGCGGCTAGGCCCTAGCCTTACCTTAGAGCAGACATACGTTTGTTTCTTTTGGAGACATTAAGCTGGGTGTAGGCCGTCCACATGGTTGGATCCATTGTAGGCAGTGCTCTGATTGTGTTTTCGCTTTGGGAAGGGAAATAACTCCACTCCCCCAGACACACACTTGTGGTACCTAGTGTCCGATTTACATACTCCATAGGGAGATCGCTTCACCATGTTTGCTTCTTCTTTGTCTGGTAGGGTTTTGGTGATTAGCAGTAAAAAAAAAAAGAAAAGTGCATCTGCTCAGTGCTCATTGCTGGTATGTCCCATTGTTTTGCATTGCAGGTCTGCGGCATGACGGACCTAGCTTCATAGTAACGGTTGCTAGGATGTCTGATTGAACAATTACCGTTTTGGGCGAGGTTTTGCGAAAGGTCAATTAAAGTTTAAATAGCTTGTTGTGGTCCAAACTCATTCCCAACATATTTCTAATATAGCTATCCATCTACACTCCTTGTTGTTATCTTCTTGAGCTATACACTTTATTCTGCTTCATCATAGCTGTCCTTATGCCACAGGTACTAACAGGTACAGTGTGGGTGCTAAAAGCTTCCAGACAGACCCGCCGACTAAAGCAGTAAAGGCACAGCATGCATTTGTGTGCCATACTGCATCATCATCAGGTGATAATCACAACATTCAGAGCGTTTATTATGATTAAGCGCTTTAATTTACTTTTTGCGCGTGTGCCCACATCGCTGCAAGCCTGGACTCCGGTTCCCAGCATTTTGTGAACAGTCTCCAGAGAATAGGAGGGGGGTGGCTGTCGGATGTGTTTACCGCGGTGAGTAGGAGGAAATGACAATAATGATGTAAATGGGAGGCCTTAATGATCCTTTGACAAAGACTAAATAGATGTTTTGCTGTAGATTTTGGAGCCTCGTCTTTGATGCCAGGTATTTAATGGATGAAAGGTAAATAGCTATTAGTTTGAATTGTGTAGGCTTTAACCACATCAAACATGATTCAACGCATTGGAATGTTTGATGCGTTTGAAAGAGTCAAATTGTTCAGTACAGAGTAGCATTTACATAAATAAATATCAAGAGAAGAACACACAGTCAAACTTATAATCCAGCCCTCAGGATTTGTAAAACTTTTTTGCAAGAATGAAACTTGGAAGAAATCGTTCCGTATTCAGAGGTCCTTTCAGTCGGTGTTGTGAGCTTTATTGAAGAGCTGTTGGTGTGTGCCTGAATTGTTTTAATCAATGTAGTGAATATAGAACTGCTGTATAAATTAGTCATTAAGCTGCACGTTTGGGGAAAAAAAACAAAAAAAAACTGTTCTGTCCTCACTGTCATGGGTTCAAGTTCAATCCAGACGATTATCTGAATGTCTGTTTCTGCTCTTAATCTCCGTTCACCCTGGCCTGTCCTCTCACAGGCCCAATAAATCCTCAAGAAAAAGAAATGATTATCAACTTCTTTTTGACCGACTGACCCATCAGTTGAGTAAAAATGTATTAAACCAAGCTTTAATGATTACAATAGACTGGTCTGACTATTTTTTATAGTGACATGCAAATGAAGAAAGAAATTGGCCGGGGTGCCCAAACTTTTGCATGCCACTATAAGTTGTTGAAGCAAAACAAAATGGCAACAGCAAAATCTTTACAAAATTCCTTCATGTGGTTATTGTGCAGGTTTGGGTGTGATGGCTTTATATTGAACCGGTTCAGGATGTTCGGTTTGGTCCACTTTGGTGTACCATTTCGATGCAATTTATTTTGGTCCATACCTTTTTTTCTGCTAGCTCAAATGCCTTTGGTACAAATTTGAAAGTGTGTATGTCTTGTTTTACTCCCTCTCCCTCTCGCTGCTGCAAACACAAACATTCACACAATTATCTGGCAATCAAAACAAGAACATTGGTGTGAAAATGTGTCATATATGCATACCTTTCTTTCTGCACATTGTAAAGACTGTTGACATGGGATAATAGCATGTTCTCAGTGTGTGAATGTAATCATCTCCACCTATAAGCACTGCGTGAAATGCTGGAGAGTTTACATAACATTGTACAGTACACAGCTTCATGGATAACAAAAATCATTATTGCCCTCTTCCCCATTTATGACAAACCTCCTTAATCCTCCTTTGCTTTGGCCAATGTTTTTGCCTGTCTTTCTGCGATGGGGAAGGTATAGAATATTGCTCTCTTGTTATACTTAAGGACGTAGGAGGAGCTTGAGGCAAACAGGACCGGCAATGTACAGTATGAGCTGTCGACGTGGCACTAAAACAGTCACTGCAAAAGATTAATTGGTGGCTCAAGTGACTAAAACACAACTCCATATGCAAAAAATGTTGAACCAGAACGAATCAAACCGAGGAAAATCCACCAATGCTAAATTTGATTTTCATTTTGATTAATTGCGTGAACTTGTAGCATTTATCTGTGTGTGATTGGATGATCAACACATTATCTCAACTTTTGTGTCATGTGGGCCTGTATTAATAGAGATGGGGCGTAGACGAGTGGTTAGGGTGTTAGAAATTAAACATATAACTTACTATAAAGTAACAAAAGCCTACAACAGCAGCTTGAATGAACTAGCACTAAAGGACACACAGGTTCATAATTGAATAAGAGGCATTGACAGTTCCATTAAGAATAATATAGTATTTAATTTATTTACGTTGTGTTCATTTCAGTAAATTATTCAGGTTGAATTTAAGTTAATCCACATTAGCAAGACAAAGTATTTCATTTGAATTTTAGTTCACAGATCATGTCTATTTATTTTTCTTTGATAGGGACAGTGCATATTAATGAACAGCTGCACATGTGCACTGTATAGCAGAGATGCTAGTTTCCATCTGTAGTCCCTCGGCAGGTGACAAATACACAATTTACAATTTATAAAATGTAACAACAAATCACAACAAATACAATAACTACTAAAAGTGTTCGCAAGCCTGTTTTTTCTTAGGCTACTGTATGAAGTGTGCTTTAAAAGTGGCCAGAGTTCGAGCCTCTCTGACTGATAAAGGAAGACTATTCCACTATTTGGTGCCTTTGACAGAGAGCACAGTCTGTCCAAAGGAGATTCGCCTGTGTGGAACCTCACAGTCTCCTCGAGCTGATGCCCTGGTGCCCATCCCACTCACAGACTTTGGTTTAATGAAATCCTGCAACGGAGGCGAGTCAAGTCCATGCAAAACTTTGTATTTAAATTAGAAATTAATATTAATGGGAATCCAGAAACTGATGCTCAAATTGTGGTGAATCATTATAACAATTACTTAGTACAATCAGTCAAAGAACTGGGAATTCAAAACAGAGACATAAATAATTATGTACAAGTATCTGATAATATTTCATATGAACAAAATATACTAAATTTTAAAATGACAAATTAATTTGAAATAAATAAAATATTGCAATCCTTGACACATTCTAAAAGTAAAGATAACTGGGGAATGGACAACGCTCTTCTCAAAAACCATAAAGACAATTTTGTAACTCCCATCACATACCTGACAAATAAATCAATAGAGCTCTTTTCCTACTGCTTTTAAAATCACAGTAATCACTCCAGTATTCAAATCGGGGGACAAACATGAGGTCTGCAATTACAGGCTATTAGCATACTTCCTGTTGTCTCAAAGATTACAGAGAAAGTAATTGCGGAGCAATTAAAAATACACCTAAACAAAAATAATATGCTACATCCTATGCAATTTGGATATAGAAAACACCATTCCACCGCTACTGAGGAAGCTGAGCAATTACAATCTGTCCCCAAGAGCACTACACTGGATAGAATCATATCTCAGTGACCGTGTCCAGTGCGTAAGAGTCAAAAGTAAGTTATCAACATCTAAGGCTAATGACATGGGTGTCCCACATGGCTCTGTTCTTGGGCTATTGCTGTTTGCGCTTTACATAAATGATCTCCCTTCGGTGTGCGGTGAGGTGGACATACAGATGTATGCGGACGATACTGTAGTTTATATGCATGGAAGTGACACAACAAGTGTAGCCAATAAACTAACCAATGTCATGGGAAAGATCTCAAACTGGCTTTCCTCTGCCTCGCTCGCAAAGAATGTAAATAAAACCGTAGCGATGTATTTTACCAAAACTCAAAAACTGAAGTCCTCCTTCCCATGCAGTTATGTAAACCAGAGTCAAATAAAAGTAGTGAAGGAATTTAAATATCTAGGCCTTGTTTTGGATTCAACGTTTAGTTTTAAAAAACATGTTAAAAAATCTGCAACACACTAAAATACAGTTTGTCTGTTTTAAACATATTACACTGACTCATGATGCTGCAAAATTTACTTGGAGCAATGACAAAAAGCCACTGAGATACCATCACTGTCTGATCCTTGGAAAATACAGCATGTTTAACTTTGATAATTTAATTGTGTACGTCCAGCTCTGTTCTGAACAGATGACTAGGAGCTCCAGGTCCACGAGTCGCAATGACTGTAGACTGCCTAAACGTAACTCAGCCTTTGCGCAGACATCCTTCTCATTCAAAGGCATGAAAGAATGGAACAAACTCCCACAGAGTCTGAAACTTTCCTTAGACCTGAAAGATTTCTCTCGTAATACAAAAACCAGTCGTGTCAGCACTGATAACTGTAAATGTAAAGAGGACCTTTAGTGATGTTTTGTAATTTTAGCATGTGGACTGATGGCTGTAACGGGTGAATGAATGAATATTTGTATTTGAGTGGTTAAATATATTTTATATTGTACATTTTGTAACTCACCTGCTCACGGACTGCAGATGGAAACTAGCTCCAGCTAAATCTGGTGCAAATCTTTAATTAATGTTTTTTGCACATTGTCCCTGTTGAATATTAAATTAATAAACTAAACTAAAATTAATGAAGTTATCAAATTTGAGTAAATTATACTTCTCTAAAACAGTGCAGTGGTGAAAGGAGAACAGTTTCTTGTCCAAGATATGGCTTTAAAAAAAGAGATTCTATTGGTTTGAGTATTGTACCAGCAGTAAGTGACCATGTGGTTATACAATACTCTGTATATGGGACAGAATCATGAAGTGTAAAAACATCCGGGCAGTATACAGACATAAAGGGTCTTACCTATCTAAAATTTGCTACATTAAAATGAACAGTTTTAGTGAGCTGCTTAACATGTATCTTAAATGTCAGCTTTGGGTCCAGTGTTGTGTCCCAGGTATTTGAACTCTGTGACGAGACTAAGCTCTATTCCATCCAGGAAAACATTGGACTGCTTTAAATCAGTTGCTTTTTTTACTGAACATCATACAGACCGTTTTCCATTTGTTAAGTTGCAAACATGATTCCTTGACCCACTTTTGGACATCGGTCATGGCAATGCAAGGTAAGGCAAGGTTTATATTAAAGCCTTGAATACAATTCAGTATCACTCATATCTTCTTTTGCATGGAAAAAAAAGCACATTTGGTTCAAGAGTTGTACTATGGAGCAAATATGTTTGTAGTTTGTTTTTAGCTCGTAGCTAAAATCCTGTATTTTCTATCTCACTGTTCCCTTGTGTATTTGATACTAGAGATAAAGTATTTTGTCATTACCAGAAAAAAATAAAATGTGCCTTGCAACCGACTGCAAAAGGAGCAGAGTGAGCGCATTAAAAACTCCACTAAAGGTTAGAGCTCAACAGGGGAATTGTGTGGATGTGCAAGAGCAGAATGGTTATGGGACAGTAATGTAATTGGAAGAGGAGGGAAATAAATTATGGCAGAGGAAAATCCGAGACCACAAGCCCCAAAGAGTTCCCTCTCATCAGCCGGTGCAGGGAATACCTGATTCAATAAGTCAGCATTTTCCACGAGGTGCAACCAACGGCAACACCACACATTTATAGGATATGGCAGCTCAGCAGTTGGCGATCCTGCGTCACAGCAAGAAGGTCCCGGGTTTGATTCCCTGGCTGGGCCTTTCTGTGTGAATTTTGCATGTTCTCCCTGTGTAGGTTTCCTCTGGGTGCTCCCCTGGGGCCAGGACTCCCCTGAGAAAGACATTATTGACCTCAGTGGAACTTTAAAGGTCAAACAAATCCTGCCCCATATGTTGGTTAGATACATTCATTCATTCATTCATTCATTTTCTTCCACTAGTCCGTTGCCGGGTCGTGGGGCAGCCGCCGGAGATACAGTCACCACTAAAATGCTGCATCAAAGTGTGCATATTGTGTTGTTTATAAATCACAAATGTAATGCCGTGCGGCAGGTTGGGCTCTTATGCTGCGTCTACACCGAATGCCTTACGGGCGTCAGAAACGCGCCTAAAGCCCGTAGTTAGACGCTTGTGCTTACTGAAGTCAGACGCTTGTCACAAATGTCACCAAGCGTCAAGACGCCCTGGCCACGCGTCAGTTCAGAGTGCATTCGTAGCCATCTTGGAAGCAGCTCTTGCCTGAAAACTACAGTTGTTCGGAGGCTAACTAGTCTCCCTCTTTGCTCCTGCCATGTCCTATGGAGCTTTAACTATACCCCCATGGTCTACGCAGGATCTCCCCAGTATTTAAGCTCATATCCAGCCCATACGGTTGAAGGGACATTGGTGGCAAGTGGCTATAGGCTAGGTTAGCCCGGTTAGCTTGTTGCGATCACCTACTGTACAGCTCATTGTTGATAACAAAAAAAAAAGTGTGTGCAATAAACCACAAATGTGTCAATACCAGCTCAGTGTGTGATCATCATAAAGGCTGTTCTGTGTAGCTTTATTGACGTTATTAGTGCATAATACTTGTTTTCATGGGGGTCAATGTGAGCTATCTGTTTGCTGCTAAGCGGCTAGCATAGAAATAAATATAAAACAGATTGACTACGACCCGTTGTAGATAAAATGTGAGCAATAAACTTAAAGATCAACAAGCCTGGCTCAGTGTGTGATCATTGTTACACGGTTGCTTTATGTAGATGGGGCTTAATAGACTTTATTCGTGCATATTTCTCGTTTTCACATCGACTGGCTTGTAGCAGCTTTGGGATTGCTCTGTGCATCATCAAGGCCCAAACACATTCCCAGCAGATCCAGCCACTCAAATAAATTTTCTTGTCGCCGCTTTTAATCCCGGGTGTTTAGGTAAATGAAACACTGATGTGTGTCATTGTAAAAGTCCCAGAGTTGCTGTAGCTCCGGTTCACAACAGGATAATCCTCCATGACTTGTTTACATCTGCGGGCCGGCAGAGGATCTGCCCCAGACTTACGGTGGCTCAGCTACAACGCACGTCACTGTTGGAGAAAGCTCCTGATTGGTCGACGCTCACAAATTTCTCCAAAAAGTTCAACATTTCCCAACTCTAGTGTCGGCCGCGCTGGACGCCCTGGAGGCGCGTCAAAAGCTTCCCACGCCAAAAATCTTCAAAACGCGCTGCACAGGAGGCGCGTGCAGCGCTGCGGGAACTCTTGACGCTCCCCGAGGGGCGTCCTCCATGTATTTTAAATGTTAATCTGATGCTTTGGAGGTGTCGGCGTCGCTTAGTGTGGACGCACCATTAAGCCTCTTTTACACCGCACACCGAGCGCAGAGCCGAGCGCCCTTTGCGGCCGAACTACCTCGCGGCATGTACTGTATTCACACTGCCACGGAGCGCGGGCGAAGAGCCTAGAGTAGTATTGGACTCAAAACAACTCCTCGTGGTTCATTCTAAAGCAGCACTATATTTCCTTATGTATTCCAAGTACAAGATTGGATAGACATGAAATTGCTTTGTAAAAGTGATTTTTGCACATTTTGGTGCTAAAATGGGAGGCACGGTAGCACAGCGGTTAGTGCTCTCGCTTCACAGCTAGAAGGTCCCAGGTTCAATGCGAATGATGACGCAGACTGGTTCACTCGTCAATTAGTTGCGTGCGGTGTAAAAGAGGCCTTAAGGCCTATTCATACTCCACAAGACACAAGAACTTTGTTCTTGTTCTTGAGGCAAAAAGAACGAGAACAAAGTTAGTCTGGGCTCTGACATTTCATACTGCAAAAGACGTGTTGCTGCTGAACTGCCACGCCCCCTTTTTCGGCAGCCAAAATAATCAAGGAATTACAGAAATAACCCCGCCCACTAAACATCCAGCCAATCACAGCAGGAGTTCTCGCAGCCCTGCAGAACAAAGTTCAAGAACAACGTGAAAGAACTGCCGAACAGGAGCTCCGAGAACATAATGACGTCATTTTGTTCTCGGAGCTCTGGGTGCGAGAAAAAAGTTCTTGCATCTTGTGGAGTATGAACAGGCCTTTATTCTCTCACTCTGATTTTGGAAATTGCTAGTAGTAATCTATTTGTGGGATTCCTAATGCTTCCACTTTCCCATTCAAAATGCCAGCATTTCATTATTTCAGCGACTTTTGTGTTCTTTTGGCAAATAATCATTACATAGATTTAACATAGATTTTATAATGGTACTTAAAAATATTATTATTTTATTTATCCCATACAATTTTTATTTGGGGACATTTTGTTAAAATTTTGTTAAAATCTCTGCTAAAGAGTAATCTTTTCTTTTTTTTTTAAAGAACTGATAGCTATGGCATCTGTACAAATACTACGCGATATTGGGTTAAAATGATCCAGTGTTTCAGAATTCTTCAGACAAAATTCACATTTGGAATTGCCAACATATTTAATATGTTATAAGATTGTATAGTTACATTTCCTGGTGCCATACATTTATGAGGAGACATCCTAGTGGTGAGTATTTCTAATGGGTCTAATGTGTCAAATGCAGTGGACACAAGTGTGATTGGTGCCTAGTTGTCCATCACGTTTTTCTTAATTTGAGCTGATACATTTGTAAATCTAAATGTCAGAGCATGCTAAAAAGATGTATCAGTCAGTACAGGTTTCCTTGGGAGATATGTTTATTTGTTTATTGGGGTTGGGAGTATTATGGCATTTATTTTTAAGAAAGCATAAGAAAACCTTTCCAGTTTAGATAAAATGAAATCTCCTGTTTTTTTCTGGCATGTGCATCTATGAATATGTGCACCTGTTAAGTGGGTGTATCAATAGGTCATGAATAACGCGTGTGTTCACACGTACAACCCACGCCACATAGTTTGAATTGTATGTAAAGCATTAGACTACGCCACTGGAAATAAATTGCACCATCCATCTTAGCATTCCTGGAGTTCTGAATTCAACTCGGGCTAAGAAAGAGGCCTGAGATGGGGGAAGACTAAATGATGAAATTGTGAGAGATTGTGAAATAGCCCGACTAAGGCCTGTTTTATGTAAGCAGCATTTTACAAAGCTCCCTGCTGGGGCGTAAGCAAAATTAACTGCTTAGTCGTCATTCATAAATGTATGCAGCACATGGAATATATTTAATAATGTAGCACTGCTCATAAATAGAGTTTTATTTATCACAAATAACAGCATTTATCATTCAGTGGACTGTCCTGTGGTGATTCTGATGAAATGCACATGTCCACTGCCAATGCCCATAAACAATGACGTTATTTGTTTTTTTAATTCAGTTTCCAATGTTCTCTGCACTTTATGTTCATCTTAAGGGAGACACTGCAGACATTTTTTCAATATTTTAATATTCTTTTTTTTTGTGACACACTACAAACTAATTTTACCCCACTGTCAATTAAACTCTGTCCATGTCCCGAGAGAAGAGAATATACTGACAGGCCCGCTTTGGTGTCCACTACTTGAAAATAATAAGTCTGCAAATTATGTTTTCGTCAAAACCTGAATTTTTTCTTTTCTCTTCTCAAGGTTTTACTTTAGTCTAGTGTCTAGTCCTATTTTAGTGTTTAAAACAAAAAGCATATGCAACCAATAATAAAATAAGTTAGCTGATTCACAGTAGTTAAAATATTTGCTCATTATTAATTAAAATAGTAAAATATCATTTTTGAGGCATTTGTAATCTGACTAAACATTAGAGAATCTGACTAATCATTAGAATATAAAAAAGTGAAAATATAGCTAAAAACGTCAAACTAGTTATGTTTGTTAAAAATAGCTTTGCTAATTCATGTGCTCAGTTTGTTACTGCAGCTGCATCTTCATCCACCATTGTTGCAATAAAAGTTGAGTGAATCTGAGCTGATCCAAGTCAGACCAGCATTGAAAATAAACATAATTTGGGTGGTATTTCTAGATAGTATAGGTAATAACTCAATAAAAAATAACAAAGCTTGGTAAAACTCTGAAAAAGCATAATATGGGAGTTTTATAAAATAACTGAGCTTGGTGTATGCTCACGCTTGAACCTATGTGTGTGTGTGTGTTTTATTTCTTCAGTGTAGTAGACTCATTGCATTTAATACAGAGTAAATAAGGCTAATGAATTCACATAAAATCATAATTTACAAGCTCATAAAAGAGCATTACTCTAAAAAGACATTTATTGTGTGAAATTGAATAAATGCAAACTTAATGGCTGTCCTTAGCCCAAGGCGATTTAGTAAGCTCACGCTTATTGTCTACACCTGAATACATCATATGGTGCATTAAGTGTCTACAGTAAAAACACACTATCTTGGTAATATGTGCAACATTTAGTCAAAGAAGCTCATGCAGGTTTGAGTAATGAATGAATTTATTGCATTAACCTGAATGCGCTTATAAAACATTTATCTTTTTTACAGAAAGAAACCCAGTATTACACCTCAGAGACACATTAGGGGCCATCTCATAACTTTATTAAATTGTAATGAAACACTGAAGAATGGCCTTAAGCAAATGCTTTAGCTAGACTACATTACGATTTCTATATTCCAATTACTCTTTTAGATCCAGAATCCATCCAGCAGCATGGTAAATTGCCTCAACTTATCAAGATAAGTGTGTTATCTTAAGTCTGTGAGTAGGACCACACCTCATGTACACTCTTTCTGGTTCTCCTCTAATAAATACTTCCAGGTCCCTCTCCTCATCATCTCCTTCACATGCTCCTCCCTCCCCTTCAGTACTTTTTCATTCCTTCTATTTTGTCGGTCTGGGGGGTATGAAAGCCCAAGAGCTCGTCGTCTCCTCCGAAGCCCCAAAACAGGATTCGTTACATTGTTCAGCTTCCTCTTTAATAAAGTTTATGTCACTCTATTCAGAGGTTGTGGTCCTTGAACCTAGATATTCAAAGCCCATTACAATGCAGTGCTCATTCACCCCTCAACACTCACTGAAGTCGTTAAATTCGAATTGTGAAGCTACAGCTGCCCAGGGGGCAGAGAGAGAAATGATACTATCCAGCACCTCTGGCTTCTCCAACCACACTTGATACAACAGGGAACCATCAGGCGATGGAGGCAGGTCTGACTGGGAGGAGGGCAGTCCGAATGTCGCTCTTGCAAGTGCTTTCAACACAGTAAACTTTTGTTTGGGGATTTGACCATCCATAGCAGCAGCCTACATGGTCAATTTATATAGCACTTTTCCACCTTCATTAGGCACTCAAAGCACTTTACAGCAAGGATCCACTCAACCATTCATACACCAGTGTACGCAGACACTGGAGGCAAGGAGGGTGAAGTGTCTTGCCCAACAACAATGTGCAGGAGGCGGGATTCGAACCCCCGACCTTCCGATCATAAGATGACCCGCTCTACCATCTGTGCTACCGTCGCCCCACATCTTGGATTGTTTATTTTTGAGTGAGCAAGCAAGACTTGTTACCCTGTCAATCCACACGTTACGAGCTGCTACCATCTTGGGAATAGGAGTGGACAGAGAAGACTTTGTGCCGGGCCATCCTGAGCTGAGTCCTCCCAGTGGACCCATCCTGATGAAATGCAGGTGAATTCATTCCCTGCAATCGGCCTGCAGAGCTGCTAGGGCTGCCAGCTCATTATGAGATATTTATGGCTGTTTCAAGATGCCCAATACAAGGCTTTCTCTCTCTAACCAGTCTGAAAAGCACTTCTCTACTCACTTCTACACACGCCTGTGGTCTCACTGGAGCTCAAGTTGTATCTGATGATGCATAAAATAAATAAATGTGTTTGCTTTGTGCAGTTCATACTAAATTGTAGTTCACGTGTATATTATAAAATTGCCCAAACACAACAAAAGAATAGAACATACCATAAAATACATTACAGGATGTAATTAGGGTTGCATTATGTGCAGACATGTTTTGTGAACCAACAAATCTATATTGTTACTCCAGGTCCAGTTCTTTGTTGCCTGTCCAAGGCCAGGGGAAAAAAGGGGGGAAACTGCATTCAGGAGGGCATCCACAAAGCTCCCTGCTGGGGCGTAAGCAAAATTAACTGCTTAGTCGTCATTCATAAATGTATGCAGCACATGGAATATATTTAATAATGTAGCACTGCTCATAAATAGAGTTTTATTTATCACAAATAACAGCATTTATCATTCAGTGGACTGTCCTGTGGTGATTCTGATGAAATGCACATGTCCACTGCCAATGCCCATAAACAATGACGTTATTTGTTTTTTTTAATTCAGTTTCCAATGTTCTCTGCACTTTATGTTCATCTTAAGGGGAGACACTGCAGACATTTTTTTCAATATTTTAATATTCTTTTTTTTTGTGACACACTACAAACTAATTTTACCCCACTGTCAATTAAACTCTGTCCATGTCCCGAGAGAAAGAGAATATACTGACAGGCCCGCTTGGTGTCCACTACTTGAAAATAATAAGTCTGCAAATTATGTTTTCGTCAAAACCTGAATTTTTTTCTTTCTCTTCTCAAGGTTTACTTTAGTCTAGTGTCTAGTCCTATTTTAGTGTTTAAAACAAAAAGCATATGCAACCAATAATAAAATAAGTTAGCTGATTCACAGTAGTTAAAATATTTGCTCATTATTAATTAAAATAGTAAAATATCATTTTTGAGGCATTTGTAATCTGACTAAACATTAGAGAATCTGACTAATCATTAGAATATAAAAAGTGAAAATATAGCTAAAAACGTCAAACTAGTTATGTTTGTTAAAAATAGCTTTGCTAATTCATGTGCTCAGTTTGTTACTGCAGCTGCATCTTCATCCACCATTGTTGCAATAAAAGTTGAGTGAATCCAAGTCAGACCAGCATTGAAAATAAACATAATTTGGGTGGTATTTCTAGATAGTATAGGTAATAACTCAATAAAAATAACAAAGCTTGGTAAAACTCTGAAAAGCATAATATGGGAGTTTTATAAAATAACTGAGCTTGGTGTATGCTCACGCTTGAACCTATGTGTGTGTGTGTGTTTTATTTCTTCAGTGTAGTAGACTCATTGCATTTAATACAGAGTAAATAAGGCTAATGAATTCACATAAAATCATAATTTACAAGCTCATAAAAGAGCATTACTCTAAAAAGACATTTATTGTGTGAAATTGAATAAATGCAAACTTAATGGCTGTCCTTAGCCCAAGGCGATTTAGTAAGCTCACGCTTATTGTCTACACCTGAATACATCATATGGTGCATTAAGTGTCTACAGTAAAAACACACTATCTTGGTAATATGTGCAACATTTAGTCAAAGAAGCTCATGCAGGTTTGAGTAATGAATGAATTTATTGCATTAACCTGAATGCGCTTATAAAACATTTATCTTTTTACAGAAAGAAACCCAGTATTACACCTCAGAGACACATTAGGGGCCATCTCATAACTTTATTAAATTGTAATGAAACACTGAAGAATGGCCTTAAGCAAATGCTTTAGCTAGACTACATTACGATTTCTATATTCCAATTACTCTTTTTAGATCCAGAATCCATCCAGCAGCATGGTAAATTGCCTCAACTTATCAAGATAAGTGTGTTATCTTAAGTCTGTGAGTAGGACCACACCTCATGTACACTCTTTCTGGTTCTCCTCTAATAAATACTTCCAGGTCCCTCTCCTCATCATCTCCTTCACATGCTCCTCCCTCCCCTTCAGTACTTTTTCATTCCTTCTATTTTGTCGGTCTGGGGGGTATGAAAGCCCAAGAGCTCGTCGTCTCCTCCGAAGCCCCAAAACAGGATTCGTTACATTGTTCAGCTTCCTCTTTAATAAAGTTTATGTCACTCTATTCAGAGGTTGTGGTCCTTGAACCTAGATATTCAAAGCCCATTACAATGCAGTGCTCATTCACCCCTCAACACTCACTGAAGTCGTTAAATTCGAATTGTGAAGCTACAGCTGCCCAGGGGGCAGAGAGAGAAATGATACTATCCAGCACCTCTGGCTTCTCCAACCACACTTGATACAACAGGGAACCATCAGGCGATGGAGGCAGGTCTGACTGGGAGGAGGGCAGTCCGAATGTCGCTCTTGCAAGTGCTTTCAACACAGTAAACTTTTGTTTGGGGATTTGACCATCCATAGCAGCAGCCTACATGGTCAATTATATAGCACTTTTCCACCTTCATTAGGCACTCAAAGCACTTTACAGCAAGGATCCACTCAACCATTCATACACCAGTGTACGCAGACACTGGAGGCAAGGAGGGTGAAGTGTCTTGCCCAACAACAATGTGCAGGAGGCGGGATTCGAACCCCCGACCTTCCGATCATAAGATGACCCGCTCTACCATCTGTGCTACCGTCGCCCCACATCTTGGATTGTTTATTTTTTGAGTGAGCAAGCAAGACTTGTTACCCTGTCAATCCACACGTTACGAGCTGCTACCATCTTGGGAATAGGAGTGGACAGAGAAGACTTTGTGCCGGGCCATCCTGAGCTGAGTCCTCCCAGTGGACCCATCCTGATGAAATGCAGGTGAATTCATTCCCCTGCAATCGGCCTGCAGAGCTGCTAGGGCTGCCAGCTCATTATGAGATATTTATGGCTGTTTCAAGATGCCCAATACAAGGCTTTCTCTCTCTAACCAGTCTGAAAAGCACTTCTCTACTCACTTCTACACACGCCTGTGGTCTCACTGGAGCTCAAGTTGTATCTGATGATGCATAAAATAAATAAATGTGTTTGCTTTGTGCAGTTCATACTAAAATTGTAGTTCACGTGTATATTATAAAATTGCCCAAACACAACAAAAGAATAGAACATACCATAAAATACATTACAGGATGTAATTAGGGTTGCATTATGTGCAGACATGTTTTGTGAACCAACAAATCTATATTGTTACTCCAGGTCCAGTTCTTTGTTGCCTGTCCAAGGCCAGGGGAAAAAAGGGGGAAACTGCATTCAGGAGGGCATCCACAGTGAAACCTGTGCAAATACTGAATTCTAAACATGTCAGAAAAATAAAACAAGGTCTTGCTTAATTAATGAACTACCTTGTACATGGAGCATAAAATAGAGTGTTTTAGAGATCGTAGCAGTTAAAAAGCCAGCTTAATCCACAAGAGAAATGTTGGTGTCACGCATCACTAATCTGCTCGACTTCACGTGTAGGTGGCGGCAGGTGCACGGATCCCTCTAATGAATGCAAATTGACAGTGAACCAGAAAAAAAAGCAAAGCGCAAAGAGGCAGAAGCGAAACCTTGATGATTATGTGTGAAAAATAGATATCTTTGATTCTGTAATAGGTTAACATGGTCGTTTTATTTAATTAGCTGAAGAGAAAAAATCTCCATCATTGAAAAGCAATTCCCTCCTGTGGTATGTCCATGGCACTCTCTACAATTTGTTTAAGCTTTGGGTCAAGGTTATTTTAAATGCCTAGTTTTCTGTACTATAATTTCCACTTAGATTAGCTTTGCCTTTACTCTCTGTACTCCACAAATTAAAGGTGGTTAACTTTGTCAAGACTTCATATTGTAGTTAAAGTCTCTTTATATTGCATGTATTTATATTTCTTCTTAATCCTTTGTTTTGGGTTGGGTTTGGAGTCTACAGCAGACATGGTATTGAAATATGAAGAATTAAGTTTTTCGTCGTTAAACTTACAGCACTTGACACCCACATAGAATTATGGACTGCTATTGGTCCCCTTAGAATTATAAGCTTCCTATCTGCGTTCTGAGATATTTAGGTTTAAAGCTGTGACGCATCATAGAAAAAAATGATTATTGTGAATGAAATGAAAATAATGTTCACCTAACACAATTAAGACTATAAATTGTCTAGTGAAAATAAAGTTTCAAGGAGCATTTAAATATAATCTGTTTTCCACTCGGTACTACCTAAACTGCATTAGGCACCTCCTGTTTATAGTGCTGGTGACAATCCAGAGTTCAAGAAAAGGCTTTCCCTGTGCACTTTCCTTTCCAGTCCACTGTGGTAGGTGATACATGTCCACTCTGCTGCTGAGGAGGTGATGAGACTGAGATAAGAGAGCTCAGAGCGTGAGCAAAGGACGAGGGAGGGGGCATCCATGTACAAACAAATACCTCTTTAGAATTCTCCACAGCACTCCGCTGCAGCGTGTTTGGTTTCCAGGCAGCACTGCATTATTAATGCACCCATCTCTTACATCCTCCGCCCCCAAAGCGCTCTGAGCGGGGCGGGGTCTCCAAGAGGAGGGCAGACAGCATGGCTGGGTGGGGTCTAAAAGGATCAGGAGAAATAAGATGTAAGAGTGCTAATCAACAAACGCAACATGTTGCATAGCAGCTGTATGGGTTATGCTGGGAGATTTGAGGCAATAATGGAAAATAGGGCCAAATGTAGGCTTTTTACAGTTACATCACATTACATTACATTAAAGGGGGTATTATGCTTTTTTCAATCACATAGCACCAGTCTATAGCATACTACAATGATGACGTAACCTTCTGTTGGTCTGTATATGCAGTAAATTAAAATAACTGCCTTGAATAAAATTGCTCTCTCAAAATGGCTGTACTGAACGTCTTGAAATAGGCCTCTGTCTCTTTAAGAAGCTTTCTAACACGCCCCCTTCAGCACACTGCTGTGGCATCTAAACACACTACTGTGTGGGGAGGGGCTCTGCTGAGCTGAGGAGCAGTGGTTGATGGCTTGGCTGGTGACGAAAGGTCCAGAGGCGTCTCCAGGAGGTGGGGGCGTTCCTAGGAGGACTGAGGCATAGCTACACCTAAAATGGCTGCCGTCTAAGTTTTTACTGATTACTCAAAATTATGTGAATGAGCCAAGGCAACACTCCAGGCATGTGTTTAATGAGGGAATGACATAATAACATGATATAAAGCTTGAAAAAGTCGATTTTACATAATACCCCCCCTTTAAGGTTGGCCTTCATTTGGTCACGTCTGAAACAGCCTGGACTTAATAGTACAATGAATGCCTTCTTTCTAGCATCAAAGTCATTAAGATCTGCACCTATCCAGGTCTTACTTTGAACATGTGTCAGTAGAGTGATGTTCATGCATTTGATTGTATACTGCAAACTTTGATGTCAACATTGTTTCCTACAAAGAGTTGTATTCAGCTTACTTACTGCAAGTTTGAGTGCTCATATTAGGTTTGGTTGTTTCTTCTTCTACTGTGGAAGAGCTTTAGTCTAAAGTCTTTAAAGTATATCAACTATCAACAGACATCTTCTGAGCAGTTCTGCACGAAAACTGTGTTTATAACAGCGATATTCTTTTATTGAATCATTAAATCATAGACATATATTAATAAAATCAATCAATTGTTGAGGTTCTTCATGTACTACTGAGAGTCACCAGTAAAGATGAATATTATTTACTTGTATGTTTGCTTGTTTTGTAAATTATTATAGTTTCATTTTTGCCTGCAGAGTTGGACTATTTCGTCTGTATCACATTGGCAATAATGACACCAAAAGATCATTAACTGATGTAATCTATTGCTTCATAAAGACAATAATGTGTTTTATGAAGATGTAATCTCTCCAATGATAAGTAGTCCCTTTCACTGTCCCTAATTATGAACCCCGAGAGACTCTGAATATCTGGAACCTGGCACAGACTGAAAGGCAGAAAATGAAAAGTGTAGAAGAGATAAAGATTCCAATTTCCCGAATGGCTCACATCAGAAGCAACATTGTTCCTGCTCTGAGATCAGCTGTGACTGGCTGCATGCTACGGCCACAGTTGGAAAAAAGACAACGAGTGTATTAGTGAACAAGTAAGTTGTTATATACCATTACTGAATTAAAAGTGCAATGATATTAAAGATCTACAGTGCATATGTTCTTACATACTTTGCAAACTCCTTCAC
This sequence comes from Neogobius melanostomus, assembly GCA_007210695.1. NCBI lineage: Eukaryota > Metazoa > Chordata > Actinopteri > Gobiiformes > Gobiidae > Neogobius > Neogobius melanostomus. The sequence continues at coordinate 4,858,769 of VHKM01000106.1, read as the reverse complement.
AAATGTTCACCATCAAAATCTTGTTCTACCAGACGTTCTTTGCTTTCATAGATTTTCTAAGCTCTTCTAATTCTCCCTTTTTAAGCACTTTATTGTCTATTCAAGGAAATGGGCCTGGAGGTGATGAATTCTTGCCGAGCCCAAACTATCTCTCTCACGACTTCTAGTCTGTAAAGGAAATAGTCAGCAGTACAGCAATATCTCTTCATCGCCTATAGGGAACACGCATCATTTCCAACACTACACCTCAACCTTTGTTTTCCTCCCAAACCTGTTTGGGAGAATTCAGCTCAATTTATTCTTTATTTTTCTTGGCAATGCAATTCTGAGGCAATCCACCAAGGATGCCAATACCCATTATCTTTTGTCTTTTTATTTGGTGTGTGAAAAGAAAAGAGAAACAAAAGTGGTGTTGAGCCCTGAGACTGACTATTGTATTGTGTCTCTGATGTGCTACTTGACCAATCAAGCCGTTAAGCCTCTGCGGTCCCCCTCTTGTGCGAGTGAAAGCCGTGTCTGGAGACGAGCGCTGAGTGCTTCTGCCACATCACCTTGTCAAAGGAGTCAGCCCGGATTTGCCTGCATAAGCAATGAATTGGCTTTTAAATTCACCAAGAAACAGTGACTCTTGCAAAGTGAGGGTACAAGACAGGCGTTCATGTGTGGAGTTGCTTGTAAAAGTTCATTGTATTTGGGCTTTGATTTTGCACAAATATTCAATTTTGAAAACGCAGGTCTGTGTATATATAAATGGTGTTTTGCTCATGATCAAAGTTAAAATAAAAGTGGATTTTGTAAGATAGACATTGTTTCAAATGTATCTTTTCAGTCGAAAGATATTGTTACTTATTGATTACTGAAGGTTTCCCCCTAGAAATGCTCACGCTGTAGGTCCAATTTGTCAGTCCCCAGGTTTAAAAACAAGATATATATATATTTTAGTAAAAACTTTACCTACACTATCATTCATTAACTTTGTGTAAATGGTGTCTTATCCTCACTGTGAGCTGTGCTAATAGGCTTCAGTTGTTTCACGGCACAACACACCTGGAGGGAAATACAACAACCTTGTGCTTTCTGCTCCACATTTCAAATGTGCTTCACAACTCAGTGTAGTTTCATAAATTCCAATTAGCAAAAACGATATGAGAAAAAGAAAAAGTTTATTTATGTCAGTAAGTCGGCTCTGCAATTACAAACCTGTGCATCTCTGGCATAGGATGTACACCACAACTATTCTAAACCCAAAGCTGTTCAAAGCAATGCCAAAACGTTTTTGTAGGTAAACAGGAAAAGTAAAAAGGAATTACATTCATACAAAGTTATTCATCCCTCTTTTATGCTTTTGTGGATAGGTTAGCTACATCGTGGACCCAGTTAGTCAAAGGCTGATCAAGAACAATCGCAAGGAATTTATTCTGAAAAGATGCTTATGCAATTTGAATAAGTAGTATAACAGTAATACGCTGTACATATGGATATCCTATACAGAACTCAACCCATTCATAATCTCATTCCTAAAAGATAGGCCAGGACTCTACAGTCCTGCATGCATCCTGAGTGTCCAAAACATTTTACTGTACATACAGGTTAACAATTGATTGTAAAATAATTTTAAATTGTACAAACTTTGAAGCTCTTGGTTAGATTCTGTATACATCACAATTCCACATTGGATCACATTGATTTACAATAAACATGTTGATGGTGAAAAGTATTTGTACTGTATATCTAAATCCAAAGAGAAGGAACTGTTAGAAAGACATACTGACAACTGACTACCGCCTCACAACGTTGTAAAATGTGGCATTGAAGATGAGAGTGTGAGATACCTCAATCTTCAAAGCAAAGGGAATCATTTAAAATATATACTGTATATATATGTTCTATTGTTATTTTTTCATCGACAGTTACTCTGATCTTTCCATGTGTGTATGTGGTGTTGTATTTTCCTCTCCCACCAAGCATGTTCTTAACTTTAGAAAACACCATTGTGTTAAAATGGTTGACATCATTTACACCATAGCTGCAATCTTCCATCAACCCAAAATAACTGGCAGAATCCATGCCTGAGTTCAGATAAGGAAACACAGTCTTCTCAGCGATGCTATCTGCACAGATCCCCAAAAGTTGTGGTGTTTTTGTGCCTCGGCATGCGCTGATTGTTGAGTGTGTGGAAGTGTGCTGGAAAACATGTGACAAATGACAATCAGCTCCACTGCGACGCGCTCACACAACTGCTAATGAATACAACTGTTTTGCCCGAGAGCTTAACTACAGTGACACAAACTCCAAATGATGAAGCATGACAAATGCACAGACAAAGAACAAATTAGACAGGCAGTGGGAGTGGAGTGGGCTGGCGGATAAGAGAGCAATGGCTTCAAACTAAAATTATTACTAAAATTTGGATCTACTTTTTTCTGTGATATGACTGTTACATTATATACAGTTGTTATTATTATGACAACAGAGAGCCTCTTAACCTCATCTAGTTTCTCATTTTGTAATTATTCAAAATAAATATAGCACCTTTATCAAACTCCATATAATAAGATGCTTTAGTAAATTCTCTCCTAAATAAATGTCAAATACAATCAGAATTTAAACATCTAATGCAAAGTCAATAAATAAGCTTGGATCAGAAGATTCTTTTTTCTTTTTTTCACTCAAGACTAGTGGTTCCCAAAGTTTACGGGGCACAGGGGCCTCCGAAGTAGAGGTCTGCTTTGGGACTGGGTCCCACTGGGTCCCACGGGACCCAACGCAAATCTTGCGGGAATGGTTGGTTTAAACTTAGCTGCGGGGGGGAATGGGCGGCTAAAAAAACACTGTGCAGGACAGACTAGCCTGCTGTGTCTGAATGTCCACCCTTGTCCCTAACCTCTCATTCATTACATAGGCCCACACTATATTGTAGACTATACAGTCACTGATTCTGTTTGTGTTTCGGAGAGAAGCCCACTACTTTCTCCCCACTGCAGCGTGCGGATAGTAGGTCAGCCCGGTGTCCGAAGCGCCAGCAGTCTGCTAAACGTTCGCTAAACTCCGGGAATAATGTATTTCTGTGAAAAAGCCCGACCAAATTCAAGAGACTGTAGATTATTTATGGATAAATATAAGTTAGATACATTTTATTTCACATGGATTTTTACATGAATGATAAACACAACTTGGATAATTCTTGCCTTTTTCTATCATTTAAAAAGGTAAGCAGCTAACATGAGCATTTTTTCACCGTAAGTAAGTGCTTTATTTGTCTGTCATTGTACAAGCGTACAACGAAATAGTGTTCAGGTGTTTGTCCTGAGCCGCTGCGACTCAGTCGAGCTGCCATTGTGGTCCGACCTGACCAGGAGGTAGGTGAAACCGTAGCACCGTTTATATTCAAGTAGTTTATTTATTTATTTATTTATTTTTTATTTTATTTATTTTTATTTGCGTTTACAAACATATAACATATATGACATTACAAAACAAACATTGGGTTGACAAGATGTGTGAAGGTGTGGGGTGTAGTGAGGTGTGTGTAGTGTAATTCTGCATATGTTTGGGAGTCCTAGGTAATGCAGTTCTTACAGTATGGGCAGCTATGTGGCTTGTGGGTTAGCAATTTTGAGGCAACATGGTGGGACAAGACAACTGTAAAGAAATGTTAAAGGGGAACAAATACAGAGATACATAGGTAAATAGGTGGATAAATTGCCAAATTACAGAAACGAAAAACATCGAATAAATGAAATAGTGGACGAGTAGATTTACGATAGTATAGGTAATAATAATAATAATAGAGAGAGTGAAATGGTAGGACAACAGAAGAGATAATGAATGAGTCATGAAGGTAAGTGTTTCTGCCGATGAATGAGATGGTGGAAGAGTTGTTTACGCTTAGGCAGCAATGGTAGTGCAAATCATTATTATCATTATTATTATTACTATTATCATTATTTATTATCATTGTCGTCATTATTATAGTTATTATCATTATCATTATTATCATCATTATAGTTATTATCATTATTATTAATGATAATAGTTTATTTATGAGAAATGTGCAACACGCGATTGAAACAGCTGTTTTCATAGGGAATGGACATACACATCGTGGGATTGGGTGGTCAGGTTGCCCACACGTTGCGTTTGGTAATGGTCAGAAATTCAGCGGGCAAGAGCGGGATGGAAAAAAAAACAGTCCAGCGCAGTTCTCTACTCCAAAGTTTATCTACGAATCAATATTCGGAAAAAACACATTAAAAAAAGCTTTTATGAGGAATTTGCTTAAAGGAACAGGCCACCGTTTTTCCATACTGAGATATTTTCTTAGACGAGCTGATACGTAGTTGTCTGGTGTTTACGCGTGCCCGTGGAAGAGCTTGGTTGCTTCCTACTTCACCCGTTTGGAGCTATCGGAATATGCTGGGAGAGGCCAAGTGCTAACAACATCTTTGGTCTTTTTGCGTGACTGAGCGCACACACAAAGACCAGACAGGTGCGCATCAACTTGTCTAAGCTCAGGTAAGAACATATCTCAGTATGGAAAAACGGTGGCCTTTTATTTGCACGTGTGATTGTGAAAGACTTTCCATTACAATCTGAAATGTGTGTTGTTTGTAGTTGTATGCATATTTATGTGAAAGGATGCGGTTTACTTTGTTTTGTGGAAGGTTTGCATTCCTGCCTTACAGCAAGGAGGTCAAACGGGATTGTCCAACGTTTAACATTACAGCTTTTGACGGCTGAAAACTATTGATGTTGTACTACAATCTACTTATTTGAGCTGGTTATGGTATACTTCATTTCCCATATTTTCAACAAACTAAAATAAAAGTCCATGTGCAAACTGACATTTTCTATTGTACTCTCCATGCGGCTTGGAGAAAAGGCGGCTACGTTTGATTTTTTCTTCTATTGTTTTTTTCTCCGGCTTCAAATTAAAATAATACCACGCTCACAATGGCCAAGTGTGTGAGAGCAGCAGTGTATAGTGGAAATTTGTTTTTAGTGCTTTCTTTTGATTTCATTTCTTCTGACAATGTTTGAATGCCTGCTGTGCAAGCCCCTCACCTTGCCCCCAAAAAATGTGACAAATAAAATGCAAATTCTTTCCAAACAAATCCAGAAACTATTCAAATGTGTTGATGTCCTCTGCGTGTTGTTTTATCAAAGTAAATCAATGTATTATTTGCTGACATGTAAGTACTATTTTTTTCTTGAATGAATAAAAAGATATACTACTACACAAAAAAAGCCACTCCGGGAAAGAAAACCTCATTGACTTGGAAATAGTTTCGAAGTCCAAAAAGAGTTTGTTTGGGGGCATTTTGACAAGTCTTACAGAAACTATTCAAATTATAATCTTATTTGCACTGGACTTTATATTTTGCACCCCTGAGAGCTGATGGAACAATTGAATTTCTTCATTGTGAGATCAATAAAGTCTTATCTTAAACTCAAAGTAAAGATAATAATAATAATTTAAAAAAAAACAAATTTTTTAACTACGTTATCATGCAACCTTTGTGAAAGTGTATGTGACCGTAAAAGTATCTTCTTTTGATTTGCTTCCTGGGAAAATGTATTAATGAATGAATGAAAGAATCAGGCTGCTATAAAGTATATTCGCTTAAGTGTGCCAATCCAAATCACTCTGCCCTCACTGTCGCCTGTTATGATGGGAAATTATCCCTTTTTTAAAAAATTTTTATAAAACACACAGTATGATAGAAAATCATGGGTCATGGACACTCCGCAAAGCTAACCCCCCACCAAACTCACCAGAGAGGAGACAGAGGGCTGCTCTGTAGCTCTAACTTATTTGTTTATTACTAAGGGAAAACATTTTAGAGAATAACAGATGATCAATGGAGAGTTTTTACATGCAAGTAATGTTAAGAAAAATACATCAAAATGCACATCAGAAAAGGCGCGCTTAATCTAAAGGTATAAAAAATATATAGTCCAATAATCCCAACAGCAATTGCCTCACAGGTCTTACCAAAATGTCTGTGTCAAATGTAATGACCGAATGAACAGTCAGTATTAGCAGCAGAAGGACAGGACAGTCTTTAGACCCCACTTCAAGGCAAGGAAAAACTCCAAAACCCAGAGGAAAAACTGAACAGAAAAACTGGACAGAAAAACGAGGAAAACCACATAGGAGGAGAAATAGGCAGGAGGGTCAGGGGTCTACAGGCTGCTCAGACCTTGACGGTATTGGTCAGTGTGGCATTGGCCAGACATTTGAAACAGAAACCATCATGTGAATGAACAGACAGGTGAGGTCAATATCGTAGCATATTACATTATGATAAGAATAAAGGACTATAATTACAAGAGGTGAATGTATATGTTGTTACACTAAATTATAGATGAATGACGCAACAAGATACAACTTCTTCTCCCTGAGGAATTCTGCAAGGCTGAAACGCATTGTGTGTCCGTCAAGACAGAAGTCAGGGGTGGCTAACTAATCAGATAGCAAGAGCCTTGAAGGCACCGACCATTCGTGAGATCCAGGGCTGGTACTTTATTGTGATTAAATATACATGCACGTAATATCATTGTGCAATAATTGTATTAGATTTAATGGTTTTACTCCTCACCAAGATTCAAATAAATGTATATTAAATATTAAATTAAACATTGTGTGCTGTTCTGCTCTGACTGGAAAGCATTTGATTGATTTATTAACTCTATTCTACTAAATATACTATTATAATTTCAACCTTTTCTTTAAGCTGGAGTATATTTGTGTGTGGGGCCCTGCCCACTGAGCCCCCTCCTCTGATTCCCCCTGGCCTGTGCTCTCAGTGCTTGCAGCTTGGTCCTGACTGGACTGTGCAGAGAAAGTTCTCTTGGCTGCACAAGGTTCGCAAACTTTAATCAGGAGCCTTTGGAGGACGTCTGAGATTCTGTTGTACAGTATGTTGCATTTGTTACAGTTACAACAAATGTGGAAGAAAAGTCAATGACTGTGTGCATTTCTGCGTTGTGATGTCACGCTTTGTATCATATGCTTAGTTAGAGCTTAATTTTTTTTTTCATTACCTTTTTTAAATATTTTTCTGTGAATATGAGGCCAAATTTCACCAAATAAAGAGTGATCAGAAACTTGAGAAGCAAAGTTGTTCCCTGTACTATAATCTGTCTGACTGTTCTGACTGCGTCTCACTTTGACTGAGGTGAAGCTGCTGCACGGGCACCTTTTAGCGAGGAGAGAACTATAGACTCTGTGTGTACAGTGGTGTAAAGTCGTTTTTTTTTTTTTTTACAGTTTATGGGAAATATGCGCCAATTCTTATGCAAAGAGCCGCATTATATTAAACATATCTAATCATACAAAGAGCCACACTCTGATCGCAAGCCGCATGTTCGCCACTCCTGCAATAAAGATATTTTAGTATATCAAGAGAGTGCCTTTCACTTCTAAAACAAGTTGCAACTGTTGGAAATACAATTAACGTAACAAAGTGTTCACGAATAATTCAAATTGCCCCTTTTTACCTCATCAGTTTGAACGGTCAGTTGTGTACCAGAAGGCCTCTCAGTAACACATATAATACAGATATCATTTCACAATAGTTCAAAGTGAAGTTTGAAATTATAAATGAGTTATTTTCCACTGTGTTAAGTTTGGGGTTGATTGCATTGGCTGATTGCTCAGAGAGGTCGAACTTTTGCAGCGCTTAAACAGAGTTTTAATGGCTTTAAATGAGCACTCCTTTGTCCTTTGGAATAACTGGTGTGTGAAAAGCCACTCTTGTATCTCTAAGCTGATATCATTATGGCCTGAGCAGTGGGCGAAGTACAAAGCAAGTTGATTAAAAGATTTAACTTGGGTGAAAATGGTAGATTACATTAATATAAAAAACGGCAATGGTGGTTTTAAGCTGCAGACATTTATGCACTCTCACGCCATCGTCACTTTTATGAAGTAAAGCTCAAATAGTTTTCTACAACTGATCTTTGGTGGGATGTCCTCTCCTGAATATCAACTACGCACTCTAACCCAACTCAGTCCACTTTGTAATCAACCTAAGCCCTGGGATCAATAGCCTGCGAAGGACAATCCAATCAGCCACTCATAACAATACACCAATTAAAACATAATCCATTTATCCATCACCTTTAATAAGCATATTTAATTTCCAATGTGGTTGCCCTTCCTTCCCTGCCATCCGTAATGAGAATAGAGCTGCTTCAAGGACACGTTACATGTAACTAACGGGACCAAGAACCTAAAAAGGTTGCACTTTGCCATCTCATTACGAACTCAACAGTGCAGAAGGAGACAGAAGAGGTCTCATTGAGATGCTAAGTGCGATCCCGCTTTCTAGATAACCGGTCAGTCAGCCATGTTATTTTATTGATATTATTAAACGTATTTATTTTAATTATTCAAACAGTCAGCGGTGTGTTGTGTTCGATGGGTCCAGGTAGATCTTTATCGCTCATTCATTCCCTTTTAGATTTTGGTGTAGCCACTAACATAGGTTTTATCTTAGCACCGCGGGGGGATGAAAGCCTCAACGCGCACCACCCCATGGCGTCCTCTGCTAGGGAGGGGAGCTAGATGTAGGTAGGATTTACCTTGCCTCGTGGTTAGCCCTTTTTAAAGTAGCCTAATTAATTATTAAACTTAAACCTCTTTTATTCACATTTAGTTGTGCCTAGTCGCTGCTGTCTTGCTTCTTCTTTTTGTTTTACTTTTCCGTTTCGATAACCTGCTTCTGAACAGTTGTAAATCCAACCCAAGTGTACAAACTGTGTTCAAATGAAAAGCCAATGTGAACTAACTAATGTGCACCAACTGTGAGCCAACTGAAAGCTAATGTGAGTTACCGAAAGTAATGGAAACTGTGAATTGAAATGTCCGTCAACTAAAGTATGAAACACGAACAGAAACATAAAAGTACAAATTGAAATAAATGATGTGTAAAAGGAACATGTTGAATCTGTCCCCACCAGAACAAACTGATTGAGGGTGCATCAGAGTTACAAAAAGGTGCAACTAGAGATTCTCACCATTAAAATATATTGTGATCCCACTAAAACTGAAGGTGCAAACATTTCAAAGAGAGGTTGCAATGCCCCGTTTTCACCCCCGTAGATCCAGGCCTGCTCTGTCCTTTTGGGTCGAACCTGTGTGCCTTAAAGCACATTTATTTTCCCAGTTATACTGGATGGCATTGTCATGGCTTAAGTTTAGAAAATGAAACTAGAAAACAAAAACGCAGTTCTTTATGAGGTCTGTGCGGAGCAGAAATAAATTATGGAAAATAAAAACACTCGATACATGCCTTATCATTATCACCAGATATATGTCGCAAGTTCTTGCATCAATGATCATTGTGAAGTAAAGATGATAAAATCAAATGATTCATGTACAAGGCATTAAGTTATTATAACCGAAACGTTAAATAAATACTAGATCTTTTGGACATCTATCCGAGTGTGCTGTGTATTTTCCAATACATTTAAGTTAGAAAATACCACTACCACTACACTTAGGCGGCCAACGTTTGAAAATCATTTAATTTCATTTTCTTTTTTAAGGCCATAGATGTGAAGATGGTAGAGAGAGCAGTGATCGCTGCAGTGCGACAAAGAGTCGCTCAATCACATGGTAAAAATGCTAAACTCTAATTATCCTCAAGCACCCAGGATAGAAATGCAGGAGTCCTCTTAATCTTTGTAACTGGACCTTTATGACTTGATTTAGACCGTCGGGAGACAGGCTATTGTTTCCCCAACTGATTATAGTTTTTTGCAATAGTAATACCAGTAAAAGACTGACTGCATACTTTTTTTCTATTTTTTTTTTTACAATACATTGTAGAATGCTGTTGAAATGCACAGCTTAAAGATCACCTTGAAGACATGGTAATGCAACGAAGCGTTATTGATGGTTGTGCAAAATTGACTCTTGACGGAGATAAATATGAGCTTGCGCCTGTCACCAAGCTGTCATAAGCACTTGCCCCCACACGTGTCAGTTGATTGTGAATATGCGGCTTAAGCAGATATTATAAAATTATTTCCATCACATTAACTCTGCAACTTATGAGGTTATGGCCCTATGTTGTGGTGTAGCATATACCGGGATCAGTGGTTGTATTATGCTGGTGTGTAATTGGGAGGAATGCACAGATTTTTATTTCTGCAGTACATACAAACAAAATGCACACTAAATAAATTACTTATTGACTTAAATGTATTTGAAGTATGCTAGGTGTACACAGAATGATGATTATTACAAATGCCATGAATCTAAACTGAGTATCTAAACTTTGATTAAACTTGAGGATCGGGCACCCATCAAACTGTCACGACCTGTTACCACGTGGCACAAATCATTATGCGTGGTCACAAATACTGTCCTGTGCTGTTGTGCGCTGCTCTGGGCCATTGCGAATCATCATGTTCTGTTACAAATGTGTTAGAAATGTTGAGAATCGGGCGAATGTGGTACCAATGTGTGGCAAGAGCGGCTGCAGCTCAGCCACGCCGGCCTGGTGGACCATGAAAGCCCTCCCATTCTCATTTGCTTCTCTTTGCCCACTCGCTCCTCCGGGTGCTTTGTGGTGGTCGCTTTTTCCTCAAGGTCCCACATAAAAAATATAGCTATTTTTATTAATACAAAATAGGTATATCGTATTAAAATTAATGTGTATAAAACAGGTATATCTTATTTAATCTGAATGGTTTAGTCTCTGCCTTCATACAAGAGTGACAATAATCTGTGGTGGTCAATAGACTTTAGTTAATGTATCCCTCTTTATGCAAAAGCACGAGACATTTAGCCTTTCTCTAGTCTGCAAATAAAGGTTGCCACAAAGAGTAAATAAAAATGGGTAGTTTGACCCAGTGTTAATAAGAGAGCCAAATGCAATACACTGGCATCAAAGGCCTGGGTACGGGATCCAACACCTGGTCCCTCTGCTGCTGCCAAAGATTTGCAGCGAGCGGGGCACGGAACCCAGAGAAATTCTGGCACATTTCACCCCAACTCAGACAGGTCGGGATGTGAGTAATGTGGGAACATTTCATTCTGTGGTGTCTAACCATTACCTAAACTGCCCTTATCTAAACTCTAAAGCACTGCATTACTTGTGTAAACCTCACAGCTCTAACAAGAGATCATTGTTTAACCGAGTTTGAGTCTCCTTAAGAAACACACAAATATATACTCTCACTATACAGATGACGCAGATTGTTAAGATCAAAGTTGACTAGTAATAAGTTACATTTACTCACATTTACTTAACTGAGTATCTAATATATTGTATTTGATTACTCTTTACTATACTTGTTATCAAATTGTGCATCCTCTCAAGCATTCTTACCTCCACTTACCTTTTCACTACAGTTCTTTATCATTTCAAGTTTTAAACTTTGACAAAATTATGCAGCGCATGTTCTGACAAAGACCAGGAGCCAGGTCTACATTACACCGGTTTTAAAATCAATGGCTCCTGAATGCACACCCCAATGCACGGTTCTTTTAACGGTTTTTAAATGTCTAAATGGTCTTGGGGCTTCTTATCTTTCAGAACTGCTTTACCCTATGAATGCTCAAGGGTCCCTGCACTCCTCCTGTAGGCGTTTCCTAATCTTTCCCAAAGTCAGGACACACTGTCAAGGCGACTCCAAGAGACACTTGATAAACAGGGTTCTAATGTAGCTGTGGGCCACATTTAAAGTGCTTAAAAGCCTGGCTCCAAAGAGTTTTTCTTTTTCTAAAATGTACTATGACCCAAATGACAACGCTGGGGTAGGTACAGTATCATATTTTTAACCACACTGGTTTTGTATATGAGAAATAAAAAGTGGAAGCCTAAAGGCCTGAAGGCTCTGGAGCTCTGTGGAGGCTTGTAGCCGGTCGGTGGGGCCTTCCGCCTTTTATCCCTTTTAAGGAACAGGCTTCGTAGAGGAGATTTAACAGCCATGTTCATTTCACAGACCACTCGGGATAATTACTATGAATGGGGCTGAATGTGATCCGCCAATCTTATTATTTAGATCTATGACTACGGCCATCAACTATTTTGCTTTTGGACAAATTTTCATTGATATTATGTTTTTTTTTATTGTAATATTTGCTGGGAGCATGTGGTTGGCTATAGCTGAGACCTGGATGGAGGTTGTGTGTCTTTGCCACATCTCCTCTAGGCGCCCTGCGTCAGTGCCCTGACACAGCTCTGATGATCCTTACCTGGTTCATCTGTACTCAGCCTAATGTACTTTATTTTTACTCTTTTGTGTGTGGGGGGGGTTTAAGTGTTTGCGTGGGGATGTACGTGCATGATTTGTGCATGTTGTGTGTGCGTTTATCCTCTAAATATTGGAGGATGGGAGGGTTGGCTGGGCAGGAGTATTCATAATCTGAGCATATAAAAACTTGTTGCAATTAGTTTGGACACCTGTATAAGTAGATCTATTAAATTCCCATCAGTATGAGATTAGGAGCAATCGCTCAACTTCACTGGCAGTTATGGTGTTTTTAGAAAATGTTGCAGCAGAAGTAGACCCTAAACTTAATACAGTATGTGTTCATTGATTTGAGCAAGGCATTTGATACAATTCACCATGCATATGCTCAAAAAAAAAAAAAAAAAAAAAGGGAATGCGTGGAATAACAATCAATATGGTCAATAATATGTGTTCTCAGCTTGAGTAATATGGCAGTAGCATCTTTTGTCTTCACACTGGCACATTCACACACGCATTGTACCCAACCCATCTGATTTATGCATGTCAAAAGCGAGTGCCAGACAGAGCACCCTCCACTGCTGCGATAGCACTGTGTTCCTAATAGTGCTAAGTGAATGTTATGAAGGTCAAAGAGAGAACAGAATTGAGTGTGAGTCTGTGGCTTGGAAATGTCTGCTGTTTCCTGCACTTGCAAATGCGCGCTGGCTACAAATCTCACTTGACAAATATCTTGTGAAATGTGTGCTAAAACAAAAGCATTTTCAAGCAATATGGTTAGAAGCTTAAAGTCTTGGCTGAGATATTTAGGGCAAGTCACTCTAGGCTCCAAAGAAGACAGCCAAGGAAATTCAATGTGATCGGTAAGAATGTTTACCTGACAAAGTAGAGAAGGTGGTTATACAGTCAACAAATCATGGTTGGGTGTTGAAATGACTGTTGCCTGTCCAAAACTATTTGTGCTGTTCCCAAGCCTGTATAAAACACTAAACAATTATAAGGCTGCATGTGGAAATTTCATGGGATTGAGTACTTGTTTCTCAAATCTCGAGTTAGCGACATCATCTGTCCACAATACCAGCTCTTTCTCTCATTTTTTTTTCTAATTTTTTTTTTTACATTGGGGGTTGCCACAGCAAACAATCACACAATGATTCAAGTCATGTTTAAAATTATAAAAGGTCAAATATGGCTTTGATGTCAGTTATGCCACATATGAAGCATGCATATTCATGTGTGATACTCTCACCCCTTTGATGCAAACAACTAATACTATACAAAAAGCTATATTTAAAAATACAAAAAGTTGTCAATAGAGGGTCAGAGTTAGTGTCCTGTGCTTAGGGGATGATCAGAATGAAGCTGCAGAGTAGATATATAATCTTAAAACAATATTTTACCTGCAATCATATTCTACCATGGAGAGTAATTACATTGCCCTATGTACATTTTAGTGAGCTTATATTAATTATTTATCTTTCTACGGTATATCCATGTATATAATTGGATTATTTAAAGCTTATTTTCACATTGGCACACATTTTTCCCCTCATCTTATTTGCCTGGGTTATGGTTTATTCCATGTACAGTGCCTGAGATGGCAGCCATGGTGGGACATGGAGTGCATACCGCCTGTTGCCATTTATAGATGAACAGCTGGCTGATGAGGGGCACCATGCTGCGTCCCCGAGCCATCTTTCTATCACAGAATTCCTCTCTGCGCTTTCCCCAATCATGCCAGTTTTATGTTTCTGAAATGTCTATGTATGTGTGACCCTACAGGCTGCATGATAATGAGGCCTATGGCTTTGATTTAGGCACATGACTTTTGGTTAACTATTCATTTCGCTACGGCTGATGCTGATACTGGCACAAGAATGGTATGGAAAGAAGTGGTCTTTTTATATAATTTGTAAAAGGATAAATTATATAAAAAAATAGTGTTATGACTTAGCAAGTGAAGCTTAATGGTGTCAACTAAGTGTCCATAGTGTATGTACCCTTATCAGTAAGTAGCTGTATCGTTAGGATGGGAGTAACGTTCTTCTGCTACAAGCAGTGGCTTTGAAGCAATAAAGCAGTTTTCTATTAATTATCAATGGAGAATACCAAAGCGGCAGTGGATTAGCAGCTATTTGTTTCTTTTGTACGTTAGTGGACCTAATATTATTTATGGAGCAGCATAGCAGCAGTAAAAAAACAAATATTTGATTTAATTTTGGACTACATACATATAGAGCCTGTTTTAACAATAGCAATCCTTTCTTCTTTTCAGTTGTAGTTTCCGCTCTTCATGCATTAAGCGATGTAAGTCCTTATGCGAACATCTCCCATAGTGTGCCATAAAGAGCTGCCACATGAGTCTGGTAGAATAGACTTCATGATTGTGTATTGTGAAGAGAGGGCGCGTGGAGTGTATTGGATGGGGCAAAGGTCCACCTATGGGTCTCTGCTCTCAGCTGCAGCATTGGGCACAACGCCTTGTCTCTGTGAGGCAGAATGGGCGATTGCAATGTTAATCTCAGTACAGTTGCACCAACCTACATCAACGGACTCTCTGACAACAACAAACCACTCACACTACTCACAGAGGCTACCTGTCCTGTCTCTCATCCAGGTACAAAAAATATATTTAAAAAAATCATATTTTTCATATTGTTGATCTTTGACAGTGTATGCACTTATTAGTTGATACAGTATATAACCACTATACTTAATCTTTTGCAGTATCATAGTGTTGTATTTGGAAGTATAAGAGTTTATTTTAGATAATGAAGCCTTCATTGGTATTGTTAAAAATACATATTGTTCACTACCATAAAGGATTCAGTATCATTTTATAGAATATAAATGGTAAATCTCAACTTATATTATGCTTTTCTACCTGGGAAGTGTCTTGCCCAAGGACACAACAACACCTTCAGGAGCTGGGATTCGAACCCCCGCCCATCCGATTGTGAAATGACCCGATCTACCAACTGGGCCACTATTATTATTATTATTATATTATTATTATTATTATTAATGTATTTGTTCACCTGTTATTGGTAATTAAGCCCTGGCTTATGATTTTTCTTTTTTTCTTTTTTTTTGAGACTTAGTTATTTTGTTTGGAACTATGTGTAGTCGCTGGTCTCAAAAACATGAACTGAATAGTGAAGGTCAAGGACAAGAAGCAACATTAACCACTGGTGCTTGATTGGCCAGATTCCATTAATGAGGGGGAAAAAAGAGCCATGACTATATCCAACCACCAAAGCACAGTGTCGAATCAGATAGCTGACTTCAGAAACAAGAATAACTCTCTGATCTTCCACGGATCACTGTGGTGTCTCTGTGTCCTCTCTGAAGGAGGCCAGGGCTGCATGGCTGCAACAGAAATGCGGACCTAAAAACTGGCAGGGGCTGTGCATTTTTCCTGGCCAGCACTCCAGTGAGACGGATGCTTGCCAACACAAAGGGCTTGAACCTGTGTCCCTAGTTTGAATAATTGTCTCCCTTTTCCCAATGGCACCATCCGGCGGGCCTCAGCGGATACAGGAAGGCAATGCTATTGAGGAATAGGTGGATTTGGAGGACAAATGTTGAGAATGCAAGGTAAAGCTGTACTAGCAGGAATACTCACTGTATCTGGGCCAACTCCAACAACCAACAGCACAGCACAATCTGTCAGTTTTACTATGCTGTAAAACAAATCTGGAATATTAAACCATCTCACAACAGGAATCCATTACATCAAATCATCCTAATCATGGAGGTTACTTCAGAGCAGGAGTAAGCACGTTTGCGTGGGACATTTTGTTTTTTTCCTATGGGGCTGAATCTCCAGATGGTGGCCCTATACTGTTATTGTTTACATCATACTAAATGACTGAACAGGGAGGTTCGAAGGCTCCTCCAGGAACGTTTATATACATGAACTATATTTTCCATATTTTTGGTGTACTTTTGGTATTTGATTTATTCTTCTCAGAATGATCTTTGAGGCCAGAGATGTCGGAGAGCCAGATTTGGCCCCCGGGCCTGACGTTGCTTACCCTGCCTCGGACTTTCCTTACAGATTTTTATGAAACCCCATAAATCCTTTGCCATCAGTTGCATACTGTTTCAATTTGTCTTTTTTATTGTTTTTTATAGAACATAGTTATTGCTTTTGCATTGTCTACAGCCATCACTTAAACATAACAAATGGCCGACAGTGAATAAAATTTAGCAAACATCTGACCCACATTACCCAGTAAAAGTGGTATCTGCAGAGGTGCATCCAACATAAAATTCTGGCCGGCTTTGCCAAAAATGGTGAGTCTCCTTGATGGCATTGTTTTTTTTGTTTTATTTTTGTTTTGTTTTTTTTATTAATAGTGCATACTTTAATGAAAGCAATTTTCTCCAAAAAAGAGTGCATTTCCTATTTACCTTTTTATCTTTATTTTACTTCTTGCTTATTCTAATGACACAGCTGTACTATCAAGGATACTGTGAACCTCATGAATGACAGCCTCCAGAGTATTGTTATCATAGTCAATGCACAAGCTCTTGGAGCCACGGCTTGGCATAGACTAGGGCTGCAGTGCTAATCATACATTCTCAGAAATCTTCTTAGAGGAAAACCCCAACATATCAACAAGTCCTCTGCCTTGGCTTCTCTATTTCTCATTAGGCAGATAGATGGCTGATAGCATGCACTGTGAGGTGAAAGCGAGAACAGATTAGTCTCCGTTCACAAACAACCACATATCCTTGACTTTTAATTAAAAATGCCATTGCAATTAGATGCGGTAGTTTAAAAGCAGAGCTGAAATAAAACTCCTGCAAGGAGCCAGTGCTATAAAGGCAATTCCCACGCTAGCTCCAGGAGAATAAAGCTTTTTCACTTTGTTCAATGTGGCAGTGGATATATATATATATTCTCTTTTTATTTTTATATGGAAACTAAAATCGGCTTAGGGTTTTTTCACGAGAAGCGTTGCAGCAGGAGCCAAAAGTGGAGCCACAAAGTGCAGGAAACAGCACTCAACGCCATTGCTGTGGCTACAAAAGGACAGCGAAAATTGAGGTCAGGGGGATGAAGAGAACGTGCAATAAATGGGAACAATTAATCAACAGTTAATGTTGATCACACTGTTTATCATCCAAACAATCGTCACATCAGCAATGACTCTGTAAGTAGCTGGCATTTATGAGGTACAGAAACACAAGCATCTGCTCAAACGTGTTTAAAAGCATTACAGTGGAAAGAAAAAGTAAGTACATCATTTGGAATTTCTGACATTTCTGCCTAAATTGGTCACTAAATGTGGTCTGATCTTCATCAGAATCATAAGAATGAGTAAACAGTGTTTGCTTAAACTAATACCACCAAAACATTTACATTTTATCATATTTTTATTGGCCATAACATGTAAACACATAGGACAGTGTGGAATAAGTAAGTACACCGCCTGGATCTCACTGAGCTGCAGCAGTTTAGTAAAGAGGAATGGTCCAAGATTCAAAAGAAGGGTCAGACAGCTATTAAATACAAGGGATCAATTACTTATCCCACACTGTTGTGAATGTCTCAGGTTTTTCTGCAAAATATCTTGATAAACTTTTGAATTCATTTCTCCATTGATGATAGCATGTTGTCCAGGCCCTGAGGCAACAGCCCCACACCATGATTCTCCCTGCACCATACTTCACAGTGGGGATAGCGTTTTGATGTTGCTCCATTTTTCCTCCACACATCCATCCATCCATCCATTTTCTTCCGCTTTATCCGGGGCCGGGTCGCGGGGGCAGCAGTCTCAGCAGAGATGCCCAGACTTCCCGATCCACGCACACCTCCTCCAGCTGTTCTGGGGGGACCCCGAGGCGACACCAGGCCAGCTCGGAGACATAGTCCCACCAGCGTGTCCTGGGCCTTCCACGAGGCCTCCTCCCAATAGGACATGCCTGGAACACCTCCCGAGGGAGGCGACCAGGAGGTCTCCAGAACAGATGCCCTAGCCACCTCAGCTGGCTCCTTTCGACGTGAAGGAGCAGCGACTCTACCCCGAGCTCCTCCCGGGTAACTGAGCTCCTCACCCGATCTCGGAGGGTGCGCCCAGCCACCCTGCGAAGGAAACTCATTTCGGCCGCTTGTATCCGCGATCTTGTCCTTTCGGTCATTACCCAGATCTCATGACCATAGGTGAGGGTGGGAACATAGATCGATCGGTAAATCGAGAGCTTTGCCCCCTGACTCAGCTCCCTCTTCACCACAACAGTCCGATACAGCGACCGCATCACTGCTGACGCTGCACCGATCCGTCTATCGATCTCACGCTCCATCCGTCCCTCACTCGTGAACAAGACCCCGAGATACTTGAACTCCTCCACTTGAGGTAAGGACTCCCCACCGACCTGAAGCGGGGAAGCCACCTTTTTCCGGTGGAGAACCATGGCCTCAGATTTGGAGGTGCTGATCCTCATCCCGGCCGCTTCACACTCGGCTGCAAACCGCCCCAGTGCGAGCTGGAGGTCCTGATTTGATGAAGCCAACAGAACAACATCATCTGCAAACAGCAGAGATGAGATCCTGAGGTTCCCAAACCGGACACCCTCCGGCCCCTGGCTGCGCCTAGAAATTCTGTCCATAAAGGTAATGAACAGAACCGGTGACATAGGGCAGCCCTGGCGGAGACCAACACGCACCGGAAACAAGTCTGACTTACTGCCGGCAATGCGAACCAAGCTCCTGCTGCGGTCATACAGGGAACGGACAGCCCTTAGCAGAGGGCCCCGGACCCCATACTCCCGGAGCACCCCCCACAGGGCACCACGAGGGACACGGTCGAACGCTTTCTCCAAATCCTCCACACATGACGTTGAAAATTCAATTTGGGTTAATCAGTCTACAGTATATTTTTCCAATAGTGCTGTGGAGTATCCAAGTGCTCATTCTCAAACCAAAGTTGATTTTTTTGGGAGGAACACACAACAAATTCCAAACGATCTACTTTTTCTTCACACTGTACAATTGCAATGTACTTGTACAAGGAAACATATTTTATCATCCACATTTATGAAAAAATATATGTTTTATTTAAACAAGTAGTGAATATGTACATAAATTGAATACATTAATGAATGCAATAACATGGATGGAGGAGCATGATTGTTCTGTTGCCAATTTTATTAATTTATAACTAGGCTGAGTTTGCCCATACGATTTGTTTTTGATGCCCAATCTTTATTTGAGTATTTTCAACAGAAAGAAGTATAAATTCAAGTCTTTAAAATGGTGTAAAACAGATGCAGTAACCGATGACAGCACCTTACTCGTTTCACTTCATTGTATAGTGCGGTTAGAGAAATCTGTCAATCATAAAAACTGTCACTGTCAACAGATTAGAAATGGCTTTCAAGTGACTAAATAACACAATTGGGGAACAAACAAGCTCCCACAGCAAGTCGGGAACATTATTTTACTAAGGCCAAAATAAGGGCATACAAAAATGAGTTCAAAATACTTCATGAGGCAAGGCAAGGCAACTTTATTTATACCGCGCATTTCATGACACTTCGATACAGCAGCAGCGGTAAACAGAGGTCACCGCGGCCTCTCCTGTATGCACTGATAATGTTTCTGTATTACGATGCGCCTTTGGCAAATTCGAACTGGTGGTAAATGATGCGTTTAATGTGGCTGGTGGTGGATGTAATGCCATAAAATTATATTGCCCTCCTTTTGTTGCTGCTCATGAGTTTGTTTATTCATTTTCTCTGCTAAAACCATTAAAATGTGCAACACTTTCACCTCGGCCAGCAGA
Source organism: Neogobius melanostomus (assembly GCA_007210695.1). Taxonomy (NCBI): domain Eukaryota; kingdom Metazoa; phylum Chordata; class Actinopteri; order Gobiiformes; family Gobiidae; genus Neogobius; species Neogobius melanostomus. Next base: position 4,838,766 of record VHKM01000106.1, on the reverse strand, counting down.
TGTTTTCTGATGTTAAAAACTAATAAGGTGTGGCGTACAGGAGGGCTGGACCATATTATATTGTTCAGGTGTACCTAAATATCGCATGTACACTACAGCTGATTTTGTGGAAGACAGACTAACTTCTTTTTTATCGTTTTTATCTAAATGTTGTTAGCGGGCATGTTGTGTTCCTGCAAGTAGATTTCCTCTTGCCTCTTGTGCTAATCCTCTTTTGACACATTATTACCACTAGTGTTCATTTTTTACATCATCCCATTATACCGCTCCACGATTCTTATGGTATTACCCCCGTGTTAATGCGTTTCCTTCACATGTAAACAAATGGAAACACATTCTGCATCCTTATCCCGCGTTGGCTGCCGTCTTGGGTAGAATAACAAATGGGTCCTGGTGATTCAGTATTCCCCTGGGTAATTGTTTTTTTCTGCGGTGGTGACCATGTGGAGATGAAAAACAATCAGCGAAGCTCCTAACAGATGCTGTAATTACCTGAGCAGGCTCACACAAGTGCCAGAGTCACCCTCTGTGATCAGGAGCTCACTCAAAAGGAGGGTCCAATCCACTCTGCCGGCTCAGTCTTAACAAGCAATCTAATGCATCATCTCACCACAATGAGTCCAGTTTATACAAGGGTAGTCAAGAAACCACCAGCTAAATTGAATCCACTGTTCACAATGTGGGATTAGCTGGAACCAGGGCCGTTTCTCGACACCTTGGGGGGCCCTAATAGAGGCAATAAATAAATAAATGATTAAGAAGCTAGTTAGTTTTGCTGCTGAGGTGAAGTTGAGCTGGATGGGGCCAACAAGCTACTGTAAAAGGGTGAGCAGGTATGGGGTAATCCAGATTCTGACATAATTTCACTCCTTTGGCGCCGTTGAATAGTGTTTAGTCTGGCATCTCCATACAGACATTTTAGGCAAATGAGTGGAATATCCAACGCCAAATTTGAATTATGCTCATTAAATTTCTAAGGCAACCAAATGGCACTTCTGCTACATTCCACTGTGCCAGATCATCTTCAATTTACCATCACTATTTAGCAAAAGGGAGCCATGTGAAGCAACATTACCTTCTTCAAATTGTATTTTCTATTGACCATTATAATGCACTTTGTAGGTTAGTATGAGTTCATGGACATTATAACCGCGTGTCGTTTAACAAGAGCCTAAAAGGAGTGTTTGGACCTGGTTTACGGTTAATATTTGTGCAATTTTCCAGCTTAAACTAAAAACATGAATTGCAATGTCTTCTTTGGAAATGTCTTCTTTTCGGAAGTCCCTCCCTTTGCTGATCTCAGCAACTAATCACAATCCCAGTGACAAAACTTTGACCAATGACACAAGCTTTTCTATGAACCGGCCTGTCAGGTCCAAGAAGGAGGGAAGGAAAGGGGAGGGAGCTAGATCGTCGTCGAACTTCAGTGTTTACTTTTCAAATTCCTCCCCACCCCCCATTATGCAATCTTACAGACTATCACTTTAAAGTTTAATGTGGCTTAAAGTTAATATGGCCAATGTTTCCGTCTGTTAAATGGATTTTCTGTACATTTCAGTCATTTGGGTTTGGTATCCCTGGCATGTCTCAAGATGCATCTCAGCTGATTCAAGTCAAGATGCTACATTTCAAAACAAAATAAGAGCAAATCACTGCGGCTGTAGAGCAGATACCTCAACAAAACTGAAACCTTGGAATTTGAAATCAATAGTTTGGCAAGTTGCTGACACATCATGATTCATATTTTAAAGTTATTATTATTATGCTTTTTTTTTTTTTGGTCAGGATAGGTTGCCACAGCAAAGTTTGTTGTGATTAAAGCTCCTGAGCTACAGGACTCTGTTCCTTCATCACGTCTCAAATCGAGAAAAAAGGGGCATGTTGACACAGGGTATAACAATAACTCAACTTAAACACTGACTTTGGACGATTTTTAGGTGCAAACTCTAAAAATCTAAATAAAGGATTTGTGGTATCTCTTTGATACCTTCATTTAGTCTTTAAAGTGAGCAAAACTTTGACAAAATCATGTCGCAGAGTGGGTCTGACAGTGTTCTATGGCTTTGTTTTGTGAGCATAGTCTTGTGCTGCATGGTTTACACTAGGGCTGGGCGATATATCGATATTTAAGATATATCGATATTTAAAAAATGATATATGGAATTAGACCATATCGCATATATCGATATAGTCCAAATTTGCGCTGTAATACTTGCTTCAGGCAAGCCGCTGAGCGGAGCTCTCTGCACTGCTCTCAGCGCCCCAGCCCCGCCCCTCCTCAGACACTCTGGCACTCTTCAACAAACATGGAGAAAGTAACAATGTCTGTGAAGCGTGCGGAGGACAGCCCCTTGGGTGGTAAAAGAAAAAACAGCGGCTCAATCATTTGGAGATGGTTTGGATACAAATGATCAGATGAGCAACAAAACCATGCTATATGTAGGGAGGAACGCAATTTTGGCCCATGCAGCTGATGGCCACGGCCTATATAGAAGTGAATGTAGCGGCGAGATATGGTGGCGACGTGCGCTGCGCCATGTGCTTTTGTTTACTTCTCAGTCTAGTTAAGGTTTGCGGTAGATCGTGGATGTACTGTGAAAATATCAGCGTTTATAATGCTGCCACCGCAAAGGACTATTGCTTTTTCCCCGTTAGCATTGCGTTAGCCGCAACGCTAATCACTCCATTCACTCGCAGGTATTAACCCGCTCTGATGCACTGATCATAATAAACTCCCTCAACTCCGGATTCATAAGTCTGTGCCTCCACAGAGATGGTGAGCCTGTGCAGCTTGTAAAGAGTAGTTTGTGGCTCAGTTTAGGAGGGTTATGCTTTGGATAAAGATAAGAACTTATCTCACAACCACTGACTAAAACACAGTTAAATCAAGAACAAATAACGAAATTATTTGGGCTATTTGCACACAAACAAATCAGTATAAGCTTATTGTAAATTATGTAAATGAGCATGTGGACTATTTTGAATTATATTTCATGATTATTAAGGACTAAGTAATACTTTAATAAGTCATATTTCATTGTCTCAGTTTAGGCTTTAGTTTAGTTATATGCAACATGAAGTTATTAACAGCAAATGGGGTAAAAAAATAAATACAATAAAAATTAAATATTAAAACACTCGTATTTAGCACTGCCTTTGACTTTAACATTTCCTTTTACAGCTCTCACTTTGTGGAAAAAATATCGGGATATATATTGTATATCGATATTCAACCTAAATATATCGGGATATGATTTTTGGTCCATATCGCCCAGCCCTAGTTTACACAGGTGTCTGGCCACTGGGGCAGTGTTTTTGACTATTACCTTCATAAGCGATGATAAATAAATGGTGCCTTATGTTAATCACAATTAGCATTTATATTGTATATCACCCTCCAGAATAGTTCCACTTCTGTCCTCGAAATAGTGAATGTGTCATCATTAGAAACCTGAGAGTGTGACAACTAATTTTAGAAAGTAGTGAACACAGTCGGTTGTAGCATTAGATATGAAACACTTTTTAGATTTTTTTTTAGCACTGGTGCAATGATATTGGTGTTTCCGTAATATATTCCACACCAGTGCCAAGAGGAATCTGTTTGAGTGACCTAAATGAGTCCTAATGATCAACTGCAGCATCCTCAGTCTCCTTCCTTTGAAACTGTTCAGGGATATGTTCTCTATGTGCTCAGCTTGATCTCCCCAGTGGGATTCATCATTTTGTATAGCAGTGCATATGATGAAAAGCAAGAAGCTTAGAGGCTCTTGAAGAAATGTGAGTGAGGTGCTCATTGGGAAGTTGTTAATGTGGAGTCATGCTGGGAGGATTTGTTTCTGAGTCCACTATTTATTGATCTATTTTAGCAATAATCAGACAGAGGGCTACTGTGCAAAGGTGATAGCGCAAACATTTGCATAATATGATGGTTACTGAAAGTGCCATGACGATGAATCTGCACAAACTAAAGTACAATAATTAACTTGGAATGGACAGATGATACTCTGAGATCTGATTGCGTGAGTTTATTTTATCTTAATGTGTTTGGCTTAATGCATTTTGAGTATAGAAAGTTGCGTCCATGAGGAAGATTTTCTGTTCTTATTCTTGACTATGTATATCCTAGACTAAGAAAGAAAAGTACTTTCATTTACAGTGTTGTTTGAAAATAGAACCTGCACACAGCCATGATGCAATATGAGGACCAACATTTGGAAGCAAGACATTTGTTCAAAGTTTGGCAGGAACCGACTCTTTCCCTGTGGAGATTAAGTAAATCTTTTTCGTTTTCATCCATCCAGCCAATTTCTTAGTGATATTTGTTCAGACCTCTACATGGGATTTGGGAACGATTAAATGAAAAAGGAAGCATTAAACCACTCCTCCTGCCAGTCGAGCACCCTGAAGGTCTAATTTCTTAGTTTAGTGCATTGAGACATTTACCAAAACTACTCCTGCATACACCGTTTCGTACCAAAATGGTAAACAAATAGGGGCCAGATTGTGTTCCCCTGTGGGAAACTGTTACACAATGGGGTACCCTTTAATCACAGACACATCACAGAGGCAGAGCCGTGTGTAGTTTAATAAAGCTGCAGGAACAATAATGCCTCCCTTAGACGATCTTTCACACATAGCAAGGGCTGTAGACACGCATTATTGCAATCTGTAAGTAGCAGGGGATCCTCTCTGTCTCTATTGGCAGCACTGTCTCTCGCCTGACAGATCTCTGTTTTTGTACATTTTCTTTTTAAGTCTTTGGTGTGGTTGCATTCCCGTAGAGCAACTGAAGTTCTTGAATTACATTTGAATTGCAATGTTTACACCACTGGACACAGTGCTCTAAAAATCAGATTTTACAGCCTGACAAACACACATTTATAATATTGTCTCAGTAGGTAATTGTGTGTAAGTAAGCTTCCATTCTCTCCAAGTCATAATGTTATTGCATAGCTTGACTGAAAAGAACATTGGGAAATTAACAGTGAATCAGTGGGTATGCGCAGGTACTGTGCTTGGAATGGAGCTCAAAGTTAGAGACTTGAAAAGGAAGCAGGGTCACTGCAAAGGCCCTTAAACAAATCTTATCACAGCGGAGCACCCAAATGAGATACCTAACCAAAGGGATTAATTACCTTCTGAACTATGCTAATCTAAAGCTATCAAATAAAAACAAACTTGACTGTGAGTATAAGGACATGTAATTATTCAAACAGGATTGAAATGCAAATGTCTGATCTTCTGTAGAGGAAACAGGAAGCCAGAAGCAAGAGTCCTCCAAATAACCAGACTCCCTGCTGGTTCATAATTCCCTTTAATAGATCTCAGTGTCCTTGTGGACACAGGCATCGTTTCAACAGAGTCAGCTGGCCTTTAATCACACAGTCCTGGGTCTAATTGTGTTTACAAATATCCTCATGCTGCAAAAACACAATTCAATTCAATTAAAAATTAAATTAAATAAAAAAAAAATCTGATTACATTATATGCTGTGAGCATGTGAATACAAATTGTCATATTCAAGTGTAGGCAAGGCAAGGCATGTTTATTTATACCGCGCATTTCGTACACAAAAAACTCAATGCACCAAGTCCCATTTATGCTCAACTTGTGACCTGCCTTTTCACTGTGACGGACAAAATCCTGCAATAGTGAAACCTTTTCTATCCACTCACACCTGATAAAAAAACAAACAAGTGATTGGTATGCTGTTATTAAAATACACAATTTTCAGTCCACGCAATAATAGTCTGATATCCATGATGCAAATGGCTCTGAATAGACAATGTTGAGATGCTTTCAAATTCATTGGTGCTGATGGTGATGCAGACAATAAAGATACCGTATTTTCCGGACTATAAGTCACACTTTTTTTTGTAGTTTAGCTGGGGTGCGTCTTATACTCCGGAGCGACTAATATGTCCCCCCCCCCCGTTTTTAAATCCAAATATATAATTTAACATGTCATAGAGGGCACTGCAGGCTAATCGAGCAGCAGAAAGAAGAGGTTACTACAATGATGTAAACAAAAAAAAAGCTAATCACGGGCTAAAAGCTTGAGCCACAGCTAGAGGAACGAGTTTACAAATGGGTGCTTAAACAACGTGCTGTTGGGAGAGGCTTGTCAACGCCTCCGTGTCTAGGTGTCATCCGTGTCAAGGCGATTGTCAGAAGTGACACAGAGGATGAAGATTTCAGTGTATGCAATGTTTGACTAGTGTGTCTTATACTCCGGAGCGACTTATGTTCGGAAAACACGGTACTTATTTTTTTTACACATGCAAGCACATTTATAAAACTCAGAAACAAAACTGGCATTAATGCATCGCAATATTAGATAAGCACACTGCTATTTACTGCGCTTTTCAGCATAACCACTCATCAATAACAGAAAAGTATAGATCATTATTGATTGTTCCAGTGTATATTGCAATGCACTGTCATTACTTAATGCCTGACAAAGACTGCAGCCTAGCTTTATACTTAAATAGCAACTGGAAAGAATGCCAGCACGCATTAATTTAACAAGAAAATAGATTTGAAACATGGCAGCAGTTCCTCACGATTAGTCCTAATATTAAACAAATTGAGAAATTAAATGAGGGGCCAGTGGATTAGTTTAACAGCTGAGAGCAGATGGTTTGGTGAATAGCTGGTCTTCTGTTCCATTAAAATACTGTAGTTTAAATGCATGTTATGTACGGTAATGAGCCAATACATCAATCCAATTATAGTGTATCCAGCTCACACACAGTACAACTCGGGGCTGCCCAAGTCTTCTTTTACTTTCTATGTACCACCTGCACAAGTGCTGCATCTGCACAATCTTTAATTGATTTCTATTGGTGCAAAGGTGGCTCTAATCAAGTTAGAAAGATTTGATTGGCCATGGTGCCACTACGGGATGATGCGTCCGCCCTTTCACATCTATGTGACTCGTGGCAACAGCAGCAATGGATGGCACAACAGGGGAATTACTTCACACACACACACATGCGCCCACACACACAAGCAATGTGCACTGTCAGCATCGTTCCACATCAACCAGGAAGCTGCTGCCGTCTTCAATAACCTTCTAACATTTGACATTCATCACAAGGATTAGCATGTATTCGGCACATACATTTTCTTTCAAGATAAAACAAAGCCAAATGCAAAGATCTTTAAGTATACAGTAGTTTCTTGGCTCTCTTTGCCATGTAAATAATTGATCACATAAAACAGCAAGCGGAGCCGCGTTCGCGGACGTGTTGATTTCACACCCATTTCCTCACATATACAGCCCAGTGCTCTGTGTTTACTCGGCATAAAATTAACCCAGTGGACAGTATCTGTGGAAAGCTGGGATGAAGTGGGGGAATTACAAACACTTGTACAACTATAATACTGTAACTGAGAATTATGAGGATTATTATAGCATACTTTCACCTTGAACCAAATCAACAATTTAAGGGGAGACACAGCAGGCAAAACTCTTTTTCCCCCATTCATCAGGCTTTGGGCCAGTTTACTCTCCTATCATATAAACTTTTACCTAATCTTTACAACAAGATGTTTAATTATTGCACCACCTTAACCTTTCATTTCCATGTTCTGATGAGTGTCACAGTCACCGATGACCCATCTGTACCAAAACGAGCATGGCGTCTCATAATAATAATGCAAAAGAATTCACAGAGAATTTAGAAACTGTGTGGACTTTGGCGGAATCAGCAAGTCAACCACTTAACGCATGTTAATCACAGGTGAAAGCAGTTTGTTCTGAAGGAATATTTGAGCCTGTGTAAGGCATTTGGGAGATTCTCTTCTATAATCTCATGAGATTGGATTGTCAGCAATCTAGTGGGAGAAACAATTTTCTGTGAGCTGATTCTCAGACATTCTTTTGTCCAACAGATAGTTGGAGTGGCTTTCTCGACAGGCTTCTCAATTGATATAGTTGCTGTATCTATGGGCGCGGCACTTCACTTCCTTGCTTTCAGTGTTAGATTAGTTATTAGTCATTGAAAATGCTGCATGTTGATGGCAACATGCAGCATCAAATATTCTTTATTTAACTGTATCTTGAGTCAGTCTCTGCATTTTTGTGCCCACTCCAAGCCAGGGTAAATTCTGCACTTGGCCCATCCTTCAGTGCAGTTAGGGCCGTCTTAGCTAACACATAGAACCGCAGGGCACTACTGCAGAAAGAAAGGCATATCGCAAAGAGGAGAAGAGGGGAGAGGTTGGCTGCTTTGAAGGGGAAGGTGGATTATGGGGAGGAACAGAAGCTTTTAGTACCAGTCCAGAGAGAGGTGGGACATGTCAACTTTTTTGAATAGGTTTTCTACACCTGTACACTCACGATACCATCAACATGCAAAACAAATCTTGATACGGCTCTTAACAAAGGGATGGGGACCCAGGGGAAGGTGCAGCGGCAAAATGGTGAGCCATGCGCAGTACTCGGCGAGAAAAACACCCCATACACCTGTCCTGGACTCCGCTCTGCGCTGAACGAGGGGAAGAGAAGGAATCGAGGAAGAACCAAAACATACTGAGGGCCTAACAGCTAGCCCCAAAGCAGACCCAAAACAAAGACTCGATGAGACGGGATCAGAGGAAGATCCATTTGAGGAAGCACCCTAGGACCACATGGACTATACCCGGGTGCTAATGCAGCAAACACCAGTATGCTTCAAAAAGGGTTTGGCTACAGAGACAACTCTCAGAGATGTGTGTCCCATTACACATGGGACAATGTAACAAAATGCATCCCACCAACAAAAGACAGCGAAACTGGGCAGGGAAATGATGATTTTGATTTTGAAAAAGGGCTGACAGGCAAAGAAAACAGGCTGCTCTTACTGTTAATCAAACTCCGGGACAAACGTAAAACTTGACTGACCAATTCAGGTTCCGCTCCGGCTCGGGCCAAGTTCGAACAGAATGCGTATGAGCTATGGGCTGGGCTTTTTTATATGGGGCCCAGTAAACTCTCTACAACAAACGAATGTGGCGCTCGCTGGATAAAAAAAACAGGCGAAAACAGGCTTCTAGAACAGGCGAAACACATCACACTGTAAGTAAATGCCATGAGGGATCAACACAAATGCCAAACCCCCGAAGTGGAGAAATCCAATATGGTGTACAACATACAGATCGATATAATGTGCTGTAATTTAAATGACTGCTGCAGGAATCACAAATATAGAGTAAACTGCTGCTGGCAAACAACACAACGACATTAATGTACTCTGCTGTGATGGGATGGGGAACTCAAAAGATTTTCGACTTGGAAATTCTGCCAACACCCCCAAGATTTGGCAGTGGAAATCCATGAATAAATATGCCCCAAAGTTTTTCCGAAACATTTCTTGAAGGAGCTGCAAAGTCATCTTTTCGGTAAATAAAAAATCAAATAAGATACAGAAATTTTGCGAGCAATGATCTATTATGTAAATTGGCTCATTACTAAATTGTTTGATCTCCAAAAAGCTGAAAGCAATGTGGAGACAGATTATCCTCCATCCAAAAGTTGTCTCTAAATCCAATGACGCTTGCTTAAGTTTAACACAAGTATACTGTACCGGAAAGTGCACCAACTGATTTAATGAGTGATAAAAATATATTAAGTCTTCATCTGTACTGGGATGTTTTAGTGTGGAGGACGGTCTGCCTCTCACCAGCACTTATGGTGTTTTAGTTGCAGGCTGAATATCTACCACAGCTAGAGTAGAAGGAAAATAACTTTATTTGTATAGCACCTTTCACAGACATAGTCACAAAGCGCTTTACATGAGACAATTGTACATTCAAGTAAACAAGGAAGACACGCACATCCCAAAAAAACTTGGGATATGCAATTGTACACCATGCATTCATGCACACGCATCATTCATCTTGGCCTATTGTACATGTTTTTAGTGGTAGGGGAAACCGGAGTACCCAGAGGAAACCTACGGGGAGAACATGCAGACTCCACACAGAAAGCCCCCGTCCAGGTGGGAATCGAACCCCGGACGTTTGTGACGCACGAGCGCTAACCGGGCCGCCATAGCAGTCCTCAACACTAAAACAACCCCGTACAGATGACAACTTAAGAACAGTTGACTAAATTGGAAAACTCATGTATGACTGAGAGCTTGCACAAATGTCTAATACACTTTAATTCATTCATCTTTTGCTCAATGTGCCTGTTGCTTTTCTGTACTTTGTTGATTCGCTAATTCTGATCCAGTCTTTTTCACTATGAGCTTGGGACCTCACTGCACCTAAAAACTTACTCAGCGAAGATCCTTTGCCTCTCAGAATGCATATTCTTATTGATATTTATGTAAAAACCCTGGCTCCAAAATCTGCCGAGCCTCCCATTTATCTCTTCATTGCATATTGCTATTTGTTCACTTATCAGATATTCCACCCGGAACCCCTCCCCTTGCTTATTTCGTCTCTTCTTTTGCAGTAGTAAGTAAAGGATGCCCAGGCCGCAATTTGTTTCTGTCATGAAGATTAATGGCTCTCAATAATATTACAGCTTATATGGATATGGGAAGGTGCATCTCTACAGCGGCCAAATCGATAAATCTGTGATCCTCCAGCCACCCGGCTTTATCGCTTCAAGAATTTAGAGGCCTCTCGCGCAGCCCCAAGTCCCGGTACTGTAAGTCTTATGCAGATTAATAAAGTGTTCCCTAAATGATCCTTAACATGCTCTAATAAAACTAGAGGTATTAATTCACCCGGACATGGAGAAAGGTACTTCCTATGTGCAGCCTCCATATTTGAAAACACAGTATGTGTTGCTTGGAGAGTGCTATAATGGTTTTTGAAAGCTCATGCGTTGGATTAATGTGGTTGTAAAAAGGCCATTGATGGTATTCACTGAGAAAGTATGAAAAACAAAAAAAAGAGAGCAGTATAAAGTAAATGTAGTTGTTTTTCTTTGCTGTTTTTATCAAAGTGCACAGGTCACAAAGAACAAGCAAGACATATTAGTGCTTATTTGAAAGTATTTGGATAATGATGTCTCCACGGTGCTTTTGGACCACACTGAATAACAATGGTTATTTGATTCTTCTCAAACTGGTGGGTGTCTCTATGTTGAATAAAAAATGTCCTCTTTCTCTCTGACTTTTTAGTTTCTTTACATCAGCAGGTTTGTTGACATGCTCAACATGTTACATAGACCATAGAGGATATGAACGTACATTATTTTAATTCCAAACTGAGTGTTGAATCAAACGCAGTAATAACAATGCAGAGTTGACAGTCATATGGCTTCTGTCGCTATACTCTTGGTATACAGTACTGTATCATATAACTTATTGCAGTCACAAAGATGGCTGCAGACAGTGTCTTCTGTCTGTTCTCTTGCAGCCAAAGAAGAAAGGATACAAATGTTATAGCCTGGCTTCAAAAATAAGATTGAATAAAATAACATTTTCTGAAAAGGTTTGTGTTAACGTACTATCATGTTGACATCTGTGAAGCTAATTACTCCATGCCGTAATAGCAGCCTACACCACACTATCAGTGACAAAGACCACAGTGACGGCGGCGTCTCTAAAACTGCAGCTCATCCTGGTCAACAATAGTCACATTGCAAATAAAGATGAAGGAGTAAAAATATATAGGTATTGTTCAGTACAACAACTACAAAACATTTGATAAAAATTAACAGCTATCCATCCATCCATCCATCCATCCATCTTCTTCCACTTGTCCGTTGCCGGGTCGTGGAGGCAGCTGTTGGAGCTGCCAAAAACACATTACACCAAATCCTATGGCTCCTCCTGCAGGTGGTGGGTCCACAGAAGGACGGCCTCATGATTCTAACCGGGCCTGTTGGTCTCTCATAAGGAGCTTCTGAAAATGAACAGCTACTGCTATTTTAACCGATGAGACCTACAATTTGTGTGTATATGTGCAAAAGTGATAGACTAATAGAGCTTTGTGTGGAGGTATCTCTGATAGATAAAAGTGAATCCCTATCTTCAAAGGCTGTATTATATCTGACAGTCAGCAGTGCAGTAAGTTTAGTGCTTCTAGATAACACCCCTTTTATTCAGAGCAGCCGAACAAAGGCGTGTTTGTAAAAGCGGAAAATACACAACTTACCACAGTAAAGTGCAGAAGCGCCGCCTGGGATCTCCTCCGAGAATAAGCAATTTAAGTCTAGAGACTGCGCTCCCAAGTTGCTGACAGAGACTTAAATGTGCCTTTTGAACGCAGCTCTGACAGCCACAGGTCAGCTGATAGATGGCCTATGAAACTGGAGCCAGCATCAAACTGCATTATTCCCCCAAACAGCTGTCCTGGGGTGACATTTTTGAACTGTTTACTTCTGAAGGCGAGTTGCAGAAGAGTTAACAAAGAGTAGAGCGGCCAAACAGCAGAAGGGCAAAGACAGATTTAAAAGGGCGCCCACTGCAAAGGTTGCTGTGGGAAGTCGGTCCGTTAAGTTCTTATTCAAGTTCTAATTCAACTTTCTTTTGGACTTTAAGTCAAGTTTTGCACATACCTTTATTTATTGCTTGGGTATTTTGTTAGTTATGTAGTTGAATTTTTAGGACATTACTAAAGTTGCATTTTACTGCATTAGAAAGAGATATCGGGCCAGATCTTCCATCTGGCGCAAGGACTGGCAATGCTTCAATTTAGTTTGTTTTCCTTTTTGACATTGCACTCCCACTAAGCGCAAAAAGTTACGCTACAGTATAGCGTAACTTTTTGATTTGATTTGATTTGAAAAAGTTACGCTAGAGTATAGTCAACGTTTAGAAACACAGGATCGGGCCTATTGTTTTTGATATTGATTCTTATTCGGGCGGAAATAAAGTAAACACATTTAAGTGAAGAAAGATTTAATTTTTTTTTAAATTTATTTCGGTTTGGTCATTTTCAGATCATTCAAACAAATCATTAAAAAACATGAACCACAATAAATGACCGGGCGGAGGCAGAAGCTAAAGCTTATTGTGCCTGCTCTTAACTTTTAAATCAAAATGCAGCACGTTAATGGCAACATCTGTTCACGAAATTAACACATTAGTGGACCATTGTGCACAGCAAGCCTATTTAATTAATTTTCATTCTGTTGAATATTTTTCCATTGTTATTCTCTGATATTGAGAATATCAGAGATATTTTGATGTTTGAGTGCCCGAATGATCCTTGGAGCTATGTTGTCTGGGGCATTATGCCCCTGGTAGGGTCTCCCATGGCAAACAGGTCCAAGGTGACGGGTCAGACTAAAAGCAGCTCAGAAGACCCGTATGGGCAGAGTAATAAAAGGACCGTGACGTCGCCTGGTATGGCGCAGCCGGGGCCCCACCCTGGAGCCAGGGCTGGGGTTGGGGGCGTGGGCCCGCCCTCCTGTGGACCCACCACCCACAGAGGGAACCATAGGGGTCGGGTGCAGAGAGGACTAGATGGCAGTCGAAGGCAGGTACCTAGACGACCTGGTCCGCATGTGCAGCTTCTGGCATTCGGGACATGGAACATCAACTGGCCGGGGAGGAAGGAGACTGAGCTTGTGCGGGAGGTTGAGAGGCACCGGCTAGATATAGTCGGGCTCACCTCCACGTACAGCCTGGGTTCCGGATCCCAACTCCTGGAGAGGGGCTGGACTCTCCATTTCTCTAGAGTTGCCCGCGGCGAGAGGCGGTGGGCCGGGGTGGACTTGCTCATTGCCCCCCCAGCTCAGCTGCCACGTGTTGGAGTTCACCCCGGTGAACGAGAGGGTCGCGTCCCTACGCCATCGGGTTGGGGACAGGTGTCTCACCGTTGTCTCGGCCTACGGGCCCAACATCGGTGCAGAATCCCCGGCCTTCTTGGAGTCCCTGGGGGGGGTACTAGATGGTGCTCCCCCTGGGGACTCTGTTGTTCTAATGGGGGACTTCAACGCCCACGAGGGTAATGACAGTGAAACCTGGTCAGGGGTGATTGGGAAGAACGGCCTCCCCGATCTGAACCCGAGTGGTGTTCTGTTATTGGACTTCTGTGCTAGTTACAGTTTGTCCATAAGGAACACCATGTTCGAGCACAAGGGTGTCCATAAGTGCACGTGGCACCAGGACACCCTAGGCCGGAGGTCGATGATCGACTTTGTAGTTGTGTCATCTGATCTCCAGCTGCGTGTCTTGGACACTCGGGTAAAGAGAGGGGCTGAGCTGTCAACTGATCACCACCTGGTGGTGAGCTGGATCCGCTGGCAGGGTAGGAAGCCGGTAAGACCTGGCAGGCCCAAACGTGTTGTGAGGGTCTGTTGGGAACGTCTGGTGGATCCCTCTGTCAGTAGGGTCTTCAACTCCCACCTCCGGAAGAACTTCACCCAGATTCCGAGGGAGGTTGGAGACATGGAGTCTGAGTGGACCATGTTCTCCTCCTCCATTGTCGATGCGGCCGCTCGCAGCTGTGGCCGTAAGGTCTCTGGTGCCTGTCGCAGCGGAAATCCCTGAACCCGGTGGTGGCGCACGGAAGTAAGGGATGCCATCAAGCTGAAGAAGGACTCCTACCTGGCCTTTTTGGCTTGGTAGGGACTCCTGTAAACACTGTTTACAGTGCTTGTGGGACTCTGGAGGCAGCTGAGAGGTATTGGCAGGTCAAGCGTGCTGCAGCTCGTGCGGTCGCAGAGGCAAAAACTCGGGTCTGGGAGGAGTTCGGAGAAGCCATGGAGGAGGACTATCGGTCTGTCTCGAAGAGATTCTGGCAAACCATCTGGCGCATCAAGAGGGGGAAGCAGTGCTTCACCAACACTGTTTACAGTGTCGGGCAGTGGAAGGAGTACTTTGAGGATCTCCTCAATCCCACCGTCACGTCTTTCGATGAGGAAGCAGAGGCTGGGGACTCGTAGGGGGCCTCGCCCATCACCCAAGCTAAAGTCACCGAGGTGGTTAGAAAGCTGCTCGGTGGCAAGGCTCGGGGGTGGATGAGATTCGCCCTGAGTACCTTAAGTCGCTGGATGTTGTAGGGCTGTCTTGGCTAACACGTCTCTGCAACATTGCGTGGCAGTCGGGACAGTGCCCCTGGATTGGCAGACCGGGGTGGTGGTCCCTCTCTTCAAGAAGGGGGATCGCAGGGTGTGCTCCAATTACAGAGGGATCACACTCCTCAGCCTTCCCGGCAAGGTCTTTTCCAGGGTGCTGGAGAGGAGGAACCGGCCGAGAGTCGAACCTCGGATCCAGGAGGAACAATGTGGTTTTCGTCCCGGTCGTGGCACACTGGACCAGCTCTATACCCTTCATCGGGTGCTCGAGGGTTCGCGGGAGTTCGCCCAATCAGTCCACATGTGCTTTATGGATCTAGAGAAAGTTTTCGACCGTGTTCCTTGTGGTGCCCTGTGGGGGTGCTCCGGGAGTATGGGGTCCGGGGCCCTCTACTAAGGGCTCAGACAGCCCTTAGTAGAGCTTGGTTCGCATTGCCGGCAGTAAGTCATACCTGTTCCCAGTGCGTGTTGGTCTCCGCAAGGGCTGCCCTATGTCACCGGTTCTGTTCAACAACTGCCATTGTTGTTGACCTATGAGATTTGAAACCAAACTGATATTCATTCATTATATTGTTAACTTCAACATAGCTATCTAATCTTTTAACAAATAATTTCTCTAATATTTTAGAAAATTATGACAACAGAGAAATAGGTCAATAATTACAAAACAAATGGTAAATGGTCTCAACTTATATAGCGCTTTTCCACCTTCATTAGGTACTCAAAGCATTTTACAGCAAGGATCCACTCACCCATTCACACTCTCATTCATACTTCGCCCCCGAAAACAAATGTTTGTCGCCACCTTTGTACAATGGGAGAACTTTTCATTTGATTTGGGAATACGCCAGTTTTAAAGGATTGATTACAAATATATGTACACGGATAAATAATATGTTCAATAATATTTGTAACTATAAACATATCAAACCCATCATTATCAGTTGACTTTTTATTATTGCAGTCTTTCACTATTTTCACTATTTCACCTTTATTGGTTGGGTTTAAAAGAATGAATTTGAACTTTCATATGTAAACCCAATTTCCATTCCATTGTTTGGAATGGGTACAATTTTCTTTGCTAATTATAGCCTATATTTACAAAATAATCATTAAACTATTTCCTCCGTATGACATATTATGTAGTTGTCTTTATTAAAGTAATTAACACTATCAGTATTGCTGTGTTGTTTGTGTATTTAATCATTAAGCACTTTCCATGTTCCCTGAATGTTTTGTCTAAGTTGTGTCAACAATTTTGTGTAGTCAACTTTCTTACTATTTCTTACTAATTATATTAATTAGTTTATTAGGCCCGAGCGTCATCAGGGCTGGCGAAGGGGCTCTTGTAATCGTATAGAGTGCACGGAGCACATACATATATAATGCAAAAATCAACATTATAATTGTACATTTTACTTAGGGTTGCGGCTGCGCCGCAGAAAATCCACAAAGGTTATCCAAAGTTCTTTGGTTCCTCACTTATCGCTGAATTATGGAGTTTAACATTTTTCCATAAGAATAAAATGGGACGTTCTGGTCATCGCTACGGCAACACCGCGAAAATATGGCATGGGTGTAATTGACTTTTCTGATCGGAACGACCAAATAGAATTTTGTGCCAAATTATTTTAATTTTCGTAAAACTAAATTTGTACTCTCCATATAATTCCTATAGGAGTCCTATAGGAGTCTTTAGAAACGCCCTGTTAATTACTGCCCCAGAAATTAAACAGATTTAAACACAAGGTCAAACATTGAGTTTATTAATATCGATACCGGGAGAATGAGACAGACCGTCTGGCAGCCTCGCCATGCTTCCAGCTCACTCTCAACAAAATACAAAGATCATACAGGCTTTATTAAAAATATTGGCCCAATCCCTTTTCTCCTTCAGGGCAGTAGTTTTCCGCTCCATTGTAAAACCCAAGACCCCCAGCCACCCTGGACTCCTCAGTCAGGGTCGGGCTGTTGGTCAGTCACTAGTTATTTTCCGCGCGGCTCTTTTCGTTTGCTGTAGGAAGTCATAAACCTTTAACCCCCCTCTTCCTGAACGGGCACCTGGCTCTGTGTTGACATTAAGTCAAGGGTCACTGGTCAAAAAGTTCCCTTTTATGGTTTTATGACTTTTAACCAACAAACAGACAGGAGACCTTTGGAATTTGGCCTCCAACGCCAAGTCAAGGAATAAAGAGTTAACATTTCATCCAACACATTCATTTAGCAACAGTACCAAATGCAATACAGTACATATGATAACTTTACAAATTCCTTGACAATTTTTCACTTCGTACAAAATCTATCTCCTCCTAGAGCGTTTGTCAGAATGAGCTAATTTTGGGTGGAAAATAATCTTGAGAAGTAGAACTTTAAAAGTTATCCAAATTACTTTTCTAAGATTTAAGTTTTTTTTTTACGGCAAAGCCGCAAAAAAAACACGTTCATTTGGCAAAATTCAAATTGGGCGCGATAGCGCCCCCTATACGAATTATATGGAGAGTATACATTTTAGTTTTACGAAAATTTAAATAATTTGGAACAAAATTCTATTTGGTCGTTCCGATCAGAAAAGTCAATTACACCCATGCCATATTTTTCACAGTGTTGCCGTAGCAATGACCAGAACGTCCCATTTTATTCTTATGGAAAAATGTTAACTCCATAATTCAGCGATAAGTGAGGAACCAAAGGTTATCCAAAGTACTTGGATAACCTTTGTGGATTTATGCGGCGCAGCCGCAACCCTAAGTAAAACGTAAAAATATGCTTCAGTTTGCAGATATAGTGCGATACAATTCATACTAATTTTTCTCTGTATAATGTCACTTATGCGTTAGCGCATTCCAAAAATCCTAAAACTAAGACCCTAGGGAAAAAGTTAAAACAAACATAAAGTCAGTAGCAATACTGTAATTTTAGATTGAGGGAGACAAATGGGCGCGAAGCGCCCCTTGCTTTGGGCAGGGCGGTCGGCGAGGACCGATAATCGCCGCTTTGCGGCTATATTTCTTATATGTTTTGTATTTGCTTTCAGCATCTTGGGTTCTGGAATGTAGAATTTCCTGTATAGTATTTTTTTCTTCTTGCAGGACTTTATATTCCTTCAGTAAACCATGGTTTCTGCATATTACATTATATGTTATTGTTTTGAATTACTTGGAATCATACCGTTATCTTTCCACAGTCTCCCATTCTCAGATCTGGGGCCAGGTTCAAGTTCTTAGCTGGAGTATTAGCTTATTTGTGACATTTTAGGTTGGGTTGATGAGGGAAATCGGAAAACCTGGACGAACCCCATGATGTGACAGCCACTAAACCACAGTGGTGTTTATTATCACTTATCCTGAGTAATTATGCTGTTATTTCAACAAATTTTCATTACAAACAACCACAAAACAAGCAAATACGAAATAAGAAATGTTACCAAAGAAAATCCATTTCAAAGCCACATTAGTTTACTTTAGTGTATTAGTTTATTTGAGCAGCAAAGAATACAAACTAACAGACAACAAATATTTTCACGGGAAAAGGAACATTAAAACAAAATGCCTGTCCATCTCAGTAATTCAGGGTCATAGAAAAAGCGATGCGCAGAAAGAGACATGCTCTTGGTTTGACTATATGCACAGAGTGACCATAGCAAAGCGTGTCCTTATCTGAGGGCATTATACCAGGGGACTAAAGATCTGAATTTGAATATGCCTTATTTTGCCTCCAGTTATGCACTCAACACACCAGCACTGCAAAGCGAAAAGCAGATATAGTTACTTTATTCATTACTCCTCAATGTGAACTTGACTACTCAGTAAGACCGAATCAGTAACTGCCTTGATTTTTCACGCGCTCATACCAAATACTTACATGTTTAGTTGGACAGGGCAATTCTGTAATAATTTATTTATTTATTTGTTTATTTGAGCAGTAGGCTTGCTCAAAAGGAGTGGGCCGAAGCAAATAGCTTAATATAATATAATAATAATAATGATCATGCATTAGTCTTATATAGCGCTTTTCCAAACGCGCAAAGTTGCTTTACAATTTCTTGCATTATTCATTCACTCCAGACTCTGTGGTGGTAAGCTATTATTGTAGCCGCAGGTGCCCAGGGGTAGACTGATGGAAGCGAGGCTACCAGTCTGCTCCATCGCCCCCTCCGACCATCCCCAACGACTCACTCACACACTACAATCACCCAGGCTTTCTGGTGTTCCAAAACGGTCTCCCGTCCAAGTACCAACCAGGCCCTACCCTGCTTAGCTTCCAAGGTCTGACGGGGTCGGGCAGAGCAAAGACGATATGGCCAATGAACACGCTAATGAACACTCATGTACCATGTTACCAAATATACAGAAACCATATAACAATTAGACATTTACTTGATGTTGTTGGTCCCCTGTCACTAACATAAGGCAAAGCACAAGAGGTCTGCAGAGCTGTGGAAAGGATTTGCTGTGAAATAGGATGTGATGCTGCACAGAGGTGTTCCAGTCCCATGGGCCCGCCATGTAAAGCACCACTGGACCCAGGCAGCAAGCTCCTGTCGGCTCCTCCAAACCCCAATTTTTCCCTGAGCAGTTCTGTCACTACATTCAGTCTATACTCCCACCTACAAGAAATGGCCTTCATTTCACATTTTTATCACTCCATTTTCCTTTGGCCTTCCTCCCTGTGGATGAAAACTGCAAAGCATGCGGTGAATTTGCTCTTCTTAATTATGACCGAGTAATAAATGAAGTGGGAGAGTCTCTGGAGTGGCTCACGCTGGTCTGCACTAGAGGTGAGTGCTTCACCAGAGGCACTTCTCATTGTGAGCTTACTACTTTTACTGCTCTTAACAGCTTTGAGGCGTTAGTCTGAATCCCTAATCTATGTCAGTCTGTTACATTTCAGTCAGTCGCAATATGTGCAGTATCTCGCAGTAAAACTGGTTGAGCATTGATTGGTAGAATAAAAAATAAAAAGAATAATTTATTTAGTTGGGTTTTGTTTTATACTATTTATGTATTAATTATATGCAATTTATGCACCAACATGAGAGTTTTGAGGGCTGAACATGCTGATCAGGTGTCTTATCTCAACAATCCACTGAACCTTTTTTACTTGTACCTTCTGGGTTGCTTCCTGACCATGAGATCACTTAACGATGACCTTTTTCAGATTACAGACCGGAAAGAATAAAATGTACTTTTTTGTGCTATTCTTATTCTGTGATCAGTGTGCATAGTACTGAACTTTTGAACAACTTACTGAACAACTGAATATTGAAATTATTTATTCTGAGTCAAACAACGCTAAGTTTGAACATTTTGACAGTGACGTGCACAGACATTTTGAGGGGCAGGTGCTCAACCAAGACAAAAGGGCAACCCCCCCTGGGTACCATTCGTTGTTTTTTTTTTATACCACTACTTTAACGATACCTGCTTTTCGGTGCCGGTGCCTTAACAGTACTTTTTTCGATATCTATGTTGATTATCTATGTTAATTCAATTAAAATAACGTGTTTAAAAAGTATCGTTCAGGAAAAAGTCCTAAACAGCTCAACAGAAGCTACACAAGCCGCAGCAGCGTCACCTGTAACTTTGCATTTTGAGCACAAATTCCACTTAAGCAGCGATAAAAAGAGAGAAAGGATCTTAGTTCATGAGCTGCAGAGACAGACCAGAGCCACATCATGACACGTTTTTTTTCAGCCAAAATTTTCTAAACACACTGCGCTTTGACGAAGTGAAAGCACTCCACACATCAAAGATCCTTACATGATGTGAGCGCTCACTCTGCCACTAATAATTTACCAAAACTGTACAAAAAATGTCTAATACAGAGTGAGCGCTCACTTTTCCACAACAATCGTTGATATTCCCCTCGCTGCAGCTGCTTGTAAAGTTGTAAACAACAGCACGTAAACTCAGCCTCCGTGGGTCTGTCGCTTAAAGGTAAAGGTAAAGTTCTTGTTGTCACTGCTCTGTTTTGTTTTCAATTTGCCTATAAACTCAAGTTTCTTATTCAGTCCTGGTTTATAACTGGTTTAGTTTAGCTCTCGGTTTTACAACCTGTGTATGTCCTGGTTTAGTCCTGGTACAGTGCTGCAGACCGCGGCTGAGCCATCTCTATTACAAAAGTTTAGTACGTTATAGCTTTGCTTCGCTTTAAGTTATAGCTATAAGTTATAGCTTTGCTTCGCTCCATTTGCGCTGAAGTGGCTATTATCAGAGGTGCACGTTCATGTTGCTTTTTTTAGACTCGCAGCAGGTCATATATTGACGTCTGGAGAGAACAAGAACCGAAAGTTGGCACTGAAAGAATTTGAGTTTTTCGATACCACCCTCGACCGGAGCTTTTCGGTCGGTACCAAGTAGGCACCATTTAACGGTACCCATCCCTACCCATAACCCCCATTTAACTTGATCAACTTGCATGTGAAATCAAGCAGCACGTTGGCAGTAGATGTGCAAATGAAAGATATAGACACAACAAAGTCATAAGTTAGAGTTAAAAAAAAAGAAAAGAAGAGCGTCAGACTGAGAAAGTTACCACACTCCTCTCTGCGCAGGCCACAGCGAGAGACTGGATGCTTTCGCTCACCCACCCACGCCAGCTTCTACGGTCTGCCTTTTGTTTTCACGCTGCTCCCACACATTTCTCTCTTCACTTCTCCACCAAATCCAACATGATGGAGCAGCCATGGGAGGCGGTGAGATGGGCAGACGGCGCAGTCTTGACTCGGAGCAGAGAACATATTTGACAAAATCAAATCAGGTCGGTCAAAGGTGGGAGAAGATGGCTGTCCCGTGGAGCAGGGAATGGCATTGGCACTGCAGAGCTATAGAGGCATACAATATACGGAGCAGAGGACAATATTGAGTCAAACACAGATAGTCTAGAGTAGATAATAAAGTGAAAATGGAAGCTAAAGAATCAGCTGTGATTTTTGTATTTATTTATTTATTTGTTCTTTGGGTAGGGTGCAGTGATTTTTTTTTTTTAAATGCAAAATGTATTCGACAAAGAAGCATGCCTCTAAACTCTCATGCTTCTTATATGTTTGGGCAAAGAAGAAGGAGAGGTATATTTAAAAAGTAAAATTAAATGTAAAGCAGAGATGGGGAGTACATGCAGACACCACACAGAAATGCCCTGCCCAGTCTGGGATTCAAACCCAGGATCCTATTGCCGAGTAGTGATAGCCTATCTTATCGAGAGGATACAGGCTCCAGGACAATGTTTTAGTGTTTTATATTTTAAAGCAGAACTAAGTAACTCATGCCCCTACGACACCTGCGTCGTAGCATATTGCGTTTTTTTTTTTTACTTATTAATTGTCCATGAGAGTAAATACTACGCTGACAGAAAAGACAAAAGGGAGAGAGGGATATTGTACATTGTGCCACAACTCAATAACACAATGGAGATCATTTTTGTCACTTAAACTTGGCTGTAAACACTGCTAAAGTGGCACCATAGCCCGCAGTTAGCTTTACCTGTTAGCCTGTTAGCTTCTTCTTCATGATTCTATTAGTGTGTATTGCTCCTCCAACCGGAGGCAGGGAAGTTGCAAGTGGTTTTCTGGCCCAAGACACCAGGGGGAGATGAAAATCATCCCATTAACACTTCTATTAACCCCAGAGGGACTACGAAAAGGATTTATTAAGGAAATAAATTACTTAGTTCTTCTTTAAGTTTCCAATTATGTCATGTGAAAAGATACATTCATTTTTTGTGCTTGGTCTGTTCGAGTTGAAGAATTTGGAGAATAATAACAGGCTAACCACTGTGTACAAATGCAATAGCACAGTTTATATATTACTTTTGGGTTGTGCGTCAGTAATGATTAAATATAAACTAATGTAATTGAAAGAAGGTTATAATTTGCGTATCATTATCACTTCTCAAAGTTATAGACCAATAAATGAGCTATTGCGGCAACTGCTCGCTGTTCAGGCTAATTAGAGTGAAAGTTGACTTGGAATAAGTAAACTCTTGCACCCTATAAACACTGCCATCTGCGGTTGTGGACTGTGCCATGAATGGGAGCCTTCCCAAAAGACAAGTCAACCAAAGAGATTATGGCTGCTCTCTCTGGCTTGTTGATTATGTTCTTTGCCTGAATTTGCCTCAAATTGGTGCTGGAGTCAAATGTGGATGAAAAATACCCCCGAAGAATTTATTACATATTGTATACAGTCAGTTTATTGCCAACATTACCGTCGTGCTCAGTCATGTGACTTTGTTTGTTGATGCCTCGATGATGGTTGGCAGCCAGCTGGTTGGACCCGCCACCGCACTGAATTGGGGGTTGTAACCATGGTGACACTTGGTAAACCTATAGTCACATAACTTCTGGCAGATTTTTTCAAGCTTGATCCAGAAAAACATACAGTATGGAAGAAATTTCTCTATTATGGGCGTCCCACTGCCCATAATAGACCACTGCTAATTATCGAATAACTATTAACCTGTCCCACCACCAACCTCTAGATGGCGATCAATTGACTTACTATCCAAAGCATGTGCAACATTGTGTCCATCTTGAAGAATATAAGGGTTTGATAACTACATGGGGCTGTATATGAATAAAGTGCCATAATTAGACACAGCCTCTGCTGTTTAAATTTGATTAAGGATTTAATTATAATTTCAGTCTCCCATAAACCTGCCACACACTTTAATAGGGAGAGGAGAAGACATGATTGCATGGTCCCATGTCTTTGTGTGAAGTGAGAAGATGACACCTTACAAGATATCAATTGGATCATATCTCGACCCCTGTTGTGCAAGCAAAAGTCAGTCATGTAGTTTATGTCACGCACCTTGGTGAGGCAAAGGACCAATTCAAGTCATTATACAAATACAGTGTCCAGTGTGTTGGAGCCAGCCTATTACTGAGAGACAGATGTTTGCAGACATGCTACACATGCATATCAATACAGTGTATTTATTATTTTATACAATTCTGTGGCATATTTTTGTGTCGCAACTTACAAGTTATTTACTGTTTGAAAACACCTTAGGGACTAATTCTTCTGATTGCTGAACATCAAGTGTGCTGATACTTATCACAGAACAAGTCTGCACACTCACTGGAATGTATTTACAGGAAGTGATCGAAACTAGTAAAGCAGGTAAACAAACCTTCTGTCTTACTAAAGAACAATTGTCAATACTCAATGGATCACTTTGATCCTTTTTTATTATAATTACATGTGTGATTAATAAAGGGTTGCGAGTAATAGTGTTCTAAGTTTGTAATATCTAAAACTGATCATTTGTCTGGAAATCGTAAGTCATGGGTATGAGCCAAGCCAAAGCACATGCTGTTCCGTGTTCCTGGGAAGGCACTCCCATTCCGTCCTCAGTCACAGCGATGTCCCTGTTTAGGCCCAGGCATCTTGAATAAACATCACCATGGAATTGGTTTGCTGTGGCGAAGAACGTAACTGAACAACGCCATTGTCCGCGACCTTATATTCTTCTTTTATATATATATATTTTTTTATATATATTATATATATATATATTTTTTTTTTTTTTTTTTTTACTGTTATAAAAAAAAAATAACTAATCAATATGTATATTGTATTACCATTTGATTGTGTGTATTTGTAAGCATTGTAACCAGACTTTTATATAATATTACACTAACCACCTCTTAAATGCCATTAAGGAAATAGTTACTAAGGTTTCTCTTATAAAGCCTATCCATATCAGGCTCATAACATCATCAGCAGCCGAAAGGTCATTACACAAGTATTACCTCATTAGCATTTTATAATTCTCATTTTTCTCACATTCAGCCTTTTCTTTTCTGAATATTGTGTGAGGCAAAGCTGTAATTCCACATTAGTACTTGTGGAAGTCGTGTCAGAATGACTGTAATTGAGGTTAAATCAGTTGTAATCAAGGGAGGTTTCATGCTCATTGTAGCAATACAATGTTACATTCATGTTCCTTTAACGCATTTTGAGCAGTATATGCTCAACGTATTTGAGCCAGTGCATACCTTTGACTCTCGACCGACTATCCATTTGGATAGAGTGAATGGGGAGGTTAGATTTTACCTAACCTCTAACCCTGAGTAGATTACTAATGCTTATTAATACCTTATTAAGGCTTAACAAGCACCCCTTAATATAAAGTGTTACCAATTAATCATTATAAAACAGCATAGAGCATGAATTTAAAAGGTATAGGATTATATATACCGTCATTGTTAGTGGTTATTCGTATTCCATATATGAACAGGTTCTTGATTTTCTCTCAGACAAATTCTCACCCACCTGTCTCTGTTTCAGTCTATAGCACTAATGAAGAGTCCAAAGCAAGTGGAGATACAAAAGGCAAAAGTTGTATCTTTGCATTACCATAATACGCTGGATAATAAACACACTCGTAGGCTCCAGTGCTCTTATGCGGTGCATGCAGTAAAACGTACGTTAAAAGCGGGGCATCATTCATTTTCCTCAGCGCTCGAGTACAGTGCGCCCGCCAACACTTCTAATCTCTCTTCATTGCTCTGAGCACGGCGAGTGTGACAGTCTGTCTGGCACCCAGTCTCACACATTACAATGAAGGCCAGTGCCTTGCATGAATCCCATTAGTAAGAAAGAGATGCAAAGAATAACACATCTCTGAAAATTACATGGAGATAAAGTAGTTCTCTGAGGTTCGAGAGCAGCACCACAACTCACCCACGCCCCTTCAGGCTGCCGGCCTATTTAAGCCCCCCGTTTACTGACCTCGTCCTCTCGTTCGGGATTTACGGCTCTCCTTGTTCCCGTTTACGTGCATGCTCCCGTCACTACGCCCCGCTTGCATCTTACCGGCTTTGCAAGTCTACTCGTGATACGGTAATCTTCTCTCTTACCTCGTGTCGCAGCTGTTGATAGTCTATACGTCCTCTCCATTATCTTCGTAAGTTGCTCGTCTTACTAGCGTCCTGCGGCCGGGTCCCCTGTCCAAGTCGCGCACGCCACCGGCTCCAAGCCCGGTTCCATGTGGGCCCCACACTACGCTGTAATCCCATTCAGGTTAACCGAGAGCTTTACCGTACTTCCACGCCGGTTGTCAGTGGAGCATGCATCCATCTAAGCCGTGCTGTACTATCCCCGCGTACTCCAGTCCATGCGGTTTGGTTCCCGTGCGTAAAGGGCTCGTGTGGCTGCAGCGTGCCACCTCCTTCTCTACCCAGCCCCCGCGGCCGTGCACCGCGAGCTTCCTTCACGCGACCATCCAGCCTACATTTAGCGCCTAGACACGCTCCATCCGCCTCGCCCCCAGCCCCGTCCCCCGCCTCGTCGGCCTTGCCCCCGGCCTCATCGTCTTCGCCGCCCTCGCCTCGGTCGTCCTGGACGTCGCCTTGATCGTCCCGGATGCCGCTGCCCTCGCCTCAGTCCTCCCAGACGCTTCACCCACTTCGTCCCTGGCAATTTTCACCTTAGTCGTCTCAACCGTGCCCTTTCTTTTGTCGTGCTCTACGATGCCGCTACTTCGGCGTCCCTGGCTCTGCTGCCTTCGCCTCCATCGTGCCCCTTGATGCCTCTGGGCTTTCGTCGTCCCCATCGCTGCCTACAGCTTCATCTTCTCCAGCACCGTTGCGGGTCTTCGTCGTCCTCAGCCATGTCTTTTCGTGTCCAGCGTTGCTTCCGCATGCCTCCGATGCCCTTTTACATCATCGTCCCCGGCTGTGCCTTTTCCGTAGTTGTTCCAAACACCGTCTAGGTTCCTTCGCAGGTCGAAGACGTCGTCCAGGTTCCTTCACAGGCACCGAGTTGCCCCGTCTAGATTCCTTCGCATACCTCAAGGGATACTGGTTTCGCCCAGCTGCAGCTTCTCTCAGGAACTTCCTACCTTCGTTACCTTCCCGTGCCTGCTATTTCGTACAGCGGTATTGCAGTTGCTGCTCCAAATCAAAGCTTCAGGTCTCTGTTATCCTTGCCTTCCGCCCAGTGATCCCTTGTTCCCTGTTAACCATGCTTATATGTTACCCAATATACACCCAAGTTCCGTCAGGTGCCGTTTCCGTCGTGCAGGGGCAGAACATTGGAGCAAATAGTGCCCATCGGCTCCCTTCGTTGCTCAGAGTTCGCTCCGCCTTCCCTTGGGCCAGGCTCGGCAAGTTTCCCTCGTGCGAGCATATCCAGGCAATTCCCGAGGGTGTGCTTGGCCTTCCACCTCAAGGAAAGCAAGACCTACAGGAGCGCCGTTTATGTTTCCATTTATCTTTTTCAGCTGAATTGTTACCTTAGTCCTTTCGAGCCCCTCATCTACTACGTCCAGCATAAGAAGTAGAGCGGCGCATCTCCGCAGGATCCGCTTTTGTCACCGAACATGGTCGGCCGTTACTAGATCCTGGTTTATTCCTTTATCTAGGTTCATATTGCAGAGTCCCTCACGTGCCCGGATTTCTCCCTGGGCACTCCTTTCAGTGTCGGGGCTGCCACATCAGCATGCAGCCGAGGCGTGCCTGATCGTCTCATCAAGATCTTGGGTCGTTGGTCTTCCTCAGCCTTCAAAGTCTATACATGTCACAATCTGCGGGATCTGCAGGACGCACGTTCAACGCTTCTCTTCTCAGCCCCGCCCCCGGTCAATGGCCGGTCGTCCTTCCCCTCCCCAAGAAAAAATTCCGCTGTGTATTTCCCGTGTCTTGATGTTTCTATATGTGCTTTGCCTTAACTTAACCTCATTGTAATTTTGCATATCTTCTTTTGTAAGGCGCATTGAGTTGCCTTGTGTACGAAATGCGCGGTATAAATAAAGTTGCCTTGCCTTGCCTCTTGCAACTTCTTTGGGGACGCGAGCCCGGGAGCTTACCTCATTGAATCCCAGAACGGCTTATCTACTTTTGTAACAATTCTTAATAAACGTATCATTCGTGAACACTATCTGAGGTTGTGGTCCTTGTGAGCGAATGTTTATTGTTTCTCTGCAGATTTGAACACAAATGTATAACCTGATTAAAAAATCAGAGTGAAGTAATTTTACTACTAATTTTTACTAATCTACAAGTTATGAAAACAAAACTTTGGGTCATCTTTTATGCTGAACTGGTTAACAATCATAAACATAATGTTTATGATATATGTGGCCTTCAGATACCCACATTTACTACATTGCATTATTTATTAACTTTGTGTTGATTACGATGATGATGATTACTCGCTGTTTTGCTTGAGAAGCTTCTAAAAACTCTGTCGTAGTCATTAATTCATGCCACTTTGCTCGCAAGCTGCCACTGCAGCCGCACATGCCCTGGGTTAGACTGATGGAAGAAATGTATATAAAGATTTTGCATTTTCATACATGGCTTGTCATGTTAGAAAGAACATTTGCGTCACCACTGTGGCCACAATAGGAGTCACAAAGAAAAAGGTTGGGGACCGTTGTATGGCATTATCATTCTATCCAGATGCTGGAAACCCATTAACTGTCCTAAAGTATGACTTAATATACAAATATACCTTGCATGACCCATATGTGTTATAAAGCCCTATTGTAATGCCCCTCAATCGCATGCTGTCCCTTCCCGCCTTTGCTCTCATAGATTACTGTTTGTTTTCAGGACTGAGCATTAGTCATCCTATGCCTTCCTGCTTGCATCTCGGAAGACATCCAAGGCCAAACCGCCAAACAGTAGTAACCCAGGAGTTCCCACCCTAAGCTCATTCCATATACCCCCGCCCCCAACCTCACGGTGAAATGGTGGCTATGAATCTTCATCGCACGCACTGCTCTGGAAACTGGCCTCGCCTAAATGACTATTGATGACGATGCCACATGGTAAGGAATGTGAGCACAGTATGGAAACGGTACAGGGAGCCTGGACAAGCAAAAGAAAGGGTGTAAGGAGCAAGAGATAGAGTAATTAACAACATGAATGTCTATAACAGGATATAACTACTTAATTCAAATTGTTAGCATAGACCAGAAATAGCAATTCTCTTATGACATCTTATTGAGATAAATGTACATCTCACTAAGCTAGATAGAGCTACAATGATATGACAATAATAATAAATACTTTGATGTAATTTTTCTTCAACAAACTAAACAACAAATTAATGAAAACATTATAATAAAGTCAGTTCAACGTTTACCTGGTGCTGCTGTTGTTGGGTGTGTCCCAAGGAAAACAATTCACCTATAATTACGTAAAGGCATAATTGGGATATTGCTTCTTTTTTCTTGTTGTGGACTAGGTAAAATTCATTTATTTTTCAAAAATGATTTTAATTTTTATCAAATATTTTGCAGACTCCTGGATAGATTTCTGTAATGTCTGGTCATGCACCACACATACAAGATTAGATGAGCCGTTATGAGATGTCTTTAATCAACTAATGAGAATTAATGACACTTAGTTCATGAGCACTGAGAAATTTGTTCTGGGCATGTTCAGACTTACTTATCAGTGTTTCCCAGAAATGAAATGCAAGATCTCTACATTAGAAAGTATGCTTTGATAGCTATAACAGATTTAGATTTAAAAAAAAAAAGCTAGGCAGCGTAAATGCTTTATCATGAATTGAATGAATGGTTATGTAAATAATACCTCCAAAACCATTTTTGTCACACAACATGGATTCAGTTTTGGAAAATAAGGTATACTTTGTTGTCCCCTGAGAGGAAAATGTCCTCTGCATTTTTGATCCGTCCTTCCATGCCTCAGGACAAACTACACATACTGTAGCACTGGGCCGCCGCAATGCTGTGCCGGGGATGCTTCTACAGATGGTCAGGAGTAATGCATTGATACTGAGCATTCAGCCTGGAAGCCTACACTTCTGGTTGGGTCATGCATCAGATCACACATTCTCTCTCAGCTCTCCTGTTTTAATTGCATCAGTCTGCTATTCAGATAGTGGCGTCCTCCTCCACCCAAGCTCTGGCCCTTCAAGATCTTCCTCATCTTCTCAGATTTCATCTTCACCATGATCAGTAATAGACTCCGGCATCTATTCGCAAGTTCTACACAATGATCACTGTTCCTCGACTGTTTCAGTGAATTTATTTCTTAACGCACACTTGGCTCAGTCTTTTCAGGTTCAATTTGCTTTTGTGCCTTTTGTGCATGTGGGGAAAACTTCTCTGACTGTTGTATGTATGTTTGTATGGGCTTCCAAACATTGCAGCTGTTCCCTAAATACAGCTCTAAGCTCTCAAAGACCGTTCTAATTCTTTGCAGAGAAT
Organism: Neogobius melanostomus; assembly: GCA_007210695.1. NCBI lineage: Eukaryota > Metazoa > Chordata > Actinopteri > Gobiiformes > Gobiidae > Neogobius > Neogobius melanostomus. Next base: position 4,808,609 of record VHKM01000106.1, on the reverse strand, counting down.
CGAAAAGAAAAATGCCGTCAAGGCTGATGTAAGAGTTCTTGAAAGAGAAACGCACCTTATTTCTACAGAATATCCCTATACAACTTCTATACAACTCTATATGTTCCACTAATCCATGTTGTTACCTTCTTGTAAAAACATAGAGAACAGCAGTTGTAATGTTTTCAAAGAGACTGCCTAAGTATTATCAACTGTGTTCTGAAGTGTGTGCTTCTTGCTGCTGCACGAAACAACTTTGGAATGGCTGCTACATCTTCTGTGCACTGATGATATCCACTTCCCCAAGGCTCTTGCAGCGTGTCCTTGGTTGTGCGGATTATGAAAAGTTGCCAAAACAGCAGAGACATGATTGGTCTACGAGCCTTGAAAATGACAAGCCTCTTTTTTTTTCTTCCTACAAGAGCCAGCAGGGTGTGGAATAGAAAAATGTAAATAATATTGAGAGCAGTCAAATGGAAAAGGCAGGAACACTCCTTTGTCATTGTTCGCACAGGTAGGAGCAAGTGCTTATTTAAATAATGTATTCTGTCTTTTTCAATTGTACATTTCTGACAACAGTGATGAATATGAATTTGCCCTATCAGGAGCTTTGGGTTGTTTTGAAGCTTTTGCTCAAAGGTCATCTTGTTGGACAAAAAAAAAAAACGCTAAGAAACAAACACACAATAAATACATGAGCAAGATTTTAAAAAGAATCAAAAGAAGTGATAATACACAATTGAACATTGTTTAATTCTTGCGGTGAATTCAATGTTGTCCCGTAAAGCCTGTTTAATCTTGTTCCACACTTTATTTCAAGCACCTAAGCTTTGTGTTATACTTTAAAGCAGTAAGTAAGTCACTCATGCCCCAAGAGGCCATAAGCGCCACTGCAGGTGTCGTAGCATGTTTGTCTTTTTTACTCATTAATTGTTTGTGAGAGTAAATACTAAGCTGACAGAAAAGACAAAGGGAGAGTTGGGATATTGTGCAATGTGCCATAACCCAATGACACAATGGAGACCTTTTTTTTTTCCACTCAGACTTTGCTGTAAACACTGCTAAAGTGGCGCTAGCCCAGAGTTAGCTTTGCCCGTTAGCCTGTTAGCTTCTTCTTCTTGATTCTATTAGTGTGTATTAGGCCTCCAACCCAGGGGCAGGGTAGTTGCAAGGGTGGTTTTCTGGACGGAGACACCAGGGGGAATGAGAGACCCCTCAATCATCCATAAACACTTGTATTACCCCCAGAGGGACTACGAAAGGATTTATTAAGGTAACAAGCTACTTAGTACGGCAGTATTAGCTCGAGTGTCACTGATTCTTTTGAAAATCCAATATGATTTTAAAATTCATACAGTACAGTTTACAAGTTTTCAGTGAGTTTGTATACAGTTTGATTACAGTATATGTCCTCTGCATTTGTCTTATCTTTCAGTGCCACCTCTCTGTTCTGTCCAGATCAAGATTCAGGGTCAAAATTACTGCTGGGACCTTTGTGGAATTTGCATGTTCTGCCCTGTGTCTGCATAGGTGTCCCCTGCCACTAAAACAAGTATAATAGGGTCTGGGGCCAGAATGAATGAGAGTGTGTTTGTGAGTGAGAGTGTCGACGTATGTATCATGTTCATTAAAGCAGTACTAAGTAACTCTTGCCCCTAGAGGCCATAAGCGCAACTGCAGGTGTCTTAGCAAGTTACGATTTTTTAACTTATTAAATGTCTTGGAGAGTAAATACTACGCTGACAGAAAAGGTGAAGGGAGAGAGGGGTGTTGTACATCCAGTTATACAATGGGAATATTTTTTTTCACTCAAACTTGGCTGTAAATACTGTTTAAAGTGGCGCTAGCCCGCAGTTAGCTTTGCCCGTTAGCCTGTTAGCTTCTTATCCGTGATTCAATTAGTGTGTATTGCTTGCTCCGCCCCGGTGGCAGTCAAGTTGCAAGCATGGTTTTCTGGCCAGAGACACCAGGGGGAGATGAAAGACCCCCCAATCATCCCATTAACACTTGTATTACCCCCAGAGGAACTACAAAAAGATTTATTAAGGTAAACACGTTACTTAGTACTGCTTTAACATTCACTGTCCCAACAAACGCAGTAAATAAATACATGTTTTTTTTTACATTGAAGTACAAAAAACCTATTTGTAGCTGGTGCTGTGTAACAGTAATATAAAACTATTGCATTGTCATTTTCACAACTTGAACAAAGTCCCTTTTGAGAGGCATTGCTCTGTGACATGTAAAAGGTCGCCCGCTGTTGCACCATCATTCATCTGACTTTATTGAAACAAGGTGAAGACATTATAATTATTCAAGTCAGCTTTTACCCACCGGACAAGTTAGACATGAAGCAGGTGTTCAAATTTTTTTTCTTCGCATATGTATCACCTCCAGAAACTGTTCAAATTGATTGATACGTTGTCAAGATGTTTTTGCTTTTTTTTCCAGTGTATTATGTAAAATATTCAAGCCATTTCCCTGGGGTGCTTTGACAAAAGAAAGTGAACAAGTCTATGCCTCTGCCATTGTCCAGAACCACATTACCACTTGAAATATGACCCTTACATTGCTTGTTCCAGCCTACCCACCATCAAGGTTGTGTTTACCATTGTCTGCAATTCTCTTACCACGATATCAACCACCGTACGACATTATGGACTCTGACAAGGGAATGGAAGAAACCTAATCGAGAACTTAATGCACTAGGCCACGCACCTATCTTCCCCATGCAACCTGTCACCCCTAAGCTATGCCTGGGCTTTATGCTTGCGCCGCTTTCTTGTAGAATATCATGGAAAGAGAGCCACTTGTGTCACCGCAGATTTTCTGGAAGCCTTGACAGAACGGATGGGTCTCCATTACTGTAATGAGGCTACAGCAATGGCCGCCACGCTTCTCTCATTTACGCCATCTCAGTGCGGGGCCTCCTCCAGGGATACACTCCTTCCTGTGTAATAGCCTACTCAGTCTTCTTTTAGCCCTTTTCCTCCTGCTCTCTGCACTCGCTCCACGTTTTACAGTCCCCGAGGTCTGAACAAGGTGAAGATGTTTATGGATGTCACTGACATCTGTGGATAGAATTAAATCAAGGGGTAATACTTTACAATGCAAGGTTTTGTTGTCATATAGAAAATAGTACTGATTATATTGTTATGTCTAATACAAAGAATTCCACATGACATACTTTTACATAACGCAAAAGCTCTGTTAAGTTGATGGTTACGACGGGGGGAAAAACACCATAATGATTATAGGCTTCCTATTTTGCTAAAGTAACATTTTTAAATATGTTTTTTTTTTTTCTCTCCACAGTTTTCTCTCACCTTCACGGCACGCACAGCTGGTCCACCATATTGGCAAGGTCAGGAATCCAGGTAATACCAATAGAGTGGAGTGTGGAGTGTGCTGAGGGACATTGGGTTATTTTTTGTCCTTTGTGAAACTGAATTGAAACATAAAAGATGGTTATAACTCAATCATTTTGATACGTAGATGCCGTTTAGTAAAAAAATATATTCGGTCTGCTGCTTGCATTTTGAATATTCAATTTGCACTTGGAAAAAAACCTATCAGACTTCAGAAGTCTACAGTCTTGAGTAGTGTGCTGTAAGATGGAACAAGTGAAAAAAAAAATGCTGCACTACTCACTGCTGCAGGATTCATTCACGAAGCGGTGCAAGTCAATTCCTCTTTTCTTACAGTAGTGTTCAAAATAAAAGCAGTCCAACATCACTACCCAGATTATTCACAGTTTTTGGTATAAATCATATAACTACATGGCCAACAATTTACCAGAAGGTGCAGTAGATTCTTAGAAACACAGACAGACCCAGCATTCATGGTATGCATGCTCTTACTTCTGTGTAGTTGAATATTCAATTGAAAGGGGTGTGTTCAAAATAATAGCAATGGGGAGTTGAATTGGTAAGGTCAATCATTCTGTGGAAAAAACAGGTTTGAATCAGGTGGCCCTTATTTTAGGAAGACAGCACATGTTATACTCTACATGCATTTCACTTTGAAATCCTGAAGAAAAATGAGTTGTTCAAGACCTTGTTTAGAAGAACAGCGTTGTTTAGTTAAAATTTTGATTGGAGGGGGTAAAACTGCTAAAATGATCTCCAGCACGTTAAAATGGAAAGCAAAAACAGAGAGACCTGGAAGAAAATGGTAGACAACCATTTGAATGGATCGAACAATAGCCAGAACCGCAAAGGCTCAGCCAATGATCAGCTCCAGGATGATTAAAGACAGTCTGAAGTTACCTGTGAGTACTGTGACAGTTAGAAGACGCCTGTGTGAAGCCAATTTATTTGCAAGAATCCCCCGCAAAGTCTCACTGTTACAAAAAAAGACATGTGCTGAAGAGGATACAATTTTCAAAAGAACACATCAACTGGCCTAAGGAGAAATGGAGCAACATTTTGTGGACTGATGAAAGTAAGATTGTTCTTTTTGGGTCCAATGGCCGCGGACAGATGACCCATAAACTCTGAATTCATGCCACAGTCCACTCTGAAGACAGTGAAGCATGGTGGGGCAAGCATCATGATATGGGCATGTTTCTCTATGGTGTGGGGCCTATTTATCGCATACCAGGGATTATGGGTCAGTTTGGATATATCAAAATACTTGAAGAGGTCATGCTGCCATATGCTGAAGAGGAAATGTCTTTGAAGTGGGTGATTCAACAAGACAATCTAAGCTAGCTAAATCTTGGCTCCAGACCAAGAAAATTAATGTTATGGAGTGGCCTGTCCAATCCCCGGAACTTAATCCCATAGAAATCTTGTGGGGTGACATCAAAATGGAATTGTGGAATGTTGTCTAAGCATGTTGGGCTGGTGTTGACTGGTGCCAGAAGTTGGCTGACTCTATGCAACACAGATGTGAAGCAGTTCTAAAAACTGTGGTCATACACAGAGCCGGTTTTTCCTATACGCAAACTACGCAAGGTGCGTAGGGCCTCCGCAGCCGTAAGGGCCCCGCATCTCAGTTAAACTACGGTGTTTTTTCATTTATTAATCAACGCGTTGTTATACGGGGACAGGCTCTCTGACAGCGCTCACTCACACTCCTCCTACTTTGGCACATAAAACACTAAAACACAGCAGTCTGCTGAAGTGGATGAGCAGGAGAGACCTACCGCCTTCCCCGTCACTCCCGAGGCACGAGTGCTTCTCCCCTTCGCGTCCCCGCTTAGCTGTCTGTCTGTCTCCCGGTGCTCACTTCGCCTCCTCTGCGCCTGCATGTCACCCGTGTCCCGGGCGCTGCTCTCATGTTTTCTCTGCTCGGACTCAGGGTTGCATCGCCAACTCTCTTCTTATTGTCTCTAGCGGAGCATCAGGACAGTAGTTTGGTGAATAGACGAGAGTAAAGTCGTTCTACGTGGCCTGGTCAAAGAGGAGTTGAATCCACACGGTTCTCATGAGCACAGTTTACTTACAGTAACTCTGGTTCTCTGAATGTGCACAGTCTAAAACTAATTGGGCTACTCACAGGCTAATTCTCAGTAGTAAGACCGTCAGGTGCAGGTTTTAGTTAGTTTTAAATCAGCGGTTCCCAAACTGTGGGTCAGGGACCAAAGGTGAGAGAATGTGACCATTTGCCATTTACCATTTTAAAAAGTGGGGGAAATAGACTAGTAATAGTCCTGAATCCCAGTCTTGCAGTGGCTTAGTGGTTCTCACACAGAGGGGCAGGGCTGAATTGAGGTCATTATGTTCCACTTCTGCCCTGCTCTACTGCACAGTGGAACTGTTTTTGACAGGTTCGCTCTTCGTCGAATAGCCATGGGATGCGTAGGTACTGTAGGGCCCCCGTGTGGATTTTTGCTTAGGGCCCAGAAGGGCCAGCACCGGCTCTGGTCATACAACAAAATATTAGTGTATTGATTCACTGGAAAGCTAAATCCTACAGGGAATATTTATTTATGTAGTACATAAGACAAATGCAGACATTGCTATTTTTCAGAACAGCCCAATGGTCATTGTTTTGTAATTTTCTGTAAAGTATTTGAAGAAATTATACATTTCTCTTCATGTTTTTATTTAGAAAACCATGGGCAATGCTCCCAATGCATCGAAATAAAATCTATTATGAAAATGTTGTGCTTAACTAATGTTTTTGAACACACTTTTAACCACAACTGTATGTTGCTCCTCCATTTTCCCCAAGCTCCTCCCGCAGCCCTACCTAAACAGGAAGCTCTCTGCCAACCTCTCACTGGACCCCGGCATTTGGTGACGGCCTTAGACTGTATTTACCAAATATACAGAAGCATCAGCAAATCTATACAAAGTGCAAATACTATGCACATTATTCTTTCAGAAGTGTTTAGGGACATATTCACCAACAACATCCCCAAAATAAAAAGAAAACAATCCACAAAGTCACTCCTTTAATAGAAAATCTAATAAAAGAAAGTGTGGCTGCATGACATTTCACTATTCTGAGTTGTCTATACTCCTGGCAGTCTGTGGGTTTAAATGCTATTGATCCAATTTTGGGCACAGGGCTGTGGAGAATTTTGCAGCTTGACTCACCATAACGTCCAAACTCATTTCTCCCAGGAGCACTTGCAATAGCATGTGAAATTCTTCCAGGGTCATTTATTGTTTGTCCGCTTAATATGGAAGATATGAAGTCAGGCATTTCGGAAAGAAAGGGTAAACATGCAGAAACTAGGGACCCACAACTTGCAAATTTCTGCGCTTCTTATGTCACAGCAAATGTTACAAATATTTTGAATGGTTGCAAAACCGTCTCGCACCGCAGCAAGCATCTTGGGTTTGATTCCAGGGCCAGGTTGCACCCTTGTGTGCGGAGATTGCATGTTCTCCACCAGCTCAAAACACGCAGAGTATGGAGAATAATCGAGCTGAGTAATCCTGATAAACATTCAGGCTCAGACTAGACTGTGGCCGTCTACGGCTTCACAGTAAATAATACTTAATTTTACCCAATATATTAGTAAACTTTATTGAGGGAGGGGTGCATACCTATGTTACCCGGGTCCTATGTTCCTCGGGTTGGATTTTTTTTCTGTAGGTGAGTTGGTACTTCAACCAATCACAATCTTTTGAGAAGAAACAAAAATGTTGCATTTAAGTTGATCATTTGAACTGTTGCATTATTACTACACCTTAGTGCCTTTATTATTCGCTGGGGGCACATTTTAAAAGGCCCCAGTTTAGTATTGTTCGCCCTCTGACCTTGTGTAACTTCTGCTTCCTAAGGTGTTATTACACTGGCAGCAACCTCCCTCTCTCTCGGTACGGCTGCATTTTTTGCCTTTCTCTGCAAACTGCATTTGTGGTTTCTGTGTTCCGCGTTGTTTTACTGGATACTTTTGTACGTCTTTGTCATGTTTTTGTGGGGATCAGTGGATTTTCTTTACTGCAGAGAGTCCATAATGGTCCTGAAGAAAGCAGCTTTTTACAAGTAAATAGCTAGCTGATGAGCTAAACCCATTTGAGACCTGCAAATGTCTTCTTCTGAAACACTGAAGAGGCACCAAGAGCCCTCCACAGCTGCAGCACAGAGGAGGCGTCGCAAGGGGAGCTACAGGAAACAAAAAAGGGACACACGTGTAGATGGTGAAAGACTTTTGTGGAGCGGAGGAAGCTGTGCAGGAGGTAGGGGAAGGAAGAGGTGGAGCTGACCAGTGCAGGACACCACGCTCTGAAACAGGGACAAACCCAGGAGGTGCTGCACTGTTTTAGAGGATCAGAGGAGCACTGACAGCAGCCAGCCAGGTTTCCTCCGGGTGCTACGGTTTCCCCGACCTTCAAAAACATGCTGGTCAGGTTGACCCACAGTGGCAGCTCAGTCACAGCAGCTCAGGACTAACACCTGAACACTATTTTGCTGTACGCTTGTACAATGACAAATAAAGCAGTTACTTACCTACTTACTGTTCAACCGAGTGCTGGCGCTTGGGTGCTCTGTCATTGCAATTTTTACTTGAAATTCATCCTTTATGCTCGCCTTGATTAGAGTGTTCCTTCGTATTAGTGTTGCTGTGGGTCCTCTCCCGGGTGTGAGTCATGGCACAACGCAGTAGCATCGCAGTAGCATCGCAGTATCGTGTTTGCGATTCCCCAATGAGCCTGTGGATGAGCGTCTTCCCGTAGTACAGCGCATAAAAGGTGGATCTAACCAGTATGTTTCCCAACTGTGGCAACATGTAGCTTAGGCCACTAAAGCATATAGTACGTAGTCTGTAACTAATCATTAACTTTTAAAGGTCTCATGGCCCAGCCAACGGCAGTAGAACCAGCACTGCCCATCGCTGTCTTGTCTTACTGCTAAGACTGATGTCTCTGCGTGCGATTTGGGTCTGTCCAACGGTCAGCGGACACTTGTGGCGGACACTCTACCCAAATGTTAAATCTGTATCTTATGGACTTGACATACAACTCTGCAAAGGTTTTAAAAATATGCTAATGAACTAAAACAAAACAAAAAACAAAACAAAACATGTTTGTAACAAATAAATTCTATTCAACTAATGGAACACTTGTGCCCTTAATTTGTCAATGGAATATACCTGTGTGTCCTAAAGCTAAGGCTAAAACCCTTAATCGGCTATATATCCTTTTTGTTATCAGTTTGAAATGGGAATCTCTCCACTCTTAGTGGTTCCCAAACAGCTTCTTGCATACAGCAGTGCCTGCACAAAGCTAGACAGGGCCTGCACTATAAGGTGCTACTGTATGTTAGTTTTCCAAAGTGCATTGTGATTTCACATTTGGAGTATTTAATCTCAATCATGATGTAAATTAATGGCACACTGTAAATTCACCCTAAGGTAAAGGGTCTCCAGAGTAACATTGACTAATTAACTCATGGCCAGGAGTGGTCCCTTTATCAAATTTCTCATTCTAATTGGGAGACATGATGCTTAGCAAGCAGGTCACATATTTGAGCTTCATTATGTCAATATTTTTGATTAATATAATGAAAAATCACAGCTTGTGTCTAAGTTGCTAAGCTGTGGAGGGCAATTAAAGTGATGAAAGTATCATATGGTGGAGACACGGATGTTTTTCACTCTAATGTTGTGGGTATTACTGGGCAAGTGCAAAAAATGTACACCTCCAGGCATGTTGCTGATGAGCATACAACATTGTAATATCAATTGTACATAATATTCTATTTTTAATAGTCACATAGACTCACAAAAGTTGGAAGATAACCAAAGTAGATGAGATGCAATGATAAGACCTTGTGGTATTTCATGGCTTTCTCTTACCAAGGGTGACGGTGAAAAATATTACGATGTTGAAAAAGGATTTTTGATTCAGCCTATTTTATGATGCAACACAGCTTCATGAAACATGGTGTGATAGAAAAAATACATATATAATATGCAGGGTCTGTAAGCAGAATACTTTCAAATAGCATTCAGCCTCAAAATAAACGCTGACACCATTGAGCCATTTCCTGTAAAGCACTTAAATTTTTAATGAGGTGTCAATTTTTTATGAATCATTTTTGTCACATAAGCTGCGGAAAAAGTATAGAGCTTCGACCGATATATTTGCAATGCGTGTGATAAGTAGACTTTCTGCTTATCAGGTCCTCTCCTTGTTTCACTTAGGGAGGTAGCAATCTGATTTTCTTTTGTGAAACCAGTAGCAATATAATGACCAATAATGTAGAAACATTAAAGCAGTACTAAATAACTCACGTGCCCTAGAGGCCATACGTGCCACTGCAGGTCTCGTATCATGTTGCGTTTTTTTTACTTATTAATTGAGAGTAAATACTACGCTGACAGAAAAGAGAAAGGGAGAGAAGGATATTGTACATCCAGTTACACAATGGAAATCTTTTTTATCACTCAAACTTGGCTGTAAATACTGTTTAAGTGGCGCTAGCCCGCAGTTAGCTTTGCGCGTTAGCCTGTTAGCTTCTTCTTTGTGATTCCATTAGTGTGTATTGTGGTTTTCTGGCCACAGACACCCGGAGGAGATGAAAGACCCCCCATTCATCCTATTAACATTTGTATTACCCCACAGGGACTACGAAAAGGATTTATTAAGATAAACAAGTTGCTTAGTACTGCTTTAAAATATTCCTTTAAAATTGCTGTTTGTTGTTGTAATATTGTTTCTGCAAGACACTGTTTTAATCCCCAGAGCTTTTTTTAAGTTGCCTACCATCCTCCATACATACAAGTCAAATATAAACCATGTGATAACCTGCCTGGTTTAGGTTAGATTGATGGGGGGAACCCATCCACAGACCAGAACATACAAACTTGTTCTCCTGTTGTTCTTATTTGCATCAAGTGGTCCCGTGTCCAATTGCACATGCCACTGTGTATGTTGCATAGTGTGTTTACCATCAGCAGCACCTGTGTGAACAATGCCCAGAGCCCACACCTGTCTCCACACTGAGCAAGCAGCTAAGAACAGCCAACACAGCACTCCACTGCTGCGTTAATGGCCACACATTAACAGGACAGTTGACCCTTTCCACTTGAGAATGTTTGCTCAGCATTTCTGTCGAGAAGCCCTACGATAGAGGCACACCGCAGCGTCAAAAAATAATCTCTCATCGAAACGCTCTCTCCATGATTCATTTGCATAAACCAGAATTGAAATATCTTCTGTTAATTATTGGAAATTGGAAAAGGATTAAATATCAAACTGACAAAATAATTAGCCTCATAGGTGCTTCTTCTCCGATGGGGGGATCATCGGAGAAGAAGCACCTATGAGGCTAATTATTTTGTCAGTTTGATATTTAATCCTTTTCCAATTTCCAATAATTAACAGAAGATATTTCAATTCTGGTTTATCATAATTCCATCTCGAGATTTCTTGCAGAAGGAGGATACTATATTTTACATACAAAGGTTGCCACTGCCAAATGTGGAAATTGAAATGAATAATGATCCCCATGTGAAAAGCCTTGACATATTTTTCCTTCCCTATAATTCACACGAGCTGTTCTGAGTTGCAATAAGGCAGCCATTAAGACTTGATAAGAGTCGTTTCGAATCCACATATATGGCGCTATAAGAATTTATGCCTGTATCTTGATTCTGGCTCGCGGAAGAAGATGGCGCCACACAGACAAACAGTAGATGTAGAGCAAGTTCTTTCATGTTTGCGGCTCTGAGGTGTTTTCTGTGATCACAATATTAATGCAGACACTCCCGCTTTGTGATACACTTTGTAGTAACATGTATCTGTCACATTAACCAGTGTTAGGGATTCATACTTGAAACAGATGCAGGCCGGGGTTCAAAGGGACCGCATGAGTCAAACGACAGGGTTTTCATCTCCTGCATGCATTTTTCACACTGTTTCAAACACCAATCAACTTAACGCACGCCTTGAGATGAATGGACTTAAGCACCTCCCTCTCACTCTGAAGGTCGGCCAACTAACTTTCAACTTAAAGGTCCTATATCATGCAAAATCGACTTTTTGGAGCTTTTAACCATGTTGTTATGCTATATCCTTATCAAAACCCCCCCAGAGTGTTTTTTGACTACATACACGTATCTGCAATCCTTCTGAATCCTGCTCTCTGAGCAGCTGCTCCACCCTCTCCTAAAAAACGATTGAGTTGTTCTGTTGTGTCATCAGAGCGGAACGGAAGTGCTCTATGTCTGTAATGTACAGTAATGCATTACGGCCTGATTTTATTTTTTAATTTGTAAAACTGCTTTTTTCATTATTTCTGTCGTAAGGAAGAAAGAAAGAAAAAAAAAAAAAAAAAAAAAAGAAAGTGTTTGACGCGTCCGCGCTGCCCCTGCAGGGAAAACAAATGCACCCCCTGAGCGTCTGAACAGATGTCGTGTTTGCACCGAAAGTTGTCAAGAAGGAGCTCTTTCTGACCTATTCTGAAGTCTGGACATGCCTGTTCTTTTTTCTTACCTAACGATAATGTCACAGAGAAAAGTGTGTTTGGCTGCGAGAGGTACAAGACTTTATTCAACCTTCCTAAAGAAGAGGCTACTCGCCAGAAGTTGGAATTTCTCTCTGGGATTCAGCGACTATCAGCCAAAATAGTGTTTGTCTGTGACCGTCACTGATGGATGTTTGGTGAACTTTGGCCAGAACCAAAGCGGATTAACTTTTATAACCAACGTGAGTCCCACAATTAAAACACCCGATGGACCAGAGCAGTGAGTCCATCAAAATGCGTGTTAGCGTGTGTGTTAACCATTTATGAAGCTGTGTTGCAGATATCAACTCCTTATAACTGCATCGTGAAGTAACGTTTTGCTGTGATATATATATTTCTACTACTATGAAAGTTGTATGAGTGGCGAGAGGGGGCGGAGTTAACTGAATCCAAGCGTTTTGTCTTCCGGGTTTGAAAAATACCTCCAGAAAACACTTATTTTTATCACAAAAATTAGTGATCCATAGTGTTAGTGGTACAATATATCATATAAATGCCTATACTTTACTTTGGAATGGCTAAAATAGCATGATAGAGATCTTTTAACTTTTAACTTTAACATTGTACTATTTTGACAAATCCCTGTATAGGACATTTCATAGTGAGGCTCGACACAAAGTATAATCAATATACCATTCAGATCTCTTTCTAAAAATATATATTTATGACTTTTCTCCAATTTTTGACATTGGCAGAAAAAATATATTTCTTTTCTCAGTATTTTTTCTCCATGTTGACATTGATTGCAAGGCGTATTATATATATTGTCCAAAAAGCACCCAGCAGTTGTTAAAAAGCACGACAACAACAACAACAAAAACAAAAACACTTTTGAGAGGTCCACACTACTGTGCCTGAAATGCCTCTTTTGAGTATAAAGGAGGCACTGCTGAGCATGACAGTCTCACTCAGGACGACTCTCCAGTGGTGGCAGTATCTCTCATTTTCTAGCACCCCCCATATCACACTGAGACACACACACAACCCTGAGACAGACAGCCGGCAGCACAGCACTGTGGATCCCTACTCACAACAACACAGCACGCCAGCAGCACTTAGCAGAGAGCTATGGAGCACTCAGTCCATGCAGCAGGTGTATGTCTACGGTAATGCACACAGGCTGGATGGAGCAGGACATGTGAATGTGATGTGGATTTATGGCATCATCTAATATAGTATTTAAATCATGAAAACATGCTGTTAAATTAGATTTTATTTTTTTATTTTGAGCTTTCAACAATGTAATAACATTGTTCCCTTGACAAAAAGTCACACTTGTTTAACAGATCAATTCTTCATAGATTATTGATTTTTTGTTGAGTTGAGAATTAGCACATGTCTTTCTTCATCGCCTCAGCTGTAAACTTTGGTTTGGTTTTGGTTGCTTTATGATATCCCTGTCAAAAATAAAACTATTTTAAGCTCTATTTCATTTGACGTTGCTGTGGCTCTCTTTGTGTGTGTGTGAGATGGCGCCTGTTGCATCTTCTTCTGCCAGCAGGTGGCGCCGCCGCGGGTATATAAGCGCAATTCATTCACTCTTTCGTTCTTCGGCGTCACTCACTACCTGATCCAGCCGATGTGTCAGTAAGTCCCTCGCTCCTCCAAAGGACGAGTAGCATTTGGTCTAAATTGTATTGCATTTAACAGGCCCTAACTGGAGGTTTTGTAATTTAGCTCTGTATTGTGGTTACGGCTCCACGATGTAGACCCAGATGTTTGGTGAGCAGGGAAGGTGTCCATCCCGCTGTCACGGCCCCACACCCGCGTGTTGTGCCCTGCATCCAGTGGTATATTAGGGACGAAGGTTCAGTAAATTCTCACCAGTAAGGCAAGTGTTAACTTTTAATTATTTCACTGGTGTTCTGGCCCGTGTCGATGCTGTCCAAATGATGTTGCCTTGTCTTTCTACCTTGGTTCATGGACTCCTTTTTGGGTTTGACATGATTACAATTATGAAACACAATTGAAAACAATTGTGGACCAAATACTAATGGTGAAATGATGAATTGTGAACCAACTGAACAAATGAAAAACAGAGATTAATTTATTGAAACGAAATATGTAATAAATAGATTGTATATTTTTGCTAACTTGTTTATTTTTAATTTTTTAAAGGGACCATGCATATAAATGAACATATAAATGTAAATATGCCAGAATTGGCCAATGGCTACTTTCCATCTGTAGTCCCTGGCAGATCAAGAAAATACAAAGACCATATACAACATTAAAGACAAAAGATCATCACACAGATCATCCACACACTTAAACTTGAGACATAAATCATAAGGATAATGGTCAGTGGTCACATGTCTGATTCCCCTTCAGCCAACCTTTAAGTTTAGTTTTAAATACTATGAATGTGGTACAGTCTCTAATGGCTGCTGGGATGCTGTTCCATACCATGGTCGCTTTCACTGATAGCACCCGTTGACTAAACGCTGTGTCTATAAGGAACCACACATCTGCATCTGGTGGCGGCTCTGGTCACTCTACCACTTGTACTGGACATGAACTTAATGAATTCATTCAAGGATGGTGGAGAGAGTCCATGCAGAATCTTATAAACCGAACAAGCCATTTTAAATGTTCTAAAATTCTATTCTAAAAGTTTAGAATATTATAATTTTCAAGTATTAAGCAAGATATTTAAATTTGTCCACAATCTGTAGCGCCTCTCCTTATATTAATACATTTGAGCTTGTTCTTGCTGTTGGGCGTTTGGAGAATAACATACACAGTTTTCTTTGAATTCAGTAAAAGACAAGACTTACTGAGCCACTCATCAATGCAGCACATTGCTGAAGTCAATTTTTCTGAGACTTCGACATCAGATTTTGCATTGGTAAAAATGACTGCATCATCTGCATAAAGCTGGGTATGGAAATGTGGACAAATATTTGGTAAGTCATTAATATATAATGAGAACAGTATGGGTCCAAGTATGGAACCCTGTGGAACTCCAACCTGACAGTTTAGAAAAGTAGATTTGATACCTGTATCAATCAAAAAACGAACCTGTGTACCTTACAGGTCCGGAGCCTTCTCTCTGGTGGCGTTGTCAATTTTAGTTTATTTTGGCCTATAATATTACTATAGAAATGCCATACCGCTTCGTCTTGCCACATGTGCATTGTACTACGAGCTGCTGTTTTCTTCTGTGATATTTTCGCTCCAACCCAAATGACATTTCAGTGCGCCGTGGCCTGTGACAGTGCCCTCTAATCGTCAGACATTCATAAAGTAATTAATAGTTGACTTGGAGGGATTACAGTACATGAACGGTGCTTTGTTTTTGTGACCTTGGAGAGGTTGGCTAATCTCTCTAATTGGAGAGCTGTAAACACTATTGTTCCCTCTCTGTTTCTGGGTCAATTCCCTTATGTTTATGGAAGACTGGTCACATTAGCGTTGGTGGGGCACCAAGTTAGAAAGCATGCAATATCTTGTAAATATCTGATGTATATTTAATATAACCAGTAGTGATGTAAAACAGATCCAGAAGAGTTTATTTGGTGAAACCTCATGGGGGAAAAAACCTAGAAATCCTGTTAAACAAGACAGAGCAGCTGTAAACTAAGACAATAGAGGGTATGCACATGTTAAAACTAAATAGAAATAGTGCCTTAAACCGCATTGGACTTTCCACTTAATTTGGTACAATTCTACGTTATTATATCATAGGAATATATAGAAATAAATGAATAAAATCCTTTCCCCGTTTGCACTACAGCAAATGCAGTATATGCCTTAAGTCAGTGGTTCTCAAGCTTTTGGAGCCACGACCCCAATTAAAACAGTTTAAGGGGTGCGTGACCCCCCGCCGGGGTCACACTGTGAGAAATAGGAACATTTGCCTACATAATTCTTAAAAGCCAAGGGGGAAAAAACAAATGGCTAAAATAAAATTCATCAAATTAAGAACAAATAATGACACTCTGGTAAAATAGCACACACATACTAAAATATAATATTATATTATATACTAAGAAAAAATATGTATATTTTATGATCTGGCGACCCCCAAATTTGTCTTGCAACCCCCTTGGGGGTCCCGAGCCCCAGGTTGAGAACCACTGCCTTAAGTCACCAGATAATATTTTGGGATTTTTATTCAATGAGCAAGATATTTGATCCTACATTGTTAACCATTCCCAAAGGGTTTGAATTATTCTCCAAATGGCATATTTACTTTTTTTGGAGCTATCATGTAAAAAGCAACATACTTTGACTTAAGACCACAATAAATTAACAGCAATAATTAACAACAATCATACTGCATGTTACAGTATGTGCAGGTCTTGCTATCATTATGCAGTGTATTAATTCAACTTTGGGAGGCACGGTAGTACAGCGGTTAGAGCTCGTGCTTCACAGCTAGAAGGTCCTGGTTCGATTCCCACCTGGACGGGGCCTTTCTGTGTGGAGTTTGCATGTTCTCCCCGTGTCTGTGTAGGTGTCCTCCGGGTACTCTGGTTTCCCCTACCACTAAAAACATGTACAATAGGCCAGGATGAATGTGAGTGCGTATGGGGGACAACGGATGGAAATTAGCCCAAGGCTACAATCTGGTGTGGCATGGTATGTTCATTAACATGCATTGTTCCGACCAAATAAACCAATAAATAAACTTCGGATCACCCACAGATCCTCAAAGTCAAGTAAAGCTCATTCTAGAAGCGTAAAATCATTGTATTCAAGCAAAGAGACACATTGGCTGTGCTGCAACATTGAAATGCTGTATTGAGTATGTGCTTGTCTATACCATTCTGCACAGCAGGAGAGGCAAACTACGGTAAATATTCATACTTTAATAGTATTTCTGCATTTCACAATGGGATGATGGATTTGCCTGTCTTTGCCCTCCTTGAAAACTCGCTTTCATACATATTTAATAAGGTCCTCTAAACAATTTTTACATTTTGTCAGCTCCAATGATCCATGCCATCAGACTATCTCTTGGAAAACCGCTTCATCCCAGCCATTGTCTGTAGCCACACACCGTTGCCAGTTTGTTAGCCTGCCAACTTCCAAAGCACTGTATTTATGGGGACATGTTTGAACCTTGGCTTGAGCGGATGCGTGTCGTTTCCAGAGCACCTTTAATGCAACATGTTTATGTGATGTATGGTATTAGAAAATGAAGACGAGCCGGTGACGGATATGTAATCGGAAAAACATGCTGGAGAGCAGATGTATCGCCACTAAGTGGGATTTATTAATCAAAATGTCTCTAGGTAGCACGCAGTGCACGCTAAGGCAAATGTTCCTCTTCATCGACAGCGAGGGGAAAATTAATGTGGCTGAGACGCAAGGTGTGCTGATAAATCAATACGCAAATGAACGCTGGCGTAGCATGTCACCCCAAAGACTCAGGAGTGGGTTGGCGACAGCAAATCTCATGCAGTATTAAAAGGATACTTGGCAGTTTTTGTTGCCATACAGTAACATAATAGCATAGTGGAATACATAATGACAACAATTCAAATTCATAGAAAATTGTGGTTGTACTCTTAGAAACAGAAGGGTGATAATGTTAAGGCTGAAATGCAAGGACTTGGATATCTGAGACAAAGAACCTCCTGACACACATTCAATGTTTCGGAAGGTACAGTAGGTGCATGAGACTTTTGTAGTAATGAAGGAAATTCACTCTGGGGAAAACTTGATCCTAATGTCCAAGTTGTAAACATTGTATCAACATTTTGGCAGAAAGAGCCATCAGAGAATAGAATAGATTGTTATTGTCTACCGAGGTAATTCATCTTTGGCTCACCGATACATAAAAACACAAGACTAGTATGATGGATGAAATGTTCACATTTAAATGAATGCTTGCTACGTGGTTTCCTGGTTTTGTATGTTCAATTCTGTTGCCAAAGTAAGGGCCTGATTCACAGCTTGACCTGTTTTTCTCATTGTGCAGTGTCTCCAATGTGTGAGCCATTGTGCAGTCCTGCTTTCATGTTTCCCTGTTTCAAAGACCCTAACCCTGCTCTCGATGAAGCCATAAACCACAACCTCCTACTCCCAGGTTCAGCACCACCGGTCAGTGGTCACTGTTTGCTGCAAGCTGTCCCATACATCCCTATGGCTGTGGCCCATGTGCAACAGACAGGTTGCTACTGAACAATCAGTGCGGTGTAAACATGGATTAAATATTTGAAGGTAAACTATTTCTGTAAAGCTCAATATTTAGATAAGAGGATTGCTTTGCTATAGTAATTATTATTCTTTCTTTCTTTCTTTTTTTTTTTTTTTTTTTTTTTACAAAGTTGCAATTATTTAAAGTGGACATTTGTCATTGAACTTTTTCCATGTGGCTGTTCTCTTAAAGGCACTTAGGCAAAAGAGCAGCAGCAGATTTGCACGTCCCTGGCTCATCCAGTAAACTCATTGACATATCAGAATTGCGGCACTGATAATACCCAGTTTCTAATGGCAAATTACTGTAGGCGCAACACACCCACAAATAGCACTTGCTCTTGTTAGTACTAATCGCTAGTCATAACATACTTAATACATGTAAATATGCAACAAAATGTAGGTAAATAGTAACCATGCGTGTCCATCACTCCATCCTCCACTTGACAGCCACCCTCTGCTTGACCCTTTCTACAGTATATTATAAAAGACAACAATGCTCCAGGTAACTAAATCACAAAGTTCACCTACAGGAGACCCAAGCTGCTGATTTTGTATAAATCCAGCTCTGCATTGATTTGTCCATGCTCAGCCAGTATTTTTTTAGGATGGAGCCATGTCCCCAGGCACTGTCCGGGACCTGTATGAACTCGTGAGGTATCACTGAACAGCTTTTGACAGCTCATTTCACACGAGAGGGCCACTATAGCGCAGCTGGAAGAAACCTAAGCAAAAGCTAAAACATGAAATGTGCCAGTGGATTTTGTATTTGTGTATTTCTTTTTTTTTTCTTCTAGTTTCTTTCGAATGCAAGAGACATCACATAATTCTTATTTCCTTATATTGTTGTTTTTGTTTAATGGCGACTGGGTATTTCCTGTACATCATATTGGTCTTTTTAAACAAAGACAAAAGAGATTTCCTCCACACAATCTTGAACATTATTGAATTCAGTCTCCCCAACTGACAGTCATCAAGCCCCTCTGAATGGCGTCATCAGGGATGTCTCATAATGAACATTTAGCCCTTACAGATGGGACTTGCCTCAGTGCTTGGTGATCAACATTCAATGTGGAACCACATTCTGTTGACCGGCTCTGCACTGTCTGTACTGCCATCCCATAATCAAGTTCAAATTTCATTAACAGAGTACTGTCTTCAGCAAAATTTCTTCATCATTAAAAGGTTTAGAGACTCCCAGTATCCACTCCCACTCGAAAACACGCTCCCGGCTAATTCACTTACCCACGCTTCCTATACAGCCCAACAGTATAATTGCAGTGGTAATGAACGTGCAAAAGCAGCAAATTAGGATGGGAATAGCATTAGCAACCAGGCACTGCTGCTCTGATGGTCGCGTTGGCCATCTCGCAGCCTCAGACAAAAGGCAAATAGACACAGACAGATCCTGCTCTGTGAGGGGGACTGGCTGTATACTGCAGCTTCCGCCTGATCAGTAGGGATGGCAAAGTCCACTGATGCCTAACATGCAAAGTTACATATCAAGGTCACACGAGTAAAAGATATTTGGAACAAAAACATTATATACTCTTTTGACTTGCATGTATGTATTCATTCACATCTTTGTACTATATTCGTTAAAACCCAGTCAGAGTAATGCTACAGGAAGGTATCATGTAATAAAAAATCTTTCAAATCACGTTTTAGTTTCACTGTGCCAGCACTTGATGTGAAAAGGACGTGGCCAAATGAAAAATTGTTAAATGCGCCATGAACAGCTTTGCTATGCAGTTTCTGTTGCCTCCCCGAGCTGGATGCTCTTCCTCTACTACTGTAAGGTTTCAAATCAATAGTTTGTGGTCAATCATTATGATATTTTAAAACGTAAGTTATTGAGGCAACATTTTTACCGTTAAATATGTAAAGCTGCACATGAAGGTCAATCACAGGGCCTTAGAAAAATAAGCCTATTACATGTTTATCGATGACAGAAAAGAAGGTCGCTTTCAAAAGGCAATTACTCATAATGCTTCAAAGTTGCATAATGGCATTCATTTTTTTATGGTAGGGTAAGAGGGGGACATTGGAAACAAACCCAAAAAAAGCCTTTTTGATCCGAGGCTAGAGAGGATAAGTGGAGTGGAGATAAAAGAAATGATAAACAGTCAAAGCAACTGAGGTAAATGTGTTTCAAAGAGACAAGTGACTCATCTTTATGCAAGAAGGCCAAGAACGAACTATTCACTCCTCACTGATGAAACTGACATCATTTGAAAATGCTACTGACTTCAAATGTAACGTTTTAATGCGTCAGCCGAGGCAGTGGCCAAATAGTTTAACAATTACATTATCCCAATTTTGAATAATAATCACAACGCTACACCGAATTTTGGATCAGAGAAGACAATAGGAATTTAACCCGCCCTCTACCCAGTCAAAAAGTTTCTGAATTTGGAAATGTGGGGTTCGCCGTGGAAGAGAAGAATCAAGGCAAAGGCAACATTAAAATTAAATCCAGTAGTATTAAGTGGAGGTAATACCCTGTTGGATATGGTAGTTTTCAGCAGAAATACTTGGATCAACATAAGTATTGTAGCAATGTGCCGTGGGATTAAATTGCAGCACTCAAATTACATCATCTTTTCTTGACGCAGAGCCCTATGACGGGGCGCCACTAACCACCTTGTCACTCTCAGACCCCGCATGCTTGTCTCTCAACCCAGGCCCAGTCGAGTGTCTGGGCTGGGAGTGCATGAGTGCACTCATGTTCCCGCGGAGCTCTGAGAAAGTGTCTCCTGTGGTCCTGCTTCCATAAACTGTCCCTCCGTTCAGAGCCTGATTCCCCCCTGCTCTCCCTACCGCACACACACTGGACATTCATGCCTGCTTGTTGCCGCTGCTGGTGGTCTGTCCAGCTTCTAGTTCATGGGCCAAACCAAGGCACTCTCTGGTTGTGCGTTTAATAGCGCGTTGTGGTGCACTTCATGCAACCACCTGGCCACGGATTTGACAATTTTGTAAATTATTGAGTTATATTGTGATTTATTATGTTTTGCTTGTAAATTTTAGTAAACCATATTTTCAGCATTTCTTCTTTTTTTTTCTTCTTAATTGCAGACATTATTTTATTGAGTCAGCAGGTGGCAACAGTGCTCTTTGGATGCCCGATCACAGGTAGCAGAAGTAGAAACCGCGGTTAGACCATTGTCTCAGACAAGGGAAGGGTAGTGGCGACGAGAGTAGGTGAAGAACGAGAGAGAATGGCGAAACTTAAGGAAAAATACAGGCAACTTACACTTGAACAGGTTTTGGTTAGTGGTAGTTCTCGTAGTTAGAGTGTTGGAGGAGATGATGGTGATCATGGTGGAGGAGGAGGATCAAGGAAGCAGACAGGTGTTCGACCAAAAAAGCCACCGACAAGCATGCTACCCCCGAGCCCGTGTCCGGACATAGCGTCCAGCGGCACCTTTCATCACAGCGCACACGAGAGAGAAGCAGGTTTTTGCTGTTTTATAGACGGAAACCACTATTCAGATGGTTGAGGGTGTCACTAAAGCAAAAATATTAGTGTCACTGTTCTACTTGATGCGTTTCTTTTTACAAAAAGCTTGTTTTCTCAGCTTTTTCGTCAGAAACTGGCTTTTTCAGTTAAACTTACCTGTATTCAACCGGTGATTACGGAAGAACAAAACAAGCTAGAAACTAAAGTTTTTTAATAATGAAAGTAGAAAGTCTATTCTTTCAGATTTTACATAGTCACAGTACACAATATTCTGTGAGTCTTGAAAAATCTGTGATAATCATCTAAAACTCCTGGCAATATGGGGTTGGCTGCTCTGAAATTGGCAGGCAGCCAATGAGTTAATGTGGCAAAATGGAGGCTAATATATACAGTGCCTCTCGAAAGTACTAATACACCTTGAACTTTTGCACATTCCGTCATGTTTACAATCATAAACATAAAGATTTTATTTTGATTTTTTTACTTAAAGTTCACACACAAGTAACAGACAACTGTGAAGTGAAAGCAAAATGATACATGATACTTGTGTGTGAACTTTCAGTAAACAATTCTAAATAAAATCTTTATGTTTATGGTTGTACACATGACAAAAATGTGCAAAAGTTCAAGGTGTATTAGTACTTTCGAGAGGCACTGTATATCTAAGTAAAAAGCTATAGTGGTCTTTAGTGTCTCTGATGAAGCTTCTTGGATGAAAGGTGACATGAGATGATGAGTCAAGAACCTTTGTCTATGATACGCTAATAAACCACTCTAAAACGTAGCTGAAAACTCCAGAACAGATATTAAGTTGAAGTGGAAGCCAGGCAGCTCAGTTCATAAGCACGCTGACTAAATGCTGCCTATATTTCTTCACTCCCATAATCCCACTTACTTTGCATCAAACACGTCCTAAATTTCTGCCGCCGTCGCTCCGAGGTACTGCCCTGTGTTGTGCTGTGTAACCCAATTAAAGTTATGCACTCTGAATGTAATGAGGCAGCAGCCCTGGGTTCCTGTTGGCTGGCGTGTGCCCCTATCTCAGAGGAGGACGCAAGGGCAGGGATTAAATTGCATTAGCTGCATAATTATTTCCCTTGAAATGGATCATGACAAAATGAGTGCTTTGGGCCGCGCCTCTGAGGTATGGAGTGGTCTGCTCTACAAACCTGTCTCCTAAACTGAACTCACCAATGACGAAGTAGGGTTGAAGAAAAGAAGGAAGTGAGGTTTAGGAAGAAGAATTTAGTATCACAAAATGCGTGGAAGTCTTACAGTAGGCAGATTATTCATAATCAAAATTTAAGAACATTCTTTTGGGTACTGCCCAATGGCCGCTAGCTGCTCTGCATTATGACCGCAACACTGGAGGCCGCCATTGCTCCTCCATTGCTGTAGTACCTCCATATCATCGCTAGGCCCCCATTGAAAAGCATTGGACTTTAGACACGTTAAAAACAACTTTTTAGTTTTCGAAAGATTTTTTTTTTTTAATCTCCTACTTAACGGGGATCGGACTGTTAGCATTGGAGCTGCGCGAGCTACACGTCACGCAAGGGCCGAGTCTACAGTGAAAATCCCGCCCTTATGCCCTTATTAGGAACATGCTTCGTCAGAACTGGGGGGAGGAGTCTGTAAATCCGCCATGAATTCCCCCTTGAACGTGGTCATTGTGGTAAACGGGGAGGAGTGAGGAGGAGTTGTCTATTCTTTTTAACAGTCTATGGTATTGCCACATTTATATTTTACGTTTTACAATTTGAAATATTGTGCATCTAAGGATAAGACAGTCACAATGACCAATTGAGGAGCCAGGGCTGGTCCTGGTTTTGTCTGCAGGCAGCAGTGTGAATTACACAATGAAAATAAACGTCCACTTTCTGCTAACAGCGTGGGTAGCAACGCCATGGTGCTGTTATGAGCACACTGTGAGCGCACAACTGCTCAGAACCGATCTTATGTTGGATTACGGGCTTTGAAAATGTGGAGGACAGTTTCATGGTTCATTTATGATGCGATATGACCCAGGCAAGGCAAGGCAAGTTTATTTGTAGAGCACAATTCATTCACAAGGCAATTCAAAGTGCTTCACAGTTGCATAAAATTACAAGGAATCAAATCAATAAAACATCAACATAAAATGAATCAATTACAGTAAAAGGCAAGAGTGCAGATACACGTTCAGTTGTCACAGGTAAAAAGAGCTGTTTTCAGCCTGGATTTGAACATTGTCAGAGTTGAGGCCTTTCTCACATCCTCATGAAGACCGTTCCAGGAAGTATGAACTGGAGTGCTTCAGCAATTGAAGAAGAAACGATTAATTAAATATTACGCAAAATTGGGTGAATGAAGTGGGGGAAGGGAAATTTATAGCACTTTTCACAAGTCACCCAGACTGCTTCACACAAGGGAAGGGTATTATAGCTGTGGTGAGCTATATCTACTACTATTACAATAATACTGTCCATAAATTCACTTGCGCAACAGATACAATTATTTTCATCAAACCTTCTTCACTCTATCTCATCCACTCAGAGACTGTTAAAAAGAATAGACAACTCCTCCTCACTCTTCCCCATTTACCATAAAGACCGCGTTCGAGGGGGAAATCATGGCAGATTTACAGACACCTCCTCCCCAGCTCTGACGAAGCATGTTCCTATAAAGGACATAAGTGCGGGATCTTCACTGTAGACTCGGCCCATGTGTGACGTGTAGCTCGCGCAGCTCCAATGCTAACAGTCCGACCCCAGTTAAGTAGGAGATTTCTAAAATGTATCCTACCATAACCAGCCCGGTGCCTCTAATTGTGTCTAACCCAGCGTAATCACAGGAGGAATATCTAGCTGTAGACAGTTCCAAAAAATTAGGCACCGGGCATTAAAGCTGTTTTTAACGTGTCTAAAGTGCAATGCGTTCCAATGGGGGCCTAGCGGGTATATGGCGGTACTACAGCAGTGCCGGAGCAATGGCGGCCTCCAGTGTCGTCGTCGCAAAGCAGAGCAGCCAGCGGCCATTGCATCCACTGCATCTTCTCTCATTATCTCATAAGATAATCGCCCATTATTGTATCTTAGTACCTTATTATCTTTATAATAATAATAACTATAAAGATATTATATATATATATATATATATATATATATATATATATATATTATATTATAGATTATAAATTATTAATAACTGATAATTAATTAATAATAATAATAAGTTTTAGTTGATTACTTCTTAAATAGGCCTAATTGGCAGTACACTTGATGTTCGGGTCAAAATAAAGGTCAAACTGGTCTTGTCACTGTATTCCACTGGTAAAGCATAACACTTTTCAAGCTTCCTTCCACAAACAGCCCGAGTTGACAAGAGAAGCACAAATACCGCCCTTGACTAATGTTTGAATTTGATTGCGTGACTTAAACGGCCATTTTGTTTGTCCTAATGGGATTTTGAGAATCCGCCCTAAAAGTTGATTCACAGTTAAAGACAATACTCAGGAGTTTAATTACTGAAAGAGTCAATAAACAAATTTAATTACGCATGAACACAAGCTGCTGCAGTGTGCTAGTCCCTCAGATTGCCACTACTGCTACTAGGCTTGTGGCAAAAGCAGTGAATACTGTAGTACTTTACAGTAAATCACTTCCCATTTATCAGACTGTTACAACTATTGAAAACAAATATTTGTTGAAACAGGGCTGGATTGGATTTCTTCTGTGGTTTCCTAGTTCTTAAGCACCTCAAGATTTGTGTTCATTAATGTGTAATTTTCAAATAAACTCTTTTAGAAATGAGTTTGGTATATTCAACAAACAGGGCAGTTTTAGTTCACTGGTAATTGCGTATTAACCAGATACTAATAACTGGAACCTGCTGCAACTGGAATCTGCAGGCCTACTTTCAGGTAAGTAAAGTTAATTCTACCCTCTATATGCTGAAGTTGGGTAAACAGTAGAAGCAGGGGAACACAATATCTCACTAATATGTATGAGATTTCAGTTTCACAAACACCACATGAAATTTCCATGCGGGCTTCCATCCGTGTACTAACCAGGCCCTACCCTCCCAGATCTACTCGAATTAGATTTTTAAGGTTAACGTTATGTTATAAGGAAATCCGTTCTCTTCATTTGACCCATCCTCAATGCCACTGGGGCAGCCTGTAAGAGCAGTGAGTAGGCAGCGCTCGGGGACCATAGACGGATTATCATCACCAAGGGCCCTGGACACAAACTAGCCATGGGCCTCTGCCCTCTGCCTATTGCCTAAAAGTGCGCGCATCACACACACAGAGCAACACCGGGAAATACAGAGGAAAAAAAATAAAATAACATCAGCACTGATCAAGCACGTATCAAGCCACATAACAATAACACATTAAAATAAACTAAATCTTACCTAAACCCAGCGGCGTCGGAAGCGTTTGGAAGGTGGGGGGGACACATTTCAAAAATGCTCAGCAGCGCTGTCCAGCCCTGGCTTTATGACGCTTTGTGAAAAAACTCAGTGAATTAAGTGTTCTTATGAGATGGCGTGCTCGTGTTTGCATCCACATTTATTCAGATTCAGCCACACCCGTTAACTCCTGCCATCGCAAAGAAACATCTCAACGCTTGTATCTTCACATTTCCCACAAACGTGGATAAAATTGAGTCAAGGGGTAAAGGAAGCAAACATTTATCCGTCAAATGAATAATTCAGATATTATTTCGTTAAGTTAGAGTCCAGACAGTGATTGACCGGTTGAACACTCGTGCTAGCCCGGTGCAGTTTTCCCAAACTCACGCTACATCAGTTTCATCACTCGCTTCACAAACACATCCCAAACTGATGTTCCTTTCCTTAAAGTTACTGGTCAGGCCCTTTGTACCGATGAAGACAGGGAAACACGCTGGCCACCTGCCGAGGACCGCGAAAAGTCCTGCTCCTCCATGTGATAATCCGTGAAAAACTCCGAAGACACGATGCACGAGTGTCCTTGTGCTTTGGTTTGGTCAAATCTGTCAGTCTCTCCAACGATAAGCCTCCAGTATTCTCACTTTAGCCGTTTTTCAGCGGTTTACAGAGCCATGTTTACATTTCAGCCGCTCTGAGGTGATGGTGGCGGAGCCACATGAACACAGCTAGGCAAAGCGGAGCGACGCGATACTGGCGTGGATAATGCCAAAATATTGTTTTTTATGGAAACAATTTTTTTTGAAAATAAACGTTTTGACCTCGTACGTAATTTTTTTTTGTACCAAAAAAAAAAAAAAAAAAAACTCTGAAGGCCAAGGCCCTATTGGCTCTGGGGCCCTGGGCACATGCCTACTTTGCCCATGCGGTAATCCGTCTATGTCGGGGACCCATCTCCAGATGTGAAGCCAGACCAGGCTAATGGTCAGAAACACCTGGCTGGAAGGTTAACCTTTTGTATGTTTATAGTGGTAGGGGAAACTGGAGGAACATTGAGGAACTGAACGGCCTCGTCCAGGGATCGAACCCGGGACCTTCTAAGTGTGAAGCACGCACACTAACAGCTGTTCCAAGTGCCACTGTGCTGCAGTTAGCATTCACAAAGGTGGTATAGACTCAACTAAGTAGTGCCATTTTGACTGTGTGTAATAAAACACAACTAAACACATTTGGCAATATGTACATTATTATTTATACAGGCATTATTTATAAACCCCCGCACATTACAACACATCCATTTCATCTTAAGTATAGGATTTACACTGAATCAAAAGTCCTCTTTGCAATACAGCTGTTAAATCTAGGGTACCTGACTTTTTGTTGTTGTAGAGTAAATGTATTATTAACATCAGCAGTAAACACTGCAAAAAACAGATCTTGTTGCGTTGTCTTCGCCCCATTTGTTTACTGAGCGATGGAAGATAGAAGTAGAACCTAAATTAGTGCACTTTATTTTGGGGGTCCCTCCTGCTTCACTTTGCCACCGCCTAAAGCAGTACACGGGCGTGAAACGTGCATATCATTAATTTGCTTTAACAGTTTGAGTATGCAGGAGAGATTGTGACAGCTACAAATGAGTTTGGGCCAAAACTAAATATTTAATTTTTGAACAGGAAAAATTAAGCACTCCAGCTGTTGAGAAACGACAAATATTTATTTCATCTGTGGAGTTTTTTTTAAAGGAGAATGTTTTATTGTTTAGCTTAGAATATCTTATTATTACATTGTGATATATGACATCTCACAATTTTGATCAATAGCTGATAATTTATGTAACCTCTCAGTCATCCAGGAGTTATCCATTCTAATACAGTACAAGTGATCTACTGGACTGGTTTGAGGTGAGGATGTTTTGCTTCTTATGCTATAGTATCTTTACTCTCATCCTCCTCCTCCTCAGGAGCAGATTTGAAAACCAGCTTGATTGCCTGTGATTTAACATTTGAATGTAAAGAAGCATTTTGGATGAGGGGCACAACACAGTCCAATTTACAATCTGGAAAACCTCTACTATAGTTGATAGATCTGTTTGTTTATTTCACATCATTCAGCCATAAGTCAAAAGGCAAAGTTCTCGATTTACTGATCAATCTATTGCTGCGTTCATGTGGACTGGGGCGCTCGTTTTCCCGAGATGTGACATCATTGCCCCAGCTGGTTTGTGTTCATGTGGTTTTTATGTGGGAAAGTGAGTATTTTGATGTCATCAAATAAAAATGTGAGTGTGAGGAGCTCAGTCACCCAGGAGGAGTTCCTTCAGGTCAAGAAGACCTAGCTGATGTGGCTCACTTCTGTGATGCCTCATGGTCGCCTCCCTGGGGAGGTATTATGGGAACGTCCCACTGGGAGGGGTCCCAAAAGGAACACCTCTGGATCCCCCGGAAAAGCTCAAAGAAGTGTGTGAGGAAAGTCTAGGCATTTCTGCTCAGATGGCTGCCCCCAACTTGAATAAAGCAGAAGAATTGAATGGACGGATGGAAGCAGTCATAGCATAACACCAAGAAGAAAAAAACAACAACCTGGATTTACGTTTTTAAAATGCAAAAACAAGGTGACAGTGCCCAGTGAGGATATGGCTGCATCCCACATGGTACTGGTTGTAGTTGTTTCCAGTGGATCAAATGTAATGCAAGGAAACATGCAACACTGAATTACACTGAGCACCTGAGAGCCTTTTTAAAATGAATACAGATAAAACATCCCCAGCCCCTTCTCTGGGATTCACATTAGGACTCCTTAAAGATTACAGCGCAGACCTTGCCTGGATAAAACTTATCAAGCATATGCAATTGCGAGCCTACACAAAATTTCCTGGGGCTGATCCTAATTGGTTTTGTCACTGAGCGATAGCTGACTAATGTTCTTTTCTTGGAACTGACAGTGTCACTCTCTGCCCCTCTCTAGCGAAGTGCTTGGCAAAGTAAAATGAAAAAAAAAAAAAAATCCACTCGAGGAGGCAAGATACCAAAGCAGAAGGTCCCCACAGTATTTTCAAACGAAACAATATCTTAGTATGCATATTTTTCCCGCAAGCAGTGTGTGTCCTTTCCTTGTTTTTGGTGACAGTCTGTGCGAGGCGTAATCGTGCTACAGCATACTATTTTCTCAAGGTTGGTTGAGTAAGAATCTGTCAGCGCTACCAGGCGCTTAGTTTGGAATCCACAAAATGAAAACATTCAGGAGGAGGTTTGCAACCTTTTCTCGACAAATGCACAGTCCCTATTCTCACTGAAGGCATCAGCAAAAATAATAATGAATCGTATTTCCTGCTGTTTCTTGGTTTTGTTCGTGCACAGTGGGCTGCGGAGAGAGTACCGAAAATTGGCTTTAATATTTTTTGTATGAATATGAAAGCGCTATTGTCCAATGTGATCATTTAAAATCACTCCTAATACAACATTATCGTAGTAAACGTTTTCAAAAACTGATCATCTGGACCGGTGTGTTTAAAAATTTAAATTTTGATTCTAAAGCAACTCGGTATGTTTATATGTTGTATGTTTAATTTACTTAGGTGAACATAAAATCCAATTCTCAGTGGTTCTTTGTGTTGAAATGGGACTGTATAGACCATATTAATGTTTTTTTTCCACACCATTATTAGTATGATTAAACAAGCACTTTTATTGTGATGTTTTTTTTTTAAATGCACAATAGTTCATTATGTATTTTCTGGTTATATTTAGATGTTGTATTTTATTCTAAAAGCAGTAGACCTAAACATCATGGCTAGGAACAATAAAAGGAACAATAAAAGCAACAATTACAAAATTACAAAAAATATTTTCAACAATATAGAGCACAATCAACCATCACTCAAGACATTTTCATTTATTTTTTTGCCTGGATTTAAATGTTGTCAGTGTTGGGTCTGCCAAAAAAACTGAAATGTAGCCTCAACATGTTTAGTCCAGCCTGAGATAGTTCATGTGCACGCACTTTGGCGCCAGTCCATGAAGAGAAGTGTACACAATCAAAGCCATTATACACTCTGAGCGTCAGGAAGCCAGTGCAGAGACCTGAGCACTGGACTAATATTACATGGTTCAGGTCAGGAGAAGTCAGTGAGAAGGCATTACAACAGTCTGAACAGTTTAAACAAAAACATATATTTGTCTCTGCATCTAAGTCACTATACTTTTGATTTTTACAACATTTTTTAGATGATGAAAAACTGCTTTTGATTTAATGTGACAGTTAAAATTCAGGGCCTGAATCCAATATTACCATTACCATATTTTCCACCAGAGAATCATGAGCTGTATGAATCGATACGTTCAATATCGTAATAAATGAGAAATGTTTCTTCCTAAAAATAATACTGCTCATTTTTAAGACAGAAGATGATCTGTCTTCACACATTTGTGAAGAACGTGATCATGGATAAAACTGAGTTCAACAACCAGACGATATAATAAAAATGCACACTGTCACAAAATGTAAACCTCTCAATACAGCATTGAAGATATCCATACCCCACCCTCCTCTTACCCCCTTCCTGCTGAACTACCATTTTACTTGCTATATACTTAGTGAGGAAATGTGCAGTAAAGGCAAAAGTAATTTTAATCCTAACTGGGTGCCATGCTGTAGAATCTTATTAAAATGTAATATTGCTGGATTACTGGGTCTACAGGCAGCTTAGTTTGTTTGCCCAGAATGGGGTGATCATCCATGACAAGCAGGTGCATGTGCCAGTCCTCAGTCTGCGACAGCATTAACAAGATCCCAACACCAGAGCCAAGCTTCAGATGCAGAAACTGCTCTGATCCACTCCAGGCACATGTTTCCAGTCTATATTTACAAAAAAAACATATGCTTCACACTATTGTCTCATACAGTAGCTTATAAAAGGTCAAACTGTATTGACTTAGGCGGGTAGATGATATACTGTACTGTATGAAGGTGTGAGATTATAGGGTTTGGAATAATAATGATATAATATAATATTGCATTATTATTCATAATAATGCATTGGTTTTATATAGCGCTTTTCTGGACACTCAAAGACACATTACTTTGCATTATTCATTCACTCCATACTTTGTGGTGGTAAGCTACTGTTGTAGCCACAGCTGCCGTGGGGTAGACTGACGGAAGCAAGCCTACCAGTCTGTGCCATCAACCCCTCTGACCACCACCAGCCACTCCCTCACACTATGGTCACCCTTTCTTCCTGGTGTTCCCAAATGGTCTCATCCAAGTACCGACCAGGCCCTTCTCTGCTTAGCTTCTGAGATCTGACGGGATCAGGCAGAGCAGAGGCAGTATGGCTTTTTCTTTAAAATGCCATAAAAGGAGAGCCCTAAAGCAGTGGGTCCCAAACCTTTTTTTCTTGAAACTCCTTGCATGTATTGCCTACTGGATGCAAGCAGGCCATACCAGTCCAAAGGGAGGCCTGCTACTGTTTGGGTACCACTGCTACAAAACAGTTATAAAGAAATATTGAAGATATTTTATATATCGTCAGTCATGATATAACCTCCGATTAACAACAATCAGTACCTGTTAGTACCTCCTCAGTCAACAGACGTACAGTATATATGTGCTGATTTTCAGTTTTATGTGTGATTTGTATTTCTTTCAAACATCTTGCTCCATGGCATTTATTCACTTGCCCCAACCCGTGACAATAAGCTACTACTGTAGCTACAGCTGCCGAAGGGAAAAGTCAATCAGCATCAACCTTTCAAATCAACACACACAAAACAAGCACTTTACAACCAAATTAGTTTACTAAACATAAACGCCAACAAAGGGCACTACACAGAGTTAACTCCCCCATTCCTGCCCAAATGAAGATACTGCATGTGTAAAACCGCTAGCTTGCACAAGTGCTCATGTCTCCTTTCTCTCTTTTGACATTGCTTCCCATGGGTTAAATCCAATTCATATGACACAGCCAAATGAGACGGCTTCCGTTTAACCTGCCTAATCATGATCCTCACTACTACAGTGTAGCCTCTATGCCTCACTACATGCCTGCATCAGCCATCTGCATTACCTTCACAGTCAAAGCCTTCCTCTTTTCACGAGCCCCTTCAAAGACAGGGCTTGGACTTCTGGATCCTGCCTGTCAAAATTCAAATGCACCCTATGGGAGCAGTGTCATTCATCTGTGTTCCATCAATACCTGGCAGTGCAGTCGCCTCATTGATTATCAACGGAGAGAGAGGCATAGAAGGGAGGCGGACTGAGCTTTTGTTCTCTTTTCTGACAGAAGACTTATAGAAAAGGCACACTTAAATGTTCAGTACATCAGTTGGGCTTTAAACATAATTAAATTAAGACTGGACTGATAGATATATTAGTGCAAATCGTGAAAAAAGTACAAAAAGTAGTGAAATATTAAAAATCCTAAATTTAAAGGGGCTGTATCTAATCGTTTTACACTCGCAGTAGAGTGAAATCCATGTTGAATCCTTGACGTATATTATTCACTATAAGATTTGCTAGCACACTGTATTAACTTAGTATTACTGTATATAGCAACTAAATGGTGCATTACTAATCTCTTTTGACTCACTCTTGCTCAATTGTTTGTTTTGTGCATGTGAAGAACATTTCTTCGGGTTGTGACTGACCTTATGGTCAGACCTCACTGATGTGGAAGATTCAATAGCATTTACATTCTAAAAAGGTACCTCCTCTCCAGCCATCAGGCGGGAGCACTTGGGGGCTGTATTCAAGGCCATAGGTTAAAGACAGCTGGGGGGCAACAGGGCACGGCACTTGTTGCACTTTGAACCCTGCATAGATGATTGGCTCATCACTGCTCATCACATCTCCTCCACAGAGCAGGCAGCCGGTGGACGAGAGCCTGGAGACAGCAACCTCCCGCTCCACTGTCAACTTCCATAGCCTCGTGCCCAATGAAAGAGCTAACAAGCTGTCATAACATTAGCAACTGAATATCCCAGAGATTTAGATTCCAAATGTGTCAGGCCCATTTGCCAAGAGGCGCTTTGCTCAAAATGCCAGTGGTCTGATGTGATATTAAGTCAAATGGAATGTACAATGTTTTTGCTCTGACATTCTTTGTCAAGCTAAACTTTTTTGGACAGAAAGGTTTGTTAAAGTGGACACATCATGTATATATATGACTTTAAATTTGTACGCTCCTCAGCATTGATATTTGACACTGTATAGTCTAAAATAATGTGTAAGGACAGTAAGGAGTGAGTGACTTGGCTGGTCAGGATTTCAAATTGACCTGTGCCGGAGTGCCCTCTGCAGACAGGAGCAGGAATTACATGCCATAAAACCGTAAGCTTTCAGCTTTAGGAAATGACATGTCAACAAATCAATGGACACAATAACGAACAATCCTTTAGCACAGAACTGCTCTGAACAGGTTCGTCTTCAGCTGGAGAAGAAGACACAATCAAATTGAACCGGATTGCTCAAAGCTGTATGAATGAAGTGACTTATACTTCAGGTTTGTTTGTGATAAGGTGGCAATGTAACCTTGATAAAAGCTAAAAGAAAAAGGCTGTTTTGCATGATATGTCCCCTTGAATTAGTTACTACTATACTTACTATTTTTGCCGACGCTCAGACCAAGACACTGCTGCCTTGCCAAAATGAAATAGCTTGTGTGGTTCGTGTGTTGCCCGGAAACAGACAGGTTGAGTACTCTGAACTACTACTACTCTAAACAGTCCATACATTGTTCTGTCCTTGCTTGGAAAAAGCACTTCATGCACCCTTTGTTAGTGCTCAAGCTTGTGGGGTCTTGTAAGGGGAGTTGGCACAGATTGGTAGCCATGCTGTGGCAACATTTATCACCTCCAAGTGTGAGTGAGGAATGAATTCTGTAAAATAAAGCAATGATGTACAGTCTCAATCATCCAGGTGGTTAATACAATGGCAATACTTCAGTCAGTCTGTCCCTAGCCATCACCAAGTATTAAGAGTGAATGAACAATGGTCCACTGTAGTGCTTTGAGAAGCTTTTCAAGGGCATTGTTATTATTGCAGAATGAATGAATTTGCACATTTATCGATTTTGATAAAACATCGGAAATATAACATATTATACATATGTCTTCTAATGTCACCTTAAGCTACAGTATGTTACAGTATTTGAAAGTACAGCATCTTACTTGAGAAATTGAAAGGCTAAATCTCCCCATTTGTGTTTTTGTGGATATGAACATTCTGTACAGCCCCAATTGTAAATGGCCCCCTGGCAATAAGTTACAGCCAAATGAGGATGGAAATAAGGTCAGAATTCACCTGCGTTTATCCAGTCAGCCAGTGTTTAATGTGAGCAGTATACACAAGAAGAAAGTCTAATGGATAGATGCAGCAAGTAATTCAGGCACTGCATGGGACCTAATGAGGGATAGAATTAGAGAAACCAATCTTTTTCTCAAGCCATTGATGCTGCCAAATGCATTTTCCCATAGAGTTACACTGCCCCCTAAAAGGTCTGAGAGGTACTGCATCTTGTAATGAACTTAAACACTCATATTGTCCCCCTTTTCTATAAACCAAATTCTGGGAGCAAAGTTTGCTGAAATTAGTACAAAATAAAAAATGTCATGTTGCATAATGACCTAAAGATGAGCTAGAAAATGCAAAATAAATACATTGCAAGTTCCTCAGTGTAGAGTTTTGAGTAGCTAATAGAGCTACAAAATAGATCCAAGATCAAGATTCAAAGATTTTATTGTCAGTTCACTGATATTAATTGAAATGTTAATTCTCTCAAGCAGAGCAGGAGGTGGGGAGTGAGGGGTGGTAGCACAGGGAGGGCAGGGAAGGGAGGGAAGGGAGGGAATTCAGCTTTCTGATAGCCTAGTGGATAAAACTGTTCTTCAGGTGACTGGACCTGACCCGTGGATTTCGGAGTCTCCTCCTGAAGACATTACCTTGAAGAAACCGTGTGACCGGTGTGTATGGGTCCCTGGTGATTCTGACAGCTTTGCAGGTGAGACGGGTGGAGTATATGTCCTTAATAGAGGGAAGAGGGGCTCCGCAGATCTTCTCCGCTGCTCTCACGATGCGCTGAAGGCTTCTGCGACTGGACACAGTTCTGGCACCGTGGCACACAGTCATGGAGCTATGTATTTGCATTGAGTGTAAATTGTTCTGTTTGTTTGCTTTTTTTAAATGATTGAATGCCTTTTAAACTGTGTCAAAGATGAATTTCTGCCTCTATTGGGACAACAATAAAGATCTCTTATTTTATCTTATCTTAACTCACCACTGCTGTGTTGTCGGCAAACTTAATGAAGAGGATTGAGATGTACCTTGGAGTGCAGACATGGGTAAGCAGAGTGAACAGGAGGGGGCTCAGCACACAGCCTTGAAGAGCCACCATGTTCAGCGTGATGGTTCTGGAGGACTTGTTACTGACACGTACCGCCTGTGGTCTCCCCGTCAGGAAGTCCAGCAGCGACTTTGTCCCACAGGTACTTTAAAAACACAGAAGAAGCAGCATTTTAAAGTTTATATCTAGTAACCACTGAGACACATAAGACACAACTAACCCTTACCTATGTGTGCTCTTATTGTATAGTTTGGTATTGGGGTCATTGGCTGGGATCTTCCTGGGAGGAAGTGAAGGAAAGCGCAAATGTGAATTGATCTCTCCAATCAACATGATGAACGAGGGGTGCCAGGCATTCTTTCTGCAATGTCAGGTCCAAGCCGCCGCCAATGTTCGTCCCATTGTGTTGAGGGGAAAGATGAAGGTTTCACAAGTCAATATGCCTATAGCCATTAGTGCACACTACACTGTTCTATCTCCACTCAGAGAAATAATGCCTGAGGTGTAATATCACTGGTAGAGGTATAGAATTACAGGGACAATAACTTGTCCTGTATAATATTCAATACAGAGCTCACAATTACAAAATTTAAAATACATTTTGTATTATTATTAAAAGTACACCTATAGGTTTTTATGATGCCAAATTGCAAAGAAATACTCTTCTACTTCCTCTTTTTTATTATGCATTATGTCCTTTTTCAGCACTTGACTTACTCTTTAAACAAAGGGCTATGTTGTAACAATGTTGTCACTAAAATCAAGCAACATGTACTCACAAGTGCTGTTATTTTTATTTAGGCCTACTATACTACTACTGTACAGTCCATTACTAATTATCACATGTGGGATCTTCGGTTTGATGAGGGGTCCGCAATGTTATGGACTTCAGGAATGGTTGCTCCGTACTGATGGGGAATTTGTTGGCAGCTCATGTTGGATATAAACAATGAAAGCATTCAGTTGTTGAAATGGCATTGAGCAAACAAACACTTGTGGTGTCTGTAATTATGAATGTGTCATGTAGTACTTAAAAAAAAAAAAAATGGCATGTCAATCTTTGTTCATATAGACTGTGATGAGTAGATAGTAGCTCAGCACAGTGTTTCTCTGCCCTAATGGTTTCCAAGGCACATTTTATACATGTGTTTTACAACAACAGCAGCAGCATCAATCAGCTTTATTCCAGTCAGGGGACTTTTTAGTGTAGTCAGTCATTTTATTTTCAGCAACACATCTAATAAAGATGCATGAGCTTTTTATGCAGAAGATTTTCATTATCACACAGATACAAATTTGCAACAAATCTTCA
Source organism: Neogobius melanostomus (assembly GCA_007210695.1). Taxonomy (NCBI): domain Eukaryota; kingdom Metazoa; phylum Chordata; class Actinopteri; order Gobiiformes; family Gobiidae; genus Neogobius; species Neogobius melanostomus. The sequence continues at coordinate 4,772,048 of VHKM01000106.1, read as the reverse complement.
AGCTAGCTGTCAATTCCGCCTGTCTTTGCAAGCTTAGGGCTCAGATTTGAAAATTTTGTACACAAAGAAAATAAATGTGCTTTACAAATTGCCTTTCATTCTTCTTCTTTGTCTTAGAGAGGAATTACAGTACAGGGATTAACAAGATTAATTTTAGAGAACTCATTTCAATTTTCTCCGAATCGCACCATCTAAGCAGTCTACTTTTATATACTGCAAGCAGTATTGTTATGCATTTCTCCCCCCCAAAAAAAGGATTTGAATCTAATATGAATCCATTATCATAGTTTGTCAGCCACAATGACTTTCAGTAACACAAAAATGTTTACTCTGAGATCTAACGTTTCATCTTGTCCATCTTACACTATGCTCACAATCCGTGATTTCTAATAGATGTTCATGATGGACCATGGCTGTCAACAGGAGTCCACAAGATCTCAAAAAGAGCAGTAACACATACCAGTGCACATGTGTTGAAATTACACACAGTCACCAGGCAGAAATATGGTTTAATTAAGCTGGAAACCTCAGACATCCAAGATGATACAGAAACAAAGTCCATTAAAGTGATGCAATGACTTGATTTAGATGGCCCACAGTTTGGACAAATGGCCATTCTCTTCATCACAGGCCTGGGTTGTTTGTTAATGTGGAATGTTCCACAAAATGACTTCAACCCTAAAATGTAATCTTGGTGTTAATCATATAATAGTGGTCTGATGGAAACTTTAGCACACATATACACATTTATTTATACAGTATTGGCACCAGTATGAAAAGTAAACTGATTTTTATTGGCTCTGGTGGACCCAGGAGGTTTGGACTATGGTTGTACATTCCCACAATGGTGCCTTCTTACATAGAATTGTTTGTATGAAAGTCACATAAAAAGTATACATTTAATTCTAACTTGTTTCAACTTAATCATCTTTGAAGTTGCTGAAAACTCTTAACACGCCATAAGCCATGTAATTACCATTTGACTGGTCATAATAGACTCTTCTTGAGTTACATGTCACTTCGGTTACCCCAGAGTTTCACAAAGCAGCTGTGTTGTGCGTCACGGCTGCCTTTCACAACTTAACCATTCTCAACACCTGCTCCGAGGAGAGATTTAGTTCTCACATGTAGAGGTCAAACACAGGACAAGCCACTTTTCTTCATCATCCATTTGACATTTAATACTTAATGGACTATTTCCCTCTTTTGACAACAGTGTGAAAAGCAACAGATGGCAACAGCTGTACACATTCGCTCTCACACTTACCAGGAGCTTATTATGGTAGGCTTCGTAAACCTGATTTCATATTCCATGTGAACATTGTTCTAGTTTTTCTGTTACTGTGGTTTGAGTCTGCGGTTGTGAGTTGGGAATACTGTATATTTCAACAGATAATGAATTGTTATAATTCAATACTGTACCAGCTCTCATTTTGAAAATCAATTGGACACTCACAGCACAGTAACCTTGAATGAATACACAAAGGCAAAATGATATTTTCTCATTAATTTCACGTGCAACAGAATGTTAGTGTAATTTTGCAATAAATCTGCTCACATTTAAGTGATCTAACACATGTCAACGATACGTCCCAGCTGATATTAGGGTATTATCAATATCGGCTTTTGGCCGATATCCGAAACTGATAAAAAAGGCTGATATCTCCGGAACCTAAAGTGATAGAGGCGTCGTGTTTTTGCCCCAGAAAGAGCTCAGTCAGAGCTTTAAAATGAGCTCTTTAAGGTGAGCTGATACAATGTAAAAATATTAAATTGTGCCATGTTTACAGGGATTCCTGGGATTTTCCATATGTTGGGTGTCTCAGATTTGTTTTGTTTTTGTTTTTTTGGGTGTCTCAGATTTATTTTTTTTATTTTTTTTTACAATCAAAATAGGATGTTTATGCAATTTGATTGTCAGTGGAAACACCTAGGAAATCAATTATTTTCACCTTTCATATCCATAAATTCTTTTTATCATTGCTTTTTCTACTTTAGGCAAACTCTTAACAGGCAAACTCTTATCTTTGAGCATATCCTCCACAACACCTGCAGGAGCACAACTTGTTTACGCTCTATATTTTAATGGAACGGTTGATGGGTATATAAGCAAAGCCGGCGTATTGATCTTTGATTTAAACGGAGCAACAACAATCGAAGGATGTCCTTTTACCTTGTCAGGTGTCACGCTAACAGAGTAGCTTTTCTCATACAGTGCTGTCCTTCGCATCTCCATCGCTAATGTCACTGCGGGGAATGATCTTTTAACATTGATCAATTGTACCATCTGACACCATCATGGAAACAATTAACTCCTGTTTGAGCCCGGAGAGGGGAGGTTTAGGATATAGCGGATTGGGGAAGAGAGGACAGCAGACTTGTGGACGGATACGCTTTGTCCTGTTTGCTGTCCCCATGCCAGACATCCCATCTCCATCGCACTCACATTGAGGAAAATAATGCGCCCGGCAAAGCATTCAAGTGGAATGCTGATCCAGGAGAATGGTTCCAAGTGATCTTGAGGATCCTTGGTAACCTTGGGAAGCCGCAAATATAGCATGAATCAAAGGAAATGATTTTACTGGGTGGAGTGGAATTAATCAGTAGGCTATAGAACTTGTTTAGAATAATACATTCATTAAAATATTTCATCAGAATATCGAGGACACCTTATCTTACAAAGGAGTCTGAAGATTTGCAAGTCATCCAAGATAATACAAAAGTGGCACGCCGATGCATTGAAAAAATGGAGCGCCTCAGTGCGTTTATTAAAGGTCCTATATCATGCAAAATCGACTTTTTTGAGTTTTTAGCCATGTTGTTATGCTATTTCCTTATCAAAAACACCCCCAGAGCGGTTTTTGGCTTCATTCACGCAGTTCTACAGTAAGTAATCCTCCTGAATCCTGCTCTCTGAGCAGCTGCTCCACCCTCTCCTGGTAAACGACTGAGCTGTTCAGTTGTGTCGTCACAGCGGAACGGAAGTGCTCTACGTCTGTAATGTAATGCCTTACGGCCTGATTTTTATTTATAAAACTTTTTTTTTTTTTTTTTTTTTTTTTTTGAAAAAAAAAAAAAAAAAAAAAAAAAAAAAAACAGCAACTCTCCGACGCGTCTGTGCTGTCCCACGACGCTAATCAAGCGCACCCAGGGCTGGAGGAGCCATGCATCCGAGCATAAGTGTTGTTTTTGAAGACTGAGCTCTTTCTAACCTACTCTGGACACACCTGTTCTTTTTTCTTACCGATAATGCCACGGATGCGCGTTTGGCTACGAGAGGAACAGGACTATTCAACCTTCCTAAAGAAGAGTGCACTCGCCAGAAGTTGGAATTTCTTTCCGGGATTAAGCTAGCTACTATATCAACCAACCTGATGAATGCTTGGTAAACCTTGGCCAGAATCAAAGTGGATTAACTTTTATAACCAACACGAGGGCCATAACGTAAACACCCGACGATGGGGAGGCCATGCTGAGCGGTGAGTCAATCAAAACGCGTGTTAGCGTGTGTGTTAGCCATTTATGAAACTGTGTTGCACATGTCAACTCCTTATAACTGCATTATGTGAAGTAACTTCACTTTTTGCAGCAATATTTATATTTATAATACTGCAAATGTGGAATGAGCGGAGAGAGGGGCGGAGTTAACTGAATCGAAGCGTCTTGTCTTCCGGGTAGGGAAAATACCCCCCAAAAATACTTATATTTCTCTCAAAAATGAGTACTCCATAGTGATAGAGGTACAATATATCATATATATGCCTATACTTTACTTTGGAATGGCTAAAATAGCATGATACAGATCCTTTAAAGAGGGGGTATTATGCTTTTTCAATCACATAGCACCAGTCTATAGCATACTACAATGATGACGTAACCTTCTGTTGGTCTGTATATGCAGTGTAGAGTTATATTTTTATGTGAAGTTATGCCTTTTTAGCTATTTAGAAATGTTAACCATAAGTTTGTCCGAGGTGTTCTCTTTACAGGACTCTTTTGTTACAATGGAAAGTTACAGGCCCCGGGGGGTTCTGAGAGATAACAAAGAAATCCTCCCCCAGGAAAAGGAAAACGTGGGGAAGAGAATGAACTCACAAAATGGCCGCGAGGGGCGGAGCCAAACGTCACATGACGGATCGGAAGCCAATGGAACAACGACACGTAGCATAGGCTCAAATGATATGGTGTAAATGCTGTGAAAATGTGACGTAAGCTCTGACTCCTCCCAGAGAGAGAAAGTTTTTCCTTTGGGGACGGGAAAACTAAGCAGTGTGTAGTAGGGACTCTTTGGGAAGGAGTGGAGCGCTCTGCTTAGGTGATTTGTATTAGGGAATAAAGTTGTCGTGACTTTAATCTTCCGAAATCCTGGTCATCTATCCTGGTATGTCATTATTAGCGGTTAGGGTAGTGTTGACGGCAAAAGCTAACCTCCTTCGCCAGTTTTGAACACGTGGTTGTCCGGAGAAAGGTAATTAGCATCAGGACAAAGAGACGCATTGGAACTAATATTGATTTGTTCTGTAAAGGTAATCGAGGACAACTTAAGAGAAATAACGATTTCTTCAGTGGTGACCCTGATGTGCTGAAGGAGGAGGTGGTTTTGATTCGTCAACTAACGGACTGGCGAAGGTCTAGTCTGGTGAAATCTTCGCGGTAGGACTGCCAGGATCTCCCGTCCACGACCACGCAACAGGAGACTTCATGGACGTCCAAAATAGATTAAGGTAAGACGACTTTTGATCACTACTACTGTGAGTCTCAAAGTGCGTCTATTGGCTTTTTTCCAAATTTTAGATTACTTTTTAACGAAGTTAACTGTTGAATGGTGAAATCTGTGAATTGATGGTGGACGGGTGAGAGGGAAAAACGTTATTATTAATATCTAAATTACCGAACTAAAATAAAGTTAAATAAAGTAAATTCTAAAAGTTAGATAAGTGTTCTAGGTTTGAGGCCTTAGGATTGGAAATCCTTAAATAGTAGTTGTAGGTTTGAGGCCTGGTAAAGAGTTGGTTTGTGTTGTAGGTTTAAGGCCTGGTATAGAGCTACGCGGTGTGTTTTCACTTTAAAAGCCGTAAAAGGTCCGTAGTAGTATCTCCCAGAGACGCGGACGCGCGTCTTAAAATCAAGCGGTCGAAAATAAGATCGTAAGCAGAGTTGGGGCTGTTTGAAATACTTCGGTTGGAGGCCAAAGGATAAATAAGATCCTTAAATTCTATTAATTGGTGAAATATATAATTTGGTGAATTAATGTTCGGTTTTTTGTAACTATAAAAGTATACGAGGTAAGTTGTAGTCGCGGTAAGTATAATTTGGGTGCAGGGAACAGATAAAAGAAGGTAAGAAAATGTTGGAATTACTTGATTGCGAAGGATGGGTGAAATGGTAAGTGAAGCGTCACCTCTTTTGAAAAAGATGGCGGGAAAAGCCCTGAACAAAGCAGTCGAGGCCTGTGCACAAGGATTCAGAGAACAAAAGAGAGACCCAAAGGCTCCACAAACACTGGAGTTCTTTTGCGGGGTGTTGACTGCAACTGTGGAGGCCTGCACGATGGAACTGCGGGAGGAGGAAAAGTTAAAGAAGAACAGCGGACTTTCGAAAAGTGAGAAGAAATTGCTGGAACTCACAATCAGTAAGTATTACAAGCTGGGAAAACGAATCGAACCTATCCTGGAGCTGGCAACAGCGCACTGGATGAAATACGAAAAGATTTTTTCCCCCACTTCGGGGGGCGGGACCCGAAAGCCCCTCCCAAGAGGAGGAGCTCCCGCCTTGGCCCCGACGGCCCCTCCTCCATACGAGAAGGGAAGAGAGTCAAGCTCCACCCTATACCCGCAGCTAACTGTCCATGGAGTGATGGATGTTGATGTGGCAGCCTCAAACTCGTTATCAGTGGAGGAGCATGATAAGGTAAGGACTTTAATAACCCGCTCTTACACTGATAACAAACCTGCACCAAGGGATGCAAGTGGACAATTGTGGGGGATTAAAGTGATCGAACAAACGGGAAAATACGCTCAAGACACAATGGAAGCCATTCATGCGCTGAGGAGAAACTCACAGGCGCAGACGCAGCAGGCAACAGAAGAATACCAAAAGGCCCAACAAGAACTACTGGATAAATTTGATGCAGAAAAAGAAGAAAGAAAGGCCGAGGTTCACGAACTAACCGAAAGAATACAGGAACTCGCGCTTAAGGCAACCGAGGCCTACCAGGCTCCGGTGGTGAAACAAAAGAAGAAGTCATCTGAAAAGATTCCCTTTTTCCTGTATCGGATGATAGCGAGGAAGAGGGCCGCTGTAAGGCCAAGGGGAGTCATATCAAACATATGATGAATTAAGCGCGCTATACACTGAAAAAAGAGGCGCTTTGGATCGCCTAACTAAACTTAAGAAAAGAGACGATGAGAGAGAGGAGGACTGGAAGGAGAGGCTGCGACAGGCAAATAAGGACGTATTGGACCTACAGGTGGCAATCGAGAAAAGACTAAGGAACTGGCTAACCTCTCCAAAGGAGCCACATATCGAGGTAATTATCCTCTTATTCCAACGGGACCCCAGCAGTTCAAGGGGGCCCGGTCCCAGTGGCCTATAAGCCACTGAGTAGTATCGAATTACAACACCTTAGGGATACCTTACCCCCCTACAAGAAGGGGTAAAAAATGGTTCCACACAATACAGCTACAATGCGCTAACGCGCAGCTGGCGGTGGGAGATATTAAGGCCTGGTGTCCGCATGTGCAGCCCCTCACGCTGTAAGCCACCTACTGAGAACCGCAAACCTGCACAACGTGCAGGTACATGAACCCTTTGATCCCCTGGCAGAGAATTTCTTGACAGTGTTGGATCTTATGTATCCACCACCATCCCCACAACCTCCCACATTTCCATCATTTGTACCGGGGGCATGCCCTACTCAATTTCTGGATAAGTGTATCCAATTATACATTGCATCCATGCATGTACACCCGTACAGGCACCCCCAGACATCCTGTCTGTTCCTCCAGAACGTGCTGGACGTTCTTCCAGACCCAATTAAGACCAGTCTGACCAATGTCCCAGGACTGACCTCAGACGCAAACACATTTCTGACTCATTTTAAACACCATGCAGAAATTTTAATAAAAAACACCGTGAGAGACAAAGTAACATTGAAATCATGCAGGAAGAGCTGCTAAAGAGCCAGCTTAATCAAACACGGCAGCAAATTACGGCTGCAAGAAAAGAAAATAACAATAAAAAGACACAAATGGTGGCAACAACACCCACACCCTGACACCTGTCCCTACACAAGCAAGCGTCTTATACGCCTCCCAAGACCAGGCCTTAAGGCCACTATCTCAAATGCACACGCATGTACACGGCCAAGGTAGGGGTAAAGGTAACACTAGGGGACGGTCTAGGGCAGGGGATTCGGAGGAACGGGCTATGGGGCTACTGGAGCTGGAAGGGCCAAGACCAGGGCTGCTTTAACTGTGGGGGGCTGGATCATTGGTCAAGAGACTGCAACCAAGGTGGCCAACAGGAGGGCTGCTTTCACTGTGGGGGCTGGATCATTGGTCAAGAGACTGTACCCGAGGTGGCCAACAGGCGGCCTGCTTTAACTGTGGGGACCCCAGTCATTGGTCTAGGGATTGCCCCAACCCACCTGCTCGTGTGCCTATGGGGGGAGCACGCGGGGCACCGCGGCTCCGATATCCAACAGGGGGACCTAGCCGTTTTGGACCAGCCCCGTGGAATCGTGGAGGCGGAGGTGGCAACTATCCAGTATATGACACTCATGGTTGCCTCCCCTACGGCCAAGATGACTTCTGCTAGGGGTGCCCAGTGAGTCCTGGACCCACCCCAGAACCATTTGTCCCTGTAGAGGTGGGTGGGGAAACGTTGCTGATGCTCGTGGATACAGGAGCCACTCATTCCACGACTAGAAAAGCAACACCAAATATGCTAAGTGACAAAAGCATTAATCTTTCAGGACTCACGGGAAAGGCAACCCCTCTACGCATGACCAAAGAACTGACTCTTAAACTGGCTGGACAGACTTTCAAATCGTCATTGATCTATTCACCACAGACTCCGGTGAATCTGCTGGGTCGAGACATTTTACAAGCTACAGGTGCTGTTATCAACTGTTCCCCTGACGCCATGTATCTCACATGGCCAAACGGATATTCCATCGCCTGTACACCGGCACGATCACATGGACTTTATGTTTTTCGAGAAGAACAAATGGCCGAAGGAGTGTCCATTTATTGGCTACTCCTAGAGCCAGGGACTCCTGAAATGACTGGACTCTACGCAAAAATGCTTGAATGGAAACCCTGGTTCACTATGCTCCACCCATATGCCCCTCCAAAAGATCCACTGCACTGCACCCTCTTCTATGACAGAAATGCTGACGCCCAATATCAGTTGGCTTTTGATAGTGAGGTTAAAGGTAATACCTATAATATCACATCCACACATTTCTATGTACACAAATCAGGTGTTGTTGCCCCAGTTGTTCTACCAGACAATATCAAATGCTTCTACAAAGAGACACTTTAACTGACCCACACGTGTCACTATTTTTGGGCCCTGGCCATGAGGCCAGGGAGTTGGTCCCTAACACATAAACTTAACAATGTTCTGGACTGGGAGCAGACTGGAATGGATGGGGTAATGTACAGTTCTAGTACACAGGCATACAAGGTTGACATAGGTATAGCAAAAGATGAGACAGTGGCCGAGGAAGAGATCCTTTCTCGGTCTCATGGCCGGGAGTTGACCGACCATGAAGGGGCGGCGGACATGTTACAGCGCTTCTCAGAGGACTTGTGGGCGAGGAGCCCATCGGACATCGGTCGATGCACAAAGATGGACCCGGTAATTCTGGAAGTTGTTCCGGGTTCCCGTGTCTATGTCCCACAAAGATCCTTTCGAACAGACAAACAACGGGAGGGCATTGAAACCGCCCTAACAGATTTATGGGAAGCTGGGGTATTAGAACTTTCTGATTCCCATTGGAATACTCCTTTGAACCCAGTCCCAAAACCTGATGGCACCTTTAGACCTGCACATGACCTCCGAAAGGTGAACGAGGTCACCACTACACCACTTTTGCCTGTCCCAGACCCTCACAAATGTCTCTCAGTCTTGACACCTGAAATGAAGTACTTTACAGTCATTGACCTAAAACATGCATTCTTCACCATCCCTTTGGCTGAGGAATGTAGGTACCAATTTGCATTTACCTATGGGGGAGTAAAACTTCAGTACAAAGTCTTACCTCAAGGTCATAGGAACTCCCCTGGGATCTTCAATAAAGTTTTGAAGGACTGTTTGTCCCCGATCGAAGTCCTTTCTGGTGCAGTTATCGTCCAGTACATGGATGACGTTTTGATTGGAGCAAGAAGTGCTAAAGATTGTCTAGATGTGACGGCCGCAGTCCTGTCACGTCTCCTTGAATGTGGCTTTAAAGTCTCAAAGACGAAGCTACAATGTTGCCGATCACAAGTTGTCTTTCTGGGTAAAGTTATCTCGGCTGGTCATGTTACCCCAAGTGCCACTCAGAGGCAGTCCATTCTTGCGGCCGACCGTCCGGATACGGTACGGTCCCTTCTCTCCTTTTTGGGGTTGGCGAACTACTCCAGACACCATGTTATGGACTACACAGGTAAGACTGCCCCATTGCGGGATATTATCCGCGCAGCCGGGGTTCGGGATCTCCAAGCCTCTCTGTCTTGGACGGAGGAGGCTGATAAAGCCTTTACAGATCTGAAGGCAGCATTGGCTTCCTGTGCTGACCTAACTATCCCGGACTATAGTAAGTCTTTTTATCTTGACACCACCATTACTAACTGCTCTGGACATGCGGTCTTGTGGCAGAAAGGAGCAAGTGGTCAACGCAATATCATACTTTATGCATCCACCTTGTTGGATCCCATTGCTAAAAAAGCCACTGACTGTGCGTTGTTTGCTGATACATTGGCTTCCTTATTAAAGAAAGTGGCCCACGTAGTAATGGGTCATTCATTGGTGGTGTATACCTCTCACTCGGTGTAGCTTATGTTCAATCTAAAACTTTTGCCCTAACTCCTCAGCGACAACTGAAACTTGCTAAGGAGCTGACGGCCCCGAACTTGACTTTTGCAGCCGATGATGCTCCAAACGCTTCGGCAGGGCTGACCCTTACTGGCTCTCCACATTGTTGTGAGTCCTTCTCTCAATCTCAAGCTCGGATTAGGCCTGACCTATCTGACCAACCTTTACCAGACTCTCGCTTACTTTTCACTGATGGCCATTGTCATAGGCTCCCGGACGGGTCCCTGTCAGCTGGGGCGGCAGTTGTTGAACTCTCGCCACCGGACCACACTCGCACTGTTGCCAGCTGGGGCCCCTGTGGTGGCTCCTCCGCCCAGTTTGCGGAGTTGATGGCTTTGAAGTTGGCTTTGGAGGTTGCTTCGGGTCAGCGGGTCACGATCTACACCGATTCAGCTTATGTGTGTGGCCTAGTGTTGCGTGACTTGTCGTCCTGGAAAAGAAACGGCTTTTTGACCGCGAAGGGCACTCCTATAGCCCATAAAGAACTTTGCGAGGAAGTGGCTGACTGTCTGTTGCTCCCTGCTGCGGTGGCGGTGGTGAAGGTTTCGGGGCATTCAAAATCAGGGACTATGACTGTCATTGGCAACAGGGCGGCGGATGTGGCGGCCAAAGTGGCTGGTAGTTACCATTTTGATTCTCCCATTGATGGAGACTGTGAAGCCTTAATGTTAGTTGAAACCGTTCAATCTTCAATTTGGAATCTTTACAGTTGGACTCTGATGGGTGGGTCAAACTTACTAATATTGAAGGTCATGAGGTTGCACTGACGGACTCAGGTCATCTCTGGATGCCCTGGGAAGTGTGGGATAGCTTGGGAACCTTAGCGGAGACCTTGCCGACCGGAAGGGCACATCATCTTAAGTTTCATTTAAACACCTTTTGGAAGCCCTTCTTGGCTGCTCCCGTCTTTCAGGGACTTTTGAGTACCACTGACTGTCGTTCTCATCATAAAAAATACGGCGAGGACTTTTGGTTACAACATCGCCTTGCTGACGCCTATGTTGATGGTGTGTATCGTGGGCCTAATGGCCTGCCTTTTTTGACCCCATCCATGGAACAAAGCGTTCTGGAAGAATTGCATGGCGTTAATCACCTTGGCCCGAAGGCTATGTCCCGGATTATGGAACAATACTATTTCTATAAGACACCCTTGCTACTTTGCAAAGACTTTGTTCGTGCGTGCCAGGTGTGTGGCAGGTTTAATCCACACCCCCATCATACACAAGGTGCGGGCGCAGTGAAAACGGGACGCTTCCCTGGTGATGTGATCCAGATTGACTTTACAGACATGCTCGTACCACACCAAGGTAAGCGTTTTCTTCTGGGTATTGTAGACACGTTTTCTGGATGGCCGGCGTTTTTCCCCTGTAAAAGGGAAAGCTCAGCTGAAGTGATGGCTGTATTGTTGAAAGAATGGATCCCTATTTTTGGGGTACCCTCGGAGTTACATAGTGATTCAGGTACTCACTTCACGGCACATGATGTTAAGACTCTTTGCTCACTCTTGGGAATTAACAAATCATTTTCCTGTGTCTACTATCCTAAAGGCAACGCTAAGGTAGAAAGAATGAACAGATCCCTAAAAAGTGTTCTTGCTAAAATGTTGCGAGACAACCCCAAAGCTACTTGGTTGTCCTTACTTCCAGTTGCGTTGCTTCATCTTAGGTCTACTGTAAATAACACCACTAACTTCACTCCCTTTGAACTGATGTTTGGTAGGGCCATGCCCGGCTGCCTGCCTAAATCTAACTCAGCGCCCCTGCCTGAGGTCATTAATATTTTCCAGTTCAGACCGTATTTTGAGGCTCTCCAATCACTTTTGAAAGAACTAACACCTATTGTGACAACTGACACCAATGTTTCTGACTACACAGCTGGTTTACCATCGCAAGTCTACATTAAGAACCACAATAGGACCCGGTGGGACGCTCCAAGATACTTAGGACCTTTTGAAGTGACCCAAAGGACTGACACTGCCGTTAAGGTTGCGGGGCGTGATAACTGGTACCATTGGTCACACTTGAAGCCCTGTTCGGAGAAATCAGGCTTACACTGGACTCATACACATCCCAGACAGTTGACACAGCCTGACAGATATGGTAGTGGTCTAAAGGCCCCACTGAAGGGGAGGGGGACACCAACCCCAACCCAGAAGGTCACAAAGACATCAAAAAGACTAAAAAATATGAACTTAAGGCCTGGGTCTTGAAACCAGGACCTTTAAGGTGTCCATATGGGGTGTGGGGCCTGACATTTGCTCTTTGCTTGCTCATAATACCAACAGTCATGATAATAGATGACCTCTATAGTTGTGAGGGACGAGTCAGAGGACATCCAGTTAAAAGATTGAAATTGGCCCTTTATGAGGTATGCAAAAATGTAGGTAAAACACCTGGAGAAAATCTGGTTATCTACTGCAACGAGGCAGGTATAGTGTTGGTAAAAATGAGAGGTGCCGTGCCGGACCAACACACCCTAGACTGGATCACTCATTGTACAGAAAATGCGATAAAAACGTGGGAAAAAAGAGGAAGAAAAAATGATGTTGTTTTGAAATTTGAAATTTATGATGTAACTAACATGTTGTTCCCACAGAAGGAGATGGGTCTAGGAAGCGACGGTCTCGTATCACAGGGGTCATGAACCAGGAGAAAATAAATGGGTAAAATTAGCCAGACACACAGCCAAGGTAACTAACTCAACCACGCCCTGTTGGGTGTGCTCCTTCAGGCCCCACCATGCTGCGGACGTACCATCTACAGTCCCAGTCCCTATTTCGGCAACAGCTCATGTTTGCCTGTTATGGCACTATCAGTGGGGACGAGGTAACCGTACCGTCCTCCTGGGTGTGAATCTTATACAAAGTATGCCAATCTTTCGAATTGGATACAGCCCGTGAATTGGACAGTAAAGACCAATGAAACCCTGAAAAAGGGCCTGCAATTTGCAGGGTCAACATTTTAGAGAAGAGCTGGTGGCGCCCTTCTGTTTTAAGCGAGAATGCAGGAAGGGTGACTGGCTTCTGGGTAAAACACCCTGTTTGGACTACCTGGGTGATGGGTTTACTAACAGGAAGGAAACATGGGCCACTAGAGTGGCTAAACTTCATAGTGAGTTAGTGAATACAACTGAATTAAAGTGTAGCGACTGTATGGTCATAGGGCAACGGTGGCCTCTGAATCATACCACATGGACCAAGTTAGTACAAAAGACCCTAACTTACTCTCCATGGATTCCCGTCCCACCGAGGTGGGGATTCCCCACCCGGTTGGACAGGTTTGGTTGTGTGGAAGTAATAGTTATTTGACCCTTCCCGTTAATTGGTGCGGGACTTGTACCCTAGCTCGACTTAAGCCCTCATCTATAGTAGTTGCAGACACTTTAATGCAAAAGCCGTACAAAAATATAGACATCATAACCTACATAAACATGGCATGGTAAGGAGAGCAATGCTGAAGGTGGGGGACCGCACCCTCGGTCAATCTTACGTCCCCTTTTCTGATAACGGTGGTCGTAAGCCCCTGTTCGGAGATGGGAGGGGATTGCTCGCCACTCTGGTCCCTATGATCGGTGTGGCGGCCTCCATGCAGCGTCTAAATGAGGTATGGTGGATCCTGGAGGACCTAACTGAGGTAATAGATGGTGTCTTGGACCAAATGGAACGGAGTCCAGAACTTAAGGCAGTGGCTGCTGTGGCTATGCAAAATAGAGTGGCGTTAGACGCCCTGTATGCTGAACAGGGTGGTATGTGCGCAGCAGTGGGCATTGACCACTGCTGTACATATATCCCTGATGACACTGGCAATTGGACAGCCATTAGGAATAGAGTAAAGGAACTCAAAGACTTTCTCGAGTCTCAAGAAGACCAGGGTCCGCAGTGGACCTGGCTAAATTGGTTAAATTCCGGTTCCTGGATCCATATCCTTCAAAGGTGGGTATTTTTATAGGAATTGTACTTTTGTTTTGTTGTATTTTGTTTTGTTTTGTTGTGCCTCTCATTCGCAGCATGGTCTCCAGGGCTCTGGGTTCCACTGGGGGCATTTATGTGGTGAGTTGTGCGCCCCCGGGGACACGGAGCTCGGGCCACGGGAAACGTCTGAAGGGGGTGTTCCTAATCTGTACTTGAGAAGAGTACAGGAGGCCTTGAAATATGAATGGAACAACCCCGAATAAGGCGGAGATGGACAAGTGGTGGTGGAGATTGTATCTAAACAACACTGTTTAGTGTTGCTGTGTTTGTTGTGCTTTGTGTTGCAGGAATGTTTATTTTTGTGTCAATCAGGGACAGTCCCAGAGGGAAAGAACAAATGAAATGTATTGTGGACATGGGATGCAAAACATCTAAGTTTCGAATGGAGAGATTTGTAAACGAATATTATACCTGGGAAGAGAGAGAAAATTTGAAACTACTCAGCAGCTGGTTGAGTATGCGCAATATAAAAGTGAACATGTTATTTTGGTATTATACTGTTGGAAATTGTACTGTGATTTTGATACAGGCTGTACTTTGTGAACTAAAAATATAATGGGTTAATTGACCTCTTCTGAGGTCAGAAGGGGCTGTAGAGTTATATTTTTATGTGAAGTTATGCCTTTTTAGCTATTTAGAAATGTTAACCATAAGTTTGTCCGAGGTGTTCTCTTTACAGGACTCTTTTGTTACAATGGAAAGTTACAGGCCCCGGGGGTTCTGAGAGATAACAAAGAAATCCTCCCCCCAGGAAAAGGAAAACGTGGGGAAGAGAATGAACTCACAAATGGCCGCGAGGGCGGAGCCAAACGTCACATGACGGATCGGAAGCCAATGGAACAACGACACGTAGCATAGGCTCAAATGATATGGTGTAAATGCTGTGAAAATGTGACGTAAGCTCTGACTCCTCCCAGAGAGAGAAAGTTTTTCCTTTGGGGACGGGAAAACTAAGCAGTGTGTAGTAGGGACTCTTTGGGAAGGAGTGGAGCGCTCTGCTTAGGTGATTTGTATTAGGGAATAAAGTTGTCGTGACTTTAATCTTCCGAAATCCTGGTCATCTATCCTGGTATGTCATTATTAGCGGTTAGGGTAGTGTTGACGGCAAAAGCTAACCTCCTTCGCCAGTTTTGAACACGTGGTTGTCCGGAGAAAGGTAATTAGCATCAGGACAAAGAGACGCATTGGAACTAATATTGATTTGTTCTGTAAAGGTAATCGAGGACAACTTAAGAGAAATAACGATTTCTTCAGCAGTAAATTAAAATAACTGCCTTTTTTCTTTTTTCTTTTTTTGAGTTTTTATTTCGAGCTAAGGCACAGCTAAGGCCTTGAATAAAATTGCTCTCTCAAAATGGCTGTACTGAACGTCTTGAAATAGGCCTCTGTCTCTTTAAGAAGCTTTCCGACACGCCCCCCCTTTCCATACTGAGATATGTTCATACCTGCGTTTAGACAAGGAGATGCGTGCCTGTCTGGTCTTTGTGCGTGCGCTCAGTCACGCAAAAAAGACCAAAGATGTTGTTAGCATTTAGCCTCTCCTCCTCTCCTCTATGGGGCCAGACAGGGTTGAAGTTAAGGGCGACCAAGCTCTTCCACGTTTTCCCTATTTATAAAATAATACTGCACGGACGTCGAAGTGCTCTTAAGATGTTCTTACGCCTTAAGATATAGTGCCCCTTTTATCCGCTTAGAGGAGAGGAGGAGAAGCTAAATGCTAACAACATCTTTGGTCTTTCGCGTTACTGAGTGCACGCGTAAAGACCAGACAGGTATGCATGAACTCGTCTAAGCTCAGGTAAAAATGGAAAATATGGAAAAATGGTGGCCTGTTCCTTATGGGTGACTCGGGACACCTAACTCGGCAACCCCTTCTGGACCACCTGCCCCAAGATTTGAGGGACATACATCGCAAGGAAAGATCTAGCAAAAAGTCTCTTCCGGGCCTATTCTCCACAAAGCCTGAGCAACACACCTACTACATCCAATTCATTTTCATTCAAAATACAGTATGCATGACTCTTTTTCCACTGATTCTATGGCTATACTGTACGTTTGTCAAATTGCCTCATTAAAAGACATTGCGCTTTAGATGCAAGGCCATATCTCTCTGTGGAACTGACATGTCCTTTTGCCACAACAAGGTCCCTTCAAATCTTCCTGGTCCAACATTGCAAAGTTCCTAATGGAGGATATTATGCTAAATCTGCAGCGTGTTATGAAACCAGATGGAAAAAAAAAACATTTCATAGCATAACAAAATGAAATATATATTGTGATAATGATGAGTTGATTATTACAAAATACCTAAAAGCATAATACCCTCACAATGCAAAAAGAGCACTCTCCTTATCAGTGTTAGAGAACTGTACTGTTCACTGTACATACTTGACGAAATTCACACTCATCTCTGTGTGCTATGTTTCTTCAACCATCTGTTGCATCTCACACAAATAGCCACGTGTGCATGGAAATGAGCTGGTACAGGGGTGAAGGAAAGACAGAATGAGAGCCGGGGCATCTCAACCGAGTCAAAACAAACACGGGGAGCGAAAATCACCTTATCAGACCCCGAGCAGTCAAATAACGGAGGACTGTCAGGAATGATTGCGTCGGTATTCAAGCCGAGGAGCGCTGTGTCGTGTAACAGTAAAACAGCAGGCATAGGCCGCGAGAGCGGGCGAAGCTGTTTAGACGGGCTCTCTAATATTTCTCTGATGCTACCGATGTGGCTCTCTGAAGGCACAGAAGAAGGAATTTACACACTGAAAATGGTTCTGTCCTTGACTGAAACACACTAAAAACCTCACTAGATACAGTGGCCTGAAAAGGTTTCTGAAGCTTTTGGAATTTCTCACATTTCTGCCTAAATTGGTAACTAAATGTGGTCTGATCTTCATCAAAATCACAGGAATGATTAAACAGCGTCTGCCTGAACTAATACCACCCACACATTTACATTTTATCATGTTTTTTATTGGCAATAACATGTAAACTTTCACAGGAGAGTGTAGAACCGCCTGAATCTCACCAAAATACAGCAGTTTTGTAAAGAGGAATGGTCCAAGATTCATCCTGACCGTTGTGGATGTCTCAGGTTTTTCTGCAAAATATCTTGATAAACTTGTGAATTATTTTTTTCTATTGATGATAGCACATTGTCCAGGCCCTGAGGCAACAAAACAGCCCCACGCCATGATTTTCCCTGCTCTATACTTCAAAATGAGCATAGGTTTGATGTTGATGTGCTGTTCCATTTGTTCTCCACACATGATGGTGTGTGTTCCTCCTAAACTGTTCAATCGCTCTTGGATGCTCCACTGCACTGCTGGATAAATATGCTGTGGACTGTTGGACCCAAAGTTGAACAGTTTAGGAGGAACAAACAGACAAATGGAACAGCACATTAACATCAAAACCCTATGCTCATTTTGAACTATCATGATGCTGTTTAATCATTCCTGTGATTTTGATGAAGATCAGACCACATTTAGTGACCAATTTAGGCAGAAATGTGAGAACTTTTTCAGGCCACTGTAGTTAGAATTAAACCTTTGAAATGATCCTCCATCAAATAGGGCACTATTATGTAAGTTACATACCGTGAAACCACAAGCAGCACATTTTCTAAGCAGCCTCACCAGATGCTGAGCTGTATAATTTGGTTTGCCTGCCCCGAAACTGACCAGCCTTTCCAGATGAATTGTGATTGCTTACTTACACAGCTACACACCAGACATTAATCACTAACAACATTCACCCCGGCTCTCCCAAACCGTACAAAAAAGGGGGGGGGAAAAAATCAAAAAATTCAAAATAACAGGTGTGCGGGGCTGCTCAGAATAGTCAACAGACAGGCGAGACATATAGGGCGCAGGAGGAGACCTGTGAGTAGGCACTTTAAAGAACACTTGATTTGGCCTTGTAGATATAGCGCCGCGGATAGAGGGAGACGGCGGAGTGTTGCTTGCCATTTTAATGCAAAGCACAGGCGCGGTGCAACCTGTGTGAGACAGCAGGGACTCTCTCAAGTGGCACAGACGAGGAGAGTACAGAGCTGCCTGCGGATCAGCTGCTAGATTTGGACGACTACTGCGGCAACACAGCGCTCTAGCTGCGCATTAGCATACAACACATGCTATATTTGCACCGTTGCGGGCCATCGTTTATCACGCGTGCCAGGGTATTGATTGTGTGCTCGGTGATAAACAGTGGAACATGCTTATTGAATATGGATGAAACATGCATTCACCAACATGTTTAATTACCCCAATAATCGGACAGCGTCTCGAACTCAGGTATTTTACCATAGTAGAACATAGACGGAAGGAGTAATACAATTATAAACATAAACAAAACAAAAAATCTGAATCATTTGATATAAACTATGCCACTGTAGTTACTTTTTACTCAGTTGTAAAGACATTGAGAGCGCCGAGCACGTCCTGTCACTTTCCTTGGTCCCACGCCAACTTTCTCCACCTTTTTGTTCTAATCGACTCCCGTGGCAGCAGTGATTTGTAATTAATGGTGGTTTTGTAACTCATCTATATCCTTGACCCTTGACGAGAGCGATCGATGAAGCTCCGCCTGTGGCCCATTCCAAGTGTGAGTGTGTGTGCTCTATCTGCAGTACCACAAGTTCCTGCACAAAACTATCCATGTGCAAATGCGCCCTCAAGGACATACAGCCCCAAGCTCAAATACTCAAATATTCACTCATGCCTTAAAATGCCAAATTATTTACAAAAGAAATAGAGAAGATTTTGAACCTATCGTCGGTACAGAAAACATTAGTCATTGTGAAAAAGATAAAGGCCCGATAATCCCCGTAACATCTGGGAGTCATTACTCATGTAGATGTAAATAACGTGCATTATTTAGTGACAACGGATATGAATCATTTTCTGGTGTGTAACAATGACACCACTTTTAGAAAGTGTGTGCAATATTACACTAGTAGGAAAAAGGCATAAGAGGATGAAGCCAAAGAGTTACATAAAGGAAGTCCCGCACACCATCAATCCTTGCAGAGAGTGTATTAATAACAATATGTTTCTTCCTCAGGTAAATGACCAATATTACACACAAAAACATAATCCTGTGCTAAAACCTTTTTCAAATCAAGTATGTTTTGTGGTGCGTTCGACTGGCCTTTCCAACAGCTGCCAAACAAGCCATATTAAGAATATATGTTTTGTTTATCGCTGCCTGACCGCTTACACCAGCTCTCTCCGTCTTCCGGCTGACTTCACCAGTTCGTCTCCAGCTCATGTCTTCATTTGATTTCATGTCTCTTTCCGACAAGTGTCTTTCAATCATCCCCCTTCAGGTCATACCGCTCAGTTGTTCACATAAAGCCACGGCGCACAACAAAATGTATGCTTCAATAAATAAAGGTTAGGGGAAACGGTACAGAACAAAATCCAAAGTAAAGCTCAGGGTTAGATATAGGCAGTATTTTTTTTTTCCTGAAAGGTCGGTGTAGAGACAAAGAAAGACCAGGCTTAACACTGCAACCACTGATGGGTGAAAATTCAGAAGTGTTTCAGGGCCCGAGATGGTTCATACGGCTCTAACATGTCAGAGATGTACTTTGGTGCTAAACCATGAAAAGACTTGTACACAAGCAGCGCTGTTTTAAATTCTATTCTCTGAGTGACAGGAAGCCAGTGCAGAGACCGGAGCACTGGACTAATATGGTCGTATTTGCTGGTTCTTGTCAGGACTCGAGCAGCAGCGTCCTGGATGTACTGCAGCTGTCTAACAGTGCAATACAAGTGTAAGCCATTATTAGTATTAGTCCTGTCTACTATTTTAAAATCACAGTGCTCATTATTTTTTATTCATTTTCCTGTTTACATTTTATGTGGACCGCGACCCGCCATGGGAGCTGAATTTCGGCCCATGACCCAAATGAGTTTGACACCACTGCCCTACAGCATAATTGAAGGACGAACTTTTTTTTTACTGAAACAAACACTATACCCCTGTATTTTAGTCCCTCATGCATTTAGCAGCAGAAAAAAGCCTGCATGACAACCAATCTGTCACAAGGCAAACAGAGCCATCTGTAGCAGTATTAATATCAGTCTTATCAGCATCGATGACAAATGAAACAGGTGCCATTTACGCTTCCATCTCCAGCGCGCCATGACATAAACAAGTCCATACAGATGACACCAACAAGGAACACAGGGATAGTGAGACAGGACGGGCCATCACTCCGTGTTAGGTCCAGAAAGAGGGGCGGCGTGTTCACTGGTGTCAGCATTATTGTAATACACGCTGTCTGGGGGAGCATCTTGGGAGAGTGACTGAGGTAAGGCTTCTCGAACAGCTATTTTTCGCATGATAGAAGAAGAGACCAAGCTTCAGAGACAGTTAAAGGGGGGGTATTATGTAAAATCGACTTTTTCAAGCTTATATCATGTTATTATGTCATTCCCTCATTAAACACATGCCTGGAGTGTTGCCTTGGCTCATTCACATAATTTTGAGTAATCAGTAAAAACTTAGACGGCAGCCATTTTAGGTGTAGCTATGCCTCAGTCCTCCTAGGAACGCCCCCACCTCCTGGAGACGCCTCTGGACCTTTCGTCACCAGCCAAGCCACCAACCACTGCTCCTCAGCTCAGCAGAGCCCCCTCCCCGCACAGTAGTGTTGTTTAGATGCCACAGCAGTGTGCTGAAGGGGGCGTGTCGAAAAGCTTCTTAAAGAGACAGAGGCCTATTTCAAGACGTTCAGTACAGCCATTTTGAGAGAGCAATTTTATTCAAGGCAGTTATTTTAATTTACTGCATATACAGACCAACAGATGGTTACGTCATCATTGTAGTATGCTATAGACTGGTGCTATGTGATTGAAAAAAAGCATAATACCCCCTCTTTAAATTGTAAAAATCCTCATTGCAATTTGGCTGTACCATTTATTCATCCATTCATTATTTCATTAACTCATTAATTTGTTTATTTACACTTTTTTTTTGCATCAGAGTTTGCTGGATTTATGAAGTTCAATTCCTTCAAGATTGCACTTACAGTCGGCAATGTGTCATGCATAGACAACAACGTTTTGGTGCATACTCACATGAAATGATTGCTGACACCCCAACCTCAGAAACAGAAATAGGGTAGAGCACACTGATACTTTTAACTAGAACAAAAGGCTTACACTAAAAGGCAGGCAACTTGCTCTGACTCATTCAACGTGTGTCAGCGTTGTAGGTGTGCAGCATGGGAAAGTGTCTGGGGAAAGTAAAAAAAAGCACTGTGAGGTTTCTCAAAAAGCAATTTCCTCATGAGGGAAGGCACTCATCATTCTTGGGAGACAAAATATCTGGGAAACCTCTGGGACAGATGGGCAAAAAAAAAAAAAAAAAAAATCAACCATGTCCTCATTCACGGCAATAGCGTTTCCCTAACCTTTTCACTTCTAACGTTTTCCCTGATGCACTTCCCCAGTCTTTAAGGGACTTTACATTAATCACGCCTGACAAGCAGCATGGCTCTGTGTTGACGACAGTGAGCGTGCCCACAGCGTAAAGCATTGTGCTGGCAATAATACATGCATCCAGTCATCTCCTCCACACTTGCTCTCCTGATCACTTATCACTGACGAACATATGCTCAAACGCACTATTCTCTGCTGGATGAGCTGGATATCCATCTTGTGCTATGTTTATGACTCCCGCTGCAAATGCACTTAATAATCCTGACAAAAAGAGGAGGTTTATTCTGCACTACAAAAGAGAATATCCAGCCAAGCAAAGGAGCTGCCCGGTGCTATTATGTCCAGACACAAGAACGGTTGACCTGGCTCGGGCTGGTTGCGCTGACTGAAAGAAATATGTCGTAGTAGCAGGTGCAACGCAAGAATAAAGCAGGACTAACCCCTTGGGCAGCAGTATTTATGAATCCGTTTTGCCTGCACGATTCATGGACACTTTCTTCCACTGTG
Source organism: Neogobius melanostomus (assembly GCA_007210695.1). NCBI lineage: Eukaryota > Metazoa > Chordata > Actinopteri > Gobiiformes > Gobiidae > Neogobius > Neogobius melanostomus. Next base: position 4,750,034 of record VHKM01000106.1, on the reverse strand, counting down.
AGTACAACAGTCGCAGCTAATCTCCACTCCCTGATAAAGTCCTCCCAAAAGATATGTTCACACACTCACAAGGTCTTTCTCCATCAAGGATCATACATATTTATTGTGAATGAATTTCCATTTGATGACATGATATAAACCCTGCTTGGATACAGCTGACACTTTGGTCACTTTTATGAACCGCTGTACGTGCAGCACACCTTTGCTAATGCGGTAAAAGTTGGAATTATGTAACTATCTTGCGCAATATGTTGCCAGTCACTCAAAACAATTTCACTAAAACAATCAAAGTAGCGGTGAATACGTAGATTGTTGCACAGAGCTGCAGTGATTATTGTTACATGTATTACTTCTGCTTGTTTACTATTGTACTGACCTATGCACATGAACCGATATAATCTAAATGTCGCTTAAAATGTCGACGCTTACTTTGACAGTAAAATGAACAGTCACCACATTAGATTTAGCATTTGGAGCAGACTTTATGTGCAGTAGTACATCCCACTTGAGTGCTGAGTGGCCCGGCAGGCAGTAACTCCTGGCGTGATAGAGGTGGCAGCTCTGTCCACTCCCTCGTCTTTACGCTTCTCCCAGAGGTAATCGGCTCCACCTGTTCCCCTCTGCCGCCATCAGTCAAGCCTTCCACCATACTCTGCTCTGCTGTAGCCTCATTGTTTAGTATGTCCAAGTTGCATTCTCTGGCCTTCTTATCTTCTTGCCGGGCCTTTCATTACATTCTTTCGGTGAACTTGGCCTGTGTCTTTTGGCTGGCTTGTTAAAAAGCCCTTGGTGTAGTCCGCGGAGCAGCCTCTGTCAGTTCGTCTCCCGCTTTACCCACCTCTCTCCTCTGACCTGCCTACTGCCTGCTTGCAACTACTGTGATGTGGCTGTATCGAGACTTGGAAAAATCCTGCTTACTCATGATTTGGACTGGACTGCCTGAACAGAGTTTTTTTTGTGTGCTATATTTGCTTTCAAAATTGAGGTGGGAACTAGCCCCTGTTTTGCAAATCAAAATCAAGTCTCTATTCATTGTCCTCGAGTCAAGTTGCCTGTCATTTTAAGTCCTGTCCTTTAAATGTCAAGGCTTTGAGAACTAAGTAAGCGCCACACGATTGGGATATATTCAAGTCTAAGTCCAAGTCCTATCCCATTATGTTCAAGTCAAGTCTCAAGGACAATTATCGACTTACGTCTTGCACGTTCCATGCAACACAGAGCTGTGACTTTGAAAACATGTGTTGTATTGGACAGTATATATAATGTGACGAGTAGGCTGTCTTTTTCTATTTTTCCCTGTTTGATTGTAATCTCGCAAGCCTGAACAAATATGTTGAAGTGCAGTTTAGGCACGTTCAGGCTAGCATTGTAATAAGAAGGTTCTTAATGTTTCGCCTGATGAAATAAAGGAAATGATCAAAGATACCCAGCCGAGTTTCATTCCACAATGGTTATGTGACAGATATTTACGATGAACCCTAAATTTGAAACAGATGAAAGTGTGACTGTGTGAAACAAATTATACACTGCATGCAATGTCTGTGACTTTCTGCTTAAAAACATGTTTCATTTCTTTATATATTTGTTATCCTATTTGGTTCTTAGTTCAAGCTTAGTCATTTCTGGTGTATGCTTGTGGTGTGTTTTTGATTTCTTTGAGACGATTGGCAAGTAAATTGTGAAAAAGTGCAATACATATATCAAATCTAAGATAATATAAACATATCTCTATACATAAGTAGGTCCAAAGATGCAAAAAACAACAACAGCAACAAAAATATGTTTGCCAGTTCTAGGCTTCAGCACACATCATGCGAGTTCTGTATTTATCTGAGAAGTCCACTCGACTCCATTCTTTCTAAACTGCATGTGGTAAACTATCATGCATTTAGGTCAGGGCAGTGTTCGCCACGTCTTCATTGACAGCCCAACCTTTTTCCCAGCAGCAGGTCTGCATTCTCATCAACTCAACTCTTCACACATCTTTGATCTTTTTTATTATCTGAAATTGACAAATCTTCAGGAGGTCAAAATGTATATTATTCAGAAAAATCCCACCTTCAGTACAGCGGACCTTTATTTTATGAGAATCTTCACTTGAAACTTTGTAAGTCCATAAAGCCTGGTTCATATGTTGATTACGTATATTTGCACGGTCATATACATTAAAACTGTATACACATCCTTTAGCTAGGGTAAATGTGAGAATTAAGCACTTTAAATTTATTTTGGATTTTGTTTCTGTAAGCTCTGAGTCATACAGGAGTTTTCCCTTGCAGAAAAATGTACTTTGCTATCATCTGTACTGGGCTATTTTAGTGTTGAAGAGGTTTTGCATCTTTAATTTTGATATATCTCTCAGTGCCCTCAGTCAAAGATGTTCTTAGCAATTAGCCTCTCCCAGGTTATTCCTATGGAGCCAAACGGGGGTGAAGTTAGAAGCAACCAAGCTCTTTCACGTTTTCCCTATTTAAATATGGTTACGTGAAGAGTTACGCGATCCAAGTATAGTTACACAAAATTAAAAGCAGTAACATTGTCACTCCTAAAGAATTCTTAAGAAATTACTGTGTGGACGTTGAAGTACTCCTAAGGTGTTATAACGTCTTACAATATAGTACCCCTTTTTATTGGCTTAGAAAACTGACATGTTTAATTTTGTGTAACTAGACTTGGATCATGTAACTACTCACGTAACTGTATTTAAATATGGAAAACGTGGAAGAGCTTCGCTTCTAACTTAACCCCCGTTTGGGTCCATAGGATTATGCTAGGAGAGGCTAAATGCTAATAACATCTTTGGTCTTTTTGCATGACTAAGCGCGCACACAAAGACCAGACAAGTACACATCAACTCGTCTAAGCTGAGGTAAGAACATGTCTCAGTATGCAAAAACGGTGGCCTGTACCTTTAAAGGGGGGGTATTATGTAAAATCGACTTTTTCAAGCTTTATATCATGTTATTATGTCATTCCCTCATTAAACACATGCCTGGAGTGTTGCCTTGGCTCATTCACATATTTTTGAGTAATCAGTAAAAACTTAGACGGCAGCCATTTTAGGTGTAGCTATGCCTCAGTCCTCCTAGGAACGCCCCCACCTCCTGGAGACGCCTCTGGACCTTTTGTCACCAGCCAAGCCACCAACCACTGCTCCTCAGCTCAGCAGAGCCCCCTCCCCGCACAGTGTTGTTGTTTAAATGCCACAGCAGTGTGCTGAAGGGGGCGTGTCGGAAAGCTTCTTAAAGAGACAGAGGCCTATTTCAAGACGTTCAGTACAGCCATTTTGAGAGAGCAATTTTATTCAAGGCAGTTATTTTAATTTACTGCATATACAGACCAACAGAAGGTTACGTCATCATTGTAGTATGCTATAGACTGGTGCTATGTGATTGAAAAAATCATAATACCCCTCTTTAATACCTTATTAATACTTAACACGCAAGGTGTTCCCCTTTTTATATTACTCAACAATGCTTAAATGTAGCAACAATACTACTATACCAGGTATGTTTATGATGAGGCAACAAAGTTATAACACAAATCTCCGCATATAAAGCTCAAACATAGATTTTGGCAGATGTAAACCAAAAACCAAGAGAGGGGGGAGAGCGTGAAAACTCCACACAGATAGCTGCTACCAGGAATCAACCCGGGGACAAGACTGCAAACCACTGAGCCTCTGTATAATAAAACTGTTCTTGTGTCGAGGATGAAGAATATTTCAGCTCACCGTATTCAATGCACTCAAACGACACTGAAACATAGTCCTCCAAAAGCCCGGACGCAACAAAGCAGGAGGAAATTAGCGGCCAAAATGAGCGGACAGTACAAGAGTATCATCGAGCAAAGAGAAAACGTGCATTAGTCTAAAAATAAACAAGCCAAATAAATACAAATAACGACTCGTGAGGATGTGCCTTTTTGTGGGGGCAGGGTGAGAGAGTTGCAGAGTTGCGGGTGCGGGCGGGCGGGGATTGGCTCTGTCAGATCAAACCCCCTCCTGAGCATCAAAGACACCTGCAGAAGCACTGTCACCGCTGATAAAGACGACACTCTCCTCTGTCTCCCCTGGCCCACTTTAATTGCAAATATTTATAAGCAGCTTAGCACCACGGACAGTTGCTTTGCTCCTTTTTAACAGGGAAAAGGAGGGAAGACTGTCGGGTGCCTCCACAGCTGTTGCAGATGATAAAACGTTTACCGTATTTTTGTCATTTGCTTGCAGTTAAAAACACGCCCATACTCATCACATACTCACGTCCCACAGTGATTATTGAGAGTATGAGAATTGCTCCATTTGAAGTGGCATTGGAACGCCAAGATACAATATTCACAATTAAGACTTTAGAGATGTCCAGACAATTAATGTGTCGGTACTGTTTCATGCCAAAGAACAACAGATCACACCTCGCTTGTAAACATTATCAAAAATCAATGCTGGCGTTCTGTTGTACCATTGTATTTAATCTTGCAACAACAACTACATTTACTCATTGTCACCATCATGTTCATGCCATTTGTGATGACTAAGTGGGGGTAATATGACACTTTGAAGAACATCATTTTTAGCTTTAACTTTGAGTAAGGACAGTGGTTAGCACATAAGCCAAAAGGAACTTCTCTGAGCAAGTGTGTATGATAGTGTGACTCTAAATTAGCAAGTGAGTGTTTTCTTTCTTTCTTTCTTAATATGTCATGTAAACACAAATTCTGGCAATATTAGCAAAATTCATTATTATTATTTTTATTCTTTTTCGTATTATATATACTATTTTCCCTCCAAGATGCTGTCACATTAGTATGGTCAAACGTGGATGTTAAAGCTGGGGTACCTGATTTTTTTCAAACCTTTTATTGATTTGGCCCAAACTCATTTCTAGCTCTCACAATCCCTCCTGCATTGTTCAAACAAACAGTTTATATGCATGTTTCAAGGGTACAGCTTTGAGAGGTGGCAAAGTGAAGAAAGTAAATTTCACTGATTGAGATTCTACTTCTATCTTCTATCGCTCAATAAAAAACATTAGGTGAAGACCATACAACAAGGTCTGTTTTTTTAATTCTGTGCTTAAAACATACTTGAGAAATTGACTTTACAGCGACAAAAAGTCAGCTTTTAGATTGGGCACACATATACAGGTAAATCAAATTATCAAAGTAAATTAATACACAATAAGCTAATCCAACTGTATTTATAAAGCACTTTAGAAATAACATAGTTGATCAAATGCTATACACACAAATACAAACTACAAAATCACTTATAAGTGCAAGAAATAAGTAAAAGTCAACTCTCATCCTGAGTTATAGGAGATTTTTAAAAACAGTCAGTATGATGTTTAGTCATTTCAAAGTTTAGGAGCAGCCACAGAAAAGGCCCCTGTCAGTATTTTATTAGTCTTGGGGACCACAAGAAGAGCCTTATCTGCCAATCTCAGTAAGCAATAATGAGAAGAGACTGGACATTAGCTCCAATGAATTGCCATGGCAACGTCCTACAGAATATCACATTAAAACTATCTGTGGACAAACTACATTTACAGTTGCTCCCATTCCAAGCATAATAACAACACTAACCTTAAATGAGTGGGAGGTGAATTCAAAACTATTCTGGGAATATGCAGAAGAACAAACAACTAAGAGTGCCTCTTTTATTATGAACTGGCCAAATTCTAATCCCATCATACTGTTGAAATTCCACCACTTCTACAGTAACCTTTATCCCCAGTTGGGTTTTTACTTTCTGTTTGAAGTCCTGTGTGTACGGACATAACAGAATCCACTTTAGGCTACAGCCATTTGAGCGAAAAGTTGAAGGTTTCTAATGAGAGCGAGCAGCAAAAAGACACACTTAGCGCTCCCTCCTCCCTCCTCCTAACCTCTATGGCACATTTTAATCCAAGAGAGAAGTCACCTTGTATGAGGGGAATGTAAAAAAGGGGAGATGGATAGGAGGGATACAGAAGCAAAAGCCCCGCTATTTTTCTCTTCTTTTTTTTTTCTTTTTTTATGTTTTGGGTGCACTTTAGAACAATCTTCAGAAAGCAAAAATGTGTTGTTTTGGAGCGGCGTGACAGGGGTTGAAGACAGTGACAGGAAACATTGGTGTTATTCACTTTCCCCTACCTCCTATCACAAAGCACTTCGTCTAACTATGCTGGAAAACTTTGGGGGGAAGACTTTCTCAGAATATCAATAGTTTCCAAGCCTCTAATTCCCAGGTTGGTAAAAAAAAAAAAAAAAAAAAGAAGAAAAAAAAAAAACGGCTTCGCTATCAACCTAATTTGAGCGCAGAACAGAGACAGGAAAGCCCATAGTGGAGAAGGTGGCTGAACAGGGACACTCTATTCTGGTCCTAGACTTTTGTTTTTGTTTAGAGGTGGGTAGTAATCACATTTGGCCTCGTTAGTACCTCCCCTTGACTCGGCGCCGGTCATCAAGGTAATGTATGTTGGCCCCTTCGTTTTGGCGAAAATGGATTTGCGCTGCATTAGCTGATGAGGAAGCTAAATTACATTATGTGCCTCCAATGTGAGCTTAATGTCAGTGCTCCGCGGATGCATCGGTTTGTTAGCACGGGACGCTTCGGCGCACTGTCTCACATCAGAAAAGAAAACAGTTCGAATGCGTCTCCTCCAAGTTCAAGTGCTTCAAAGTCTCATTGATCAAGATTTTTAACTTCAAAGTTACCTCAAGTTGAACTATAAGATATGACGATGCATTTTACTATTGCTTATGAAGAGCTGAATACTGTCAAATAGGAATGACCATGCACTATATTTTATTCACAGATATCTTGAATCTGCACTTTGACAATAGCAGAACAACAGTATAAAATGCATTAAACACTGCACACAATACCATTTTATTGACCTTTTTATTATTATTCATACTTTTCCAAAGCCTTCTGACATCTAGCGATTCAGATAGGGTTTCTGCATGCCCTTCCTGATGCCACATGGTTCATTTATTCAGGCTGGGGACTAGTATGAAGTGGCTTGTAATCTTTGCAAACAATTCCGATCTTAAAAGGCGCCGCCTATCTGAAAGTGTTTTGTTATGTCAATATTTGACTGTCTAATGGAGTGTGTAATACAAACCGCACTTGTGTATTGTTCCATTATGATACAATTACATCTTACCTTTGATAAACCCACTCGCTCACTGCCTGCAGCTGTGCTTCTGTGTGCCTATCAAACATAGTCCTCTTTACAGTTGGCAGAGCAAGCCTGTTAGATAAAGAGAGAAAATATTTGCAAATATTTGGAAATCTGGCTAACAGCAGCAACTAATGCCCTTTGTTACTGCTGCCTGACATTTATTAAGACACTGATTGGTGGCCCATCTGTCTGAGTCGAATGTGCAGCCTAATTGTAGGTTAAGCAGGCAAAACTATTCTAATGATTCACTTCAATAAGCCAAAATACATTATTTGCAGTGTACACATACTGTATATTTTGTTTTTGTTTTTAATCTTTATCTACTGCATTAAGAACTGTCTATACATTGCTGTCTATACATTGCTCTTAATTGTTTCTCTTACATCAGTAATATTGCTGTGCATTAACCTGTGTGCTTACTACTTTGACAGCATTTTGTTTTAGCACTTGAATATATGTATGTGACTGTAGGTAAAATTGTGGGGAAACTGCAACCAGTCCATACTGTTTTGTGTTTCCCATCTGGCCTCTGTATCAAAGTGACGTGTGAATGGGGATGGGACGATAAACAATAATATCGTTAATCGTGATAAAAAATGCGGCAATTAATCGATCACCACAAGTATCGTGCTAGAAGATAATCTCTAAATCCATCAGACAGCCAGTGTCTGTAACCTTACTGGGAGTGGGTACGTCTCCATGGAGATGTGACTAAAGTCAGCAGTATTTAAGACTTCAGTAGGATGTGGTCCTCATCCAAATCCATTCTTTGATTACCCACTGCAGAAATAGCATTTTCTGTATCGAGCTGCTTATTAGCTGCATGTTTTGTATACGCAGTGTGCCTTTAAATACTTACTTTATGTCTCACTCAATATGACATTTACAGCAGATAATGAAGAGGAATATTTATAATTGCCCAATCCCCATCATTTCTGCAGTTTCATTCAGTGATTTTTTAAAACCATAGGCGAATATCGTGATAATATCGTTAATCATAATTATTTTGGCCAAGATAATCGTGACCCCAAATTTCATTATCGTCCATCCCTACGTGTAAGGGGTGGATGGACGCTCCATCCGTGTAGGCACGGATTGGGAGCCACTCTTCCATCAGTCTCGCTACAGTACAAGTAGTTTCTACCACTTGTACGGAAGAGAATAAATCATCTACAACTTTGAGTGACCAATAAACTGTGATTATTATCATCGCCTTTTTCCATCATCACCACCACCATTGAAACGGAATTGGAAAGTTACTTGGATTACACGTTATGGCCTGTACTGTAAAGCATGAGGTTCTGGGCATCAGAAGAACCGGGCACTGGCTGAATTGATTTATATGGGGACAAATATTACTTCCATCATAAGAAGTGTGATTTATTTTTATTTTTATGGTTAGACAGCAGTGGGGTGTAAAAGAAACAGCTCGCATACTGATAAATCTATTGCAAGACATGTCACAACACATGTGCATGACACTCCTGATGAGGGCTGCAGGAAGCATAGTTGAAAAGCAAGTACACACAAGGTATTTCAAAACAGTCTTTTAAAAATCAGTTATATTGTGCTGCTTTCTGAGCTTTCTTCTTCTTCTTCTTCTTGGAGTTACATCAGCCAAAAGGTAAAGGCAGTGTACACGTAGCTGCAAAGCCCACTGTTGTTCTCTTCTTTATGGCACCAGTTGAAGCTATTTTGCAAAGAACAATGACAGTGTCCTTTTAGCCAGCTGCTAACACACATGGGTCTATTCCTAATTACAACCAATACACAATCCTTGGCACATGCACTACTATACTTCAGAAACACTACTTTAAACTCTATATAACTACTAGCCCTTCCACTCAAACTCCCAAGAGAGAATGATGACTGTGTACTATATTGGGTCTGCTGCAGAGTAAACAGCTGTGAGGGGCAAAGGTAATTCTAGCTGAAAATGATACATGTTGCCTTGGGTTCTGGCACATTTTTCCAATGGCACATGGGAAGAAAACACATTGTTATTCACCGGTAGACCCGTGGTAAACAAGTGTATGGGGTCCAACAACAGATGTCAGTCGCTTAACACACTGTCCCCTCAGCATACGCGCACAATAAGGGAGTACATGTACGTAACCTTTGGCTAAAGCCATAAACAGCATCCACAATGTTTCCATTGGTGTGTTGTTCCTGGACAGTGCCCTGCAGTAGAAAGTAGAAAATCCATTTCAACTGTAAAGCCAGCAAAAAAATTTAAAATGGGTCATTACCCTGGTCAAATAAGCTTAAAAACTGGTGTCATGCTGAGAAGACAAGAATGTAACTCAAATATGAATTAAATATAGACATGACAAACTATCAGCAGTGTTTGACTTTTAGAGCTTTTAGGTTACACTTGTTCCCTCATCAAAAACATACTGGGAGTTATGGTTTGAGCCACTTCAGACTGTTTGAATAATCTGTTTATTTTCCCCCAGTGACGCAGTGGTTTCTGGTTGACCCGAGCTCCCCCACGGCTCTATGTAACCAGGAAGAGCTTTTATAATGACGCTTATCCGTCCATCGCCCAGCACCATAAAAACATCCGCTGAAGCTTCACAACTTCACAGAAACTATTCCATACCTGTCCTGACAGTGTGCTGCATTGTTTTTATTGGGGTGTGAAGGGGTGCGAGGGGAGGGGTGCGAAGGACAGATTGCTTGTTTAACCAGGAAGAAAGGCTAAGCTAAGTTTTATATTTATAAACATGTTCTAATGCTTATTATTTTTAGTTCTGTCAAATGTTAAAGCGGCCCTCGGCTATGTCTTTTTGATGTTCTTTGTCAGCAGGTGGAGTAGTGAACCATGCTCTGCTCCCCTCCCCTCACCCACTCCCCTCACTCCTCTCCCCTCACCCTCTCCCCTCACTCCTCTCCCCAGATTCAATGAGATACGGAAATCTCATTAATCTTGTGGGCAACACATTTATCAGCAGAATAAATAGGAGTAAACGCATTGAGACATACAGTATGTATTTGCTAAACTGCAACTTTCATGTATTTTTTTTTATATTTTTTTGTTGGCGTTTTGAACGTAACTAAGTTTACAGTAGATAAAATGGCATTTTTTACAGTACATAAAATACAGTAGATAAAATACCATTTTACCAGTAGATAGATAGATAGATAGATAGATACGGACAGACAGACAGACAGACAGATAGATTTTTTCCCTGCAACTCTTGAACGACTCACAGCCTCCCGGCGCCCGCTTTGTAATGAGCTGACAGCTCCCTGTAGTTTGGCCCAGCCAACTCTTCGAAGTATGCGACCATTCCTTCACGCACTGTCTTTTGTTTTCTTTGGCACTGACTCTGCAATGGAATTATTATTTTTTTAATTATTATTAGTAGTAGTATAGTAGTAGTATAGTAGTAGTAGTAGTAGTAGTAGTAGTATTACATGGCTGGCGTTCAGTGGCGTCTCTAGCATGAAAAGTTGAGTGGGGCACAAGAGTGAGCACTTGGCTGAGCCTTTGGATTATGTATAAATGTTTAAAACGACATTTTCTTGGTAACCTAATTGGTCTTCATTGAATATTATTCTTGATCAAATATTATTTATAGATTATTACTCTATAAAGAAGACCAATTTATTCACAATTATTTTGAGCCAGCATGTACTCTAATGATTTAGAGTACATCAATATTGACTACTGCATGTTATCATATTAAACCTCATTGATGCTTTTTGATCAAAAAATATACAGTCTGTCAGTGAGTCTATTTCTACTGAGCTGCTGGATGCTCAACCATGCAGCTAAACTTTGTCAACCACTGGACTACTGAACACAGTTCAATAGTGGAAGCAGAACATACAACACATTATAGGTGCCTAGACAGACGAGAAGTACAGAATCTAAAAATCTCAATTGGCTACTTAAAGGGACTATACAGAGTTTTAAAATGTTAAAATGATGTATTTTCCTGATGAATGTGAGTGTGTTTGAAGTGCGCATGGGGACGACGGAGGGAAATTAGCCAAAGGCTACAAGCCGGTGTGGCTTGTTCATTCACTTGCACTGTCCCTAACAAATAAACCAATAAATAAAATAAAAAGTAAAAAAATGGCCAACTTGCATCAAGTTCCTTTAAGAAAATATAAATATAGATCATCTGTTTGTTTGTTTTTATAGTAAATGACTTGTGGCACAAATGACTGCTTGGTCCTTTTTTAAACAGGGCTGGGCACCTGAACCTTTGACCTGAGGGGAGCACCGCAAACTAAACAAAGGATGTTTTGAGTCTGATCATATTTGAGCTGATTTATCCAGAGCTTGAGCAAAATAAATGTCCTGCAGATCCTTCAGAGGAACACCTGGGAATTTGCTTGTGACTGTACTTATTTTTTCTAAGACCGTTCGTTTGCACCTCAGTTATGGCCCCGTACCAACATCCATCCATCCATCCATCCATCCATTTTCTTCCGCTTTATCCGAGGCCAGGTCGCGGAGGCAGCAGTCTAAGCAGAGATGCCCAGACTTCCCGATCCACGCACACCTCCAGCTGTTCTGGGGGACCCTGAGGTGCACCAGGCCAGCTCGGAGACATAGTCCCACCAGCGTGTCTGGGCCTTCCACAAGGCCTCCTCCCAATAGGACATGCCTGGAACACCTCCCGAGGGAGGCGGCCAGGAGGCATCCGGAACAGATGCCCTAGCCACCTCAGCTGGCTCCTTTCGACTCCTCCCGGGTAACTGAGCTCCTCACCCGATCTCGAAGGGTGCGCCCAGCCACCTGCGAAGGAAACTCATTTCGGCCGCTTGTATCCGCGATCTTGTCCTTTCGGTCATTACCCAAATCTCATGACCATAGGTGAGGGTGGGAACGTAGATCGATCGGGAAATCGAGAGCTTTGCCCCCGACTCAGCTCCCTCTTCACCACAACAGTCCGATACAGCGACCGCATCATTGCTGACGCTGCACCGATCTATTGATCTCACGCTCCATCCGTCCCTCACACGTGAACACGACCCCGAGATACTTAAACTCCTCCACTTGAGGCAATGACTCCCCACCGACCTGAAGAGGGAAGCCACCTTTTTCCGGTGGAGGACCATGGCCTCGGATTTGGAGGTGCTGATCCTCATCCCGGCTGCTTCACACTCGTCTGCAAACCGCCCCAGTGCGCACTGAAGGTCCTGATTTGATGAAGCCAACAGAACAACAACATTGTCTGCAAACAGCAGAGATGAGATCCTGAGGTTCCCAAACAGACCAACGTACCAACAGACAAAACGAAAAGTCAGAGCACTCTCCACAAAAGTATTGTAAAATATTTTCAACATTGTTTTGTACACATGAAAGGACACCAGTTTCTTCAAAAATATAAATAAGGCGTGTTAGTACATACAGTAGTTGGCCACTTGTGGTTTTATTCACATCTTCCCTCCTAGCCATGACCTGAATGAATACAGCTCTCAATTGAAGAATTACTTTTGCCCTGTCTTGAGTATGGTGGGAAAAAGTAAGTCTAAATGGGAGCAATATCGGACAAAGGAGATGATCTGGCCAAAGGATCTGATGATTCAACTCATCTGGGGCCAGCGGGCGAGGGCCACTACAGCCCACAAGAGAACCAGACGATTGCCTTTAAGTTCTAATCACAAGGCCAGTTCTATTGATTTCCTTTCCTTACTTTCACAGCACAAGTCTCATCCACTTCCATTCTGCTGCTTTGTAAAGGATTTTGTCTGCAACTATCTGAGAGTAAATTTTCAACCAGTGTTACTCATCTGTAGTTTCTGATATTATATAACTGCACAAAGACTTTCAACAAGTTTTTCATGGCCTAGTAAAGAGCTTTAATGGGATTATTAAGAGCTTATGTCAATGTTTGTACGATGATGTCTTAGCACCAGGCTTACACTTATTCAATACCTATTCAATCACAGCAAGGCAGTCCCAGTTCAATTCCCAATGTAGGCCTTTCTGTGTGGAGTTTACATGTCCCCGCCAGGTCCAGATGGGTTTTCTCTGGGTGTTGTGATTGCTTTATCCACCAACTGGATAATTCTGATCATAAGCATAGATCAGGATTTGGTAACTGGTCTCCGCTACTGTCCACAGTTTTTCATATTGCCCCAGAGGCTTCAAAGGATGGATCCATTGAGGCGAAAGATTTTATCATGTGGACAATAAAGATTCCCTTAACCATATAAATACGTTCCATTTTGAACAGACTAACATGCATTTAAAATGTTATTTCTATATTTGTTTCATAGAATAGTCAAAATATTGCAAATACTGTATACTGTACATGGCCATTGCATAGGCATAATGCATGTTTTAAGCCTGCAAAATCTATGGAGTGGCATGATGGCAAAGTGGCTGCCACTCTTACCTCACAACAGTAGTTTCCAGACCAGGTGGAGAGTTTGTGTGTAGTATTTTTTATTCTGTCCATGTCTTCAGATACTCCTGTTTGCCTTATTTCGAAAAACGTGAAGGATATGGGTTGCCTCTTGGGATAATCTCAGTTGGACTTCCTGATTACAAATGTAGATAATGTATTGTTGTTCATAATGCCAAAAAAAGTCTCTTTTTTTTTTTTTTTTTTGGAAAGCTGCTTTAGTCATATCCAACTGACTGAAGGACAACTTCATCCACCAGGTTATTGTGAAGCTGAAATCCAGCCATTCCTCTCTCTACCGCCCCCTACTGCTTATGGATTTAAGATGTTGCTCACTACATAGTGTCAACTTTCTTTGCTCCAGGGTTTGACAGTAACCTAGTTTATAATAATAATAATAATAATAATAATAATAATAATATTTATTATTACTCATGTAAACATGAAATTGAACCCACACTTGAAGCCTATAATGTCTGCTTGTGTTGTACATTTTATACATCAGTGATTGTGGTTTTGCACAGATGGGAGAATTTGACACTTTTTTTCTTATAGCTGACTGATAGAGTGGTAATGCATCATTTGGCAGCGCACAAATCATGTATCTCCATCACATTTTCTGCTTCACCAAATCACACAGAATGATCACAGCGAAGATTTGCGGGAAATAGGCCACACCAGCCGCACATCCTGATAACCAGCAACTATTCCATCAATAACATCTAAATGTATGTGACACTTCTATTACTGACAGTTTTGGCCTTTATGGAGAGCTCTGTGTTAAGAGAAAGGTTACAGTACATAGCAAGAATTGTGTTCAAAATGGAAACCTGTCATGAATAGTACAGTATGCAAATATTTAAATTTGACAAAATTCATAAGCACTTATTTTATGGAATCTCTGATATCTGTCTCGGCTTAACATCAAAGAACTATGTTGATAAAATGCAAAAAGTTGAATTCTGCATCATAATATTGATTTTCAGAGTTAGACTTGAGCATAAATAAAATTCAAGTTTGAAGCGACGACTTAAAATGTTTTTCCATTAGCGGGGAAACAATGTCACCGTCAGACAAAAGCCGCTTCATTCTTTGGCTCTGTAAACTTCTCCGGCTGGCTATTGTTAAGCAAACACAATTCATCAGTGGAGCTCCAAACGGCTGCATGCTGAGAGCAGTGAGTGATAAAATAATGAACTCCTCAGTGTAGCGCCACTGAAAGACACGATTCATCATTTCGGTGATCCTGCTATATTTCTCTTTACAGGCCCGCTGGGGAGAGTTTGTCCTCACATTATAATTAGCAACAAGGCTCCCTCTGTCTGCGAGCCAGCCAGCAAGGGCACACCAGGAGGCTTGTATCAGTATGTCTCATGTGCAGTGGTGGTACCCGGTGACTGACAAGCCATTTCAACCGTCTCCGCACTCCCGTACAGCGCTGACTTATGGAGCCAAGCGCATCAGCTTAACCTCTGAATATTCTCAAGGACTGCTAAAACTTACTCAAAGTAGAGGACATTTACAAGAGCTTAATACAGTGAAGCAAGCCTGGATGTACAGCGGTGCAAAAGGGTGTATTGCAACGTCATTTTGACATACTTCTTAGATTCAGTTACATCACAATGTACTTTAATGGCGAGAATCTCTCTTTGCACCCTTCTCAAGGGGGGCAATTCCTTTTGCTATACAAAAAAAAAATACTGTTCTTAATTTTCTATCATCATGTTACAATGTGGGCCTCAAGACGACCAGCCATTGTCAGGGTAATGAGGATTCATGAAAAAACAAGTTTTATAAAAGAAACAAGGGGCTTTAAAAAGGTAGAAATACAAATCGGAGTGCATTAGACTTACACTTTCCCTTCAAGGCCAAGCCACGAAGTTAAACCAGATACGGACTGAGCTCTGGGCTCATATTGTGCATGACACTGACTTTCAAAGATAAACAACCACACACACATAACCCCTCTCCAACCACGCCCCTGTCGTTCTGCATCTGCCTCAAGACGTTTCAATGGCCGGTAGTCCTTCCAGCACCTGACTTGGTGTACTGTCATTTCCCATGTCTTGATGTTTTTTTATATATGTGCTTTGCCTTAACTAAACCTGATTGTAATTTCGCATTATCTTCTTTTGTAAGGCGCATTGAGTTGCCTTGTGTACAAAATGCGCGGTATAGTTAAACATGCCTTGCCTTGCCATTAGCAGAAGAAAAATTGACCACAGTTAACAGGGTGACTCGACACTGTGTGAATGAAATTTAACATGACTAAGGGCGCAAAGAATTTGATTTTTGCTCGATATGTCTCTTTTTTAAAGTGTGCCAAATGTCAACTTCTTGTCTATAGCGTTGTCAAACAAAAGCACTGTCCTATACGCCTGCCATTTTGGAAGATGGAGCACTCCGATAATCACTCACAAAGTTAGAAATAAAAATGTTAGGAGTGATTGAAATAGAACACTTTGCCCTTTTCGATGATGAATGAGGTGGAATGATTCACATAAAAAAGTATCCTCGCTTCCAATTCGCACTGACACATTTGCAGATGTGTTACTATTAATGCAACCACACCTTTAGAGGCACGGCTTCTCCACTGTAGATTCCCTATACGCTGTTATCCCGGAGCTTCTGTAATGAAAACAAATACGGCGGCGGGGTAATGAGAAAGCACTGGGTGTAAGTGATGGATCGGCTCGGTTCTGCAAATGTAGAACAGCTCTTACCTTCGCATGTGAAGGTTATAAAGAACAACAAGATTAAGGAAGTGTCAGTCGCTGGCTTTAAATGGCCACGGAAAAATTGAAATTTACGCTAGAAGACGATGCTCAACAATGGAGCAGTGATGTTGTTTGAAGGCGAATCTTAAGGAACCAAGAGTTGTTCGAAAAACTGCCTCTTCATTGTATTTATTCGTCTAAAAGCCCTATAACTGTGTTTCTCTAGAAGTGGTATATAATGTGTTTTGTCTGCTTGTAGATTGCGTAATTCAGTAAAAGATCTCTGTCCGTTGTGCATATTGTGAAGGATTTCTTTATGAATTGTGAACCTGCAGAACATTGTCACATTACTGTGACAGTACATGCTTAGAAACTCAGCCCTGTGAAGAATTAGGTTAGAAGGGTGTTAAGAATGAGTTACAATCACAACTAACAATTTAAAATGAATACGCACCCTGTTTCATTGTTCTAAACAAAGGCTTTTAAAGAGGGCCCTTTACTTGTTGAGTAAAAGCCATTATGCCTCCTTGCTGTTTTTTATTTATTTATTTGCAAACATTAAAAAGAGACCACAACACTACATCTTCAGTATGTTGTGGACTCATATCACCTGTGATCCTGAAGGTCGTGAAATGTGTTACTACGGAGTTCTCACCTCCGCAATCGGCTAAAACTGAAGTTAAACACAAGGGGGGGAAAATGGTACAGGAAGCTGGTCCGATAACTAAAATGATCAGAGGAATAATCGCTCAGAGGCTCATGTTTTAATTAAAGTCATCCAAGCTTACAGCAATACCCTTTGAAATTACTGCATGTACATAAACGTTGAGACATAATAAACCAAAAAAAAAAAAAACAGTTAACTGCGACACCAATCATTCTTCACAGAGCAAAAAACTTTCACTTGTGTTGCCTTTTGCTTTGCTATCATGCTATTTCCTGTTTTTATTCTCCTCACATCTGTGTCAAATTGCATAAAGAATAGAAAGATAAAGAGAGTAATGTAAATTAGAAAATAAGAAATAGAAATGTTAGTATCCTGCAATTACATTAAAGAGACGTTCTAATGAATCAATTCGGTCACAAAAGGCATCACTACAACGGAGAGAGAAAGCCCAGACAGACATCGGTGGGACGTTTAGTGGCCAGACGACACAATGATGATGGATGAGAGAGAGAGAGAGTAGAGAAAGGGAGTGGAGGGAGACTGCAATTGTACTGTTCTTGACACCTCGGCACAAAAACACCTCGGCATGCTGTCAATCATGCCGAGCCTGGGCTTGATTGATTCGCTCCTCTTTTTCAATCAGCGTTTCAACTTGGCGCCCCTCGATTTCTTCTCAATTGCGCCCTCAATGCCAGGGTTTTGGGTGCGGTCCCTCACGCTGTCCTGCGGCAGAGTTAACGCCAGGATCAGATAAGACTGTAGCGTGTGACAGATAGCGCAACGATCATCTCACGCAGATATTGTTGGTGGCCATGTGAAATATTGTCATGGCTTTGCAAACACCCACAAGCCTTGAAGATTGCGAGAACACAGGGTGATGGGTATATTTTGAGAGAATTAAATAAAATGCAGGATTTTGCATAAATGCACCTTTTGCTTGTTTCAGAGAGATCTGAACTTATTAATACTTTTGGCAGCGGGGGCATTTTGGATAGGTTAAAAGAAAGAAATGTCAAAGCTTCTAAAGCTGCTAATTCTCATGTCAATGCTTTAAATTGATGGAAAGATGTCATCAAATTGCATCTTTCGTTCTTTTTTGATATTTTATAACTGAGCATCAAACTGTGAAAGAAGTGGTTGACTTTATACTTCTTGTAAATGTGCAAAAGTTATGTAGGACAAAATAAATCCTATCAAAATCAACCTGAATGTATCAACTTTTTCCTTGCCTTACAAGTTCTTTGAGGACTCAATGAACAGTTTACAATGCAACTCAACAAAGAATGAATGTCGAAGACGTTTGACGTTCAATGTTTGAATGTAGCCTTTTTGCCAGACAACTAAAGTATATAATTCTATAGTACTATCTACAAATGTACAGTATGTGTACAAAGTGGCAAAGCTGAACCAAAAAAGTCCCAATGGGAGCCTGCATTTCTTTTTCAGGGCAGTTATAGCCCCATGTAAGAACTCTATTGTACTTGTGTTAGTGAGTAAACAAGTGTATGCAAACTCAACACAAAAAGGGCCCCCCTGGTCAGTAATCAAACCCATACTGTACCTTTTTGTTGTGAGGCCATAGCAGAAATAACTGCACCACTGTGCCCAAAGCTGGGGACCTGACTTTACTTTCTGGCAGAATGATGTGCGGGACAGAATGTAAGAGCCAGAAACAAGCAGCTGCTAACAGTTTAAGCTCAACTGACTCCTCCATTCACGAAAAAGAAAAAAAAAGAAAGAAAAAGACAGGCACCTGCTGCTTAAAATGAAAGTTTACCACCTGATATGTAGACGCGGGATGGGTAAAGATGTCACTTCTTTCGGTGCTCCTTTGTGACTTCGTGTTTGAATGTGTGCATTTGGATACAGCACTCCTCCAGCACACACTTGTGGTATATTTGGATTTGTACATCTGTGCATTCCCACTTACGCTTTTATACACTGCAGCTATTTTTGAAAATATGCTAATAAAAGCAGCAGATGTTTCTGAACACCTGCATTGACGCCACATGCGAACACAAAGCAGGATACACTTATAAATCAGCGAAGGAAAGCCAATGAGTGCATAACCTTTGGTACGCCATCTAAAAGGTTAACAAGCAGAAAATAAAGCCCGGGGCGAACCTACTCAACCTATTTACAAAGATAAGGTGTGGGTCGTACGGCACACTCTGGTGCATATGGAGATAAGCCTGCACAACTGCCGTCGATCTTTCTCTACACATTTAATCTTGTCTCCCAGCGGTGTTTCTATATTTTCGAAGGAAGAACCGCCTTTAGTCTCTGCTGTGTTATCATATCATTGGGATTTATGCAGATGACAGTTTTTATTGCCTCTGTGGGACTCACCGCGCGCGCATCAACTATTACATTCTTTCACTGCTGACTCAGACTCTGGACACAATCCCTATGGTTGAAAAAAGAGTGGACAGTGTGGGTGTGGTCAAAGACACAATCCATTGATTTTTACATGTAGATAAATGAATAGATCATGCTTTTTTTTTTCTCCTTGCTTTTTTTTTTTTTTTATCACCAACAAACCTCAATTCCCCCCAGCATCTGCAGAAGCCAAGGCCCAATCAAATAGCCACCAATCGTTGGGGCTTTTTTAGTGAAATAGTGGACCAAGTGGGAGAAGGTTTCATATTAATCAGAGAGACAAATGGGAGCGGGCACAAGGGAGGCGTCTGGGGAGAAGAATTCTGCAGTTATAAAGAAGGAACGGGAGGAGAAGCCAGCAGAAAATAAGGAACAAAGAGGAGTAAATATGAAATAAGTGCGCGGCGCGTGACAGGCTCAGGTTTAAACATAAAGGACGACCTCCCACGTGAGAAGCTGCTGGCGCTGCATAGAACCAAGTGATGAATGTAGGGAAAGCCGTGCATAGATTTGGACCTGGGGGGAAGCAGGAGACAGGTTTGTAAAGGAAATATTAAACAAAAAGGGCTCTTTGTGTTAGTCAGTCGTTTGTCATGTTTAACCTTTTATTTGGATGCTATGCTGATGTATTTTTTCTAAGATCTGTGTACTACGCTGAGAAACAATGGCATAGAGTAAATAGCCAAGTATCCCAAAGCAGAGTTTTCGTAATCAAAAACTAAAAGATGCCAACTGGCCACACATGAATGGGGTCTTATTGTCGAATTCAATACTTCACCCGCAGTGCCACTGTGGCCATCCCGCGTGAGCAGTGGGGCAGTCACAGTGCAGAGTTCAGGCACCCGTGGTCAGCCCGATGTCTTTACATATCAGTGTTATGTTGTTGCCCACCTGTGTAGCTTAGTGTGTGCCACAGTTTATTCCTCAGGGTTTTGGCACGGGTTAGGATTAGGGTTGTGATTGGAAGACTGATGTTGGATCTGTGGAAGGATGTTGAGAAGATTAGGGTGGGAATGTGGGTCTGGGGTTGTATAGTTGTATAGTATAGGGCTGGACCATATGGCAAAAAAAATGTATCACGATTTTTGATCATTTTTTTATTTTTTATTTTTTTTCACACACAAAAATGAGTGCATGCAGCTGATTCATGAGCTTAGACACATGTTTTACACAAACCACAGCTCTAACAAAAACGTTTTCCTCCAGTTCGATTTAACTCATTGACACTGACAATAATTTTCCAATGTCTCGTCCAAACTCCAAAACTACACTAGGAGCTGGTTCTGCCAAAGAAATGGCTGTGAAGATTATAAAGACTCATGATGGTTATTGAGAGTGACCAACGTAGAGACTGCGATTTTTGATTAAATTACTACTACACAGCCCAAGAATAGCGGAAAACACATTGTTCCCAGTACTGCTGTTCCGCAAAAAACCAAGGTGTGGGTAATGGTAGGACTGTATCATTTTGGGACTGCTCAAAATGCGGGATACCTAGGTTCCCCGGGAAAGCGGGGAACATAAGTACCTGAGTATATGGGAACTGCAAGTAAGCACCCTGGGCACCCATCAGTGCATGCATCTTCTTTAGATTGACCAGAACATAATGTAATGCATAAGTTTAGATAAATAATGCAATGTTTATACAGTTCAATCCCCGATTTACATTACCCCACTGAGGCTATTGAAAAAATAACACTGACCCGGAAATTATGAAACTTTTTCGGCCATTTCTCCTTGCTAAAATTGGATAGCTTCGCATGTTACAGAAGACATCCATCCATCACTGAGCATCACCACCTGCACTCCCCTCTCTCTCCTCCACCTGCACCGGCACCCCCCCCCACTGAACCAATTATCTTTCCCAGTGTGCGTCCCCCTCCGGTTCTTGACCGTGTTGCTTTTTAGCGTTTACCAGGAATACGAAATTCATGATGTAGATTACATTGCTGATTACAGAAATGCCTTCTTCCTTTGGCAACGTGAGCGCGAGGTAAGATGTAATCGGAGCCGAGAGTGGCAAAGGGGCCTCTTATTTAGTTTGTGCGGCGAGATAGCGACAGGGAAATGAAAAAGGCTTGCTCATTTCCTGTCGGACACTATGAGATTTCGAACACAAAATGTTGCCTGGGTGATACATATCGCTCAACTTGTGCGCACAAATCAACACCAAATAGCGTATTTTTTTTATTATTATTTTTTTCACTTTTGCGCCATTTCATGACAAAAGTGGCGAAAACTTTGAATGGGATTTGAAAACGCCATTATGCAAGAAGCAATGGATTACATAATTTCCTTTGGGCTCTCAGCAAAAAGGGTCACTCTGATAGCCAATACGTGCACATATAATTGGGAAATACTGGATATTATTTTCTGTCTGCAGTAGATACGGGTCTAATAAATATTGTTTACAACAGTTGATAGATTATTAAAAAATGAAAGTAAATTCTAGGCCTCATGTTTCTCTGCATTGAAGTTGTAAAAGAGCCATTCAGGAACCAAAAGGATGAGTGGCTTTCGAGGAGACTGCATTATGTTACAAGTCCCCTGTTCCCCATTTGGGACAGCCTGAGACACGTGTAGATTGTCCCGGGCCCGTAGTGAGCCGCAGGGGGACAGGACAGGAGATTATAGCCCCAGATTCAAACCCTGTCCTGCAAACACAAACACACACCAGTGTTAATTTAAACCAGAGTCCCGAGAGGGGAAGCCGTCTCAGGGCTATTTTATCAACTGTTACAGCGCTATTGTGCAGTAAATCAAGGCTCAAGGACGCAAGCATCCTGGCCGTTTGGTGCCATCCCCAAGCCCGGCTAAATGCAGTGTTTTATGTCAGGAAAAAAAAGAAATACAGCAAAAAAGCACAGACAAAGAAGCAATAAATAAGACTTCAACTTTGTGATGTTGAAACCAAATAAACAATGCACAAATGGTAAGTGAGACAATCTTCTGAAGTATCGTCTTGGTACACAGTGTATGTACTGTATATGTTTATTTGGGAACAGCTACAAGATCTAGTGACGGGCTGTCATGCTCTTTTCTTTTTTTATATATTTCTTGCTTTTGGCTCAACTCCTTGTTAAGAGCCAGCTCTTATGGATCGCAAAAGGCTCTATGTATTTTTACTGTCAGTCGTTTACCTCAGGATTGTGTGAATAATTAGTTGGTAAATGCTATTTTCCCCTCATTTCTCTCATCAATATAATAACTAAAACATTCTTGAGTATATCTTTCTCAACCAGACTGTACAACAACCAAACGCACTTTACAAGGCAAGGCAACTTTATTTATACCGCGCATTTCGTACACAAGGTAGCGGTTTAATTATATGAACGATTATTACTATTCGTTTTTGTTCTGCTTTTACATGAAGTTTTAGAATGACAGGAGCTACGTTTAATTGTTTGCTGACTCTGGAGTCCATATTAATGCAGAGATGAGTTTGGAAAAGTGATTTGCGTTGTGGTTTGTTTGCACACTGCACCCTTTACGCACTGCACTGTATTTTCTGCCTGGCTAATACATGAAGTCTCACTCCGTAACAGTTTGCCTTAGAGTTTCTTGTGGCTGTGTTGGAAGTGGTTTCGGAGTTGTGTTGTGAGTGTAATTCAATCCAGTGATGGGCCGTGTCTTCTTTATTACCACAGTGAATTACCTGCTCTCGCCCTTTCCTCCAACATTCAATCAGCTCTGCTGTATAGGTGTTATCTCACAGAGGCACAATAGAACTACGGACACTCATCGGATGTGTGCCCGTGTACCACCAGGAGCACATTATGTACTCCGGCACACTCAAAAGCATTCAAATGTATTCAAGCAAGTGTGATTTTGAACAAATCTACGATAGAATGCAAAGGGTTGTGTGAGGTGGACTAGTCGCTGCTCTGCTGTAAACAATCGTTTTGGTTTCTTGTAAATTGTCCATATACTTATTGGAGATTTTCACATGACTCCTGAAACTATTCTGTCATATTAGTAATTCGGCCATTCCACCTTCTCCTTGCTCTGCCCGATCCCATCAGATCTTGGAAGGTAAGCAGGGTAGGGCCTGGTTGGTGTTTGGATGGGTGAATGTAGTGTGTGTGTGTGTGTGAGTGGATGATGGCGCAGATTGGCAGCCTTGCTTCTGTCGGTCTACCCAGCAGTTGGGTGGTTACATACAGAGCTAACCATCACTGAGTATGTGTGAATGAATAATGCACAAAAAATTGTAAAGCAACTTTGAGCATCTGGAAAAGCGCTACATGAGTCTAATGCATTATTTTTGTTATTATTATTGTAATTAATGTTGGCCTGTTTAAGCACAGCCGAGATACTCTATCCAGAAATGTAAAACAATGAGATCACTGACCACTCTGACAGTTTTGTTACTGACAACTCTTCCGTTCATTGTCTAATATACAGTATTATTAAATTAGGCTTCATGCTTCACAGACGTATATCTTGAAATTATAGTAAACTTAGAATTTGTTCCAAGCATATTCTTTAATATGCAATAACCACTCACACGTTATATTAACATCCCTCGAGTCTTTTTCTTCTTCTTCTTCTTATTGCTAAAAGTAGCTGAGTAATTCATACAGAGCTCAATCTTTTTTTTTTAAACCATTCTTTTATCAGTGAAACTTTGCCCTAATTGCATAAAACATGAGGCATGTTGCACGAAGCATTTGGACAAAGTTGGGTTTGGGAAAGTTAAAGCCACGTTTGATCTTCGGACTAGCATAGACACAGACAGAGCTCCCTCTCTGCTTTGCAATGAGTCATGCAGTACATTGAAATTCTATTCACCGCAGTGGCTCTGTAATACAACTGATGAACTGACTGCAGATCCACAAAATGATGGCTTTGACATGTTTAAACCCATAACCCTGCAAAAAGGCTTGGAGACTGTACTTCAGCAAGGGCACAAGGATTCACCCACTTCACAAAGATAGTTTCTGTACTCATGCTGGACTTCTCATCTTCATCAAATGAACAAAGGCATGAATCCTCTGAAATTATAGAGTTGCGTGTGACCGCCACATCTCGGCTGCATGGAAATAGTATCACAGAAAGTTTATTGGCCATTAAATAAATATTGAGGAAATACTGTATTTGGGGTTCAGAGGAGACTACAAGCTCTCGGGGCTTTCATCCCTCCATACCTAAAAGATAGAATAAATGGAAAGAAATGTGGGTGGGCTGGTCACATAGGCAAGAACGCTGAGGAGATGCTGAGGAGACGGACCCGGAGGTATTTATAGGACAGAGACCGGAAAGGGCGTGGATGAGGTGTGGTCCTGCTCCCAAACTAAAGATAACATGCTTATCTTCATTCTAGCCCAGTGGTACGTGGTGGTTGTGTACTTACTATACACCCAGCTATAGGTCTGTTTTAGACACTATTAAACCAGGTTGGTCCATACATCAGCTCTGGAGATACAGATAAGTCATGCATACAAAAAATTATATGCTTGTATGCTTATGTTATGCGTTCCAAAGCACAAGGTCAGGAATAGGTTGTGTCAGTTGCTATTTCAGAAATGGTCACTGTCTTGTTCTCCTTTGATCTTCAATAACTACTGGCACCATGTTATATCACCTTTGTTGCATTCAGTGCCTCAACGTCGGGAAATAACATTCAAGTCAAGTTCAAAGTGCGCTTTCTATATAGTGTGTCGGAGCATATACAGTTTGCAGAATACGCTGAATAGACCAGATGCCAGCTTTAGCTTGAATTACCCTCTCTCTGTTGCATCTCTCCCTTCTGTCCCATTCGAGCAGGTATAAGGCAGAGAAGAGCAGCGAGCAACAGGCAAATTGAGTTTGGTGCCGCAAACATAGGAGTATACAGTGGCAGTCTGTTTGTCCCCATAAATCCCACTGATCCACCGCAAAATCCAGTCCCCAGCACACGGGCCGGGCCCAAGGCGAGCCCTGACAGGTGGTGCCGTCCCCAGTATTGGCAAGGTGACTGTCTGGAACATAGCGGCTGGGGAGCGGGAGGGGGGTGGGGGGGGGAACTCCTAAAATATTGCTCTAGAGATCTGCAGCGTGGAATACTGAAAGAGTTCTGTGTCCTCAGCTTTTTTTTTTTTGCCAGATGGAGAGTAGAATGAGATCGGGTAAGAAAGGATGCGCAGCACAAGTGCAAGGAAATTCACTATGAAAACTTGTTCTGTGGCGCACAAAGGCTTTCAGTAACATTTCCTGTAACTGTGTAGGCAATGTGATGTGCATTTGGGGGGGCACTTGTGTTATTATGTTACAGCACTTTGAGCTTCACCACATTTGGGAGGCACAGAAAGAAATGTAAAACCGACACAAGCATGCAGTGACATTTAAAGGAACAGGCCACCATTTTTCCATACTGAGATATGTTCTTACCTGAGCTTAGACGAGTTGATAACGTACCCGTCTGGTCTTTGTGCGCGCCCGTGGAAGAGCTTGGTCGCTTCTAACTTCACCCCGTTTGGAGCCATAGGAATATGCTGGGAGAGGCCGAGTGCCGAACAACATCTTTGGTCTTTTTGCGTGACTGAGCGCAGTCACAAAGACCAGACGGGTACGTATCAACTCGTCTAAGCTCAGGTAAGAACATACAGTATCTCAGTATGTAAAAACGGTGGCCTGTTCTTTTAAATAAACAGAAAAAAAAAATCCTCCCAAAACGAACACACTACATTACAGACATGCTCACAGCTGCGGAGCCTGACCTTTTCCTATTGAGGAGGGCCGTTTTAGAGCACAGAGACTAACAGTAGACAAACATGTATTTCTTAAGTTGCTCAGTTGGTGAGCTGAGATATCTCATGAGATATTGTTTGTTCCCTTATTGACCTTTTAAGGCTGTGTTAAAAAAATATCCAGCAATAACAGCAAAAGGTTCATTGATATGAGTTGTGAATAAATAAGTATCTCCTTGATAGGGCCGAGACAAAAGGCACATTGAAGAATATCATATATTGTTTGGAATTCAGTCACATTTCCAAGGTTGCAGGACGGCATAACCTAATGGAGAGTGTATGGTTTTAAATCCAAGATGGAGGACACTTAACATTTCTTAGACTTTTAACTGTCATATTACTGAGTCTATCTGCATTAAAGGGGGGTATTATGTAAAATCGACTTTTTCAAGCTTTATATCATGTTATTATGTCATTCCCTCATTAAACACATGCCTGGAGTGTTGCCTTGGCTCATTCACATATTTTTGAGTAATCAGTAAAAACTTAGACGGCAGCCATTTTAGGTGTAGCTATGCCTCAGTCCTCCTAGGAACGCCCCCACCTCCTGGAGACGCCTCTGGACCTTTTGTCACCAGCCAAGCCACCAACCACTGCTCCTCAGCTCAGCAGAGCCCCCTCCCCGCACAGTAGTGTTGTTTAGATGCCACAGCAGTGTGCTGAAGGGGGCGTGTCGGAAAGCTTCTTAAAGAGACAGAGGCCTATTTCAAGACGTTCAGTGCAGCCATTTTGAGAGAGCAATTTTATTCAAGGCAGTTATTTTAATTTACTGCATATACAGACCAACAGAAGGTTACGTCATCATTGTAGTATGCTATAGACTGGTGCTATGTGATTGAAAAAAGCATAATACCCCCTCTTTAAGCAAAAACTGGGATAAAGTTCAATGTCTTGTGTCTTGTTGTAGACTACGTGAATGGAACAAGGTGACTTTTTTCACTACAGTATTACAAAGTAAGACCCAATCAATAAGAAATGAATTGGGTTTTCTGAATACTGGTTTCCGCTTTATGTGTGAGGAGCTGTGACCTGCTTTGACTGCCTGTCTACCTGTCCTGCTGCACTGACATGAAGCCTTACAGTGTTTTTTATGGCTTCGTCATTAAACTGCATATAACTCAGAGCCACCTCATCTAAAAGTGTCAGGTGAGGAATACATCATCCTCAACGCTTTCATGTTTATGAAAAGATCAAACTGGCCCACAGGAAAATGCTGCGCATTTTAAATCTAAATCTTGACGCAGCAAAAAGTCATATCGCCAAGGCAAGGCTCAGTCATGTTAACTTGTGCAGTGTGTACCCATGGCAATGAGCCTTTGACAAGCGTCAGAGGATGGAATATTTCCTTGAGCAGCACCAAAGTTGTACCTGTAACAGTGTGTTGTTCAGGTGTGATTCTGTACTGATTAGTTCAATTATTTACCGGTGGATGGACTGTTTCTTTCTGCAACTCTGCCTTTTATATAGTTGCAGCGAGAAGGAGCATTAAAAAACCTGTAATCGCCCCAAACGGTTAAAGGAGCTATATCATGCATAATCGACTTTTTGGCGTTTTTAACCATGTTGTTATGCTATTTCCTTATCAAAAACACCACCAGAGCGTTTTTTTGGCTTCATTCACGCAGTTTTAAGGCGAGACACTGCAGGTTAATAGGGGAAAAAAATGTAGAGATGTCAATTTGAAACTTTTGCTGAACATCACTGATATAAATATGAGAAAAAAATGTATTGCATTTTTTCTGTCATTTTATGTTTTCATATAAAAAATAAGACATTTTGTACATGAAAATGGCCAAAATTGCCTATATTTTGGGCAACGAAATAAAAATAATGGATTGAGCCAGATTAAAATTTATGGTTTTATTTTATTGCCATATTAGTAACTAAGATTTTTTCAGAGGGGATTTTGAATATATTGTTTAGTTTTTCAATTAACTAATCATAAGTGAAAAAATCTGTAAAAACTCAAATTCCGCCTGTTTTTTTTGTGTTCAAAGCTGAATAAATCAGGCTAGGAATTAGATATTAAAAAATCCCTCTGAAAAAACCTTCAAAATATTGTTAAGTCCAAGACTGGAAAGTTTGGAGTCTGTAGGAGCCACTATAAGGGCTCATCCGCTGCCCGAGTGGGGCCTTCTCTCATTCAGAGAAAACAAGCTCTGAAGTTTTGTAGCGAGTGCGCATACGCGGAACTTTCTTTTGGCTCTTCCGCACCAGGCGTCTCCCAGAAGGAAAAATACCATATTTGGGCGATAGCGTCATCAGGATCCCTTCGCAGCACATGTGGATGTAAAGTCTGTCAATATTTGTGAATGAATACCCGCATGAGAGCGGTCTTTCGACGCGCCGCAGCTGCTACTTCCGGGTTACCGCCGCCTCGCAAGCGGACAAATCATCAAAAAATAAGCATCATGCGGGGTGAGTTTTGTCATTTTTATACTCTGACATGAAAACTAAGATGTAAAGGGAGGGAAATAGATAAAAATCTCCACTTCGACCACTGCGTGAAAAATCAATACTTTCACCTGCCGTGTCTCGCCTTAAGTAATCCTCCTGAATCCTGCAGCTGCTCCGCCCTCTCCTGGAAAACGCCTGAGTTGTCTGTTGTGTCGTCAGAGCAGAACGGAACGGAAGTGCTCGACGTCTGTAATGTAAAGCCTTACGCCCTGGTTTAAATTTATAAAACAGCTTTTTCATTATTTTTGTTGTAAGAGAGAAATAAAATAAAAAAAATAAATAAAAAAAAGGAAGTCTCCGACACGTCTGTGCTGTCCCAGGAGAGTAAACAAACGCACCCCCGGAGGATCCGATCAGAAGTCATGTTTGTGAAGACTGAGCTCTTTCTAACCTACTCTGGACACCGCCTGTTCATTTTTCTTACCCAACGATAATGTCATGGATGCGCGTTTGGCTACGAGAGGAACAGGACTATTCAACCTTCCTAAAGAAGAGTGCACTCGCCAGAAGTTGGAATTTCTTTCAGGGATTCAGCTAGCTACTATATCAACCAACCTGATGGATGCTTGGTGAACCTTGGCCAGAATCAAAGTGGATTAACTTTAATAAGCAACGCGACCATAACCCATAACCCGATGGAGAGGCCAGGCTGAGCGGTAAGTCAATCAAAACGCCTATTAGCATGTGTGTTAGCCATTTATGAAACTGTGTTGCACATGTCAACTCCTTATAACTGCATTATGTGAAGTAACTTTTTGCAGCAATATTTATTTATAATACTGCAAATGTGGAATGAGCGGAGAGAGGGGCGCAGTTAACTGAATCGAAGCGTTTTGTCTTCCGGGTTTGAAAAATACCCCCAGAAAATACTTTCTCTCAAAAATGAGTACTCCATAGTGATAGAGGTACAATATATCATATAAATGCCTACTTTGGAATGGCTGAAATAGCATGATACAGCTCTTTTAAGCTAAACAGAAAATCAACAACTTTGTGCTAGGGGTGGGCCATATCGTATCGCATATCGTTATTGCGACATAATTTTTTGGACATCGTTGTAATTTTTTATGTCGTTGTGACCGTTGCAAACAGTTACTATGTTTTTTCTCTGTTCAGATGCATTGTTTCTCAACACCTTTAAAAAGCCTCATTAGTGACTGAAAAATAAACACTATTAGAAATGTCATAAATAGCTCAAAACCATTTTATGCTTAAATGATTGATAATAATGAACTCATTAATCTCATGAAATATAAGAACAAATGCTTACATTACCAGACTTTCGTTGCTGTAATGCCTGCCTGTTCTTTTTCTCCACTAGTTCAGTGTAGCAGAAATGTGGTGCAGTCGCCGGCATTAGTCATTATCGCAGTAGAATGAGTCTGGCTGCGTCAAACTGTGATAACAGTGACACCCACAGGTTAAGGGAGGTACTGACTTTCCTGCAACAAATGCCACCACTGATTATACCCACCGTGCAAGACAGTCCAGGCAAGGTCGAAAAAATAAAGCCCCATTTTACTCTCAAATAGGCCTCAAGGAAACTTCTCCAACTGACTTTGCTCTGATTTGCGATATTTTGTGACATGAATTCTAAAACACAGCAGTTCATCATAATGTGGATTCAGGGAAAATGTTTGAAGGGTACATTATAAAAGAAGTGCATTGTGGGATCTCAGAGTAGCATAATATTTGGTTGTGTTTATATATTGCAGATGTCTGGAGGAAAAACATATTTTTTTAGGAGGTCTGTGTGGGAAGCTTGTGCTGCTCTCTGGAGACTTGTGCCATCTTCTTAGCATGGGGGGAAAATGAAACCAATATGTTGAAGATGCACAAACTTTTTTTGTACGGAAAAGTACAGCTTGTGGGTCTTCGTATAAATATTAATTACCAGATATGGCTGATGACACAACAACTTCTCCATAATACAATATTTTGCAATTTCACATTGTTTCCAACTAACTCCACAAAGGTTTCCCATAGGCTTGATGGGTACATTTTTAAGGATGCATTTTATCTTTGTGCACCAACTTTACTGATTACTTGATTTAAAAGAGTACAAGTGACTTTATTAGTTACATTCAGCAGCTGCCAACAACACCTCCACCGCCTCAACACACAAATCACAACTGGTTTTGTTTGTTTACGTTTGGGTTGTGAGTTGTGATCATGCTGAACTTTCACATACATTATAACACTCCTCGAGATGGAAGAAGAAAGCAAATATATCTTTTTACTAAGGAAAAACTTTGACTTGGACTGATTACTAGTTTGGAAATAGATTAGATTAGTCATTATTAAATAAAGTAGTCAGATAAGAGTAATGCGTTAACTCCACAAAGCAGAAGTCACTCTCAGACACTTAAATATTGTAAAAGTAGTTCACTGGGCGAAAGGTTGGAGAACACTCCCCTACCAAAGCAGTATATATTGGACTTACTGGATAAAAAGTTAAGCCTAAATAGTGAAGTGAAAAAAGGCATTGTGATACCCAAACGTTTTACACTCAAATGCCTTCAATTTTTGGCACAATATTTGGTGCGTGCTATTTCAGAGTGATGTCTCCCACAGCCCAACAAAACAGAACAAATGAATC
Source organism: Neogobius melanostomus (assembly GCA_007210695.1). Taxonomy (NCBI): domain Eukaryota; kingdom Metazoa; phylum Chordata; class Actinopteri; order Gobiiformes; family Gobiidae; genus Neogobius; species Neogobius melanostomus. The sequence continues at coordinate 4,718,956 of VHKM01000106.1, read as the reverse complement.
GCCGCTACATGTCCCAGGATCCATCAGTCCACTGCCTACCATTCAGAAAGCACTTTTCAGGTAGCACGCTGTCCCTGTCTACCCCATTACAGACATTTGGATTTGACACATCACACAAAAGCAGCACTCTCCCTTTCCCATCATGCCTCTCAATTACTCATGCAGAAAGGGTTGTTGTGTGGCAAATGCCCACCGATGCCAGATATTACTACCACATCCCGGCCGTGCGCATTGTCCAGCTGCCGCTGGCTTGGCAGGACATGGGGCTTAACTGGTTAAATGGCCGTGTTGTTTGTAGAATCAGATTGGTAAATAACAAACTTAGGCTCCGTGTTTCTTATTGCACAGTCAAACGGTCTCATTAAGGAAAGACTTCTAATGTATAATAAACATTGTTACTGTTGAATTTGAAATGTTTTTTTATTTGCTGCATTCATTCATATGGTAACAAGGACACATGTTCTGTATTTTAAAACAGTACTAAGTAACGTGTTTACCTAAATAAATCCTTTTCATAGTTCCTCTGGGGGTAATAGGCGCATTGAGTTGCCTTGCGTATGAAATGCGCGGTATAAATAAAGTTGCCTTGCCTTGCCTAATACAAGTGTCGGTGGGATGACTAGAGGGTCTTTCATCTCCCTCTGGTGTCTCTGGCTAGAAAACCACACTTGCAACTTGCCTGCCTCCGGGTCGGGGCAGCAATACACACTAATGGAACCACGGAGAAGAAGCTAATAGGCTAACGGGCAAAGCTAACTGTGGGCTAGCGCCACTTTGGCAGTATTTACAGCCAAGTTTGAGCGGGGAAAAATATATATAATCTCCATTGTGTTATTTAGTTGTGGCACAATGTACAATATCCCTCTCTCCTTTGTCTTTTCTGTCGGCATAGTATTTTACTCTCACGGACGATTATTGAGTAAAAAAGACGCATTGAGTTGCCTTGTGTATGAAATGCGCGGTATAAATAAAATTGCCTTGCCTTGCCTTGCCTTGCAACATGCAGTGACGCTTATGGCCTGTAGGGACATATGTTAAACTGGTTGTGGGTATAAACACGCACTTCCACAGGTCTGAGTCAGTGTGCAGGATTTAAAAAATGCAGGGCCTTGGCCTTTCTTCAGACAATGCCTTGTCTGAAGAAAGGCCAAGGCCCGAAACGTCACTTGGTGAGCATTAAAAAAGCTTGGGAGCTACACAGTTGTGCGGATATTTCATTTCTTTATTATAAGTCAAATCAGAACATTGCAAGTATTTTAGGAGACTAAATTAAAAATAAATAGACCGGGATACATTAAAGGCTCTGTACCTGATATTTTGTAGTTGTCGAATGAAATTAATATTTGCCTCCTCCAGTATACTGTAAAAGCAGACAGTATGTTTGTGGACAAAAGAACACTGTGAGCTGTTCATCTAATCCTAAAGCACTTTTATTGATTGTGAACTAGCTTGATTGTTTTTAGCATTACCATGACAGTACAGCTCTGCTTTGCTCCCTTAAACTTTACCTGCTCCCTCTTTCACTGTTTGTAAACAAAACTTAGCTACAGGGCCTTCAACATGACTGCACAAACTCAGAAACAAAATACTAGAGGGAGCAGTAATGAGGACATCACTCAGTTTGATAAAATAACAAAATATACCATGACTTAGTGATGTTCTAAGAGTTTTACAAAACATCCCAGTGGATATTTTAATAATACAATATAGACCAACACCCAAACAGTTTTCACTCTGTGTTTAAAGGCCTAACAGATGGGAAATTGAATTGTTACAAGAAAGGAGTTTGTCAGCTGAAAGTGTCTGTTGTTGCACCTGGATTGGGACCCCTCTTATCTGCACCTCATCATTGCTGTTAGGGCAAGCACCAACTGAAAGCCTGAGGTTACAGCTTTTACCTCAGTGCACACACGATCAAGTGTGCCACCTGGGGGTATCAAGAGCTGCACGCCGATCTGTGATTTCACTTTCTGTGGAAGTCACATAGTACCAACATAAAGACTGTGAATGGAGTCGCTTCTTACTTTAGACTTTGGGATCAAATATTGCAAATTTGAAATTGGCCATTTTAGGGGGAACTAGAAAACATGTAGGTAAATTGTAGGGCTGGCCAATTAATCCAAATTTGATCGAAATCGCGATCTTTACTTTGGTCAATCTCAATAATCGTCATGAGACGATGAGACATAATCGTCAGGTTTACAGGCAAGTCTGTGGCAGAGACAGCACCTATAGTTTTGACATTTGGACGAGACAATAGAAGATTTGTATGTGTCAAATGATACAGGAGGAAAGCATTTGTTTTTGTTTGAGCTAAGGTTTGTATGAAAGGTGTGGCTAAGTTCATGAATCAGCTACATGTACTTATTTTTATTATGGAAAAATAAAATCCAAATCGAATCCAAATGAGAAGGGAAAAAAATGTGATTATTCTTTTTGCAATATCGTCCAGTCCTAGTAAATAGTCTTTGTAATATGTTCATACAACTATGGTGAAAAGGTACAGTATGTCCCTTATATTGAGCACACTTTCCAGAGTTTATGCAGCAATTACGTTATCTTACTGTTTGTACAACTAGGAAGTAGAATAGTGATTTTCTGAGTTTCATCTCTCTGATTAGTGAGGCAAAACATACTAACATACTGATTGTCTTCACACAGAGATCTCAAAAACAGCAACATGAGCCCCGCTGTATTCCGCGCATGTGCGTGAAAATGTCACATCCATTTGATGAAGTAACTGCGGCTGCCACATGAGGAGATTTAATTGCTTCCAGACAGGCAAAAATGTGCAGAGACAAAACCATTAAGTCTTTCCAGCATTCCCCATCTTCCAGTTGGATGCTCCAGTGGATTGGCCTGATTCGGAATGACAGCGTGTCCTACCTGAATGCAGAAGCTCTCCCAACATTCAACATTCAAAGAAGTCCGGCACTCCACTCTGCACAATTATACCCTTTGTTTTCTGTGATGATCAAATGCAATTCCAGGGTGTGACAATCACATTAGTGCAAATGAGAGCTGACTTGCTGTTCAATTAAAATGAAACGCCACTTGTTGACAAAGGGCTGGCCTGTCAGAGCGAGCGACTTGTATCGAGATTAAATCATGCAGACAAATGAGTATTTGTGAAGTGATTATTGTAGTTATGTGAATATTCATGTACAAAATAACTGTAAGACATCAGAGGAGCGGGAAAAGACGAATGGTGAGATGCTTGGGGCATTATATTCTAAATAAAACATATGTTACATAAAATACATATCCAAAATTGTAGTTCATACTTTGGAATATACAAAAAAGAAAAAAAAATCTCTTCAGCATATAGCTCCTGAGTGAAAGAAAACACAGGCTTCTGGAGCAGCCATAGTGCCAGAGAGCTCAGCGAGAATTGCATCAAAATGAAAAGGCCTTATTAGCTGTGTCAAATACCAACTTTCACGGAGGGAAAAGTGTGCTGAATACAGATCGTAGCAAAAAGGCAAAGAGAGTGGCATAACAAGAGCTGCAGAAAAGGGCCCAGACAATGAGTGAACAAAAGCATCACTCAAGATGTCTTATCAGTGATAAAGACATTTGTTGCTTTATGAAAATGATTTACAGAGAATTGTACAATGCGCTAACAAAAAAATGAGAAAGTGTCTTATCAGAAAGACAAAGTTATCCGATGTTTCTAAATAATTAATTTCTTCCACTTAGCCAGAAGGAAGATATAATGTGTATTGTCAATGTATTTATCATATTTGATAGGAACAAATACTTTCAACATGTAACACATGACAAAGGGCTTTCGATATGGAAATTTACAAAAAATAACATTTACATCAATTGACATGAAGAAAAATGCAGTGCTCATTAAAAACAGGTCCTGTTTCAGTTCTACTACACTACCAGGTGTAGTAGAATAGCTCAGAATAATAATTATTCCAAACCATACTGGTTGCAGAAAAAAAAAAATCAGTTGCAGAATAATAATTGTTGGTTTTAGAATAGTAATTACGTGACATTGTTAGTGCCACATAACTTTGTGGACTCTGCTGTGTTTGTAAAATTTCAATCAGCTTGACAGAGAAAACTGCATTAAATATTGACCGTGTCTGCCATTGCCGGTTGAACCATTGCGTCTCTTTATTTTGGAAATCACAGATCTGATGTTGATCATAATTAAACATTCAGCCCCGAGTTCTCTGTGCTCCTGTTTGTGTTGTTAATCAGGTTACTAAAATTATCCTCTCCTCAAGATAAAGGAGACTGCTGAGGATGTCACCACAGTTCGTAAACTAACACGGCACGTCTTTAAATCAGTGGGATGAGGGAGTTCAAGATGGCAAACTCAGTCTGAAGTGAATCAGCTACCCTCCTTGGTTACCTCAACGTATCAATAGGAGGCTACACAGATTATTGGTTTATTCGGCTTGATGGGTGCTTGCTACTGATAAGGAAGCATTACATTTCAGTTTACATCATCAACATCAGTCTTCAGGCGTTTCAGACTTAAATTCCAGTCTTACAACATATGCAGTGAATTTATACCCAAGACCCATTACAACAACAACAAGTGCAACAGTAAGTGTACTAACAACATTCGGAATAAAACTAGTGTACGTATTGTAGTGTCCTGTATGTGGCTGTACCACCTGCAACTGGCCACAAAACCCTGTTTTTACACAAGTGCCACAGGCCTGTGGATGATGGATGGTGCCATGATTAGCCCAGTATAGTATATGCACTTCTTCACCTTTAAAGCACACAAGCGCTCTGTATTGTTGCTCTCTCTTGTCACTCCTCCTGATGAGCTGTCTACACTAAAAATTGCTCCCACGATGCTGCAAAGAACACAAGCACCAAACAAGAAAAAGACTATCATTTTAAAATCAGAAAAGACAATGAGTCGGTGACATCCATCCTGCTAAGGGAGAATTAATTGTGTCAGGAAAAGGAGGAATGTATATATAAGGAATGTGTCACATGCCTGGGTACTCTAAAGCTTCCCTCATCATCTATTACAGCTGTGGAAATGAGATGAAGTTATTTGAGAAACTTCTTTCCCCCAGCATTCACAGTGAGGCCATTAGGATGATCGATGGCCGATGTGGCCTAACAAGGCCCCTATAAATCTCGTGCTTTGTCATAATATAAATTTGCCAAAAATACATTTTTGCATGAAAATGAGCTTTTTAATTTGGCCTGTCACATTGAACAATAGAAGGATCAGGCAATGATGGAGGGCTGTGTTAGGAAGCACTGGGTCCAGAAATGTGGTTTCTATTTAGGCTGCATCATCATGAACTGTGGTCTTATTGTGTAAAACAGGGGTAGGCAAGTTCGCTTGGTGGATGCACGATGTTCTTAACTGTAAAAAGACCAAGGGTCGAAAGCACCACTTTTTACAAATGCCAACATTGTACATAATATATACCTAATTGGGTGTTCTGTTTGGAAATGTGGAAGTCATTGACAGTATTTCTCACATATAAAGTACTCCTGATTTGTGTCATACTATTTCTCATATTGAGGGCCAGAGGTTCTAAACTGGAGGGCCGGATTTGGCCCCTGGGCCTGATGTTGCCTAACCCTGGTGTAAAACATAATGAACATGGTTTTTTATGTGATACTGCCCAATCTAATAAAGTGCAGGCAGAAAAAGGAAGTCAGTAGAACAGGTTTTATTTTATTTTTATTTTTTAGCTGAGGAGATGGATGTGATTATGCAGGATTACTCAAACATGGGGCGACAATGGCGCAGATGGTAGAGCAGGTCGTCTCATGATCGGAAGGTCGGGGGTTCGAATCCCGCCTCCTGAAGGTGCACATTGTCGTGTCCTTGGGCAAGACACTTCACCCACATTGCCTCCAGTGTCTGCGTACACTGGTAGCCCCCTAGGAGAGACCAACAGGCCCGGTTTGAACCGTGAGGCCGTCCTTCCGTGGACCCACCACCTGCAGAAGGAGCCATGGGGGCCGGTGCTATGTGACCTGGGCAGCTCCAACGGCTGCCCCCACGACCCGGCAACGGACAAGTGGAAGAAAATGAATGAATGAATGAATGAATACTCAAACATGAATGCATGAATGTATGAAAGAAAGGAAAACTCAACTCCTAGAGTATCAACATAGAAGAGAAGACGTTTACTTTAAACAATTATAGTACCTTTAAAGTGACGTCACAGCTAACAGTCCACAAGCACCTGGTCAACCCCTGGTGTACGAGATCTATCCAGGCAGAGTCTTCCAGATGCCACACTGTCATCCATCTTGTGCCGGAGGTAATTACGAGCTGCTCTGTGTCACCGAGACATCACAACTTTCCTCTACAACTGTGTTCGCGCTGATTTACGCTTACCCCAGCACATTCATAATTACACATGCTAATCAAGGTGCGGGTTCACAGTAGGCCGTTCCTATATGTCAGCAGACTCTGTCGGCAGACAAATCACTACAGCCCTGTCAGGCACAAAGTACAAAGGAATACAGATATGCTCCATATCAAAATGAGACAAGAAGATGAACTTAAATGACAAAAGATGATTAAGCCACCCCTGTAGATTTTAGTATTACTGTAACATTGCACCTGTTGTGCCCTATAAAAAGAGTATACATTTATTTTATCTATGTGTTTGTTAATTCGGGCTGGCGTTGTTGACAACAAAGTTAAATCAATACTAATGCTAAAGATTAATAATGCCACTTTGTGCAACCAAGTTCATTCTGGACATGTATCATTACCATGGCAACCGGGTGACATTACAGAGATTGAACCCCGGAGCTTCTAGCTTTGAAGCCTGAGTGCTAACCGGCACGCCAATGAAAGGTTCCCCCTTTAGCCCTGAAGGATGGGTTAATATACTGTAACTCTATGAGAAGTAAGGACACTTAACGCATCATAAAATGCATCTTGTTCTAAAAATCTAAATTGAACTGTGTTTAACATGCTCTGTGTGGAGTCTTGTGTTGAGTGTGCTTGTATTCCGTCTCAGGCTCATCACGCTGACAAAGATCATAGCTTAAGGTCTTACAAGGGAGGCCACTGCGCAGCTATTACCCACTGTTTCTGCATGTACTTAGTGAGCATACTCCGGCCTTTACATCTACCACAAAGTGTCTTTGTCATGGAAGCCAACCAGATAAGGCTACACAATTTGCATGTTGATTATGCATTAAAATGATAATGCATGCCATTTAAAAGGAAATCACTCCCTTAATCGCATGCATAATGTTATCTATAAGTCAGTAAATTACAAGTGGACACAAAAATGTCTCACAGTGCCCAGCTTCCTATGTTTGACTTTTATTGAGTTTTCCATTCTTTTCTCTTTTGCACAAATTGTTCAAACTGGGTGAACATAATTTACTGTCAGAGTCTCGATTAAAGGAATCATTCTCCGTGAAATAGCACTGCGGCCAACTCAAAGCCTCCTGTCAATACGGCGTGCAAAAATTCAACTTCTTTAATTTCAGCGTAATCGGGGAAAATAAGGATAAATGAGCATAAATGAAGATCCATAGGAGCAATTATCCCGTCCTATTTTGTAATAACAAGAATACCACTAATGTGTTTTCTGTATACCGTATAACCGGCTTTAGAATATATTCCAGCAAGACAAGGTTAGGGAGGACGTTCATTATAAATGCAGAAAAAATCTATAAACCACATGTCCTTATTCAACACATCCATTAGGTTAATAAGGTTGAACTGACTTTCTATTGGGAGCTTTAACCATGCTATAATGTTCCCTCAAGAGAAACATAAAGAAGTGTTTTGTTTCATGCATCCTTTTGTAATTTATATATTCAGCCTGTATCCTTCTCACCAGTTCATAACTCTTTGTTCTACCAGGTATTGTCATGAGGTGATGGTGTATCTCCTCTTGTGCTTTCAAAGACACCCTCATCTGAGTCATTTTGATCTTGATGGAGCTAAAATTGCTTTCATTACAAGGTTTTGCTTGTAGTGTTTTTATCATTATACCTCTCCAAGTTGGAGAGGTATAACTGCTTCACTAGAATACTGTAGGGTTGAACTCCATACTTTTCCCCCTTGAATACCCAGCGCTGAAACTAGAAAAAAAAACACTTGCTGCTATCACGGACCAGCAGCATAAAGATAACTTGACAGTGCTAAATAAATAGATGAAATACTAGAAGAGGAAAGGGAGTAACAAAATTGTTGCATTCAGGTGATATTAATGGAATCAACATGGTCAAAAGTTTGTACCAATAAAGACTTATTAGATATAGTTCAGGCAGACATAACTGCAGTGTGTTTCAGTAATTAAAAAATAGTAATTTTCAAATGCAGAAACATTTCACTAGAGTAAGTGGCCCTGAATATCAAGTGGTGTTGTTGACAGCAGATGTTGTTGCTTTGTGTAATACCAAACTCTTGCACTGAATAGGTTCAACTAGGACTTGTGCTCATTCAAGTGCCCTTTCATTTTTGAACATATAATCAGCAGTGTGTTTCTGTTTGATTAAAATTTAAATGCGGCTGTTGCGCACTCGTTACTCTCACAGTGCACTTCACTGATGTATGGCATCGATTGTAGCCGAGAGCCCTCTAATCAGAATCATGGTCTAATCAATAGTTGGCATCTCCGGGGGTCCTGTGCATGCTTCACCGTTCACATCTCAAGTCAACTCGACTGTACTGCAGTAGCACCGCTTTTTCAATACAGAATCAAGCTGCCTGTGACCTACAGCAGGGATCGTACAGAACGGGAAAGGAAATTGATCTAATTTAGCCAAGCTTATAGTGAGGCATGAATCTCGTGATTGAGGCAAATGAATGCTGAATGTTTCCAGACAGGTCAGGACTGTCTGACGCACATGAAGACCATCTGGGTCAGGTCACAGTTAGTCACATTATGTCCTTATGTGTAAATATGTCGATTACGTGACATGCGGCCAAGATGTTACACAAAGCCATGCAGAAGGGGGACATAGGCAGTGGAGAAGGCTGAACAAGATTTGTAAAATTGTGTACAGGCCTATGATAAAATGACATATCAAAGTGACTGTAGAAAACAAACTAGCCTGATTGTGGCATTTTTGCAGCTGTATAGCTCAGTGTGCCATCAAAGTGTTCTCCTCAAATTTAAAGTCAGGGTTACGTTTAGGATTAGGACTGAGGTTGGGATTGCAGGCTTGATTTCAGACACGTCTGTGGAGGAGTCTTGCATGAAAAATCTCAGGCGAAAGTTGGTGCAGATAATGAGCAGGTCGGCTTATGATCGGAGGGTTGGCAGTTCGAATCCCGCAGGTGCACACTCTCGTTGCATCCTTGGGCAAGACACTTCACCCACCTTGCCTCCAGTGTCGGACACGGGTGTATGAATGAGAGTGTAAATGGGTGAGTGGTTCCTTGATGTAACGGATATCAGAGATAATTGAGTTAACCCCTTGACTTGTACTCCCCCAGGTGAGCCTGTGTTAAAAGTATTCACCTTATCCCGGACGTTCATGTGGGCGACACCATGAATTGTCCCTGCCCCTTCACTCGTATTAATTTACAGCAGACGTCAAGAAGAAATCAGTTACTACACAGACACAAAGCCGTTTTCAGGCCGCCTAGAGAAACAGTGCAGTGTTGACTTGGTGGTGGCAATGAACATTGGACATTTTACATAAATCAATCTAATGTGCATCATATTTTAGTGGCAAACAATTTCCCTCGTTCTCAGCTCAGTGAACGGACTTTTCGCTCTACCGAAAGTGTCAATACAATGGAAGTGCCAGTCCCTCACTTTACCAGCACATTTCATTTCTTTTTTTATTATTATTTTTATTTATTTCATTCAAAAAGTGACATCATGCAATCACCACAAGACCGCCAAGCCAACACAGCATGAATGAAACGGAACAGAGGAGAAGAACAAGTCTTATAATATCTGCCCCTTTTGTTACTTCAAACTTTACATGCTGTCTTTTAAAAAGATAAAACCTCTTCCTCACCTTCTGGGAGCTTGAGGGTTCTGCGCAGTATCTTTGCAGTTCCTAGAACTGCACTTGTCTGGACCGAGATGTCTGATGTATTTCCTGGGATCTTCTGGAGCCACTCCTCCAGTTTGGGGGTCACTGCCCCGAGTGCCCCAACGACCACAGGCACCATTGATACCTTCACTCTCCAAGCCTTCTCTATCTCTTCTCTGAGCCCCTGGTATTTCTCTAGTTTCTCGTGTTCTTTTTTCCTGATGTCGTAGTCGCTTGGTATTGCTATGTCAACCACCACGGCTTTCCTCTGCTCTTTGTCCACCACCACACTATGTCCGGTTGGTTCACCATTACCATTCTGTCCGTCTGTATCTGGAAGTCCCACAGGATCTTGGCTCGGTCATTCTCTACCACCTTTGGAGGTGTTTCCCACTTTGACCTTTGGGTTTCCAGCCCATACTCTGCACAGATGTTCCTGTACACTATGCCAGCCACTTGGTTATGGCGCTCCATGTAAGCTTTCCCTGCCAGCATCTTACACCCTGCAGTTATGTGCCGGATTGTCTCATTGGCCTCTTTGCACAGTCTACACCTGGGGTCTTGTCTGGTGTAATAGATCTGGGCCTCTATTGCTCTGGTGCTCTATAATTTACTGTATATGTGACTTCCATTTGAGGTCCTCATCAATGATGACTCCTAAAAATTTCGTTTCTTGAACCCTTTGAATATCCATACCTTCTATTTTTATCGATACATCAATTGTTTTTCTTTTGTCATTGAATATTATAGTTTGTTTTGTTTTTGTTTTTTACATTGAAAGGCACTTTATTTAGATCAAACCAATGTTTTATTGGTCATCACCTGCTCTTTGACTGATCCTACAGACACCCATCAATTCATTCACCTCCATGCACTTCTATTTGAGAGATAGGGCAGCCAGAATACATACAGTGGGCACTTATTGGCTTACAACTTATCTTTGTGTTGGTATTACAACATGCCGGCCATAGTGCATGAACTGTGACATTGGCTGAACCAAATTGGGGTGACCTAAAATGGCCGCTGAGGAGATTTGCTGAAGTGCTCAGGGGTTTTCACATTTGCTGTATAGTGCCAGGCTAGAAGAGTCAGGCTGCACCTTTGGCTCTGTGCCACTCAACCGAGCTCCCAAATCCTCAGCTCACCTCCACACAGCAAGGACGACAAAAGAACAGCATTTTCTGAAGAACAATGGCGCAAAGAGGAAACTGGATTTGAGGCTATGTAGCTCTGAACATGATCCCCTTTCTCCTTCTTCTTTTATATTCCTCCAATTCTGCTTTTTCTTTGTATTATTTATACTAGCTTTACTTGGATTACAGTAAAATGTGTTTCTGTGTAAATATCCTGCCAGAAGTCACACGGAGGGGACGCGAGGCAAATGGCTCTGGCAACAAAACAAAGATTTGGCAACCCGTTTCAATTTGTTTGGTGTAAGCTACTGCGAGACTGAGGGGAGAGCAGCGAGGAGCCACAGAGTTAATGCACAGTGGATTTATTACAACATTTTCAGTGAAATCAGGAGCCTGCTGTGAGCGCAAATAAGGCTGAGGAGGTTAGTTTAAGCCAGCTCAAAGACAGATGAAATGAAAATGGTTCAATATTATGCTATACTGCAGCTCTTCTCAGTAATATTTTATGCAGTATATAGGTCTAGGTCAATATGATTATCATTAGTCTTTGTTCCAAGGCCCCCTGTTCAAACCAACAATCTCATTTTGGGGTGCAGCAGTTGCTCAGTTGGTATTTCAAGCATTGATCCTAAAGTGAGAGGATTCATCTTGGCTCGTGTCAGTGCATACTGTTGTTTCTGTTCAGTCTATACTGGACTGGGGGGAGGGGTCTGCCTGGTTTGGGGCAGGAGTCGGACTCATAACTACTACAGTTTTCTAGACTATTCCGGGATGGTTCGAGAAGTAAAATACTACAGGGTGGAAATGAATCCTACTGTAAAATATTTTAACAAATGGTTGAATCTAGTAAGGCAGTGCCTCCCAAAGTGGGGTCCGGGGCCCAGCCTTAATTCTCTTGCTGACTCCAGCAGGTTTTCCTCCAAAATATTCCTGTATTTGGCTCCATCCATCTTCCCAACTATTCTTACAATCTTCCCAGTCCCCGCTGAGGAAAAGCAGCCCCATAGCATGATGCTCCCCCACCATATTTGGGAAATCTTTGTATAACGCTGCTTTAAACTTCTCCACAGCTTTCTCCCTGACCTCTCTGGTGTGCTCCTTGGCCTTCATGATGTTGTTTAGTGACCAATACACTCTGACCATAGCTCTGAGGCCCTCACAGAACAGCTGTAATTATACTGAGAGTAGATTACGCACATGTGGCCTCTATTTAATGGTTAGGGCAAGGTGTGAACATTCTGCAGTCCCGGACGTCTGGAATGGCTGTAGTAAGGTATACTTTATTAATCCCCATAGGGAAATTCATTCTCTGCATTTGACCCACCCTCAATGTCGCTGGGGCAACCTGTAGGAGCAGTGAGCAGCCAGCTTGGGCCGGCACTTGGGGACCTATCTCCAGATGTGGAGCCAGGCTAATGGTCACTGTTACCAGCTGATCGGTGAATTTATACAGCAGAACTAGTCTCACACATTTTCACCGCACTTCGATCATTTGATAGGTTTGATAAGTTTATTGATGGAATGCCCCTTGAGATCTCCTATCTTGTTGTCCATCCCAGATTGTGGAACATGGTGGTTATGCTGCTCTTTGGGCTCTAGTCAGATGTTACAGACCATTGGCACGTCACTTAATTAAACTTGGCTCCCGTTTCTGTATACACTAGTGCAGTCATTCCCAAAGTCCGGAACATCGCGGCCCCCTTGTCGATCTGAAATTCTCCTGGGGGCCCCCCAATATAAATAATGTATCCTATTCATTGGAATTTTCTTATTGTTTTACACCTAAAATTACATAAAAGCAACATCTACTGTAGCAATGAGTGGAGTTTAAAACTGGTTTGAAGTAATACATTTTAGCAAATAAATGTATTTTTCCTTTTAAAATATGTTTTTTTCTATGTTCTTGTTTTCTAGACAAGCTTTTTGGGGTCCCCCTATAGTGTCTCCAAGGCCCCCAGGGGCCCCGGACCCCACTTTGGGAACCACTGCACTAGTGAATGGAATTTCTGTATAACCTGTGGCATATAGCCTTGATAACCTCACAGATAGATGTGTCCCAATAGTTGTGGTTACGGAAATGTGTGCATAGGCTAAACACAGAAGCGCTGCATCTAAGAATGCAGTATTTTTCTTCATTAAAAGAGAAGTACTAAGGGCATAATTAACTACAGTAAGTGTTTGCACATGTCACCCAAAGAGGTACAAAAAGCCGGTGCAGTTGAGATTATTGTCTCTCTTAATTGCTAAGAGGCCACAGTGCACACTCATGTATACAGTACAGTATATCAAATTTGCGGCACAAATAATACAAACTGTAAGGTGCAATAAAATCACATGAGCTAGGTTAAGTAGTACTTGCATCTGTGTTACTCAAGTATGTCAATTTTTAATCAATAAGTCATTGCACCCTGCCTAAACATTGATACAATAAACTTCCAACAATTACTTTTTGTTTTAAGTGACCGTTATATCACCTCAACCACATATTTGGTTTTGTTTCACTCAGGAGTCCCGCAACAGCGCAAATGCATTCTACATTCCTGGCATCGTGGATCAGATTCTGACAGCTGCAGAAAGTGTAGTTTATTTCCCAACATAGAATTTATTGCTCGGTATTTATATTTAATGGTCCTACTGTGCAGCTATTATTCATGAGCGCACAAAGCAGCGTTTCAGATCAAGTACAATAAGTCGCCCAGATTCTGTGAACCGACACACTCCCCTTCAGTGGGCTCTGTGATCGTGCATTCTGCAGTTATCTACACACAATCTCCAGTGAAAGTAGATTTGAGGAAGCCGGCTGGATGCAAACGCTCAGACACTGTTGGGAAATGAGCCGCTGCCGTCTCTGCGGTGACAATGAGCTACTTGTCACACACTGAAAACGAAAGATGCGATATTTTTCAAAACTGACGTCAAAACTGCCCCCACTGGCACATGCCGAGGGGAGCCATTAGCCCAGCATTAAATTGATTTGGTTTTGACACCTTTTCATGGAATCAGATAGGAATCAGTTTGAGACGACTTTACATTTTTGTGACATGGTCTTAAACTTCTGTGCCGCAAAACAAACTTACCCTCAGTTAATAAACTACAATGGGTTTGCACTTTGCTGTGACCTTTTGGAATGGATTATTTCCCACTTATTTGACCCGGACATGGTGACTTGGACTTGCAGAAATAATGGCGACTCAACGTGGACATTTAATTGTTTCCATTAATTCAGACCAGTGATTCCCAATCTTAGGGTCTGTTACTCAATACTTCACAGTGGCTCCCCAGGGCCTCTTGGTCCAACCTAAAGGTTAATAAACTTGTAAAGTGGGGGTATACCATTTTACATTGATGATTGTTATTCTAGAGTGTTATTCAACCATTCAAATTAATATATGAACTTAACTTTCCACTAAATAGAAGTCAGGTTGTGAAATAATGGTAAGGTCGCCAGTGCGTCCTTTGGTATAATGGGGATCACGGAGAGAAAAGGGCTGGGATTCACGGATTAAGTCTATTGAATTCATTTGGAGAGCATTATTTATTTAAGGCTATAAAGTCAGTGGGCTGCATTAGTCAGTGTGAGATATTCAGCAAATTGTTGCAGCAGGGGCTCAAACCTATAACGCTGTGTCAAAGTGGCCTGAATGTGATGGTAAATGGTCTCAACTTGCTTTCCACCTACATTAGGCACTCAAAGCGCTTTACAGCAAGGAACCTCTCACCCATTCATACACCAATGTACACAGACACTGGAGACAAGGTGGGTGAAGTGTCTTGCCCAAGGACACAACGACAGCGTGCACCTTCAGGAGGTGCGATTCTAACCCCCGACCTTCCGATCACGAGACGACCCGCTCTACCATCTGCACCACCGTCGCCCCGCAACGGGACCTGTCATCATGCAGCACACCTTTAGATAGGTTCAAGTGCTTAGGTCAAACCACAATTTTCAATTTCAACTTGAAACATTCATGTAAATGGAACATAATTGAATAAGGTGTAAGTATGTTTGAACAGCATACGGCAATAATAATAATTTTATTTTATATAAAAGCTATCTGGAGTAGTATTCTTCACATCATTACATAAAACTGGTCAACATTTTAAAGCAGAACTAAGTAACTCATGCCCCTACAGGCCTTAAGCGCCACTGCAGGTGTCGTAGCATGTTGCGGTTTTTTTACTCATTAATTGTCCGTGAGAGTAAATACTACGCTGACAGAAAGACAAAGAGAGCGAAGGATATTCTACATCCAATTACACAATGGAGATATTTTTTTCACTCAAACTTGGCTGTAACTACTGTTTAAGTGGCGCTATCCCGCAGTTAGCTTTGCCCGTTAGCCTGTTAGCTTCTTCTTCGTGATTCCATTAGTGTGTATTGGGTCTCCGGGTTGGTGCAGGCAAAGTTGTAATTGTGGTTTTCTGGCCAGAGACACCAGGGGGAGATGAACGACCCCCATTCATCCCATTAACACTTGTATAACCCCCAGAGGGACTACGGAAAGGATTTATCAAGGTAAACAAGTTACTTAGTACTGCTTTAAAACATGATTGTGCTTTTTTGTCTATTATGGCACACTGATGCCCAAAAGCAAGTTCATCATTACGTGCACAATTATGCGCATGTTCACTTTAACAAATTCCATGCTTGCGTTTCAACACACAATGAACTGACTTGATTTGTATGTTTTGTCACTGCTCGGAGTAGCGCTTGATCACCGAAGACTTAACGACGGCTTACTTCCTCGCACAATAACATCTACAAGTGCTGCAATATTAACCAGAAGTGCATTGGAACTGGCCCATTGGCATTATGTTACCAATTACCACAAGGGGAGCAATTAGCTTGGCATTAAATAGTGATAAAGACGAGTGCACAGCGATGATCCCCAACATCAGAGCTGTCAGTGCGTCATTCATCAAACACAAGCTTCGGGGCGCCAACAGTCAGGTAGTCATACATTACTGCAGATAGGAACAGGTGCCGTGCTACATCATGATGACTTTGTTCTATCAATTATGTAGAGACCCGGGGTCCGTCACACTGCAGCCCCCTTCCCCCCAATGCATTGTCCCAGCTGTGTCTTTAAAGCTTATTGAATGCCTCAGGATTTGTTTCACAATTATTTTATACGGAGGAAATATCATACATACACATATGAATTCATGCATGTTTTCATACACAGGTGGCGTGTGTAACGGTCTCCCAGGCACTTGTGGTTTGTGCGCTGAAACACTGTGCTGGTGATGAGAGAAGATGCATCTGCTCAGACGTGTTTGTATGTTGGAGAGAAAAGTACAAATGTTGCTTTTAATCAGGTGAAAGTTCATAACAGAGACGTGGAGTTAACAAGTTTCTCTGTTGCTTTTGTATATAATAATAATTCTATAATAGAATAGCTCACACATGACGTATTTGGAGGTATCAGGAGAGTTTGCTGGATTCTTGCATGGAGTTTGTTGCTGAGAGAAAACCTTTGCTGCATAATGACCGTATGTTTATACAGTACACATACAGTACAGAAGACAGTTGAACTTGAACAAAAAACAATTTTTTCCCCTATTGATTCAGTAACTTTTATCATGAATAACAATAGCACAAAGAATACATTAGGCTATATTGTTGTTAGGCTTTTTAGTGATAACATTGAGAAATATATTAGCTAATTTAATAGGGACAGAATGCAAAACTGTGGCTTAGGTGCTGGCACCTCAGCATCGATTTCCACCCATGGAAATACCATTTATGAACAAAGATTGTTCTTTAATGATCGTGTGGTTGCGTCAGTGAATAAGAATGATACTGCAGGTACTGTATGTTTTGGTGAGGGAACAACGTAATAGCATGGTTAAAAGCTCAAAAATGTCCGCTCTGCATCCCCTTTACGTGAGCTGCTGAAGTGAGCTGGGCATGCGCTTTTTGTGGGGATGACATTCAGAGACAGATGCTCACAAACAATCTCTCTCTCACAGAAATGTAAGGCTCACTCACAGTACAACCAGGCGAATATAGCAAGCACCACTACCCTCATGATCTTTGACATTGTATTGTAATCCTGGTTCATCCAAAAACTGTATTAATAGTTGAACTCTCACTCTGGCCCAGTGTCTCCTGTGTTACAAGTGATTGTGGCTGATCTCATTGATGTGACTCTGAAGGCACCGAGGCGGCACCTGCCACTAAGCTGCAGTCACACACAGTTAACCTCAAAGTCTGGAAGTGTTTGTGAAGCACCCAAGCCTTACAAATTCTCCCACTGTCTTCCTTTGTTAGAGTGAAGCCACACAGCAGTCACTCGTAAACCATCCACGCTCCCACTCTGGCCTCGAGGTAAGCAAACAGAACATTTCAAACAATCTATTTCTATTAATTTTAATGTTTTGAGTTGTCTAAAACCGAGCGCTTGGCTAGAAAGGATGTCAAACACAGATTGTATTGGACTCAGAGGCTAATGAGGCTGTAACTGTCAATGCAATGCCGTTGTGCAAGTTGGCGAGCATAATAATAATGGCAGAACAAATGAAAAGGAGCAGATAGGGCAAATTGCTCAATATGGAAAATGCATTTAGTAATCTACTTCGACAAATACTATTTATTCATTTTTTTGTGTGCTCGGGGGAAAGGCATTTTTGTTGTAGATCAGGATACATAAGGCAGCTCAAAAGCATGCACATACTTGTTTGTTAGTGTTATAATGCTTTAATGGAGTGGCTTGTTAGTGTTATAATGCTTTAATGGAGTGGCACATTTTACCTTTTCACTTTCTTAGAGCCTATTATTCCTTCAAGCATACGTCTGACAACATGTGTCTGATTAAGATATGCATGTTGTGCTACAGTAATATCACTCGAAGGGCTGTTTTACACTTTAGCTTAGCTGCCTTTATATATTCTGGTAGATTTACAACTCCCAATGTTAAAATTCAATGTATTCCATCCATATGTGGTTTTAAAAAGTGTTATTGGCCAATGTGTTTGCCCCTCCCTTGGGAGTTATCACAGTTTGCACCAGAGTGGTAGATCTGTCCCTGACTCTAAACCTATCACAAGCCATGAGAAGGAAAGCTGAAGCCTAACATTACATTCAGTGTTTTTCCTTCTCCTGTGGTCATAACAGGAAGTCAACATTTCAAAGCCCCCCCTCTTGAAAACACTCTCCAGCTGACTGACAAGTGTTGTTTTGTTGCAGGCACCTGGCGCACTATGACTCTGCAGCCATTAACTCCAGTCAACTGTGCCGGCCTATTACAACCAGGCTGCTCTCTGCTGCAGCTGGATGGCGAGTTGCTGTTGTTTGGTCAAAAAGGCTGGCCCAAACGCTCGTGCCCAACCGGGATCTTCAGCATTAGATTAAAAAGTGGAGAGATGAAGCTAAGACCGATCACCTTCTCCAATGACTCCTGCTATCTACCCCCGTTGCGCTGCCCGGCCGTTTGCCGCCTTGACCCTTACGATGGCCTGCCCGAAAGCTATGTTATCCACGGCGGCCGCACCCCAAACAATGAGATCTCCTCGAGCATGTACGTCCTAAGCGTAGATAGCCGCGGGTGCAATCGGAAACTGACGTTGCGATGCCAGGAAAAGGAAGTGGTCGGCGAAGTTCCCAGCGCAAGATACGGTCATACCCTCAACGTGGTGCAAAGTCGGGGCAAAACAGCTTATGCTTTATTCGGAGGCAGATCGTACGTGCCAGGAGTGGAGCGCACGACGGAAAACTGGAACAGCGTTATTGATTGTCCACCACAAGTCTTCTTATTTGAATTCGAGTTTGGTTGCGTTTCGGCTCATTCCTTGCCAGAACTTCATGAGGGCCAGTCCTTCCACCTCTCAATTGCAAGAGAAGACTGCATCTACTTCATTGGCGGTCACTCGATTACTTCTGATTCTAGGCCTCCGAGACTTTTTAGATTGAAGATAGAACTTTTGCAGGGAAGCCCACTGCTTACTTGCCAAGCTTTTGACAATGGCGTTTCTATTTCTAGCGCCATCATCACTCGCACAGGTCCAATGCATAAGTACATTGTCTTGGGGGGCTACAAGTCTGAATCACAAAAGAGAATGGAGTGCAGTGAAGTGACTTTGGATGAAAAGGGAATCCATTTTGAAGCTCTGGAAGCACCAAGGTGGACCGCAGATATTAGTAACAGCCGCACATGGTTCGGTGGCAGCGCTGGGGAGGGCAAAGCTTTGTTTGCCGTGCCGACAGAAGGAAGAGGGTCCCAAAGTGAAACACACTGCCTATATAAAGTGAGTTTTCAAACGCAAGATGAAGCGGATGGGAAAGAACAAGATGCGAACCAAGGTTGCAGTCAAGAGTCAACAGATTTTGACGATTCTCCTCCGCTAGAAGATTCAGAGGAGTTGTACTTTGGACGGGAACCACATGAACTTGAAGACAGCGGCGACGAAGTGTCTGACAAGTATAATGAGGATGATGAAGAGGATGAAACTCAAACAGGATACTGGATCAAATGCTGTCTCGGTTGTCAGATAGATCCAAACACCTGGGATCCGTACTACTCCACTGAGCTACATCGTCCTGCCATGATCTTCTGCTCGCGGGGAGAGGAGGGGCACTGGGTCCACGCTCAGTGCATGGAGCTTTCGGAGAGCCTGCTGTTGAAGTTATCCCAGGGCAGTAAGAAGTACTTTTGCCAGGACCATGGAGGGCTGCCCTACCAAGAGGAAACCCCGCCACGGCATAACTTGTCCCCAAAGAAGACGCCATGAAAGTGAAGCTCCGGAGAACACCGCTCACTATAAACATGACACCAGCCACAAAGAGCTTCTGCAAAAGACTATTCCATGACTAGTTTGATTTACTGTGAAGATGTATTTGGAAAGATGGAGTTTGTTATGTATGAATACCAATGCTTCGTAAATATGAGGATTGTACATGATTTACGTTGTGTTTTGATTGATTGATTGATTGATTGATTGATTGATTGATTGATTGCTTTGTGGGGTTTATCTACTGATAATATTTTGATATTTGTCATGTTCATATTCTTTACATGTCAATGATATGTTACGTATTCCGATTAAAATACCCTTAATAAAACAAATTCACAAGTGTTTTTATTTATTTATTTATTTTTTGCTGCTTTGAATATAAATCTTATTTTAATTGGGAAAATTGAATACACAAACGAGTTCTTAGAGACGTATAACAGAAATTCTAAAATGCATCTAAGCCATAAACATTTATTACACACTTGAGATGGATGCTGATGTTTTCTAATACATGATTACTAGGGTGTCCCAAAAAAACTTATTTTGGAAAATGCCAGTGCAGTCCCCCTAAAAAGTTTCACTATGACACCATAAAACTACTCAAATGTCAGCTCATTTAGATAATATTTAGAGGTCCCCCAAGGTCATTGAAGTTTGAACAGTCTTGTATTATTGTCATTGCTAACGTTTATGTTTGACCTATCCTAGTTTACCTAAGTTTTATTAACTTCTTGACCCCCACTTGAACCAAGCACATTTTCTCTAGTTTGGCTTTACCCACATCTTAAAGCTTCTTGAAAGACAAGCGTCAAAACAGCGAAGCAAAGCAACAAGAAAGTGACAAAAAAGCAACAAAAGAGGGACAAAACCTGCTGGAAAAGCAACAATAACACAATAAAAAAGCACAAAAAACACATACAAAAAAGCAATGAAGAAAGCAACAAAAAGATGAGACAAAAACGCAAAAAAAGTCACAATCAGTTTTGTACTTCTTGGCTTTCAAATGAGGTGCTACTCTGGTCTAGAGGCTGTAAGCTCCTGTCGAGACGTTTTTAGATTTGGGTAAAACCGAACTGGAGAAAATGCGCTCGGTTAAGGCGGGAGGGTAAGAGGTTAACTATTGCTGGGTTGCAGGTTCTAGAATGTGATGATGTCACAGGACCCAGTGGGGGACAGGAGCCAGTTTTTCCTATTAACAGCATTACATTTTCACAAGTCGTATCTAAAAGGAAAATGTATGAATTACAAAAATGATCATTAATATCAGTCACTGGGTCCATGATCTCTCTGTACAAGACCACAAATGTCCTCAAAAACAAAATAATTGTTCCTCTATATAATAGTATAGGCCTTTAGAACGCTGTGATGTCACCTGAAACCCAGCAATTAAGGCGAGAATGGGCGAGACACGGCAGGTGAAAGTATTGATTTTCACGCAGTGGTCGAAGTGGAGATTTTTATCTAGTTTCCTCCCTTTACATCTTAGTTTTCATGTCAGAGTATAAAAATGACAAAACTTACCCCGTGTGATGTTTATTGATTTGATTTTTTTTCGGCGGAGATAACCCTGAAGTAGCAAGTCGCGGCAATGAAAATCCGTCTTTCACACAGGTACTCATTCATAAATATTGATAATTTTACATCCATGTGTGCTGCGACGCTAATCCAAATATGGTATTTTTCATTCTGGGAGCCGCAAAATATGTAAGAGCGGCGGAAGGGGCCGCACATGCGCACTCGGTACAAGACGTTCAGGGCTTGTTTTCTCTGAATGAGGATAAGGCCCCATTCGGGCAGCGGGTGAGCCCTTATAGTCAGACTTACAGACTTCAAACTTTCCAGTCCTGGACTTAACAATATTTTTGAAGGTTTTTCAGAAGGATTTTTTAATATCTAATTCCAATCCTGATTTATTCAGCTTTGAACCCCCAAAAAACAAGGCGGAATTTGAGTTTTTATAGATTTTTTCACTTATTAGTTTATTGAAAAACTAGACAGTATATACAAAATCACCTCTGAAAAAAATCTTACTTACTAATATGTCAATAAAATAAAACCATACATTTTAATCTGGCTCAATCCATTATTTAGATTTTGTTGGCCATTGGCCAACGATTGTGAGCTGCCCTAAGGTAAAATTTGTATGACCTTGGGGGACCTCTAAATGTTGCCCAAATGAGCTGAAATTTGGTGTGTAGTATCATGGAGTCATAGTGAAACTTTATGGGGGACTGCATTGCAATATTACAATTTAAAAATTTCACTGTACAGTATAGCCTGGGACACCCTAATGTTTACTGATTATTCAGGGGAAAGGAAATTATTAACTGCACGGTGAAAATCAGGGTGAAATATATATGAGTACACCCACAACTATTTCATTGGCCAAATTTATACCCGGCATGAAAGTACGTGAGCCTTTGTGTAAATGTTGTACCATAAGTCGCTAAACACTTTCAACTCGTTGCTTTTTGGTTAAATTTCTCTACAATGACTATTATGCATGCTGCTTATCTTCCTCCTCCGATCTTTCTGTAAAGCATCATACTTTAAAGTGCATCAGATAATAAGATGAGACAAGACTAATGAAGCGGTTTGTTGTCAAAATTATTTATTCAAGAAACATCGTCCTAGACTCTCCAACTCATGTTTAATTCAACAAAAAAAGCCTTTAATATGGCATGATTTGATAAAAAGACAGATTAAAGGCAGTACAATTTATGAGAGCAACAGACAGAAATTGGTGTAAAATCTGTAAAATGGTGGGAACATCTGAAAGTAAAGATGTTTTCTTTAACAAAATAAAAACCTCTTATCAAGTGTATGTGGCAACTGGCAACAAAAAGATGAGGCAATAGACGTCAGGAAGTGAAAGAGTGAGTCATCCATCAACATTCAACAACTAGATACAAAAACTTGCTGCAATCCCAAACATGCAGTTATTATGGGGAGGGCCTCCGCCGCAAATGAATTTCACTGCTGTCGTGTGTGTTAAATTATGACAGTACAATAAAATAAAAAACATTCCATCAAATACTGAATACAAAATTGCCTGTCACAGATGGAAATGGCGAGGGCAGAGGCAAAGACAATACAATCAATCAATCAATTCCCTTTAAATCACGTCTTTGGAGTTTCGGCTCATCCCTCTTTCTGTCAGGCCTCCCAAGAAAGAAATCAAACAAGCCAGGTTAGAGGAAACAATGGTCTGTGTGGCTGCATTAATAGCACTCTCTTTAAGTTTTATCATATCAATAAAAAGGTCATTAGATTTATTCACCATACTGAATACAAAGCATCAGTCTTCCATGGTGTAAAACCCAGAAAGAGATAAAAATTGGTTCAGTTACCTAACATCACCCCTCAGGGATTCTCCGATAAAGCACTAAAGTAATCTTCTTCTGAGGGCACTCGCAAAACAAAGAACATTCAGGTCTCTGTGATTGCATTTCGTCTGGAGCTCAAATGATATATTAATACAGTGGCCGCAAATGTGCTCTTTTTAACACAATTTCCCCCACTATGACTTACAGCGCTTTCATAAATATCCCCCGCACATATAAATTCGTAAATGTGTCAAATTGTTGCAATACAATAAACTGTGTCATATTTCACCAAAAAAAGTCTTGCTACTGAGGCTGGGAGAAAGAGGTCTGTGTTGCTCTCTCTAAAGTAAGTTACCTGAGCTAAACAGCGCCGTTTTGCTTGTGTTAAACAATAAAGGAACTAAGTACATAACACACATTTATTTTCATGAAATGAGAAAATATTCATAGATCTGTTCAGAATAATTGAACATCAGCTTATTGCACGGGTCTCGGTGTTGTGCTATGCCACCAACTTCAGACGGTACGCGTGTGCAAACACAAATAGGTAGTTCAAGTTCTATGCACAAAAAGCCATTGATTCAGCAGGAGCCATTGTAGAAAAACAATGATATGCCTAACTAAGGATATTGTCAGATGCAAGTTATAGCACTCTAAAAGTCCATAACATCCAAAGACGCATCCTCTTCATTTGTGACATCCTCTGGGTCAATGACAGCCGCCAGAGCTTTGGCTGAGTCCTTATGCGCTTCCATGAACTTCTGCAAGTACTTGGATGTGTACAACCAATGATGCTTCAACACATCCTCCAGCTCAAACGATTTAGACTGACGTGCGTTCATTTTCCTGAACCTCCTGAACAGTTTGTTTGCCGACTCATTCCCCTCGCTGGCCCATGCCCCAATGGAGCCATCCCTCTCGATAATTTCCGGGACGTGGGCCAGGGTCTTGTGCAGGTAATTGGTGATCTTTCCGTTGTACCTGTATTTGAAGGTGGAGGAGAGGAGGTCGGCGAATCTCTGGGAGTTGAAGCTGTATTGGCACAGCTGGTCGGGGCACTCCTTCGAGGGGCAGGTTGCTCTCCAGACGGGCTTCATCTGGATATACAGCCTCATGAGCTCCCTCAGGGCCTCCCTCCGCTCCTCCGTGGGCACCAGCTCGCACACGGCCTCCGCGGCCTCCTGGGTCATCAGCCGGCGGGCATAGTTCCCATTCATCCTCATCACAGGTCTGAGCCGCAGCTTCTGCCGCAACTGTTTATCCAGGGCCGTTCTCCAGCTGCGCCGCTCCTCCCGACTGGGGTTAACTTTCGAATACACCTCCCCGATCTCATCCTGGAAGATTTTGTAGAACTCAGTGGCGTTGCCGATGTCGCAGTGCAGAGCGTCGAGCGTGGGTTGGGTCTCCATGAATGGCTTAGCGGAGACGCCTTTGACCCTGTCCCGAAGCTCATCTACAGATTCTGAGTAAGGGTTTTTTCTCCAGATTTCATAGCGCTCTAGGTTCTCCTCATGGCTGCGGGTGATGCCGTGCAGAACCATGTTTTGAGACGCCTCCGCCCGAGTGCTGTCGCAAAGTGTGCAGACATAAGTGGAGCCGGACGCCTCTAGCCCTCCATTTCGCGGACCATCTTCTCGTCGTAGCCTGTCCCCCTAAGTGAAAGCGGAGCGACCGAGGTAGACCGCCAATGGACAGGATCAATCTGCTTTCCTGCATGGCGTTGCGTTCTGCCACTATGGGACTCAGGACAGCTGTAAGGGTCTCGTGGTCGGATTCGTCCACAAACATGAGGCAGAGGGGCTTACAAGACAGCTCCGAGTTTGGCTTGGGTTCAGTGAAGATGGTCACCTCCCCCTCCTTGTCATTCATCACCAGTGTCACTGACATTACGGTGAAGGAGAAACGGACTGCTTTTTCGGGGAGAGCAGGCCCTCCACCGTGTTTCTCGCTGACATCGCCCATGCCATCGCACGACTCCTTGATCATTACATTGAAGCCCGAGGTGCACATGCTGTCATCCAGCCCGCTGTCTCTCAGCCCCTCCATAATGTCCTCCTCGAGATCTTTGAGCGCCGACACCAGTGCCACATCATAGCGGAAGCGTCGAGTGATGGTGTCAGCAGGGGCGTCATCCAGCGCAGACGTCCATCCAGAGAGGCCGTTAATAATGCCTACGTTGCAACACGGGGAGACATTTTTGAGAGCCGGCTGCCACTCAAAGTCGTGGAAGCCGGGTAAGAGCTCCTTCTCGGCAGCTCGGAGAGAGTGCAGAGGCTGGAAGATCTGGCGCCCGCTAGTGGCTTTGACGGTGCGGTACATTTTGTGGTACTGGCTGCAGCTCAGGAAAGTGTTGACCCGAATGGCCAGGCAAACAGCAGGGTGCAGACTGAAGCCTCTGCCTGTAGAGAGAGATTGTTTTAATTTTTATAAAGTAGCAAAAAAAAGGCAGGACAATACATATTACTTTAATCCCAACCAAAGAACACCTTTAGAGCCAAACTTTCAGACACAGGGTTTGTATTTTTGTCCATTTAGGTGCTTCTAAATTATTAGGAATGGCTAGTGAAACTGCATGATAAATGAAGCATCCATCAGTGCATTACAAACTATAGTATGTGGAGTAACATAACGTATACTGTATTTCGAAATACATTGACTGTGTTACAAAATGTGTTTGTTTAGTGCATAATTAATATAAAATCGTCGTACATTTTGAACTATTACATAATGCAGTGTTCAAAATGTGGCATAACAAAGCACAGGATAGAGACGTGGAGAGAATTCTTCATCACAGAACAACAACAGCAACAAGCGGGAACTCTTTTGCTTTGAAACAATCCAAGGCATCTTTTTTTGTGATATCACACTTTCAAATTCACAAAATACATTGAGGCAGAGCGATTTCCAGATTTTAACACCCCATTGCGAATATATCATTGTCAGTGCCTGTGATTACAAAATCCAATATTTCCTAATTTCGAAATGTTATAAAGGGGGGAAAGGGGGGTGAATTGTGACGCTGGCAAAAGTGATGTATTGGCTGGAGATGAAAACAGACAGCAGCTGGCTTCTATTCCCCAGAGAGGCCCGTGCCGCTGTCTGTGTAATTTGCAGATACAAGCATGGCTGATGTTGTTTTGATTCTAACAGGCCCTTCACTAGAGTTGTTATTGTGCATTAAAGGGGGTGTGAGAAAGAGAGAGTGATAGACAGGCAGCAAGACAGCCACAGTGGGTAGAAAGAAAGAAGAGGGTAAACGGAGGAGGAGGGGGGGGCTCTGCTGCTCAGAAAGAAAAGAGGCATGGACAACAATAAAATGCTTTTCAATACAGAGGGAAAGTTTCTCATCACGTCAAAGAGGGAAACTTTTCCGGCTCAGTGTATTTTGAGAGATTAAATTCTATAAAAATCAATGAGGAAACTATGCGTGTGTTTGCCTTTTTTTTATTATGATAATGATCTCACCTTGCATCAGGGCCTCCAGCTCATCAGCCTGCCTGTGCTCATTGCCGGATCGCAAAGCCAGCAGGAACAAAGTCAGGCACACGGCTTTCACGTCACCTCCTTCCTCTTTATCGCAAAGGCCTTCACTTGGTTCTTCAGCCCCTTCAGTCGATGCTTCTGCGCGCGGCGAGTTAGCGACAGCAGGTGTTGGCGAGGTCTCCCCCCTTATTGATCAGCAGGTAGTCCGCCTCTGACGGCTTCTCCTTCTGATCTCCCAGTTCGTGGCCCAGGCAGTGTGTTTTAAACGAGTCCAGGCTTACATGCTCGCTACAGCCTCGGGGGCAGAGCAGAGGCAGAGAATGCAGAGCCGATAAGAAGTTCTTGGCAGGTGAGGTGAGGTCACCGGAGGTACAGGATGAGTTGCAGGCCGGGCAGCGGGGTCCAAGAGCGCGAGTGTATTTTGCGATGCAGCCGCGGCAGAAGAGGTGCCCGCAGGGAGACTGGAGCGGGTCAGAGAGCAGGTGGTCACATACCGCGCAGGTAAAAGCGAAAAGGAAGTCAACCGGAAGGCCCTCGGAGACTAGCTTGGCACTCAGGTGGTCCCTCTGACAGTGGGTGATATTCCGCACCCATTCCTCTCTCTGGACACTGGGTTTTTTACAGTCCCTGAGCACTGAGCTGCGGTTGTGCTCGCCAAATGGTTTCAAAACTCGCCTCTCACCAATTACAATGCTGTCACTGTACTCCCACCTGGTCCGTTTGGGCAAGCTGTGAGCCCGAGGGAGCCCTCTTTTCCTCTTCCTTCCAGTCCGCTGGAATGAGTACTTCCTGGGGGAACAGAGGTTGCAGGGGGAGGAGTGGGGCTTCCATTCGGGGACACTGGTCCGGGAAAAGCTGCAGAACCCGCCTCCGCGTATGACTACCATCCAGCAGCGATGGCAGAAAGACAGAGGGTGCACTGATTCGATATCCTCAGTCACGTCCACTTTAAAGACTTTGTGGATGACCTCTGGCCAGGTGGCGAACCGGCAGCCCATTTTACGGAGGCTAGTTCTGCTCACATCATCCAGATGACCTTGGACATCGTGTGCCGGGCCTTTGACTTTCCTCAGAGCGGTCCCACACAGGCGACACAGGTACCTAGGAACAAAAGGATAGTAGAACAAATTTAGACGATAATAATTGAAATACTAGTATGCAAGCTGATCTATTGAATGATGATTTCTTGTTAAAATGATAGTATGTCCTTGAGATATATTCAACATTACATTATGTACTTATCAAAGAAATTATTTTTGAAATGATTTATTTAATCTTATTTTTACTCATTCATTACTGTTAAATGCCTTGACCTGTGTAACACTATTAAGGCCTATTCATGTGCTGCATTCAACTTCTCCAAATTATCCATGTAGAAGGGAGTGTGTAATAGATTTGTACACTTAGAAAACATACACTTCCCCACAAATAAAAGAAAAATTCATTTCACATTGGCGTCCCCGTGCCATGCAGCAAAGCACACACACCACACCACCACACACAACACACCACAAGGCTACACACAGCACTTCCTAATGGTCTTTTGCATGGAGCTGTGTCACTGTGATTACCTGAGGTGGCGCATGTGGGTGTCCATCTCCTGCAGCTTCCGATCCACCCTCCGGCCGGGCCCCTCCACGTTCTCCTTGCTCTTCCCTCCGAGACACAGCTTCATAACGCTGCCGGCGCTCAGGCCATTATCTATATTTGGATCCGCAGACGGAGAGTTCCCCGACAACTCCTCTTTATCCGAATGCGTCTCGACGGGCAGGGGGCTTTCTCAATGGACCTCACCCTAAACAGTTTAAGCTTCCACTGAGAATACTCGGATTGGGGATGGGACAGCTCATCGGGAACGGAGGATCTCGGGCCATCTGTCTCGTGGTCCCAGTCTGTCATCTTGGGAGCTTATATATTTGATCCTGTATTAAAGAAGAATAAAAGGACGTTAAGGGAAAAAAAAAAAAATCATTTCCAACTCCTCCCTGTGTCCCTAGTGCCTTTTTGCAGCTAAGCCCAAGATACTATTTCTATTGAGTTTTCGCACTAATTCTCGACAGTGGCCCAGGTGTTCTCTGACAAGTGCGCCATGTTGTTGAGTCATTAGGCAAGTCACTTCAGCTTGATTCTGATTGCCATGCACCCCAGGATTCTGATTCCTGAGGCAGTATATTTAATGATAATTAATATTAATGATATGGCCACTACAAACAAATGTATCTATGTGCACAGAATGATCACATTTGTTACGGTTGAAAGTGCCCTAACTCTCCAGTCAGCTTTACCCAAATCCATAAGGTTACAGCCTATAGGCCAGTGTAATGCCTCATTTGAAAGCTAAGACCTACAAAACTCATCTAAATTTACTTTTTCTCCCGTTGTTGCGGCGTTGTCGTCACTATTTGACATTATTTTCTATTGCTTTTTTGTTGGAATTTTGATCACATTTTTGCCATATTATCATTGCTTTTTTGTCATTTTGTCACTCTTTTGTTGCATTTTCATCCTCGTTTCATCCTCAATTCTGTCGCTATTTTTAAACTGTTCTCAAAAAGCTTTTAGATTTGGGTAAAGCCAAGTGGGGGTTAAGAGATTAAAGGCCCTGTACCTGATTTTTTTTTTTTTTATTGCAAACAATGAAAGATGAAGTCACTAAATTAAAATGTTATTTGTGGTTCAAACTCATTCGTAGCTGACCTAATATATTTGTAGCACTGACACATTTATTGGGACATTTCACAACTTGCAGGGTCACGTTCACAAAAATGCTAAAAAATAGCCTAAAGTTCATTAAATTTACACAAATGTTTTATAATTTGACGCACACTGCTTTCCCCAGAAACGTTTGAGTTTACATTATACATTTCATTCCATTTCTAGGAGTAAAATCAGGTATCGCTCCTTTAAAGCCTTACAGATTTGGACCATGATGCCACCACTGAAAAAACACCAATGAAAAAAGAGTGGACACACCCCTGCTCCATCCAAATACCACATTTTGGTCCCAACCCACCAGTTAAGAATCACCGGGTAGGCCACTGCTGTAGGGGCTGAAAAACGGCCCGGGACTCTGACCAGCCTGGCCCAGATCAGCATAAACGCGCACTTCCACAAAGACTTATTTAACCTCTTAACCGCCTTAACCGAGTGCATTTTCTCCAGTTCGGCTTTACCCAAATCTAAAAGCTTCTTGACTGGAGAGCAACAGTGTAACGCTCATTTGAAAGCTAAGACCTACAAAACTGATAGTAACTTTTTGTCACGTTGTCGCCGCATTTTTTTCATTACTTTTTTGTAGCTTTTGTTGCTTTTCCATCGCAATTTTTTTTTTTATTTTTTTTTTTTTTGCTTTTCCGACACATTTTTGTTCCGCTTTCATCCATGTTTTCGTCGCTATTTTGAAGAATTTCTTTTAAGCTTTTAAATTTGGGTAAAGCTCGGTTAAGACAGGGGGGTAAAAGGTTAAGGAGAAAATTGAGAGGCCGTCTGTGCTCCTCCAGAATGGACATATGGCCAGTCCGCCCAGGCCGTGGGCAGGCGCTTTGCTTTAAGACAGCCTCAGGGCAACTCCGGCGACAAAAGAAGCTATTTAGAAGTGGCGTATCACCGCTGAATGTGTGGAGTCATTGATAACACAACGGGATGTGCTTTGGGTATCTTTATTTCAAACCCCAGAAAGGCTCAGTCCTGGAGTGCTCTGTGATATAAGCTTTAGATATAGCGTGCAATGCATAAGACAAGAATTGGGAATCAATACCTCTACCAAAAGCTTCATTCAGAGTGACTTTTCTGCAGCCCTGAGTTTGCTAAATGGGAAACCGGCTCCTTCTCAAGCTGTCAATCATTTTTATTAGTCTTTTTTCCTGGCTCCAGGTCAAATTGATGCCCGGGAAGACGGACACACTGGAATGTCATAATACGCCTCTATTGACGCAAAGAAAACATCATATTGAGTAAGAGTCACAAAGAATTATTTTAAACACATCCGATTTTTATTTACAAGTCATTTTTCAGCCGACAAGTGGCCTGATATGGAGCGGCGGAGATCAATGATAGGACCGCGGCAGAACTTATTTCATCTCCTCCAATACTATCTCACTTCCATTATCAACTCAAACAATAAAGCACCAGCGAAATCTAACAAGAGTATTACATCCATTGTCAAAGCTTCCTATTGCAAACCCACAGAGGGGGGGAGAAAAGTATTGCGTTGGGAAATCTGTCAAACACACACAAAGAAAATCCACTGAGGAAAAGTAAACACTATTGAAAATGTATTAACAAAGCGGATTAGATTTACTGGCATGAAGGTACAAGGCTAAATATATATCGGTGCAAAGCTGAGTGCCAGTCCCAAGCCTAAATGATTTGAGAGGGTAATCATAATCAACGCCACTTATCATTCATCCCCTTCTGAGTCACGCAAGCAAATTTATATGGTGACTGAAGTATCCAATCTAAGGACATATTGGGAAAGTCCTGTTCTTAGTGATAGAGATCGCACCATCAACCAGCTAGTGTGCAATACCTCGACCAGCTGAACTGCTATAATCTTTAATAAGATTGTCTATGTTTCTTTGTTGTTCACATATTGAAGAGGCATTCCCGGTAAGTACCCTAACCCTAAATAAGTGGAGCCCATTTGCCATTATGAATATTAATCATAATGGGTTTGGGGTCAAGGCATGACAGCTTGAAGACCAATCCCTGAGAAACACTCAGGATGAAAACCACTGACTTTGACAAACGTATAAAGCCATTACATCTATTGTCAAGCCTTACCATTGCACACCCATCAGGCGCCCAACGAAGACGCTTCCATCTCTCCATCTTTCCTCCTCTCAAAACGTCAAAAATCCCAGTATGCAACATAGCCTGGCAGCGTCTTTACCCCTGATGTTCCCTTTAAAACTAACAGCTGAGCCTTTGTGCATGCTTGTCAGCTGGCTTCTCACCTTGTTTTTCTGTCTCAGCTGGCGTCACCTCCCTCGGGGACCGTTCTCTGCATGGGAGCACAGGGGAAGCCCAGAAGTCAGGCCGCAGAGCACACGCTGACATGCATAAGCCAGATATGTGGATGCCTATGGCAAACCTTTGGAGATGTTGTTCCATAAGTGTCGAATCGCCTGTATTTATACCCTTGCACCAATGGGATCAACAGTCAACCCAGCCACCTGAGAGAAGCAGCTGATTTGTAGGGAGAGGGGAAAAACAAGGTCAAACCGTAACAGTGGTAGACACTTGTGTATGTATTGAATCCATTACACTCAAAAACAACCAAAAAACCCACAGAACTCCTCAGCTGGAGAGGCTTTTATCTCACAGCTCTCGAATCCATCTGCAGGTTGACCTCATCCAGGTGCTCACCCGGCCTGAGGAGCCGTTAGACTTACTGACAAGGCTGCAACACAAGCACCGTTGAAAATACCGTTGTGAGCGCAAGGGTGAAGAGTCAGGTTGGAGTCAAGGATAGAATGTGTAATACCCAAAATGAATTTAAATTGAATAGTTAATGTTTCCACTGCTACTACAACTAATATGACCACGACAATATGCTTTCTGTCACTGCTGCTTGCTATTACTAATTTCGTTCTTTGAATTAGCCTTTGAGGTGAAGGGTCCTCTACTCTTAACAACCAGATGACGCCTTAACCAAGCACATTTTTTCCAGTACAGCTTTACCCAAATCTAAAAGCTTCTCAACTGGAGATCATAGCCTATAGGCCAGAGTAACGCCTCATTTGAAAGCAGAGATCTACTAAACTGATTGTGACTTTTAAGCATTTTTGTTGTGTTTTCGTAGTTTTTTTGTGTGTCTTGTTTTGAGGCCTGTTTTTGCATTTTTTGTTTTCGTCCCTTTGTTGCTTTTGTTGCTTTTTTTATTGTGGAAATGTTGTTTTCCCGCATGTTTTTATTGCTTCTTTGTCGCTTTTTTGTCACTTTTTGTTGTTTTTCTGTCACTTTTTTATTCTATTTTCATCCTATTTTTTATCGCTTTTTTGACCTTTTGTTCAAGAAGCTTTTAGATTTGAATAAAGCCAAACTGGAGAAAATGTGCTTGATTCAGGTGGAGGTTAAGGGTTGGGTAGTCATCAGTTTTACTTAGATCGAGTAGTTCTATAATACAACTACTGTTTCTTTTCTTTTCAAATGATTTTTTGGCCCATAGGCTCTAATCAACGGGACAGCACAGGTTGAAAGGGGGCGAAGAGCGAGCAGCGAGAGACATTCAGCAAATTGTCGGAGCCGGGACTCAAACTCATGACGCTGAAGACAAAACAGTGTTCTGACATAAGTGCAACAGCCTCTTGACTGTTAGCTGCACAATTGTTTCCCTTTCTTCTTCCTTCATTCCATTACAAGACCATCAAACATCTGTCATAATTGTAATATTTTCATCAGGTTGTAAGCTGCATTTTTTTTTAGCAGATTTGTGGTATTACTTTTGCTAATCTAACTCACAATTATTCATTTAGAGATCTTTCCGCTGTCAAATGTTTCAGAAACTCCATGCAATCTCAGCTCGAGATGTTAAGCCAGATATTGTCAAACGAAATACAAATCCAACTACAGCCCATATTCTTTTCTCCCGACACAAAAGGTACGCATGCTTTCCTTGTGACTCCCCTATAGGTGGATACGTGTCGGTTCTATTTCCGTGCCAGTATATGGGGCTAGCATAGGGATCAAGTTGTTGTGGTGAGATTAAATATATTGGAGTCATGCCGTGGCTATTACTGTTTGATGCCTGTCATGAGAACAGCGTAAACAGCGCAGTGCACCCCAGAGTGACATTTATGCCTCATGGACATCGCATCGACCACACCAACTGAGCACAAGGCAATGACGTGGCAGGTTAGGAAAAATAAACCAGCCTATCTCAGCCTATCTCTTCTCCTGTCCGTGCCGGGGTGTACTTATAGGAAGCAAACTTTGAAATCTGTCATCAAAATATACAGAGTTCGATAGCAGGAAGCACATACAAGGAATGAGATGTGCGCCTCAAATGATGTTTGTACAAGCTCTCTGTCATGCAGAAGTTTTAGGACGTGTTCACATTTGGTCCACTTGAAATGAACTCTGGTGCACTTCCAGGGAAAATGTGCTTTTCGCCTAGAGCTCGCATGACCCTTGTTTAGCACCAACAGTTTTGGACAAACTCAAGGACTAATGGAAGCAAACGGACAAAAAAAAAATCACTATTTGATGTGAGATGTAAAATATACTCTGTCATACACACATTTAACAGGCACACATGAGCGAAGTATAGCGCTGAAAACATGAATGAACGAAGAAAGTTACTGACATTTACATCCCAAAAATTACCAAGAGAGTCTATAAAGAAGCAGCAATAAATTGGCATCAAAATACACAGTGCATATGGGAGTAGAAATAATGTGTGCTGACGGCTTTTATCAATGAATGTGTGTAGCATTTAAAGCAGTACTAAGTAACGTGTTTACCTTAATAAATCCTTTTCATAGTCCTCTGGGGGTAATACAAGTGTTAATGGGATGATTGGAGGGTCTTTCATCTCCAGAAAACCATGCTAACAGGCTAACGGGCAAAGCTAACTGTGGGATAGCGCCACTTTAAACAGTATTTACAGTCAAGTTTGAGTGAATACAAATATTTCCATTGTATAACTGGATGTACAATATCCCTCTCTCCCTTCACCTTTTCTGTCAGCGTAGTATTTACTCTCCAAGACATTTAAGTAAAATCGTAACCTGCAGTTGCGCTTATGGCCGCTAGGGGCAAGAGTTACTTAGTACTGCTTTAAGACAAACAGCACATTTAACACGTTTCACGCAATGACTCCCGATCACTGAAGCTTCTCATAATGTTCACTGAGCTACTTGTAAAACCTGTTGCCTTGAACACATAGCAACGCGCCTCTTTCTATTTCTCACCCAAACCTTCCCTTTTGCTTCAGCACGAGTTTTAATTAGAATGTGGTATTTGCTGTGATTTCTCAGTAGGTACGCGGAGTATTTGCCCAAGCTCTTTCTTGTTAGTAATTATCCAGGGGAATAATCTTCTGTAGTCACTGCAGGAAATCGCTTGCTGTTGCGTTGAATTTGCCACCCAAGTCATTAGACACACAGTCAGCGGGCACCAACACAACAGTTGGGCCTCTCCCACTCATTTCGACCCACCAAAGGAGCACAAGAAAGGCCGCCAAGAAGGTTATGTTTGGTTAGGTTATGTGTGTGAACTTACTTTGCAGTTTTAGAAGAACAGATTGTTCCCATGTACAGCAAGAATGAGCCAATACTCTTTCCCGAACCTTTAGAAACAGCTGTGGGATTTGGGGCACTGCTTATTATGTTGGTGCTAAAATAAGCCAGTATTGTATGGAGGAGATGTTTCAGGTCTATTTTGACTCTCCGTACTGTGCTAACGTTTGTGTTTAAGCGTTTCTTTGGAAATGATCTGAGCATGAGGTTAGTGTAACTTGAAATTAAAGGAATAGGCCACCGTTTTTACATACTAAGATATGTTCTTACCGTAGCTTAGACGAGTTGATCCGTACCTGTCTGGTCTTTGTGCGTGCGCTCAGTCAAGCAAAAAGACCAAAGATGTTGTTAGCATTAGCCTCTCCTCTATGGGCCAAACGGGCTGGAAGTTAGAAGCGACCAAGCTCTTCCATGTTTTTCTCCAAATTTAAATACGGTTACGTGAGTAGTTGCACGATCCAAGTCTAGTTACACAAAATCAAACATGTCAATTTTCTAAGCGGATAAAAAGAGGTACTATATTGTAAGGCGTAATAACACCTTAGGAGCATTTCGACGTCTAACTATACTTGGATCGTGCAACTACTCACATAACCGAATTTAAATAGGGGAAACATGGCAGAGCTTGATCGCTTCTAACTTCACCCCCGTTTGGCCCATAGAGGAGAGGAGGAGAGGTTAAATGCTAACAACATCTTTGGTCTTTTTGCGTGACTGAGCGCATGCGTAAAGACCAGACAGTTACGCATCAACTCGTCTAAGCTCAAGTAAGAATAATCTCAGTATGGAAAAACAGTGGCCTGTTCCTTTAAGTTGTATAGTATTGTGCAGTGGGTTTCCAAGTGTATTTTTTAGCCATTACTATCCCTGTAGTAAATTTACCTCACTACCTCTGTTCTATGGCCATCAAGAAATGTACAGAAAGTGTGAAAAATCTATCTAATGATGTATCAGTATATGTGGACAGGTATAACCAGTCAAACACGGGCATTCCTGAAGGGTGAAGACAAGGACTTAGTGTACCAAACCTTCTCACACTGGCCTTACCTGCACCGCACCAGTCTGAGTCTAATGATGCACACAACTCACTCCGGAGCCAAGTGAAGCGGCGACGCCACAGATGTCTGCCTGACAAACAAGCGCTGACCCCCAGAGACCGGCATCTCTCCGCGCCTGCTAATTGACTTGTTATTGATCAACTCAAAGACAGTGTGATTTATGTGGAAGGGGACCCGCGAAGACAGCCACCTGGCATGGAGCGGCGCGTTATGAATGGGACAGGGGCGTCTCGGGGGACCACGGAGAGGCTGCAGTTTAGGGGACATGGAGGAGATGCAGCTCTGAAAGGACAGCACTCTGCAGCACGGGACTGAGTGAGGGTGTGTCGAGAATGCGTATACGTGTAGAAAGAACATGTCCAGTGTTATGATCAAAACAGCGACAAATCCAAGAGTAAAACAAGGTTGAAAACACAACAAAAAGTGACAAAAAGCCACAACATAGCAACTAAAAACAAGGAAAAAGATCAGTTTTGTAGGTCCTGGCCTTCAAAGGAGGCGTTACCCTGGCCTATAGGCGGTGAACTCTCCAGTCGAGGAGCTTTTATATCGGTAAAGCTGAACTAAAGTGGGGGTTCGGAGGTAAAGGAACTTGTGTGTTGTGTACGTAAGTGTAGCGCATTGTCCTTATTGTATTGGATTCGTCGGTGTTGAATCCAGCACACTCAGAATGTGAGAGCGGGTGAAGGTGCAGAGGTGGAGATTAAGACAAGGCAGATACAGCACTCCTGAGTACGGGAGTGGCGCTGGATAACAGGCTTAACTCACAGTCAAGAACACAAAGGGGCTTAGGCCTGATTGCAAGCTGTGACAAGGAAAGAGGGAAAGAGATCAACGCTGCCAGGCAGAACTATGTAAGCTAAAGGTCCAGGCCAACGGAGAGCCAGCCGCTGTTCATGACACAGCAGCTCAAGGAAGGAAGAAATGGACAATGGGAAAATTCACTGCAACCAGATGGATGTTATGCAGGGAAATGTCAACAGTGTCTGCATTTGAATGTTTGAAAATGTTTTGAAGGATTATATCAATGAATTCAGGGCATGACACTGAAATGCTATTGTGTCTCTTTTACCTTTTCTCAAAAATGTAGTTGTAAAATCGCATTTTGAGCCATGAGGACTTAAAAATGTTGTCTCAACTTGTAAATACGTGTGTTTTTTGAGTTGCGTCAGTGAGTCATACTGTTGCAAGATAGACTCATCACCTTGAGAGTGGTCAGCATTTTCCAACAAAGTACCCACAGTGTGTGCAATCCTTTTTCCCGCCTGGGTTTGTTGATGAGCACCAGGAGTCCCTTCACTCC
The DNA here is from genome assembly GCA_007210695.1 of Neogobius melanostomus. NCBI lineage: Eukaryota > Metazoa > Chordata > Actinopteri > Gobiiformes > Gobiidae > Neogobius > Neogobius melanostomus. Next base: position 4,681,711 of record VHKM01000106.1, on the reverse strand, counting down.
CCACCAACTGCACAAATAGCAGTCTGTTATGTTGTCTTTAGATGTCACCAAAAATTACTGTTACCGCTTTAATTTCATGTGCGCTTATCCAAATGCATGCTGCTTTGTCCCAGCTTGATCCCATACACCCTCTTATGTTGCCACCCCCTTCCATCCCTCATCTTGGATTTGCCAGATTAATACTCAAGCTTCATTGTAGAGCTATTTGTCAAAGCGAGCTGCCAGCACACGGGCTCTACCCCACTTTTCACACGGGCCGCATTCATCTCTGCCTGTCTGTCACCCTCAAACTCATGTTCCTCTCCCCAGTCACACTCGGCTCAGCTTTGGCTAATAATCAATTATGTGATTATTCCAACGAGCTGAATAATTATCGCTCCCTCTGCCTATCGTGCAGGTTAACTTGTTTATAATGGCGCGGTGACAGCCTGGCTTTGACCTGGCATGACCCCATGAGATTGCCGTCTTGTGGTTTTGACTGATGGCACCTCACAGAAAGTACGGACACAACTCAGAAAACAGCTTTGGTAAAGAGCCTAGATCTGCAGACAGGTTGACCCAAGAGTATCTTACATTATCAGAGCATAGGCTTCTTAGATGAGGCTTTTCCGGCATCAATTGATTTGTGCGCCACAGTGGCACGGAGTGGTTAGCAATAATGTCTCGCAGCAAGGTTTGATTGTCATGCCGTGCAGTTCCCCAAGGTGTATTTTCATTAGTTCCCTGTTTTGAATTTGGAAAAATATGTACAATCTGCAATGTTCACCGTACATGCGGTCTGGAACAAGTGTAAACAACCCTCTAAAAATCAAAGCCTGTTCTTGTGCAGACAGTCTCGATGAATGTGGTTCCACTCGTGTAGCTAATGAAATTAAGGTCTAATCTGGATTCAGGGGCACTAGAGTGAAGTGGAGATTCAATCACAAAACAATGCTGGTTAATGCTTTGGTAATTAAATGTACGCTTCCCAGATTGAGGAGCGGCTCTGAATATAAAGACACAAACAAAGTATAAAGTATATAACATGTGCACTGTGGGTGACAGTGACAGCACAGTTAAAGTGGGTGGTCTTATAACCAAAAGGTTAGCGGTTTGAATACTGACTCCCTCAGGTGCATACTGTCATTGTGTCCTTTGGCAAGAAACTTTACCCTCCTGTGTCCGGTGCAGAGCCAGTTGCAAGGGCCACATCTCTCAGTCAAATCACTGTGTGTTGTTGCGTTAATCGACATGTTGTTACAGCACCAGGCTGAGTCTAATAGGTCTCTCTCTCTCAGCCTCCCCTAAACTTATGCTGGGTTTACACATAAGCACGATGTGTTACGAATGGCATTTTTCCGTCATTCGTGACGTTCGTGACATGACTTAACGCATCTCAATGGGATTCTTAATAGAACGTATCAGTTCGTGACATTCGTGATGTTCGTGGAGAAAGTTTTTGGCTGTCAAAAAATCTTCCACGAATGTCACGATTCACCCTCTGTTCGTGGAGTTCGCAACGGAGCGTGTTCTTTCGTGATGAGTAGTGGCGCTTCGTAATTCAGCGTGAGAGCATTCGTACAGCATTCGCAGTGCAGAATCACTGTTTTCACGCTCAGAATTCATAGAAACACACGCTACGCCGAAAAGTTAATGTTCGTACCTGCACTATGCCAAAGAAAAGTCACACAAAGTCGGCCAGTCCGTGCTCCAGACCCGGGACAGCACCTGCTGCTGCCGCTCCTCAGGTGCTAAAGTTGTTCCTCCAGCTTTTCTTCCTGCGGTCGTTCCTACTGATGTTCAGGAGCCAGTTCCTGCCACCCCTATAGCCGCCCCGCTGGAGAACCCGACTGTTATATATTTGTCCCGATTTTCCGCGCGTTTGTGTTAAAAAACAAACAAAAAACAGTAAGAAGTGCACCTTTCCCGTACTTCTTACTGTCCCTGAATGCATCTCCCACGCTGCCATACGCACTGACCCAAACAACAACAACGCGTGGTTACAGCAGCTATAACATGGATAAGTGTTAAGACTTATTTACAACTTCTGACATGTAAAACGGTGATGGGCGCAGCAGGTGGAGACAAGCCTGTTGTTCTGGATTATGCAAAAGGTTTTTTTGCCCAAACGGAGCTAATGATCGACCAGACGAGTGAGAATCATGGATAAAGAGGTGAAGAGTTCTACGACAGATCCCCAGAAGATCGAGTGCACAGTGAGTGTAGTGTTTTTATGCTTATTCTGTGGAGTAAAGTCTGGCTGAATGTGCCGCTGTTGCACAGACTCATTTGACATAAAGCGTGTGTGTTTATTTGTCTCAACTCGATTTGGCAAGAGCCCAATGAGTCAGGTGAGAGCACGGCGGAGCAAGACGCCTCTGCTCCGCCTCCAACCCGGTGTGTGCGGCAGGCAGTTTGTCCACATTCGCCCGATTCTTGACAGATTTCTGACAGAACTCGACAATTCCCAATGACCCGTAACAGCTCGCAACAGCGCGCAGCAGCGCGTAGGAGCGCGCCGCGTCCCGCAGCAGTGCGGGATGCATGTTCGTAACCGTGCGTAATAATTCGTGCCATTAATCGTAACGCGTAGTAACAGGTCGCAACAGTTTGTGGTGGTTCGTGAAACCTCTACCCCGAATCATCAAATTCCACCCACATTCGTGATCCTCGGCCACGAATGTGGATTCGTGGCATTCGTGACTTGTCGTCGTTATGTGTAAACCCAGCATTAGCCACACATAGCACCAAAGTAGAGCGGTCGGCTACCACACCCTTCTCCTCCACTTCAGGTCAATGCAGACAATTTTCCCCCATAATCCCCGCGAGGCGCGAGTGAATCTCCACTCGTGTCCATGCTCTCTCATTCGTCGGTCTCCCGTGTCTCAGTTGGTGATTGCCTCATGTTTTCTCCGCGATGCACTAAAAATGCCGACAAGGGCTGCTTAGACCAAACACTGATTAAGCTATCTCCTCGTTGTGTAATAGCAGAGGACAGTGCCATGTAGACAATAGTTTGGCTGATTGAAGTGAGCAAAGCGGCTGTAATTGTCTCAAACGTGAGTTGATTCCAGCAGGTCTGAGATGAGAGTAGCCTAGTTACTTTCAGGAACTGCTCCTTAAGTTTGACTGCACTGTGCATAGTCACCAGACCAATCTCAATGGTAAAATGAAAATATCCGGTCAGGTGCAGGTTTCAGTTGGTTTTATATTAGTGGCTGTTCATTTGCCTGCAGTTGCAAAAATAGAAATAATGGGGTGTGAAGTTAAGGTGTACTTTATTATTCCTGTGGGGAAATGTGTCCTCTGCATTTGACCCATCCTTCGATGCCACTAAGGCAACCCGTCAGGAGCATTGGGCGACCACAGTGCAGTGCCCGGGGACCCATCTGGAGCAAGGCTGATGGTCCAAGGCTGCTGGATGCTTTTGGCTGAAGGGGGAAATCGGAGCACCCGGAGGAAACCAATCCAGACATGGGCAGAGAAACAAACTCCGCACAGAAAGGCCCGCTCGGCCCGGGAATCGAACCTAGGACCTTCTTGCTGGGAATACACCAAAGTCGTCGTTCCACATAGCGCACACCGGCCGCACATGCCACAATCTACATGCACGTTATCGCAAAATCCCCTTTTAGCACAGCGGTATGATGTTGTGAAATATTAAATCCGTATGACCTGAGTGTCAATAGTGAGGGCTGTCCACTCTCTCCTTGCCAATCAGAGGCCAGCAGTCTGTTCACGTCACATCAGACACGGGTAGCCCGCTTTGGCCACAGCCAGAGGTCGGTCCCAAAACCTATACCTGGTCAGACCAGTTTGGCACTGGCCTTTGTTATGCACTGTAAATTGTAATAAGTAAAGTTTACTTGGTAGAAACCAGGAAACCGGATGCACAAGAAATATCTTGTACAGGAACACTTGTCTTCATAATTCAACTATACTGTTAGCATACAAGTATTGTGAACTCAAGGTACACAAGTTAAACTAAATAGGATTTACCATTTTATTTTACACTTTCGCTTCTTATACAGTATATTATGAATATACTAGTTTAGTTAACTTGGTTAACTACGCTTATCCTAGTAGTGCTAACTTGGACATAGTAAGTTTGTCTAAGTGACAATAACTGGACTTGCATGCAATACTCTACAGATAAAAAAAACAAACTTAACTTCATATCATTCACACATTGCAAATTACAGGACACACTTGAGTAGAATGAATATTTTTTATTACACTTGAACAGAAAGTTATTTTTGAACTGTGAATTAACATCAATAAAACATCTTAATTACAAAATAAAACTGCAATACTTCCTTATTATTATTATTATTATTATTAATAACTAGATAATACAATTAATAAAATATAGTTAAAATATTTAGTAAAGTTTAGTCTTACACTGGCATTAGCAGTATCAACTTCAAGTCAAAATCGTTTGATTTTTTTTTTCTAGAACTGAGCAGTGAAATCAAATCAAAAACGTATTGTGATGTATTGCACTGAAATAGACACTATTAGAGTTAAAACATAGGAGAAGATGCAATGATTTACACTAGAAATTTAATGTTGTTTGTTGTCAGGTGCAGATGAACGGTCTCTTCCGAATTCATGAAACTAGTCTTCATACCTTGGTCCACGTTGAGTGAACAAAGTCCCCAAGAGATGGTGAAAAACTTGAGTTCATGCATAGTGTCCATAACATCAGGTCCCGCCAGAAGGTTTGTCATAGGCTGAAGGTCTCATGTGTTGTAGCTGCTGGTAAAAGAAGTCTCTCACGTCTCTGAATCCTGTTGTGAAAAGAACACAGGTTTTATTAAAATGGTAAGATATATCAGCGGTTGTAACAGAAATAAATCTAACATATAGGTGTTTGTATTTATTCACATTATTTTGACCGAACAGTGTCAACTGTATAAGATCATGAGTAAAATAAATACTTACTGAGCAGATCAATAGCAAGTGGTGTGTCAATTTTCAAGACTAGCAGAGACTTCAGGACTGCATTGTGGCATCCTGGCACTTACAAAAACAAAAGATACCCAAAAGTCAATTCACTTAATATCAAAGTTATTTCAAATTAGTTACACAAATGCAGAAAACCCCTTACTTGTTGATTCATGTGCTGGGAGAAAATCATGACTGTTTACAGCTGCTCCTTTGTTGATGGTCGTTTTAGATACTTTGACTGCAAAGGATATTTCAGGTTTTACATGAGAATTCAGAATCTCTTTGAACCTGATGAAAACAGTTTGACTATGAGAGTGTATTTCAGTTATGCTTTCTTTTCAACTTCATACAAAATATGGAATACTTACAATATCAGTCACCTAAAAGAGAGAGAACACAAACAATATTTAGATAAAATAAAATAAAAGACATACAGTAAGTCAAAGATGTTGTATTGTTAGCAACTTTGTACATTTGTTTCTGAAACCAAGCATAAAAGAAAACAGATCTTTAAAAATAATGTTCCCAAATCAAATGTTAGTAAAAGCGCTTTAAGATGACAGTAAAAATGCACTGCAGTCAAAAATCACAGTTAACTAAATATACTTGGCCAATTCCATATAGGCTACTTCGTGTTTCTTTCTCTCACAAAATGCATAATTTACATCAAAGTTTTAATATCTTACTTACATGGTAAAATGAGCAGTTTCCACCGTGTTTCCACTCCATTTGAAGAGACATTTCTGGTTTTCAAATTCAAATATAGTGCTGCATCCGAAACCATCAAATTGTAGCCTCTAAGTACTAACACTAGCAACTAATCCTTAACCTTTCATGGGGTCAACTGTTAGATCTCTATGCAGTTAGTGAACTAGAGCTTCAGCAGCATTTGCCAAATTCGACCGTCCTTACCCAGGGGAAGGGGAAGTGACATCACCAACAGCTGTTTTTCTTGAGTGCAAGCCAAACAAAAGCGCATACCGCCCCCTACTGTATATTGTCCAACAACAAAATAGTGTCCAAATAAAGACATTTAAGGTGAAAAAAAGAGAATCATCCAAATGATCCTTCACATTTCCCTTTATTTTATCTCAACAGCGGTTTCATAAAGCTACAGTATGCAAATTAGCCATGTGGCTTAAGTTTCTACTAAATGAAAACAAAAGCACAAACTGCCTTCATTTAGGCCATTTACTGAGGCGGCTCTTTAAAACCATGTGACTGAGCTGTGGTGACGACAACATGTATTTTGTCAGTTTTATAAAGTTTGGCTTGTGCAGAATCTTTTTTTTTTTAATTATTTTTATTATTAAATGTGCACCTGTCAATCAACAGTGGTTGCGCATGAATCACTCGGGGGTGGGGAGATTGGCGCAGTGGCTTATGGGATGGCACATAGCTCCTAATCGCCAGTAAGTTAGCATCAGAGGTCCCTATGCTAAAGTGGCTATGATAGTTAGCATACAGGCCACTTTCCCTAACTCCTTCCTAACTGAAAGCCCAATTCGGACGCATCTTATCATGGCGGACGCTGACGCACATCCGGTTTGGCGTAAGACCTCTTACCAATTTACTGGTTTCGGATGGAGCATAGTTCTGCACTTGCACAGCACAGGGTGCAGTACAAACTAACTGGAGTGCTCCATGTCACCACCTAGCGTCCTGGCATGGTATAGCGCTAAAACAGACTAAAGTAGAGTTTACTTGAAATGGTCCAGTGTCTCTCAATGCCCTTTCCAAGTGTGGTGTCTAAACAGGCTCTATACTATGTTTTTGCAAGTAAGATCAATTTTTTGAGAAAAAACAAGTAATATTTAAAATGCATATCCTAGTAAGCTCAATGTTTGCATTTACGGTGTGGAAAAGCTTGACAAAGCGAGTGAAAGAGCCATTCGGCTGACACGCGCCTGCATGTGGAAAAGAGCCTTAACTGTGTATAACTGTGTACACACAAACCACTAACTGTCAATACACTAGGTGAATTCTCCAGCCAGGTGATACTGACTATTAGCCTGGGCCCACATCTGGAGATCTCTCAGCACTCACCCACTGCTCCTTAAGGGTTGCCCCTGCGGTATCGTCGAATGGGTCAAACACAGAAGACACATTTATCTAAGGGAACAATAAAGTAAAGGGACGTCCCGCGTGACTTCACGCCATTTGGAGCAGCCATCTTGACGGAATAGAAATGCAAAACCGCCGGTGATACTACAGCTCGTCGCAAAATTTTCCTAGCATGCTCGAGTGATGCTGTGCTGTTGGATGCGACCAGATACGTGATTAGACAAAAGGAATATCTTTATACCGTATCCCAAAAGAAACAAAGCGGAGAAACAAGTGGTTGGCGGCAATTAACAGGCAAAACGCTGATGGCGGTGTTTGGCTTCCAACTCAACACTTTGCAGTCTTCATTTTGGATCAGGTAAGTTGTCCCATTGAAGGCTAATGAATGATTTCTCTGATTTTGGGATTAAATGTTATAAATTCACTGTTACCATAGAAATCTGCGGTACCCGTGTGGGGGTCAGCCCGATGTTCCCGGGTCCGATGTTCCCCGGGTCCGATGTTCCCCCGTACCTATGTTCCCCGGGTCCGATGTTCCCCGGGTCGAGGCACATCGGACCCGGGGAACATCGGACCCTCCGAACGCCGGAGGGCCCGGTGTTCCCCGGTTGCGGGTCTCGCTCATAGACATGTTATTGCTGCGCGTCTTCACGCGCCCGACAATTAAAGTCCTGCTGTAGGCTAAACTCTTCTAACCGATAGGCCTATAGGCAGTAAACGCTCGCCTCTCACCGCTCTTTCTTCTCTCTTCACCGCCTGGCACAGCGCGGCCCGGTACGCGCGGATAATGGAGCAACAAGCGGCTTGATTTCGCTCATAACTCGCCTACTGATAACTTTATAACATATTATAAGCCTTGTAGATCTCGCATTGTAATAGCCTGCAGCATGTTTGTACAACCTCAGAATAAGAACGTGTCGCAGTTCAGACAAGAAAGTAAAATTAGCTACAGCAAACTCACCCACACCCACAGATTTCCCTCCGTTTGTTTGACTGGTTCGTTGTTGTAGCTCGAAATCCATGTTTTTCTCCGTGAAGCCCCAGCATACTCCATCACGCGGTGTGCGGAGAGCCAAGTGCAGCGGCTCGTGCCATACCGCTCCTAACTCTAAGCTCTAAGCTCTAAGTTTTATCCGATGTCTGCACTCCAGCCTTATGCACATTAAATTAGGGATCTTTTTAGAATGGGGCAACACATGCATTGCGTCGTCACTTCTCTCCCAGTGCCGCCGCCTGTCATGCGCTCATTACGCACTGTGCTTGGGCCATCAGATGCTCCGAGAGGCACCACTGAGGCCTCTGTGATTGAATGACGTTGAACAGTATTTGCGCTGCTGTTTTATTAATGCAGTTGACAAAAACCGATCCATAGATATTAAATGAGAACGATGAGGAAGAGGAGAAAGGAAAACTGCTAACATGGCCAGTGATCGGGGCAATTACGCAGCACCGCGGGTGGACCTGTGAACACCCACTTTTGTTCTTAGCCCACCCGACGGTCCTTATATCATTCACTTCACTGCCTCTCCCAGGACAGAGACATCTGCACGGTCTGCATCGTTGTCTGCAGGACGCACATCTGGCTGTCTCTGTGCAAATTGTTGCATCGTGCGCTCTGTTCCTAAAACTTGTGTCCCCGACCTGTCATCCCTTCTTGCATCCTCTCTTTTCAGCCCCTTTTTCAAATCAATTGACTTTATTTATTTGTATTATTCTTATTTATTTTGTGAATTTTAATACGCTTTCACAAGACAGAGAGTTGCATTTGTCCCACTGTTAAGTGTACAGAAGAGAGAAAGAGAGAGAGAATGTGCCGCGGTCCCGCTGCAGCGCGCTGCGATCAAAGGGCTGCGCTCCACATTTATAGAAAGGCCTTCTGTTTTTTCAATGTAGTAATTTTGTTTTCAAATTGAAAACAAAGCAAAAATTGTAATTGATTTTCGATTATTATTTTGAAATGACAAACAAAGAAAAAAAAAAAAAAGAACGAACCACGGCACCTTCTCCGGTCCATGCGTCCGTCCAATATTTTGGACTCTGCTAGACTGAGTCAGTGCAAATGGAGTACTAACTAAAACGAATTAAAAGAAAATTGGAACGAAAAGAATGAATTATCTTCAAAATATGATGTTGCAAAAAGGCGTCTTGACCAACTGATAAAAAGGTTCAAACCTAATGTGTGTTTTTACAAAGGAACAATGCACATCTCAGGAAACGAAAATGCTGAAGTAAAAGGCACTGGACTAAAAATACTGGGACTAAATTGGCAAACGAAAAATGATGTATTCGCGTTTGACCTGAGTGATCTGATGGAGCTATTGCAAGAAACCAAAAACACTAAACGAGGCATGCAAGAGACTGCGCCAATCGTTTATCCTATTGGCTTTTTATCGCCTTTCAAACTTGGATTTAAATGCTTCTTTATGAAATGCTGAGGCGTTGGAAATACGACGAAGACTTGTAACCTTGTAACTTGTTGGAGAAAGTTCTCACGCAAAACATCCAAGGACTTTCAAATCGGAGGTCGTTTAAACAAACGAAGTTTACTATTTTGGAGAGGATGCTCTACCTGTGATGAGCTGACCAGAGTCAGGCTCACCGGCGGGGGGTCTGTTGTAGCTTCTCATTCTCAGCTGCGCAAGCGAGCGCACCTTACCGGACCCGCGCTCCTCCCAGAGGGCTCCATTATGCGTAAAAGCATGATGCTCTAAGCAAAATCGCGTGTTTGAAAAACTATGCAGCAATAGTTTCAATCGTCTTCATTTTATTCAGTCAGAGATGTCAAATAGCAGATGCCTGGGGGAGAGCGAGGGGAGAGCTGGATAACGTGCCCAAAGTTAGCCATAGACACAAGCTGCGATCAGCTGAAATATGAACACAGAGAGCGAGAGGGTAAAAGAAAAGTAAATAGGCTAGTTGGTATTTCCTCTCTATAGGTATTCACAAAAGTTGGCACGGATCATATCCCGTCTTTCGTGGATGAAGAAATGCGAACATCAAAGGGCACACGCGGGGAACAGCGGAACTTGTCTCATTGTTGAAGTCCCGATGTTCCCCGGGTCCGATGTTCCCCCACTTCTATTGGCGGGGGAACATCGGACCCGGGGAACATCGGGACTTTTCAATATGCGAGGTACCGATGTTCCCCGGGTCCGATGTTCCCCCGCCAATAGAAGTGGGGGAACATCGGACCCGGGGAACATCGGACCCGGGGAAGATCGGTACGCACCCGTGTGTGTGCACTATCATTCAACAGAATGTAAGCTTGAAGTTAGCCAGACACACGCATCAGGCTCCCATTTTACGATAGCCAATATATTTTTTGCTTTAAACAGAAAATCAATTGGTAATCAAACGTTTAGCTGTCGCTCTTTATGATAAAATATTGTGCATTTTGTCACGGTTCTAACGGTGTATGGGTTGAGTACTTTTGTTTCTGTAGCAGTGGGAAAAAAAACCTACCAACATTAGCTCAGGTAGCTTCAGTCACTACTGGTAAATACATTTAGCGAAAAAACAGCATTGCACACTCAAGTAGCTGATGTCCAATTTTTAATGATGATAACGTTTCGGCATTAGCCTTCATCAGATCATTCTTATTTCATCTCTGTGGTCACATACACGGTTTGGACTGTGGTTCAAAGATGAAAAAGACCTCTGAGATTACTTCTGCTGTGCGTTGCTTCTCTTTTCTCAAATACATTTAGCTAACACACTGTAGCCTAATGTCAAAACATTATGTGAACATTAACCTCTATTAATTTATTATGGAAAAAGCTAATACCAGGCTTAGCAACATGACATAACAATCCTGAACTGTATATTAGAGAAATAGTTACATCTGTGTACTTCCTCCAGCAAATTGACTTTAATACCATTGAAGAAATAAATGACCCAATGTCATATTTTTGTTTGCAGGTGCGAAAAGTGATCATCCCTACCACCCGGACTATGTACCAACTATATTCAAGCATGTGTCAACACCAAAGAAGAGGAAAACCATGAATGCAGTGGCAAATTTTGACCGGAGGCAAAATTTGAAACGTAAACGACTGCAAGGTGGGAAAGTTGATGATACAGTTCAAGGATTGCTACATCTGTCACAAATGATCGTGAAGAATTGGGTGAACAAGCAGATGCTGGATCAACACAAAACGATTTAACACACTGCAATAGTGACCAATGCAAGAGGTATATAAAGATTTTGGAGGATGAATGTCAACAGTTAAGGACTGAAAACATGGAACTAAAACAGAAACTGCACAATCTGAAATTCGATGAAAGGGATTTGAAAATAATGATGACAAAGTTCGAACATTAACTGGTTTTCCTTCGTTCCAAAAACTCAAATTGATCTATGGTCATGTACCAGCAATTCATCTTCACAATGTTGCGTTTACGATTGAATGTAACCTTGACATTTTTGTGTTACATGTTTCACATAAGTAATTCTGCAGGTTCAAGAATATTTCAGAATTGCACTAATATTTTGTATAAAAGAATTGTACCTTTGTTAGTTAAATGGCCAGGAAGAGATGAGCTAAAGGTAACTTTGCCATTCTGATTTCAAAATGGATTTAGTTCAAAATGCATTATCTGCTTTGAGATATATTTACAGAGAAACCTCAGCTCTAATTAGCAAGATCCCAAACGTATTCTTCCTATAAATCACACAATACAATGAATTATATGATTAGCATTACTCCCAAAGGCACTATATCTTTCATTTCAAAAAGGGGGGAGACGTCTGATAAACATTGTGCAGAACAGTGGCTTTTTGAATAATAGGACCCAATAGACATAGAAAAAACTTGAGGGTTAGCATCTGTGCGGATTCACGTGGAGCGCGTCATTGGCTATAAGACAAAAATTCACAATTCTTGATGGACCCATTCCTTTCTCTTTGTTAGAGTCTTCGAATGGAGAAATGCCACTGGACAAAATTGTACATATTTGTTATACCATTACAAATCTTTCTGAATCAGTTGTACCATTTGAGTGAAAACTGTGCCTCATAACTACAGATTCTATCCCCGTTGTGTTTGAATCCTTCGGTGGGATATTCCAGGTTGCTGCTTAGCCATGATAGTGCACTACAAGGTCCCTAAACCCAAATATATGAATTACTTTTTTCATTAATTTGAAATGTGGTCAGAATATCTGTCTCTTGTAACAATGACAGTAAATAACAATGGGTTGAAATATATACCATGTTTTATTGCTAAATAATTTAGCAAGTTTACATTCATGTCAGTTTGTGACATAAGGTACAAGTAAAATGTAAACAAATTATAGAAGTGCATGTAAAATATACAATAAAATTGAGATGGAATCATACAAGGTTACTTCTATTAAGTTTTTGTAACATGTCCATGACAACATCTTGTTAAATAAGTGCATAGTGTACTAACTTTAAAGATACATGTACTCTAGTTTAGAGCAATAACAATCAAAATCAAATACATGTATTATTGATCAGGAACAACAACAATCTTTATCATTTGTTCAGTTAACTTGGTCAGTGGAGGGAGAAGTAGATACCATTTTTTTTGTGACATTCTTTTTTCCTTGTTTAGTTTTGTCCTACATCCAGGACAGTACCATCTTTTAGGTATTTTCCTTATCTTTAAACAGTCCACATGAAAGATTTTGATAGGACATGAAACCGACACACCTTTTTCTTTATCAGTATTTTCTACCCTCTTAATTGGGCATGTGATTACCTTCGCTAAAAGATTTGGTAGAATAACAGACACATAAAAAGTCTGCAGTTCTGAAACAACATTGAGAATAAAATCATGGTCATAAATCATTGTCATTGTTATTAGCCGTGAACTCAATAAAATCACAGTAATTGCTTTCTGTTGTCAACAGTTGTGTCTGAACCTGATAGTAATATTCATGCTGCCTACTTAATTGCAGGTCACCGTTTGCATCTGATATTAAGCAAAATTTGCTACCTGTGGCAGCCTCAGTGATTGTCTTGCTTTTTGCTGTAAAAGGGCATTTAATCTCACAAATACCTTCTCCACAACAGGAACATGAAACACTGGCATTGGGGGAAGCACCCATAAAAGGGTATTGAGGGCTAATCCGAAATCCAGCATCAGTTATAATGAAATCATCATGGCTGGTTCTCATATTGATTTCATATAATTTCCGTGCATGTTTTTCTTGACTACATCCCCAGTTGGTTGCTTCACTTGAAAATTTTGCGGACTCTGGGTCACACATTTTATTGACGAGTGATTTGGAAGGGTTGTGAACAGATGTGCTCAAAACTGCTTTGACAGAAGAAGCCGTAATACGACCTGCTCTTTGTTGGTACCAAAGTCTACAATTTGTTTCTTCTTTGTTTCAAACTCAACAAGGTCTGACTGACTCTTCGTGATTTCATTTTTTGCAAAAACATTGCCACTTTTTGTTAGTAGTTCCTCATTTGTGAGTTTGCGATTACTTGCATCAAACAGATCTGTGAGTGGTTTTAGAATATTTGAGTTGCAAATGCGTGGGACTGGTATGATTGACAAAATAGCAGACTTAATAGGTTTGGACTCAGACTTGATTCTTGATAAAACATTTGTTCCTAATCTGGAGAAAGAGGAGGAATATCAGGCAACATATCTGGCTTGAATCTCTTGCATTTTGTGAACTGAATATCCTTGCCTTGTTTCGGCTCAATTTTGGTGATCGACTGTATGCCTGACCACTTGCACTTTTTGGAGGTGACACAAACAGATCGTTTCATCTCAGCTTGAGCCAAAAGATGGAAGAGATTTGCAGACACATGCGAGCAGGCTTCTCCCAATCCAGCCATGCAGTTGCAGTGAGCAACTTGCAGAGATCCATCTCGATTAACAGCAACCCAGGGATGAAAAGGGGGTTCATTCACTTTCATGGAGTGTTTAACCTAAAATAAAAGAAGACATATTAAAATCCAGTTCGCAGTAAACAGTTGCTTGCACCTGATTGGCAATGGCAGTGCACAGCATTGGAATCAAAGAATAAAAACTCTGCACCGCTATTGCGCTCCCAAGAAATGTATTTAAAGCACCACAAAGTAACGTTTCGGGCGTTGCGTCGCCCTTCGTCAGACCTGTGCACAGCATTGGGCCTAAACCCATACATGCATCCCAAGATCAGTTATGTTTATATTATTATAGTAAGATTAGTATTATCACATCCAATTCTTTCCTTTTCAAATACCAAATGCTAATCTTGTATTTTATTTGACACGTCTTATAAATCGTTGGGAACACAGGTTGAGACAACAGTCTCAATGACTGTTTATCATACTACAGTCAGTGTCACTGTAGTATGATTGTTAAAAGTAGCATATTTTTTTCGCTTTTCTTGGATCAAACTAGATTCAACAAATTGACACACTTAATCTTGTTGGTGATTGTGTTTTGTGTTTTTCCCTGTTAACTCAGTTGAAAAAAAGGTACTATAATTTGGTGATAAAAAATAAAAAACCTTTGCAGTAATGATGGAAAAATCCTTCCCCGCTGGAGTCCAATTCAAAGAGTCGCTGACCCATCCGGACTCGTGGTACCTGCTAAGCTTTTGTATGCTTTTATTATACGGCCCTTCACAATGCAAGTAGAACGCTCCATTGATTTGAATGTGATTTCCCAACGTTCTACCGGTCATTATTTTTTGATAGAGGACCTCTGAAAAAAATAATGACCGCTGCCAATGGCAACGGAGTTTGTGCTTGTAATACAGGTCTTTCATATCACTCCACGAGTAGTAGTAGCGGACAGGCGGACACTATCTCTGTCCCCGTCCCTGCGAGAGAAGTTGGGGGAATCGCTTGTGAAGTTAACGGGAGTCCGACTTTCAACTTACCCAGAGATTCACCACCATTCCTCCTCTCGAACTGCACCTTAAACTAAGTAGCTAGGCTAGCAATAAGTAGCTAGCCGTGCTGCTACTAGCCTCGCCACACTGCCTGGATTCAAAACAAACGTTGCCTAGCAACGCGCAAACTTTTGGGAACTATTTGCCACGGAAATCATTAAATAAACCTTTCTGCCTTCATAAAAATGTATGAAGTTTATTTGTGTGTGTACAGTTGGCAAACAGCCGTATAATAAGCGGGATAATGTATAGAACGCCGGTCATTATCGGGAAAATAAGTACCTTCAGGGCGAAACAAGACCAGTTCGCCCTGTCGGTACTTATTTTCCCGATAATGACCGGCGTTCTATACATTATCCCTTACTTAATGAAGCTCCGGTGTAACGTGATGGGAAGTGAATCAGGTAGCTGATTCACTTCCCATCTGTAAATGTCACCGAACTCAATGTCAGGAAGTATTTCTACACATTTAATGTCTGTAAAAAGAACTTGTGGTGCTTCATATGGATCTACGATTCCCAATTCCTTTATCTTCCTCGTGTATATATCTTTTTCTGATGCTAATAAGTGCGATGACATGACGTGAAGTGAAGAGTTAGCTGACGACCGCTAATGCGCTAATAATAGGTCCATAGCTGCGGAGTCGACGGACATATTGCATCAAAATGGCTGACACATCATGTGACTGGGAGATCCCTTAACCCAATGGGTGAGGAAAGCCCTTCTCTTTGGTGGGTGGGGAGCTGAGGTGGTGGGGAGCTGACATTGCTGTAATACCACCCCCTAGTGGCCAGGGGTGACCCCAAAAGATACTTTGTAAACAGAATTCCAATGGAGTTTTTGCACCTCCCTAGCACTGCTTAAAAGCCTGGCGCCAACAAGTTTATTTTTATCTAAAAAGTGCTTTGACCCATGTGACAATGCTGGGCTGGGTATCTTTAAAAAAAAAAAAAAAAATATATATATATATATATATATATATATATATGCAGCAGAATTAAAAAGTTGAAGCCCAAGTCTTTGATTTATAGGCTCTGGAGCATTGTGTAAAAGGTGATAATATATTTGATAATTTACTATAATTTACTATAATTTACTTACCTTAAAGTGTGGACACGTCATGCATATGGGGCTTTAAAGACATTCTTTGTGTGCCTTAGCATTGATAATTTTGGTATTGCTTTATATTAGGGGGTTAATTATTAATAAGGTATTAATAAACATTAGAGATCTGCTTAGGGTTAGATTTTGAGGTTAGTTCCATGGATGAGCATATTATTATGGCCCATTAGCATGGCCGTGGCTAATAATGAGCAGCTTATTAACATATTCACAAGCCTATTATTAATATGAGGTGATGGTGGAAAACACGATAAACACACAAACACACAAAACTAAATATTTAATGGATCTGTGCTGTGATTGGCTAAAACAAGGACTGCAGGATCCAATCAGCAGTATGTACCAAAATGTTTGTCATCTTCCCAAATGCTTTCAGCCGTAGAACAAAATTTAACAAACTTACTGCATTAACAAAGTGGAATACAACTCAAGGTATGTTTCTGATGAAAGAACATTACAACATGGTTTAAAGCTCAAAAAAGTCGATTTTGCATTATGTTTCTGAATTTCTCATAATGATGTCTATCTTCTGCAAGACGCTTGTTGTACTGTGCCAGCAATTTAAAAAAATCTGTATGTTATCCACGTAATTTTGTCGGGAAAAAAAATCTAAATGAGCTGCCAGTGAGATGTTAAATATAGTCTTTAGTTGTCGTATCTAAGTCGTCAAAGACATTACTAAATGTGAATATGTCTAGAGTGGATTATGCAAAACCTCCTCCGTGTCCATGGTTTTAAATTTCTTGTGGTGTGTGTGAAGTGAAATATGTAGAAGTAGAATTTTCATTCAACTGCTTTGAGTTATGACATCATGTGTACTGTACATACCCACCCTCTATACACGTATCCAAACAAGGATGTATGCTGATGCTTCACTGATGCTGCCGTAAAACTGGTAAACCTTCTTACATTGCAGTTAACCTGCCAGATTTTTTCACTTGATGTGCCACCCGAGGTACAGTATTCGGAAAAAAACAGATTTTGGCAAGTAGTTAAGCACTTTTCACCCGAGAGCTACATCAAATATGCTGTGAAAAAACGCCCTGCTGCCTATGACTATTTGTCTGCTAAATGGTCACTTCTCCTCTCTCTCTCTTCCTCCCATCCTTTTTCCCCAGTCACCCTCCATCAATGTAATGAGCAAATCATGGCCACCAGGGAGAGATGTAGGGAGAAATTGGTCCTATTATGTGTCAGGCCGTGTGAAAAGAGCAGCGGTGTTGTCTGTCAACTCTTAACCGCCAACTGTCCCTGGCTTTAACCTCCCGCCAAACACAAAGGGCTCCTAGATCTGCGTATTATTTCCCTGTCTTTTAACTAAAAAGTCCATTATGGGAAATGCCAGGACAGCCGTGGCCTTTTCTGCACCAGGCAACACTCAGACAATAGAACAATGGCCAAAGTCAAACGTTGATCCCCACTGACTGCTTTTAAGGGCTTATCAAGTACAGTAATTATAGGAGGTGACTGGTGGGGGTGTACTGTAGATAAGATTGAGGCGTGGTTAGGGCATGGACGGAGACCGATGACAAAAGGGAAGGCAGAGCCAGTAAATAGGTCGTGGTGCATTTATCAAGCATTGATCGCTGTGATTCACCAATGGGGAACCGTTACCGCAGCATGGGGACAATGGTGGACATTGACAGATTATATGCAGTTGTCAGATATAGGTATGGAATGACACAATATGAATGAAAATAGCAGTAGTTAAGTCTATAAATGTCCAGAGATGGCACACATTACTATTGTTTTAATTTTCTTAAGCTTTCCATGAGTCACAATGATGCCACAAGAGTGTATTGGGTTCAACTCCCACCAATCCATGGGACATACCTGGTTAAAGCCACACTGCATTGCTTATATTTAATTCCAGATGTTTCCATTGGTGAAAACACCCCTAAACATGTGTTGCAGTGTTTGTGTAGTGCCCCGACATGAATAAATAATGCTAGCTGGCGAGCTGCTACATTTGTTCAGTGTGCGATGCCTCAGGTGGTGACTGACAAACAGGTAGCCTCTGCAGTTATAGAGAGAAAGTAAATGAATACTCGCCAACTTCGAATCAACATACTCCCACCTGCTCAGGGGACTGTGGAGATCCAAAAACATTGATAGAATTTTATATTTACTGTGCTCCATCTGAGTAAATAACTTCCCTGTAGAAAGTGGAATACAGGAAAAAGTCAATGGAGGTCTGCAACGGTCAACTTTTTCACTAGCCGGAATCATTTTAATATACAGAGGTTTTTTCTTTTGTGAGCCAGAGATGAGGGAGGTGAGTGTTTATTTAGTCAGATGGCCTAACGTGTGTGGAATAGATGTGAGCAGAGCAGGAAGCTGTCAGCACAATAGCACTTGGCAGGAGCCAGTGATACTGGCTCCAAAACCACTTCTCATTCAATCCAGGCCTGTATAAAGTGTTTACTTGAGGGAATATTTTCAGGTCTGTTGCTTACCCCACTTATTATGAAATACTATTTACAACGGATCAAGTTCATGGTTTTAATTGCAGCCAGAATGCAAAGTTCAATTTGAGTTTTCTCTTCATTCACATGGTTTGACAAATAAAAATCTTGCATCTTGAATCTTACTTTGCTCCTTTAGTTTACATAATGCCCAAATGTTAAGGGCTGGTTTCATCCTCTGTTAGTGCAAATCATGCAAATGTTTGATAATATAGTGAATAAATTACTCTGAAGGGATAACGCTGAGATATTTAAAGGGGTGGTATTATGTAAAATCGACTTTTTCAAGCTTTATATCATGTTATTATGTCATTCCCTCATTAAACACATGCCTGGAGTGTTGCCTTGGCTCATTCACATATTTTTGAGTAATCAGTAAAAACTTAGACGGCAGCCATTTTAGGTGTAGCTATGCCTCAGTCCTCCTAGGAACGCCCCCACCTCCTGGAGACGCCTCTGGACCTTTTGTCACCAGCCAAGCCACCAACCACTGCTCCTCAGCTCAGCAGAGCCCCCTCCCCGCACAGTGTTGTTGTTTAAATGCCACAGCAGTGTGCTGAAGGGGGCGTGTCGGAAAGCTTCTTAAAGAGACAGAGGCCTATTTCAAGACGTTCAGTACAGCCATTTTGAGAGAGCAATTTTATTCAAGGCAGTTATTTTAATTTACTGCATATACAGACCAACAGAAGGTTACGTCATCATTGTAGTATGCTATAGACTGGTGCTATGTGATTGAAAAAAGCATAATACCCCCTCTTTAAATACACTTTTAATACATAATTATTTTGTTAAAAAGACGATCCTCTGTATCATCTAAGCCTTTGGCGACAAAGGCATTGACCTTTGTATCTTTGTGTTGTGGATAGACTCAGTAAATACAGAGATATTAACAACAAACCAGGTCAGAACGTCTACATTTTGACAGTAAATGAAAATTCCACCTTACAATTTGACCTGTCCTCCACCTCAATATTAAGCTAGTCATGTGTTGCAGAGTGATAAAATATGAAGACTGTTGCCATAGAAATTAATGTCCAAAAGTTCTCAAAATTGCATCCGTTACAGGAAAAAAAAAAAACATGTGACTGAAACCCATCCATAGGCTCTTTCGAATGTTTTGATGTCATGATATTCAAGGCCAGACTTTTCCACATTGTGATAGACTCATAGAAGGCACCGGCTCATTTTGGTCTTAGCGTGGGTGTAAATAGTGCCTTCTTGTCGTTCAAGCAGAACTTGGTAACACTTGATTTGATGTTCCTTTGTTTCATTATAATTGAATTGCTGGAAGGTTTCCTGGAGAGAGGCATATCGTTTGCCACTAATTACCTAAGAGCGTGCAAAAGTTAGGTTATTTGTAGTGAAATTAGAAGCACTTTGTACTCCCACTGGGGTTTATTTAGAAGAACCACTTTTTCCCAATCCAAGGGCAAATGTGCTGTATTAGTTTTATGCTAATATTTTTTAAACTTTCAGTGTGTGCCCCATTTAAATAGGAAGCACACACCATATTTCAGTCCAAGTTTAGAGACTGGAGATTGTTGTTCTGATACTTTAACACCACTTCACAAAACCATTAACTGTATCTGGGGAAAAACATACAGAGCCTTAGATGACTCCAACCCTGGTAACTTTTCAAAAAGTGGAATTATTTGTTAAAAAAAGTTGCATAATTAAATTGTTATTCAAAGTAACACAAAGTAACAGTTGGAGTTTTGATCATTTCAGCATCATAATAAGCTGCTGGTGGTAATATATATAACTTTCGCAGCTCAACATGGCTGACTGATTCTTATAGGCCCCTTCCGAAAAGAGCAGATTAGTAAGAGGTCTTACGCCAAACCGGATGTGCGTCAGTTTCCGCCATGATAAGAAGCGTTCGAATTGGGCTGTCAGTTAGGAAGGAGATAGGGAACCACTTTAGCATAGGACCTCTGATGCTAAGTAACCGGCGATTAGGAGCCATGTGCCATCCCATAAGGCACCGCACGGCCAATCTCCCCACCCCCCTCGCACCCACCCTGGAGTGATTCTTCATGCGCAACCACTGTTGATTGACAGGCGCACATTTAATTTAAAAAAAAAAGAATATTCTGCACAAGCCAAACTTTATAAAAGTGACAAAATACATGTTGTCGTCACCACAGCACAGTCACATGTCAGTGTTTTAAAGAGCCACCTCAGTAAATGGCTTAGGCAGTTTGTGCTTTTGTGCTTTTGCTTTCATTTAGTAGAAACCTAATTTGTATACTGCAGCTTTATGAAACAGCTGTTGAGATAAAATAAGCTAAAGGGAAATATGAAGGATCATTTGGATGTTTCCTCTTTTTTTCTCCTTAAATGTCTTTATTTGGACACTATGTTGTTGCATACGCAATACAGTAGGTGGCGGATTGCGCTTTTGTTTGGCCTGCAGTCCGCCAATAACCTTAAAGAAGAAGAAGAACAGCTGTTGGTGATGTCACTTCCCCTCCCCCTGGGTAAGGACGGTCGAATTGGGCAAATAGCTCTGAAGCTCTAGTTCACTCACTGCATAGGGCTCGAACAGTTGACCCATGAAAGGTTAAGGATCAGGAGCTAGGGTTAGGAGATAGAGGCTATAATTTGATGATTTCAGACGCAGCCATAGCCTTTTAACCACATCCCAACGCAGTGTAAAGAAAAGTGGATAAGGAATTGTCCACTCTGCCACAGTGAATCGAAATTGTGTAACTCAAGAACTCATAAGACAATTTAGCAGCAAGGGAAAAAAAGTGAAAGTGAAGCAGAGGGAAAGAAGGGGAGAGTTCAGCTTCCTGACAGCCTAATAGATACATACTGTACAACACACACCAGTCCTCAAAAACAGTTTAGCAACAGCTTCATGTTCGTTGTTGTTTTTATCAACGTTATCGCACTGTCAGTGTTCCATACTGTCAGCTGTCCACACTTCACCATTCCTCTTTAGTCCATCCTGTGTGTCTCACCCTTGCTTATAAATGCCATTCTTTATCACACTATTGAAGTGTGCGCACACGTGTGTGTCTGACTACAAGAACGGAGCCCATTGTGGTAAATAGGCCACTGAGAAAGTTCGCATGTCTCCAACGCAGCAGCACACTCTATATGCAAAGCAGAGCCATCCGCTGTGTTAAAGAAGCTGCTGCCAAGTGATTATATTTGTAATTTAATTTCCTTAGTTACACAGCGATAAGACGAGTTGGCCGGGGAAGAATAGAGGGATGAGAATAGGACTATTGCTTCATTGTCTGGGCTGAGATGTCCGAGACCACTCCACTTACAAAGGAGCGAGCGAGAGGATATTGGGATTCAAAAGTTCAGATGGTAAGATGACAAGTTTTTGCCTTTTTGGCGACCCCCGCGCTTTATGCTTCCGTCTGCCGCTGTTAGCCAACCACAGCCAGGTATCTTTGCGTCTCAACCAATCGTCTTGAAAAGCAATCCATGAGGCGATCTCCCTCACTCATCATTTCAGCTGCCATCACTTTCCTCCACCCCAGGCCTGGTTTAAAAACGGGCACAACGTCCATCACCTCTCCGCCAGCATCGTGCCACTTCAAGAAAACTAGCACAACGAGAAAGACATGGCTTAATACGAATCTTTATGACCTCAAACCACCACAAACGCACATACAGTGTTGGCACTCACCCCAGTCCATGCGCCCTCTGCTGGGGCAATTGCATTTTGTCTGCTCACGTACAGTACAGTGATTGAGTCTTAAGTCAGTCACACAAAGCAGTTGGCTGATTGAGCATTCTGAACTGGTCCAGAACTGAAGGACACCTGATGTACTCTCTCAACGCGCACGGTGTCCTTACCTGACCCGGACCTCTGATAGCGTGGGCGGCAAACCAACTGCTTTTTCATTTTCAAAAGAGTGCTCACTTACACTGATGGACAGAGTGAGCCGGGGCAAACTCCTTTTTTACGATCTTAGCAGAACAATCAAAGCCATCGAGCTCTGTAGTATTATATAAAGAGATGAGTTCTGTAAAAGCATGTCCTTGTACCTCATCAGCGAGTGTGATTGAAGATGCTTTGTGAGACTTTCTGGTTCATTTTCTAAGCCGAATACACGCAAGGCCTTTACATTTGAGAAGTAAACTGGTAAAAGTGAAAGGGTTTGAAGGTGCAAGTGAAGTGTGCGTAGTAATGGTATAGCCAAAGATGCAGCAACGCATCCAAATGCTAAAATGGGCTAAATTAGATTAGATTAACAGTGCTATATTGGTAGAATTATAGTGGAGATAGTTATAGCAGACAGTTGTAGCAAAGCACAGATGGGTGGTAGGGAAGTGGTAGTCAATTTTCTTTTTTTTTGCCAGTGAGTCTTTGTAGATTGGACAGTGACTGTAGTCCAAATTTTACTCACTTCTTTTACTTGTAAATTAAAGAGGTTCCAACTAACCGCACCTTCTCGCATACAAGTTTTCCCATTTCTGCTTAACCAGAGTGCACAATGCATGCATTTGATGTAACTGCAGCACCACCAAATGGTTGAAGAGTGCATAGCTATTTTGTTTAATAAATATCCTCTTAATTTTTTTCCTTCCAAATTTGAAGCCCAGAAAATATGATTAAGAATGCCGCAGCTTGGCACCGGTTGAGTTTATTTATTTCATTTAAGGCAATGAGACAAAGCAAAGGCACACTGTTTTGGGGAGGGCTGGCACACCCACATGCACTGGGACACGCTTGTGTAATTAGTTTAAATGTATTTAAGTGCAATGCTTTAGCCCGGGTTGGAGGTAAGTATGTATTATTTAATCATTCTACATTTACGTGAGTAACCTTTGGAATAAGTTGTATTGGGAGTGCATTTATGACATGCACTTTATACGATCCTTTTTGGTGTGGTTATAGCATTCCTGCCTCACAAGATCGTAACCTTTAAGTGCATATGACACATTAGACACAATTTTTGCAAAAACATAGTTAACACAGTTATATTTAAGATTTTGCTAAAGATTGTACCCAGCTTTCTTTAGTTTGGACATTTTTGTGATGTTTATAGTTTCACTTCTTTATTGGACACCGACAGGAAGTGACATAGATGAAGGCAAACAATTTTAAGACAATTGGAAATGACAGCTTTACCTTTATCTATGTCACTTCCTGTCAGCAGCTTAATAATTCAAACAAAAATAGAATAGGTGCTTCACTGAAATACAATTATAACTACGCAACTGATGTTATCTTTCTAAATAAGTCATATTTTCAAAAACATTCAACCTGTCATATGCACTTTAAGCCTTTTTGTGTTGACTTTGCATGTTGTCCTGGAAATCTTCCTGCTCCTCCTGCACGCAAGATCTGGAGGAGGCTCTTGAAAGGATGCACCGATTATATTCATCCTTTGGTAATTTTCTGGTTTAGACATGGTTTACACCCTGGGTAGAGATACTTAGGGCAATTAAGATCTTAGACCTAGTGTTGTCCTGATTAAATATTGATCTAGGCCTGGTGGTATATTTTACGATGTGGTACTTGGTGTAAAAAAGTTGAGTTTTTTGTATTTATTTTGATGGACGTTTGCCTTACCTCCCCAAACCACCTTAAGCCACCATTTAAGCACCTTTCCCATTAATTATGGCTGACTCCCGAGTCAACATCAGGTTAAGTCAACAGTTTTGTGTCTCAGTGTTTTGCGACAGTCAAAGAAATCGCACACAAAAAAAAGTTCTTCCAACCTTTGTCAATCTCAGTGCCATCTTCTCATACTGACTGATGTCTCTATGGCCAGTGCCCTTCGCCACATTACAGTTTATCTTAGCCGAGCATCTTCAGCCCATTCTTGTGTCATCTTTTCTTTTGTGGCCAAACTATCTCCATCTCTCTATCTCCTCATCGATTGGGCCTGGCTTTCTCTGAAGGCATGCTTAACCTTTGCCCCGGCGCTGACTCTGAAGTACAACAAAAATGTTCCGATACAAAGTAAAGATAAATTGTTTCTTTCAGGCACCCGCAGGTTTGATAGCCTAACGCCACACTGCACAACATTTCGTCCAAAGGCCAGGTCCTTTGGAACACAAGCATTTATTCTATTACAGTATTTGTATTGCTCAAAATACCTCAAAAATGAACAATCAAAAGTGTCTTGAGCAGCCTCTACTATGACCTGACTATACTATACTATACTATACTATACTGGGACCGGGGACCATTGAGGAGCTGACTAAAGGCTGCCAAATATGAGATTTTAACAGGTCAGGCCCTCATCCAAATCCATTATTTGATTACGCACTGCAAAAATAGGATTTTCAGTGTCTAGCTGGTCATTAGGAGCATGTATTTTTATCCAAAAGTTACGCAACGTGCCTTTAAATAAGAAATCAGCCAGTCACCTGAGAAGGAAGAAGAGAAGAACACTTCAAATCATATTCTTTTTTGTAACAATTACGGAATTATTGCAAAGTAAGAGATTAGTTTTAGCGTAAATGCAAATAAAGTCTTGTTTGCGTAGGCATTCGATTCAAGTTGAGCTGCATTTTTACTCTATTATTTGTTTTTAAACTTTATATTGTGTCTATTTGTCTTGTATGTGAAGCACTTTACGTGAAACGTTACACGATCCAAGTCTAGTTACACAAAATTAAACATGACAATTTTGTAGGCGGATAAAAAGGTGTTATTACGCCTCACAATAGTACCTCTTTTTATCCGCTTAGAAAATCGTGTTTAATTTTGTGTAACTAGACTTGGATCGTATAACGTTTCACGTAACTGTATTTAAAAAGTGAAAACGTGGAACAGCTTGGTAGTTTCTAACTTCACCCCAGTTTGGGGCTATACCTTTGCTGGGACCGGCTAAATGCTAACAATATTTGCTTGACTGAGCACACGCACAAAGACCAGACAGGTGCACATCAACTCATCTAAGCTAAGGTAAAAACATATCTCAGTATGAAAAAACAGTGGCCTATTCCTTTAATGATACCTATCATTAACAACCTGTAACTATAAGAAGAGTTACGAATGAGTTTAGACTTCAACCATGAGTTTTCCACCTTTATGATGGAAAACTCCTGTATGACTGAGAGCCAACACAAACTCTTTTATCGCTTGTAAACATAAATGGCCAGGTCCTTTTAAATTATACCACTGAAGAGCACCTTTGTGAATACAGATTTGTCCATTTTTACATAAACATTAATTGAGTTATGTTTGACATGGACTGCCAGGTAATACATTTAGGACACACAATTAAATCTGCACATTTTAAAGCTCTGCTGCGCAAAGGGGAAATTACAAACATACATTGCTTTTTTCCTGTTTTGCAAATCATCTCATTCAATGCCATAACATTGGGCTTGTGTTTGCGGGCTTTTATATTGCTAAAGTTCAATATACGGTAGTTATAAGGACGGTGCAGATCTAAAATAGCACGAGGACAGCGAGGCTCAGCTGGAGGACAGGTCACCTCGCTGTGAACTGAGTGGGTCTGAAGTTAACATGAAGATGCTCTTTAGGTCCATGGATCGCGTGCTGCTACAAGACGACCTTGAAGGACATTCCCTTCATTTGCACAGCCATTAAGCACTGCCCTGTTGGTAAATTGTAAAAAAAAAAGGAGACAAAAATCCTCTGTGGATTTAATAACAAACTCATTAGCAAAACCCAACAGGGCGGAACTGCCTTTTAATTAGAGCAACACCTGATTAACGCCCAATTAACAGCGCCACAGCTACTTCATTCCACACCACTTTGGCAGCTTTCAAAGCATCAGCAGAAGAGGAGCGGCATGGTGGCACCTTCTGTCCTCCTGGGAGTGTGCACAGGAGAGAAAAGAACAGAATTCAGATGCCTGCGAGTGAGTGGCTGCTCCAGATGTGGTGCAGGACGGAGACTGGTGGGGAAGCATAAGGGAGAGCTTTCTCTATCGCTGACACGTGAGGGAAATGATCAAAGATGGCAGTGTCCATCAAAGTCAGCCAACTGCAAACCACAAAGCAACTGCTCATTTGGTAGATGATTCAGGAACAGATTGTCGCATTGTCTTTATTAAAAGAATCATAGTTACAGAGTAGTGTGCGTGCTGTTAA
This sequence comes from Neogobius melanostomus, assembly GCA_007210695.1. Classification (NCBI taxonomy): domain Eukaryota; kingdom Metazoa; phylum Chordata; class Actinopteri; order Gobiiformes; family Gobiidae; genus Neogobius; species Neogobius melanostomus. The sequence continues at coordinate 4,655,225 of VHKM01000106.1, read as the reverse complement.
TGCTTATATGTACAATGGTGTTTTTAATACAGACGCGGTTAGGTAACTTTAACCTCTTAACCCCCACCTGAACTGAACACATTTTCTCCAGTTTGGCTTTACACAAATCTAAAAGCTTCTTGAAAAAAAAACGAGCGAGTTTAAATGAGTTTTGTAGGTCTAAGCTTTCAAATGAGGCATCACACTGGCCTATAGGCTGTAAGCTTTTAGATTTGGGTAAAGCTAAACTGGACAAAATGCACTTGGTTAAGGCGGGTGTTGAGAGGTTAAGAAACGTGTAGGATTTCATAAAGGTAGAGTAGCATACACCTGAGGGAAAGCTGTATGTACTAAAGCTTATACGACTCATTTGATAGAGTCATTCAGTATTATGCATAGTTACATGGCACTTATATAAGTCCCTCAATTATGGCAACAAAACCAAGTAATATAAATGAGGCTTACACTTGGTTTGACTTGGCAGAGAGCATCTGGTATGCACTGCCATTTCCAAAAGCTGCCAGCGGCACAAATACAACAAAACGTTCACTAATTTCTGAAAACCACTGATCTTTGTGGTTAAGAATATCAAACTTGGACATGTTTGAGACACTTAAAGATAAAAAATGTAATAAAAAAAAGAAATCAAGTAAACGTGCAGGAACAGCACAGTGTTCGCAGTGTTTGGAAGTTCTCGAAGTGACAAACAGGCAAGCCGCCAGTCTCATAAACCCGGCACTTTAACAGCCTATTCATTCTCGCCTTAACCCATTTGACCAATCTTCAGTCTGTAACTCACAGTGATAAGGTGCCTGCTTTCCTTTGGAGTAGACTTCCTCACTCTCCAGTTTCACTTTATCAGTACAGAGCCCATTTACTCGAGTCTATTCAGGGATCTGACATGTATCGCTTTGGGATCAGTTTGCTCTTGGCCCGGGGGTAATAACCGTCACTGAAGGAGCGCTGGCTGGACTTGACGTGAGAAGAGGCTACGCGCCACACCTCCACAGACCTCTCCAGATCCGTAATAATGTCTGGTACAATCATCTGCTCGGCCAAAAACACAATCGTCTCCGCGACCATGAGAAGGAACCAGCCCAATGCCCCGATCCAGTATGAAGAGCCCAGAGCGGAGAAATCTTTGCGGATTTCCTCCCGATGGTGGAAGGTGAACGAAGACCAGCTGAAGAGAAAGAAGAAGCCTGAAAGAGAGGAGAGAGATTAGTTAATATATTAAAGAATTGATCAATATGTGGGGGTGTATTTGGGAGGTGATAGGATTCCCATTCAGAGGGCTGCAGCAGTGCATTTGATTTTACTAATACTATATAACCAAAAAACACCAAATATGGGGAAATGATGGCCTTAAATGAACACAGATCGATAGAATGTAAACATTTAAGTGTTCATCCTCATGTTGCACAGTGATTATTATTTTTATTTTTTTTACTTTTCTAATCAAGATTGCAAAGCTGAAAGTTTAACAGTTGCTACACATCTATTTACGTTTTGGACAAGCAAAGCGGCTCTATAGCCAAGAAGATTTATATTTTGACTAATTGTAATTAAATAGGGATGGGTGAGTGCATTGTATGGTTACGTATCATCTTGTGTCTAGTGCTGTATTTTGTTGTTGAATTGTCTAAATATCCGTCAAACACCGCATTTTAATGTTTATTTTAGGATTATTAACATATATAGGTAGGTCAGCCTATATATGTTAATAATAATCCTAAAATAAAGATTGAAAACGGCCCTGGACTCTGATCAGCCTGGCGCAAAGCGTAAACTTTGCCTTTTTGTGGCTTTCTGATCGTGTTTTCGTCTCTTTTTTGTTGTGTTTTTGTCACTTTTTTGTTGCGTTTCTGTACTCTTCCAGAATGGACATATGGCCAGTCTGCCCCCATATATATAGGTGTACACAGACATCATACACATTTTTTTCTGTTTCTCTCTACTACTAACCTGTGGAGATCATAGTAAGCAGCAGTAGCGTGGTGGGGTACAGAGCTTGTCCCGCCATCAGGAGGGAGCGAGTGTTGGAGTAAGAGCGCACGGTCTCAGATGTCCAGCAGAGGGCGAACACCAGACACAGGGCAGCAGTGCTCACAGCCATCAGGAAGGACAGCACTGCAAACACCTGCACTGCTTCCAGTGCTGCAAAACACACGGATAAATAGATGACATTAAACGATGACAATTGAAATGAGATCAAATAGACAATAGAGTTTCTACTTCTACTGTATTAAGTCACAGATGATCTACCAAGAATTTCTGTGCCCATAATCATGTAATGAATAAAGGCAATATCTTAGCGTCTTAACTCCCGCCTTAACCAAGCACATTTTCTCCAGTTTGGCTTTACCCAAATCTGAAGGTTTCTTGAAGAAAAGCGTTGAAATTGCAAAGTGAGGATGAAAGCACAACCAAAAAAAGCAACAAAAACGTCCCGGAAAAGCTACAATAATACAATAAAAAAGCGACAAAAACACAACAAAAACGTGGGGAAAAAGTGACAAAACAAAAAAGCAACCGAAAAAATTGGTGAAAAGCAACAAAAAAATGACAAAAAAACCCCTATGAAAACACACACAAAATGAGACAAAAAAAGAGACAAAAGCACAACAAATATGCTTTAAAAATGTGACAAAAAGGCGGCGATAAAAAGGTCACTGTCAGTGTTGTAGGTCTTAGCTCAAATGAGGTGCTGCTCTGGCCGATGGGCTGTAAGCACCAGTCGAGAAGCTTTAAGATCTGGGTAAAGCCAAACTGAAGAAAATATATACTAGTATTTAAGAAAGGGATTCTAAATTGACTTTTTTTTTGGTGTATGAATGAGAGAGTGAATGGGTGAGTGGTTATTAAATGTAAAGCGTTTTGAGTGCCTATGTAGGTGGAAAATTCATATACAAGTTAAGACCATTAACTATTTACTATGGCTCTGGTGTGTTTACAATAATTAATCTGAAAATCCTGCATAGACACAGTAGCCTTAATTTAGTGCATTGGACATATTTGTATATGAATTAATTAAGTATAGTTTATGGATCCTGACAATCACTTCAATAAAAATAATTCACCCTATTTGAGTGAGAGTGAGAAGTAGCCAAAACCAGTTCTAAAGAAAAGAGGTAAAACAAACATTTGCACAGTAATGTTTGCTCTCAAGTAGACTGTAAATTTGAAAGTGTAACTAAAAGTGCTTTGGATGTTAGAGTACAACAATTTGGTGTGTTAAACGCACTGGGGTAGGAAGCTTTCTCAAGAAGTAACTGTTATTAATTGCTTTTAGTATGAGAAAATGTAAATCACCAACATCTCACCATTTTCTTAATCAAACAACTTAGAAATGAAGGTGAATCTAAAGTAAATGGCAAATAAAAACTCATAAATCAATCGCAATGAATATCATTAAATTATATGTAGCTCAAAGTCATGTGAAAAGTTCAAGAGTGACTTTCCTGACACATCTCTCTCCCCTTTATTAGAGGCTTTTACTCAAAGAATGTAACTGCAGCAGGCTTAAACTTGTCCCAACTCCCGAAAAGCTCTTTAGCAACCCACTAGTGCTCCTGATAAGCATTCTCTCCGGAGAGCCACAGGAGTATAAAAAGTGCCTTAGAGCTGATCTCCCTTTGAGCCTTCCACCTACCTCGCTCTCCTCACAGACAGACGCCCGGTGCATCGCTAAATACTCCTCTGTGCCCCTTCGAACATTTCATGCTTCACGTTATGTTGCCTGCCAGAGCTGTCATCTTAGGTACAAACAAAATGTGTCCTGACAGGAGGTGTGAATGCCTGGTTGCTTACCGTTGAAGACGCTGCCATCGTTGCTATTTGTCAGGTCAGTTCTGCCGGTGTTCCGCTCCGGTGTCGTCCACAGTCCCCGTCCCTTCAGCCAGAATGGGGTCCAAATGGCGTAGGAGACGCATAGGCAGCCCGCTAGACCTACACACGACTGAGCGAATCGAAAACGACTGATGGAATCGTCAAGCTTCAGCCACTTCATAGTAACTACAAAAATAATGACAAATCAGCATAGTACAAGGTCAGACTATTCTTCCAATCACAATAGCTACTTACCTCTTCAAATCAGAAAGCACCTAAGGTAAGCATTTACTAATTTACTGTACTAACTTGCGCCATGCAATCTTCTCCCTGTAGCAATTGAACTATTCAAGATAAGACAGCGCTTATCTGCCTCTTTGGTTAACTCCACCCACCTGGAACTTCCCCCAGCTGCCAGCTAAGTTTCCTGAGGTGGTCTCCACTGGGGCCCACGCACTGTAAAGAAAGTGAAAGCCCGCTGCTGCATAGAAAACGCATTCAGTATAAAAGAATACAATAAAGCTTACCAAACACTGTGCTTCTCAAACCTTTCACACCAAGTATCTTTAAAGAGAATGTTTTTGCCACTCTCAGTAGCACCCGACCTAAACCAGGCCCTATTCCAGATCAAAACTTGGGTTGAACCAGGTATAAAGTGCGGCCAAACCAGGTCCAAATCAAGACGGAACAGACAAGAGGGACAAGGACTTAAATACAATTCCCTAAGTAAACATTAATTCAAGACTTTGAGACTTGAGTACTACCTGAAGCAGCTGGCACACCACAGTGATACCCAAACAAACCACAGTGACCTAAATCTAAGACAGATATAAGCAGCTGAAACTAAACCAAGTCTCTGCAATGTCTGCTCTAAACTAGAACTCGGCTAACGGGTCTTTAAAGGAACAGGCCACCGTATTTTACATACAGTACTGACATATGTTCTTACTTGAGCTTAGACGAGTTGATGTGTACCTGTCTGGTCTTTGTGCGTACACTAAGTCACGCAAAAAGGCCAAAGATGTTGTTAGCATTTGGCCACTCCCAGTATATCACTATGGCTCCAAACGGGGAGGAAGTTGGAAGCGACCGAGCTCTTCCACGGGCACAAAGACCAGGTGCGTATCAACTTGTCTAAGCTCAGGGGAGAACATATCTCAGTATGGAAAAACGGTGGCCTATTCCTTTAATACGGACAGAACCCAGTCTTGACTAGAACAAGGAGATTATCCCCCTAAAACAGATCAAATGACTACAAACAAATTAAACTGAATAGACGGATCCATATCTAAGTAATGAACGTAAGAAGAGATTTTAAAAAATAACATGTTGGACTGAAGTGTGGGTGCTAACAGAATGAAAACAAACCTACAGAAGTCGTGTCATAATTTCTGAGGGGGAACACCGGTTGTGGTCGATTCGGTCACAGATTTCCCCACGTCATGACTAACAGCACCACCTTCACTTTCCTTTTTAGTAATGGAAAACGCCCTTTGAACTGAACTGTACCGCGTCCTTTTACGCCCCTTTGCACACAAAACCAGGCAATGCTTCTTTCATCAGGTTTTGTATATTTGAGATTTCATGAAGGAAACAATTGGATACAAAATACAAAATTAAAGTGCTAGATGATGGAATAAGGCTCAAAAAATAGCTTGAATACCATTTTGGTAAAGTTTTTCCTATTTGGTAAGTTGTAAGCACTTGTGGGTAGGGCCGCACAATATGTCCGGCAGGTGGTTTGAATGATAATGCTTTGACTGGGCTTTTTATTACCACAGAATTTACTGTACGTCTGTATAAAAACATATTACAAATCTACATATGGTAATTTTTGCCTCAGTTATTTGGATTGTTACCAACTATTTGAGTCACAACGAAAGTATATTTCTCTAATATTGTGCAGCCCTACATGTGAAGTAAACTGAAATCATTATTTTTTTAAAAGTCCATATAATAGCATCGTCATCTGCCAGGTCAACTTTGAAAATCCGACTTTTAAACCGGTCTCCTCATTATCCACCTCTGTCACACTGATCTCTCTTTCTCTATCTGTCGGTATCTGGCCTCCTCTTCACTTCACAACACCAGTAGAACTGACCTTGTGTCAAGTGTTTGTCTCTCTCCTTTTCAAAGTAAACAACCTGAAACTCGAGATGCGTTTTCTGATATAAATTATCCTCTTCAAGCTTTTAGCTCATTTCCTGGCTCTTTGCAGCATTGCCATAAATCCGTTAAGAATCTCTGTGTCCTCCCCAGCTACGGGTTCGGGAGTGTTTTTCTGCAGCCAATCGGAGGACTGCATTTGATGTCTTAGGGTGCCGATCAGCGTGTCCAGGCTGTCGTCCGCCATGGGGGTGCCATTCTCCATCCGAGCGTTCGGCGACTTGCTCCGGGGAGAGGGAATGGAATTGACAAACACGGAATTGTTGGAATCCCCGTTATCCTCCTTAGCCGACGCTGTATGTCGCACAATGGGATCTTTGATAGAGCTCGAGCTCGGGCAGGCATGGCTTTCTTCGATTTCTTTCAGAGCGTCTTTAAATCGCTTCATGCCTGAAAAACACGACAAATTACCTATTATCCAATCTATAAAAATTGATGTTGCCTGAAGTAAAAAAAAAAAGGGAAATCTCAACATATTTGACTTGACTTGAATTGGAAAATGGGGTCTAATCGCACAACATAATCATGGGTTTTGAAAGCTGAACAGACAATAAAGACACAAACACTAACCGAGCTCTAAGTGGTGCTGTTGATCTGCAAACACTATGCGGAACCATCCTGGAGTAGAGCAGAAGAAGGCTTGGCCACAGCTCAGAACCACTTTGTGTCTGAGGAAGCACCTCCACAGAGACAGCTCATCCTCGAACGTGAACTCCCTGAGGTACTGGGAGAACATAACAAGTGGCAAACACGATGAGTTCATGCTTTTGTTTCTTATAGCAGTGTAAAATTACTTTTAACATGAACACATAATAGTCCGTACTATATGGAGTAATGAGACTGTGCAGTACCTTCCTGAGGTCTGCCCAGACAAACAGAGCAGCTGGCCTGTCCAAGAAGGGGATTCCTAAACTCTTCAACTCCTCTGTCAAGAAACTGTGAGCTCTTTTAAGTCTGCTTCGGTTTTCCGGCAAAAACTCATTGTTGATCCATTCTTAAAACAAAAGGTAAGAGTTAGTGTACTGTTTGAGGCACTGAGTACTTCTTTATAGTATAAGTGCTTATAGAAAACCTCTGTCCTGCAGCAGCTGTGCAACCTGGTGTTGAGTGGGTCCAGAGATCCCATGGAAGGAGCCGAGTTGAGCCAGAGCTTCCACAAGTTCTCTGTTCTCCGTGTACAGCGTGCCGATGCGGATTCCGGCCATTGCAAAGTCCTGAGATGTTCAGTAAAAAGCTTTGAATTAATAGTAGTGAAAATACTGCAAATGGCTACTTCTGATTTGTGTGTTGGTTGGAAAAGGTAAAGACAAATTGAGAAAAGGAGAGGCAAACTAAGCTCCTTAAGTGGGTTGGAACCATAGACTGTAGAATTAATAGACAGCTCCTGCTCACTCCTCCCCGTTTACCATAATAACAATGTTAGAGGGGAAATCATGACGGATTTACAGACTCCTCCTACCCTACTGTGACGGAGCATGCTCCTAAAAGGGGCATATGGGCGGGATCTTCACAGTAGACTCGGCCGTCGCGGGGCACGTAGTTCGGTCGTAGCCACGCCCCCGCCATTAGCTCTAATGCTAACCGCCTGTCAATCAAAGTCCGGCCCTCATTAGTATACGAGATTTCTAACATGTTCCTTACAAAAACCAGCCTGGTCCCTTTAATTGTAACTAACCCCGCGTTATCACAGGAGCAAAATCTAGCTGTAGAAAGTTTTTAAAAATTAGGCACCTGGTTTTACAGTTGTTTAGAACATGTCTAAAGTGCAATGCTTTCTAATGGAAAACTAGCGTGTTTTGCCGCCCACATATGGAGGTACTAGGGCTGAAAGATATATCGTTATCATATCAATATTGAGATATGAACATTCAAGATATTAATATCGAAAAAGCAACAATATGTCGTGTTCTTATTGATATCGAGATATGAACATTCAAAACATTAAAATTGAAAAAGCAAGATATAAACAAGATTGATTTTCATGAATAAAACTGCATCCTTTTGTATTATGTTTTTATTTTTCTGAAAAATGCTTGGTTTTCACCTAACCCATAGTTATATCGTATCATATCAAAATATCTGGCATGAATATCGAGATATGAAATTTTGTCCATATCGTTCAGCCCTAGGAGGTACTACAGCAATAGCGACTATTTGCGTCATGGTCCTAATGCAGTGCAACCAGCGGCCATTTGTTGGAACCAACGCATCGATGATTGGGATTTTACTATATCATTATTATCACTGACATACACAACACGTATTACCTTACTCATCCCCCACATCACGTGTGTCCTTTTGGGATCAGGCAAACTGTAATAACAAAACAAGATATTAATAAGTCTGTAAATTAATGTCATATATTTTGATTTAAAGTAAATGATACCTTTCCAGGTTAAGGACACTTTGAAATGTTGCAGATTCATCAAAGATCGTCAGCATATACACCTCATCCACAATGACATGGAGTTCATTTCTGTGGTACAATAATAATAATAATAATAATACATTCGTTTTATAGCGCTTTTCTGGACACTCAAAGATGCTTTACACTGCATTATTCATTCACTCCAGACTCGGTGGTGATAAGCTACTATTGTAGCCACAGCTGCCCTGAGGTAGACTGATGGAAGTGAGGCTGCCAATCTGCGCCATCGGCCCCTCCGACCACCACCAACCACTCACTCGCTCACTGCATTTGCTAGGCTTCCTGGTGTTACCAAACGGTCTCCCATCCAAGTACCGACCAGGCCCTTCCCTGCTTAGCTTCCCAGGTCTGACGGGATCGGGCATAGCAAAGGCGGTATGGGTTCTTCAATAAGAAACAAATGATGCATAATACACAATAAGCTACACTTGTTGTACATAAATATACTGCAGATTTGAAGGAAATTCAATGTAACTCTGTAATGGATCCCGATGCTTTCACCGTCTATATAATAGCGGTGCAGTTTATGGTTACAACAGTTCAGCGCGCGCCCGGCTCTGACAAGGGGAAGATCACTTAGTAAACAACGGCGGATGCAGGACACCTCTTGGCACATGGTTGCACTTAACGATAATAGAGCTGGGAGGTGATAAAACTCCATCAGGACCACTTGTTATTCTGCACACAGGTCAGACTGCTAAGCCGTAAAATAGAGCGTTCAAACTGGGGGTGTATGCAGTGCCGTAGAAAAGTGTTTAAGTTAACAATGAAGGGGCTTAACGTCTGGAACTAAACTTAAAGGCAAATGTACCTTTTGGCAAACTCCAAGAAGGCAATTATCTCTGTCTGGGTGTAGATCTCGGCCAGAGGATTGTGCGGATTCATTAGAATGACAGCCCGAATGGTGATTCCCTGCAAAAGTGTAGGTTTCAATAAAAATGAACAAATATACGATAAAGGTCATCTTAAAATGAGACGTTTCCATTCTTCACTGTCCAGTCACAAAAAACAGACACCACTTAGATTTATGCAGATAAGCAGATAAAAGAGCCTCCCATTGGTAAATTATTTAACCTCTTAACTCCCACCTGAACCAAGCACATTTTCTCCTGTTTAGCTTTACCCAAATCTAAAAGCGTCCTGAAAAAAAGCATGAAAACAGTGACAAAAACAAGAGGAAATAATGAGGAAGAATACAAAAGAGCGTCAAAAATGTTAATTAAAGTGACAAAAAAATTGATGAAAGAGCAACAAAAAAGGCAACAAAAGACCAACAAAAAAGTGACAAATAAAGTGACAAAGGACCAACAAAAAAGTGACAAAAAAGAAACAAAATTGCGACAAAATGTGACAAAAAGCCCCAAAAGAGTGAAAAAAATTCACAAAAATGAAAAAGTGATAAAAAAGTGATGGCAACATGGCAAGTATGCAAGGAAAAAGAGCCATAAAGCCCAACTAGAGAAAATGTGCTCGGTTAAGGCAGGGATTATGAGGTTAAAGCAGTACCAAGTAACTTGTTTACCTTAATAAATCCTTTTCGTAGTCCCTCTGGGGCTATTACAAGTGTTAATGGGATGATTGGGGGTCTTTCATCTCCCCCTGGTGTCTATGGCCAGAAAACCACAATTGCAACTTTCCCTGCTCCGACTCGGAGGCACCAATACACACTAATGGAATCACGAAGAAGAAGCTAACTGCAGGCTAGCACCACTTAAACAGTATTTACAGCCAAGTTTGAGTGAAAAAATATCTACATTGTGTATTTGGATGTACAATATCCCTCTCTCCCTTTGTCTTTTCTATCAGCGTAGTATACTCTCAAGGACAATTAATGAGTAAAAAAACGCAATATACGACGACACCTGCAGTGGTGCTTATGGCCTCTAGGGGCATGAGTTACTTAGTTCTGCTTTAATGTTCAGCTATTTCACAAAAGAAGGCCCTACCTATTTTCTTAGATGAATCTAGGTGGTGTCCTTATTAATGATATTAATGCATTAGTCTTATATAGCACGCTTGAATTCGCTTTACATTTGCATCCATGGCTCATTACAGTCATGGATGCTCAGTGGTTAGAGCCACTGCTGCCCCAGAGTACAATGAAAAGTATCAAATTATATAAAGTGCTGAAATAGTCCTTCCGGCCGGCTCGGAAAAATGTACCTCTTGGGTTGCCCTCTTCAGTCCTTCCTCCAGTTTGCCAACTGTGAGATGGAACGGGCGGCAGCCTCTTTCATTTTCCTTTCGAAGATAACACAAATTATTACGTTTGACTTGCCTGTTCAACATGAAAAATATTCCAAATTGTAGTAATACCTCACAGTCCAAAGGCACATGAAAAAGTTTAACATCAGCGTATAAATCCAGGTCCTCCGTAATAACACCATAGAATGGAGTTGGGATGAGAATGGCATCTATAGTTTCAGTCAGATTCATACAGCTTAATACAGGACGCATGGCAGAGTTGGTGCAAAACATAAATATAGTGTAGCTTACCTTTAGGGTCGCAGATCACCGTAGCAATGCATGAGAAAAGGGAGCCACAGCCATTCATTACCACCACCTGCATAAACGCACACATCCTGAATGATGAGGCTATTAACAAAACAGACCTGATAATTATACACACAGTAATTTAGCATCGAAAAAGACCAGCGATAAAAGTCAATTACATAATTACAGTAGTTAACATAGGTTTATAATGATAGTGCATTTGATTCGTGTTTTTGATGCAATCTGTAATTTCGGGGAAGCAAGTCAAAAATGATAAGCACATGTAGAGTTTTTAATGTGGATATAAATTATTAATAATAACAGCCAAACACATTGGCATTGGTATTGAAGTGCTGTTCTAATAATTCTAAAGGCTCATTCAGGTCTCCTCTCATTAACCCATTACTGTCGATCATTGTGGTTTATTAGCACCTGCCTCATACTCTGCCAGCATTGCAATCAATTCAATTTAGGATGTCATGACAGCTGAACTAACAATCATGTTACTGGTTTGCCACTGTTGCTTGTTGCAAGCCGTTTTCATCCACACTGAACTTTACAGCCCTGAAACATACCACCCACAAAAGCTAGATCTATTTTGATACTTTTAAAAGGATGAGCATGTAGGATGCTCTTACCGGTCTGAAAATGGCACTGGAACTGCAACTAAACAAAGGTTGCCTTGAGCTGGGCATATTGCCCCAATACAGTATATGGACATTAAAAAAACTAATTTTGAAATCTCAGAACCTCCAGAATTTAGTCACTGAGTTTTGACTAATGGAGCCCTGCACTTGCACTTATTTTAATTGTTTGGGGACTGGTCCTGATTTTGCCAATGGGAGAAATCTTTTTTTTTGTTATTTACAAACTTTTCTTTTATTTTGCTGTGGGATCTGGAAAAGTGAGGGCTCATTCAGCTATCTGATAGGTTAACCTCTTAACCCCTGCCTTAATCAAGTGCGTTTTCTCCAGTTCAGCTTAACCCAAATCTACAAGGTTACAGCCTATAGGCCTCATTTGAAAGCTAAGACCTACAAAACTAATCTACACATATCTTTTTCCACGCATTGTTGGCACTTATTTAAAAAAAAAAAAGTCCATTGCTTTATTGTTGCAAAAAATTTTTGTCACTTTTTTGTTGCATTTTCATCATTGTTTTCGTCTCATTTTTGTTGCTATTTTGACACGTTTTTCAGGAAGCTTTCCAGATTTGGGTAAAGCCAAACTGGAGAAAATGTGCTTGGTTCAGGTTAAGAGGTTAATTGACATTTGTTAAAGAAGCAAAATAACCTTTACATCAATTAAACTTAATTGTGGGGGGGAAAAATAAAATATAATAAACATTATAATTGTTTAAATAAAATGTATATTTGAGTTGAACTGGCACTTCATATCATGGAGCAGACAGGTAATGTCTATGAGATATTTACAAAAATCCAACATATTCGACCTTTAACTGGTTATCACTGGTCCTAACGTTGTAACATGGAACTTTTTCCCCCTATTCTAAATATGATCTGGTATATGTAGCTAACACTAAATTGTTTGTTTGTTTTTTAGAATATCGCATGCATGATATACAAAAAACAACAACAACAACAACAACATAAGACTCACATTTTCAGCCTTTAGTGGGTGTGGTGAACAGCAAAACTCAGTCAAGAACTTTGCCACCTCCTCTCTTAGGCTACAGAAAGACACAGAGCATATATGCGAGTTAATAATCAATCTAATTCTCATTATGCAACTCAACAGACTTGATGTTATACAATCTTACAATGAGTGTCCCGTCCAATCCCCATACTGCAGTAAGGATGAGTTAATAAGTAGCATGTCCGGCTTGGTGAGCTGTACAGAAGAAATTGTATTCACACATTTAGTGATTTAGTTAAGACATATTTGACTTGGAGCATTGCACTTATCTTACTCGTGTAAGCAGGATATCGTAACATAGTTTGTTCTCACTTGTGCCCAGGTTTATGATGCCCTGAGATAGAAAAGGAGAAGAATAAGGACAAAGCTACGACTGAAAAGCTATCATTTGCAGTGGTGTGTGGGTGCATTTACACTGGGGTTATCAGCCTCGTGGTATTTGTCCACTCCATACTGCAGGAATCCCTCTTGGAGAATGCCCTGATGCTGCCGGATTGTGTTACCTCTAGTGGACAGGTAAGAGTTTCGTTTGCCGCGCACCAAACTTTCACATGGCTTGGCAGATGTCTTTTGACTGTACGAAAGCATCTCTTCTGAAGTCGATAAATACGAGGAGGAGGTCATCCCTGGCTCCATTGTTTCTCCTCCGTGCCCTGCGCTTCACGCTTGGCTGCCACGAGCGTTCCCGTGAGCATGCTGAAGAGGCGGAGCTCATGTTCCCTCTCCTGCTCGGCCCTCCTCTCCTCCCTCTGCTCCCTCCTCTCCTCGGCCTGCAGCTCCCTCTCCACACGCGCCTCCTCCAAAGACAGCAGACGCTCCTCCGCAACTTGCTGCCACTTCAGGAAGCCTACCAGAGTCCTGTCCAGAGCGGAGTGACTTGCACCTGAGCTCACCTTGCGGGTTGATTTACCAGCCATCTTGCGCTTTCTGTGTCTCAGATTTGACACGGGGTAAGCAGCCTGCCGGAAGCGCTGCTCGTGAGATACGGAGTCGGCCTGAGTGCCTGTCGCTGCGGAGCAAGACGTGTTCACGTCGCTAAAACCTGCAGATAGAAAATGAATCATTCAGCGTTTGCGCATTAAGTTTTGTATCCATCACCACAGACACGGTTGGTTTTCCAAGTACCGGGGTGTGCTTAAGACAATTAGCACAAATAAATGGAGTAAAGTATTGTACATTAACTCTTCTTACTATTTACAGTATGTGTACAGTATGTGTCCTAATGTGTAACTGATCCCCTTTGTAAATAGAGAAAAGGTAAAAGTCTACATTGTGCATTTAAAGACTAAAAACATAATAGACTACATTGTGCATTACTATTGAACTTGGATAAAATCGTGTCGACATTATAAAACAAACACTCAAAAGGAATTGGTGGATTTTCTCAAATTTCCATTGAATACACATAGCACTTTAACAAACCGTTAACAAACCGTTTACCCATTCACCATACACATTTACACATACAGTGCATGAGCTGAGGTTGATTTGCCAAGCTTTCAGTGGGAAAACGCTTAAATAATGAAAAAGAGGGGGATTGAAATAACCTGAAGGTGAAATGTGAGGTGTGACTGCTCTCTCCTCTTGACCTGGTGCCTCATCCTCCTGCCCCGTCACTGACTGCGCATCTGTCTCATGGTCATCTTCTGATCCATAATACATCTCTGGGGGAGCCACACTGGAGTTTAGCATGCTCTCATCTACATTCTCACACTTTATGCCATGAGCATCTTCATGTTTGAGGGGGTGACCAAACAGAAACCCCCCACTGGAAGCTGGACCAAAAGGGCTAGCTGGCACTGTGGTCTGAAACCCTTCTGCGCCGCCCTGGTTCTGGTACACGTGTTGCGCTATGACAGTTCCGCCCATTGAGGAGTAGGTGATAGAGGGTCGGCTGGACAGCACTCTGTCTATAACATCAAAGAACTTCCAGGATCTGGTTTTGTGGTTGTCTTTGATGCGCCGGTATTCCAGCCTCATCTTCTTAATCTTTTCCCTGCACTGGTCACCGGTGCGATAGATGCCCCTCTCCTGCAGGGCACGGGCGATGCGGTCAAACACTCGTTGGTTGCGCAGCGAGCTTTCCAGTTCAAGTTGGACCGTGTCATCGGACCACAGCTGGAGAAGCTCCACTATCTCCGGGTCTGTCCAGTTACTGCCCCGCTCGTGCTTTTTGTTGCGAATGTCCATCCTTTTTCACACACTTGACAGTAGTAGAGTGAACTGTGAGCTTTCCGTCAAACTGTCATTGTCAAAGCGGGTGGCAAACCAATACATGTGTTATGGTGGCAGTTTGAAGTTTAATGACAGAAAATGGAGTAGCTACCTGGTTGCCTCGCCGTTATTCAAACAGCTTCTAAGTAAACCCTGTGGCGCACTGTCAGTTAATTGTTAGCGTTGGTCTTGCCCCCAGTGGTTTAACCCGGACAGGACTGGTCTGGTTCGACACGGCTTTGCCTAGACCTAAGTGCTAAATTCATTCACAAATATTTGTCATAACTTGATAAAATGAGGGTTGTTTGAGTAGGAAATATCTACATCCGGGTTTACGGCACATGCGTGCTGTCCTTATTCCGGGATAAATTTGGTCCGTGTGAATGCGAGCTGTTTTCACTTCTTCCAGGCTGTGGCGGTGTAGACAAAACCAGGCGAGTCAGAGACCCGCCTCCCGTGGATGTTACAGCACCATCTATCGCACACGCACATGCAGTGCCATTGTAGTTGTGATTCAAACTAGTGTCCACTAGATGGCGGCAAAGGCTTTATGACAAATCAACGAGCGCGCCTCAAAGAGGCGCGTGTTTCATTGTACGGGGTTAGCCCGTGGGTTATCCTGACGCCTTGTTTAGTTCTTTGACAAAACAAAGAAATTCAGTTATTACAAAAATATTTTATTTTTTATTTAACGTGCACTGTTTATATGTGATGGAACATTTTATACCTTAGTTACAGCAGACGTCTGACTTACCTTCTGTCAAACATTAGAATTAAAATACTTTGACAATGTCTAGGGATTTTACTAATGTAATGGGGTATTTTACAAGTTTATAAAAATGTTGAAATAGTAAAAGTCATACAAACGTGCCTCCACTTCTTTTGTGTGTTTGCTACACTAAAATAGTGCACCGCCCTTTGGGGTTGCTGTGGTGCTTAAATCCAGCACACTCTACTACCGCTGCTTTTTAAACGTGACGTATTTCCTGGAGAAAAAGCTTGTGGCAGTTTGTTGTCACCTCCATCCAGAATCCGCTGTACGCTGTACTACAGGCATGTAAGCCCCGCATCATTGCCTGATTGTGCGCGTATCCAATAACACGCTCTTTTTATATGGAAAAGCGAATGGTAGATATAAAAACAAGCAAGAGCTATTAAAGTCATAGGATAGAACAAAAGGTAAATATGCGTTTAAATATAAAAACGATTACAAACTGGACGCGCTTCTTAAGCGAAGGGAGATAGTTCTCTTCCGCTACTTTGGTGGGAAGAATGGGTGTGCACGGATAGCAGATTTGCATTTTCTGGACTTCAAGAACCACACGGCAGCAATTTGGATGTCAAGTTCAAAGTGAGCCGCAGGAGAAAGGAGTCTTCGCCCCGGAGGAGCGCAGGGAAAACAAGGATGTGGAGGCACTCTGCCCTGCTCCGGGTTGGCATCATCTGAAAGAGACGGTATGGCTGCATGCACCTGCTCATACTTTTCAACAAAAGCGCATATTGAGTTATTTTGAAGTGAGGAGGGAGTCCAGAACATATTGAGTGGGGAATGAAATTATTTTAAGCTCGGCTATCGTTTAATTGCACATTGTATTGATGCTTCCTGCTGTTTTGTTTTATGTATTACTGTAAACTAATGTAAAGAGGCGTATGTTCATCTCTTCTATTTTTGACACGTTTGTCCGGATAATCCAGATTATGAGCATGACGTCTCTCATAAATTATTCCCATATCATTTCTATTCATTTGTTTATTTTTCCATGTGAAGTTTGGCTGAAGCCCTTTACGTCCATCTATATTTATGGTATGAGGATGGTTGGAATCAGGCTGTTAAATTCTGCTTCTCTGACTTCTTTTCTTTGTTTGAACTCATGTTCTGTTCTACACTCTTCTGTGATTTGAGTTCATGAAAGCTCTCATACTGGTTTTCAGCAAGAGTGGAAGTCGAAGGCAAAACAGCTCAATCATCACTTCAAAATCCATTTTCATTTGGGCTGCATCTGTTCACTGCATGGAATTGCTTTAAGGAAGCTTTATTTTCTTCCCCGAGTTTCCTATAAGGCAGGAACCCGTCTGAGAAGGATGCAATTTTGCAATACTTTATCACTGAAGTTATTGGCTTACTTTTCTCCTGAGCACATAGCAGTATTCTGGGTACTTTTCTTTCTAAGGACATTGTCCCCACCTCTGGACGCATTGAATTTCATCTTTGACCACATTTAAAACACATTTCCCCCCTGACTTATGCCCAAGATTAGAGTTTCAGTGCTTGTCTTTCAGCCATTCTTTTTCAATTCACTGCCATAATGTTCACTGAACATGCTTCTGTCTAAAGACACACACAAGCTGTGTTTTACATTTTCCAATCACACTCTTAACATGCAGCCTTTTTTTTTCTCTTTCACAGGATCTTGGCTATCTGCGGCACTTAACAAATGCTGCCATTTTTTTTTTCTGGTTTGAGAGGGCAGCCCAGAGCACAGAGTGGGTGTTGATTTGGCTGTTGGCAGAGTTGAAATTGAGTTGGAGTGCTGCATATGGTCTGTCCGGCTTCACACTTATCTGTACAAGTGGAAATATTCAGTTTGTTCCAGTCAGGGCCTGAAATGTTCTTTGGAGGGAAGTGATTCTATTCAACTGGAAATGAGGGAAACGTGCATATTAATTGGCAGGAACTGTGCATCATATGCTACTCTTATACTAAGCAATATGAGGATTTTGAATATTAAGCTCTTTTTTCGATGGCGTAAATGAGCACAGTAATTAATCTGAGGTTGAAGAGGTTGGCCCAGATCACAGCAGAGGTGGTTCTACAGAGAATTTACCATAGATAAATAGGTAGATGTCGCATGCAACGTTGTACTTTTTGACAGAATAGTGCTGTAGCCACTTCTTCACATCTTGTTTTTTTTTTTTAGACCTTAAAGGAATAGGCTACCGTTTTTCCATACTGAGATATGTTCTTACCTTAGCTTGATGCGTGACTGTCTGGTCTTTGTGCGTGCGCTCAGTCACACAAAAAGACCAAAGATGTTATTAGCATTCAGCCTCTCCTCCTCTCCTCTACAGTATAGAGGAGAGGAGGGGGTGAAGTTATTTAAACACGATCCAAGCATAGTTACACAAAATTAAACATGTGGATTTTTTTTTTTAAGCGCATAAAAGTCGTTCAACTGCATTGATCACAGTTACACAGCTGAAGGCTGACGTGTCATCTGTTGTCTTGCTTTGTAATCAGCCTCTTGTTAACTGGACCTCAGATCAGATGTGCTGTGTGTGTGCAGGTTGTGTTTTGCGTCGCTGTGTCATTAGATGCTGTGAAGCTTGTTATTTCCCTCCCGGCGCTTCATAACCCAGTGTTACCTCACTAACGCTGTGTTCCTCTCGTGCCCTTTTTTTTGGGGGGGGGGGGCGGGGGCTCCAACATGGTGTCTAATGAGCTCCGAAGAATTGCTCGGTGGGAGAGTGGCAGCCGCTGGTCATGTTTTCAGTACTTCTCAATCTCTTGCTGTGCTCCGATCACACCCGCTCCCGAATTTATCTTTGAGGCCACACATCCATGCCTCACTTTGAATCAGCTGAATCTCACGGACACACGGGTCGCCTTTAGCCAGGAATAATTGTAGCATGAAATAAAAAAAACACATTTGAAATTTGCTCTAATCCTTTACTTTCATGTCTAATCTTTATTTTTATTTTTTTACATTTGCTAACTCACTTTGAGGAAAAACTATGTATAAATAATTTTAAAAGCCTTTATTCAAACAGATTACATGTATGTAACAAACACAAACAAGACTGCTGCATATGTTTCTAAACCTAACATAATATAATCAGCACAACTATATTAAAGAATAAAATCACAAGCTACCCCAAAGTATCCCTGACATTCTCCTTAAAACCTCTGCAGAAAATGCAGAAAAGCGAGGGAGCCATTCTGAAATCTTGTGAGCAGCAGCAGTTTAAGTAACGATTAATCACCACGCATTTAAAAAGTGTATTTTGATGTTCCAGGTTACTTTTTCCACAGATAATTATTCTCTGTCTTTTTGGAATATGGAAACTCTAAAAGTGTACTTCAATCCATGCTTCCGAAATGGGCATGTAAACCACTGTGGCTAATGAACCTGGTGCTTTCGACCTTCCACTTTCAACAATGTGGATGTGCTCTTGTCAAGACGTTTTTGAGACCTAGCTCGTTGTCTTTTTTACTCCAAAGGGAAGTTGCCTTGGTTACATTGTGCTCCAATTTAAACCATCTTTGTCGAGCCTAACTTCGGCAACAACTTTTATTCTCTCAGACCGCCTTAAAACTGAGCTCGCCGGCATGCCCCACTTAAGCACTCCTTCATCAGGCTTTTTTACATTCCATTCATTCAAAATGCATTAAGGCGTTGATACCTTATTAAATGCAAATGCAGAGAATAGTCTGAATTTTCTGCTTAAATATCGTTTTCCCCTGTGTGCGTGCTGTAACAGTCTGTGCAGGATTGCTTGGAGTCTGCGTGCCTGCTCCAACATGCTTACTGTTTCATTATCATATATTACCATATATGTCTGAGGATGGAATGGATTGATTCCAAATTCCACTATTTTGGCATCAGCCTCGTGTTGTTCAGAACTACAATTTTAGCTTTGCATGTGGACTGGCGTGATTCTTTCAGAATATGCAAAAAAATGGGTAAATTTTTTTTCCTTAGATGGAGAGAGAGAGAGCAATTTATCCAGATGTGACAAAAAAATTACCCTTTTCCGAAATGTTACTGCCATGGCTGTTTTCATCTGGTGAATATTTAGTTTCTCCGTTATCGCTGACAATAATTTAGCCATTTATTGTTCAGGCCTAACAATTGAGTGCACGATCTGATCAAATTCAAGACCTATTCATCCCTATTGTGCATTAAAAAACATTTCCTTTGAAGAGAACATTTCGGGACACTGCCTGATTCATTCAAAGCTAATTCAGTGCGTAAGCATGACCTATTTATGAAGTCTTTGTTTGTTTTTCATAAGTGGCTGTGTTCTCTTCCGTCTAGGCCACCGCTCCACTGTGAGGTAGGGCAGCCCGGCTCGCCCGAGGAAGAGGAAGACGACGGACGGTCCTTGGAAGTCTTCTCCTTTTCATGGATGCCAGGGTGGTCCTGCTGCACCTGTGGACGGCCTGCGGTGTCCTCCTGTCACTGGAGCTCGTACGTATTGACGCAGAGGTCTACACCAACACCTGGGCTGTCCAGATCAGCGGAGGGCCGGAGGAGGCGGATCGGATCGCAAAGGAGCACGGATTCATCAGCCTCGGCAATGTAAGTTTTCTTCTTCAACCTACTGCTGCTGTATAAAGTAGTACATCAAAACGAATGACTGGAGCAGCTGACACGACACCTCCAGGCCATCCTTTCTGCGCCACCGAATGTAAAATTGGCTGAACTTCAAGGACTATAATCCTAAATGCATCTGACATCCATTGCTGCTCTGCTGTGTTTACCACAGAAAACAATACATTTAGAAGGACATTGATTGTTGTCAGGACCTTCGAGTTGCTGTTGAAAAAGTAGACGAGGCCTAGTGTTGTGACGTTCATGACTGGCTCTTTTAAGGTGAATGGTTTGAACCGGACCTCAATTGTGAAAAGAGACGGATCCTTTTTTTCCCCGAACAAGCACAAGAATCAGCCCAACAATGGAGCAGGCAACACAAGTGAAAGCGTTTTGCACTAAAGTCAAAGCTGAAAATGATTTGTCAGAGAGTTGCAGCCTCTTTTTATTAGTTGTGGCGTTTTTCAAAGCGTAAATATCAGTGTAATTTTAGATTGATTTAAATTGTGCTTTTTATCGATTGCGTCTTAGATATTGTGAGTTATCTGGCTGGAGTTATTAAAATGTTATATTAAACAGAGGGAGTCTTTTAAAGAAGTACTAAGTAACTTGTTTACCTTAATAAATCCTTTCGTAGTCCCTCTGGGGGTAATACAAGTGTTAATGGGATGAATGGGGGGTCTTTCATCTCCCCTGGTGTCTCTGGCCAGAAAACCACAATTGCAACTTTGCCTGCACCGGGCGCAATACACACTAATAGAATCACGAAGAAGAAGCTAACAGGCTAATGGGCAAAGCTAACTGTGGGCTATCCATCCATCCATCCATCCATCCGTCCATCCATCTTCTTCCACTTGTCCATTGCTGGGTCACATTGCACCAGCCCCTATGGCTCCTCCTGCAGGTGGTGGGTCCACAGAAGGATGGCATCATGGTTCTACCCAGGCCTGTTGGTCCCTCATAAGGGGCTTCTGAACCGCTCTTTGTCTGACCCGTCACCTAGGACCTGTTTGCCATGGGAGACCCTACCAGGGGCACAAAGCCACCGACCACAGGCTCATTCGGGCGCTCAAACCCCTCCACCAAGTTAAGGTGGCGGTTCCAGGAGGGGTACTGCGGGCTAGCGCCACTTAAACAGTATTTACAGCCAAGTTTGAGTGAAAAAAATGATCTCCGTTGTGTAATTAGATGTACAATATCCCTCTCTCCCTTTGTCTTTTCTGTCAGCGTGGTAATGACTCTCACGGATATTTAATGAGTAAAAAAACACAAGACACCTGCAGTGGCGCTTATGGCCTCTATGGGCGCGAGTTACTTAGCACTGCTTTAAACGTCTCTTTGAAATGAATGGCTCCCAATAAAGAGCCGTAACTCCATCACTATCGAGGACCACTGAAAGGTTTTATGGCATTTTTATACAGAGAATTGCACACAGGCAGATCTCTTTCCTAACCAAAGTGGCCAGTTCGCAAAAAAGATTAATCAAGCTCTGGATGTGAGTGAACTTAGCCTGGGTTTACAATTCACTTTGACTTGTGTTGCTTAGAAATTACAGCATAATTATCTTACCAGGTCCTTGTTTTGCATTATATTAATTGCCTTTTAACTATGTCATTTACTATGCCAGAAGGAAATCTATCATAGCTGGATGAGTAACAACCAATCACACCCCCACACTCTTCAATCTGAAGTCTTGAAGACAACTCTGCCGGGGCTAATCCCCTCCATTTCTTGCTAAGCAGATGACAGTCAATGCAGTTCCATGAGCGAAGGGAGACGCAATTTGGTCCCATCTCCCCTTGTCACTTGAGTTGAGAGTGAACTTCATTTGCATGTCTTAGTGCCTTGCACGCCAACAAGCAGCCTTCTTTGGTTAAAAAGAATTAAACGAGAAATTTTTAACTACTATTCCCACCACTCTTCTATTGTTTACCCTCTTATTGGATAAAGAGGGTTGTAAGAAAACTCAGGAAGCATTACATAAATTAAATCTAATTTGCTCTTTAGTTTTGTACAAAATTCAAACCAATGTAGCAACACAGTAAAAATCCCATTGATCTTTCTTTAATGTACCGGTACTATGGAAATGATCTTATTACAATAAGTTGGAATTTTATTATAAATATAGCATTAGTGGTCTGCATTAACTGGAACATGGAACTGCATTGACTGTCCTCGGATAATCAAACTTCAAGAGTAATTCTTGCATTTATTGCACTGTCTGCAAACAAAGAAGAAACAGCCATGACCACGCCATTCTCAAAGAGGCAAATCTAATAAGGTTTGTGCAACAGGGGACGTCCATTAAAAGAAACTTTACAAAAAGGACCCGCAAGGCCCCCTGAGTGCCTTCCCCTGCGCACGCGCGTTCCCAAATTATCTCCTAACTAAAATGACCATTTACATTCCACTTCTTGTAGGCTACATGTTAAATAAACATATGGATTTAGAAATCTAGAACTAATTATAAAAATGAATAGGCAGTGTTTTATAATCATGGGCATCTGTTACTTTTTGTCTCACACATGGCACCACTATACTACTATCAGCTGCATGAGTACTGCACTTTTCTTTTCATGTACTTTCTGGTGTTTTTAAAGCCGTTTTTAAATCATGCTTTGATTTCTTTCAGCCCATTTAACAGCGATATAAACGAGCACACATAAACACCTTATTTCCTCACCTGGCTTCTGTTAATTAGCCATTAAGAAGAAAAGCCCAGATAGTCCAGAAAGAGTGTTTTCTGGCTGTCGGGAAAATACCTGATGCCATATGGCGCCCTGCCACATTGACGCATGTGGCACTCAGCAACGCACTGGGAAACTTTATTTCAAACAGTGGCCCTAGCCACAACTGTATCTTTCTGCAGGCTGCATGCTGAACGCCCTCAAGGTACCTGTCAACTTTAGATTTTTTTTATTCTTTACAGATGACTGTATGTATGACGCAGTAAATGAGAGGTGTGGCTGCATTTTACAGGTGTGATGCTGTGCATGTGTGTGTGCGTGAGGGTCAGTGTCAGCGAGAGGTCTTGTTCTGATTGCTTATTCATTGCATGTTATAGTGTGTGTGTGTGTGTGTGTGTGTATGTATGTGTATATATATATATATATTGTTTTACCTATACTTTGACTACAATGTTACTGTATATTATCTATGTAACCAGGGACTGCAGATGGAAACTAGCTATATCTGGTGCAGAACATATCTGTCTTTGAGCTTAATGACTCTGTGCACTGTCCCTTCAATAAAGACTAAACTAAACTATGATTGGGCTTCCTAGACATACAAAAGTAAACAAGTTTGAAGACGTGACTATAATGAAGGAGATATTCAGGAAGTAGTGGAGCTAACTGAGCTTTTCTCAATTGAAAAATAAGGCAACATGATGGCAGGAATGTGATGAGAGTGTGTGGGAGTGTGTTGAAAGAGTGTAAGGCAGTAATTGTAGTGAGCTGAAGTGTACAATTTTAGCATGATCCCTGTCCACAATTAGAGTATGTGGTTGTGCTGGATATTCAGTTGTTTTCATAGCAGCACAAAAATAAGGTGGATCTTCGTAAGGTACGATGCCTTTTGTTGAAGATAATGACTTGCCATTTTTCTATCACCCTCACAACAAGAACAAGAAAGCTGTGGTCTAATTAGGAGATAATGGGCTTTTATCACTCTAATGTGATTATAGGATCATCATAATGCTTTTTATTGTTTGTTTATGCTGATGCTCACATTCAGTGTGTCTATACATGCACGCCCACCCATTATTTATTGGCTCATTTTTCGTAACGTGAATAAAAGCAGAATTGTAATATCTGTTCTCTCGAAGCTTGAGTCGACCGCAGAGGGTGTGGGTGATTTCAGGTTGTACTGGTGTCCTCAGGTAACCCCTTGGCCTTTAGATGCAACTGAGTCTGCACACACAATTTTTAGCTCTTGGATAAATATGTGACTCAAACCCACACATCCTGCAGTGAGGTGAGTGTGCTAAACCGAGATACTGTAATTAATTTTTAAATGTGCTAAACACGAGATACTGTAATTCATTTTTTACATTCTTGCATTAAAATAAGCATAGCTATAACCACTGACTTTAACATGTTGCCCAACAGCGCATGACTTTTCATGCATATTTTTTAACCTTCAGTAAAATACCTTTGGTTCTTTTTTTGGAGTCCAAATTGTCAGGTAATGCTCAATTTCGTCTGAGTAAAGTGTTCCATAGCACTTGGTCTTTTTATTTTGTCTGTAATGTATTTTGCACGCGTGGGAGTGCAGACAGCAATGGGATCTAAATGCCATGTTGTGCTCTAGGGGAGGCCAAGCAGGATCATTGTTTTTCTATGGAGGGCTGTGCTCTGTGGGTGGTGACACCCTGAATCAGCACATCACTGGAGTAGACAGTTAGTGCAGATCTCTTACCAGCTTCTGGCCCTTTTCACTACATGTACAATAAACAACAGTCTATAGTTTTAGCAAGTCGTGACTAAATTGTCTCAGATTTGTTGTGTGTGACTCATTTATTACTTTAATAGGTCGACATCATAGCACACTAAAGAGACAATTTTTTACCAATGCGGTTTTATTTTATATCCATCCATCCATTTTCTTCTGCTTTATCCGGGGCCGGGTCGCGGAGGCAGCAGTCTCAGCAGAGATGCCCAGACTTCCCGATCCACGCACACCTCCTCCAGCTGTTCTGGGGGGACCCCGAGGCGACACAAGGTCAGCTCGGAGACATAGTCCCACCAACGTGTCCTGGGCCTTCCACGAGGCCTCCTCCCAATAGGACATGCCTGGAACACCTCCCGAGAGAGGCGGTCAGGAGGCATCCGGAACAGATGCCCTAGCCACCTCAGCTGGCTCCTTTCGACGTGAAGGAGCAGCGACTCTACGCCGAGCCCCTCCCGGGTAACTGAGCTCCTAACCCGATCTCGAAGGGTGCACCCAGCCACCCTGCGAAGGAAACTCATTTCAGCCGCTTGTTTATTTTATATAATTGTCAAAATTCAAAAGTCTTCTGGTTTTGGTTAATATCTCCGAAATCTCTGTACCGAGCCACACCATGCAACTAAAGTGTCTGAAGAATGTCTTTTCTGTCAGCAAAATGGATAAAGGATAAAAATGAATTAACATATGTGGAGGATAGCCAAGAGACGATAAATCACTTATAACAATGGAGCTTGAGTCTAGAGTTTCATGATATTATTACCTTCTGTACGCAATTCTGTTGAAAATGACCGGACAAACATTATGGTGGAGCTGCTGATTTAATGACTGCGTTTTCTTTTAGCGTTGCTCGAGCTGTGTCTGTGTTGTTTGTGTGATTGGTCTAGTTCACGCCTTTTTGCTTAGCCCTTAGGAGAATGCAATTCATCCAACATGCTCCCAGACTTCTTGCTTCTACAGTGAGGAGTTTGACTGTGCCACTGACTCTGCCCTGTATCTAGAGCTATAACATCAAACCTATGACTTGGATCAAACCAGTCTTTTATGTATTCTCCGAATGCGTCCATGCGCTGAATTGAAGAAAGGACTTCATATTTTGTACAAACACATAGCAGCCCGTTGGTCGTACTTCATGATGATTATTAAATTCGGCGCAGGCTGATGACTGATTATATGGGATTGTATGCATCTGTGAAGAAGGCTGCAGCTCCGGCTCCATCTGTCCACCCATTCATCCCAAACTGAGGATCAAACAATGCCTGCAGGGAATCGCTTTCATTTCCACTTCCCTGCATACACACTCGCTGTGTTAGATTTATGTGGTAGAATAAGCAAAATTAATAGTTCTTAATAGTTCCTGAAAATAATTAATTATGTAACATATTTTTTTATTCCTGCTGAGAATCCAAAACATTAAAGTAGTGAACATGTTTGAATGTTTACTGCGTGATGTGTGTTGCTTATAAACTGTAATGATTCTACTGCTCATTGGATGGCACTGTAAAGTGTTGGCTCAATATGAACATGAAAGCACAAAAATAAAAATAAAAATTTTGCCATTCTTTCTAGATTTAGAAATATTCTAAAAATGTCTCTAATTTACTGTTGGAAATGAACACGTCGCATTTCTCTGATAGGTTCACTCAGCGCATGCTCGATTCCCGCCTTGAAATTAATTAAATGGAAGCAATAACACTAGACTGCCTTACTCTGTATAGAACTTGGAAATATGGTCAGGTTGTAGTTACAGATTAATTAGAAGTTGTATGCCCACCATTAGAGTCCTTCCTTTACTGTCAATGTAATTCAAGCAAACATTGAATTTATTTTCAGTAACACTCTCGTAACGAGACACAAGTATAACTGCAATTAACCATAACATTTTTATTAGTTTAGTCTAATGATTGCTTTTTATTTCACTGATTAATACTCAGACAGAAATAAGGTAGTAAATGGAACTAGCTGAGCTGACGGAGCTCCTGAACAGTTTGTCGTGTTCTTCTAATTAACTGTCAATATGCATGTGTGAATTCCTCACTATAGGACTTCTGCTAAGGTGAGTGAGTAATTGAAAATTATTCATTTTTTACTGCTTATCTTTCAGCTTCAGTGGGCTCCTGAGCCAGTCCTTGCTGCTTTAGCCACAAGGCACAGAAACTGGACGTTTGCCACTTTATCGCTGCCATTCCTCACTGGGAATTAATGAAATTCATTTTAGATTAAGGTGTGATATATACACTTTCATTAGGGGAAATATCTCAATTTAAAAGGACGAGCACGTTAGCGGTAACCCCTGCAGGAGAATTGTAGAGGAGCCAAACGGTATTGAGCAGTGTGCCTAATTGTTGCAGTACAACTAAGTGAATTAAAATGACCTCATCCAAGTTTGAAGTGAAGAGGTGGCATGTTTGTCTGTGCATCTAAAAAATATGTTTCACATTTGCAGTATATAATCAATCACTATTAATATTAATGTTGATTTTGCCTTTTGCTATGACATAGTTTTAAATCCAAAGCAGTGTTTACTGCTGAACAATATTTGTTCCCTTTTGAAGTGGTTCTACTGAACTCTCTGGGAACATCAAAACTTTCCGGACATTTCCTTGACCCGTTCCATCTGTGAAGACTTCCTCTGAACTCATTATTTACAATATAGTTCAGATGGACCTCTCTATACCACTCTGCCCTGTAGTCCTCTGAGCAGAGCATGGCCCTGCAGTACTTGTATTATTTGAAACCTATTTCCCACAGGACTTTGAAGGGGAAATAAGAAGTGGCTGTCTGAGTAAAAGCTGTGAAGTCTTGCTGCTGGCACTTGGCTGGCATTCTCGACAGAAGACGCTTGTGGAGGTGCTCATAGTGTAATGGTACAAAGTAATGGTAAAATATAGAATGTTTATTGATTTTCTGTAATCCAATTATTATTGTCCAGACTCTCCTTCTTTCGTGCAGAAAAGAAGGTGGGTGTGGTTTACCAGGCTAGGTTTACCCCGCCTTCCGATTTAGTATCCAACTTGTTCTTAGAAAATAAAAGTAAAAGAATTGGATGGGGAAAAAGAGAAACCTTGAAGACCAACATCGGCAGAAATATCCACTCGCATGTTTGGGCAAGACTGTTTATCCTCTTGTAGTTAGCCCATATGGGCACCATTCACTTTGTGAGCATCAAAACATCTTGGCCTACTCTGACACCCCAGAGTCATTCTTTTTCCCCCCAAAACCCAAAACTAAACAAGGTGATACTGCAATCTATGAATCAATTTATACAACAAAAACAGCATAAATGAACTGGAACCCTTCTGGCACCAATGAGTTTTTGCATGGACTAATATCTGCATGTTGCTACTAAACCGCTTTTTGCCGCTCACTCTAGTTTTTTGTGACATTATGTGTGCCCGTATGCGGTAACGTTTAAAAAAAATCATCTGCAAATTCAATCTTAAAATTAAGTGGTTGTCACCCATCTTATTTTCACATCATCTTCTTAAAAAAAAGACTTTACAGTACTGGCAGCGTGCCACTGCTTATTCTTCCATTTTGAGGCCTGGTGCCAGATTGTTTGATCTTGCTTGTCCAGGTTGGACAGTGTGCAAGGCTTTCAGATTTTTGTATGTGTTGGCTGTTTTCTTCACTCCTACGCACCTGCCCCAAGAAATAAAGATGCAATGTTTTCATCCTCAAACCTTGACTCTCTCAGTGAATCGCTGTGGAAACATTAGCCTTGACCAGTACGGCAAAAAAAGAGTACTTTCCAATTCTTTTGCCTCACGGACATTCAAAACCACCATCCATCAACATTTTCTGACTGCTCTTCTTGATTGTTCCACTTTTAAATGTGCATGTTGTGATGAATATTCAATTGAAGGCTTCGCTCATTCAAGTGTCCTCTTAAAATCTATTAGCTTTATATTAAAATGTGTCCGTGCTCATTTGTGGTGCACATCATTAAAATGAAAATAATGTGTTTGAACTGCCCTATTCTAGTTCTCACAAACCATTTTATCAATCTTGTTAATGGTCACATACAACATATAATAATCCCTATCACTGTGTCATATTTTGTAACACGATACTGTACAGTCTGTACATTTTCCATTTAGTCTAACAAAATACGTTATTAAAATGGAGGGCTTCTTTGTATACAATATAGTTAAATAATGGCTGTTTGTGTTTTTAGTTTGTCCCTTGCCATAAATAGTCTTTGTCTTATTGTTCGTCCTAATAACAATTTGAACACAAAGGAGAAGTCCAACATAAGGCAAAAAGCCGATCTCCATTTTGAGTAACTTTGGCCAGAGGGACACAGTACAGACAAAGTCAAAAGTTCTGCCTGACTGTGTTGCCCTGAACACTTAGCTGTTTACTTTACACAAGTTCTTGACAAGGAGAAGAACTGTACCATTTAGGGGTATGTATCGCCTAGTCTCAGGCGATACGATACATATCCCGATACACAGGTTGCGATACGATATATCCCGATATTGAAGCATTAGATGATGATTGCGATTATTCAGTAAACTAGTACGCCTTCATTAGATTTGTGTCAAATACCTTTTATATATGTAACCTCGTCATATAATTAGAATATCATGAAAAAGTTCATTTAATTCTGTAATTCAACTTAAATGTGAAACTAATATATAGACACATTACATGCAAAGTGACATGTCAAGCCTTTATTTGTTATAATTTTGATGATTATGACTTACAGTCCATTTTCAAAATATTCTAATTTTATGAGATTTTTAATTTGGGGCTTTTACAAGCTGAGCCATAATCAAAATTATAACAAAGCTATGCATATCTCACTTATATCATATATCGCAATTTAAATTGAACAACAGAACTGAATGCACTTCTTCATGTTCTAATTGATCTAATTATATGACGAGCACCTGTATATAGCCCATCTTATGATATAAATGCTTTTCACTAATGTGCACTTGTGACTGTGGTGTTGTATGGTGATTATGTAACTTTGAAAGGAAAACAGATTTCTTGGAAACCTAGTAATGAAACAACTAAACTGGGGATGCACGTTTTCTAGTATTTCTATAGTTGGGAGTCCTTAGCGATCAGTAATAACTAATAACTCAGACGGGGCATTTAAAACCTTATCTACTCCACAACGGGTGTCACTCATAGATCAGGGACATAATGACAACACGGGTATCACTGTGAGTATAGTGCTCATCTCTTCTTAATATTTTTGTGTTAGCAGTAGCACACAAACGAAGCCGACGGGAAACTACTACAGTACTGTACTTAGTACTGCAGTTGCGAGACACACGTTTAACATGAGCCTGCTGTATTTAGTTTTCCCTCGGCTTCGTTTTATTCCGTATAAAAATGCTACGAAGATAAATCCTCTCCGAACGCACCGGCGACACACTCAGCAACATATGCACAAAGCTGGTGGCTCTCGTAATAATCCAGGTATCTGTCTTTGCTGTAAAAGCCGAAGTTTAGAGTTTTAAAAGAGTCCCGGAGCATTTCGTAGTTTTCTTTTCCATGGTAAACTTTTAATGTGTTTCTCTAACTCTCACTAGATTATAGTGTTACTCAAGCGAGCTGCGCGGTGCGCTGCCGTCTAGCGGGCGGGAGTAAAGTGCAGAACCAAAGAGAAACACTGCAATGAATATTTCCACAAAAATAGATGTTTTAAATATCGATACGGGCGCTTTTTGGATCGATACGAGAATCGTGTGACATAATATTGCGATATATCGGCGGATCAATATTTTTCAACACCCCTAGTAGCATTGCTGCGTAGTGATTGGTCCATGGTGATGCCTGGTCACTCTGTTCCCTAACCCTTATCTTTCTAGCTGAACCAGATTTCTCACAGAAGGGCTGAATGTTATTAAACATGCACAAATATGCACAAGAACGAGAAAAACACCTTTGAGCAGTTTGTTGTGTAAGAACCAAGTGCACAGTATTTAGAATTTTGTTCTTGTCATTATCCGGTCTATAATGATTTGCTTCACTACAGTTTAGTGGTGTAGGCTGCAGACTGCAACTTATGCTTGGCACTTGGTCGGTCTCTGTGCCGTGAGTTTTGCTTCCTGGCCTTTTTACAGCTGCAAGGTTTATCGATACCGACTGGCAAGTGAGGTTTTGACTTCTGCAATAACCTAACCTCAAGAGGCTAACGGTTATTTTCTTCTTCTTCTTCTGTCTCTGGCATTTAAGTGATAGATGTTAATCAATCAGAATTGTGGACCCTCAGGTTCAGCTGCAACAGATAAAAGGTCTGAGTTTCCATAAAGCAGATTCTAAAGTTTTTAGATAGACACTAAGTGATTCATCCCAGACTTATTTTAGTCACGTGGCTGTCCTCCAGAGGTTCTCTGAATGTCGGGAAAAGGTGGAAGCTGAAAGTACATTTTTGTGTATTGTTCTAATGTGGGACAGTTTGAGCAAGAGTATGTTGTGTGACAGTCTAAAAGTAACTTCCTCCTCTCATCATTTTAGCAGTTTCAAATGTAAAATCGCAAATCGAATCACAGTTGCAATATTTGTTAGAAAAATCGCAGTTAGGGTTTTTTTTTTGTCAAAATCGCCCAGCCCTACTGGCTTTGACATTGTCAAATGTTGTTGCTCTAAACTCTCTAACACCCCTTTTAATGCTGAACTGTCCAAGAAAGCCTATAGGCAAAAAATACGTCAGAAACAAGCAAACCACTTCCATTTTCTGCAATATGTGTCTCATATCCCACTTGTGTCTTTCATCTATTTCTTTTTAGCTGTGCATATGGCAACGGAAAGTATTTTATCTGCACTCTTTCCTTTTAAACTAATTATTTAAATACTTACTGATGCATCATTCTATCTGCCTTCTTGTAATGTTGTGAAGCACTTTGAATTGCCTTGTTGTATGGATTGTGCTCTACAAATAAACTTGCCTTGCCTTCGAGGGCGCATTAGATTATTTAAAAACACTTTAACAAAATTCAGATGTATTTGTATTTATTAGGCCCGAGCGCCATCAGGGCTGGCGAAGGGGCTCTTGTAATCCCTCAAAGTGCACGGAGCGCACCAAACGAGCGCGAGGCGCTCGCATCCTCTCAAACATACACTAATGCACTCCTCTCATCGTGCAATTGGAGCGCGAGGCGCTCCCCTCCTCTCAAACACTCACTAACGCGCTCTTCTTGTCGTGCATGTCCCGTGCACATATAATGCAAAAATCAACATTGTAATTGTACAGAGCCCATAAAAGTCAATGGGCGACTGAGAGACCTGGGTCACTGACCCAGGACCTCTACCATGAGGTAGGAATGCACGAGCGCTTTCCGAAAATATATAGTTTATGGTACCCGCGTAAGCGGGAACATTGTTTTCGTATGGCACCGTCGCAATTTTCACCCAGTGAACATTGATGAAAAGTCACAGATTTTGGCCCAAAATTCAATCCCGATCCGACACAACTTTTGACTATTTCCAAATTTTTACATTCAAAATAGTGCGCGACAGCGCCACCTCAGTTTTTTTTTAACATTGCGAGATAGGACTTGGCCAAAAATGAAGTTTGTTGTGGAATCATAAAAATCGGTACAGACGTGCATCATGACAAGTTGAGCAAAAAATATTATTACGGCAGTGCGTCCACCGTATTGGGTGTCGGCCATTTTGGATGACAGCCCACGAAGCTGGAATCCGCCTTTATTTTTCACTTCGTACAAAATCTTTCTCCTCCTAGAGCGTTTATCGGAACGAGCTAGTTTTGGGTGGAAAATAATCTTGAGAAGTAGAACTTTAAAAGTTATCCAAATTACTTTACTATTTTTTACGTTTTTTATGCGGCAAAGCCGCAAACTGTACAAAGTATTTTGCGATTTTTAGCAAACAAAAAATGGCTCCCATTCGCACATATGAAGCCTGATTTAGCTAATTTTGTTATCAGTTGTTAAAGTCACAGTCCCTTTCATTTGGCAAAATTCAAATTGGGCGTATCCCCTATAGGAATTATATGGAGAGTACAAATTTTACTTTTACGAAAATTAAAATAATTTGGCACAAAATTCTATTTGTCATTCCGATCAGAAAAGTCAATTACACCATACCATATTTTTCACGGTGTTGCCGTAGCGATGACCAGAACGTCCCATTTTATTCTGATGCAAAAATGTTAAACTCCATAATTCAGTGAGAAGTGAGGAACCAAAGGTTATCCAAAGTATTTTGATAACCTTTGTGGATTATCTGCAACCCTAAGTAAAATGTAAAAATATGCTTCAGTTTGGAGATATAGTGCGATACAAATTCATACTAATTTTTCTCTGTATAATGTCAAAATTGAGCGCGGAGTGCTCAGCATTGTCAAAAAACACAAAAACCTCTTTTTTTTTCTGAGAAAGATACCGAGAGGGCACGTTAGCACATTCCAAAAACCTAAAACTAAGACCCTAGGGAAAA
This sequence comes from Neogobius melanostomus, assembly GCA_007210695.1. Classification (NCBI taxonomy): domain Eukaryota; kingdom Metazoa; phylum Chordata; class Actinopteri; order Gobiiformes; family Gobiidae; genus Neogobius; species Neogobius melanostomus. Next base: position 4,622,282 of record VHKM01000106.1, on the reverse strand, counting down.
AAAGAACAAACATAAAGGCAGTAGCAATACCGTAATTTTAGATTGAGGGAGACAAAAGGGCGCAAAGCACCCCCTTGCTTTGGGCAGGGCGGTCGGCGAGGGCCAATAATCGTAATATTGTTTTCACTATATAATATCTGTCAAAATCCAACTGTTTGTTACATTAAACTTAACTTTCCTTTGAAAATAATTGTGGAATACTATTCAGTTTCCTTTACATTTTATTCTGAAACGATTCCATGCACCACCTGCTAGCACTCACTAGCCCTGTAACCCTGGTTGGAAAATACTGGTGCACAATATTGACGACTGGACCCTCAAAACCAGTTATCTTTTAAGTCTTGTGTTCATGTGTGGCTGCCAGTCATTTCCTCACTTGCTTTTGCATGGAGGATTATTTTCAGCTTGTTTACAGGTCTGCTTTCCAACCATTTACAGTTCATTGTAGTGTAAAGGGCTTGCATTTCCATTTCGCCGTTCCAACTACTTCCCACTGCTGCGTTCCTTAAAATGGACTGATTCATTATCAGCAGTTTGCCGCCACAGACCTTTTAACATTTTCCAGCGTCTCCCACAAAATGGTTTTGTGCTGAGCCAATGATCCAGAGAAATCATTACTCAAAAGGTACTCAAATCCATGTTTAATAACTAAAGCGATGACCTATAAAACTCTGAGATATTTCCACTACTTTGCTGAGCTTTTGTAGCTTTAACACTGGGGTTTTGGATAGGAGGGGAAGGTCTGTGAAGAGTCTGTGTGAATGATTTAAGGACAAGTGTAGATGAAGTGCATGGAAAAGGATTAGGTTTATCAGACTGCTCTATGTTCCTCAGAGATAGAGCCAGCCATGAGCGAGAGTGGCCTGACTGGAAAGTTTTTGCTTCATTATCTCTCTTTTAGAGTGACTTACTGGCTTTGGGTAAAGTCAAGAATAGGATGAAACCCAGTCTGCTTTTGTTGCATTGACATATGTTCTACACCAACTAAATACGGTCAGTCACTTTAAAAATTGAAAAATGCGTGCATTTCAAGTGGCATTAACTCCATGCTTTCAGACATACAAATACAGTATGTTAATGGGAACACTGTCTGCCACACTTATTTGATTCAAGTCAACTTGTCTTGGGCTTGATTTTTCACTTTTAGAAACAGGAAACCCGTATGCTCCAAAATTATCTTGGGATTTGTGCTCTCGAGCTGTCTGATTAGTTCCTGTTTTCATTTGACAGATGTATGACAAATTGACACTACCGGTGTTATGATTGCTTTAATGTTCTAGATTAGACGGTTGGTCACATGAGCCAACATAGTGAGATGAAATTTAAAAAAAAAAGATTTACAGGAAGAACAGTGCAGTTCAGTTTATTAGCCATTTGCAATATAAAAAAACACTCCTCCCAGTGGTCTATATATAGTCTGCAGGCTAAGCTTAAACTGTAGTGTCGCTGACGAAGCCTTTTGGATGAGAGGCAAAACATCCTACACTTCAACTACAGAGTACAGAAGACCCAAGAACCACTGAATCAAATTACTGTTTTCTTTCTTGATCTATTTGAAGTGATTTAATAGTAAAGATTCAAGAGGCCTGATCACTTCTTCCTTTTTACTCATACACGGTAAAATATTAATATTTTGACTGCGCGTGTCAACTTCCATTGTCATACCTGCAGCTTTGTTCTTACTCTGAATCACCCACCTCATACCTTTGTAACGTTCAAAGAGTTTGTTCCTTTATATATTTTATGCATTTATAATTTCATTATTAAACTCACCTCTGTTATAATACTGCTGTTTCTTTTGATATTGAGATCCACGCACCAGGACTGGAACAAAAAGCAAGCATTTGCTTTTCTAAAACAAATAATTGAATCAAATCACTATGGAACTCAGCAATCCCCTCAGTTTCTGCTCTGGTGCAGGAAATAAAAATCCCATTAAAAATCTTCTTAGATGTTAAGAATAATTGAAATATCAAGAGTCTAAATTCACAACGGAGACTATTTGCTAACTTACCACATAACTGATTAGCAGCTATCATTCTATTAAACTCTCTAAGTCTGAAGAAAATGGTAAGTAAAGTAAGTATAGTAAGTAAGTAAGTGCTTTATTTGTCATTGTACAAGCGTACAACAAAATTGTATTCAAGTGTTAGTTCTGAGCCGCTGTGACTGAGCCACGCCACCACTGTGGGCCGACCTGACCAGCATGTTTTGGAGGTAGGGGAAAACGTAGCACCCGGAGGAAACCTGGCTGGCTGCCCTCAGTGCTCGTCTGATCCACTGGAACAGTGCAGCACCTCCTGGGTTTGTCCCTGTTTCAGAGCATGGTGTCCTGCACTGGTCAGCTCCTCCACCTTCTCCTTCCTCCTGCGCAGCTCCCTCAGCTCCACAACAGTCTTTCACCGTCTCCTCGTTTGTCCCTTGCTTGTTTCCTGTAGCTCCTCTTGTGATGCCTCCACTGTGCTGCAGGTGTGGGGGCTCTTGGTGCCTCTTCAGTGTCTCAGAAGAAGAAATGTGTAGGTCTCAAATGGGTTTAGCTGATAAGCTAGCTGTTAACTTGTAAAAAAAAAACTGCTTTCTTCAGGACCATTATGGACCCTTTGCTGCAAAAAAAAAAAATCCACCGATCCCCACAAAAACACGGCAAAGACGTACAAAAGTATCCAATAAAACCATGTGGAACCCAGAAAAAGGCAAAAATGCAGCTGAGGATTAGCTGGAGGTGCTCACCGGATCTTCAGACGTATGGTGCGAAGTGCTCTCCAGAATAGAAATGAGCAGATGAGCAAATAACTTTGAAAGTCGAAAAAAATATATATATTATAGCCTAGACCAGACCTGCCTCGTATTTTTTCTCTTCTCTAAGTTTCTCGGAAATTTAATAGGATTTTTACCTCTGGACCCTCCGGTGGTTTGGACTTTTGTGATGCATTGAGGAGGACACATGGCAAGAGCTGTCATCTTTCTTGACTTTGAAAAATTTGATAAAATATGCACAGCTGTACAGTCAGCTGTGGACTTGAAGAATTTTGCAAACAGCAAAAGACCACTAAATGTTTATTCCCTCTGAGGATTGTTGTTTTTTAAATGCAAATCAGCTGCTGAAACCCTGTGATCGCATGAGAGCTCTATATTGTTATCTTTTTAAGTAAATATTTACACTAAATCAATGATCTATCAAAATTACTGTTTGACAACCGCCTGCACCTTATGACGTATAGAAATAGCTACTGTTTGCTTCTTAATTATCATGTGTTGGTTGATGTGTGAAATAGTTGAGAAGACAAACATTTGCATACATATTGCTTCAGAAACCCACTTGCATTGCGCACCGGATGAAAGCGGATATCAACCCATCAGTGAAGTATCTATTAATGCACTTAATGAGGCGACCAACTAAACTTCATCATGTGGGTGGAAACGTCATGCAGAACATCATTTATTCGCTTTATGACATCTCTGATCTCGTGGAAGTCTCGCATCAATCAATAAACAGCACGGCTTCAAATTTTTCATTTGCGTCTGACATGCTTTTGATGGAGAATCCCAAATTACTTTGCCACATGAGAAAATGCACAGCTGCCCTGTATGGCTTCCCCACTGTATACGGCCAACTCACATTTGCCTGACAGTAATTAATTTCTCAACAATAATTGTAATATATCAGGTTGAAAGTTATGCTCATCCTTGTTTTCTTATTGGTGTAAACAGTGGGGCTCAGAAGACTAACCCTGTGTTTTCTCCTCTTATGTACTGTACTGTCTTTCTAGCAACTGTGTTACAAAGATAATTCTACAGTAACGTTGCGCAGAACAACATGTTTTGCTGACCTTTTTGAGTAAAGCTGAAAATAAAAGGCGTACAAGGCTGCCGCTCTGATGTTTTTCTTGTTTTCTTTTCTTCCCCATAACTTCTGGACAACAGTTGTCTGGTGCAATTTAAATGCGAGATACAGGTTTTGAAGATGACCAGGGTTACACTGCATTATTCATGCTACAAGAGTGAAAGTTGATAAAAGTACATATCTCAAAGCGAGTTTTACTGTAAATAACCTTTCTGAAGTTAGGGTTAAATTGAGTGATATCACTTTTTGTTTTTATATATATTTTGTGTAATTGTGTGTGTGGGAAGAGGAGTAGCCTGCTACTACTAACACTACTCCTATTTTGTGCTATGGCTCGTACAACTATGGTGACTACAGCAATCCCTGTAAAACAATTGCAAGTAAAAAAGAAAATAATTTGATTAGTCGCAATTATCCATGTTGCTTTTGGAGTCTTGTGTGGTTTAGACGTACACAAATGGTCTGTTCATTTTACGTTAGTGCCTGTGTTTAAATTGTGCACTGTGAACTAAATCTTGATTTTAAGTCACAACACTTTAAACAAATGCAATTAGATTTTTTCAAAATGGTGAAGCCGTAGCTTCAGTGCATTATTTTGTATTTAAATTTGTTTTGTTGTATCCTGGAGTATGGAGGCATGGCTTGGAACAAACAGCTCGCTGCTTAAATGCTTTCTCATTTAGAATCAAAAAAGAGTGGGGAGCGCTATAAATTTGTCGTCTCCGTTATGCGGTAATGGAAAGATGACTACATTATTTATGCCTACTTTTGTTTACTGCGCCTGTTATTGCAAAGCTCCCTGCAGCATGCATCTGTGCCCATCTGTGCTGCATTACAACCACAATGAAAACGGGGGCTGTTCCGTGCCTAATGCCACTCCATAAAACTGACTAAGAAGCTTGTAATTCAGGATAATTAATCCTTACATTTGGGCATTGTTTACCACAGCCACAACATTGTTTTTTATGAGCAATTTGCTTAAACCTGGGTGGGGAAAAAATGCCAAAAATAATTCAGATTAATGAGCTCTTCAACTGTAGGCAATTAATTATTTAGCGTTGAGTCTGATTTGGGCCATTGTGCACCACATTATCGGGAAGCATTTGTAATAATTAATTTTCCTCATGCAGAGCTGCTGAGACTAATGAACTTGTACTGCGGCCTTTTCCTCAAGGTTAAGTGGACTAACTTGGACTTTCAATGGAAAACAACGACTAAATCTACAGCCTGCACTATTTTTAGTCAGCAGACCCACTTTGTGCAAATAAATCTTGCAACGTAATAGTGTCAACTCCTGGTCGAGTAGTTCTGTGGGCCTAACCATTGCACGATAGGTCCAGTGCCTTGGCAGAAGCTCATGCTCCCACACTGTTATTAGCGGCTTCGTGGAATAATTTTCTATTTCATCATACGTAAACCAGTGTAACATCATGTGTTAGCTTTTCTTTATAGGAAAAAAATGTTTTTATTATATTTTTTTGGCACAATACTTAGTTTATTGTAACAGGGACAATGTACAAAACCATTAGTCTTTACAAAAGAAGAGATTATTTGTAGCAGATTTAGTGAAGTAGCTATTTTCCCTCTGCAGTCCCATCTTATCGTCTCTACCTTTTTGTGCTTGCAGTAGTGTGAACCTTTTCGTTCTTCCAGCTGCACAACTGAATGTGAGCTGGGGAGGCTGAATAACGAGCATATGTATTATTATAAGTACTGAAAATTGTGTTTTATGGTTTTGATGAATGCATGCTCATGTTTTTATAGTTAATAAAGGATTAAGAACATTTAAAAAAAAATGTTTATTGAGATTTTCAGGCTACAGGGAATCACTGGCATTAATAATCACTGTCATCGTGTTCCGATAGTTTCTTTAAGATGACAGGCCTAGTTGTTTTCAAGGGTCTTTGCAGTTTACATTTCACTGTACAGTATATGAATTGCAGTACATAAATGGGACACTTTAACACAATGAACTCTGCTGAAGTCTCTCCTTTTATCCCTCCATAAACGCCTGCAGCATTGTATAAAGCCATATTGTTGTCTTATCTTTTCATTGTGGAAAACAGCCACACAGTGAAGCTGTCTCTCTCGGTCCAGTCTTCAGAATTACTCTCTGAATACATGAGACAGGAAAATCAGGTGAAGACACTTCCCATTCATCCCTGGCAGTAAAGGCCAGCAAAGGCTTTCTGTTAAGGGAACAGATAAAGTCCTAAAGTTGCTACTCATCTGATGCTTAGCCATGCGCCAGTCATTTATCATTATGAAGGCTATCATGGGATCTTGCACAAGAGTCCTTTATAATACTGTAAGTGCTTGGTACTTTCTGTGCTGTCAAATAGACATACCCAAACAAATACTGGCATTCAGATTATTTCCTTGCTGCAACAACTGTCAAAATATCAAGGTCACTCAAGTAGTTCAGTCTTAAAATATTGAGTGTTTACGCTGTTATCTAAACTTTCTAAAGGGATCAAAAATGATTTCGCCCTTTTCACAAGTTTTTTATGTCGTGCGACTTTGATCCAAAAGTTGTCTCTGTTTATTCTTTTTTAGCAGTAACTTGGATGAATCATTGTAAAGTTTTGCACTTCATAGACAGGATTACTGCTGAATTATTAACCTGTTCTTCAACTGTGCATGGACAGAAGCCACAACACTTTTTTTGGATGATATAAATCTTTCAACGTCTTCAATCTGACATGGGCCTGACATAACAATGCCATGTCTCCTCTCAGCCTCTCCCAATTGACTAATTCAGATACCGTTTAGATTGTTTTGTTTGTTCTCCATATGCTCTGCCATGATGAGTCAGAGTGGTCCCTCTTGTCACCTCAGCAGAGACCAACATCGCTTCTTGGTGAGGTTATTTCAGGCACTCGCAAAGAATTATATCTTTTTCTCAACTTGTTCTCTCTCTCCCACATTTTTAACAGCTTACATTTCTCACATATGTTGACAAAATACACTTAATGCTTTACTCCCGCTGTTCTTAAATGTTTAACAGGAGCTTTAAATTCTTTCCAATTCTTGCTTTAAGCGCCAGACACATGTCGAGCATTGTTTGTCCCTCAATAATCGAAGCATCTATTTTGCTCGAAAATGATCATTGTACAGGGAATTGCTACATAGTTAATAATAGTGTGTGTCCACCCCCACATCATGCTATGTTAGATCTTAGTTTATGCTGTTCGCACCGGAGAGTAAGAAAATGTAAATTTTCGAATGTGGTGAGCAGCGTTAACATTACATTTACAAGTAACTCGTTAAGTTAGCTCGTTTCTCCTCTGGAAAAGTAGCTGGTTACGTTACTGCATTACTTTATTATGAAAGTAAAGCGTTGGAGTACTCATGCGTTACAAACTTTGATATATAGCCTTCATTTGTCAATCATTTTTTCCTATTCGGAATGCTCCATTTCACAAACTCCACCACGTTAAGGTGGCGGTTCCAGGAGGGGAGGCATGAATTATAGTCGACTTAAAAAAACTTAGCTTTGTTCGCTATATGGCAAACAGTTTGACCCTGTCAGAAACTACAGAAAAACATCAGTTTTTCAACTAAAAGAACGTCTGTAAAGGGTGCTCTTATTCTTTACAAAGTGTATTGAAATAGGGCTGCTCAATTATTGAAAGAATAATAATCAAAATTATTTTAGTCATAATTGAAATTAGGGCTGAACGATAAATCGCATTTGCAATTTTATGGCGATATTACACAACGCGTTTTCGAAATCGCAGAGGCACGCGATTTCGCCCCATGCAGCTGATGGCCGCGGCCCATAGAAGTGGATGTAGTGGCGAGAGACGCCACCGACGTCCGCTCCGCGCTCCACCGCGTGCTTTTGTTTACTTCTCAGTCTACTTAAGGTGGGCAGTAGGTCGTGGCTGTACTGTGAACATATCAGCGTTTATAATCCAGCCACCGCGAAGGACTATTGCTTTTTCCTCCGTTAGCATTGCGTTAGCTGCAGCGCTAATCCCTCTGATGCACTGATCACAGAAACTCTCCTCCAGATTCACACGTCTGTGCCTCGAGAGATGAAGGTGAGCCTGTGCTGCTTGTTAAGAGTAAAGAGTCCTTTGCGGCTCACTTTTGGAGGCTTATGTTTGGAAATGTTTTGGATAAAGATAAGAACTTATCTCATAACCACTGACTAATACACAAGAGCAAAGAGTAAGACATTATTTGGGCTATTTACAAACAAATAATAATAATCAGTATAAGCTTATTGTAAATGGATATGTGGACTATTTTGAATTATATTCCATATGATTATAAAGGACTTAGTAAGTAATACTTTATTAAGTCAGTTGTAAATATTTAATTGTATTGCAACAAAAAGTTATTAGCGGAAAATTGCAATAAAATCGAAATCGCAATATTGATTGGAAAAAAATCGCAATATTAATTTTGGCAAAATCGTTCTGCCCTAATTGAAATCACTATTATTCAAACGATTTTGTTGCCTTTAAAAAATATTAAAATACTATGCTGAATATTTTCTGTTTTGTGAACAGTCATAAAAGTGCAAATGATTTATAGTACGCCTTGACTGAGGAGAGGTCTCTGTTTCACTCCTGTCCCCTGCTGGCCAGCCCTCACACCTCACAAGTAAACTGAGCAGTGCGCCTCATGACATCATCACATAGCACTGTCTGTTTTTGTGTCAGGCAAAAGTATGAGCCATGGCACCTGAAATGTGAAGAGAAGATAATCCCAGCGGCATGAAATAATGCAAGTTTGCTTCGTGAGATCGCTTCGGATGGATGAGGGCATCCATAATCTATTCTATAATAAGTTAAAAGGATGAACATCCTCCTCATCAAACAAACATTTACTAAAGCGCTTTTTTTTCTTTTCTTTTTTTTGATTGCATTGTGCTGAAGTGCTGTGTTTATCTAGTCAAGAGTATTGACTAATGTATTTTGTGTTGTTTTGTAATCCTGTCTTGGTGTTAATTCTTCAAATGAATTGTCTTTGTCTTTTTGAATAAAAAACAAATTTAAAGAAAAAAAGGCCTTTTTTCCCGATTATGCTATTTTTGTAATTGTTTAGTGTAATAATCAAATTCATAACCGAATTTCGATTATTTGCACAGCCCTACATTGAATTGCTAATAACAAAAATACAACAACTTGATTTAGATTACGGTACTTGTAGAGATTTCCTCAACCACATAAATCTATGAGTATTTTTGATAACATTGGAAAAAGCTTAGAGCTGTTGTTTGGGAGGGCTAGCTCCATCGTGGTTTTCCTCTTTAGCTTCGCCACCAGCGATGTTGTCCTTTTGCCAATAAGTTTAAAATAATGTGAGTACTTCCAAGATGTAAACACGCTCGCTGCAAACTTCTCTGCCATGTTGCTGACTTGATGTAAAGTTTTGGAGGACACAGTTTGTGCATGTCAGTCTGAGCAGGAGCGGAAGAAATGAGACGAGGGAGATATGGACCCAAACTAATGACGTTTCTGATTTGAAAAAGAAACTAGTACTAGATGCAAAACTAACTTGTTACTTTACTAGTTACTCTGAACGTAATGTGAGTACTGTAACACTAAGTAGCGCGTTACCCCCAACACTGGTGGTGAGATACCACGTTATAACATTTTAAAACTTAATAACGTGAAAACCATAAAGACTGTTGAATTGGACCTTAACACCTATGTTGATTTGCAAACTAATTTAATTTTTTTCTTGCAAAAGTGACAGTTTTTGTCACTGCAATATCACACAGTTCATTGCCGAAACTGACGTTTAGCTGATGGAAAATACATTTTACCACGAAAAATATAACTCTTGGTGTCCTCTCAGTTGATAGAAAGAGATGTAATAAATCCTTTGACAAATTAATTCAGGGTGAGTTTGGGTCATCTGTTTTATGGCCGTTTGTGTAGACAGTGCATTGATTTTCTGAGTTATACAGAGAGTAAATGTTTCACATCCTTGTGTCACAGGCCACAATTACATCACAATTGTCTGTGGCTAAATAATCCCCAGTGTTTCCTCTAATCCTGTGTAATAACTGCTCTATTCTCTATATTCAATCACATTCTGTTGTGTTGCAGCCATTAGATACGGCATTATTGATATTCAGATGTCTTCCTGATTGAACAAAGATATTCTTGCCACACCAATGTTTCTTTTGTTTTTGTTTGTTTCAATGCTACCGTCAATCCTACTGTCATTGTTGCAGGGCGGGGGAACTCTGAACCTGAGGTCTATTGGTAAACTAAAGGCGCGGAAAGGTGCAGAAATAATGTCAGACTGCACTGCTGATCAGTTTTACGGCCATTATTTAATCCTCATAAAGGCTTATAGAACAAGGGCGTGAAGGGATAATCACGCTCCCGACTCTGAAGCGCTGCCTCTTTAAACATTTTCGAGGCCTTCGCACAGCCTTGTATGCCAATGCTAATGTTGTTTAACTAGGACAAGCTTGACCTGGACTTGCTTTTACCACTGCCCCACTAAGACTGACTCGAAGTAGGGCACACGTTGTGTAACTTAGTCTCTCACAGAGACGATGGGCATCTGTTTTTTTTTTGTTTTTTTGTGGCCAGATAGGGCAGCGCTTTTGCAGTTGATTATGTGGCTTTATTAATAGGAGAGACTATCCAAAACAGGGACAGGCAAGGACCAATATATGGCAGCTGCCTCAACAGAATTGAACTGAAAAGTGCTCAGTGGAAATAGGAATGGAAGTTAGTGCACCCTATTTACGTGGACTCTCCTAAATAGTGCTGATGGAGGCTGACAGCCACTGGTCTGGCACCAGGGACTGAGTGGAGGTGTAGTGGGAGAGAACAGTATGGCTGCTAATTTACAATGCACTCAATGAAGAAGCCCTGCAGAAACCCCAGCTCTGCTACAGACTGCCATTGGAGGGACAGCCTTAAGGGACAGCTGCAGACGGAAGAGAAATGTCCTATTATTGACCCCACATCTCATTGTCGTCACTTGTCTTTTGTAAAAGAAAAGGAATGTTACTGTAGCTGTTTGACTATGTCAGGACGGACATAACGGTCTTCCCAAAAGGATTATGAGCTTCAGACAAGATTCGACACAGCGACCCTCTCCTCACAACGACACTGGATAGTGTTTTTTTCTTTTCTTTTTTCTTCCTCTTCTCTCGACCACCATCAGAGGACGAGCCAGAGGGGACTGCTGTGGCTGTGAGTGGCATTTCTTATTGACCTCCGGATCACACAAAGCCCAGATAAGCATGCGCTGGTGTGTGTCGGTGAGCGCTCCTCTGTGATGTCTAAGTGGGAGTCCTCCTCTCTTGGGCGTCCTGTTTGAAGCTGCCTGGTTACATCGCAGCACTTTGTGTCTGATGGTGTTGGCAGCTTTTCTTCAAGCCTGGAGTGAAGTGGACATTTCAGAAAGGAAACTTTTGTTTTAAGCATGCTGTTTTTTTTAGTGATTCTTGTTAAGAATAGCCATTTTCGTTGGGTTTCAACAAATCAACAATGCGATATAAACATTTTGATAATAATAATCTAATCTCACCTTGTTTTCACAACTGTAAACAAAAAAACATTTCTCCTTATCATTTTTATACCCCTTTAGCAATGTTCTGATCCAATGCTTATGTTCTGTTGTATGCCAAGGTAGTAGCTCTTCCTTTTCTTGAGCACTGATCTGGCACAATTTCCCTAAATGCTTTAAGTCCACTGTAATGAAATAGCCTTGAGTCATTCCTCATTCCACCTACAGGCTCATAGGTTTAGGCGCTATCTGCTTTCTTTGCTGCTGCCAATCACTCTTCATTCTTGGCCTTCAAACTTGCCTTTTAACGGAAGCATCATGCCCTTGATTTTGACAGACCATTTATTTGGAGTTAGAGTTGGGTTAAAAGCATGTCCTGACCTAGGACATGTTCAGTGGACGAAGCGTGTTCAAAGTTGGCTTTTCGCTCATTTGGGTAGAAATATTGTTTACTTTATTTCACGTGGGTAGGGCTACAAGATTAATCAAAACTGCAATTTGAGTTGATCAGTTAACTTGGCATATCACATAGACTACAATTGCAGGTTGTATAATGTCATCTGCACTAAAACCTCTGCACTTGTTTCCATTGGGTTTTATCGGTTAATAGTAGCATACATCTATCCGACTAAATGGAGAATGTCATAGACTTTTTCAGAGGAAATTACATCCATATTACAAGGGTCTTTTTTACTTTTAAATAATTCCACAAATAACCTCTTCTTACTGTGACTCTCTATGATGCGGTCTCAAAAATTTGACCAACATAATGGCGTTCATACTGACCAATTATGAGTAAACCTGCGAACAGTGTACTTAAGCACTTTACATGTTTTATGCATGCACAATCTTTCATTTGTTTAAATGTCAAAATTTTAGTTTCTCAAATGTAGGGCTGTCACGGTATGAAAATTTAATTTAAATTTAACCTCACGGTTATTGTGACCAAAATGATCACGTCTTTCGGTATTACCGTGGTATTTTTTTTAAAGTATGTTGAATATGTTCAGGAAGCATTGACAGTCCTACACAAACTGGTGCTGTTGATCGTTAGGGTATTACATGTACTAATTATAGTGCCAGAAACGTGTTATAATATTTTCAGACAACTAAATAAACCCTCTATATCAGGAAAATATTCCTCAGTTTATATCCTTCCAGTGTGCTTTGCAGATTTGGGGAAATGTCCATGAGGACATTTGAAGAAGTAGTGCTGCCTTTAGCAGACACTTTTTTTCCTGCCCGTTCTGCAACTGGATAACTGTCTTTATTCTTAAAATGCCCAAAATATGCCCAGACTTCAGACTTGGTCCTCTTTGAAGGCTGATAGATGTTCTGAGCGCTGTCGTCTCCTCCTTCGGACATGATTCCAGCTTGGAGAAAGTTTTGTTTTGGTTGTAAACTACAAAGAACTTCAGCAGATGAGACAGCGGCTGGTAAGACCTACACTGCGGGCGTGGTAATCCATTGAGATATTTTTTTATTGAAACAGTAATTGTTATAGTCAACATTTTTATCGGATTTTACCGGTAACCGCGACATCCCTACTCAAATGTCTTGAAAATGGTCAAAATGTGCAGTATGATCTGAATCTTGATTTAAAGCCATAGATATAATAATTAGAGATAGATTAATACCTATTCAGCCCCATTCATAGAAAAGGTCCCGAGTCCTCTGTGAAACGTATGGCTGCTCAGACTCCTCCTATGCAGCCTGTTCCTTAAAAGGGCAAAAAGGCGGGAAGCCCTGTGCTCAGGGGTCAGGCGGAGCCTCCACAGAGCTCCTGAGCTTGATTGACAGGCTCTGGAGCCAGTCAATGCACTGAAAAGGCTTCCTCTTTTTCGGGCTGATAAACAAAAACCAGCGTGGTTAAAAATAAGAATCAATGTTTGTTTGTTTGTTTTGTTGCTTTGTCATGAACTGTACGATGAAATTTGTCCTCTGCATTTAACCCATTCCTTGACGCCACTCGACAGTAGGGATGTCAATATTTGTGAAACTAATATATGATGGACTCATTACATGCAAAGTGAGATATGTATAGCCTGTATTTGTTATAATGTTGATGATTATGGCTCAGCTTGTAAAAACCCCAAATTAAAAATCTCATAAAATTAGAATAATTTGAAAATGGACTGTAAGCCATAATCATCAAAATTGTAACAAATAAAGGCTTGACATAATGCCACTTTGCATGTAACGTGTAGTTTCACATTTTGAGTTGAATTACAGAAATAAATGAACTTTTTCATGATATTCTAATTATATGACGAGCACCTGTATTTGTAGCAATTGTCCAATGGCAAGCTCTTGTTTTTTTGTTGTTTTTTAAGAGATTCTTTGGTTCAACTTTACTCTTTGAAATGGCCAATTTTTCCCACTTAATAGTTGCTGTTTTTTGTTTTTTTGTTTTGGCTTTTCCCTTCAATAAATAATGTTGGTTAGAAAGTTCTTATTTATCTGAAACTGTACATTTTAGCACAACAGGCACTAGAATCCAGCAATAAATTCAACTGTACTACTCCACTCAAAGACCCTGCTCTGAGGAATCTCCCCAATGGGAAATTATAAAAAATTCAAGACCTGATGTGGAGCTAGTATCTGTTACACACAAGGTCATTTTTTATCACCTTCAGGCATCGCCTCTTATCTGTGTTTGAGTGTAAATACAGTATTATGTGAGTCAGTGAGGACTGCACGGCTGGTGAAGTACAAGCAAAAGAGAATAACAACACAGCACAAATGCAAAACATAAAATCCTGATTTGTAAATCATTCATATGAAATTGTTTTGACCAACAATATTTTCTTGCATTTTGTATAACATTACACAAATCAGTATATTTTCAGTCACTGAGGTATTGTGTGTTCACACTGCTCCGAGAATTGCAAGTGTGATTTTTGATAAGCCTCTTTGTCCTTATCTGCTCTACAGAAGAAGAAAAAAGAAAAAACAGGAATGATGATTTCTGCCTTTTTATGTCTGGAAGTTCAGGGGATTTTCACACAGGGCTGTTTAATTTTCTGCTCCACTCTAACCGTAAAGCCATGTGGTACAGTGCGTAAAAAGGCAGCATGTTTTATTTTATTCTGAAGCACAGAGCATGATAGCATCATTGATTAGAATTGCAAGGCTCATCTTCAGCAACACACAACTGTGTAAATTCACTTTTATGGAAATATCCCCCTCAACATCAACTTGAGAATAGGCACCGTTTCCAACTCTCTCCATTACGCTTCAACTTAGGCCTGAAATGGCTCCCAACACATATGGAAATTGCTGGTTTATATGGCATTAGTCCGCCATATAAAGTCTCTAAAACTGGTGGAGTGTCAACATATTAATCTAGGAACTGGGAAAACTTGGTAAACTTTCACAATGCTAATCTGTTTTTTAAAATCTTACGATGTTTGGCCCCTCCACCACTTTCTAATTTTGTAAATCTGAGCAGGAGACAAACTAGATCCGCTACCTCAAATAACCTGTCAGTCGCCCTCAGGAAAAGTGTTATCAGCCAGTCGGTCTTTTCAGTGAGAACAGTCCAGCTCTGGAACACAATCCCTTCTCATATGCGCAAAGCTGATACAAGGCACTTCAAAAATATGCTAAAATCATGGTTACTTGAGAGTCAAACTTGTGTACATCACCATTAATGTATTGTATTTTTGCTGCTTTTGTGCTGTACCTGCCTGCTGCCATTGTAATTTTGCCTGTGTGTAATTGTCCATTCTGTTGTATGTGTAGTGCTTGTGCCGAATTGAAATTATATTGAAAGCTCAGCTCAGCTTCCCGATGGCCTTGTGTATGAAACTGTTCTTAAGTCGACTGGACCTGGCCCGTAGATTCCGCAGTCTCCTCCCTGAAGGCATTACCTTGAAGAGTCTGTGTGATGGGTGCGTAGGGTCTCTGGGGATTCTGACGGCTTTGCGGGTGAGACGGGTGGAGTACATGTCCTTAATGGTGGGGAGAGGGGCTCCACAGATCCTCTCCGCTGCTCTCACGATGCGCTGGAGGCTCCTTCGGCAGGAGGCAGTGCTGGCGCCGTGCCACACAGTGATGGAGCTGGTCAGGATGCTCTCTATAAATCCCTCTTATGTGCATTTCCCTGTTCAAAGATATAAAAATATAAAATAAAAATAGGCATTTTATGTTATTAAATGACCATCTAAGACCTTTAGTGCATCCTACCTCAGTGGAGTTCGAGCACTGACGATTTGCCAAAATGTTTCTCAGCCACACTGTGTCAAACGTTCCCAGGTGGCTCCACACTAATAAAACACCTCTGTATTAGTATTCTCTGATATGTACCTTCTGGAGTTCTGAGCTGTGGTTTGGGGGCAGTAAGGGAACGTTCTCTCCGAAAGGCATGCGCTTTACCGTATGATGAAGGGAGGTGACTTCAGTGTAGGGGACGTGAGTACAGTAAATTAGGAAAGATTTAAGTCTCCTTACTTTTCTCCTGCACATCAGTGACCTGACCTTCATTAAGAAATCTGACGTAACTTCACTCTAGGCTTTGTATAACTATAAAACACTTCCAGTTTTAATCTGTGTAGACACAACAGCATCATTTTAGGGCAGAGTAAACGGAATACATTTAGTTTTCATATAATCTTTTACTTTTTGAATAAGAAAGGTGACCACTGATCACATGGATGTAAAACAGTGTTTTTGCCATTGCAGTGTTTTTATTGTGTTGAGAAGCCAAATTAAAGTCCACAAGTCGTGTGTAATTAACCGTTTTGTCACATCGCATCCCAAGCATTCCGGTATCATTTTAACCCGCATGGACCAGCCACACAATTAACCAAAGCTCTTCTCTAGCTGCACTTAAAACCCCATGACGACGCGTCCCTCGAGCCTTAAGTCTATCTGTGGCGGGCAACAACATAGCAGCAGTAGAACTAAGCTCCAAACAAATAATTAGCCTTCTTTTGAAAACACTCAATTAGCTTCTATTTCGCACTGAAGTAATGGCATTAGGCTCAATCCTACAATTTCACTTGTAATCAGTCCTGAAGATAACAACCGCAGCTTTTCTTTGAGGACACTGACATCACTGGTCAATTCCCCCAGCGGTCCGCCACAGCACATTTCTCCTTAAGATAAGATGCAATCAATAAAGACGCTTTTCTTTTGTGAGTTTCTTGTATTGATTGTTCTTTGTGAGAGTAAACAGCATCTGGATAAAATGCAGACTAAAACGCCTTTGCTGCGCTCCTTTGTCCATGCTTTAAATGAATAGATTCTTTTAGTAGTAGACGAGCAGATTATTTAGAACTGAGATTTACTGCACAGCTCAGTGAGTGAATGCATATATAAAGCATTTACCACAGTTCTAGTTGCTCCAATTTGAATTTATAGTTATCATTTCTTTAAATATAAAAGGAAAACTGTGTTGTAATAGGTATAAGTCATTTTTCAAACACTGTTCACACTGTCGTGGCAAGCTATTTTAGCCACAGCTGCCCAGGAATAGATTTACGGAAGTGAGGCTGCCAGTCTGCGGCATCCACCACCAACCAGTCACTCACAAGCCAAAGACTAACCACTCTATCACCTGAGCCACTGTTGCCCCTATTCTTTTTTCTTTTTAATACTAAATTCTACTGTTTTTATTAACTCAAGTTTGGGTGCATGAAATTCTATGAAGTTTATAGTTCTTTTACTTACCGGTACTTCATATTACACTTGTTATTTAGCACCTCTCTTGATAAATGACCCCTTAATGTACAGAAAAGTAGTATTACCTCCACAACTGTGTGAATTAGTGTTGACTGGGCGGCACGGTAGCGCAGCGGTTACACAGCTAGAAGGTCCCGGGTTCGATTCCCACCTGGACGGGGCCTTTCTGTGTGGAGTTTGCATGTTCTCTCCGTGTCTGCGTAGGTTTCCTCCGGGTACTCCGGTTTCCCCTACCACTAAAAACATGTACAATAGGCCAGGATGAATGATGTGTGTGGAGGTGGTCAGAGGGACGTTGACGTAGATGTGTGCAGTTGCGACAGCGCTTCTGTCAGTCTCCCCCAAGGGAAACTGAAGCTACTAACGTAGTTTACCACCACCAAGTATGGAGTGAATGTAAAATGCTCTCATGTAAAGCGCTTTGTGACCATGTCTGTGAAAGGCGCTATATAAATAAAGATCTTCTTCTTCTTCTGACTTCACGTATACCTGCATGTTTCCATAAGGTTAATACAGAGGTATATCAGCCAGAGAATGAAGGCACCCTGTAGGGTGAATTAGACTTCTGTATTTCTAAACTAGTCATCAATGTTGGTGTTTTTCTTCTGAAAGATAAGTGTGATGGGTCACTGCTTTTCAGTGAAGTCAATTTGCACACATGAATATGTTTTGTGCAAATCTGTAACGTTGCACTATCTGTATGTTTGCGTTAGTATTCTGTTGAATACATTGAAACACACTATTGAAAGGTGTCAAACCATGGCTGTGTGTGAAAGAATGTCCACATTTCCTGTAGACATCTTGGCACAAATGATAAATAAATGTATCTGTTTTTATTTATTTATTTATTTTCAGTAATATAACACACCTAGTGTTTCGTGGGGAAATAAAAATTATTTTAATTTTTTTCTCCTGGACAGTTGCTCGTTCCAAACAGTGGAATGATATGAACCTGAAAGCTCAATGCTTTTTTTTTGGGTGGTTTGAGCATCACTGATCAGTCAATATTGGCCAGAGGCGACTGACTTCTGATTTACCCAGAGCTTAGCTCCAGTGACGGTGGGCTGTCTGTCTGTGTTAGAGTTTTGACTTTATGAGAAATGAAAGACCTGTTGATCACAATAAAGGGCCAGTGCAAGTTGGCTGTGAGAGGGTGAGCTCGGTTTGGTTTTGTAAATGCGATTTTTCTTCATGGATCTTAGTATCCACTTGCATTATGATATTATTTTGCCTCACAAGGTTGATGGCATGTGTGCTTGTTTAAATACTATGACTGAAGTCAATACTCGGTGACTTTAACAGACCTTTCATTCATTGTTCTCTTTCAGTTTTGTTTTATCAAATGTTAATAAATATATATGTTTGACTGTGCCCCCAAATCACACTTGCCTTGAAACTGGAACATCGTAGTTTAATATGATTAGTAGTTTAAGTTATGATTTTGTTTTTTCTTGTCATAAAACTAAAAGCTTTTCATAGAAATCCAAATCAAACACGCGTGTGAGCTGGACGCAGGAATGAATTGGAGACCTTGATCTGTTTTTTTACGCTTTCTATTGCTTGTGAACTGACAGAAGTCTTTTGAGAAGTGCCTTTACTGTCAGTACTGCTAAAACTCAAACTGAAGACTCCAGATCTGTTTGTATCTCACGAGCCCCGGGCCTCCAATTTCAAAGTTTCCAAACGAAATGCCTGAAACAGTTGTCGCCCATGTCAGATCACACATTGGGTTGCATTTCTTTTTCAGTAAAGTTCAGAGTGACTTGTTTCAAATTTGCCTCAAAGAATCAAGGTTTTCTTCTGTTGAGACGAGAACTTCTCTCATCATGCTGTTTTGTGGTCTACGGTGGGAATCTCTTAAACACTTCAGTCAAGGTGTAAAAATACAGAAAAAGAAAAACAGGATATGCAAGCTTTGTTTATATTGTTTTTTTTTTAGTTATGCAGTAATATGTGTGCCACTTAAAACTAATTCAATTTAAAATGGAAATGCCCAAATTCCAAATAAATGCCACACATTTATAGATGAATGAGGTTGAGCTGCATATTTGAACACAAGCACAAGTTTCACTCTATGCAGTCATGCCATTCCTCATTTGAAAGCTAAGAACCTCCAGAGATCTGTGCTAGCAATAATCGATTAATCGTAATTGATTATTGAAATAGTTGACTATTTTAGTAATCGATTAATCGTTTTCTAGTAAACACAGACTCAAATAGAGCAAAAATGACTTTATTTTTGATGGAAACCTACTTTGTTTTTAAAGTTAGGGCATGTAGTGTTTCATAAATGTCTGTCTCAACCAATCAGAAAGCAGAATTAACACTACGAGCCTCCAAAAACACTTGCGTAAAGTTTACTCCATCAACATGTCCTCAAGCGGTGCCACTTTAGCTTTATGTGATTAAAAAAAAAAAAAAAAAGCAATTAATCGTACAAATAATTGGTAGATTAATCGATTTCCAAAGTGATCGTTAGTTGCAGCCCTAGTTTAGAATATACTGTACATTAAAATACTCAAAGCTAAGCCATTTTGTACACTTACTTTGGACATGTTCTTCTATTAAAAGCATGAGGTAGGAAGCGGGTAGTGACTCAGAGGAGCATATGAGACACCCCTCGCTTGACATATTCTTAATGTAACACCCTGTTCGCCTGTGAATCCTATAATGTTGACCTAGCATGAAAGTGTCATGATTGGATCCTGTGAATTTACCGATGGATATTCAAGTCTGAAGGATTATTGTTTTTACATGACATATTTATTTTTTTCTTATTTAAGGAGAAAAATATCTGACTTCACTCTGAGAAGGACAACTGAAAGAGGTACAATCGTTTGTTGCATTTTCGGTCCAGTCCACTCCTACCTTTTTTTTTTTTTTACCATTGCGTAACTATAACAAATGTAATAAATTCTTAACTACAATATGTCATGAACTACAAAACAATATGTCCTCTCAAATTTCTGGTAAAAATTTGGGACTGAAAAAGTCTCATGTAGTCTAATTGAATGTGTCCATTAATGTTCAACTCCTCTCCAGAAATGCTTGGGGAAGTGAATGTATGTGAGCACCAGTGACGTGAATAGACATGACTCGGCCACCCTCCTGGGATCGTCCACCGGCCACTTCCCCATCTCCCCAACTCAATTTCCCACAATCCCGTAGAGGCACCGGCTAAATGTGGACATCAGCACTCCGGGAAATAGCCTTGTCTCGGTGAAAAAGCAACCTAAGGGTGGCACAAATTAGGCTCGTACTCCTCTCCAATCAATGTGAAAAGCAGTTCTAATCATTTGTGACGGTAGACCCTTCCTATCTTGCGCCATCCGAAGATGATCAGTTTTTAGCCTGGACATGATCTCCAGACAGACGGGGCATCTGTCAAAATTCTCAGAAGAACACACTGTATAATTTAGTGAAGGTGTCATGAATTGAGCAATAACACAGCTGTGTCTCAAGAGAAATATGTGGTAATAGCGGTATAATTTATCTTTTTACCACTCCTTGTGTTCCCTTGTACCTGATACCCGATCCACAGATGCACTGCACTGTCTGGCTTTCATATATTCATGTCTGAGTTTTATGTTGACAATTTAATCCGCATCTTTGCGGATTAAATTCTCAGAGGATTTGGTGTTTGTTTTATGTGCTGATAAATAAATAGATGGCAAAGCAGTGTTTTGTATTGTAAATTGTTAAATTTACTCCTCAAAAGTAAGCAAGTCAAGTGTGTAAAATCTGTTAACTACCGGTAATCAGAAATGTTTTGCAAAAATTGTTATTAACAGCGTAGCTGAATGTATATAGACATGCGTGCGTGTTAAGTTAACCCTGAGGGACCTGGTGTATCCCTAATGTGCATGAAACATGTCTGTGAATGCTTCACACATCAAATTAAATATGTATTTTATTTTACTTCTCTAGTTCATTATACTTAAAAATGCCACGCTGTTTAGTACTTTCATCATATTGCTGTTTAATATTGCTATTGGCCGGCACGGTGGCGCAACGCTTAGTGGTTGTGCTTCACAGCAAAAAGGTCCCGGCTTCCATCCTCAGGCGGGGCCTTTCTGTGTGGAGTTTGCATGTTCTCCCCATGTCTGCATAGGTTTTCTCCGGGTACTACCACTAAAAACATGTACAATAGGTCAGGACGAATGAGAGTGTGTTTGAGTGTGCAAGTGTGGACAAAGAATGGTTACAATCCGGCGTGGTGTGTTTACATGTACCCATGTATGTTCATTAACATGCACTGTCCCTACCAAATAAATAAACATAACTAAATAATAATAATAATTAAAGAAAATTATACAGGCTTAATAAAAATGATTAAAAATTAAATCATCATGTCGTTATTATGTATGTTTTCACTCACCCCATGGTTATTCTGCGTACCCTCTGGTTACCTGTGCCACATAATCCAGAATTCAACATAACAGTGTTGAACTGTTATGACATGGAGAGGAATTGGTCAGTGCGGCGGCTTCTCTGAGTGGCCACAGTGTCATGCAGGGGGTGCCTGTTGTTATTGAGGATGGCCTGCATCATGCTCCTCATTCGTTTCTTCACCAGTTCACCAACAGAGTCCTCCCCCTCCCTATCACTAACTCGCACTTTCTGACCAGCTTGTGCACATAAGTGTTTCTGTTTTTTTCTTTTTTGTATGTTTACATTTTAAAACAGGATTACTCTTAGTGTAACCCAGGTCAAAGTCAGCTTTCACTCTGTCTTTATGTCCAGTTATCTGACTGAGCCCTGCTGTCTGATAAGTGTGTTGGTCTGGTTAGCTCCAGACAGCAGGCTGCAGACTCTGAGCCGGGAGAAGCCTCTGTCCTGCTGTGCATGCTCCTCTCTCTCTCCTCACACATCCATCGTCCTGTTCACCCTGTCAGCCCTCCTCACACACACACACCCCTCCTCCTCTCCACTCGTCCTGCGCTCCACTGGGCTCCTGAAGGTGAGCCAGTCCCCGGTGACTCTACTGTACAGATTGCTTCTTCAAATGAAAGCCGCCTTCTCTTGCGTATGTCGCTGTAAAGACGTATAATTTTGTCTTCTTTTAAAACTCACATTCAAAAATGTTGGGGGTTCTACGTTAAAAGTCAATGTTTAGAAATTAACATACTATAATATCAAAATATAGTCAATTTGATGGCACGCCACTGTTGTAGTGTTTGAGATTTCAGCATTGATTTAAGAGTCCACGTAATTTATGGCTGATTTGCATAATATGGTTTTTCGCAGGTCATTATCCCTTGCAACAACTGGAGCTGTGCCGCCTGCTGTGTGTCACATAAAACCGCTATTGACACAAGGAAAATAGCCCTGCGTAGTGAGTGTATTGTGCAGCTCTGAATGCTGACAGCTGTCTCCCCCTCGCCGCTCACTAAAAGCTTTCTTATGTACGTGACGTGTGAAGAAAACAGTGACAGCAATACAGCAAATATCCTTCTGTGTCCTAATGGAAGTGTCTGATCACTAGTGATGGACGCTGTGTGTTGCCAGAAAATGGATGTGCTTATACCGTTATAGTGAGCAATGCATGGTTACAAAAAGGATGTGTCATTGTAATGGGGAGTCGATAATCACCTAATAGCATGTTGTTAAAAGAGTGTCCTTTCAAAAAGGTCCCTGAGATCTGGGCTTTGATTTTTCTACAAAACAGGACAAGATTTGTCGATAAGAAGCAGCTAGCTTGGCCATTAATCTGTCTTGCCAATCAAATAATGGACGTTTTCTTGCTCAGTTGGTTCTATAGCTGTCGTGGCTGTGGGAAGTATGATTTAAAAAAAAAAGAAACTCCTGGAGAAATAAGGACAAGAGGTTGCTTTGGACATTACTGGCAGCGAGAAAGAAAGCCATAACCAGGAAGTGGCTAAAACCGGACCCTCCGACCATTGAAGAGTGGGTCAACAAAATTCAAGAAATGTACATTATGGAGAAACTTTCATTTAGTCTAAGGATTCAAAGGGACATGTTTTAAAAAATCTGGACAAAATGGACTGAGAAGAAACTCACACAAACAGGCAAATAACTGTAAAGCTGCGATGCATGAACACTGATTTAATGGATGTCAGAGGCCGCTGTTCAGAGTGTGCCCTGCCCAAGGACCATGGCAGGTTTGGCTCCAACATCCCATTAATCCCCACCAGAAAATGTGGATGAAAGCTGAACAAATGGATTGATTGAAGTTTATATGAATATAGCACAATATAGTAATCTTTCCCATTTTTGGAACCGTATAAGATAAGATAGAACTGGTTACAACTGCTCTCAAGAACTCCCAGGGGATGCAAATAGTCAAAAATTTGCAATCAAAGAAGAACCGGATAATGTGCAAACAAGTAATAGTAAATAGGGGTATCTTATGTGCAATTAATAAACACATTAAAGGGAAAAAATATAAAGAATCAAATTAGAACAGAATATAAAATATCAAAATGTCAACATTGGCAGTGAAAGTTTATTGAATCCGCTGATTATAAATGCATTTGCAAAGTTGTATTCAGGTTTTAAAAGTTCCATTCTGTTTACCAAAATGCTAAATGTCCTTGAATCTATTTTCGACGAGTGAATAGGACCAATTACAGCCTATGATTGCTCTCAAATGTGAATAATGTTGAATCTAACACTGTGTGACAGGCTTAGTTTTACTGATTCAAATCTCATTTGTAGTATTTTTTTTGTCTGTGAGACGTCGTTGACTCCCCTGAGGTTGAAGCAGCTCTTTTATGCCAGTGTCACTGGGGAGAAGTTTTTCTATGCCTGTTCTTTTAGCTAAACTTTAAAGCCATTCACACATGCACCAGGCGCTCTGTGATTGAGCTCATTTGGCTTTGAACGGGGGTAAAAATTGCCAGGAAATCTATTCTCTAAACAGTAAGGCCTATTTTCAGCTCAATCACAACTTTTTTCACACATGAACGCCTCAGCGGAGATTCATAAAAAAATAAAAAAATAAAAAAATTCAAACAATTCTGTTGCAGCAACGGATGAACTCACAACCTTTCCTTCCCTCTGTCTATGTGCAGGTTTTTGGAGATTATTATCACTTCAAGCATCACGCAGTGAAGAAGAGGGCTTTGACGGGCCATGAGGCCACACACATCCGACTACAAAAAGATCCCCAGGTAAAATAAAAAAAGCTATCAACATTTCTTCACTCACCACCACAGTGTGCTGGCAACAAAAGGCCAAAAACAGATTGGATTATACACACAGAGAATGTCCACAGCAGGAAGAAAGGGATGCCAGGTTCAATGACAGATTGTTAAACGGTGTGTTTGTTAAGTCCAAGATAAGTCTTCTCCATCTGTGGTGCTGTATAGTGGGTTTAGAAATGTTAGAAAACACAAATAGGATTGTGAGCAATGAAATTGGCTTATTTTTATGTATATTATTTTGGGGTAATCAGTGTTGATTTTCTTATCAATCGGATGAAATGTACACTGTTTTAGTATTAGACAGCTACATTATAGTAGAGATAATCACAAGGTCTAAACACACACTGAATCCAGTCCACTGTATCAAACTAAATGTGCCGCCTGGATATGAATATGCAACATGAAGCTTGGCAAATGGCACAGCAGCTGAGACCCCATCTATCTATCTGATCAAATCATCCCGTGTATCTGAGCTAAAAGCCCATCAATAATGAACTTTCTCATTAGCGTGGTCCTCAGTGGGATATAGTCAAGACAGGCGGCAGGTTTAGGAACATTTGAAATGTGTTATGCGGTTAACGTAGGCACTACTCTCAGACTCACGCCTTGAGTTAGTCTGGCAGTGGTGGAATAAAGCACTGGCTGTAGCCAAATCTAGGAAGATAATTAATCTATGGTTATTTAATGGGTAATTATCCTGACATCAGCCAGGCCCGAGAACTCTATCAACACACACATCCTACACTCAGAGTTTATGCTCATGCACTCCGGAGAAGGTACAGGATTTTTTTGTGCAGAAGGTATAAGAACTCATTCCTACCTCTGTCAAACTTATACACGGTGAGTTGGAGAATAGCCAGAGGAGAAGATTAGGTGAAGAATCACTTTTTTGTGCTTTTTATTAATGTGCACTTGTGATGACAGTATTGTATGGTGATAGTGCATGTGTAACTTTGAGCAGTTGCTCTGTTCCTAAACACTTTTTGGATTGATTACACTTTTTTTGTAATTGGATGCTATGAAGCCTAACTAAGTATATAAATAAAAAGGTTTAATTAAAGTGGAAAAACTCCCAAAGAAAGACTCACACCATTCGCAAAATGTTAATAGTCTGTGGTAATGTTGTGGCTTCCTTTTTTCTAGATTTGTTGCAGAATAAACTGATTGCTAACCTTATGTTTAGGATCAGTCAATACAAGCTAAAACGCTATCAGTTTTGTTTATTGCTCATTAAATGCAAATGTGATTTTCCTAATGCAGCCAAACTTGGATTCTGCTCTGGAGAAATGTCGGGCACAACTCGACATCGATCTCCTGAGGGTGAAAAATGTCCTGCATCGATTTAGCTTCTCAAACCAAAAAGGATTGAATACTTGACAAATTAGCAAAGTGGCCACATCTCATTAGGTCTTTATTTGATATTTTTTATGGAAGAAAACACAAAAATGAAGGCACTCTACACATTAATTATTACTCCTAAGAGCACTTTGTCTACTGAAAGAACATGTGCTGCCTCATTAACACATTGATTAAAAGAAAGAAATCCTGTACATAATATGAATTGAATTGAATGAATTAAACCTCTTGGGGAAATTTGTTCGGGGCACATGCTGCTGACAAAGAACATATAAGACAGAGACAGACAAAAACAACAATTAGTTCAAAATGTATTTAAAATTGATTAGAAAATTAGTAGTGCAGACTTGTACAATGCAATAGAAAAAAGAATAATCACCATTCTAAAGTTTATTCAAATAATTTGTCTTTGATTTTCTTATTTTAATAAATGTTTATTTCTTGGAATAAAATGAGGGACAAACAACATACTGCACTATATCTGTGTAAGCTCTCAGCCGTACAGGAGTTGTCCATCTTCAATGAAGGTACTTGAGTCATCTTCTGTACTATTCATGGCTGATCACTGCTAATTACTTGACTATTGTTCTTTTGTTGCCTGAGGTGCCGTCTCCTTGAACTGGCCGTGCCTTGTTGGAAAGACCAAAAAGGAGCAACACGTCCAGAGAGCCCTCTCAAGCTGTGGCTATCCTAA
Organism: Neogobius melanostomus; assembly: GCA_007210695.1. Taxonomy (NCBI): domain Eukaryota; kingdom Metazoa; phylum Chordata; class Actinopteri; order Gobiiformes; family Gobiidae; genus Neogobius; species Neogobius melanostomus. The sequence goes on along the minus strand of VHKM01000106.1, from coordinate 4,596,046 downwards.
CTGGTCTTTCACTAGAGCACAAAGGGCAAGAAGACCCAAAGAACAAAACAGACAGACTACAGAGCCCAGAAGAAAGGGAGTGGCAGTGCCGTATGTAACTGGGGTCTCAGAGAAACTTCAGAGAATTCTTTCGGCAGCACAGGCTTCCAGTGTACCACAAACCGGTGAACACACTGAGACAACAATTAGTTCATCCCAAAGACAAAGCTCCAAGCCACAAACAAAGCAATGTAGTTTATTCTATTCGATGCAAAGAAGAAGAATGCAAAGAACATTATATTGGAGAAACGAAAGAAGTTCTACAGAAGAGACTTTATCAACACCGAAGAGAAAGCACAAGCGGCCCACAGTCGGCAGTGCACCTCCACCTCAAAGCCTCCAACCACTCCTTTGAGGACGGGGAGGTCAAAATTTTAGCCAAAGAAGAACGCTGATTTGAACGAGGAGTAAAAGAAGCTATTTTTGTCAAGAAAGAAAATCCCTCCATGAACCAGAATGGTGGGCTCAGATTTAATCTTCCTTCACTTTACTCCAATCTCCTTCGCGGACAGCCAACAGGGCACGGCCAGTCCAAGGAGACGGCACCTCAGGCAACAAAAGAACAATAGGCAGGTAATTAGCAGTAATCAGCCTTGAATAGGACAGATAATTGGCAGTGATCATCTATGAATAGGACAGGACTGACCGATACTGGGGTGAGCAGGTAGTTAGAGACGCTCTACTTCAAAGGTTGTTTACCTACAGGTGAGGGTAGCTGTGATTAGAGGGGAGGAGCCGGGCCAACCCCAACTCCTCCTCGTGGTCTTTATCTAAGCTGCGGGCTGAGCGGGACTTTAGTCTGCTGACAAAGCCTTTTGGATGAGAGGTGAAACGTTCGAGACTTCCTTTTCCTTTTTTACTGAGTACAGAAGATGACTCAAGTACCTTCATTGTAGTTATGTAGTAATGCTAATGTAGCTCAGGTCACCTAACTGTATTTCTGATCTCTGATCATTTCCCATAGAATTTACCTTACCATTTGATTATATTGCTTTTAATAGATGCTAGCCGGGTTGCAGTATTAATTTAGAGTTAAAAATTGTCAGTATAGGCTTTTAAGTGATCTCAGAAAACAAACAGTTAGTATTGTATCTGTGATTTTGAGTTTGTGTGGAAAGGGCACAGCAGGCAACAAACATAAAGGTTAATAAGCTGTAGTCATTGTTGATTAAATGTCATAACCTTTTACATGCTGGGTATCATGAGAGCACTATTCTGTTGTTCACATGTGACTCTGAGACAGTGCGAACGCTTTTGAGAGTGGGCGAAATGCCACACAGTCCTCTCAACAGAAACCGGGTGAGATATTTTCTTGGAGAATTTATTTTTACTGTTGCTTGGTAAACATTGTAAAAGCTCAAGGATAATAATATTAGAAAGGTCATTTATTGTGAAAAGAGGCAGGGATGGTTTTCGTAAGTGTTTCGTGGCTGAATGCTTTCTCATCCATTCACAACATTACTGTATGTGAACCTTTTTAATCTCCACCGCTGATTTGTTTGTATCTGCAGCACAGACTTACAGTACATACAGTAAAAGCAGAACTAACAATGTACTGTAGCCACTTCCCTACTCCAGGAAAAAGGATCGGCTCATCTGCTGTTTGTCGGAGCTTGCCTGATGGAGCCCTGATATGGTGTGACAAGCAGCGCGGCCCCGGGACATCATTAGTGGGATAGGGTGACATTTACTGAAGCCAGTCATGTCAGGGGTCAGCTAAAATTGATGTTAACAAAGCCTGTGCAGCATATGGCTTCAGAGGCTTTTGTCCGGGGAGTTGGAGATGACCGTAGTGCTCAAAATGGTAGATTATTAGTTCGGCCTTCCTGCAAAATGGAGAGGAAAATGGCCAGGACTGATTTGCTGAAGTTTGTTCGTTTGCGGAAAGTAAAAAATCAGACTGTACTCCCAGGGGAACTCTGAGAAATATTTGAATCGTTAAGAAATACAGGTCATTTTGTATTCGAGTTGATTGGACTGGATTGGGTTGAGTTGAAAACATTTGACCTGTATTTTCATTAGAGTTTCACATTGTTGCACCACCATTAAATCAGACTGTAGTTTAAATCAGTGAATGCTGTTGTTGAAACACAGTATACTTCATATTGATGCTAAAAAGTACAATGTTATGAACCTGTTATGACCCTCGCTAACAAACTTTGCCTTAAAGGTGTTGAAAGCATCTTATTATGTAGCATTTATATGTTTTCCAAAAGGATTAAGCATTGAAATATGTATTACCTTGCTAATGGAGATGGGTTTTACTGAACAAACAAGCCTTTGAATATACTGATCTGTATTTTGTACACTGTGCTTTAGAATTTTGTAATTTTGCAGTCCTCTGTACCTTTTATTGAAAGCTCCACTTATTTCTAAGTGAGTGGCAGGATATGTTTGCTGCGGTTGTGAAAGTGAGATCAAGGTGTTTTCTGCTGCTTCACGAGGATTTTAACAAGGGTTCCTCGGGTCATTGAAAAGCATTTTAAATCATTCAATCTTTTGTCCTAAAAAATAAAGCTTTAAATGTCATTCAAAATAATTAAATTTGATTCATCTTAATGTCATAGAAAATAATAACATTGTTCTGGTTTGTTTATTTTAACTCCAAAAGTGCATCAACATCACAAATAATACGGTTCAAAACAACACATTTACAGAAATAATGTACATTTTATATTAGCTTTACTTTGCTTAAAAAATGTGCTTGTTACACCCAATACACTACTTGATGCTACCTGTTGAGTAAAAATGACAGGTGCAGCTGCTTTACCCATTATTCTGTTGAGCAGTGTTTGTCATCTCCTCTCTGTTCTGCGCACAGGCATCATCTTTTTGATAGGAGAGCTGATCGATTTGATTTGGGTTGGCTGCTCTCCCTGATTTTGCGTTTTTAACACACTGCACTGTTTTAGTGTTGAGGAGATCACAGTGTTTCACCATAATCCCCACAGTTTTCCAGTTAAAGTCAAAGTCTGACTGTTTTAGAGATACATGTATTGTGTGCCAGTATGAACTCCAAAAACAGCTTTCACTTATTCCTAAAGGTACCCTCTGTGTTAAGTTGGTTAATGTGTCTTTAAATTCATTCCTGTGTAGAATTATGAGAAACATTTGTTGGTAATTGTAGGAATACATTTGGACAGCATCTTAACGTAACTAGTTCCCTTTGTCTAACTAATTCCAAACTGTCGTGAAATAGGTTGATCAGGTTTTGGTTTCTTCTTTACCATTTTGGCATAATACGACTAAATGTGGGACACCCTTTAATTAGTTCAAGTTGTTTGATGCATTGATAATTTTGGCACGTAGTGTCTTTCTATTGACCTCAAGACATTTTTACACAAGAGATTTGCATAATTTTGTTGCAGCCAACTTTCTCCTCTGTTCACAGTTTACTATATGATTCTATTCAATATAATTTGAGTTAACACATCAAAGTACTGTTAGACCACTCTCGCAGACACAAGTCAGCATTACACACTGCAGCCTCAGACTCACAAGTGAAAGCCTGCAGGCCTCAGTGGAGAAGATGGAACAAATAGGTTATTGCTGGACTGGATTACACAGCCGGGCCCTGCGCATCGCTCCTTGTTGTCATGTGATTGCTTCTTGCTGGTGCACCGTGTTGTCAATGCCCCCACTGTGCCACAGACCTCAGGCTGAGTCGATTTCTTTTGTTCTTGTTTATTATCACTGGTTTAAGAGAGATACACTTCAAACACCTGTACTGTTCTGTGAAAAACTGAGGTGAGAGAAATATTTCTCTCACCTAGGTTTTTCACAGAACAGGAGGTTACTGGAACCGCAACCTTAACGTGGTGGAGGGGTTTGAGTGCCCGAATGATCCTGGGAGATCTGTTGTCGGGGGCTTCGTGCCCTGGTAGGGTCTCCCATGGCAAACAGGTCCTAGGTGATGGGTCAGACAAAGAGCGGTTCAGAAGCCCCTTATGAGAGACCAACAGGCCCAGTTAGAACCATGAGGTCGTCCTTCTGGGGACCCACCGCCTGCAGGAGGAGCCATAGGAGCTGGTGCAATGTGATTGGGCAGCTCCAACGGCTGCCCCCACGACCCGGCAACAGACAAGTGGAAGAAAATGGATGGATGGATGGACAGTACAGGTGTTTGAAGTGTATCTCTCTTAAACCATGCTGTTAAAGCCTTGGTCAAAACCAGTTGTTCGGGCTCCTACGACCGGTCTACGTGCAAAAAATGCAAGAAATGCACGGAGAGCGAGCGTGTGAAGGGCCTGTCACAATTGGCGCACGGGCACTATGTGATCATTTGCGGTCTCAAAATATGAAGGTCATGCAACACTCTCTTTTGGCGCACAGGCGACTGCTATTGACCTCATGAAAAGGTGTGAATCGCAGTTGGATCATCAGTCGCAGCTGAATGTCATGCATGCACAAAATTCAGTGGAGGTTTATTGCGACTGAATATAGCCGCAGCAGGCCGCTACAGTCGCGAGAATGGTGAAAGATAAATCGTCTCAGTCGCACAGAACGATTTTGGAAAATAATCTAATTGCGATTTTTTTCTTCAATATTGCGATTGCGATTAAATATGCGATTATTGTTGCAAGGTCCTCTTCTCATGTATTTTCACCTAACACAAGCAATAAATCAGTCTGTTTCATAACAAACAATATTAGATTAATTTGAAGTGAAAATTGCAACAAAATTGTTGTTTGACCTATTCAAAATGTGTGAAAATGTGGACTGCACTTCTTAAAAACTGTCTGAACTTAACAGTACAGTCTATAAATAAAGATACATTATATATAGAGATTTTTTTTTTAAAGATCAAACTCACTGATCCAGTCAGTAACATCACCCATACTAAGGTGCAGGAAAAGTAAGAACAAACGCCTGCTTTAACTAGTTGGAAAAAAATTAGGAAATCAAACTCCCAATTAATACAAAATAAACTATTGATTATTTATTATTTCGGCCAATCAAATCCCTGTCTGAGCTGCAACTCGTAGTTGCTTCAGATGCGCGTTATTGATGGACACGGAGAGGCCAGATGGAGCACACGCCAAAACACAGTGGAATTAGGAGCAGCATTTTGGTTTTGGGATGTAACTTTGGACAATATGAAGAAAGAAGCACAGTGACGCAAGGAGACATGAGGTGCCAAACACAGACACGTCTCTTTGACTCGCAGCCATTTAGTGACATTTCAGCGTAAACAGCGCATTTCCTCAGCAAAATAAGACATGACACGGAGTCCTGCCTCGGATCGTAGTTTCCATACAGCAGTTTAGTGTTTATATCTAGCGTCTGTACTACCTACGGAGCGCATATGCGTAGATGCAAAGGTAAATAAAGGCATATGGCACATCGCCTCCGCGGATACTTTACGGTCAGGAACCGTCATTATGCTTTTGAGATAAGTTCTTTATCCACAACATTCCCAAACATAAGCCTCCTAAACTGAGCCACAAACCACTCTTTACAAGCAACACAGGCTCACCTATATCTCTGTGGAAGAGGCAGAGGCGTAATCCGGAGGTGAGGTAGTTTCTGTGATCATCAGAGCGTGTAGTAGCAGCGAGAGAATGGCGTGATGAGCGCTGCGGCTAACGCAATGCTAGCCGAGAAGAAAGCAATAGTCCTTCGCGGTGGCTGCATGATAAACGCTGATATTTTCACTTTACATCCACAATCTACCGCGCACCTTAACTAGGCTGGGACGTAAACAAAAGCACGCGGCGGCGCGGACTTTGCTGCCCTATCTCGCTGCTTCATTCACTTCCAAATCGCGTGCCCTGCGATTACGAAATCGCGTTGTGTCATATCGCGATAAAATTGCAAATGCAATTAATCGTTCAGCCCTAGCACAGATGGTGCTCTAGGTATATATAGGCTAGACGCTGTTTCCTTTCTTCACTGTGGCTTTGGCGAGTACCTTTACTTTCGTGGCTTTGGTCTTCCTGGGTGGCATCTTGTCGACTTGTCCCTTCGAAGTTTAGTGTGGAAGACGAGTAGTACGTCTGCGCGGTTGTCTAAACTTCACTCAGTCCGTTCGCAGCCCGTACTCTATTGTGACTGTGACTGCGATTTCTTAAAAGTCTACTTTACGATCTTTGCGGGTGATGGCAATTTCAATTTTGGGGCGGAACAAATGGGGGACAAAATTGTTGCGGTCAATGCGCCAATTGTGATGGGCCCTTGACGTGCTTAATTTCGAGCCGTAGACTGGCCGCAGACCACCGCAGAGGTTCTTTGTCATGTCAAACAAACTCTACGGGCGCTTATGGTTTTTCAGGTTGCAAGACAAACTTATGCACGTATGTCTTCTTCGTGCATCATCTGTACGGCCAGCGTATGTCTTTTCAGACGTTTTTTACGAAACCTTTTGTATGTCGCATTTACGGACTTTGTATATGTGTCGTGCACCACACCCAACATTAGTGAGGCCAACGCATGTTCAGATATCTCATACGTCCTCTATACATGTCGCGTAAGTCAATCGTGAGTTGCCTGTTTGGCGAGAGTGCATCAATCGCACGAAAACTCAGATATATAAATCTTTAGAAGTGCCTGCAGCGATTTGTACAAAGTTTTTGCAATATGCCGAGGGGAAGAGGGAAGAGAACAGGTGTCAGACAGGGAGGACAGAGAGGGAGCAAGGAGCAGTGAGGGGAGGAAAGACAGAATGTATCTGAAGAGAATGAGACCACGACAGTGGCCAGCAGACTAGGAGTGTGTCGTATTCTTTCAGTGTAGCAGATATCGCCATTTTCACAGGGAGAATGTGGTCAAAGTATGCTCAATTATATAGTCCCCTCCAAATTGCCGTGTAATCTCTGCGACAAATGCGTTGGTACACACAACGTACAGATCATCTGCAGTTCTTGCAACCTTCATACCACGGTCAGTGCATTTATTGCAGGTTGGTCTTAAAACTTTGGTACGTCCGAGCAGCCTCCCTAAACTAAAGTTTGTCCGTTGGGTGCGCGGTGATCTTACACCACAACTACGTTCTCCACGTACAAAAATAAATGCAACGATTTGGGAAACGCCAAAAATTGCACGGCCAAAAAGTCGTATGTCTGGTTGCGACCTAGGCTCAACTAAGCGCTTTGGAAGAACAGTGAGCCCTTTCTAACTAGACTATTTTGGATGAATAGGTTGCGTTCAGATGACATAACATTCTTAGCAACCGTTACAAACAAGGAGCCTCAGGTCTGGGTCAGGACCCAAATGCCAAACCTGAACCTTGGAACCGAGCTTTGGGCGTGTGAAGTAGTATTCAATCAATGGTTTTGTATAGCCCAATATCACAACAGGAGTTACCTCATAGGGCTGCACCGAACATTAAGGCAATAAAACAGAGCAGTTAATAAGACAATGTACAGTAAAGTTCAGGCGAATCAAGTATCCAGGCAAACATAATGTCCAAATAGCGTCAGCAGTGTGTGGCGACGAGCGGCGCGGGTGTCCCCTGTCCTTAGACTCTCCAGCACGGCAAGGAAAAACTCAAAAACCTGGTGGGAGAAACGAGAAACCTTGGGGAGAACCACAGAAGGAGAGATCCACTCCCATGGATGGACGGGCTATAGAGACCCAGGGCCGATGGAATCCCTTCAGCAGACGGGCCAGGATTGAGACCGTCCAGTCCTTGTTGTCAATCCAGTAGGCAGGGTTCCTCCGTTCGATCTAGACAGGCACTCCGAGGGGGACAGGAGACACCATGTGAATAGTAATGAACAGACTACAGATAAAATAAATATTGTATCATAATAAGACAAAGTTTATAGTAGGAAGAAGAAGACGATGGCGCTCAGTGTACCGTACTTCCCGCAGCAGTGTTTCTTCTAAGGCAGCTTTACTTCAGGCTGTGGGTTAGAGCTTTACCTAACTGACCTGATCATAAGCTAATTCGAAGAGGTACGTTTTGAGCCTAGTCTTAAATGTAGGGACTGTATCTGCTTCTTTAACGTGAGCTGGGAGTTTATTCCATAAAAGCGGAGCTTGGTAGCTAAAGGCTCTTCCTCCTACAGTGATATTGGAGACCCGAGGATCACTAGTAGCCCTGAGTTTTGAGAGCGGAGTGCTCTGGTGGCCGATATGGAACGATAGTGTCTTGGAGATAGAGCACAGCCATAACTTTTATGGTTTTTAAATGTGAGGAGCAGGATTTTAAAAAAATGTCTAAACTCAACAGGAAGCCAATGGAGAGACTTTAGCACAGGTGTAATGTGTTCTCTTCTCTTTGTATACGTTAACAATCTTGCAGCTGCATTTTGAACTAATTGAAAACTTTTTAGGGAACTTTTAGTATTGCGCACGATCAGTCAGGGTTTTCCCAACACAACTTGACCTGCAACCCTGATTATATTCTTACAACCCGCCCTGCAACCATAAAATTCAGTTCCCAGTGCATGTCAATCAACCTGTCGGCACAGGCATCTTTCATTTTCATTTCATTTTACTCAAAATGGCCCTTGAAACATTTTAAACAGAGGAAGAATATTCACCTAACTGAACCTTTGTGATTGTTGAATGAGCCGAGAGCAAGGGATGAGCTTGGACTAAACCAGGGCTCAGTGTGCACAAAAAGGCTGCACTGCACTTTCTGAAGCCGCCTCAAGCGACAAAGAGGTGGTATCACAGGAAGGTCAGCATCCCGCAATGACGGTCAAAAGATAGTGCTACTCCAACCCACTGAGCAGGACACAGGACTGCATTGGCAACATTGTGTAAGTTTCAACATACTGTAATTGGCATTAAGTGCCATTTAAGAGCCAAATATATCTTTATTGAATTAAAGAAAAAATAACAGCATACAGTCAATTGCATTTTCAAAGCACCGCCTCAGTGGTCTCCACTGTGGTCTCAATGGAGTGTGCTGCCAGCCTTGTGTAATAAAATTTTAATTAGTGCTGGCTGCTGGGTCATTTTAAACGTTAAAGTCATTCTTTTCAGTGATACAGTCTGCACAATATTGATCTTATAAGATGGAGTCTTAAAAGCGCACAAAAGCTTACGGAAAAAAAATTATTGCATAAAAATCTATTTGACTTTTCAAAACAAGCTGAGGGACTGGAGCACACTTTGATTTTACTTTCTTTTTTTTAAATCAATAACAATAGGTGGAACAAAGTTTTTCTTTAAATGGTAATAACGGAATTTGTTCAAAGAAAATGATCGCAGAGCCTCGCCCTCTTAAATCTTTGCTCCTTAAGTTGTCGAATATTCCCTGATTACTAATTAACTCCAGCTCTCTATTTTACATAATCAGACATTTGTGATAAAGCAAATTATGTGGCTCTGAACAGCTCCATAAGTCATTTAGCCATTTCATTAAGCCATCAGCATGCACCTTCTGGGCAAGCAGTTCTGTCAGATACATTCATTTAATCAGCTGGACATGCTTGCAAATCCCTGTTGGTTACATTAAATTGTATAACTGCAGTGTGGAAAATTGGCACAAGTTTCTGTATAGGTTCTGCAATCTTACCACTAAGCCATTTCACAGTATATATTTTTTCTGATATTATTGGATTGATTTTTACAGATTTCTTGTTATGCCAAGTTAAGTAGTTTGGATCTAAACTTTTAACACCTCTGACTCTCAAACTTCAAAGGTGGATTATTCTCCTCCGCACAACGCGTTTTGCGTCTCTGTCTAGACATAAATTATATTGGTTTCATATCTCGCCTAGTTATTACTTCCAACACAGCTGAGACCTTATTATACCTGTGACTTTAACTTTAATGACATTCTGGTGTGAGGAGCAGAGTGCAAATGCCAAATCTATTTTTCTGTCTGTTTGCCTTAGGTCCTGTGGGCGGAACAGCAAGTCGTGAAGATCCGAAAGAAGAGGGATGTTTTTGAAGACCCAACAGACCCCGATTTCCCCAAGCAGTGGTATCTGGTGTGTACTTGCCTTATTAGTGTTTAAATTATTTCATTTTGCATTACTGTGATTTCTTTGGTTCAGAATGAAATCAGAATCATAGGAACAAAGTTAAAACTTGTCCATACAATCCATACAATTCAACATATTCCATACATATCACACTTAATTTAAGGAAATGTATAAGGGATGCACACTTGGTTTAAAAGGGCGCTGCAATCACAGTCCAAAATCAGTCACTGAGCTTCACCTACTGGAAACCTGCATTCGCTGTAATTAGAACTTGATTGGGGACTGATGCTGGGATTTTGGAAGCAAGAGACGGGTCTTTTGTGTTTTGGCAGACTCAATGTAACCACAGAATCTGGCAGTCCAAAGTGTGAAGCCCCTTCTGCCTTGTGATATGATAATCATCTCACGAACCAAAACAAAACATATAATCATAACAACATTTACGTCTTTTAAATTGTTTTTGTAATTATGAATAAATCAAGATAACACTTGGGACTCAACATAGCACTTTTTTTGAGGGGCGACAGTGGCGCAGTTGGCAGAGCGGGTCGTCTCGTGATCGGAAGGTCGTGGTTCGGATCCCAGCTCTCGCAAAAATGCACACTGTCGTTGTGTCCTTGGGGAAGACACCTCACCCTATTGCCCCCCTGAACGCCGGCCCACGCTAGCCCACCGCTCCTACAGCTCGCCCCAGCAACATTGAGGATGGGTCAAATCCAAAGAACAAATTTCTCTACAGAGATTAATAAAGGATAACTTAACTTATGCTAGGAGACTGTCAATTTGTTGATCTGATTTACACTTTTAAATAGGATGTAATTTGTGGCAGACTTTTCTCCAAAGCGACTTCATGCATGTGTGCTAGGCCATATTTCAGACAATTTATGGCTTTAATTCTTTAATACATTCACAGTGATATGTTGTTTTCATGAGCTCTATTCATTTACCCACTCTGTCAGTTTGTTAATTAAGATGAATAGTATTCCTCATCCTGTTTTTTTGAATAGTAGACTACATTAAAGGACCTGGTGTATAGTCACTCATCAATAACTCCATTAGCGTTATTTATTTTTAGAGTCTATTTAACAGGCCTGGAAGGCTTTTAAGGTCTGGCAAAGCCGCTTTCAGTCCTTTGACTATGCAAGACAGTGTGAGGTAAGAATGTGTTCATTATCCATTATCCCTTTCAGTGAGTCTTCTACACTACACATACACTATACCTGACTGAATGCAGAATGAAATGTCTGTATTCATGTCAGTGGCCCCCCTTCCTCCTTTTTTGGAGCTTCAATTTGACAAAATCTTCTTCCTTAGGCTAGAACAAAGTCTGAAGTTTTTTTAATGTCTCAGACGACATTTTGGCTTTTATATTGGCAATTATATTGGAATCTAAAGGAGCCTAACTTTTAACTATTCCTGTGCAAATCCAATTTTATCCTCAACAACAGCTTGCATTAAATACAATCCACCAAGGACGAATACAGCGTCTACACTTCGATTTAAAATGGCAGATTTGATAGTTCACGACTCTTCACGGAGGCCTAATATCTTACAGTGATCAATATCATGAGATATTGCTTAGGGACTGTCCTATGGTCTAGTAATTAGGCCCTCCTCTCAAACATGCACTAACGCACTCCTCTCTTCTTTCTTTCTTTCTTTCTTTCTTTTCCCCGAACCGTAGTCTAGCTCAAAATTTGATGCAGCCTCTAAAGCTCAGTGACTGAATTCAGGTGCTTCTTGTGCTTTGTGTTCTCATAAACAGTTTGAGGCAACCCATGTTCATCTGCAGTGCCCTTTTTAAACCCCTACAATCATACCGTCATAACCTTTAAGGTCATAGTCGCATCAATGCTGACATTCACCAGAACATGCCCAAGTGACATTACAATGATATCAAAAACACATTAAAGTCATACTATTTTCAACTCGCACCTCATCTCACCGGAGAGTTCTCAGGACTGTTATTTGCCTTTTTTCTTACAAGTCAGTTGTTTGTTATTTTAAGAAAATAAAAAAGTATTTGCCAACGCTGCAAGTTTTGAGCCTTTCTGTCTTCAGTAGTAAAATGTGCACCAAAAAAAGTATTTGAGTCACGGCAAAGCATCAAAATGGGATGCTGACTGTTTAGAGCCCTCCTGATGTGTCTCTCACCATATGTTGGGGTTATTTAATCCATGCTGCTGACTGTAGGTGCTTTGATTTGAGATAAGACTTTTTTGTGTGTGTGTGGGTAAAATGCCATGTCTGGAGGAATTGTCATTCACTGCGGATTGACAGCTCAACAAAGCTTTGTGTTTTATGTGTAGTCTGACCCAGCACACCAGGACCTGAATACCAAAGAGGCCTGGGCTCAGGGCTACACTGGGAAAGGTGTGGTGGTGACTATCCTCGACGACGGCATTGAGAAAGATCACCCAGACCTAATCAGCAATTATGTAAGTCAAGGGTACAGTTTCATCTCTGTAGCTGGGGTTATTTACAATTTACATTATGTTACGATCTGTTATCAATTTATTTTGTATCCATGTAACAAATAGAACAAGCAAAATAAAAACATGTCTTTTTTGTCTTATTCACAAACTGAACTAATCTCTAGCCAATCAAGGTCTTTTTTCTTCCTTATTTGTAAAACTTTCCCTAAGCATTAAGCAAAGATTATAGCTTGTACCTAAAGATAATTGTGCTGTCATTGCTGCTTTTTATGTCACTTCCAGGACCCCGAGGCCAGTTATGATGTTAATGATGGAGACGCTGACCCTCAACCACGGTACACTCAGCGAAATGAGAACAGGTAATTGGCCAGTGAATGCTGCGCTCTGAAAATTGCCCATTCGCAGATAAGATCCTCATGCATCTCCGCAATACAAGCGCAACATTTATTATAATTGGTTTAAATAGAAGTCTCTGGCACTGGCAGACTCTTCTCTGTGTGTTTGAGAAACACTCAAGTGGATTCCTCGATGCTGAAGCGGAATCTGTAACATCTCAGTGTTGAAAGTGACTTGGGTTTTTGTCTTGAGAGTGTCTTGTATTGAACCTATGGTTGAAGGAGATTTTCTTTCATATGGCAATACATTTCTTTTGTCGTAATCGTATTTTGATCTTTATTTTATTATCATAGTACCACTGTAACCAGAGTATCCGGGAGAAGCTTGTGCAGACACGGGGAGAAAATGCACACACAAAAAAGCCTCAACCGGTTCAGGAATTAAACCGTGCTGTTGTTTGCTGGAATAACATGACTCTACTTTTCGGTGACAAACACTTTTTTTTTTTTTTCTCATCAAAGTTGATAAACAATTTAGAAAATCCCTTCTGTAATTAGGTCAAAGGATTAGACCACAATTTGCCTCTGGCTACACTCTACTTGCTTACGTGCCTTTGGTGTTTTATTTCTCGAGGGCCAAGCCTGCTTTATTTGTCTCTGCAGTCCTAAGCTCTCGGCCCTTTGTCCGATCCCTGCTGTAGCACACGAGAAGCTTCTGAAATGCACAGTAGGATTTCACTCAAATCTATCTTCTTTTCTGGGATGCTTGCCAAGCTCTTTTGTACTTTTTAGCTTGTTTGTTATTCTTGTTTATTTTGGCTTCAAAGCGCCATATCCTCATGGAATTGGTTAGGAGGGCAGGGAAGCGAAAGGAGCTTAGCACATTTTCTTGCGAGAATGGATTTGCGTCTGGGTTTCAACATGGACATTGTTAATCCAAGTCAGGACTCTGTAGCGGACGATTTCCTCTCTGTCCCATGTGGGCTACAATGCATCCATCTCTATCATATATTAATAATAAGGGATGTCTGCATTGCCGGTTATGCTTTTGATCCAAGCCTTATTTTGTGTCCTTGCGGGGAAGTGGGGTAGTGGGACAGAACTGTCGGAGTAAGGAAGATCCCACTTTGTCCTTCTGAGCACTGGGCTGGATTACGGCTGCCCTTTTTTGTATGAAATGCTATCGCAGCAAAAGTACCATTACCCCGATGACAAGAGCACTGTCTAGCACATAGAGTATGTTTACATGCTGAAGGGAAATCCAATTATCACCCTGAAGTTTTAAATTGCATAAAAAGGTCTTACTCATTAAGAGCTGCGATTGATTTACAGTAACACGCCTGGTTATGTGGTCAGGCTGCGGAGCACTTTCCTAATTATGCACCAGGCAAACAGCAAATGTAAACCATTTTTCAATTTCTCAGATTACAATAATAAGGACTTTTGGTTTGCTGCACCCCAGTGCTCCCTTACATAATTTACAATTATGGGGGGGGGCTGTCCTTGCGCGCCGCGACTATATATATATTTTTAATTCTCTCTATCGTATTGCTTCTTTTTTTTTAAAGAAAATTTACTTCATTTAAACTTTTATTTTAACTTTATTTTAACGAAAATGTCACTATTTCACACAATATAACATCAATATTTCCCTCTATGGAGTCTATCAAAAAACAATCACACGTCCCGATTAAGCTTCTGTTACTCTCATTCACGTAACTTTTCCTCGGCCCCTCTCTCTCCCTCGCGCAAGAGGGGAGAAAAAACGCAAGTGCAAGAGGTGTTTTGCTTTAACACGATCTCCTCTGTAACCGTGTTTATTATTTCATTAGGACTTTTATTTCTCAAACGTGTTGCCTTATGCTCACTTTGAGCTCCTCGTGAGGGGTGGAGATGACCGGGGCGGACTGAGGAGGAGGCAGTGTGCGGTGATGTCTCTGCCGTTCGGAGGCGGCCAAGAGCGGAGTGGAGCCGAGCGAACAGGTGGAAGATGTGAGTGACGGGGCTCCTGTAGCCGCCTCGTCACTCGTGGACCCCGTGTGCCTTTTTCTCTCCTATGGCCCAGGACAGTGCTGGCGCTGCGAGCTTTCGGGCACACTGTTTCCCAGAGCCGTGCTCTGAAACCGTTTCCCCGCAGGCCGCGCTCGCATCCCGCGGCCGTGCATTCACAAACTGTCCCTCTGCAATCACCTCTCTCCGCCCCACTCCAGCAGTGACTTTTGTTTCGCAAAATAAGCATGCACAACTAAAGTGACGCCCCTCCCCCAAAGAGGAATAAAAAAAAACTTCACCTCTGCGAACCCGTTCATATCATTCACTGTAAAGACTCGTTCAAAAGAGCCGGATCGTTCGCGACCGACACATCACTAATTGGCGCCCCGTCCTTTCGGCGCCCGTATGCAAGGCATATATTGCGTATGCCTTTTTTGCGCCACAGAGCTTAACACTAGGGCCGCCGCATTTTGACAAAATGACGAAACGAAAATAAATAAATACGAAATGCAATATGTGGTGGGCGGTGTTGATTCTGTGGCGGTGCGCCACAGAATAGTCTATGTGTGTGGGAAACACTGGCATGGCGGACGACGGATGGAAATTAGCCCAAGGCTACAATCCGGTGTGGTGTGTTTGCATGCATGAGACCCATGTGTATGTTCATTAATATGCATTGTCCCGACCAAAAAAAGCAATAAATAAAATAAATACACCATAAAATAAATACATAAAATAGATGTACAAACTTGTGACCGATTTTCACCGCGATGTTTCTCCGCTGCCCTGAGGCCAAGTTGTTGGGGGTCTCATTTTAAAGTTCTGATTGAACTCTTTCCGGTGCAAAAACGGGAAGTCTCTATCACTTTCGATTCTGGAGATATTGGCCTTTTTATTGGTTTCGGAAATATAGGCTGACATATATTAAGAATACTCTATCGGCCTGCTATAGCAGGCCAATATGTCCGTCGGGCCCTAGTAAAGATCAATAATTAATTATTCCTCGCGATTTAGGGTAATGGCATTAACCTAAAAGCAAGTCAAATTTGTCATTGGCTGTTGTAAGAAATGCTAAATGCCATAACACGGCAGCAGCATTAGCATGTAGCGGAGCACTGGTAACGCTGTGACTATGAGCATAGACCAATCTCCTCATATTAGGATTACTGCTTCCGCGTTATCACAGAGCAAAAACCCATTACCTGACCACACAGAGTGCACCGCCATTCCTCCACATAGGTCAGTGACATTATCTCATAGATTAGACAGTCTGAACCTCTCCATGACCTGTGGACAAATTCTATCCCACGTAAATCAACGGCGGATAATATGATGTGACACTAAATAATTCCACCTTCACATGGAGAGTATATGAATATATTCATGCCAACAGTCACAAAGGAGAATTAGAGGTGGCCATTTTGCACTGAATGTCCTCTTCATTTACACCAGCAACGCCCGAGACTCATTTTAATCAGCATGTCCCTCTCATGTTGAAGATTGCTATTCTCCTTTTGAAGAGGCTAAAGATGAAGGCAGAAATCCATTTGTACTCAATCAAGGGAGATTGTTTTTTTTTTCCTCGCTCTACCGGGTTGCTGGCTAATGCTTATTTTCATGTTTGTCTACCGAAGATGGATGTTGTGCAAGGGAAGGGTGCAAAGGACAGGCCGGATTGATTTCAGATCCTTTCGAGTGGTCTCAGAGAGACGCACACAATTCCTCAAACGTCCAGGAGCCACAATAGAGCAGAGTGATGGCAATGTTTCACTTACAGCTTCATAGGGGCGTGGGACGTCAGTAAGATAAACTGAGTGAAGTTGTGAATGGTTTTGAAGAAACTGTGTAGCACAAATGACAGCAAAATGATCATTAGCACAAAATTAGGTGACGCAATATCCATATTGCAAGAGCCACAATATATTTTTTTTAAATAAATTCCATCTGAAAGGGATTACACATTTTTTGCTTACACAGAGGTGTCCAAAATGCGGTCCGGGGGCCAAATGCAACCCTCAGGCCAATTGTTGTTGGCCTTCAGGCTTGTTGCTGAATCAGCACACATCACCAGAGATTGTTCTTGTTTAATAATTCCACACAATTCTAACCTCAACAACTAACATTTTATTGTGAAACAGAGCTGGCATTAAGATTTAAAGCATAAATAAAAGTGTGTGACACAATTTAAACCTCTGCTAAATACACCAAAGTCGAAGGTTTCGAAGGTTCTGTAGCCTTTCACCCCGTGTCCGCGTGGGTATGGGGCTCCCCATGAACAAAGTTTGGATGCACCTGGCCTAAAGCAAAAAAGTTCCGTTTTAGTCATAATTTTCAAAATATTCCATTATAGCCCTGTTTGAATACTTATTGTTTTTTTGTTTTGTTTTTTGCTCTTGCTTCAACACAGTTAGATAAATAAATTGCTTTTCTGTTTTCTGTTTAAAGTTTTCTTTAAATGGTTCAGTTAAATATCACAATATTCAAGACGGCTATCAAATATTGCATTTTTTTTTCTTATCTGGTGCAACCCTAATCAATACACTTTTGTTAGATTTTTCTTTTCTTTTTTTCCCCAGATGATGCATAACAACCTTAAAACACGCAAAAATGACGCACAGCTATTTGTACTCCTCTCACCTCATCTAATCCTGGTTAATTCTGTATCAATTGATTGCTTTTTGTGCTCCCCAAAGTGTTTCCATTATATTGACGTGGCATTAAATCCTGCACAAATGTAGCCGCGTAGGTCCATTAATTGAGATTGCTCTCCTCTGAAGTAAGACTTCATATTGATGCGGTGTATTAAAAATGATTGGCTCCAGCGCTTTGTTGGTCCCTCAGTTAAACCCGTCCCCATCAGCACCTGCATACTGAAATGCATCACATCAAGGCTGAGGAGGGAAGAGGGTAGAATGTATGTGGCTAATCTGGCTGATGGCATTGAGGACGACCATGGCGGCCGTTTGTAAAGCGCCTCCCACTTCATTACATTGCATTGTCCTTGATGGCAAATGGCTTATTGTTTCGCAGAAGCGCTCTATCAGCAGAAATGCATGAAAATGGTGACATCTTCCTTGCCGAGAGAAGATGCATAGCTTAAGGCCTAAACACATTAATGCTTCATTCTGGATGACGTGGGTCAATACCGGCTGGCAATCCCAGGATTAGATCGAGGAAAGCCCTGCACAGATTAAAATCGTGTGGAGGTGATTTATGTCAGCTTTACATGTCAGCATGATACTGTTGGCTTTTCTAGGACATTGACGTAAAACGCTTTGTCTGTGTTGTTGAACTTATGATTTATGAGAAAACACATGCTACTCTGTTTGGCCAGTTTGAGTTCAGATAATTCTGTCCCTTAAAGGAAGCACATTTTGTGTCACTTTTCATTACATTTTGGATGCTATAAATTGAATGGGATCCAAGGCTATTGGACGACGCCACAATTTTCCCAGATTATGCTGAGAGTGAGTTATTGCTGAAGCAGGGCAGGAGCCAAATAATATGTTAATTCATACATCACATCGCTGTCAACGAAACACAGAACACTGACAAAGGTCAATAAATTATCTGGATGCGCGCTGACAGCCGGCAGCAGTGAAAAAGTGCCCCTGTCAAAAATATTATGTTTGAGATACACAGAGGTCAAACGATTATTGTCCTTCTTATAGTTAGTATTAAGGTATTTCAGTCATTCTTCTAAAGATTTGAGCAAACACATACAGATGTGTACAACTGCAGTGTGTGGTATTGAAAATAACTATATCACTGTCAATAAAGATGTAACAGAGACGGAAGGTTAGTCCTGGCTGTAGCTCCAGCTGCACATAAAGCCACTATGGCCCGCCGGTAGGGGAAACTAGGGCACCAAGTGAACACCGACAGAGAACATTTAAGCTCTTCACAGATGGGCCCCTATTTGTCCGGGACTCAAACGCAGGACTTACTTGCTACAAGGCAAGTCTCCATACACAAATTGGCATAGTAGAATAATGTACAGAATAAACACAATTGTATGTTTTACTAATGAAATACAATGGAAGAAAATGAACAGCTCAAATAATTCATTTACCAATGCAATACAGTAGTTCTAGAAGAGCAACTCTTTGGGATTGTTGCAAAGAATGGCCTGTTTTCCCACTGGGGTGAATTTGAATGGGGTGTTTTTTTTTTCTGAAAAACTTTCAATAAATGAATATTAATTTCATATCAGTATTTTTCTCAATATGACTTACCCTAAGACCTTTATAACATTTCTGCCTCCAAGAGCTGCTTTGTTTACAACAGTAGAATAACTCATTTAAATTCATGCCCCGGAAAGTTGCGTGGGTATTGTGTCCTTGGTCAGTCAGCTGCAGACAAACAGCGTCTTAGACCTCAAACAACTCTTATTTAACTGCAGGAATACACAATGTGCAAATGCTGGCAGTGTGCGACTCCAGGCCCACATTTATCTGCATTATAGAATGCAGTGAGTAAGTGGCACTGAGGTGCTAATAGTGCCGAGCTGTGGAGGGAGCACTCACATGGGACACATCAGAGTCGAAGAGAGAACAAATCCAAACAGACAGCCCCCACTGCTTCAGCACTATACTCTCAGCACATTCAGGACACACTGCAACTACAATCTCTCTACAAGCTTTTACAAAAGTATTTCCACATGATGAATCAAGATTTTCACATAATTTGTAATAATAAATAAAATGGCATATTTACTTTTACTGAACAAATGAAAATCAGTTATCGTTCTTTTTAAAAGTGCAAATCAATGTATTTCGTAAACATTGGTGGGTAACTATTAGCAAAATATTCCTTTAAGTACCTCTACAATGAGTATATTAAATGCAGCGCACTAAAATATAGAAAAATTGCCAGCAGGTCATACTACTAGAAGGGAATTGTGTTTGTGTCTGTTGTTAAAACTGACCCTGTTGTTTGTGACTGCTGGAGACCATTAATAAATGACCTTGACAGTTTACAGTGAGTTTATCAATTGCCCACACCGCTGCCACCTTTTGTCAAATTGAATAATGAATGTTAGTTTTTCTTGTTTGTTCTGCTAGGGATGGCCTGTTTATTTTCCTGACAGCGCGGTGATGTTGGCACTGGTTGCAAACCTCCTTATTGCACCTCTCTCCTTATGCAACGTGTCTGTTTTTCACACTATTATTAGTTTGGCAGCAGGAAGGGACACTGAGCGAAAGCTGATTGTTTTGCGGTTGAAAAAAACTAGTAACTCACGACTCAGTAAAAACTTTTGCATTTGTACAGTTGGAGTTGGAGATACTGATGCGCAACATATCATATTGTCTTCACCACAAATGTTAGCTGATGCAATCTCTGTTATCGCAACAAACTCAAAATAAGTGGGTGTACAGTATCAGGGTTTGAAAAGGGTACAAGGGGAGATGTGTACATTGTGATTGGTAAAAAAACATTAAACTGAGGTTGCAATGAACAGTTTATAGCTCTCACATTTGCAAGCGTACAGTCACTCGACCACACGAGAAATAACGTCAAGTTCTCAAGGTCTCTTTATTTTTATGGGAACGTGTGCCATTGTTTTATTCAAAGTACCTTATTTTCAACGAGGAAATTCAATATACTATATTATATATACTATCAGTGGTTTGTAAATTGTTGTGTGTGTAGTCCCGGTGGTACTTTTTTCTTTTTTTATTCCCTTTGGCCCACACAGATACTGTAAGGTTGCTGGTGCTGAGGAGGATATTGTGTCTGGAGCAGATGTTATCAAAAACTAAAACTTCAACCCACACAATCTATGGTCTTTGTTTTGAGACCAGAGTGTGTTGGATACAGTAGTAATTGTTGTCTTAGTGACTGGCTTGGCAGTAACAAGGATTCCATGTATTTCACTGGGGTTTTGAAGCAGAAATGGGTTCACTCGAGGGCCAAAGTGCCAAAATGAACTTCAGTCCTGTACAAATGCAATTTAGAAGTAGCTAAATTATGTGGTGTCGTTGTGACTAAAAATATCTTCATATTTCAAAGTGTATACTTTTTTTTAATAACTATCCAGGCCATATGGTGTTGATGGAACAGGCTCGCTGACCTGTCCATGCGCCTAATAAACTGGCAAGGCAAGTTTATTTATATATAGCACAATGTTAAAAGTGCTTCATAGTAACATAAAATTACAAGGCAGCAAATAAAATCAATCCATAAAACATAAATATAATAATTAATTAATTCCATTAAAAGGAAAGAGAGTGCAGATATAATAATCTTTCAGTTGTCATATGTTAGCTAAAATAGCTGTTTTATTATCGTATTTCCTGGTTCTAGTCCTGACTAATATAGTCCATATTAGTTCGGGACTGGATGTACTGGAGGTGCCAGTGAGCAGGCCGTTACAGGAGTCTAATCTGCTGGAGGCAATCTCATGGATTAGTCGCTCTAGATCTGGTCTCGACATTAACACACACATTCTCATGAGCTCCTTTAAATCGGCACTGTCTGAGAGGCTAACCCAAGAGTGTTATTCTTGAATTGATTGTAAATTGTTTTTATTGTGCTTGATTGTTACTTGTTTTATACATGTCACCGGCGCCTCTTGGCCAGGTCTCCCTCGGAAAAGAAATTTATTTCAAGGGACTTCCTGGTTAAATAAATGTTAATTTAAAAATAAATACCTTTGATCTTGGTACTGTTTTTAGATAATGTTATTGCTCTGATGTGGCTGTTTAAGTTAAGATTGTAGTCCATGATTACTCCTAGATATCTAACCTGGTGAGAGACGCTAGGTGACTGATAACACTTTCTCTTTGTTTCTGTGGGCCAAAGACAATGATTTCCATTTTGTCTTGAGTCTGACTAGAAAAAACGGTTTTGCATCCACAAACTGACATGTTCGATGCAGTGAATTTACAGGCCCATTCACCTGCTGTCAGTGACACATAGATCTGAGCGTATCTGCATTTACATTATTGATGTGTATCAGCTGACCCAATGGAAGCATGTGTAGACTGAATAAGAGGAGTCTCCTGGTGAACCCCACAGGTCATAGCAGTTTTGTCTGAGGCACAGTTCCCAGTTTCAACAAAGAACGTCCTGTCTTTGAGATAGGACTTTAACCAGTGTAGAGCAACACTAGAGATTCACACCCAGTTTTCTAACCTCTGTAACATGGTCTCATGGTCCACTGTGTCAAAGGCAGCTCTCAGGTTCAGCAGAGCTAAGACTGAGACATTGTCTGTGTCGGTGTTCACTCAGGCGGATATTATTTGTCACCTTGATGTGCTTGGGCCTAAAGCCTGACTGGAAGGTTTAAAAAACATTGACGGACTGGAGGAAGTCAGCTGTACAACTTTCTCCAGGACTTTACCTAAGAATGACAGGTTTGATTTGGGCCCGTAACATAACTGTAACTTAATATGTTGAAATATAAAATGAGACTGCAAACATTGTAGGCAGAATTATCATATTTACATCCACTGATTATTTACAAGGATGCATGGGAGATTTGTGTGAAGTATTGGTCGACTGGCCAGATAATGCCAGTTTCATTCACTGTAGTTTGTGTATTTAAGCCTGATAGTGTTATTTGTAAGCCACTCTACTACATTAGACAAAAAGTTAAATCCTCATTTCATGACAGTCTTTGTCTCAGTGCTAGTTAACCACATTTTGCGGTTTTGAATTTGATTATTCTTTCCCTCAGCAGCTACGCTCCAACTCGTATTGCCTTGTCGTTTTAATATTCTGACACAGACACAATTGCGCCCGCTCTGACATCTCTCTATACGCTTAACATCACAGAGCTTTGATCTTTTTTTTTTCAACCAGCCAGAATAAATGAAGTACATTTGTCCTGGTTTTGTTTAGCCCTCCTTTTAAATGAGCTGCACAAAGGGAGCCCATGTTGCTGTATATTAAATCTGCACAACCCAGTGGCTTTTCTGCACCAACATCTTTCTGCTTTGGTGACGATGAAATCTTATGTCAACAAAAAGAAACACGCACAGTATGTGTCTTGCCCGAGTTGCCTTGTTTCTGGACTGAAAACATTTTTATTCAACCAACTATGACAAACGTTTATGTTAAGTCAGTCAAATCCTTTGGGGAAATGTGCACGTCCTATAAGTGGAGCTTAGACCCTGTGTGTCCAACAGATTTCCAAATTATTGTTAGTTTCTAGGGTTACTTTATATGTATCATTTAAATATTCATGATTGACTGGCACTCCCTAATAATAATTCATTTTAATGTATAACCAAATTCCTGTCCATTAGTCTGGCATTAGTTTAACTTACAAAAATAGGGTATAATTGTTTAGAAATAGTCCTACAAACCCTTGTTTGCTGTATAATGGTGGCCAATCGCTGTTTCATCTCCCTCGTTGACTGTCTTCCTTTTATGCACTTTAATTCAGCCTTCAGCCCCTTTCTCCGCTCACACGACACATCAAACTGCATAATTTTGGCAACTTTGAGTCAAACGATGTCCTGAGACGAAGAGAAATAGCCCCACTCTGGCACTGGTATCAAAGTGTGCTGGGCGACACGCTGCAGACATGATTAACGAATTTTCCACACAGGGCAGGGAATTTATAAAACCACCCTCCATCTTGAAAAAACACACAGTCCACACAGCTTTGTTTAAAAATAAAAAAAATGGCACCCACACCTAACCGCATACATATATGCGTTGCCAAGTACATTAATTGTTGTTCAAATCTCTCCACAAGTGCCGCACATTCAGTTTTTGGCAGCGTATGAACTGCACCGTTATAGCTTTAATTGCATAATTATTCATAATTTTTGAGACAAAGCAAATGCATTTTGCCGTTTTTTTTGTAATCTTTCGTCAGATAAAAAGCACAGCATTCAAGCAACTTACTTGAGCAGACTGACCAGGGAACGCATGACAGTCCTTCTATCTGAAGACATGAGCAAAACATTCGAAAATTGTCTCACCATTCCTCTGTGAGGACGACTTCCATCTCAAAGTTCTCCCAGCCAGCTGGCAGTGTGTCTTGGTCTGACCCAAACCCGCTGTTGGCATCTTCGAGGAACATGGGATGGTTATTTGGTGGAAAATAGACAACCTTGAAGTGCTTCTTCGTCTGCGCTCTTCTTCTACTTGTGTGTGTTAAAACAAGCTATAAGCGCCTGAACAATTCTTAAAACAACACAGTTTTGATGGCATCCATGCTGTTTCTAAATATAAACACATAGCACATTTTGTCGCAGGCAGTTACGTTTAGCCAATGAAAACTCTGGCTATGTATGTCCACACTTAAACGCATAACTGGAGTTTTCCACAATCTTCCTTTTGACTAGGTTTTAGAAACCTTTGTTTTTAACAACAGTTTGGTGTGGATGATGGGCCAAATCGTAGGAAAATATCTTCATTTTGTGAGATACCCTGCTACATGTGGACAAGGCCTCATTCAGCTTGTGTTTGAACATGTGGCCATGCAGCCTTTTAACCCGCGCTTGAGTTGTTGTCTGGTTAGTCATAAAATTAACGATGACACTGCAAGAGATTGTGTATAAACATACTGTAGAAGTGGCCTAGTATGTGGATGACAAAATTTGTCGTAAAGCTTTAAATCATCAACTGGATTAAGTTCATTGAGTTGAGGACGAGGAAGAAGAAGCCTCTGCAGATAAAAGCGAAACGTAACCACAACTTAATCAACTCCAGAGTCTGTGATTTAAAGCTTCACTACAGTTACTGCCAATCAGTCAAATGACAAAAAAACAATGCGTTTGATTAGAACAATGTTTTATTGAAAGACATTTTTATTCATTGGTTTATTTGGTAGGATCAGTGCTTGTTAATGCACACACCACACCGGATTGTAGCCTTGGGCTATTTTCCATCCATCATCCGCCATGCGCACTCTCAAACACTCTCTCATTCATCCTGGCCTATTGTACATGTTTTTAGTGGTAGGGGAAACCGGAGTACCCGGAGGAAATCGAACCCGGGACCTTCTAGCTGTAAAGCACGAGCGCTAACCGCTGCGCCACAAAAGCATACTATTGTAACACTGTCGGTTAAACTCACATGCTAATTTCCTTATGCTTATTAATGCCCATCCCCCGACCAATGGTGTCTGTCTTAACTTTGCCATAAACGGATGCAACTGAAAGGACGATATCAATCAGTACAAAAGGAGAGGCCTATATTTGAGAACAGGAGATTTGTTCCTTCCCTGATAGTGATGGCTTTCCCTGAAATTCAGAGCTGTATTCGGATGATTGACAGTTGAATTTTCTATCATGTATTATTTTTAGCACTGGTTTCACATTGATTCATGGTCTGTTTTTGGCAACATGCTGATGTACATATTTTGAAGTCTTGTAGGATAAAAGGACTATCCCTGGCCAAGGACAGGAAAAATTGTCATGCCAGTCACTAACGGGAGAACTGTTAGAGGGAAGGAGGTGATTGACAGTCGCCATTTACCGCCCCACACCCCGGAAAACAAGATTGATGTGTGTAGACGAGCTGGTGATGATGTGAGCATAGCGGTAGTCTGTTAAAATGCATGATCCAGGGAGCGCTTCGGTAAACAACACAGGGCTAAACACTGGAATCACAAGGGAGTTGTTTGCCCCTTTGCATTTCAACTCTTGTTCAGATATATATGTCCTTACAAATGTAGTTAAACACTTTGTTTAAATTCATTTTGTAATCATCAATTAATAGGGGAAATTAGCAGGATCTTTACTGTACATTCATGTAACCAGTTAACATTAAGCCAATATACATGTGCATCAAGCATATTAGTTCATTATATAAATTAAATAAAAATGCAGATGTTGTCGTGTCAATATGCAAATATGCAAGTGTAAATGATCTGTTATCTCACTTCTGAATATTTGTCTTTGTGATAGTCTGTTTAATGACAGTTTTCTGTAACTGCTTTGTTTATTTCAAGATACAAAAATACACAGAACTGTATGACTTAAAAGGAATCATAATATTGATTATTATTTAGGTGTGGTGTGGTACGGTATGGTATGCATTTATTTTTAAGCAGGGACAGTGGACAACAATACATCGACAAGACCAAGTCAGGACAGATGCTTGGTGCAAGGTTATAGCGTACTGTACTAATTTACACCTGATGATAGAAACTTTTATGTGGACAAAATGGACCAAAAAGGTAATTTAGCAAAGTTTGTCAAATCATCCGAGTGCCATGCTTGCTGACTCCTGATGTAGGTTGTATCATTGCTGTTGTGCACAGTAGACTAGAGTACATGTTTTGCTATTACAGCGTTTCCTTTTGATGTTCTGTGATTATTGTATGGAGATAAATTGGTTTATCCAATGCCTTGGCCTCTCATGTCATCACAACATCACCAGTGCTGTAGAGACCATATAAAAGTATTTTCAAATTCAAGACTTGTCTCGGCATCAGACCACAACATTTCCATCACTTTGTATAATTAAAGTTTTCTCCAAGTTGATTTTAATTGCATTCCAGCAATTTCCAGAATTGAAAGCTGTGAATGTTTTCCTCTGATGTCTACCCAGGGTCATTAAGATGGATTGGATGGTGTGCAGATCTGTGATTAGGATGTGCACAGTTTCACATCCTCTTTCGGAGACGTTCGGCTGAGTGAATGTTATACTCATTATGCTCACATTGTTTTTGGTTGTGGTCGTGATGAACCTCCCTGATGATGAGTTACAAGTCTTACAGGGTCAAGGTCATGATTAGAATTAGAATGTAAGTTAGACAAATTGCTAGCCTGCTATTACTCACTTTTTTTGATAGATATAAAAATAATAATAATAATAAAAAAATTATACATAATAAATAAAATAACAAAAATTTAGAAACAGTTATGATTGTACCAACTAAATTTGCATCCTACAGAAAATGATTCAGCAACTACAACTGTTCAGAGTGATTCTCAAACAAGCAATCAAGTTCACCATTTTTTCTCAGACAAACTCTGCTCCACAGCACAAGATGTTATACGTCTCCAAAGTAATTAAAGGGAAATCACTGTACCAAGAGGTTGAACAAACTGGGTCTGTCCTGCGTTCGTGTTTTCTGATTATCGCTGAAGGGAATGCACCCTGAAGAACCATCAGAAGTAACCATGGGTTAAATGGACTATTGTCTGGGGAGAGGACTTGTGTTTCCAAAGAAGGAGTACTTTATTGTCCTCTGCTTTTGACACATCCTTCGATGCCGCTGCCAAATCCTTAAATAGCACTGGGACCCATCTCTCATAATGGTCAGAATCATCTGGCGGGTGGACTAGCCTATTGTGCATGTTTTTAGTGGTAGGGGAAACTGGAGCACCCAGAGATAACCTACACAAACATATGCAAACTCCACTCAGAAAGGTTCGGCAAATTCACAGCTTGAGCTGTAACATTAAGATCAGGACTAAACCCTAATTTAAGTGAACATGAAATGCAGAATACTCTTCTGAGTTTCCCCTCGCAGATCAGCCAGGCAGCCTCTGGTCCTGCTTGCTACTGTAAGATTCTATTGTGCGGATGGTTTTAATTCTTAACGGTCAAAACACTTTCAAGCACCAACGCTCCTGCACTGTCTGAAACACTATTTACTCAAGTTAAACATATTTGCGAGCTGTAGTTAGTGCCTGTTATTTAGTCACCTCTATGTTAAAGAAAAACTAATGAATGACACAGATGTGAAACACAGTTCACACACAATATTATTCCATGGTTAATAACCTTTAAAGAGGGATGTCAGTAAATGAATTATTCAGGACCATTTTACCTTAACCTTTTTATTCTCTGCACTTTTGACAACGATCTTGACCTTGACTGAAACCCATCTACTCTCATTGACACAGGCTCCATTTTGCCACATCAATAATCACCATTTTCCAGCGCATTGATTGTACATAAGGTCGTAGAAACAAGGTTAAACCGTAAATACTTCTTTGTTGTGTTTTTCGCAGACATGGGACTCGGTGCGCTGGAGAAGTTGCAGCTGTTGCCAACAATGATGTGTGTGGGGTGGGTGTGGCCTACAACGCTAAATCGGAGGTGAGTAAAGTCTTCCACTGAGATTCGTAATTAGCTCAAGAGTAGAAAACAATATTAATTAGCAAAAATATGCTTTTGTAATTGCTTAATTTAAAGCTGCTATGCACTTGGCCTTAGCAGCTTAGAGTTAAAGCGGATTGTTAATTAGCTGCAGTCACTTCAACTCCTCCCTTGATGAGGCGCTGTCTCATCAAAACCTCATCACAAACAAACGAAAAGGTGTTGTTTTTTTGTGCTGTCCTGAGTGGCTTCAAGATTTTGTTGCAGTGATTTTTCTTTTTGTCTTTGCCACCCAGAAAAACCGGGAAGTGTCTCCAGTTCCTCATTATCGCCTGTAACCTCTCATTGTCAGCTCTGCTCGAACATGACAGTTTGAAGCCTAACATTATCCAAGCGTTGTAACACTGTGGCCGATCAGAGAGCTGCGACCATGTCTAGACCATTATTGATTCTGCATTTGTTTGTTGTATTGAGTAATTAAGGTGTCAGCGAAGTAGAAAAATCCGCTCTAATTGGCATCTTACATCAGCCCAATGCACACCATTTGTCAAATAGTTGAAAACCTCCATCAAGATCGAAAATGTTTTGCCAACCATTACATCATGGTGAATATTTGTCCATTGGTCGTGTCTTGCTTGATGTTTGCCTATAGTGGGTGTTTGGTCTATGTGTTTGAATTCCCTCCAGAGCAAATAAACAAAAGTACTAGCATTCAAATCATCCAAACACATTTGCTTTTTTTTTTTCTTCTCTGAACACATTCTGTGGCTGTAATACTTTACAAGATTACACCTGCCGAGCCTTGGCATTTCCCTGGAATGTCTCAAAATGTTTGCTCACTTTTTATTCATGAACAAAGATATTTGTCACATGCTGTCAGATAATATCTTGATCATGTGTGATGTAAGGTAAAGTTGCCGTCTTATAGTGAGCAGTAGATAAATTGGAAGTTACCAGTTGATAAAATTGTACTTACTTGGTGCACAGTAACCTTTAGCAGAGCATTGTGCAGATGATAATGTAAATGATTAAGCTCATGATTGCTATTCAAGCACTTTTTTCTCTCCCACAGTAAAAAAATAAACTGATCCCAGTGTGAAAGTAATATGGCTTTAGCCTAAAAGGTTAAGGCTAGATCATTAATGAAATGAAGAGTAACATTTAATTTTGCAAATGTCCTGTTAAACATTCACTATGTTTTTTTTTTTATTCTGCAGTTTTCAATTAAAGGCTGGAAGAAATGGCTCTCTTTAGTTTATAACCATTCTCAAAGATGTTCCCCCCATAAACAAGATCAAACTCATTATGCTTGTACACGCGGATCTCATCTAGTACCTAGCTTAGCATTTTGTTTCAAAAACACAAAAGCCTTTTGCGGTTCAGGCGGAAAAAGCGGTGATCCGTGGCACAGCTGGTGGCACCGTGCATCTCTCTTCTTCGAGAGGAGTGAGCTTCTTGTCAAACCCCCGTGCTCCCCACCACATGTTTGTGGTGCACAGTAGATTGCCGATGTTTGGTGAAAATATCAGCGTTAATATCACCATGACTGTGAAGAACCTTGCAAACAGTTGCCCTTAAGTTATAGCCGTTGCACTTTAAAAGCATCATCCCCACTCCTCCCTCTTCCCCTTGGAGCAAACGAAGACGCTCCTTGTTAGTCATATAGAAAATACCAAAGTACCACAGGCTTTTACGACAGAATAACAAGCAGGAGAATAGCTGTCTACAAAACCCACATAATAACCGTGTACACTGTTTGTAAAAGGTTACAGTAGCTCTTTCTTCAGACTGGTTTCAAAACATATGCACTGTGTATCATTTTTGCTTGAAATCCCTGTCACGAGAACACATGTGTACATGTGTTTTATCTACAAAGAAACATTTCATTTATCTCAAAATGTCTATCACATTAATTGCCCTAAATCTTGATGATAAATCTATGTGAACTAAAACCTTTTGCTTCAAATGTCTTTTTAAAGGTCAGATCATTTGTTTTAAGGAATCATTTGTTTTTCATGTGTATTTATTCATCATTAGTGCTTTAAAAACCTTTAATTAATTGTATTTGCCACTCTTATTGTTACCTTTCTCCTCCACCCACACACCTTCAAATCCAGCTCTGGTTTTCACACCGGTGGTTTAATAAGGCATTGTGAGTCGGTGGGAAGCTGATGAGAATTGTTATGGCTGTAATTAGTGTTTGAGGCTGCAATTTGGGCATAATGATTGGTGAGCAACAGTGCCCTTTTTGTTGCATGTCTCCTGTATTCAATCGAGTAGGCGTTGGTACTCGGAAATTGCCACTTTAAACAACTGACAATGATCGAGGTGATATCCAGTTCACTGAAAAGGTATAAAAAATTATAAAGTATGTAAACATTTTGTAATCATGTGAAGCCTCAAAACACATTTGAGCTCCATCCTGTGACTTGCACACTCAGCCACAGCCAGTCACTTTCATTCTGAAAGAGGTTTTAAACTGCATGCAAAGCTTAAAGGGGAGTAGTTATTCAAATCTATCTAATATTGGAAATGAAGATCTGAATAATGTTCTTCCTCATTGAGGATTGAGATTTGGAGACAGGAGTTTGATCCGTTCTTTGAAGTAGCCTATAATACAATAAAAGGACAACCTGCATCATTGAATGCTCTAAGAAAATGCAGTGAATGCAGTGAAGCTCATGTTGCAGAAAGATCCATTCCTTCTCAGCAAGACCTTATCCTGTATTTATACATATGTTTTGAACATTCACTGTTACATTTAACATGAGTTTAACTGTATTAAATAAGATTACATTATTTTTAACTCATGGTGCATACAGTATACCGACCAATTGCACTTGAGCAATACAGTATTGGTATTTTGTGGTACGTGAAGTTGTTATCAATACCCCACTAGCCTGAGCCCATAGCTTCATGACAAGGTATATTTGATCCAATGCTGTGATTCCTCCCACAGGTTTCGGCAAGTCTATTTCAGCATGAAGCTGAGGTTTTTTACCTTTCACCATCTGTCCCTGTTCCTTCGTTAAGATGTGTAAAATGTGTGTGTTCAGGCGTTCGCATGTTGGACGGGGAGGTGACAGACGCAGTGGAGGCTCACTCTCTCAGTCTGAACCGACAGCACATCCACATCTACAGTGCCAGCTGGGGCCCGGAGGATGATGGGAAGTCTTTGGACGGTCCTGCCAAACTGGCCAAAGAGGCCTTCCTCCAGGGAATCACCCAGGTCAGCCAAACTCACAGCACTCAGGCTGGAACAATGACACAGCTGTAAAATTCAAACTTTAAGACATAATCAAGGTGACACATTTCTACTTAGCTCGTCTGTGTACGATCACATACATTCAAGATTATGACAGAGCATATTATCTAATACTGAAAAAGCAGAATAATGAAATGACGAAGGGAAAGGGAGACACAGAGCAGCGTATCTTGAGACAAAATAATTTAAAAGGGCAAATAACAGTATTTGGCTTTATACATCATATTACGGTATATAGAATTACTCTTTGTCTTATATGTTGTATAGGCTAATGAGTATTATGCAGTAACTTAACGTCCTGTGAATGAACCTAAATGATTCAAAAGTTAATTTACGAAGTTAATACCCGAATTTTGATTCAGATTTATATGCTGAACTAAATTCAATGGTAATTTTATTCTTCATAGGATAACTCTGCATTCATCCTTCCACATTTAAACCTCCAGATAATAACACCAGCATTTTGTATGTTTTCTTATGCCAGTCTACTGGGGTAAATTATGTAAACTTTTAAATCAGAAAGAAAGTGGAACTGATGATGTGACAGGCCTCGCTGAGGGGAGCAGCGAGCAGAACCGACAGCTAGCGCAATCTTTAACAAAAGGAACAGCAAAACAATTGCTCCATCGACAAAAAGTCTGACAGCAAACACTCTGGTGGTGTGGGTGTGTGTGAGATTAGCTCACGCAAGGGGAGAATGTCTGGCTGTCCATCTGCTGCCTTGTTGTATTTCTTTATAGGTTTTAGAGGAAGGGTAAAAATACCGTCACAGTTTTACAATATTTAACTTTTTTTTTTATCAGGTAGCGGTAGACACTAGAGCAATATGCCAAAAAATAAATAAAATCATATCACGGTTTTTGGTGCCTCAATCACAATTTTCGCACACTTCCTTATCTTCATTCTGCCTTTGAGGTAACCAAATCTATGGCTCCTAACGGTTCACACTTCAGAGAATGAAGAGCATTACGGAGACTGACCAATAGGAGGATTAAGGGCGAAAGTGTCTATTATTGCTCACAGAACTGCATGAAATAGTGGAGCACTGAATCATATGACTATATCACAGCAAAAGCAATTCGATTTGCATCGTCACATTGCACAGACATCGTTGGTAGAGTCTTCTTCACTGCTCCCGTCCATTTTTCTAGACAAACAGATTATTGTAAGCATCAGAGAGAACCATAAACATGCACGATACTGAACAACCTGTTTGAAAAGGTGTCTTCTTCCCACTGCTATTTTCGATGTGCCATATGTTTGTTGTTGTTCTGCAAAACATTCTACCCACAAAATGGCTCTATTTATAAAGTCGCATTTTGCTTCCAAATCGTGAGGGCTCATGTCTTCAGCTTTGAAATAGAAGATACCACACAGACAAAAGAGTAAAATGTTAAACAGACTCTCAGCTAATACTTGACTTTGTTTTCTCTGTAATAGACGAGAGCATGATGAATAACTTTTGCTTCTTGAGTCTTAGGGATAGTCTGCAGAAGTTGACAAGTCACAAAAATAAGATATGCAGAAGGGCAGATACTGGTCAGACTAGACTGTTCCCCCAAAGCAGCTTCAACTTTCTCAAAGCGTTCATAAGATGAAAGGTTTCCAGCTGGAGAGCGCAGATTAATATACAGTTCATATAATGAAATAGTTTCACACTGTGATACATTGCGGTTTCATTCAACTTATTTGATGTAATGTTCTGGTAAAGTAGATGAAATGCCAAGTTTAACTATAGGCTGGAGCCTGTTACAGCTAGTTAAAGCATAAAGCTCAGGGGTATCCCACCACATAAAGCAACAAAGTAAATTTTCACCTTCAGAGGATGCTGTGTGAAATTGAGGTCCTTTCATTGGACTAAAATGCTTCTCTGTGAAGGCTACGGGGATGTGGAACTCTTTGCTTTGTTGCACTTTGCAACAATTTAAATCAAGTTGTTGAAGGATAGTGCGTGCATTTCGTAGTCACTTGGTTACATTTCGTGAATACATTTTGACTGTTGATCGCTCTGCTGTTGCTTGATCGTTGGTGGTGGTGTTTTTTATCTGAGTATTTTTGGAATTGGGACATCACAATTCACGTGCGGTCATTTACTGATACTGCTTAAGGAAGTTAGTTTGTAGATTTCTCTGGTTAATAAATAAAAAATAAAAAAAGAAGAGAATTAAAAAGGAACTGCTCAAATTAAAGGTGTCAAGAATATAAGGACATAGGGGAAATGCATACCTGGCCTTGTCTTGTAGCTCAAACTGTGTGTCTGTTGTCTCGACAGGGACGCGGCGGCCTGGGCTCCATCTTCGTGTGGGCCTCGGGGAACGGTGGCAGGGAGCAGGACAGCTGCAACTGCGACGGCTACACCAACAGCATCTACACCCTCTCCATCAGCAGCTCCACTCAGTCCGGGAACGTGCCCTGGTACAGCGAGCCCTGCTCCTCAACCCTCGCTACAACATTCAGCTCTGGCAACCCGGGAGAGAAGCAAATCGTGAGTGCGGTATTCATACATACTCAACACTGGGAGGCACCTACTGTGGGCGATTCTTATGCTGTAGCTTAGATGTCAGTGTGGAAAAAGTAACATGTGGAAAAAACGTTATTCTAAGCTAAGAAGTAAAATGAAAGTGACAGGTGTGTACTTGTTTAAGTGTGAAAGAAAATCCTTTGTGAATACAGCCTAAAGCATTGCTGATGTGATTTATTGTGCAAGTGCATGTTGTCAGGGCGAGAATTACATTAACAAATTTTACGAATAACTGTAAATTTGTTATACTAACTGTATGTACGGTATGTAATTGTAATTCAGGGTTATTCAGGTATTTGGTTCTTTCAGAGATGATTCTTAGATTATTTGCAATATATCGTCACTTTACCAGTAGCTTGATGTATCAGGATATATGAATTGTGAAGAATTGTTATGTATAGCCACATTCTTGGAAATATACACTGTTAATGCTGATGTAATATGTGCTTGCTGAACAGCATTGGAAATCACAAATGCAAGTGAGGCTAAGTTAAATTACATTAATAATGTTCAGTTGTTTACACAATGTTTAAAAAGCTTTGACTCAATATGTGTGCATTACAATGAAGGATGAAGCACTATGATGGAACAAAGCAAACCACAAAAAATCCACACAAACTAAATCCTCCTAAAGACCCATCCAAGCATATTTTCTTTTATTCTAGAAAGAATCCAGCATTCATAATCAGAGCATTCAGGGTGCAACAAGCAGTGAGTCATGCTGACAAACACTCACAGACGCCACCAACTTGCTTCAAGGCACTTGTCAGCTGAAAAAAGACCTGCCTCAGGCTCATAAAATAACATGACACAATGTAAATGCACCATCAGAGCCACAACCCACTGAGGGAAGCTTCAGGCAGACTACCACATTGCTCTGTATTAGATTAAATGTTCATTTCGGTCCCTGATAGCCCTGGCTGCTTTGTGGCGCTTCTTTGGCATGCAACTTGTCACATGTTTTTAATTATAGAAATGGCGCCCTCAGTAGCAGCTGTTTTTGTGATAATTGAGAGAGGTTTGTGTGGTTTGCTGGCCCATTAAAAAAAAAAACACACAAAAATCTTTACATTGCTGGGAATTACAATATTGCTTTATTAAGGCTCTTGTTTTGTGAAAGCTGCTGATTCTCCGTATTGCACTCGTAGTACGAAGAGTGGGTTGACCTGCTGTGCACTTTATAGTTTATAGTGTTTGTGCGGTTTGGATCACTTCCTCACTGCCGTTGTTGCCAGTGGACTAACACTTGCAAACAATAGCAATGCGGCACTCCCTATCTGCATACTAAGGTCATTTCCACGTGTGTGCAATCCCTAGTGCCTCACGTTTCTGTTAGTCTGGCTCATGTTCACACACATTGTTTACCATTCACCTGCAACACTGCGACTCAAGCCTGGTGATAATAAATCTTGTCTCTGCAACTCGAAGCTTCGAAGAGAGGAAAACTGAAATTTCACCTCTAGACCCTGGTGCTAGTCTTTCATTATACTTTGTTTGGTTATTTTACTCATGGCTAAATCCACTGTGTCAGCAACGTATGCCTTGAGAGAAATGCACTGGAGACAGATGCACAGAGAGAGAAATGCACAGAAGCAGACATAGTACATACAGACTTTACTCAGTTCGACCAGTTTAGTTTTGCACATGAGAACATGAGCTCTACGATACAAAGTAATTTTTTAACAAATGAGTAAAAACTATTTTGAGTGTCCAAGAGCAGCTTGACTTTTCGAGCTATATGTATCGATCTGTGATGACCATAGTGTGCAGTGTCAGAGATTGACCTGCTGGAATGTCTCCTTTTTAAACTTGATAAGAGCATTTTGAGTGTATTACAGCAACAGGGCTTGTTGGTAGGTCATTACTAACTGCTGATAACTTGCTAAGCTCAAAAAGGGCAATTATTTGGAGTTGAATAGCTCCATCTGAAGAAGTGTGAATTCTGGTTGAAAGAAAGCTAAAGAAGTGAAGTGATCTCAAACATGCCACTCAGCTTCTTCATTTTCTCGCTGCTTTTCTACTCCAGTTTTCATAAGAAATGAATGGGCATTAGATGAGTTGATTCAGTCACTCGTGCAACTTTTGTCGTGAGTTTGGCCTAACATTCATGTTTAAATGATGGCTTTATTGGGGATTACAGACTGGTTAATTTGTGGGTGTGTGGTGTCAAATTGAAGGAAGAAAAAAAGGTATTATAGATAGTTTTGGAGATCAAAACACTAGCAAGCGCAATGCTCAAGCTTGCTTGGAAAGCTGGCAGGTTTTACTGTCTGAGCCATTGTTTAGTTAAGTTAAACAAAAGTCTGAGCTTTTATTAAACACATTTTCATCTGAAAGAACTGATGAAACTGTTCAAGGACTGACACCTGATGTAGTCAACAAATGAAACAGGGCCTTGTATGGATCACAGTTCCCACAAAATCAATAGCTTATTCAATATTGCATTTGTTTTCTGCAGTTTCCAAGCATCTAAAATAGGCTGGCTGTTATGTGGCTACAGTTATTACCTCCAGGTGAATGAGGAGAAATTAATAATTGGGAGTGTAAGGGAGCGAAAGATACTTGTAAATGATGAAGTCAAGGAAACTGGGAGCTAAAGTCGCAATAAATCTAATCTACATTCCCAGTCTAACCGTTTGCTAAAACTGTTTCTGTATTGACAAGACGCACAAACAAAATTAGAACACTGGACAATTTCTGTGCAGTCACTTATTAAAGATGCCAGTGTTGGGTCTGGTAGGTTTCATCTCTTTTGTCATAAACTGATGGCTGTTCTTAGGTAATAGCGCCTGGCTGCACATTCTTCACACATAATATTCACACCTGCCTCATCCTCCTTGGTTTGTTCTTTTAAATTGTCACCGATGATGATGTCAATTACTGTCTATCCAGGTTGTTCCATTTCCTGCTGTTTTGCCCTGTGGCTTCTTGTCATTCGTATCATGCTTTCATCGTGACCCAGACGATTCATTAGCTTGCTGCCCTCAGCGCCTCACCGTGTTAGCATACTGTTGGCTCCTCCACTTGGCTGACATTCAGTGGCCGCCGTGTGACCCTTTGGTTTGGCTCCACGG
The DNA here is from genome assembly GCA_007210695.1 of Neogobius melanostomus. NCBI lineage: Eukaryota > Metazoa > Chordata > Actinopteri > Gobiiformes > Gobiidae > Neogobius > Neogobius melanostomus. The sequence continues at coordinate 4,559,490 of VHKM01000106.1, read as the reverse complement.
ACTCGACGGTGAAAACTTCCTGTGGTAGAAAAAAGTCCTTACATTTCCTTTGTGCCCGCTCTTGTGTGTCCTCTGGTCTCGTAGGTGACCACAGACCTGAGGCAGAAGTGCACAGAGTCTCACACTGGGACGTCGGCCTCGGCTCCGCTCGCTGCAGGGATCATCGCACTCACGCTGGAGGCCAAGTGAGTCACAAGGACACACTCACCTTCTACTACTCAAACACTGTATGATCAAACAAGCAGGATTGTAGGGGGAGTGTGATAGGCAGTGCAATAAATCAAATTAATTCAATTCATTTGTGTTTTTCTCAAAAATCATGAAATATGACGTACTACATCATAAAATCAATGTCTGTTGCTCTATGTTCATACAACAGCTTTTGAGATTCTTGTTTGGTATGGTTTGAAAAAAAATCAAGGCTTATATGATCAAGTTATTAATGAATGATAGTATAATGTTATTGGCTTCCCCTGTTTGGAAGACTAACAGACACTACTGTGAAGTTAAAAAAGAATAAATCCTTTTTGTAGTCCCTCTGGGGTAGGGTGACCAGATGTCCCAGTTTACCCGGGACAGTCCCAGTTTTGAGTCCTCTGTCTCATGTCCCCACACATTCCTCCAAAACCATTCATTTGTCCCAGTTTTACACAGTATCTGTCCCAAGTGTCCCAGTTTTTGGCCAATATGATACACAAGTACAAACTTCGCTGGAAAATTCATGTCTTAGGGCCATGCAAATGTCCATTAGAAGTAGAAACCAATCAAAAAATCTATCTATCATGTTAATGCTGATTGGTGCATGGTGTAAGACATTAACAAGCAGATTTACCCTTTAGCGTGGGATGGCTCCCTGGTTGACCATGCAACTAAATCCCAAATAGTGTCCCAGTTTTTTAGTCAGAAAATCTGGTCACCCTACTCTGGGGGTATTACAAGTGATAATGGGATTATCACTTGTAATACATGCAATTCATGGTCATTCTTTGCACCAGTTCAGAAACAGTCTTGTTGTGGTTATGTGCTCTTGTCACTGTCATGTGCACCACAAACTAATATTATAGACGCACAACAGATGAGCATAGTTCATAGTTTAGTATGTAACAGTAAATATTCACTCTCTTTTGATGAATGAAAAAATATATAAAGGAATAAAATCTTAGGTGACAGTCTATATGCTATGCATAATTTAACCGCACATTTTCTCTAAACCAGCTTGTGATACATTTTTCATGGCATTTAAAGTCTGAAAAATGTACTCCAGTGAGGTTATTTAATATTCCTTGGTGGCTTTTTATTTGCTTTTTTTCTTAATATTGGTGCAGTTCAATGTGTGTTATACAACAGTTTATTATATGTCTACTGCATTTAATTTCCCATGTGTGTAGCTACTGGATGAGGGCACAGTTTCGGTATTGTGGAGCTTGGGCATGAATTATTCTATTTCCTTCTGCACAATTCCTCATTTTTACAATAGTCAGTATTTTACCATGGATATAAATCAATATAAGAACAATGTAATTAATCATTTATTGTTTCATTAGTTTCTTCTAACTTCACTTTGAATTCCCATGCTGGGTTTTGTTTGTCTGTGTCTGCCGATGACAGGCCTGGCATACATCATCACCCTGGCTCAGGGGCTGACTGACAATGACATGTCAAGCTCTCTTTGTACAGGAGCCAGTGGCCCCCTTCAACTAACTTATGTAACAATTTAGTGGCCATTTTGTAATCATAAGTATTAGACGTAGACAAATCCGGTGTTTGAGAAGTACCGTACCTTTAATTATGTTTTTCCATGTTGAACTTTCCAGAAGAGACCAATGAACCATTTTTCTTCGGAATTGTTTACTGGGTTTGTTTTTCACAGACAACAAAGTGTCCCTAAAGATCAGTGGGGAGTTGTGGAGTTTAGTTGCTCATAATGTGATAAATGAGTGTGTTGTTGTCGAGTAATTGTCTACAGCTTTTATGATTATTCCTAATTTAATTGTAAATCTAATTGCATACGCCCGGCTGTGCTCTTGTGGGATATGTTCAGAGAAGTGTGTACAAGCTCAGGGACTCCACACTGGCTTCAGTCCCAGCTGGAGGAAATTCTCTCCTCAGCATATTGGGCTTTTGATAATCAGTTAATTAGCTAAGCACATAGAGAGATACAATACCTGGAGGGCCATGACAGCGCACTATACACACATTTGTATTTATTAAATTAACAAATACTTGAACATGTAACTAACTCTAACTCTAATATCAGTGTGGGCAAAATGACGGTTACTAGTCAATGTGCTTGATTTCATTACTAAATAAAAAATAATAGTCAAATAAAAGTGACGGAATGAACTGTTACGATCTGGGGTTGCTGCAGTTTGTCATGTCTAAGTTCAGCAACATTATGTGCCCATAGAATGAGATCAGCTGAGTCTGAACATCCTGAATGACCAGGTTATTCCATCAATAAATTTCTTTATGGCACAGGCATATTCCGAGGTGACAATGCCAGTATTCATCGGGCTCACATTGTGAAAGAGTGGTTCAGGGAGCACGAAACATCATTTTCACACATGGATCGGCCGCCACAAAGTCCAGATCTTAACCCCATTGAGAATCTTTGGGAATACATACATTTAGAATACTACCGCATCTCTAATTTGATCAGACAGGAACCACCATACCCATCCACCCGCACACACACACACCCTCACACATACAGTACAAGACTATAGACTAGCATTATGTTTTTGCATATATAACCTTCTATTATGTATTTTTTGTCTTATTTTTTTTTTGCTTTTTTCTTATTTTTTTATTCTGTCTTGTTTATTTTTGTTTGTTTTTGTTTTGTTTCCCCCCCCAATGCTTTACTATGTGTATACACTGTAATTATGTTCAAATGGTGTAAGCAGAATTAATTTAAAAAAAAAAGAAATTTAAAGAGAGAGAATCTTTGGGGTGTGCTGGACAAGGCTTTGCGCAGTGGTCACACTCTCCCAGCATCTTGGTGAAAAATGAACGCAACACTGAATCTGCATACATTGCAAAGGCTTCTTGAAACAATGAAGCGAATGCGTTGTGTAATCAAAGGTAAAGGCGGTCCAACAAAATACGTATTAGAGGGTGTGAGCTTTTTTTGTTTTGTGGTGACTTTTTTTTGTTTAGGAAGTGTATTTCTTCAATACAAGTAAAAGTTGCTCAGTGAAATTATTGCATCTACAGTACTTTAGTACTTTTGCTTACGAAAACTCTTGAGTGCAAAGAAACCTTTCTTCACCAACCAGTAAGTTGTACTGAAAGAGGACAATATTTAGGAACAGATATTCATTCCTGCATTGCATTAATTCTTGACACATAGAATGAAATATGCAGCCTGTCAGAAGATCCTGAATTTGCACCTTTTTATTCTCCTTGTGCAGCCATATCCTTCATTCATTACTAATTCACTTTTCCTGAACTGTTATATTACACCTGATCGACCGAGCATGAAATATACCCATTCTGACTATCTCTGCCTTTCCCGCGACCAAACCCAGCATGTCCCTCCTGACAGACAGCAGTTGACTGGGACCACACTGATCACACAGATGAAATCATTTAATAGGTAGAAGACTCTCTGGCAAACCTGTTTTATTTTTATATTCTCTTTGCTGAAGTCACTTTGGGGTGACAGGTACATAAATCACGCTAGAGGATGTGAGATGCTGATGGGGGCAGAACTGCGGAGGTGATGCGTTCTCAATGCTCTGGATGGTTTCTATTTCTGTTCGTGGACTGTGTTGCTGTACAGGAGCCCAGTGTATGAAAGGTTTTAAACATGTTCTCTCACTATATATTTTTGCAAGTGTTTTTGGTACTGACCGGTCTGTAATAATCGTAGCCGAATCATATAGCAGCGACACCATAAAAGTGCAAGAAGTGAAGTGTTGATGCGAAGTGTAGTATTTTTTTATTATAAGGTTACTTTTAATCCAATGCCTTGGTTCTCAGAAGGCAAAACTTTTGGAACATACAGTAGTATAGACTAATATAAGTCATTTTTGTGACTTTGATGATCTGTCACTGCAGGGGATTCAAAAAACAGTGTTTGGATATTATTTTCAAAAGAAAGCTGTTTAAAATTATATTTTAGTGCTGATATAACAACTGAAGATGTAATTTTTGTTATTTTGTCTGTTACTCAACATATAGGTCAAAATAATATGAGAAAAATTACGATATTTGATGACTGTCTTGAATGTGGCAGTAACAATATTTTTGTTATATTTTACTTAACTGTTTTAACACAATGCGTTTCAGACATATTTTTATTTTCATATAATTTTTTTTTAATCAAAATGTGTCAAAGCAAGGTTTAAATATTAAGTCTAGCATTTTTGCTTTTGGCTTAATAAGCAAAAAATGTCACATGACAATATCACATGACAATGTCATTGACCTTGTGATATGGATATTGCATCGCCTAAAATTGTAATAATGATAATTTGACAATATATTGTGCAGCTGTACTATAAAACATCTCTGATGCTACAATTCATGTGTTCTGCATTATTTAATGATAGCTCTATATGTTTTCATGTCTTTTTTACACAAGTATGAACTATAAACCCATAAAATGAGCTAAAAATGAATGTTATGAAGGACATAAAGTTGGCATATTCTTATATTCATTATTGCTATTATAATCTTACCTTATGTTCCTGACCTTTCGGATTCCACTGCATCTTTTTCATTTCGTACGACTGTGAATCTTTGCCAATACTCATAATGAGAGTAACTGAACTGTTTGAAAATCAATATGTTCATGGTCCTCTGCTCTGGTACAGTATGAACCTGACCTGGAGGGACATGCAGCATCTTGTGGTGAGAACATCCGTACCCAGGCATCTGAGCACCGGAGACTGGAGGACTAATGGAGTGGGGCGCAGAGGTAATTAAATGCACTGCTGCTGTATTAAAGATATTTTCACTTCTCAAGGTCAGCACACACTACACGACTTTTATGCCCGATTTTGCTCTAATTTTCAGTCGCACAGAGTCTTCTCGAGTCGTGTCTAGTCAAAGGCAGTCGCACAGAGTCGTGTCTCGTAGTGTGGGAGGGTCACAACTGGACTCGTGTTCGAATCGTGTAATGTGGGCAGCAGTAAGACACAACTAGACTTTAACTTACAAAATTCTAATGGAAGAGAGCAGCTTGTGTTTTGCGGATACCTGAGTAACTATGGGACTTGTACATAGACTTTGGCAGTCAGTAGCCAAGATAATATTTCAACATCAAAAGTAAATGAATTTAATCTCCTCTAAATATTTGCAGATTGTGTCCTATATGTTCTCAAAGCCCAGAGAAAATGTATCGAGACTTGAATCGACACATGAGTTGTTTCACTCACACCATTAATACCCATGCGTGTATACAGTAAATGAAACAGTAATCAAATTTGACAAGTTTATGAAGAAAGCCTTTGGGGAGATACTTGGATTGGAGTTACTGGTAACTCTCGCGTAACAATTTGGACATCTCTGCTTTGTTTTTTGGGACTTAACTATGGTTTCTACTTATCGTAATTATTTCCGCCAAACCCTGTTAACTGATGAGGATGAAGCTCTTTCTATTTTTTTTACATTTGTATCCATAGAGCCGGACACACATTTGTTCCATGAATGTTGTTAAGATGTCAGTAAAATGCATTTCTCTTACAGTCAGTCACTCGTATGGATATGGCCTCCTTGATGCCGGTGCGATGGTGGCTTTGGCTCAGAACTGGACCACAGTGGGACCTCAGCATCAGTGCGTCCACAGCATGCTCACAGAACCCAGGTTAGAGATTTGAACATAATAACGTATAGACCGTCATGAATGCTTAGACTGTCGTGAGGCAGGTTAGTTTTCCTCTACTGATCATGTGTTGCTGCAATTGTAATCCAACTGAAAACATCAATACTTTCTGAAAATACTGTACAAGCTTAAAGTATTATCATGGAGTTGGATTTCACAGAACCCCCTCAGAGCTGTAACCACTGTGTCCCCTGTCTCCTGTCACACTGCAGGGACATAGGTAACAGGCTGGTTATCAGCCGCAGCATAGACGCCTGCTGGGGTCGTTCAGAGTTTGTCAGCTCCGTGGAGCACGTGCAGGCTCGTGTCACTCTGTCCCACAACCAGAGAGGCAAACTGGCCATTCATCTCACCAGCCCTTGGGCACTCGGGCCACACTGCTCTTCCCCAGGTATAACATCGGATTTTCTAACAATATGAACATCGTTTGTATCTTTACTAGTAGTACAAATGAATACAAAGAGAAGAACGTGTATGCTCAACTAAAGTCAAGATGGAATTAAAATACCCAAATGTGGTGATATTGAAATTATATTTAATGATTGACGTTCTTTAAATTTCATTGTGGCTTTTTATGAAAGACAAAGTACAGCCTGGACAATTAACTAAAAATCTATAAAGCACATGTTATGATACATCAGACACAACTGCTAGACTCGCAGACAATGTATTCATGCCCCTTCTGCATGGCGCATCTTCTGTTGTGAGTATATTCTTGGACAAAAAGAAGTCAATGTCTGTGTTTGTCTCTAAGGGTCTATCTCAGCGTATATGCACCACACTGTTTTTTCTTTCTTTTTTTCTGTCTGGCCTTTTGGTACAGAAGAAAGATTTATTTTTTTCCCTTTTGTCAACACACGAATCAGCCTTATCCATTAAACCTTGCTGTTTGTCTAGGCCTAATGACGTCTCCTCTGAGGGTTTCAATGACTGGGCCTTCATGTCCACACACTCCTGGGACGAGGACCCACAAGGCGAATGGACTCTGGAGATAGAGAATGTGGCAGCTAACAGTCATGACTATGGTAACACTGTCTTTGATTTGCACACATCATGAATTAAATTATTTGACCTTGCAATATACCTTCCAGCATTCTTTTCTTTTTTCATTCTTATTCGAGAGTCTATTTTCAGTATTATATAAAATTTTAATGGTTATTAACAGTTTCGACACTTTTTTAAAAAATTGTTAGAATCCCAGGGACATTTCAGCAGTTTAGACGCTGTACTGCACTTTGATGATGAGTGTGGAAGCCTGAGCAGCCAGAGACCAGTTCAGTCCTCTCTGCTCTTTTTCTTCAATCCACCCTAAGACACACCCACAGCTCTCTGCAGCACTCCTGTGTAAAGATGAGCTAAATTGACATTATTTTTCCGCTTTTTCTCTATTTCTCCAGGTGTGTTGAGTCAGTTTATTCTCATCCTGTGGGGAACTGGACCTAGTGTTGTAAACCGGGCTGCGTCGGACTTCCCCCGGCCCTCCAACAACAGCTGCAAGACGTTTGATGCTCAGCAGATCTGCATTGGTAAGAACAAATGACGACAACAAAAGCACGTGTATCAATGATGATGTTACACACTGGCTGCAGGTCACACAGTGCAGTAAATACAGGCTGCATATTGTCAAGCCTCTTGTGCATCTGCTCATGCATCATAAATATGCAAAGTCTCAATATGTCATGTTAGAGCGTGGGACATGAGGGCCCAGAAGGGGAGATTCAAACTGCTCCATTTTGAGTGGAGCTACTCTGTCAACAACTGCTCAGAAGACGACTCCATCACAGCACTAGATCCAGCTTGATTTCATCATATTTTTGTTGAAAATGGCATGTTCACACTTTCTGGACTTGATCCATTTCATTAATCCCCATGATTAATTTTATTCCCAATCACTATAATATACTTATTTCCACTAGATTTGCTCTTCCAAATTTCTGGCCCCGTGGTGAGTAATAAACCTTTGTTTGTGTTCCAGAGTGCAGCCCAGGCTTCTCCCTCTTCCTGCAGGGCTGTGTGAAGCTCTGTCCCCTCGGCTTCACCTCAGGGCCCCAGCTGCTGAACCTGTCTCTGGAGAACTGGGTGGACCTCTCTTCTGTCCAGGCCTGCCTGCCCTGTCACTCAGCCTGCCTCACCTGCTCAGGCCCAGGGCCCACAGACTGTCTGTCTTGTCCCCTCACAGCCATCTTGTTGTCAGCTCTTGTCTGTACCAGAACCAGGTGCAGCGCAAGTCTCCTTCAGCAGGAGGACTGAAGAAAGAGAAGGGGCCAGAGCAGCAGGAGCAGGTTCCTGCCTTAGATTCTGACTCTAGAGACAGTGGCTCCTCTCCACTGACTACAGTAGTGGCTTTGCTCAGCTGTGCCTTTATCCTGGCTGCATTTGCTGGGCTCTTTGTGTTTCTGCGGAAGCGCTCAGGCTGTCCCGCCACAGGCTTGAGGACCACACTACCTTCTGTGTACTCACACAGCAGGGGCATTCACCTGGGCTTCCACCACAGCCAGCACACGCAAAGGAACGCTAGGATCTGCTACAAGGGGATCCCCACTGTGTGGGGCGATGAGGACATGGTCACCTACGAGTCTGAATCAGACAGCGAGGACGTGGACGGCCAAAGCGAGAGGACAGCTTTTATCAAGACACAGAGCTCTATTTAACACGTGTGTCTAGAGCTAAACCTTTAATGGCACCTCATCAGCATCTCTGTTGCTGAGGGAGCTTAGGAAATCCAATCAAGTCTATCACAGAAGGGTCATCTTTATTCAGATCAGTTCATTTATCTGTTGCATTACTATCCATTTATAGCCAATATAAGGTATTATGCAACAGATTGGCATTAATTTCTTCTTTACCAGCCTGGCCACACTCTGTTTATGAAGCCAGTAAATTGCATTTGTTTATCAGCACAAGCAGAGCTCCAGTAAAGCTGTTTTACAAAGTGTGATAGAGTTTTAAAATAATTTGGAAAATTTGAAATAAATCTTTTCTGGAACCTGCTGGAGTTACATGTTAAAATGCTCGCTGGCTTAAAGATAAAGAATTGAGAATATTTCGATCCAAGAGCAGACGGAGCATCAGTCACAAAACTGTTTGACCAGGATTTTTTTGTATCATGCCAGCACTGTCTGGGTGGAAATTTTTAAAGCACTAATGTATCCTGAACTTTATAAGATAAGATAAGCCTTTATGTAAACTTAGCCACTGCCAAGATGTCTTTATGGCTGATTACATTTCACCTTATTCTGCAAACAACATAGAAACTGGATCTGAATTTTCAATCTCTTGGACAATCCATCACGAAAGGCTTGCAATGATACTACTGACATCAAGCACTTGCATCGTAACTTATGATGATGATGATAATAAATAGTAATAATAATAATAATAATGACTTATCCTTGCATTGCGCTTTACAAGCCTGTCTGACAAGTGTCTCAAGGCGCTACACTGTAGTCATTATTCATTCACTCCTTACGTGGTGGTACTAGTAAGCTACTGTTGTACCGACCGCTGCCCTGGGGTAGACTGACGTGAAGTGAGGCGACCCATCGGCGCCATCAGCTCCTCCATCCTCCACCAGCCACTCACTCACACGCTGTCATTCATACAGGCCGTGGGTGAAGTGTCTTTACCAATGACAATCTGCACTTGCGGGAGCCGGGTTTCGAACTGCCAACCTCTCATTGGGCGACCCGCTCTACCATCTGAGCCATGGGTGACAGCTAAAACTTAAATGTAGAGTTTGATGCGACATATTTACAAATAAAAATAGCTCAAACAAAATGTTTCCTTGCTTTACTATCATCACACTTTGTTGTTTAGTAACATTTATGACTGGCTATATCAAGCAGCTAATACTCCGCTAAATGTCCCTTCTCTCAACACAGAATTCAAGAGTCATTCTAGATTGATATTACTGTGCTAATGTTATGCACACAGTAATAACAATCTGGCTTCACCAAGTGAAACACAGAAAGTGACTATTTATTCTAGGGTTTCCTGAATGTCCAAATAAGGGTAAACTTTTATTTTTGTTTTATTTTTATTTTCCTGTTCAGACTTGTACACAATAGAGCTTTTTTATAAAAGAGAAAAAAAAAGGTTACTGTGAATAAAATGAAGAGGTGTTTGTAAAGCATTGTCTGTTTGTTTGTATTCTTTTTTATTTAATGGGTATTAATCTGGAATTAAACAATTTTGGTTGTTTTACACTTGTTCTGTATTGTCTTGAATTGAAGAAAGAAATCAAAAGTCAAGTGTCCAAAATGTTGTTAACCAAATGTTAAATGTGCCAAAATGTTTTGCAAAACGATACAAAAGTAGATAAGTTGTCACATAAATCAAATTGCTCTACTGCATTTCTTGTTAGTCTCATGATCTACACTCAATCTTAATGTTCAGATGTATTTTATTCTTTTGTAATGTGAGTGCGAGGAGATCAAGAGCCTTGCTGGGACATCCAGTAACTAGCAGCTTGAATTAAAAATGTACACATTTTCTGCGCTGCGTGTAAAGTGAATTAGTTAAAAAGTGATTTCGTCAAAGACCTCAAGTAGACCAAATGCCTTTCTTTTTTACCTACTGAACTATGCTGCATACAGTTATTATCCTGGCAGCTTTTCACTCGTGTGGTTCAAACATGTCTTTGATTCCTTAACGCGCACAGTCTCACTGCTTTGTTCCCAGTGGAATGTAAAACGCTGCAAGGCCATTGCCCAGTTGCATTGAGATTCTAGTCCCGAATCACACCTTTACTGGTCAAGTCCTTTAATGTAGGCTTTATGAAATTCTGTGTGCTGAATGAAACGTAAATGAGCTGGCACGACATCTCAGACACATTATGTTATCTGGTTTTGTAAGAAAGGTGATCAGTTTGTTAACCTTTGTTTAAAGGAAGTGTCCTACAGGTCTTATAAAGGAACTATCATAAACCACTGCAAATGCAAACGCTCACACCAAGTACCACCTTATATAATACTGTATTTGACCTTGAGTGTAAACCAGAAATAACAGCAGATGACCCTGAGCTTTTTATTCCACCAGTAAAAAATCTTTACCTAGACTTCACTCCAGTGCATTTTCAATAGTTTTTTCTTTATAACATGAGAACTTAACATTCATTATATTGTATATTCCTTTCATGCTCAAGTGTTCATCCACTTTCGCTGTTTATCATTCAGTCTTTCTGGTTTCTTTCAATTGGACGCCTTAATTATCTCCTGTCTGCCGCCACAGGCATATAAGCTCTCTCCAAAGCATCGACATAATGGTTTGGTCTGAGGCAAAGATTAAGAGAAATCACTGCTCAAAAGGTATTCAAATCCATATTTTATAACTGAAGCAATGACCTTTGAAACTCTGGTAATTTGGGCGACTTTGCTGTGCTTTTTGTAGTAGCTTTAACATTGGAGCGGCTGGGAAAGGTCATCACTATGAATAGTGTGTGAAAGATTTGGGGGACAAGACAAGAGTAGATGTGCATGGAAAAGGCTTTGGTTAATAATCAGACTGCTCTTTGTTCCTCCGCGATACAGAGCCAGCCTGAAGCACGCTGTCTGACTCTTTTTTTTTTTTTTTTTTCGAATGAGGGTTCCTAAAGGCTTCGCACATTCACAATAATATCTTTAAAGTCACGATTTAACCTTTCTTCGTAACTTTGGCACTTTTTGTATTATACAGTTGCGCTCAAAGGTTTGCATAAGATATGAAAGATAACACAAAAGGGTTTTTTTCATAGTGGTTGTGTGAAGCCATTTATGGTTTGTTTGTTTGTTTTTTAAATCACTATGAAAAAAGAAAGTACCAAAATGACCCTGATCGAAAGTTTCATCATTGTGCACCATACCTACTGTACTGTGAAATATGGATGTGTTTCGCTGATACCAGTGGCTCCAGCAGAATAAAGTCATGGTCCCGTTAGTGGCCATCTCAGTCTCCTGACCTCAGTATCATTGAACCACTTTGGGGAGAACTCAAAAGGTGGAGTTCATGCAAGACAGCCCAGGAACTTACTAGCCTGGCTAACACCAGACTGCTGTGTGCGCTCGAATCTTTTCGAACTTCACAACAGCCTGGGGACCATGGCCGACATTTTTCCATGGATTTGGGCACCAATCACAGAACGAGGAGGGACAGTAAGACGATGACGCGCTATTTGACATACAGAAGCTTGTAGTTTGTTTAGGGATAAAAAAATATATATATATATTTACGGATCCAACATGACAGCAGCAGACGCGATGCCATCTTTCGATCAAGCTTTCGAACGTGTTCTAAATAGTTTAGCTCAAAAGTTTACAGCAGGTAAGTCATACGTCATCTGATACCATGATACGATTGGCTATGGCTACGTGCAGACGCATGAGAGACATTCGTAGCGCCCAATAAACGGCTATGGACAATCGTAAACCACACCTCTCCTACGAGAAAATGAATTGGTGGTCCCCAGACTAAATATCACTTGTGATTTTAGTCTGGCGTTAGCCAGGCTAGGAACTTACAGGAACTGGAGGCTTTTTGCCAAGAAGAATGGGCCGCTTTACCATCAGAAAAAATAAAGAACCGCATCCACAACTACCACTAAAGACTCCAAGCTGTCATTGATGTTAAAGAGGGCAATACACAGTATTAAAAACTGGGGTATGTAAACTTTTGATCAGGGTCATTTTGATACTTCCTTTTTTCATTATGATTTAAATAGAACAAACTCACACAACCACTAACTATGAGTGAAAAGAAAACGTGTTTGTGTTATCTTTCATATTCTTTGAAAAATAGCCAAAAAAATATGAAATATTCTGCCAGGGTATGTAAACTTTTGAGCACAACTGTTTGCTGAGAGGCACATATTATGTTATTTATTCTAGAGTGTTCCTTATTGGTCAATTTATGTTCCATGCTGATGTGTACTTTTTAGGAGTGTATTAAGGTAAAGGTTAGTTTTATTTATAAAGCGTATTATTTACACACAGCACCTTCCCAGAGTGCTCTAATAGCCTTGAATACATTCATAACTTAGACTATACAATGGCCGAAAAGCAAGGTTAACAATTACTGTAAGGAGGAGAGACACGCACATCCAAAGTACTAAACCAGTGTGCTGGATCCAAAAAATACAGTGGAAAAAAGGGAAAGAAATCCGCACAACTGTAGATGCTCACACCGAAAAGCAAGGTTAGTCATCTAAAAGGGCTTAAAAAACAGAAAATAATAAATTGGCTTTGCTTTCGTGTGTGAAAGCATTGCGTGAATGGCTGAATGGTTTGCGAAACCAGGGGGTTCATTAAAACCCTGTGCCTGCAGCCGAGGACAAAGCAATACATAAACGTCAGGTAGAGGCTGAGACTTCTCTGATCGCAGCTTTGCAAGAAAAGGAGAATTCACAAATGTGTGGACCTTGAGTAAGGCTTGGGCTCACACATTTCTGAGGACTTTTGCAAACTACAAAGCTGCATGGAAACAGAAATACACAATACTTCATATGAACCTCGTGACATAGAGGGCTTTACATGTGGATGGCATTAGGAGGTCGCTGCAAAGTTTAGGCCATAGGTGTTAGTGTCCGTAGGCAAAAGAGGCTGCAGGAACACGAGGTATTTAAGCTTAATGAAACTGCGTGGGTCTAGTGTGAATAGTTTGATTACATCACTTGTGGAGAGAGACCTGAGAAGATAAAGGAAAAAAATCCGCTTCCATCCATCATTCATCTGGCTCATGTCAGAGGAATGGACAGAACGACGAGCGAAAATCATAAATAAAAGACATACATGGAAATTGTTACCCTGAGCAAAAGCACACAATCAGATTAGTGTTCTGCTAGTATTGCATTTTCCAGGGGAAGGCGTCCGTATATGCACAGGGACAAAACTACACAGAACAAACAAAAAGTAATAGAACAGGGGCTGAGGATATGAGGCAGGTTATTAGAGAAATATTACATTTTCCATCATTGTGACACCCCAATACACCAGCAGCCGCTCTTTTTGAAAAGGCATGGATATTTGAAACCACCTGCAAATCCAAACCGGTCTGGTTAAAGGTTAAGACGGTTAATCTGCACCTCATTATTAAGAAGAGACTGATAATACTGGGCTATAGAGTCATTGCTTGAAACTGTTCTTAAATGTCATGGAAGTGATTTTATGTATTTATTTTTTACTTTCGTGACATTAAAAAAACTAAAGCAAAGAAACATTTGTATACATACATCTACTCACATCAGGCGCTGGATCAAAGACGATGTCAAAGTTTGCAATAGGCTATGGCATCTAAATTTTTTTGATCTTGTCATTCAATTCTCGCATAAGCTAACAGCAAACCTCACCTCATTATCATCAGATGGTAAATCGGTACCTTATTTCCAACCCATTATTGTCCTTCCTGGCTTTCCTGTTTTGTTCTGCAGCCTCTCATTGTTAGCCTGATCGTGTGGGAAGCACTTGTACATTCAACTCTGTGATATTATGTCTGATGAAAATAATAATTGCATTTAAGAACTTCATCATCATGTTTAAAAATATGTAGGACAGTTTGAATAAAGCTGACTATTAGAATAAAAGGTGCAGACTAAAACTGTCAGCTTTTTTTGTGAAGCGAAACTCCATCTCAAATGATGCAATTCACCAAAGGTGATTTCAGTGGAACAGGTGAAGGTTACTTACCTTGTGTTTAGACTCCTTTAAGTTGAAGTTGAAATAAACTTCAAAGTGTGGAAATGCAGGTGTGAAAAGGGCATAGTTTTGTTTTGTTTTGTTTTTTCTGCCAATACTCATTCTGTCTAATCACAGAAACTCCTACTTAAACAGCACGGAAATATGCCCATTTGCTGTAATTGAGCTAATGGTGTAAGCTGTGGCAATAGAGGACATATGCAAATGGCCTTTTGGGCACCATCACCGCCCTTCACTTGGGGACACATTTATAATTAACTGAATCGTCGCAGGGCTGAATAATGCAGATGTCTGCCATGCATTCATATGCAACCCCATTCTCTTTGCATAGGCACTAAAGAGTGAATCCCTAATGGCAACAAAAGCCAGATGAATGTCTGCCAAAATGATAATGGCGTGCACATTTTAAATCTAAACAGAGAGAGAATCTTCAACAACTGTTGCTATGTTATAACATCACACACACATACGTACATCCTCTGTTCGGTTTTTCAAGTTTTTTTTTTCTTTTTTTATATATATAGTGCTTTTCTGGACACTCAAAGACGCTTTACATTGCATTCTCTCCATACTTGGTGGTGGTAAGCTATTATTGTAGCCACAACTGCCCTGGGGTAGACTGATGGAAGCGAGGCAACCAGTCTGTGACATCGGCCCCTCCAACCACCACCAACCACCAACCACCACTCACTCACTCACTCCACTCACTCACTCACTCACTCACTCACTCACTCACTCACTCACTCACTCACTCACTCACTCACTCACTCACTCACTCACTCGATATGCTCCAGGGTTCCTGGTGTTCCCAAACGCTCTCCCATCCAAGTACTGACCAGGCCCTTCCCTGCTTAGCTTCCGGGATCTGACGAGATCGGGCAGAGCAAAGGCAGAATGGCTATTGCAGGAGTTCCCAAATGTTTTGTGCCGCGACCTCCACTGTAAGCGACTGTATATAATTAGTATTTTTTACTAAATTCAGGTGCAAAATATTTAAAAGTGGGTTTTTGATCCCCAAATCTCTGTTAGTTAGCCCAAGACAGTTGTGGCCAAAGTAGCTAGTCACCGCCAAGTGGAGAGGGAATGATTGCAATTTAAAGCATCTCAAAATGAAAACAAAAGAAGAAAAAAGCTTCATAACTCCAATGCATTATTGTCTGAAATAGGTTAGCTGCCGTCCACACTCATTTATCACTGTTATGAAGGCTATCATGGGGCCTTGCACAAGAGTTCTTTATAATAGGCGCCGTGTTCGCTCATATTTTTCACTGCTGCCATATACAAGTGCCCATACAGTGGATGTAAAGGAGTGCATGTGTTTTTCTTTGGTTTTGTGTTATTACATTCACTGCACATTTTAACCAGACTATAGTTTACAAACATGATTTCTCTATAACACACAAGCATGTTTTTTACCAGTTATTCAGCACGACATTTTTAAGACCTAATGCTAATGAGTCTTTTGCCTCGGCAGCCACCAGCACTTGCAAACCTCTTGCTAAGGTTATTTCAGGCTCCGACAAAGAATTGTTTAGTAGCTCCTTGCTCCCAACTTCCTCCCACTTTCTAACATCTCATATTTGGTGAGGAACTGCAATTAGTAAGCCTATGTAAGTCTTTTTAACCTTTCTGTTCTTGGCTTTTATCACGGGATTGTCTCCAGGACTCTAAAGTACAGTAGATCGTTTCTATTTCTTAAAAGTATTGTTTTTTAAATCTTTCAGGTTCACATGATGAGAACAATGATCCCTGTAAGGACTGGGTCTCTGGTCTTAAAGCTGTGCTACCAAGGGAAATAATGGTCTTATGGGAGATTTTGCTTGCAACTTTTCATGTTCTATGTTTTTATCTGGCTCCAGCTGTCTCGTGATGTGGGCTTGGCTGGCAGCCATTTCCACGCCATAACTAAAAGGTAAAGTTATTCTCAGCTCTTTTTAGCCTTGTTTTGTTTGTTTTTTGTTGTTGTTTTTTTTAAGTATTAGTGCGTAAGATAATGATAGCACTGGTTGTTCGTCTGTGCAAACAACTATCAAATTCCTCACTCAAATTACAGTGTCGTACTTTTTATTGTGCAAAAAAAGGCACAAATTAAAGGTTTATAAATGAATGCCATGCAGAGCAGCTACACAGAAATTCTATAGTCACAGTAGACACAATCTTAGATCATAATCTTTTTTGTATATGACTCTTTAATTCACCTCGCGGTAGAAGACAAATCTAACGTTTGTAACATTATTATATTGGCTTGATCTGTTGGGTTGTACAAAAGTTTATACAAGGGAAGTAGGACGGCATGAATGATTGTACTATCAGCGAAGTATTACAGTTTTTCTCCATTGGTTTGGCTCATTTCTTGAAACAGAAATTACATTCTCAAAACAACATGGACAAGTCTCCAAACCACTTGTTAATTGTTCACAACAGAATTGAATTTCTCATTAATTTCATCAAATTGCAAATGTCTAAGTCCATGTCTCAGTGTCTCAGTACATCTTTGCAAATGGTTAAGTACATGTAGCCTACAATTAGCTCAATTTCCAAGTGAATAGATCTTGTTGATCTAAACTGATTGTTGATTCTCAGTCTAATGGTTGTTCGCTCCAAAACGTGTCAGCGTCATTTCATTGTATAAGTCATCACATGCACATAGTCTGTTCAATTGTCATACCGCCTTTGCTATGCCCAATCCCGTCAGATCTTGGAAGCTAAGCAGGGAAGGCCTGGTTAGTACTTGGATGGGAGACCGTTTGGTAACACCAGGAAGCCTAGCGAATGTAGTGAGTGAGTGAGTGGTTGGTGGTGGTCGGAGGGGCCGATGGCGCAAACTGGTAGCCTCGCTTCTGTCAGTCTACCCCAGGGCAGCTGTGGCTACAATAGTAGCTTACCACCATCAAGTATGGAGGGAATGAATAGTGCAATGTAAAGCGTCTTTGAGTGTCCAGAAAAGCGCTATATAAAACCGATGCATTAAAATTAGTCAAGAACACATACCATGAATACCATATATGAATCCCTTGGAACATTTGATACATTAATTACAGCAATTCAATATTGGTACCTGATTTTTTAGTGTTGTAGAATACATTTATTTTTGCCTCCTCAGAGTATGTTGCAAAACAGCAAAACACAGACCTTGCTGTATTGTCTTCACCTAAAGTTCTATTGAGCAATGGATGATAGAAGTGGAATTTATCTTAGGGGTGAGCTCCCCTGCTTCACTTTGTCACCACTCAATGCTGTATATGGGTGTGAAATGTGGATGTAATTACATTCTTTGAACAATGTGAATACACAGGAGCGACTGTGAGAGCTAGAGCCAGTTTGGGCCAAAACAAAAAATGTCACTGTTTGAACAGGAAAAATCCGGTACCCCAGCTTTACTAACAGTCAGGTGAAACTAGAACTTGACTAATGAAACACTGTAGGCTGCATATAATTTTCAATGTTTTTGTTTGTGTGTTATGTTACAGTATGTTATGCTGAATACATTTTCATTTTACTCTGATATATGGAAGTTACTTTATTTGTGTGAATGTTAATGGTTACAATTTCTTTGGCAGTGTGAGTGCAATGTGTGATGTCAAACCTTGGAGGCTACTCTTACCCTCAAATCCTATTTCTTTGTGGTTGTTGTTGGTTTTTTTTTTTCAGTTTTATACACAATTGTATTCTGTTAGCTAGACAAAAAAAAAGTTACAGTAACCATTGTCAATGAAGGAGTGGCTAGTGGACATGAGGGACATTTCAATGGTCCTCTGCCATAGTGACAAAACATCTAAACATTTAGACTTGCAGTGCCAAAGGGACAAAGCATTTTGGGGGCACTGACTGTTTAAATGAGAAGGAAATGTAGTTTTGACACATGAGTGAACTGTTTTGGGAGAGATATGAACTTTTGCAGGTGAACCATGGTGTTGTGCTGAACCATCCACGTTATTTTGGCAAAAGCACCAAGACTGTTGAGAACGTCCAAAGCAATTGAGAAGGATCTTTGCCATTACGGGGGCATTGACTATTTAAATGAGAAGGAAATGTAGTTTTGAAGCATGAGTGAACTGTTTTGGGAGAGATATGATCTTTTGCGGAGTGAGTTATAGTGTTGTGCTGAACTTAAGCGTTTTGAGAATGTAATTTCTTTTTCAAGAAATGAGCCAAACCAATGGAGAAAAACTGTAATAGAAGGAAACATAGGCACAGGCACTAGCAGGAGGTGAGAGAAACACCGCCGCAGTAACAAAATTAAACTGAAGAGTGCTCAGTGGAAATAGGACTTGAGGTGCAACCCATTTACTTGTACTCTTCCAAACTGTGCTGATGGAGGCTGACAGCCACAGCTCTGGCTCCGGGGACTGAGCAGAGGTGAAGAGGGAGAGAGCACTGTGGCTGCACTAAATGAACAAGCCCTGCAGAAACCCCAGCTCTGATACAGACCGTCATCCGAGGGCCAGCCTGAGGGAAATACAGCAGGCGGGAGAGAGCTTCTTATTACTGACCACACACAGCTTGGATGTTTCATGCTGACAGTGTGTTTAAGAAGCAGATTTTCCGAAGTGTGTTGTGCTGTCAGCTACATCTTCACATTTATGTGTGAGGAACTGAGCAGTGTTTGTACTAACTTTGTCACTGCTTGTGCTTCATTTATTAGAACACAGACAGCAACATGTGTAAATCAATGTCCTTCAGTTGAGAGAGCGCCGGTCGATCAGTCGCGTCATGAGGGATCAGCAAATGTGTTGATCAGATGGGCCGATACATACGAGCTTCTCACATACTTTCCTACAGTGATAATACACTGATATAATCCAGTAACGCCATTATATACTACAGTTTCAAAGTGATTCAACGGTAACACAACATCCTTTGTTGTGCACAAAGCGCAGGTTGCATTACCTGCTCCGATTGCTTCACTTCATTAAATCACTGTGTTTCTAAATCCTCATGAAGCAAGAGCCAACCTCCTCCTAGTAAAATGTAACATAACACAAAGACATAATTCAATTTCAGAGAGAAGACAACATTATCTACGCTTTAAGGACAGATATGAAAAAATACAAACAAAAAAAACCTTGCAGGCTGACGTTTCACTTAAAAATGGAACAAAACCGAACTCTATTCATCATAACAACAAGGTAAGTAGACTTTCTGTCATTCGGGACTTTTTCATTGTTGTGGATGTTTTCAAATTAGTCAAGTATATTTAGAAGTGGATCACATTTGCAAAAGCCTACTGCGTTTTTCTGTTGTTTTTCTGAAGTTGTGAATTATAATTGTCTCGGCCACTGAAAGGATATTAGCTAGTGATGGGTATTGGTTGATCAAAATAGGGATCAGGTATTGGACTCAGAATCCTGATTGGAACGGGATATATAATGTATTTTGGGCTGTATTTTTTTATCACCTGTCTACACATTTTCCCGAGTAGCCTATTGCCTGAACAGTTCAGTCCCGGGGGAGTTGACCTGAGGGTCTGCGCTGAGGTGTGTGGGGCGCTCACTACTCACACTGTGTGGGTGCTCAGGTCAGGAGTATTTCGTATTTGATGCGAAGGTGTACAGGAACCCACTGCTCTGGATCATGGGGCAATGTGCTCGTGTTTGCCCCTTCCATGTGAGTGAACACGTAAGTTGAATATGTTTGAGATCAAGATGCTCAGTCTTCTGCATGCGTGCCCTTAGAGATGCACATCTGGTATTTGATATTTGATAAGCTCCTCTGAAAAAATCATGGCAAACAGATAAGCCACATTAGTAATGGCACTTTCCAAGCTTTATATGCCTCAAATTTCAAAAGATTCCCATATTTGGCATTACATGTGTTGGTTTAGTAAAGATAGAAATAATGACTAGGAGCCTTATTCGTGGATGGTTGGTTTTATCCCAAGTACTGGACTTTTATACTGCCATTGAGTTCTTACAAGACGACACTTTGAGTAGTTTATCCCCAGAGAAAAGCACCATTTTAACACACACATAGGAGTTTGAAAACACAGTAAATTGAATTAGTTGTTATTATTATTGTCAAGATAAATATCTCACTTCCATTGAGAAACAAATACAGAACAGATCTACACTTGTTTCATCTTTTCAGATTTCTTCTCACGTACACCAGCATGTTCTTATAAGGCTAATATACAGAGCTATATCAGTCAGAGGATTAAGGCGCCTCATGGTGTTTTGAGTGAATTACTGTTTCTTTGGCTGTGTCTCTCACCACCCATCAGCACAGTCGCACTCCCCTGAAAATATATGATTGGTAACCACTTACATTGAAGCTAATTTACTTACACACATTTGTATCTGCTGAGAGCATACACACTTGTAACACAACAGAAACTGTGTCTGAATTTCAAAATGTTGGCTGTGCTTGTGTAAAGTAAACTTGGACACTTTTAGGGAGAGACATCTCATGTATGTCTGACATGAACATTTGTTAAAGCATTTCTGTAAGTGTTCATCACAGAGTGGGCACAGTGAATACAAAATAGCAGGGTTGGATGGCTTCTATTCAAACATAGGCATGAGGCCAGAGAAGACTTGATAAATTTGAGTTTCACAGAATGAAATCATGTGCCTCTGGCCAATATTGACTTATTGAAACTCGACTATGCCTCAGCGGCGCTAACTGCTGGTCTGATATGCTGTTTGGGGTTAGGTGAGAATACATTTCTTCCTGAGCTGATAGACAGGTGTTCAAATACTTATTTGCAGCTGTATCATACAAATAAATAGTTAAAAAATCATACATTGCGATTTCTGGATATTTTTTTTTAGATTATGTCTCTCACAGTGGACATGCACCTACGATGACAATTTCAGACCCCTCCATGATTTCTAAGTGGGAGAACTTGCAAATAGCAGGGTGTTCAAATACTTATTTTCCTCACTGTAATTGTGATTCATGGATGGGCACACCACAGGGCTGTGTGTGTGCCTATGTATAGAAAATGAAACTTACTTACTTAACTTACTTACTTAAACTTAATTTACTTTGAATGGGGGGTAGGCATTTATAAGCTTTCTTGCTTCGGCCTACTCCTTTTGAGTTTTTTTTTTACTGTTCAATGATGCAACTATGCTTTTAAATTACTGCTTTTCTGTTGTTGCAGATTAGACGCTCACAACGATCAGGATGAATCTTGGCCCATTCCTCTTTACAAAACTGCTGCAGTTCAGCGAGATTCTGGGTTCACTTACTTTTTTCTCCTTCTCCTGTGAATGTTTACATGTGATGGCCAATGAAAATATGATAAAATGTAAATGTTCAGGTGGTATTAGTATAAGCAGACACTGTTTATTCAGTCTTATGATTTTAATGAAGATCAGCCCACATTTTATCACCAATTTAGGCAGAAATATGCCAAATTCCAAAGCGCACATACATTTTCCTCCCACTGTGTGTGTGTATATACTGTATATACTGTATATATATATATATATATTCATTGTTATGTTTTCCAATCCAATCCAGCTTTATTTATAATGCACAAAAAAACAACACAACTAGGTGATACAAAAAGATTAAAATAATAAAATCAGTACAATAAATAAATGGAACCATATACAGCGCAAAACCAACAGAAGACAATGAATCAATGCAAAAGTTAATCAAAAGTTAAAAGCCGAAGTAAAAGGTAGGTTTTCAGGTGGGACTTAAAAATTGTGAGTGACTCGGCCTGTCTAAGGTACAAGGGCAGTGCTTTCCCCAATTTGGGTCCAGCGACAGAGAAAGAGCAGTCGCCCCGCAGCTTCCTGTTTGTTTTGGGCACCACAAGCAAAAAGTGATCTGCCGACCTGAGAGCGCGAGCGGGAGTGTAGGACTGCAGCAAGTCTGACAGATACCGCGGAGCGAGGCCATGGAGGCATTTATAAACGAATAAAAGAATCTTAAAATCAACTCAAAAGTGAACCGGGAGCCAGTGCAAAGTTTTCAGAATTGGCGAGATGTGCTCGTATTTTTTGGTTCCAGTTAGAAGCCGAGCGACTGCATTTTGAACGAGCTGGAGCCGAGTTAACAATTTGTGGCTGAAAATAAAGCGCGTTGCAATAATCAATCCGATTTGTAATAAAGCATGAATTAAAATCTCAAATTGTGTTTGGAGAGGGCAGGTTTTACTTTCGCAAGTTGGCGCAATTGAAAAAAACTTAACTTTACAACAGAACTAATTTGTATGTAGAGTTTGAAGTCCCTGTCCAACCTCACACCCAAGTTAGTAACTGAGTCTTTAGAGTGTTGTGTCAAAACCCAAGGTCGCAAGTGACTGCTCTGGACTCACTGGGAACGACTTCAGTTTTTTTGTCATTAAAATGAGACAACCAAGTCTTAATTTCTTCGACACATTCAAGGAGTTGCCTTGCACAATAATTTGTTTCTCGTTTTAATAGCATATACTGTACATTTGAGTATCATCCGCATAAAAAGGAAACGACATTCCATGCTTGCGAATTATCGCTCCAAGCGGAAGAAGGTACAACAAGAAGAGGAGAGGCCCAAAGATGGATCCTTGGGGCACTCCACACGTGAAGGAGGCAACAGATGACTCAGCAGAGGCAACACTGACACAAAAGTTCTACCTGAAAGGTATGATTTAAACCACTCTAAAGCACAGCCCTTTATGCCAACACAGTGTTCTAGGCGAGACAAGTGGATCTGGTAGTCCACTGTGTCGAAAGCTGCTGTTAGATCCAACAAGACCAGTATGGCACAGTGACCAGAATCAGTAACACAAAGTAGATCATTAAAAACCCTCAGCAACGTTTTAATCTAGACTATTTATGACTCTCGCCTGCAAACCTACAGGAGTACTAAATCTTACTACATCAAGTCCACCAACTGGAATTCTCCAAGTAGCACCACATGTATTAGGTTCTTGTGGAAGACCCAAAATTACCTACTGCACTGTTGCGTTAAGGAAGTAGGATGTCCCTTACAACATGGAGACGGCACACTTTGACTCTCAAGCTGTAGCCTCCAGTGAGATTTACACTCAAGGTCACCTGTGCAGACGGCAGAAAGTGCCCATCCAAAAAGAAACAAGGCAGGGATCTATATTGTTTACCCAGGTTTTTGACACTTTGACACAAAATTGGAAAGCATTAGTGCAATATATTGATTGAATATATTGATTAGTGTATACTGCTGGTCACTGATTGAGCACAAACTGGATAGAAGACAGAGCACTGAGCTGTAGACTGAATATAAACACAAGCACCTGACAACAACTCAGAGCATATACTGTAATTTGGACAGTAAATGTGAAAGCCTCTCATTTAGAATTGTGGAGACAATGGTCATTTCTACAGCTAGACCTTAAAGTGCTCTGTAATAAAAAGTAGTGCAAACATCTATTAATAATGTAATTTAACCACACAAGCCAGCTCATTTTCTGTGTATTCTGTCATTTTGCCTCATACGGTCACAGTCCTATGTGACAAGAAGATGTGAGGCACAGGCATTTCTTAATAAAACACCAAATAACTGGATTTCCCCATAATCCTCTTACCCCACACCTACCACTTACACACATCACGCCGCTACTTCTCAGTGAGCACCTTGGAGCGGCACGATTATTCACAATCAAACTGACTCCACATTTATCACCAAAAACACACAAGCTCAAATTGTTCCTCACCAAGCAACATTCATGAATATTAACTAAAAGCTGAATTAGAATTATGAATCAATGCAGCCGCTGGCCCTATCTCCTTTTGTCTGTGGCTGCTGGGCCTAGATGTCAAATTTACTTTTTCCCAGCCAATAAATGACACAAAACATCAAATAAAAACCTCAAGTAAGAAAGGCACCGGACAGCAATGATGGAGAGTGAACAGCCACCAGCGAAAAGAGGCTAATTCTTCTCTGCAGTGCTCGGTGGCAAAGTGACTAATGACCCAGAGCTCCCAGTTATTATCAGTGACATGCACGCACCTCTGTCCCCTCCTCACCCTGAAGGGCATAACTGAGCTGATCCCCTGAGAAAGTCCAACGCCGTTGCGTCTCCCCAACTCAATTTCCTACAATCCCATAGGCACCGGCTTGATGTGGGGTTCAGCACTGTGCGTGTGACCATGTGCTGGTGAAAAGTCACGTCATGTTCGGCCACAATTAATGTTGACAATCACTATAACTACATCCGTCCCGTCTTGCATGAGGATCCTATTTTAAATCTTCAACACCAGACAGAAAACGAGGGGCTTTGCAGAGGCAACCATTATGTTATTTTTAGTTGTCATAAATAACTTGGTAAATGTAATGTTTTTGTTTTTTTACTTCTATGTCTTTTGCTATTTGTCATCGTGTATCAACATTTGCTCCTATGTATAGCTTCATCTTATTTATTGCTAATACTCAAATCCAGCCAAGTACAATCATTTCCACACAATTAACTTGGTTTCAAAAGAACTGTCTCATCCCAGTCCCTGAAGACTGGGGTACCGCCTTTGCTCTGCCCGATCCCGTCAAACCTTGGAATCTAAGCAGGGAAGTGCCTGGTCGGTACTTGGATGGGAGACCATTTTGGTAACACCAGGAAGCCTGGAGAATGAGTGAGTGGTTGGTGGTGGTCGGAGGGGCCGATGGCGCAGACTGGTTGTCTTGCTTCCGTCAGTCTACCCCAGGGCAGCTGTAGCTACAATAGCTTACCACTAAAAAGTATGGAGTGAATGAATAATGCAATGTAAAGCGTCTTTGAGTGTCCAGAAAAGCGCTATTATTATAAAACCGATGCATTATTAGTATGATTATTATGATTATGATGATATTATTATTATTATTATACTGTAAATGGTAAATGGTCTCAACTTATATAGCGCTTTTCCACCTATGTTAGGCACTCAAAGCGCTTTACAGCAAGGATCCACTCACCCATTCACACTCTCATTCATACACCAATGTACGCAGACACTGGAGTTATTTTATTATACAGTCAAATGGATACAAACACGTCTCTATCCCTGATTTGCAATTCTAGATGGAGTAATTATTTGTTCTATAAAAAGGATAAACATGAGTTTATTGCTTACAGCATGAGTAGCATCAAATCCAGTCAAAATTGGCTGTGAATACAAGTCTTGCTGTCAGGTTGCTCGGTGGACGGCTCCAGAGGGCAGGCTTCAGCCCAGGAGAGCTTCTGTCCTGCTGTGTGTGCTCCGCTCTCTTTTCACACATCTATTCTACCGCCTCCTCCCATAATGCATCTCTCTTTTCGCCACTCATTCTGTGCTCCACTGAGACCCTGAAGGTGAGCCAGTCCCTAATGACAGAAAATGGCAACTATACACGCTGCCATTTTTCTGCCACAATAGATAGTATCTCTGTCTTGCACAGCAGCTCAGAAACCATAATGACTTGAGCCTTATTCGTACGAACACCCAGACAATGTTGCTATCAATCTTTTTGTGTTGTATTCATTTGGCTTTTGCAGAGTTACGCAAAAGGTGACTTCATCGTTTTCATTAACTTTACAGATTACTACGATGATTCATAGCATTTGGTACTAGAATATAGTTCCGTGACCTGGATTTAAAACAGTAGCACTGGTATCTTGTCAATGGTGAAGATCAAAAGGCACAGAAAAAGATCTAGGGCTCGTGTCCATCAATCTACTGTAAGAACATGTAGAGCTGTTCTGCCAGCGGCGCTACATTTTGGGATTTGGAGCAAAACACTTTCAAGTAGCAGTGGTTTGTGTCAGGAAAAAATATCTTAGAAAATCCGACTCACACAAATATTCACAACTGTGGCCACTTTCAAACAGAAACAAAAAAAAACTAATTGTGCAAATACTTTGGGCAATTTGACTGCACCCCTCATTGACATTACTGTGGCAATCAATTAATGAGCAAAGAGGAGAAGGACTTAACAGAATTTTGTGGTGGACAGGTCAATGAAGGTGACAAACATGAACGGGAATAGGTTGAAAAGGAAATTAACAGCTAAACTAATTTGAATCTGCCGTCCAAGGCTGTACACGAGGACCCGAATAGCAAAGAGGCCCGGGCTCATGAGCAACACAGCGAGAGATCATCCAGACCTCTGAGATTTTAAACCAGATTGTGTCAGCTGTGAATGTGAGCTTTTCCTCATAGCTGCAATGTTTTGCTATTTGATTATTTTCTGTTGAGGCACAATCCGCATCTACTGTACACAGCGAGATTTTAAGCTGTATGTGTCCTACTATTTTGTATTTACTCCCGTTTATTTGCTCTATACAGAAAAAAATTGAAAGCTAAACACATTTCCATCTTGATTGAAAGACCAAACCGCCTTGAGAATGCCAGATCCCTTCCGGTCAGGGAATACAGGCGCATACGATGAATGGTGGGTTAGTGAAAACATTGGTGGCGATGGCAGATTGGCTACTAGTAACTAATCACCACCGAGTATGGAGTGAATGAATTATATTTTCAAAGCGTCTTGGAGTGTGTTCTTTTTTTCCAACAGAGAAGAGAAAGATTAAAGTGATGTATTTCCTGTCTTTTTACAGGCAAGTTATAATGTTAATGATGGAGATGTTAACCTTAAAACTCAATACACACCGCACAATGAGAACAGGTAATTGGACAACGGATGCTGCTCTCTGACAATAACCCAGCTACGAATAAGATCCTCTTGTATCTTTCAAGCACAGCATTTGTTAGAATGGGCACATTAGGGCATGATATAAGACTTTTCATAAGCAATACTGATGAATTTGTATTTCTTATTCCAGCTCAGGAAGACAAAGAGTTTCTGTCTATATGATCAATGTGGTACAGTTAAATAGAAAAGGTTTTATTTTTGGATGGATAATCTAAGGCTCACAATACAATACCATTTTTAAAAATATTTGTTTTGTGTTGAACAAAGTCTATCCTGAAGTTGGATTAATGCTGCAGTCGGTATAGGGAGGCAAGGAGATGTGCTAAGACAATGGTTCTCAAACTGTGTCGCGTATCCCAATGGTGGTACTTCAGGTAGAACATAGGATCATCTGCAATTTTAGACAATCAATCAATCAAAACTTTATAAAGCGTTTTTCATACACAAGTGCATCACAAAGTGCTTTACATTTGAAAAGACATTAAAAACTTCTCGCCCATCCAACCCTCCCACCCTCCCAATACTTACAGGTACAGTATCACAATGGTCTCATACAGACACGCACCCATACAGCCAGAGCTAATCACTGGCTATATTCTTTGTGATATTCCTAATATCTTTGTGATATTCTTAATGTGTGGAACAAAATTGAGCTCAGAGTCAAAATCACGCCCATCTGTGAGGAAGGATTAAAAGACAGTGACCGTATTTTGGGTAAAAGTTTCTCTCTCTGGGCCTCAGGACCGATGACTAAAACTTCAGTTTTGTCCTGGTTAAGCTGGAGAAAGTTTTTTGCTCACTTAATGTATTTTACTTAATGTGAGATATTGAAATTTCATATAGTACACCATAACCATATATGCACATTAAGTTAGGTGTGTTTGTAGTTAAGACTGGTTAAGAATTTGCAGCCAGTATACACATCTTTTGTCAGTTTGAGGCCAATTTTTGACGACCCTTTTTTCCCAAATCTGATCTTTATCTAAGCATGGGGGAACTTAGAAGGTCAAATACTGTATGACGTGGCACTTGGAATATTTTGCCAGGTAATACATGATGTAAAAAAAATTGAGAACCATGGTGCTAGGATATTTAAAAAGTGGTTACAATAAAGTGTATTGTCTTTAACCATGCATGACATATATCCATGATTGTTCTAACAGTGAAAGTATACAGAAAACGTTTGCCAGCTCCAACCTTCTTATTCCCATTACCAAATCCAAGTACTGGACATTGGGGGACCAAGCCTTTGCCATTGGTGCCCCCACCCTCTGAAACTCACTCCCTCTCAATATATTGATGCAGGATATTGCTTTATTTCATGTTTGCTGCCACATCATTCTTTAGTGTCATTTATATTTTCCCTGCAGCACCAAGATTTCTCTCCTAAAGCCACATAAGCATGTCTGAAAAGTACATTAGGATTTCACTCAAATCTATTTTCCCGGAAGCCTGAGCTTGCCCAGGTTTTTACGCTGTTAATTAATCGTGTTTATTTTGACTTCAGAATGATCAACTTACATGGAATTAGTTGGACAGCCTGAAAAGGTAAGAAGAGCTTCTCAAATGTTTTTGCAACTGCAGTGGGTTTTTGTCATGTGTCTGAAATCGGAATTTGAACGGAGTTGAAGCAGTCGTGGGTTATGTGGAGGAAGTCCTTCTGTTTCCTTTGAATTATGATGCTTTCATCTAAGTGTTTATTCATGAGACAGTGGTTGGCATGAGAGGAGTTTTTGAAAAGGGGCCTTGTTGCTTGTTTTTGCAGGGAAGTGGGCAGCCATGCAGAGTGACCCAAAACCTTCTCTGTCAGAGTGAAGAGGATCTCACTCTGTCTCAGCGATAGATCCATGAGGCCGCTGCTCACTGTTTGTGTTTCTATAGACGCTATACCAAACTACCAAGACCTGTTTGTTTATTAATCCAGTGTCTCTGTTACAATAAGAATACAGTAATTTCATTGAGCAAAAGTATGTCCACTTTGCTCTCAATGAAATTAGTTTATTCTTAAACTCATGATACCATCGTCATGTGCCATCTTCATGACGATAAGGCAACACATGAAACTGGCTCCTTCCGGTGTTCTGTCTTGGGTGACCAAATGTCCTGCATTGTGCGGGACTGCACAGCGTTGTCTACTCAAATCCTGCATCACGCAAATTGGAGTCCTGCGTTTTACTCCCTGCTGCACAAACCTTTAATCCTCAGACGAGGAGAGAGTGGCGCTTAAAATAAAGCGACGTGACTGTCATGAGGTGAATGCTGCTCTACGGGACTGTGCAGAAAAATCCACCATCAGTATTATATTGAATAAACACAACTCTTGAGTTGCAATGTCATCTGAAATGTTAAGTACCATCTGGGTATCGCTATTTAAGCCTGCTCTTTTGTCCTGTGGCATCTTGTCCTTGGTGCCAGCCTCGTGACGATTTATTAGCTTTCTGCATATCGTTTAACATACTGCTGGCTGCTTTTTGTCACACACTGCTCCTGGCTGGTTCTTCCACTTGCTTGACATTCACTGCCCGCTGTGTGACCCTTTGGTTGGGCTCTACAGACATGATAGTGAAAAATACTGCCCCTTATATTCCCTTTGTGTCCTTGTCCTTGTGTGTCCTCTGGTCTCCTACAGTAGGTGACCAAAGACCTGAGGCAAAAGTGCACAGAGTCTCACACTGGGACATCGGCATCAGCTCCGCTCGCTGCAGGGACCTTCGCACTGACGCTGGAGGCCAAGTGAGTCACAAGGACGCACTCACCTTCGATACACGCACACAACATAACACAACAGGAAATACAGGGGGGAGGGGGGAGTAACTAACTACTGTATGTTCAACTTAAGATATTAGCCTTTATTGATCTCACAATGGAGAAATTCACTTGTTACATTCAGCTCTCAGAAACACTCAGGGTGTGCTAATAGGCAGGAAATATGAGAAACAATTAAATAGAAAATAGTGGTATCTTATATACAACGACTCCCTAGAACCTTATGGGGACAAAATATAAAGAGTAAAAAATAAAATAAACAGACTATAACAAAAAAATGTCAGTATTAGCAGTGCAGGTTTACAGTCATAGTGCAAATGGTTGATAAAGTGACGTAAATACATACTGTAGATTATTGCATGTAAAACATTGGCCACATGAAAGATGTGCTCAATTTTACAATACATTTTTTGATTCTTTTTTACAGCGCAGGCTACCTGAGACGTCCACGTAAATCAGAATCAATAATATATAAGACCATCGGCTGCACAAGACAAATACAACTTAAGACAAAAAAGAAAATGGTCAACAAAAAATGAGGATGGTAATGACAACTGGAAAGTAGCAAGATCTCGGAGTATAATATGTATTACTGTACCTTTATAACATAAAAGTAACTCTCGGTAATGTTTGGCACGGGTACCAACCTGAAAGAAATATATTAATGATCGCATTTTTTAATTGCTTTGTACTAGACATCATACATGAAACAAGATTGTTGCTGTAGTTGTGCTTCGTTTCAATTAATTATATAAACAGTTCAAATGTTGTTTTGTAAGTTTGTAAGTTGCTCTGTGCTAATGTAGCTTTCTTAGATATGAGTTATAGCACATTCTTTTGTTGTTGTTTCTTTATTTTGCTGCTGTTTTGTTTATTGTTCCTCATTATATTGTTGTTACTTTGCCCTATGTTCCTTGTTTATAATTTGTTTATGATTTGCTACCTTTTAAATGTATATGCTATTTTTGGGGTAGGCGCTGGTATTGAAATACCACAGATTTTACAGGTATCATGGTGAGTAGCTTAATTAGAACCTATGAGTGCATGACGGCACTAATGCAACTTACTGGCTGTGGAGACTCTGAAAGCTCTAAAAACTCTAGAATTCAAGAGAAAGCAAAGGCTTACCATTTTCAAACAGGCTTTACTGTTGTTTTTATTCACACCTCGTGCTATCAGACAGATACTGGTATTGGCAGTTATCCAAACCCAACTGTCGATGTCATATCGTAAAAATAAAATGGTAAAAACTTTCCTCATGCATCTTTACAAGAACAAGGACATCAGGGAAACGTTGTTTTGAACTTCCAAAGTGTCAGTAATTTAGATTTTTTTTTTTTACAACACTGTGTCCCTGAAGATTACCGGGAAGCTGCGAAGTGCAGTTGCTCACAAGGTGATAAATGAGTGTTCTGTTGTCGAGTTATCTCCTCCGCTTTTGAAGATTGTTCCTAATTTAATTGTAACTCTAATTGCATACGCCTGGTTCTGCTCTTGTGGGATGTGTTTGGAAATGATTGTAGCTCACACACATGTTCTGTGACTCCACGCTGGCCTTATTACCTGTCTGGAAAGTCCCTCCTCAGCAATTTAGGCTTTTGATAATCAGGTATTTAGCAAAACAAATCAGCCCAATCAGCATCTGTAGCCCACACAGACACATGCTGCACCTTAAGGGCCAAGGCAACAGAGTGTAAGGATTCTTTTTCATTCATTATGTCATGAACAATAAATGTATAATTCTATTATGGTAATAATTACCTCTGGATATTAAGGGAAGTCGTGTTTCACTCATGAAGATCTTACACATATTTTTTGGAAACTAGAAGTTCTTGACTGTCAAATGAGGCATAACACTGGCATAGGCTGTAATTTCTCCAGTGCATACAATTTGAGATTTGGATATGTATAATATGTAATCCGGTAGCAGTTAACAGGTTAAAAAGTAAACTAAGAAGGGTTTTGTGTTATATATTGTGGTAAACAGTAAAATTAGGTTTAGAATAGATATATATAGTATAACATAGTATAAAACTTGGATAGTATATGGTAGTATATGATAGTTATGGACTTGGATAAATTCTGACTTTATTGTGAAAGATTCTCACACTTATTTGGAAAAGTATGCTTTCTTCTCCACACCTCTGAACTAATAGTGAGGACAGTTATTTGATTTGACTGGGACCACACTGGATTAACTGACTAATCGATTGTACTTAATTCCTTCTCGTCAGACTTTGGTTGAGGTGAGTATTGAGTGAGTTGGACCTTTTCTTTGTAAGAAATGAGCTGCAAATATGTGTAATGTGTAGTATACCTTGCCGCATATTGTAATAACAGTTCAAAATGTAATAACATTTTCACTTCTTTACGTAATAAAACCACATTTCGTAATAAAGTGCTGCATTTTGTAATATTTTTTGAATTTTGCTTTAACATATTATATAGTGTGATATGTGATAACACGTTATGATGACTACACATAATTAAAGCATTTGTATACACTTATTTGATCATTTCTAAAACATACAAAGCTTTCCTCGTCATTTGTTACTCATTTATGAGAAAGTTAAACAGTGATAACCTTTATTGTTCAGTCAATGTTTAGACTCAATTATACAACATGCCCAAACTGTTTTCCTGAACCATTTCTGACCTGTCCCGGACCTTAACCAGACGCATGGATGGTGCACATTGTCACTATACTCTCTGTTTAGACGCTTATTCATGTTAACAATGGTTAGTAAACTGTGTAAATGTCTTATAAATGATGACTCGAGTATTTAACAATGTGTTACTAACTGCTTGATAGTGTGCAGTGATCAATTTTATTACAAAAATGATTTGAGAGAGTTTATTACAAAATGCAGTTTTATTACACAACAAAGTTAAAATGTTATTACATTTTGAACAGTTATTGCATAATGTGGTGTTATTATAAAATG
Organism: Neogobius melanostomus; assembly: GCA_007210695.1. Classification (NCBI taxonomy): domain Eukaryota; kingdom Metazoa; phylum Chordata; class Actinopteri; order Gobiiformes; family Gobiidae; genus Neogobius; species Neogobius melanostomus. The sequence continues at coordinate 4,526,710 of VHKM01000106.1, read as the reverse complement.
TGGCTTAACATACATGCTTGTAATAGTGTCTTAAGGACAGAAAGAATTTAACTTCTGTTTACTTTGCAATTTCCCTTCATTCACAATTATATTCTGTTTTCAATTCAAAGAATTTTCTGTATTCATCTTGTTTCTTGAAATTATCTTCGGATCCCACTCAGTACGTCGCGACCCCTGGAGGGTCCCAACCTCCACTTTGCGAACCACTGTTCTGGTCTGCACCATTTAATGAAACTATATGTGTAAATGCGTATTACTAATTTGAACTCACCTTTTACTTTTACAGTTTGTTCATCCATATTGAACAAAGCGGTTCTCGAACATTTCCCGCCAGTAACTTCAGTATAAATGTGCATACCTAACTAGTCATTAAGAAGCAACGCTACAGTTAGTTCAGGAAAAAGTGTTTTTCGACTGTTGAGAAAATACCTGATGCCATATGGCGCCCTGCCACATTGACGCATGTGGCACTTAACGCACTGGGAAGCCTTATGTCATACAGTGGCACCTGCACCAGCTGCATCTTTCTGCAGGCTGAACGCACAATTGTAAGAGGTTTGTCACTTTTACAAAATACTGTTTGCATTTCTTTTGTCCAAATAAAGACCGGCAAAAAATACGAGGCAGAGGAGCAGGGGAATTGATCGAAGTGTAGTAAGGACATAATTAATGAGTTCTCATGAGAAAAAATAGATATAAATATTAGAATGAATTGAAAGAATGAATAGAATTAATATGACGTATGGCTTGATGCAGGAAAGTGAGAGTGTGGTGATAAAGCAGAAGATGTGGTGATCAGTTAAAGACTGATTGCTGTAATTTTAGTAGTATTTCTGTCTACAAATAGGATGGTGCAAGTGCTGGTTATTAAGTCTTTTTAGGGACCATTAAATAGGCAACTCATGGGGAATCTAATTAAACAACAGATTTGACAGAAGAATTTGTGGGGGTGACATTTAGTATATGAGCGGCACGCGCAGGCTATTGGCTCATTGAGGAGAGATAATAACTTGTCTCTTCAACACTTTACATATCCTAACACGAACACCAAAGCCGGTGTCTAATTGGGACATAATGGGCTTTTATCTGATGATTACAAGATCAAGGAGGTAATGCTGCTCATTGTGTTTACACTGATGCTCACTGATGATTGTTGCTGTATTTGTTGTAAAGAGCGTGAAAGAAAACTACGAGTGAGACACCGTGCAGTTTAGGTTTAATCATCTTGGGGATTCCGGCAGATAGAATACACTGTACACTATGTCTGCATAAATCACAGAAAACTATTTTCAAATTCATTTTAGGGCAATGCTTTATGATAAGGATGCATTGATTTTACCTTCCGTCCATTCAGCTGTGGCTCAAACGTGCACAGATGGATGTCACTGCTTTGTACACACCGTGGAATGTAACGCTCCAGGGCTATTATCCAGTTACAGTGTAATGGCATGATAGTTCTGAAACACATCATCCAACTGGCTCAAGTTCTTTATTATAAGCTTTAGAAACTTAAAATTAGCAGGCACGGTAACACTACATACTGCAGTTCTCCGTTTAACTTTTTATAAGCTCAATATTAGACTATTATTCTTTGTCAGCTCTAATTAAAGTACAAATGATCAGATATGGCACTGATACGATTTCACATTAGAATTTGTCGAAATGCAATGAAAGTACTACTCAATGTGTATTATACTTGTTTATTATGGTGAATCACTAGTATTTTTGTTACGACCCTTGTGAAGAAACTCTTCGGGGCCTTAATGTTGAATGAAGGATCTCTCAGTTTGAGGTGAACTCGACTGATCTGAAATGTGCTCCATTCTCCAAACCACCAGCCAGCTCCTCAGACTTTCAGATCCTTTCCTGATCCTGCGGCACATTTGGAGCCGATGTCACACTTTGACTTTGAAAGGAAGATAAAAAAGTGCCTCTGTGGGTAAAAGCTGTAAAGTCCTCCCGTTGGCACTAACAAATCTTTGTTGGAAAACTCTGTAGTGTAATGGGAAGAACCCTTCTTATTATTTACAAAATCCTTGCAGTTTTGTCAGATGTATTCTAAATTTATATCTTTCATTAGGAATCTCTAAAATATCATATTTCAAAAGATCCAAGCGTTTAGAACTGCATCTACAAGCACTAATGTGTCCTGGATGAGTGGATGAAAGTTCCTCTCTTTTGCTCCACAGCCATACCATCTTGTGAATGCTTCATCTGGTCAGATCTTTGAAGCTGGACAGGGTTGGGTCTGGTTAGGACTTGGATTTGAGACCGCATGGGAAATCCCGGTAGCTTGTGTGAGTGGTCAGACGGTCTGATAGCGCATATTATGTGCAGCCATATTTCTGTCAGTCTACCCCATAGACAGCTGTGGAGTGAAAAAATTGCCCCTAGTGAAACGCTTCAGGTGACTTGTACCATGTGGCAAATGCTATGAATAAGATTTCCTCCCTAATCACTTTGAACCGAGCTGAATTCATCCTATACAGTCCATGCACTAGCTAAAATGGACTCCTCATATCTGTGGAGACACTCTATGCTCATTTACATTAAGAATTTGATAGTAACTTTACTTTTGGAACAGTGTGCAGTCCTGTCCCTGGTTTAAATGTGCTGCAGCCAGTGATTCATACTTGGGACCCAACCAGGAATATAAATGAGACCTGCACAGAGATAGGAGACATTACGACTGGTGCCTGGGCGCCACAGCAAACAAACTGTCCGTCTGCTGATCTAGGACCAAACCACCTCCAGAAATGTTGAGTGTTCAATGCACTACAAAGGGAAATCACACATCACCTTGTAAAGGATTACTACTGAAATGATCACTTACTCTGCATCCAGAGTACATTTTTTACTGAGTCTGTGTGTGTTGTGATTGTGAACTGTGTTGTTCTGTATGTGTGTGATTGAAAACATTATTGTATTAAATGGTCACATTTTATATAGCACTTTTCTACCTGCTTTGGGCCCTCAAAGCGCTTTACATCACGATTATCGCCCCAACTATTACTGTACTTTACTATTATACATTGTGTAGAAAGGCCCAACCAGTGCCAGAAGTTGAAAATTAGCATGAAATTTGCATCACATTAACTGCAGACACGTGTCATCCGTGATAAATCAATTAATAAAACAATAGACATATATATATATCCATCCATCCATCCATTTTCTTCCACTTGTCCGTTGCCGGGTCGTGGGGGCAGCTGTTGGAGCTGCCAAAATCACATTGCACCAGCCCCTATGGCTCCTCCTGCAGGTGGTGGGTCCACAGAAGGACGGCCTCATGGTTCTAACCGGGCCTGTTGGTCTCTCATAAGGGGCTTCTGAACCGCTCTTTGTCTGACCCGTCACCTAGGACCTGTTTGCCATGGGAGACCCTACCAGGGGCATGAAGACCCCGACAACAGAGCTCCCAGGATCATTCGGGTGCTCAAACCCCTCCACCACGTTAAGGTGGCAGTTCCAGGAGGAGATATATATATATATATATGGTATATATATATATATATATATATATATATATATATATATATAATAAATAAAATAAATGTAAGTCCACAGTCAAATCAAGGTCATACAGCCCAGTATCACAGCAGGAGTTGCCTCACAGGGCTGCACCAAACAACACAAACAAATAACCAAAACAAATAACCAATGTAATGTCCAAACAAAGTAGGAGTATGACAAGGGCTCACACATTTCAGATAATTTTGCAAGCAACAATGCTGTGTGGAAACAGAAAGGTCATTCTTGTTTCACTTGAGTGATGTGCCTTTAAATATCATATACGTACTGTACATCATGACGGACACAAAGGGCTTCATGCATGGCAAGAGTTCAGGTTATCAACATATTAGTGGGCAATGGATGCTGCATAAATGTGTGTTTTACCAAATCTTTCTTTGGTCAGGCTTCTTTTTATTTTGACTCCGTTGCTGTTGTGCCCCTTGGGCAAGACACTTCACCCTCTTTACCGCCAGTGTCTACGTACATTGGTGTATGAATGAGAGTGTGAATGGGTGAGTGGCTCCTTGATGTAAAGCGCTTTGGATAAAAGTTGAGACCATTTACCATTTATTTTTTACATCGACAATATAGTCCAGTGGTTCATTATGACTATAACATTAAAGTTGGGTTCTTAAGCTGCACTTAAGTCTTACACTTTACAAAGTGATATATATATATATATATATATATATATATATACATATATATATATATATATATATAATATATATATATAAAGTATCCTGGCTAACGCCAGACTGCTGTGTGTGCTCGAATCTTTTCGAACTTCACAACAGCCTGGGGACCATGGCCGACATTTTTCCATGGATTTGGGCACCAATCACAGAACGAGGAGGGACAGTAAGACGATGACGCGCTATTTGACATACAGAAGCTTGTAGTTTGTTTAGGGATAAAAAAAATAAAAAAATATTTACGGATCCAACATGACAGCAGCAGACGTGATGCCATCTTTGGATCAAGCTTTAGAACGTGTTCTAAATAGTTTAGCTCAAAAGTTTACAGCAGGTACGGCATACGTCATCTGATACCATGATACGATTGGCTATGGCTGCGTGCAGACGCATGAGAGACATTCGTAGCGCCCAATAAACGGCTATGGACAATCGTAAACCACACCTCTCCTACGAGAAAATGAATTGGTGGTCCCCAGACTAAATATCACTTGTGATTTTAGTCTGGCGTTAGCCAGGCTATATATACAGTGGGGAAAAAAGTATTTAGTCAACCAACAATTGTGCAAGTTCTCCCACTTAAAAAGATGAGAGAGGCCTGTAATTTTCATCATAGGTAAACCTCAACTATGAGAGACAAAATGAGAAAAAAAAATCCAGAAAATCACATTGTCTGATTTTTAATGAATTTATTTGCAAATTATGGTGGAAAATAAGTATTTGGTCAATAACAAAAGTTCATCTCAATACTTTGTTATATACCCTTTGTTGGCAATGACAGAGGTCAAACGTTTCCTGTAAGTCTTCACAAGGTTTTCACACACTGTTGCTGGTATTTTGGCCCATTCCTCCATGCAGATCTCCTCTAGAGCAGTGATGTTTTGGGGCAGGCACTGGGCAACACGGACTTTCAACTCCCTCCAAAGATTTTCTATGGGGTTGAGATCTGGAGACTGGCTAGGCCACTCCAGGACCTTGAAATGCTTCTTACAAAGCCACTCCTTCGTTGCCCGGGCGATGTGTTTGGGATCATTGTCATGCTGAAAGACCCAGCCATGTTTAATTTTCAATGCCCTTGCTGATGGAAGGAGGTTTTCACTCAAAATCTCACGATACATGGCCCCATTCATTCTTTCCTTTACACGGATCAGTCGTCCTGGTCCCTTTGCAGAAAAACAGTCCCAAAGCATGATGTTTCCACCCCCAGGCTTCACAGTAGGTATGGTGTTCTTTGGATGCAACTCAGCATTCTTTCTCCTCCAAACACGACGAGTTGAGTTTTGACCAAAAAGTTCCATTTTGGTTTGATCTGACCATATGACATTCTCCCAGTCCTCTTCTGGATCATCCAGATGCTCTCTAGCAAACTTCAGACGGGCCGGGACATGTACTGGCTTAAGCAGGGGGACACGTCTGGCACTGCAGGAATTGAGTCCCTGGTGGCGTAGTGTTACTGACGGTAGCCTTTGTTACTTTGGTCCCAGCTCTCTGCAGGTCATTCACTAGGTCCCCCGTGTGGTTCTGGGGTGTTTGTTCACCGTTCTTGTGATCATTTTGACTCCACAGGGTGAGATCGTGCGTGGAGTCCCAGATCGAGGGAGATTATCAGTGTCTTGTACGTCTTCCATTTTCTAATAATTGCTCCCACAGTTGATTTCTTCACACCAAGCTGCTTACCAATTGCAGATTCAGTCCTCCCAGCCTGGTCCAGGTCTACAATCTTGTTTCTGGTGTCTTTCGACAGCTCTTTGGTTTTGACCATAGTGGAGTTTGGAGTGTGACTGTTTGAGGTTGTGGACAGGTGTCTTTTATACTGATAACAAGTTCAAACAGGGGCCATTAATACAGGTAACGAGTGGAGGACAGAGGAGCCTCTTAAAGAAGAAGTTACAGGTCTGTGAGAGACACAAATCTTGCTTGTTTGTTATTAATACTTATTTTCCACCATAATTTGCAAATAAATTCATAAAAAATCAGACAATGTGATTTTCTGGATTTTTTTTCTCATTTTGTCTCTCATAGTTGAGGTTTACCTACGATGAAAATTACAGGCCTCTCATCTTTTTAAGTGGGAGAACTTGCACAATTGTTGGTTGACTAAATACTTTTTTCCCCACTGTATATATATATATATATATATATATATATATATGTATATCAGGTATGGGCAAACTTTTTGATGCAAGGGCCACATTGGGTTTTCGAACCGGACCAGTTTGAAGCATTTCAAACAAGTACAACTCTCAATTTGACTGTAATGACACGTTACAAAAGTGCAACAAATTGCAGCAGGGGTCGTGGGCCGAAATCCAGCTTCCTCAGCGGGTCACAGGCTGCATAATGGACACAGGAAAATACTATTGAGAAAATATTTTTTCCAATAAATGAATAATAATGAGCTGTGATTTTAAAATACAGCTGATTTAGTCAAAAGCCCAACAAGACTGTAATAAACAATAATAACGGTTTAGACTTGTATTGCGCTTTACAAGCCTGTGTCACAAGTTTCTCAAAGTACACTGTAGTCATTATACTGTAGTCATTGTTGATTCACTCCACACTCTATGGTGGTAAACTACTATTGTAGCCACAGCTGCCCTGGGGCAGGCTGGCCATTTACCACGTGGCTATAATGTGTTACCCTGATCTTTATGTCAGTGCCCTCTACTGGACACGTGTGAAATTCTTTCCTTGTTTTAAATTTAAGTTGCCCCCTAGAGGCTGTAAAAAAATGAAAAATTCATAACTCTGCAACGGTATGAGCTAGAGACTTACTTTTTTTTTTTTGACATACAGGAATTTGTGCTCTACAAGTCAGGGGCCGGATTAAATCATCTGGGGCCTTAGTTTGCCCACCTCTGCACTAGAAAGATTAAAGCCTTGGCCTTTTTTTTTTAGTAGTTATTATAGTTATTATAGTTATTAACACTCACTCATGTCTTTAGCGTGCAATCTCAAAGACAGCTCAGTTCAAAGCTATTTTCTATGACTTTTTAATGTTTTCAGAAAGGAATCACCTACAGGCTTTTAAAACAAAAGCATACTTGAAAAAAAATTCCAGACTCCAGCCTTGGTCTCCCCTACTGATAAACAAAAATGTCAGACTGTTTGTTACTTTCTCAAATGTCATGCAGTAGTTACAGAAACACATTTGCTTCAAACCCAGTCATGTCAATAGTACAAGTCATATTTATATGAAACGAGGCGTCCAGCTTTATCATTAGAACTACATTTATTCACGATATACCATCACGTCTTTCATTTCCCACTGGTATGCCTTTGATGGCGAATCCTTCTCCCAGCATGAGAAAACGCATGGTCGTCCTGCCTCTCTTCCCTGCTGAGCTCGGCTGCCCCTCATTAGCTTGATAGTTATGAAAGCACAAACTTATGTATTCATTTCTCATTTATAATAAGTGACAGATAAATCAGGTTGAAAGTTGCGCGCTTCCTTTTATTCTCATTGCCGTATAAACAGCTGGAGCTCAGACGGCACCCTGTGGTTTCGCCCTCCTCTCCTCCAACACTGGGATAAGATTATGATGTCAGAAAAGTTGCACCAAAAGTCATCATACATTTAGATGTAAAATAAGAAAGCACAATTTGTGTGACCTTTTGAGGGAAGCTGAGTGCCGGAATGAAAGGGCGCACTATGGGTTGGAGCTCTCAGGCTTTCCCGTGTAGCCTGATGATTCTGATGCAATTTTAGTGACGAGACTTGCCACAGAACCATTTCAAAGTAACAATTGGAGATAACACCCTTAGGTAGTTGAACTCAATAGCACGTAATGGTGGTGAAAACCGCCTTTTCTCAAGTTTTTCTCAAGTTTTTGTTCACCTTGTGTGCCCAACAACTGAAGAACCAAACACACCAGCTAAAAGGTTTTGAAAGTTGTCAAATGGAGTGGGTGGTTTGAGTTAAGGATATTCCGCTTCTGATCCGAAAGGCTTATTTCTGCTCATCTGCTGCTATAATCAAGCCATGTTTGAAGTTGAGGTTAGACTTGCTAGCATCCTGTAGTTACACTCCGTAACCATTGCACTGAGTCATTTAGAGATCTGAATAAACCCTTTTAGCCTTATAGGAGAGATGTCTCGATACATTATCCAAAACAACTATTTTATTTTTCTTATATTCCAGACAAAACAAGCAAAGCCCATGCAATAATTTACATAAGGAATCTATGGAAAGCGTCTCGTAATGAGCCTTTCAGCCGTAATTGGGAGCTAATGATGTGAGCAGAGGCGTTAGGCGGCTCATGGATTTTTCGGACACCATCAGCAGCACCTTTCACCTGTAGACCTCTCATATTTATAATGGATGACGATCACCCCAGGGCTTAATAATGCAGTGGTACAGTCGCCGCACTACAGTATGAATACGCAATCATTCCTCATTTTTTCATATTTAAAGCTCAGCAGAGGTTGGTCAAATATAAGAAATAGACAGTTTTTTGATGTGTTTTAACAGGTCAATTCACTCAAGAGTGATGTGATTTTAAATCATATGAAAAGTGTTTACATCAATGACAAAAGGGGAAAGTGGGGTGTCTTATTTGCATTGCACATATTTGTCTTTTAGCTGCACTTCTTTTCTCCAGTTTGGCTTTACCCAAATCTAAAAGCTTCTTGACCTGAGAGTTTACAGCCTACAGTACCTGTATATGCCAATGTGACGCCTCATTTGAAAACTAAGGGCCTAAGCTGTTTCTTTTGTGTTTGTTGTCATGTTTTCGTCACATTTTCATTGTGGTTTTGGTGTGTTTTCATGGCTTTATTACAGTTACATTACACTAAAGAACAAAATGTGGCCAAAACCTTTTAAATCATAAAATTGTGCCCTGAAGGAAAACATTGAAAGAAGGCAGAGTGTGGCCAAAACGTGGCAAAAACGAAACAAAAATGCAACAAAAACGCAACAAAACAACAAAAACTTGACAAAAACGTGGCAAAACCCCCGCAAAAAGTAACAAAAACACAACCAAATCGATTAAAACGAAACAAGGAAGAAGCTCAGATGAGTTGGTTAGCTTTCAAATGAGGCGTTTCACTGGCCTACTGTATAGGCTGTAAGCTCCAGTTGAGAAGCTTTCTTGGGGGTTAAACCAAACTGTAGAAAATGCACTCGGTTCAGGTGGGGGTTAAGAAGTTAACCAACTTGGCCTATGGGCTTTCCTTTATTTTTCTTGTCTAGCATGTCTTATGTTTCCCCAAACCACTAGTACTTGTAATGGAAACACTGCAAGTACAGAGCACTGCATGCTGAACAGTGTGTAGAGTTGAGCTGTGCTATGTGGAAAAGAGACAATAATATGCAGCTTGGTTTGGCTTCCTCTGCCTTAAGGGTTCGGCTCCCATCTGTGATAGTTTTCTGAATGTCTCTTTCTCGTCTCTCCACCCTTGATCTCTGTTCTGCAAGTCCCATGAGCCGCAATAATAACAATAATGATAATTCAAAGAGAAAAAACATGCAGCCTGTAATGTTTTCAGTTGGTCCCTGCAGCATGGAGGCACAGCGCAGAATAATGCACTGGCTATACTTAAATGCTTTCTCATTTAGAGTCAAAAAAGAGCGGGGAGTGCTGTAAATTTGTCCTCTCCATAATACAGTAATGGGTAAGATAACATTATTTATGCCTAGTTTTGTTTACTGCGCCTGTTATTGCAAAGCTCCCTGCAGCATGCATCTGTTCCCATCTGTGCTGCATTACAACCGCAATGAAAAACAGGGGCTGTTCGGGCTCTGGTGCCACTTGTTTTACAGGACAATAATTCCTAACATTTGGGCATCATTAACCGCAGTCACAACATTGTTTAATGAGCAATCCGAAAGGAAAAAATGCCCCAAAACGAAATCACGTTGAATGCCACTGGTGATTCAGCATGTAGTCACATTTGAGCTTTGTGTCACATCGTCAGGACACGTTTTTGACAGTAAATTCTCCCTCTAGGCCAGGGTTTGCTGTGACTAACGAGTTTCTGTGGCTCCCTCTTCAAGGTTACGTGGACAAACCAATTATTTTTTGTGAAAAAATTTAATACATCAATGTCATTAAATCCTGTGGCAATAAATGTCATAATACATTCGCTGGGAGGCTGGATTCTTTGCTCCACAAAGCATGTTTGATTTGACTTTAAAATGTCATTAAAAACAATTGCATTTTAAGTGTACAAGGGGAGGTAAAAGTAAGTTCACCGTTTATTTCTGCCTAAACCGGTCATAAAATGTGGTCTGATCATAACAATGAGTAAACAGTCTCTGCTTAAACTAATACCATCCAAACATTTACATTTTATCATCTTTCTAATGGCCATAACATGTAAACATTCACAGGACAGCGAGGAATAAGTAAGTGCACCGCCTGAATCTCACTGAACTGCAGCAGTTTTGTAAAGAGGAATGGTCCAAGATTCATCCTGACTGTTGTGAGCGTCGAATCGGCAACTACAGAAAAGCAGTTATTGCTGCAAAAGAAGGGTCAGCCAGCTGTTTAATACAAGAGATCACTTACTTATTAAATGTTTGGGTGGTATTAGTTTAAGCAGACACTGTTTACTCATTCATGTGATTTTAATAAAGATCAGACCACATTTCATGACCAATTTAGGCAGAAATGGGACAATTCCTTACTTTTTCGTCCCACTGTACATAGTCTGATCAGTCAACTATTAATTACAATCGGTGATATTCATTTTAAAATAGTCCTTTTGTATGATCAGAAAGAATGCTACACAATCCACTTTATCATTGTCATTACCATGTGTAACTTTCGTTTTGCCTTGTATAATGCAAAAGAAAAGGACGCGTAGATGTAAAAAGAATAATTTAAAGAATGATCATCCAGCCTTTTTGGGAAATTGACACTAAATCATTAGATAGAAAACCAACATCGTAAATTCAACTCAACTCAAATTTCACGGTATATAAATTGTAGGACATAAATGTGACACGTTAACACAAAGGACTGTGTTGAAGTCTCTCCTTTTATCATTCCATAAAGCCTTCAGCACTGTATTAAAGCCATATTCTATACCTTTTCATTGTGGAAAACAGCCCAGTAAAGCTGTCTCTCTGCCTCCAGTCTTCAGAATTACTGAATTCACGACACCAGAAAACACAATTAGGTTAAGACACTTCTTATACATTCCGGAAGTGAATTCCCAGTTGGCAATAAAAGCTTTCTGTCCTATTAGTGAATAATAGAGAAAGTCCTAAAGGTGCTACTCATCTGATGTAGCTCAGCCAAGCGCCACGGTCATTTATCATTGTTATAAAGGCTATCATGGGACCTTGCACAAGAGTCCTTTATAATAAGCGCTTTGTTCTCTCGTTTTCTATACCACCAACAGATGCACATGGCCCTTATGGAGAATTGCAATTCTATAAGTATAGAACGTTATTATTTCTAACCTTGTAACTATTGTAGCCACATGTCAGAGTGTGGCACAATATACAATGTCTCTCTCGGTAAAAAAACAACACGTTTTTCAGTCTGTAAGGATTTTAGAGTATTCTGGGTACAGTTATCAATCACTATGTGCAAAATGCTGTACTGATATTCTTGATATTAGATTTACACAGGGGACAACCTTTTACTCTAGTACACATTGTTTTTTTTTAAATCTGATATTCCACATTAAATAATAGTCTGCTTCTTCTCACTACAAGGTAAACTACAGTATATTGTTTACTGTATGTCTACTTTGCTCCTTCTATTTGGTGCCTCGAGGAATTTCTCTACGTGCTCTGCTTTGAGTCTCTGTCTCTACAGCAGGCACCAATACCGTTGCTACTCAATGGGGTTATTTGAGGCTCCTGCACAGAATTCTTCAGCGGATCCTTGTACCTAACTTTCTCTTTCTCACACTGAGTAACACCTTTTCTCATACCACATGCTCGTAATGTCTTCCAAAATCTATTTAGAGTTTCTCACAAGTTCTGATCATTTGATGTTTTACCAACCACTGCTTAAAGGATCTGTATCATGCTATTTTAGCCATTCCAAAGTAAAGTATAGGCATATATATGATATATTGTACCTCTATCACTATGGAGTACTCATTTTTGAGAGAAATATAAGTATTTTTGGGGGGTATTTTCCCTACCCGGAAGACAAGACGCTTCGATTCAGTTAACTCCGCCCCTCTCTCCGCTCATTCCACATTTGCAGTATTATAAACATAAATATTGCTGCAAAAAGTGAAGTTACTTCACATAATGCAGTTATAAGGAGTTGACATGTGCAACACAGTTTCATAAATGGCTAACACACACGCTAACACACATGCTAACACGCGTTTTGATTAACTCACCGCTCAGTCTGGACTCCCATGAGATCGCGTTGGTTATAAAAGTTAATCCACTTTGATTCTGGCCAAGGTTCACCAAGCATCCATCAGGTTGGTTGATATAGTAGCTAGCTTAATCCTGGAAAGAAATTCCAACTTCTGGCGAGTGCACTCTTCTTTAGGAAGGTTGAATAGTCCTGTTCCTCTCGTAGCCAAAGGTGCATCCGTGACATTATCGTTCGGTAAGAAAAAAGAGCAGGCGGTGTCCAGAGTAGGTTAGAAAGAGCTCAGTCTTCAAAAACAACACTTATGCTCGGATCCATGGCTCCTCCAGCCGTGGGTGCACTTGATTAGTGTCGTGGGACAGCACAGACGAGTCGGAGAGTTGCTGTTTTTTTTGTTTGTTTTTTTTTCAAAAAAAAAAAAAAAATCTGTTTTATAAATAAAATCAGGCCGTAAGGCGTTACATTACAGACGTAGAGCACTTCCGTTCCGCTGTGACGACACAACTGAACAGCTCAGTGGTTTACCAGGAGAGGGTGGAGCAGCTGCTCAGAGAGCAGGATTCAGGAGGATTACTTAGAACTGCGTGAATGAAGCCAAAAACCGCTCTGGGGGTGTTTTTGATAAGGAAATAGCATAACAACATGGCTAAAAACTCAAAAAAGTCGATTTTGCATGATATAGGGCCTTTAACAATGGCCAGTTTTATGTATTGAAAACACCTTTTTAAAATGTAAAATTGCTGGTCAGCTGGTCAATCTGTTGACAACAGTGAAAGGGTCTGGTTTAAACAGAGTGGTTTATTTCATGTTGTACCAGTTTCAAAAGCTTAAAAATGCCCTGTAAGGGTTACTAAATGCAGTGATCAAATGCATTTGAGTGGCTTTGAGGCTGAATCAGAAACAGTCTGTTTGTGTAGTTTATGTGCTGTGTTTTGTAATAATAATAATAATAATAATAATAATAATAATAATAATAATGCCTTACACTTATGTATATTGCACTTAACGAGCCTGTCGAGTTTCTCAAAGTGCTGTCATTATTCATTCACTCCATACTTCTATTGTAGCCACAGCTGCCCTTGTTTGACTGACAGAAGCGAGGCTACCAGTTTGTGCCATCGGCCCCTGTGACCACCACTAACCACTCACTTAATCACGACATTCATTCTGGCCTACGCAGGCACGGGAAGAACATGCAAACTCTTCACAGAAAGGCCCTGTCCAGGTAGGAATCGAACCTGGGACCTTTTAACTGTGAAGCACGAGCGCTAAAAGCTGTACCATTTTATAGGGCACGTAACATTAAATCAAATCTGAGTATCTGGTACGCAATATATTTAGTGGGTGTAAAACTCAACCGGAGGTTATGAGAAAAGAAAAAAAACAGAAGGCAGAGCGCTGCATCAAGGCTACTGGAGAAACATTTTCTTATTCTAAATCTCTACAGACAACAGTAATGTCTCCATTGTCTGAGGGTCTAATCAAGTGTAATGACCGCCCTCTGCTCTCCATATAACACTTGGTTGGACGATGATGACAAATCTATTTCTGTTGCTGATATTTTTCTCTTTTGGTCTCTATAACATTTTGCATAATTTTTGTTGTTGTTGTTTTTTTAAGGTACAGCAAAGTAGATCTGTTCTCTCAGCGGTGGCTGTTGTTCTGTGTAAACAGTCACAGCAGCAGCTCAGTCTTGACACCCAGACTGCTCTGGTGGCAAGTCACACTCACCTACAGTGAAGCCCGACACTGCGCACGGAAAATCAATCATTTCAAAACTTGCACAGAAGCTGGCAAGTTAAATAAAACATGCTCAGTGAGATACTTCCAAGGCATAAAGCAGTAGGCAGCCTGAGACAACATACTCTTTTAAGTTTCTCAGGTTTCTATGATAAATAATACATTTTCTAATAAATAAAGTGAGGTGAGGTTACTTCCATTTCCAACTGCTTTGAAGCCAGGAAGAAGAAGTTCAGCCACGACTGAATTTCAATTAAGGCTGCCAAATATATCGCCAATATAATGATTGTTATTGCAATATTAGGTGATTCAGTATCCAAGGAGATAAACTGAACCGCAAAATCAGTGAGGGCTTTCTTTTGCTAGCATAACCTAAAGAAAATGTGTGGTAACTTAATAACTTGCAGAAGGTCTAGTCCTGTTATTCCAAATCTTCCTCCATTTTATCCTTCTTTTGGTCCAGATTCAGTATTTTTAAAGTCTTGTTTTGACACAAGTGATCATGATTTCTGTTTACAATGAATGGTGTACACTAATGGGTGTAGTAGATCATTACAATATCAAAAACAGTTATCGAACATTGCAAATCTCCTATCATCCGGCCCTAGTTTTGATCTCAATCTTCAAAATGTATCTTTATAATTTACATGATAGTGTGCATATATGTACTTCCAATCCGTCATGGTCTGCCAAGTTTATGTCTGGGAAATAGAATAGCATGAATAGTTTTAATATTGGCCGATAAAACTGAGAGATGAGTGACGAGAGATCCAGCATATAAGCTTTCCGCAGTGAAAGAATTAAACCGAAGAGTGCTGAGTGGAAACGGCAATGGAAGTGCTCCTCATTTACTTGGATGCTCCTAAACCGTGCTGATGGAGAATGACAGCCGCTGTTCTGGCACCGGGGACTGAGCGGAGGTGAAGTGGGAGAGAGAACGCTGTGTGGCTGCGAAGTTAACACTGACTGCACTGAATGAATAATCCACAAGCCCTGCAGAAACCCTCAGCTCTGCTACAGACCGCCATCGGAGGGGGGACAGCCTGGGGGTACAGCTGCAGGCGCGAGAGAAGTTTCCTATTATAGCTTTGCGTTTGTGAAGGGAGCAGCCGCTTTGTACTCGCTCACCGGTTAGAAGCACCAAATAAGGCTATTCAGCAATTCCATCCAATCAGAAAAATCATAAAGCGCAACCAGTGACCCAACATATTTTTACGATGTCTTTTCCTTCAGAGGCTTGGGCTCCTCTCCTGGCATGGGTGGAAGACCGATACTGCTGTGAGTGGCGTTTCCTATTGAACCCTTGATCCCACAGAGCCCAGAAGGGTTGAGTCTGTGATGTCTTAAGTGGGAGTCCCCCCCCCCCCCCCCTCTCCTGGGCGTTCTGTTTGAGTCTGTAGCCTGCATTGCCTCGGTGCTTAATGTCTGATCGTGTTGCCACCTTCTGTTTTCAGCTGTGCCCTTGAAGTGTAGGGCACATACCAGAAAGCCTCAGGACATCATCATCATCAGTGGTGCCTATGGTTGACTCTTTCACTGTGCATGCCTCCATGTGACGACCTCGACAAGACTATGAAAAATCGATAAGACATCCTTTTAGGTAGTGTTCGAATTGATTTTTTTTTACACACTGTAGTTACCTTACCAACGAGATCATATTTTTCCCCATTCCTGTGTCATTTATGCCACACTTAAAGGTCCTATATCATGCAAAATCGACTTTTTTGAGTTTTTAGCCATGTTGTTATGCTATTTCCTTATCAAAACACCCCCAGAGCGGTTTTTGGCTTCATTCACGCAGTTCTAAGTAATCCTCCTGAATCCTGCTCTCTGAGCAGCTGCTCCACCCTCTCCTGGTAAACGACTGAGCTGTTCAGTTGTGTCGTCACAGCGGAACGGAAGTGCTCTACGTCTGTAATGTAATGCCTTACGGCCTGATTTGTATTTATAAAACTTTTTTTTTTTTTTTTTTTTTTTTTTTGAAAAAAAAAAAAAAAAAAAAAAAAAAAAAGCAACTCTCCGACGCGTCTGTGCTGTCCCACGACGCTAATCAAGCGCACCCACGGCTGGAGGAGCCATGGATCTGAGCATAAGTGTTGTTTTTGAAGACTGAGCTCTTTCTAACCTACTCTGGACACCGCCTGTTCTTTTTTCTTACCGATAATGTCACGGATGCGCGTTTGGCTACGAGAGGAACAGGACTACCTTCCTAAAGAAGAGTGCACTCGCCAGAAGTTGGAATTCTTTCCGGGATTAAGCTAGCTACTATATCAACCAACCTGATGGATGCTTGGTAAACCTTGGCCAGAATCAAAGTGGATTAACTTTTATAACCAACACGAGGGCCATAACGTAAACACCCGACGATGGGGAGGCCATGCTGAGCGGTGAGTCAATCAAACGCGTGTTAGCGTGTGTGTTAGCATGTGTGTTAGCCATTTATAAAACTGTGTTGCACATGTCAACTCCTTATAACTGCATTATGTGAAGTAACTTCACTTTTTGCAGCAATATTTATATTTATAATACTGCAAATGTGGAATGAGCGGAGAGAGGGGCGGAGTTAACTGAATCGAAGCGTCTTGTCTTCCGGGTAGGGAAAATACCCCCCAAAAATACTTATATTTCTCTCAAAATGAGTACTCCATAGTGATAGAGGTACAATATATCATATATATGCCTATACTTTACTTTGGAATGGCTAAAATAGCATGATACAGATCCTTTAACGCCGGAGTGTGTTTGTTTGTGCAATTATCACAACTAAAGAGCTTTTGGCATGTCATTTTCAAGACCAGATTGCATTCTTACTATTCTTATCTAAATCAAGACCTCTTCCAAATTTTAGGACACGGCATTCAATGCAGCTTTGAGTATTGAAGCGAGAATAAAAGACAAGACTGAGGTAGGTTTGTGAAAAGCAAAAGAAACTTTAGTTCACTTTTAATGCGTTTTCCAGTCTGACCTTCACGATGTTCTGCTATTCAATTCTTGTTGGATGCCATGGCAACATAGTCTACCGTTGTGAAGCTTTAACTTCCGTTTGGCAATGCAAACTTACAATCTTCATTGAATTGTGAAGGAGTTTTTTAATAAATAAATAAATAAGTCATACAAAATGGAAACAATGTTGTGTCAAATGGAGGGGATGTTAAGGCTGATATCAATTTATAAATATCCATCTCATGAACCATATTGTTTGTCATTAATATTTCAAGAAATCAAATCCACTAGCAACAAAATAACACATAATGTCTCTACATCGTGCTGTATCTTGCATCATTCACAACCTCCCTGTTCTGTTGCTGTCAATTACTCTTAATTGTATTGTAGACACTTTGAGCACTTCATCATTTTGAGAGCTTTTGAAAATGTTTTCATTTCTTGTGATTCTAACAGTTGCTGATGTTATGCAGACTTGGAGCTAAAGCATCTGCCAGTATACCTTCGAAAATGTGTTAAACTACACAATGTGGAAACTATATAACTCCTTGGACACATTACTTTGCCGCACTTTCATTAAAGAATTCCACTTTCATGTCAGCAGATGTAATATTTTACCAGAGTCCGGCACACCCGGAGGCCAGATCTCGACCACCTAACGATCTGGTCTGGTCAGTAAAACCCCCCATGAATGTTAATGGCCAGAGCAGCAAAATAAAGCAATTTTGAAGGCATGGACGTGTAATGAATAGTTCCATACTTTCGAAGTATATATTGCCGCCTGACCAGAGTTCGACGCTCTCCAAAAAAGCTGGCACAATAAACTGTAATTGTATAGCCCTCCACAGTGTTGTACAGAATGCTCATTTGTTTCTCTTTGGGCTGTTGCTATGGTGGTGGCTTTTCTGTCAGTTGCACACGACTCTTGCCATACTTGACAGTACTCCACCCAAGACTGAGTTCTGTTCAAGAATCCACTCAACGGGAAATGAGATTAAAAATGTGAAGTGGAGCCATATCATGTTTCACACAAGTTCATTTTTATCCTCTTCAGGGTTCCTTGCTCCTTCTGTGTGTTTGAGTTAACATTGGTAAATATATTTTCTAGATGTTCTGTCTTCTGCATGTGTGCCTTGGAGACGCGTGTGTGGTTTTTTGATAAGCCTCTTTGCCCTTATCTGCTCCTCGGAAAGAATCATGGCACACAGATAAGCCACATCAGGAATGACACTTTTTCAGCTTTTTCATATCTGTGGAAGTTAGGGATTCTCACGGACTGTTTAATTTTCAGCTCAGCTCTGACGGAAAAGCTACTGGTGTGTAAGAAAGCGTGTAAAAAGGCCACATGTTTTATTCACACAGAGCTGGAGCACAGCGCATGATATCATCATTGATTAGAATTACAAGGCTGCCGTCATCCACAGCGACACAACTGTAAATTAACTTTTATGGAAATATCCCCCTAAAGGTCAACATCAGAAGAGGCACCATTTCCAACTCACTCTTTCACGCTCTCCATATTCGCAGTCTAATGTGTTTCTGCAATCACACATTTCTTATCGGTGTGTAAGAGTGCACACAACTGCAACACTTTTAATGGCTGCTGAAGGCACTCATAGTGGTTTAAAAACGCACTACAATTAAAACTGAATTTGTGTTGCCTTAAGCAGCATATGAGGACACAAGCATAGGTTTGACTATATATGAATGTACTGTACCATTCCTCATTCGAAAGAACCTCCTGAATTCAGTCACAGGGCTTTGCTGTGTACTGGGATTGTGGAATAGGAGCTAGTCTTTTTCTGTTCATTTTACCAATTGGACTTGACCATCTGCCTGAATAATCATCCTGAGAACCAAAGCAAAAAAAATTAAAAAAACTTTTGATTGAACTATCTTATGTTGTGAGACATTTTACATACTCTACATGTTAAAGAGGGGGTATTATGCTTTTTCAATCACATAGCACCAGTCTATAGCATACTACAATGATGACGTAACCTTCTGTTGCTCTGTATATGCAGTAAATTAAAATAACTGCCTTGAATAAAATTGCTCTCTCAAAATGGCTGTACTGAACGTCTTGAAATAGGCCTCTGTCTCTTTAAGAAGCTTTCCGACACGCCCCCTTCACCACACTGCTGTGGCATTTAAACAACAACACTGTGCGGGGAGGGGGCTCTGCTGAGCTGAGGAGCAGTGGTTGGTGGCTTGGCTGGTGACAAAAGGTCCAGAGGCGTCTCCAGGAGGTGGGGGCGTTCCTAGGAGGACTGAAGCATAGCTACACCTAAAATGGCTGCCGTCTAAGTTTTTACTGATTACTCAAAAATATGTGAATGAGCCAAGGCAACACTCCAGGCATGTGTTTAATGAGGGAATGACATAATAACATGATATAAAGCTTGAAAAAGTCGATTTTACATAATACCCCCCCTTTAAGAGTATTCAGTAGTGCACATAAAAATAAGAAGTCATTTGGGAGAGGCAGGCCCGGCCTATAGAACCATGAATGGAAGACTTGTCACAGTAAAATGGACACACTGCCCTCATTAGGCAAAGTGTCTCAGTGAGTTCTATCGGTTTGACTGAGCTCAATATCAAGAAGACCAATTACTACATCAACACAAGTTTGCATTTTCTCCTGAGGCTCATTCCTCTACCCATCCATCGAATCAGCTTATTTAAGATTCTGTCAAACAAAAAATCTAAAAATTTAATTTCACACAGGCCACAGGTCTTTTTCATATAACTACCTACAGTAAGCTGTGACCTTATAGGCACAGCTTACATCTCAAGCTCGGGGTTGTTTCTTTGATCTATTGCTCTGTAACATCTGCTGAATTATCTGGCCAACCTTTGTAGTTAAGGCTTCTAATTTCATGCACTAGTTCTTAAAAAAAAAAAGGAAAAAAGTCTCTCATATTTTACCTCCACCTGGTCTTGCAACTGGTGAGGCAATACTAAGTTCACACTCACAGCATATGAATAATAAACTCTGGCATGGCTGAAGTGTCGAATACTTTAAGTAAAAGCTTTTCAGAAGAACCCATATCTCAACACACATATACGTGGTGAGTGGGCTGTACTGTAGGTCTTTGATGCTTTGCATTGCTCATGAACCGACAGAAGCCTTTTGACAAGTGCTCTTACGGTTAGTACTGCTATAACTCCGACTGCAGTTGAAGACTCCAGATCTATTTATTTTAGATTAGTCCGTCTCACAAGAAATGCTTGAAATAGTTGTCATTTATGTCAGATAGCTAAGACGTGCATTAATTTCGCCACTTTTTCAATGAAGGAATGGGAAGAAGATTTCCCTCAAATTGTAAAAGCAGTACTAAGTAACTTGTTTACCATAATAAATCCTTTTCGTAGTCCCTCTGGGGGTAATACAAGTGTTAATGGGATGATTGGGGGTCCTTAATCACCCCCTGGTGTCTCTGGCCAGAAAACCCCAATTGCAACTTCACTGCCTACGGGTCGGAGGCACCAATACACACTAATGGAATCACGAAGAAGAAGCTAACAGGCTAGCGCCACTTATTTACAGCTAACTTGAGTGATAAAATGATTTCCATTGTGTAATTGGATGCACAATATCCCTCTCTCCCTTTGTCTTTTCTTTTAGCGTAGTATCTACTCTCACGCACAATTAATGAGTAAAAAAAACTCCTGCAGTGGTGCTTATGTCCTCTAGGGGCATGAGTTACTTAGTTCTGCTTTAAGACTTCTCCAGTTGCGAAATACTTGTTAATTAGGCTGTGGCAATCCATCGATTAGGAGAGATCGTGGTATTTCGATTTATTATGCAGCTCTGTGCTCAAATACAGACACTTTTCCCCACTCGCTCTTAAGTCGATCACATCCTGCTCTGAACGAGTCACACATACAGATTAAACCAATAACAGTGACGTGCGTTCTTTCAGATGCAGCAGATCAATTACGTTACCTCTTAAAGTCAATATAAGGATACTACAAGTACACACGAATTGCCCACCCCTAGTAGCTATATGCCTATTCCCGTGCTTTTTTGTTTTGTTTTTTTTGTTACTTGAATGAATGGGCTCTTCAGATAAATAAACAGTTCTGTGCTTTGCTTGTGAATCGTGTTGACATTCCACATGAAAGTGAAATATTGATTAGTGTACAGGCTGCAGGACACTGATTGTGCACAAACAGGATAAAAGACAGAGCCCTGAGCTGTTGGCTGAATAAAACAACACAAGCAGCTGAGAGCCGATCAGAGCACACTGTGAGATGGCCACTGACGAGTAGAGTGAGTGCGGATTAGACTTTGTGATGGGCTATAATTTGGGCTGAAACTGTTGAGCACTCTCCATTTAAATGGCTCTGACGGTGGTGATTTCTTGACAGCTAGAGCCCAATGAAAGGTTTTTCGAAAATGGACAAATAGTATGAAAAAGAGAAAAAAAAAACGTTTTGCTGATTTTGTATTCTATTTTTATTTTAAGTTTAGCCTCTAAGCCAAGCCATATGGAAGACTATTGGCACCTTAATTCAATTGTCTATTCATTTGTCAAATGGCTATGCATTATGTTATTTTAGTATTTATTTTGGAATTGTGTTTGGCAAAGTGTAATGTTATATCCAATTTTGACATTTAATGTTCTATTCCAAAAGTTCTAATGGCAATTCAATATGTAAAGTGTCGATACAATGTCTTAATATATTGCAAATTACAAGATTTTGAAATGAATAGCATATTGACATGGACATTTGGCCTCTTTATTCATTGTTCTATTCATTCTTAAAATGGCATTTAGTTTCGAGTTGTATTTGACAAAGTTGCATGTTATATCCTATTTTGACATGTAATGTTCTATTCCAAAAGTTCTAATGGCAATTCAATATGTAAAGTGTCGATACAATGTCTTTATATATTGCAAATTACAAGATTTTGAAATGAATAACATATTGACATGGAAATTTGGCCTCTTTATTCATTGTTCTATTCATTCTTAAAATGGCATTTAGTTTCGAGTTGTTTTTGGCAAAGTTGAATGTCATATCTTATTTTGACTTGGAATATTCTATTCTACTTTTGAGTAAGTTTCATTTAATGTGTTGTGAAACAGCACAGGAGAGTTTTGTTGATCTTGCATAATACAGTGTGTCAGGATTATCCTTCTCTTTATTACTGTTGGGATCACCATATATCCCTCAGGCCAGGACTAAACTTGCCCAGATCTAATGGTCTCCCCGCTGTGGCTGGTGGCTGGAAGGTAAATCTTAATAATGATAAAAGGTAATCCAATCACTCACCTATACGGAACTGCATGTGTGACCAGCCATGGAGTCTTCTCATCTTGCACCATTCGAAGATGAGCCCTTTCTGTCACCTTACCTGAACTTCAGACAGGGCACATGAGGTTTAGCGGGGTACACACTGTATAATTTAGAAGACGTCATAAATTGAGTAATAACTTTGCACAGCTGCGTCACCGTAGAATTTACCTCTCGCTGTCGCGCCCTCTCACAGATACCAGTACGTGCCGTGTGTTTTTTATCAGCCAGTGTTTCAACGACAATCCCTGTCTGTCCTCTGAAGGTTTTATAAATTACCTTTTTTTTTTGTTCACGTTCAAAAAAATTCAAAGCAAAGCGAATCTCTTTGAGTTTATTCGCCCTATTCAACCGAAGTCTGATAAAGTTTTCAACTGTTTTGAGACTGATCCACTTTTCTTTGTTTACTGGTTCTTATACATGAATACCGGCTGAATACGAATACATGTTGTCACCTACCTAGGCATGAACGACGTTATTGAGAATGCAACATAGGATTTCTTACAATCAAAAGTGTAAGCAATACCTCTGTGGCAATATCTTTATATTGCCATAAAACAAACGCTATTCATGCCAGCTTTGTTTATTGCAATTGTCAGTCTGGCGGCTTTTGTGTGAACAGCTCCAGACAGCAGACTGAGCCTAGAGAAGCCTCTGCCCTGCTATATGCATGCTCCTCTCTCTCTACTCACACATCCATCGTCCTGTTCGCCCTGTCGGCACTCACACACACACACCTGCACCTCTCCACCTCTCCAGTCGTCCTGCACTCCACTGGGCCCATGAAGGTGAGCCAGTCCCTGACTATCATACAGCTGTGCCCATTGCTGCAATTCTTCAGTGAAGGCCTCCGTCTATTGCAAATTTTCCCATGAACCATTTGAACCTAATTCCGGACCAAATCAAGTGTGACTTTCCTTCCAATAAACTGGTTTTCTGCCACAGAAAATCACTGCAATAATGCCAATATTGAATGAATGAATTGCTCAGTACATAAATTGGACTAAATTATGTCTGAACTGCTTGTGATCCATGTTTAATAAGATCACCTTAAAAGTACCATTAAAGCATAAAGGAAAAAAGGTCTACATTTGCAGAGCACCACCTGAAGAAGCCCAGTTACTACCAGTTTGAGACCCACCAGTGAAGATGTGAATTGATACTGTATCTCCTCATCACTCCTTTTTGTTTGCTCTCAGGGCTTCTGCGCCTTACTTGTCAATGACGAACGCTGTCGACACAAAGCAAACAAGCCTTGTAGTGTGTGATCGTCCAGTGAGTCTGTTGACAGCTGTCTCCCACTCGCTGCTCAGAAATCTAGCAAATACTGCAGTGTCTCCTAATGGAAGTGTCTGATCATTAGTGGTGTTCTGTGTGCTGCTCTGAAAAGGATGTTGTTCTGTACTGTGTTGTTCATTCCTACAGCAGGGTCTGTCATTTTAATCGAGAGACACCGATCACATAAGAGCATGTTATAAAAAGGATTTGTATAAAGGCTTTGTTTTTTTCATAGAGGCTGTATCATTTCGTGTCAAGACTTTGGAATTACCAGTTCATCGTTACCAGCAAATAAAGAGAGAAGAGGGATGAAAAGCATACATAAATATTGTAAATTCATTCTCACAGCAATTGCAAGATTCTACTGATTGCCGATTATAACACTGAAAAGCAATCATTTGAAAACAATGCTTTCTGTTTAAAGGAAAACAATATCTGTCTGAAGGCGTATACAGTTTAACAATAAAGCTGTTTTCTCAGGGTGCTCAGTCATTGAATGAATGCCAAAATTAAGTCTGAGTGTCAGTAAAAGCAATAAATGCTATTCCAACTCTGATTTTCTTTGACGATAATGGCATTTCTCAACCATTTTTACCGGATAAGTTTGTGGAAAAATACCAATATAGGCTAATTAAAATTTGCCCATTGTGTTCAATTTCCATTTGAATATAAACATCTCTGCTAACTCCTCTGTGTGATGGAATGTTCGCTAATCTTAAGCACATGAAATATGCATTGATTTTCTTTTGCGTTTGGGCTATTTAAATGGCATTTAAAAAGCATTCAATTTGACTTGCTGCTCCCCATATGAACCGTTGATTCTGTGGCTGAACTCGATGCTTTCTTTGTCTTGTGCTGGTTTTTAGAGATTATCATCAATTCCGGCCCTTGGACTGCCCACACGAAGCACTACAAAAGAATTTAGATTTAAAAGTCTTATTCCTTTTATCAACATCACACAAAAGGTTGGTTACAAAGAGCAAAAGACAGGTCAGATCATATCCCACAGCACGATGTAAAGGATTCCAGGCTCAGAGATAGCTTGGCTAATGGTGTATTCATTTTATTTAGGAATCTGTCCACGCTCCTCTAATACTCCACCAATAAAATGCAAAATGAGGCTGCATCTCTAGTCTCGCTCTCCCCTTCCCTCTATATAATGCCCTCCATATGTTTTGAAATTGCACAGTAGTGTTAAGTACTAGTTTTTGTATCACGCCAAAATATTACTTTTGTTTATTGCTAATCAAGAGTTACAGTGGGAGGACAATGTATGTGAACGCTTTGGAATTTCTCACCTTTCTGCCTAAACTGGTCGTAAAATGTGGTCTGATCTTCATCGGAACCATAAGAATGAATAAACAGTGTCTGCTTAAACTAATACACCCCCAAATAATGACATGTTATCATATTTTTAATGGCCATAACATGTAAACATTCACAGGACAGGGAGGGAAAAGTAAGTGAACCCAGGAATCTCGCTGAACTGCAACTGTTTTGTAAAGAGGAACGGTCCAAGATTCCTCCAGATCGTTGTGAGCATTTAATCTGCAACTACAGAAAAGCAGTTATTGCAGCAAAAGAAGGTCAGCCAGCTATTTAATACAAGGGATCACTTACTTATTCCACGCTGTTGTGAATGTCTCAGGTTTTTAGGCAAAATATCTTGATAAACTTGTGAATTCATTTTTCCATTGATGATATCACGTTGTCCAGGCCCTGAGGCAACAAAACAGCTCCACACCATGATTCTCCCTGCACCATACTTCACAGTGGGGATAGGGTTTTGATGTTGGTGTTCCTCCACACATGACGTTGTGTGTTCCACCCAAACTATTCAACTTTGCGAAAGAGATCTTAGATACTCCGTAGCACTAATGGAAAAATATTCAGTGTTGAAGTTGAATAGTTTTGGCGGAACACACAACGGCGTGTGCAGGAAAAATGGAACAGTACACCAACATCAAAAGCCTATCCTCACTGTGAATATGGTGCCGGGATAATCATGGTGTGGGGCTGTTTTGCCGCCTCAGGGCCTCGACACAACAGTGTGTAATAAGTAAGTGAACCCCTGTATTAAATAGCTGTCTGACCCTTCTTTTTCAGCAATAAATGGAGTTAGTTATTTATTGACTAGGTTCGGGAGCAGGTCTCCGCCTGGACCACGCCTCAACCTATCACACTTTGCACACCAACCACTCTTGCTTTCACCTAACCACGCCTCTAATTACCCATGAGCCAGATATACCAAGCCAACCCTCCCTCCGTTCATGTCTGTTCTATTTCAACACTGATTCTTCTGCTTCGAGGGGGGTCCCGAAGAGCTGGGTTTATTCGAGACGGAGCCCCCACCCACAGCCTCGCCCAGTTTCACTAACCTTGTGAATAAAATCTTAATTGCACTTTGTTGTGACGTGGTCCTTGCTAGTGAACTGTTTTTTGTAGATTATTAGATGTGCACAACGATCAGGATGAATCTTTGACTTTTCCCTCTTTACAAAACTGCTGCAGTTCAGCGATATTCCTGGGTTCACTTACTTATTCCTCCCTGTTCTGTGAATGTTTACATGGCCAATAAAAAATATGATAAAATGTTAATGTTTGGCCTAAATTTAGGCAGAAATATGAGAAATTCCAAAGCTTTAACATACATTCTCCCACTGCAGATGCAAATGTCTTGATGCTGCTATAACCATGCAATCAGGATGATATTTTCAGCATCCTGAAATGTCTGGCACAACTCAACGTCACTCTGTTGACGCTGATAAAATGTTCTACTTCGATTTAGCTTCTCAAACCAAACCGGATTAAGCACTTAAAGAGTCCTCATCTCCATTAGGCTTTATTTTGGTCTCTTACATAATGTTCTTTGGGACTCTCATTCAAAAACAGCATTGATCAACACAACCTAAACACAGCAGAAATATTTTGAACTGACATAATGTCCGGAAGTTGGAAGTTATCGTTTTGAAGCCCAAAGCCCAATCTGGAATTCATGGTGCGTTTCTGTGATCACCAGAATAGTTAGTATTTTAGCAGTGATTTCTAGTTTGGGTGCAAAAGACACAGCGGGCAACACACATGAAGGTTAATAAGCTTTATTCTGTGTTGATAGAATGTCATGACCTTTTGCATGCTGGGTATCATGAGAGCACTGTTTTTGTTCACACCTGACTCTGAGCGCACGACTGGAAGTGGGGGAAATGTCATCCAGTCCTCTCATTAGAAACAGTATGAGTATTTTTTTTTAAACATCTTTGAAAAATAGTAGGGATGTTCCCACTGATCCCCACCAGGCAGTATTGACCATACAGTATCACCAAAATGAAAGATCACAGCAATTAAAACAGGATGAAGCTGACTTGATGATATTCAAAATCAGGGTCATGTGATGTCATGGCGGAGTTCAAAACAGTACGTTTGACATAAATCCTGGAGTGTAAAAGACGCTCTAAATGTTCTGCTTTTCTCAATTGAAATTTCCATACAATAGACCCTCACGACGGAACAATACACCATGTGATTTTGTTCAACGTTTGTCTAAATTTTTCTCTAAAACCAGCATTTAAACTTTGCAAGAATGTTGTGAGGACAACAATAATAGAAAGTGAAGAGCAGTCATTTTGAATAGAAGTGGCAAAGTTGTCTGGGAAGTGGCATTATGATGCAAAATGCTTTTCACATTCATATAATTGAACAACGGCATCTTTGTTCAGGCAAGGACAGCTGAAAGGAGCAAGTAATAAAAGAGCCATTAGTGGACTTCATGAATGAGAGCTGCATGAGTTGTTTATAATGAATTTGTGATAAAGTTTGTGCAAATGGGAATGAACAACAATTTTGTAAAGATTTTCCAAGACATATTTATCATAACATTGACGGTATTTTTAATGTCTCAGTGTGGTCTTGCCAATCCCAACAAAAGGATGAGCTTGCCTATTTTTTGTTGCAGTTGCCTGATAAGACGAGACCCAGGGACATATTGTGACATTTACTGCCGCCAGTCATGTCAGGGATCAACTCAAATGGATGTTCACAGGATATGCAGCAAATGGCTTTAGAGGTCCAAGAATATGAGAAGGCCATATGCCGGTGGATGATTGCCTTAGCCTTTAGTTCCTGATGGGAAAAATCAGGTTGTGCTTCGGTAGAGGTTTGGCAGTTGGATTATGCTAGATTATTTTTTTTTTACATTTGAAATAAAGTTCAGTGAGGAATAAAAAGTTCACACAGTGTACATTCTACTACTACTAAAATCTACTTCCTGAGGGAAGTGTCGAAAGATACTGATTGCATCTATTCTTATTCAAATACTGAAAAGAATAATACAAGTACGTACTTATGATAATCATGTGCTCTCCATGTGCCAAGTGCTGGGCATATTTTTTACCTATGAAAGAAAAAGAAAAGGGTCCAAAGCAGTCTACCCTTATCAAAATGTTCCATTCACTTTTTTTTAAAGCCTTTATTTAGTCTAAAATCTTCAGGCCTTCACCTGGTGCTGGTTAGCTAAACTTAAATTAAATATGTCACTATATTTTATCAACAAACTGCATTACTTTTTCTCTCAACAGCAACATCAAGGACCTCAGATTAGTCAAACCTCTGCCTCTTTGTTTCCGTACCTAAAATCGCTGTGTAGCTTTTTCCCTCGCAGCATTAGACACAAGGCAGGCCACCCTGGCTCCGTAGTTCACTGAGGAGAGAGCCCGCAGGACACAGCGGAAGAAGATGGAACCAATAGGTTATTGCTGGAGTGGATTACACAGCCAGGCACTGCGTGTAGCTCCTTGTTGATTGCGATTGCTTCGTTCTTGTGTGCTTTATGTTCGATGTCTCCACAGTGACCAAGACCTCATCTCTTTTGTTCTTTTTCTGGCTAGTTTTGGGTTTCTCATTATGTTTTATTTCAAGTAGTGTTCAGGCATCTGGTATTGTGCTACTGCTGTTAGACTGTTCTCATTGCTTATTTAGGGCCAAAAACTAATGTTTTTTAATTACTGTACGTCTTTGTAGAATTTGTAAATCATTTGTAATTTATGTGGAATGGAAGCTTATTTGTATAGCGCTTTTCACATGACAGAACACAAAGCGCTATGTAGCTTCAGTTCCCCCCTGGGGTAGTCTGCACACATCTGCGCCAACGGTCCCTCTGAGCACCATTTAACACACATCATTCATCACAATTGTGGTAACACTTTATTTGACCCTACCTTGATACATTGTACCCAACTAAATTTAGTACAATGTAATGTGCTATGTAAACAATGTGTAATAACTTGTACCTATGCAGTACATACACACTGGAATAATGTGTATTAGTATTTTGGTGGTACATAATGCAATAAGACATAAGACCCTTTGGGTTAGGGCTTAAGGTTAGGGTTAGAGTCTTATGTCTTATTACATTATGTACCACCAAAATACCAATACACATTATTCCATTGTAACCTGTAGGTACAGGTTATTACACAGTGTTACATACAGTAGCACATAACATTGTACTTAATGTAGTAGGTACAATGTATGAAGGGTAGTGTAAAATAAAGTGTAACCCGTGCCACCTATATCTATTTAAAATGTTCAAAAGCATCCTTAATCATTTGTTATTCGTTCATAACCAAATAAATAATGATTACCTTTATTGCTAGACTCAATACATCTCCAATCCATATAAATGAACCAACCTGCTTTATATCATTTCCATGTTTGACAGAGATTTCGTGGTGAACGGCAAAACTACTCTAAATAAGAAAAGAATATCCTTTATCTTATTGATCTGGAAAAAAAATCAAATCACTACAGTACAGATGATAACTCGAACAACCTTCTGTACAATGATGGAAAGATGGAGTTGCATAACTGTTACGCTCACACTGTTTGTTGTATTACACCAAATTTTAGTCTTGGTTAAACAAATTCTACATTTTTGTCAAACGAGTGATCTGCAAACACCCACAAGTATTCATAGAGAACTCTGCTGACCACATGTCATCTGAAAGAGTTTGCAGAGTTTAATCACCACTAATGGCCAACTCAAAAGCTCTTAAAACTCTATGTGTAATTATGTTCTAATTGTAAAGTCATTATTTGTGGTTGAGCAGTGCTTGACTTCTGGCTTACGCAATAAAATTGAACAGAATGCGATAAATGTTAATTAATGCTGGGTCACTTGTAAGGTCCTCCTTTGTCCTTTGTTTTTCAACTTTGAGAGGCTGCACAGCATGTTTTATTTTTTTAAAACATCCTCAGGGACCTTCTCCAACAGCAACAAAGATCTGCAATTATGACTGGAATAAGTTGCACTTGAAGAATCTACTGTACTGAGTTTTGCAACACAAAGCTGTGGGAGATGACACTCTTTTAAATGTTCAGAGGGTAAATCTGTTGGAACAAAGGGTACATTTATTGATGGCCGTGAAACAGAGAGTAGCGATTGTTCAAATAAAACTATGGCAAAGCGGTAATTATGCGCCCTCTCCACTGCGGCACGATTATGCGCTCGCTCATTAACTCGCTCCTTTTTCTATAATTGAAAATGTGTAACTAAGCAAAACTGTGGCTCTCAAGACCTTTCGGTACAAGTCACATTATGTCAGTAAGTCAAGAGTTGTCGAATTCTGTCTGGGAGAACATCTATTCCTATTTGCATTTTTATTAACCTAAATGTACTCCTTGTTTAATGGTCTGGTTGTACGGTAAATAGACCCAGTTGAATGTTTCACTGCATTGACCACCGTCTGTGGCCGTCCACGCCGTATCCACTTCAAAATGATGATACTGGATCTGCATGAAAATATGACATGCACATGCTCAGATGTGCAGCATCACCTCGGCAAAACATATAGGGACCAACTACATCTAACATGTCTTTGATCTATTTTATGTTTTTTTTTTGTATTTAACAGTTGAAATATATGCCTAATGTTCATGATTTTAAACTCTAAAAAAAAACCTGAGCAAAAAGAGCAGAACATAAGAACACAAGGTTAATTGATTTCAGATTAGTATTTATCTCAATAAGTGAATTCCACATAACATCACATCCATCAAAGGTCTTCATCGTTTATTTGAGTTAATTGTACTTATTCAGTGTTTCCCTCTAAGACTTTATATATAGTTTACTGTAGTTTAGTTTAGTTTGTTAGTTTATTTGAGCAGTAAACATTCTGCTCAAAAGGAGTGGACCAAAGCAAAGCATAAGAAGCTTATGAGCGCCCACCCCAAACTCGATGCAATAACATTTCTCATTTCACAATTAGTACAAGGAACATAATACAAAAGGAACAAAACAACAACAAAGAAACAACAGCAAAAAAATTTGGATTATATACACTTGCACCTTCTGATAAATGTCCATTTTCAAGATGGCATTTACATTATGTAAGGAAGGTTGCATGACTGAAACTCATGCAGCCTTTTTATTTATTTATTTATTTAATAGGGACAGTGCATATTAATGAACATCTGTAGTTACAGTGTAAATATGCCAGATTATAGCAAACATGCTAATTTCCATCTGCAGTCCCTAGGCAGGTGACACAGAAACAATTAAAAACAATTATATATATATACACACATACATACACTTACACATACACACACATATATACATAAGAGGCCGGATTAAAAGTGGTTGCACAGTTGATTGTCTTTCATCCATTGTTTGAGGTGCAATTTAAAAGTGACCAGTGATGGACACCACCACCACCAGCCTACTGTATGCATTCCCCAAAAAGGAGTAATACTAATTATGAAACAATAATGATAAAGCTACATAAGGAAACCGTAATCAGTCGCATGCACGACCCCTGCAGCATGCACACATACTGTACACACAACGTACCCGTTTAGGAAATTAACATTATCCTATTCCAATTACATTATCAATCATACAATTAGCAACATCATATTGTGATTAGCCTCATTGGCAAAAGAAGAACTTGCTACATTTCGAAGCTGCTTATTACAGTTTTTGCCCGTTGCTTGAGCACATTTTGCAAAACTTCGCTCATTGTGCCAAAACTCTACACACAAGTAAACATGACACAACACTGGGAAATATACCATTCACATCTGTGTCAAATTGAAACTCTACTATCAAAACCTAAACTCTGTTATCATAACCTAACATTCCTTTGTCAAAATGTAACTCTGATGACAAAATGACACATACTTGCATCATATGCATACACTTTCAGATCAGGGGGAACACTATAGTCTACTTTATATAAAACACTGCAGTCTTTGATTTTCACTGTTTATACAGAAGGCATATTTTCAGGAGGCACAGCCCAGCTTTCCTCATAGTCAGGCCATGGGGTCCGTGCATGGCCTCTTCAACCTTGACCTTGTCCTCCTCTTCCTCTTCCTCTTCCTCTTGCTCTACCTCTGCCTCTTACAGAGCCCTGGAAGTGACATCAGACAAAATAATTTGGGGGGGTGAAAAAGAAAATAATAATAATTTTGGATGAAATATATAAAAATAGTTTTTTTCCCTTCTTTTCTTTTCTTTTCTTTTCTGTTTTTTATTTATTTTTATTTTACTATTATCTCGGGGATGAGATCATTTGTGGTGTAAAAAGAAAAAAAAAATATTTTTATATTTCCTCAAAGAAAAATTCCCCCGACATAATATCTCATTCCCCTGAGATACAGTAATATGTGGTAAAAAGAAAAAAAACAAAACCATTTTTTATATTTCATCCAAAAATAATCTTTTTTTTTCACCCACCAAATGGTTTTTGTCTGATGTCACTTCCAGGGCTCCGTAGCCTCTCGCTCTCCTCCATCACTCCTGGCAAAGTACTTGAAATAACTAAACTGAGGGCTTTTTGTACCTGGCTGTTTGGTGTTCAATTTTGCAAGTAAGTGCCTTCAGGTGTGTATTTGAGTAGTTGCAATTAGCCGATGTGTTTTGTATTTTGGATACATGTGTTTTCCAAATGGCACCCTGAGATTTCCTTTTTGAACCAAGTGTCTTATGTATGAAATAGAGTGTAGTATGCAGGACCAAGTGTGTTGCATAAAGGAGTAAGTGTGTTGCAGAGTGCAAAGCAGCGCTTTTGTGTAAGGTATGGGTACATGTGTTTGAGGTATGGTAACAAAAGCTTCAAGTTGTGTTACTTTAGTCTAAGCATGGGCCTATAGTGTTCAAGCAACGGGCAAAAACTGTAACACAGACCAAACTTACAAATCACTGTGTGAACTATTCCTATATATAACAGAAACGGAGCCCCACTACAACTGTCATGTTTCATGTAAGATCTCTACGAAAGCAAGTAACAAAGGGTAACCATTAATACATTTCTTTCAGATGGTTTTGGCACTGCCAAACATTACCGAAGGTCACTAATTTTATGTTAAAAAGGCACATTAATATGCAGTTAAAGTGTCTGGTAGGTGCATGCTGTACCAGCAATTGAGTCTGGTGACCGTGCCATCAAACAAATTTCAACAGCGGTAAGTAAGTGTTTTATTTGTTATTGTACAAGCGTAAAACGAAATAGTGTTGAGGTGTTCGTCCTGAGCCGCTGCGACTGAGCTGTGCTGCAATTGTGGTCCGACCTGACCAGGAGGTAGAGGAAACTGGAGGACCTGGAGTAAACCTGGCTTCAGTGCTCCTCTGATCCAGCGCCTCCTGAGTTTGTCCCTGTTTCAGAGCGTGGTGTCCTGCACTGGTCAGCTCCTCCACCTCCTCTTTCCTCTTCCTCCTGCGCAGCCCCCTCCGCTCCCTCCACTCCACAACAGACTTTCACCATCTCCTTGTTTATCCCTTTTTTTGTTTCCTGTAGCTCCTCTTGTGAAGCCTCCACTGTGCTGTAGGTGTGGGGGCTCTTGGTGCCTCTTCAGTGTCTCAGAAGAAGAAATGTGTAGGTCTCAAATGGGCTTAGCTGAGCTTTAAGGGGTACAAAAGTATCCAGTAAAACAATGTGGAACACAGAAACCACAAATGCAGCTCGCAGAAAAAGGCAGTTGTAGCGAAAGAGAGAGGGAGGTTGTTTACACGTCGCCAGGTCAACATGACACATCCATACGCAAACAGGAATCGGAGTAAACCAATTATCAAAGGGCGGGCGTCTGCCGTTGATGCGGTGTTATTAGTGATTCTAATGCTTAATATTCGCACAGGATTATGAATCACGAAACTCACCTACTGTCAATGTGTTTTTGGTCATTTACCGCAGATTAGAAAAAAGCTCTCTCTCTCTCGTGTGCCGTTCGTAGATTGCTATTGAGGGGACTTCCACGTCCCGTCATAGGCGCCGATTTATGTTCTTCCCAGTGGGTGCCCAGTCAAAAAAATGTTTTAAAAATAAAAAGTCGGGGTCGGGATCGATTTAGCAGTCTCATGGTTGGGAGTCTGGCGCTTGGAGCGAAATGGCACCTCCGCACGTAGATCAATGTTATGAACCGCCCTGCGCTCATGTATTTGCACAAAACGGACTAGCGGCTTTACAGATTAGGTGATATTTATTGAATCATTTTGTAATTAGGGAGAATTTGCCTGGTGCCCAAAGATTTTAGTGGGTGCTCCAGCTCCGCAGCACCCACAGGATAGGCGCCTATGCGAACAACACGTGACCGCAAATAAACGAGTCTGAGTGAGGGCGTGGGTCCTAAACTGATATCCCTCTGTATAAAAATTATAGAGCGGTATCATTCTGGTCTAGCCAGGCTAGCCTACAGCAGCAGCCTCTGGTCACGTGTCTGCAAAAGAACGATTGGCTCTTAGAATTACCATCATGCATCACCAGCTTTATTAATCTTTAACAATAACCAACGAAGACTACAGCCAAGAGAGAATGTATTTAGCCCTTTCTACCTACTAAAAATGATTAAAATATATATAGTCTGGCATATGGATTAGTATGATTGATGGCACTCAACAAGTACTTATCTAAGTAGTAGTCTAGTAAATGTGCGTGTTTACTTAACTGTAAAATACATTTGGTTAAAAAGCTCATTGCCCTATGAGTGACTGTATTATCTGTATGTCCTGTAAGTGGGCAACAAACAATCAGAAATCTTTGTAAATGGAAAGAAACTGACTTTAGGCGATTGTTATGAAAGGGTTCAAGAGGCAAAAGATCTCAGGCATGCTGAAAAGTAAAGTCCTCTGTTGTGTAGAGGGATGCTTTTTGACCAGTGCGGTCTTCATCATTGTGACAGATTTTGTATCGTGTATAATTTTGTCACCCTTTTAAAACGCCCTTTTAAAAACAATGCTATTGCATTGGGTAAAATACACAAGGAGTTATATTTGTTCTTGGAGTGGTCTTCACAAATGTCTTGTTGTACCAAATACACTTTGATCTTAACTTTTAAAAATGGCATCTCTCTCTGTTTTTTTTTTTTTTTTTTTTTGCTGCTAGGCGGCCGGCTCACATTGCTTCCCCATTTGGCATCTGTGCTGACATAAATGAGACTTTATATCTCAGTTAGTTTTTATTTCCAACATGGCTTAGGCTAGAATTTTCCAATATGTATTTATTATGTGTGTGTGTGTGTGTGTGTGTGTGTGTGTGTGTGTGTGTGTGTGTGTGTGTGTGTGTGTGTGTGTGTGTGTGTGTGTGTGGTGTGTGTGTGTGTGTGTGTGTGTGTGTGTGTGTGTGGTGTGTGTGTGTGTGTGTGTGTGTGTGTGTGTGTGTGTGTGTGTGTGTGTGTGTGTGTGTGTGTGTGTGGTGTGTGTGTGTGTGTGTGTGTGTGTGTGTGTGTGTGTGTGTGTGTTGTGTGTGTGTGTGTGTGTGTGTGTGTGTGTGTGTGTGTGTGTGTGTGTGTGTGTGTGTGTGTGTGTGTGTGTGTGTGTGTGTGTGTGTGTGTGTGTGTGTGTGTGTGTGTGTGTGTGTGTGGTGTGTGTGTGGTGTGTGTGTGTTGTGTGTGGTGCCTTTGGTCCTGTGGGTAGAACAAAATCCTAAAGATTGCTTCGTTTTTCACTTTGCATTACTGTGTGATCTCGGTGTGATAAACTGCTTTACTGCAAACAGATTTGTTTTGCATTGATCTGTTGGAGAAGTTTCCAGGGAGAGCACAAATGTATACGGCTGCTTTTAACAATAACCTGAAATGTGCGGCCAATAGTCCAGTGGTTGGGGCAGCTGCACATACGGAGGCACATTGTTAAAAGCTTACGGGCTAAAAAAACTAAAAGTAAATCAACCTGGATGATAAGCAGGAACAACACACAATGTTTCATCCAGTTTAAGCTTAGTATGACCAAACTTTGTGATACTTTGGGCACAAGGAAAAGCAAATAGGTCTAAATGTCTATTCTAATGATTTTACCATGAATTTATTTCTAAATGTTCTGTTATTCTGCAAAACGACCATGTGAGCCAGTGCACATGAAAAAAAAGCATTGAACATGGAATGTAAGTTGGAAGCTGGTAATCTGTATTTTTTATTTGCAGATCAAAGAGTGCAATACATCAGGGCTGCACCACCTTTTCAGATTTATTCTTCTATCCTGTCACAGTGATGTGTTTTCATAGCTTTTTAATTTACCTACGGTCGGTGAGTTGAGAGATGTAATTATTTCTCTTTTCAGTTTGTTGACAGGGGAATACATTACAGGACCTTGTGTATACTCATTGTCAATAACTCCATTAGTGTGGACATTTTTCAATTTCAGTCTACAGTGTAATTATTTTTTGTTTAAGCCTTGAAGGCTTTAAGCACTGCCAAAGCAGCTTATGCTTTTATTTCACTCGGCCAGACTTGTGTGAGGTGCATGTGTTCATTATCCAAACTGCACACGTTAAGTCTGCTGTGGTCAGTCAGTCTGATGGCTTTAGGACTTTTCCTTAGAGTTTCCTTTATCTCCAACTTCAGGTTCAAGTTTCTTGTTATTAAATGCGTTAAGTACAAAGTATCAAAAGCAATGAAAAGAGTTTTGCCCTGGCACTCTCTCTGCTGAATAAAATATATAAATTTACATATAAAAACATCAATACAATACAAAAATCCACAGCTATGGATTGATGATCATGAGATAATGAGCTTAAATTCTCCATCTTAGTCGTTATGTGTCCAAAATGTGGGCTTAAGAACCACAGTGACACATCTGAGCAAGCTTTCTTTTCTTGTCTTTTTTCTTTTTGAGCAGCACTTTGGAACTGTCATGTTGTTTAAATGTGCTATAGAAATAAAGTAGATTGGATAAACAGTTTTCAGTGTTTGTTCAGTGTTTGCTTTGTGTGACTACGCATACAATTGTTATAAGGAAAAAATCATCATCATATGACCATGTTCACTTCATATATTAGAAATGTTTTGTAAACGTATGTCCGTATTCTTGTGAAGATAATTCAATCTAATGAAATTAGATTCTATTCTGTTTAATCACAGTTTTGATGCCCTTTTTATTGTGCTTTTGGAAAGTTCAAATGACTGCATTCAGGTATTTATGAGCATGTATAAGAAAAAGCAACAACATCCCTCTCATATACTCTCACCTCCACCACCTCTGGCCTCCTATTTTTGAACACTGTTACGTGCGTCTCACTTAAGAGCTGTCATTATCTTTCTTCTCAGGTTTTTTCCCCCCTAAAAACTGTTTTTTGTTCTTTCTTTCATGCACAATGCTGTCCTTGTACTGTTAGTAAGACAATCAAAGAAAGGTGGCACATGAAAATGGGATTTTGAGAGCTTGTCTTTCTTACCATGGCTTTTTTTTTTATGACTAAGATAATTGAAAACATTCTTATGAGTAACATTTCTGAATGAAAAGGAAACAGCAAAGTGCAGCTGAACTTAAGTGTTGTGTTTCTATGTGCAGTTAACATGCCTCACAAAAAAATTAACCTAGTACATGCTACAGTCACAGAGCTACAGTCACGGAATAAAGAGATTTAAATCTCAGTGGGGCTGAAGTTAAACAAAATGTCCCTTCAAGTCAAGAGTCAAGAATCAGATTCTGACCCTCAACTGTGGTACACAAAGCCAAAATAGAACAGGAAATTGGGTATTGAAGGCTGCTATAGATTATGCATCAACGTTTATGATTGCTTTAAATGGAGCTCTCAAACTTTTCACAGACACAGGCACTTTGTGATCTAAACATACTCAAGTGCATCTCTTCAAAAGAATTTTCCATCGGAGGTTGACAATTATGTTTTTTGTTCGTCAGACATCTTTTCATCATGTCGCGGGATAATTGTGTTCATATTTTGCCTTGGCTCACTGTATGTCACACACATGGAAAAAGATTTCTAAACTGAAAGAGTATTTCCGGCTGCAATATGCAACGACACCAGACTTTGACATGTGAAATAGACCGTTTTAATGTCTGGTTTTTGTTTTTGTACCATTGTCTCCTGAATTCGGATGTGTTTCTATTGGTCTATGATTGCACATATTTTGTACCCCTAAGCTCATTATTGTGTATTATGTATTTAATCAGTCATCAACTGGTGGTTTATTAAAAGACCCCCAAGCCTTCATTTTGGGATTCGCTTTTCGTGGTTTCTCTGCTACACTAATTTCTTGTTCCTTTATGCCGATCACCGCAGCAGCACTTGGGAAGCCTCTGAAATGCACAGTTGGATTTCACTCGGATCGTCTTTTTTTTTTTTTTTAGACGCCTGCCAAGTTTTGCGTAGTCTTTGTTTGTTATTCTTGTTTAGTTTGACTTCAAAGTGATGCATCCACACGATTTGGTCACCAAGGGAACAGAACAACCAAAGAAGCTTGGCAATTTTGGATAGTAGATTATGTCCAGCTTTTCTAAATTGATTTGAACCTGCCCACTATGTTATTCTAAGGCTCATGGCATTGAAATTTGAGTTTAGATACATTCATCTTCAGAATCAGCATTTTTGCGCCGGATCCTAGTTTCTTGCCCTTCCTTCCGCTCTGTCAGAATGAAGACACACACTGCCCTCGTGAAAACAGGGCTCAACTCGGCTGAATGGCTTGTTTGTGTGTGTGAATTGGTGCGACAGGAGAAGATGCTTAAAATATTATATTTTGCAACTCTGTCTGTCTTTTACCAAAATGAATTGTTTGCTTGATGCCATGGTATATCTGGACTGCCCTTCCTTATGTATCCATTCTTGGGTCTTGCACCAATTATTATTATTTTTTTTGCTTTACTTTATTTATTCTTATGGTCATTCATTTAAAGTAATAATATGCTCATTTTGCCTGGAAGTGTGGAAAGCGAAGTAAGTTTGCACAGTTATCAATACACGAGAATATTATGATTTGATTTGTTTGTTTGTTTGTTTTTTTACTGCTTAAAAATGATAAATCTAGTAAAACTACAGTATAAGCCATTTGAGTCTAGCATTGGTTTGAGCAGACACTCTTGTTATTTTTGTAATTTTACTGATGAAAAATGCTATGCACTCCGTTTGTGCAAAAGTACCACAGGCACATGTACTATAGACTGCTATTATCTTTTATTCAATCATTAGGTCAAAGTTGACCTGTCAAATTCTACTCTGTGTAAATCAGTGATATTCTTGTGTCAGTGAGGATACGGTTGTTGACTGGTACGGCTCAACCAAAGTGAGGCACGTTGTCCTTTTTTTCCATTCCCGTTGCCTGCTGACATTTATTTTCACGTTTGTCCACCAAAGATGGATGTTGTGCAAGGGAAAGGTGCAAAGGACAGGCTTTATCGATTTCAGTTCTTTTCTTGTGGTCTTAAAGAGACGTGCACAGACATTCCTCAGGAGCCATAATAGAGAAAAGCGGTGCAGAGTGTCACATACAGCTTCAGAGGAATTCACAAAGTCAATAAAAGACTGGATCTTATTAATAGTTTTGTAGAAATTGAGCGTGATAGGATATGTACTGGTGGTCAGGCCTTATGTCAGGCCTATTGGCGAAGTTTACATTGGGTGCATTCAAGTAGGGTCAACTCTACTGCGGTTCACTGTCATTATAGTAATGGAGATGACTTGTTTCAGAACGTACAGGACGTGCTTCATCATTTTTATACTTAACAGAGCCCTCAATGTTCCAGAGTGAGTTTTGAACCAACTTTGCAGGGACATTGTTGAAGATTTTTAGATCTTTGCAGAATTTTTCTTGTTCCAAAAATAGCCTGAAGTCTACTTGAGAACATGAAAAAATTATCTTCCCGGATTCAGACCCTTTTTGTCCAGTGAAATGCCATGAAATACAATTTTCTACTTATCCTTTTATCGCCTACTTAATACCACTAAGTTGCACTTGGAGTAAATTAGAGCTTTGTATAAGTGGTGGAAAAACCAGTGGAAACAGCTCAAACGGTGTATTATGCATCTTTAATCTTGTCATCTAATCCCGGTTAATTCCACAGTCAATTGATTGCTTATTGTACTCCACTGAGCATTTCTATTCTATTGACATGGAATTTATTCTGGGGGAAAAATCGGTTGCAGGGGTCCGTTAATTGAGATTGCTCTCCTCAGAGGCAATACTTCATATTGACGCAGTTTATTAAAAATGATTGTCTCCACCGCTTTGTCCGTCCTTATATCTGTTTCCCTGTTTCACCCGCATGCTGAAGTTGCAGGTTCTGAGGTAGAATGCAGGTGGCTAATCTGGTTGATGGCACTGTGGATGACCATGGCTGCTGTTTGCAATGTGGCAGAGAGAAAGGCGCTTCACATTGTATTGGTTATTTTCTTTTTCTTATTATTTTGTTCTGTTTATAACTTTTATGGACAGAATTTCTAGGCGCAGGCAGGGGCTGGAGGATGTGGGGTTTGGGAACCTCAGGATCTCATCTCTGCAGTTTGCAGAGGATGTTGTTCTGTTGGCTTCAGCAAATCAGGATCTTCAGCGCGCACTGCATGCGTTTACAAACACAAGATTGGGCCCAATGACTCTAAGCTGACCTGTGGATGCATCGGGATCCCCCAGAACAGCTGGAGGAGATGTGCGTGGATTATATGTCATTTTTACATGCCCTTTTACATGTACCAGTTTGTTTTTTTGTCCTTATGAGCTGGAGCAACCAAGTAAATTCCTTTAGCGCTGTCTCAGGGCCTACTAGCCTTTGCTCAGCCGTACTATCATGGATGGAGCTAAAATCACGTTTCTTTCAGGTTACTTTACATAATAATTAGTCTGGTACCTGGTTGATATAGTGCAGAGGACAGCTTTAAACGTCTCACAACGGTATACTATTTTATTTAGTCTGCCTTCTTGTACCTATTGCCACTCCATGATTTTGGAGAGACAGCAAGCGCTGCAAACAGCTCCGACCTACTTCCGGTGAAATGCGCGACCCACGAGCGGTGGGTCATGGCTCCCCGGCTGTGAGTCGTGTCTTACTATTGCTCCTATGCCATCCTATGCTATAGATTAAGTTTATATGAGATATTTGGCAGTATGAATCGATTGTGTACTGCTGTATCTCTTAATAAATTATGTTATGTGTTTTAATGATAAAATGGATCTGTGCCATGGGTCGTTCTGAGCAGTGACTCTGGCCGTGGGTCGTGACTCACAGCCCGTGGGTCGTGACTCACAGCCCGTGGGTCGTGACTCACAGCCCGTGGGTCGTGACTCACAGCCCGTGGGTCGTGACTCATAGCCCGTGGGTCGTGACTCATAGGCTGTGGGTCGTGACTCATAGCCCGTGGGTCGTGACTCATAGGCTGTGGGTCGTGACTCATAGGCTGTGAGTCATGCCTCATCATTGCTCCTATGCTATAGATTGAGTTTATATGAGATATCTGGCATTATGAATCAATTGTGTACTGCTGTATCTCTTAATAAATTATGTTATGTGTTTTAATGATAAAATGGATCTGTGCCATGGGTCGTTCTGAGCAGTGACTCTGGCCGTGGGTCGTGACTCACAGCCCGTGGGTCGTGACTCACAGCCCGTGGGTCGTGACTCACAGCCCGTGGGTCGTGACTCATAGGCTGTGGGTCGTGACTCATAGGCTGTGAGTCATGCCTCATCATTGCTCCTATGCTATAGATTGAGTTTATATGAGATATCTGGCATTATGAATCAATTGTGTACTGCTGTATCTCTTAATAAATTATGTTATGTGTTTTAATGATAAAATGAGAGTGGATCTGTGC
Source organism: Neogobius melanostomus (assembly GCA_007210695.1). Taxonomy (NCBI): domain Eukaryota; kingdom Metazoa; phylum Chordata; class Actinopteri; order Gobiiformes; family Gobiidae; genus Neogobius; species Neogobius melanostomus. The sequence goes on along the minus strand of VHKM01000106.1, from coordinate 4,484,913 downwards.
CATGGGTCATTCTGAGCAGTGACTCTGGCCGTGGGTCGTGACTCACAGCACGTGAGCCAAAGTTGTAGCTCATGTGCTGTGAGTCACGACCCACGGCCAGAGTCATTAAAACCTTAAAAAGTATCATTAAAACACATAACATAATTTATTAAGAGATACAGCAGTACACAATCAATTCATAATGCCAGATATAAACTCAATCTATAGCATAGGAGCAACGATGAGGCATGACTCACAGCCTATGAATCACGACCCACGGGCTGTGAGTCATGACCCACGGCCAGAGTCACTGCTCAGAACGACCCTTGCACAGATCCACTCTCATTTTATCATTAAAACACATAACATAATTTATTTAGAGATACAGCAGAACACAATCGATTCATAATGCCAAATATCTCATATAAAGTCAGTCTATAGCATAGGAGCAATAGTAAGACATGACTCACAGCCGGCGAGCCACGACCCACTGGAAGTAGGTCGGAGCTGTTTTCAGCGCCAGACCCTGCTGTGATTTTGCTTGTTTCTGTGTGACCAAACAATACAATGAACTGATTTATTCACTGATCCACAAAATATCCACTATAGTTTCAGGTCAAAGGTAAATTGCAGGTTGTGAATATCATGTTGTGTGGTGCTGTCTCCTTGCACACACACAGTGGGACAGTTTTTCTGTCAATTATTGCCCACACCTCTGCCACTGCCATTGTCAAATCAAATCATGAATAGTGTTCTGTAGGGGGTGGACTGTTTATTTTCCAGACAGCTCGGTGATGCCGCTGCCACCTTTTTCTTCCACCTCCCTCATTATGCAATGTTTTTTTTTCACACTATTATTTGTTCAGCTGCAGGAAACGACTGAGTGAAAGCTTTTTTTCTTTTTATGGCCATGGGCTGATGGCTGCAAACGTCTCCAATCAAGGACGAAGACTTTTTATTTTGTGAGAAACTAAGTACTTTCAGTCTATCCACCAGATTGTGCAAAAGTCAATGTTGGAAAGGTGTTTTTTAATTTTACATGTATTATACAATATTGAATACATGGGCCTACAACAGAACAGAAGGGATGTTAATAAGCAAACACACACAAAAAGAGTCTTCTTTACACTGACCATTAAGGGTTAAGGGTTGTGTCTATGGGGCTCAACTCCTCATCCATATCTAATTCTGCTCCACTTCCAGAAGTAAAGGTAACAATCAAATTCCCACTGACATTTCAAAGTCTTGAAATATTAATAGTTTAAAGGTTGATCAGCTATGTGGTAACTAAGACAATAGCACTAGTACTGTATTTTAAAAGAAAGGAATACTTAATACTTAATATATGGCCAATATGTTAGTATGGTTAGTTCCATTCAGGCCTGTACAACTATTTTCAAAAGCCTATGGAAGAAATTCTTCGAGATTTTTAGCAGTATCAGCTATTCACTGCTCCATGGCTTGTTAGCTCCAATTTATAGCTTTTTGTCCACTGCATTCCACTGTAAAACAAAACAAACATCTAGCTATATGGGAGTCTCTCTTGTCAATTTTTCATAGTAAAACAGTATGTTTTCTTTGAGGCTGTCTGCAGACATCAGCATATTTCACACCTGAATGTTTGCAACGTACAGTAGCCAGGATAAACGGGCTGCTCAGCACTTGTGTTGTTCAGCTTAGACATGCTCCGAGAACGTGGACAATGTTTGCTTTATCAACATTCTGCTACTCCAGCTGCTTTTAGACCACTTGAAATCAATTCAAAACAAGCCATAGTGCATAATTTCTTTTCTCTAACTCCCCGGGAGCTACTACGCGATTCTGTTTTCATTTATGCCCTCCTGATACCATCCCATTGCAGCAGCACAACGGCACAACAGCCCATTAAAAAGGTCTATTTCTTTTGCAGCTTATAGTGAATCACTAAGTGAAAAATGTTTTCACACAAAGTACTGCTATTAGTACCTTAGTCTGAAAAGCATGTTTTTAATTCTCTCTTTACACCAGTTTCCTTCAACGTCTCAACTTTTAGCTTGTCTAAAGTCAGTGGTGGTTTTGCTTTTTATCAGTAGGCTTCTTTATTGGAAGAATAAATCGAAGTTCCAAGTGGATTCTGGCAAATTCAGGCTTAGTATTAACAACATGAAGTTATCACACCTGCTGCAGGTTAGGCTTAAATAAAGCTCACTCTTCTGCTTCTACCATAGATATTTATCAGACATACTGTGTAAATCTTATCAGCCCCATTTTTAAAAGATCTATAACTCGTACCTTTGTTCTGTTTATGTGGTTGTTTTTACTTGCAGCATGCTCATTATGTTATGCCAGCGTGACTGTCTATAGGCTTTGTTGGTTACATGTACATGTACATTCAAGGTCCCTCATGTCAAAGAGAAAAATCAATAAGCGCTTCTATTGTGAGCTCTGTATTGTGTCGTGTTCCGAATGCTTTTAAAAGTTTTGTTGTACAGAAAAGGCTGAACACGAAGGTCTCCTATAGAACAGTGACACACAGAGTCAGGTCAGTGCTGTTAATGCTGTGATGGGTCCCACCATGTACAGTATGTTCATTAACATGCACTGTCCCGACCAAATAAACAAACAAATTAATTAATTAAATAAGCTCCAACATAATTGCACTTTTGTGAGACAAAAGCCTCTGTGTTTGAGTCCCCCACACTGCATTTTGTTGGCCATAATAATCTCTACTCAGTCACACGGAGGCGCATAAATAGTACACATCTTGATCCAACGCACTGAAACTTGTTCTGAGTGGCTATATAGATTGCTTGTTAAAATTACATTGTGCGTGGGCTTCACAAAAGTGTTTTCCAAATCCAAATGCATCTTTACTTTTCGTTTTTGAATTTGATTACTCTTTGCCTCAGCGGCCTCACTCCAACTCACATTTCCTTGTGATTTTAATATTCTGACACAGACACAACTGCACAGTCTGACATCTCTCTATAAGCTTAACAACACAGCGCTTTGATCATTTTCATTTCATTTTCAAGCTGCCAGAATAAATGAAGCACATTGCGTCCCGATGTAGAGGTTTTATTTAGCCCTTCTTTTAAATGAGCAGCACAGAGGGAGCCCACACTGATGCATTTTGCATCTACACAACCAGTGGCTTTTGTGCACTGACATCTCTCTGCTTTGGGGACGATAAAATCTATGTCAACAAAAAGAAACACATACAGTTTGCCATCTTGGCCCGAGTTGCCTTGTGTCTGGACTGAAAACATTATTTTTATCCAACCAACCATGACAAAATCTTCACGTTAAGTCGCCCAAAGAAAATACGAAACAAAAGTAAACTTTAATCGAAAGCCCAAAGTTAGAGCTTAGGTACAGTAGTATGACTTCAGAATCTAAAAGGTGATGTCATCATAGATTGTTCAAGTCATCATCCGTTCTGGGTTGTTTAGGATGGTGGACGTTTTCACCTTTTGCCACTAAAGTTTTGCAATGTCTTGCATCATTCTGGTCTGAAACCATTATTTACACACTGATGTCTAGTTGCATTATAGTCCGATTTAGATTCCAATCACAAACAGAGCTGGAAGGAGTCCCCAGTATTCCCTCCTGGAAACATGATGGATGTGTGTATATGAGCTGGTGATGATGTGACTGCAGCGGTAAAGTCTGTTAAAATGTGTGATCCAGGCAGTGAACGCACTGGTAAACAGCTCTGGCTAAACGCTGAAGTGGAAAGAGATTTGTTTCCTTTGAAAGATATTGCTCCTTTGTTTTAATTATTTGGACAAATTCTTGGAAGCTGTGCTTAACTTTGATCAAAATTGCCTTTTTAAACAGTCTACTGCGAATCACGATACTTGTCATAATTCATTTTTATTCCTAAACTTATTCAGCCCTAGATTGTTCGAATGTGTTGGCTTCGGTGCACATTTAAGAGTAATAATTGTTGTGTATAGAAAATGAAATTAGATCGCTCTGTAGGGTCATGCTGTACGATCATCCTCTTTGGCTTGGATATCAGTCTGACACACAACAGAAGGTACTGATCCCCTCATGTGGAAGCATTAACAGCCTCGCACAACATCTTGAGTTCATGTCCCCGGGTCCTCACTGATGGTACATAAACGACACCTGCGTACGACTTCTCGAACACTTTGTTCTTTCTCAAACACTTGAAATGCTACGATCTGAAGATTCAGTGCATCCAAAGGTTGTCAGGGAAAGCGTTATCTCACAGTATGTGTTATCTCCCTGTACTTAGTTGTTACGGTATGTTGTGTATTTTCTGTGATTTCTCACTTGCTTTAATGAGGAAACAGTTGCATCCTCTGTCGTTTTCTAGACAGGAATTTCTATTTGGCCTCAGATCTTTTCTTATCTTTTATTGTGTTCAGCGCTTGTAGCAAGATCAAATTGACATGCTTGTCAGCTTTTATGAAGCATTGATCTTTAATAATGGTAAAGTAATCATACGACAACTGATTGCCCCATCATCCACCACCGTCCCCTTAATCCCTTAAATATCTGGGGGTAAAGCAACCGGAAAATGTTTATGGAGGATCTGGCACTTAGTTAGAGTTAATATAACAGTGTTCAATGGGTACGTTCCAGTAGCTGCTTCCCTAACTGGACAGATCGTGTCCCTATACTGACGGCTACTTAGGGGTAATTTATCAAGGCAGGTGCCAAATTGCGGGTGCCAGCTGAAAAGTAAAATCTGTTGAACTTAATTTAACATTTGATGTTACAGTATAAGGCCCCAAATCTGATATTTAAATAAGACAATGCTGCATGAGTAAAAAAAAAAAAAGCATAATGAGTTTGCTGCTGATCCACTTTTGCACGTGCTACTTGCTTTGCACATGAGCAAACGCTTGGTAAATGACCCCTTATGACCCCCAATACATAACAACAGCAACAAAAACATACATTGCTATTCTCCTGTAAAGAAAATTTGATTAGGTTTTGACATCTGATTAGTGGTTAACGTTTTCCCTTAGTTAATCATTGGTCAACTGGTGCACTTGTGGATGCTGGGCCATTAGAAGAGCAGACAGTGTTCGGTAGCAACGGTCTGTTTTCTGGCACTGCGGACATTTGTGAGATATTAATGAGAGGCTCTGTGAATAATTCATGCCAGTCGATATCGTCTAATATTTAATTTGAACAGCCTGTCTACTAACACAAAGTTAGTTTTCAACAGGCCTTTGTATCTTTTCCGTGGCTTCACCTCATTCATTTTTTATTCTTGAGTTTTAGTGAATAGAGTGGATTGCATGTATTGCCTCATGCTACAGCAAAGAGAATGTAAAGCAATATTGTCTCATCTTATTTGGTTTTGATGCAGTGGCAGGAGAGTGAACTCATAAGCAATTCTAATGTTGTTGTAGTCAAGCTAGTTGTCAATAAAGCCACATACCAGATATTCTGTTTTTACTCTCTGTCTCTGTTCTCCTCTCGTTCTTGCTTTTAGGATCTTAAAGTAAATCTTGAGATGTCAGACAAACCTGGGGATTCTGCCCAGACGAGGTGGAGAAATGAGACATGCAGACGACTGTGCCGGGGTTAGACTCTGGAGATGTCATGTTGATGAATGTTTCCCAGTTGCCCCTGTATACACACACACGGAGCCACTTGTGAGAGGGAAGGAGGATGTGAAGAAGCCCAGGACAGTTCCTGTGGTAGTTGAGGGGTTTGCGCTGAGTGAATGGCTTATTTTCTGTCCTGAGCATGAATGTGCAGTCAAGTACCAATTTGCGATTCTTTGCGGTATTTCCGTTTTCACCATCAAAAAACATGCGTAATAGTTGTGTCTACAGCCCGCTTTGGCATCATGTTCCTTTCAGACAATTTGATCAATGACTCTCTCTCGGCTGTACCCTCCGGATTTCTTGTCCTTTCCCCGCTGTCTTATCAAATCTAAAGGACAAAAATACATCAGATTGAGAGAGAAAGGCTATGTTTCCCCCAAATCCTCATTTCATCCTTTGAGCCTTGGAAAAGATTGTCTTTTCATAAGCCTGCTGTCTCATAAGATGATCAGATGATTCACTCTTCAAATTAAAACAGGATCTTCAAGGTCAAAAATATGATAGTAATATTAGAAGTGTTGTAATTTTTACAGCCTGTCAGAATCCATTCATTTTGATGAAGTATTACATCGTATAACGTATAGAACAAACAACTGTACTTCCATTTATACAAGCTTAATCGAGCTTACAGATGTGGGTGGTATCCCACTAAGGGTCAAACTGTCAGCTTCTCGTTAGAATGTAAGCGTTGTTGTTTCGTCATTCGAAACCGTTAGACTCTGAGTGACTGAGACTCATGCTAAAGATACCTAAAGTGGTTCTAAAACTGAGGTGTCCCACTGTGGTACTTGGACTTCTTTAAAGCAGTACTACTGTAGGTAACTCATGCCCCTAGAGACCATAAGCGCCACTGCAGGTGTCATGTTGCATGTTGCGTTTTTTTACTGATTAATTGTCCGTGAGAGTAAATACTACGCTGATAGAAAAGACAAAGGGAGAGAGGGATATTGTACATCCAATTACACAATGGAGATAATTTTTTTCACTTAAATTTGGGTGTAAATATTGTTCAAGTAGCGCTAGCCCACAGTTAGCTTTGCGCTTTAGCCTGTTAGCTTCTTCTTCACGATTCCATTGTGTGTATTGCTCCTCCAACCCGTAGGCAGCGAAGTTTTTCTGGCCAGAGACACCGGAGAGAAGAACGACTCCAATCATCCTATTAACACTTGTATTGCCCCCAGAGGGATTACGAAAATGATTTATTAAGGTAAACAAGTTACTTAATTGGTTTCAGTCAGGATTCAGGGCCAGGCACAGCACTGAGTCTGCGCTATTAGGGCTCCTAAATTACATCCTCTCAGCCTTGGGAAAGAATTCTGCAGTGTTGGTGCTGCTGAGCTGTCAGCGGCTTTCGATACCGTCGATAATGCAGTCCTCATCTCCCGCCTCCAACACTCTGTCGGACTTCAGAGTACAGCACTCAAGTGGTTCAAATCATATCTTTCAAATCGGACTTTCTCTGTGGCACTCAACGACGTCTAATCCGCAACAGCTCCTCTATCCTCAGGTTTGCCAAAAGGCTCTATTCTTGGACCATTCTGTTCACTCTGTACATGCTGCCACTGGGACAACTATCCCCATACATAACATCAGCTTTCATCTGTACGCTGATAATCTACAACTTTACCTCCCTGTGATCCGGGGTTACATCTGCACTGGATTCTCTCCACAGCTGCCTCCGGGACATCAAAAACTAGCTCTCTGACAACTTTCTCCACCTCAACAAAGGACAGACGGAATACATAATGTTCAGCTCTTACTCGCCCCACAACACGCTCTGCTTTGACCCGTCAACACCGCAGTTTTTCACAACTGTCCGGAATTTAGGGGTCACTTTTGACAGCTCCATTAAGTTTGACAAGCAGGTCAGTGCAGTGGTGAAGGGGCTTCTTCCAGCTCAGACTCCTGGCTAAAGTCAAGCCCATCCTGTCTCGTGCTGATTTGGAAATTTCCATCTACGCCTTCATCAGCTTGAGACTGGATTATTGCAACGCCCTTTACATTGGCATGAACCAGTCTCTCCTCCTCCAGGCTGCAGCACGTATGCTTACCAAGACTCCAAAGCATGCTCACATTACCCCCGTTTTGCAGAATCTTCACTGGCTCCCGATCCAGTTCAGGGTCCAATTCCAGGTCCTCCTGTTTGTTTTCAAAGCCATCAAAGGCCTGGGTCCAACATCTCACTGAGCTGCTGACTGTCCACCGTCCTGTCAGGGCCCTGCGCTCTCGCTGATGGTCCCCAGGTCGCACTACAAGAAGTGGGGCAATCACGCATTTTCAGTCTTCGCTCCCAAGCTCTGGAATGCTCTTCCATCCAAGTTGCGTTCTATCACTGAACTATCACTTTAAATCAGAGCTAAAGACATATTTCATCAAACAGGCATTTGACACCTAATCCTGCCACTTGTCCTCTTAGTCTGTGTTGTTTTTTATTCTCTGTAAAGCACTTTGGATGTTGTTAAGGCGCTATATATAAATAGAGATAGATTGATTGATTGATTGATTGACATTTTACCCAATGAATAGAATAAAATATAAGCATATATTTTATTACAGACATTTTTACTGTTGAGAAATACCTTAAAAACGGATGTGCGCCTCATCACTCCACCTACAGCCAAATACGAGACTGATTTCAATTGGTCCTCACCCAAATCCATCCTTTGATGACCCACAGCAAAAATGCATTATCTAACTGATTATTAGGAGCGTCAAAAATGTTACGCAGTGTGCCTTTAAGCCTCTTTCAGACCCAGATTAGTCCTAATTTGATCCGGATCTAGGCCTGGTGGTATTTGGACGGTCCTTTGAGGTTGTATTGGTGAGTCTGAGAACCACTATTCTGTCTGATAGAATAGAAATAGTGTTGAAATTTGGCTAACTATGGAGATGGTTCAGTTTTCATATTATTGTGTAGTCATGGGACAGACGGGCAACTGTATGTTTGGTGTAGATGAGGTAAATTATAGGTGTGGCCTGCAATGCCAAAACCGATTGACATTTGTAAATACAATATGGCTTAACTTTTGGAATTTCCTCACATAAAAGTGCTACATGGCCCTGCGGCTTTGTGTAAAGTGGATTTTCGACAGTCTCATCATCACCTCCTGAATGTTTCTTGTTTGCGCTGGTTTTGGCCAGATTTCTGAAAAGGTATTTTGTTGAAGGACAGGTCGAATATCATGTGTTGTAGTCATGTGTTGTAGTGATTCATCTTCAGTCTCATGCCACCAGGAAAAACAGGGAAGTGTCTCCGGTTCCTCATTATCGGCTGTAACCTCTCATGTCAGCTCTGCTTCAACATGACAGATTGAAGCCCACATTATCCCAGCGTTGTTACACTGTGCCCGATCAGAGAGCCAGGGCCATGTCTAGACAGTTATTGATTCTGCATTTGTCTGTTGCAGAGTAATTAATGTGCATTTTAACTAAATGCTTGTATGCCTGGTTATTAGCGGCAATCAGCTCTAATTGGCGTTTTGCATTAGCCCACAGCACATTCATTTGTCAATTAGTTTAAAAGCTTCTTCAAGATTGGACAATATTTGTGTCAGATAAATGTACCTGCACCACAGTTTAAGAAGGATGTCGGTTTTGGAATAACATTACTCAGATGACGCTTTTGTGAGTGTCCGTCAAAAAGTAAAAGGAACACTTTTGCAGTTTTTCAACAGGAGAAGGAAGGCATGTTTCACATTTTCATTTTTGTGCCAAAATAATGTCTCCATAAAATGTCTAAATTTTGTATTCACACCTCAAACACTTGTTCCTGTTATGTGCTGGAAAAACAAATCAAAATGCTGTAAACGTCTTAAAACAATTTGCAGTTTGCTTTTTTTTATTGCTTTCGGTTCTTACTACACTTTTGTTTACATTAGTAGCAATACAAACCCATTTCCACAGCTTCAGACTGTCTGAAAGAGCAATTTACCTTTTTGGAGTGTCTCATGAACTCCTTTTTACCATGCTATCACTTTGAAAGCCAGTCGAATTAAGACTCAGTGGCCCGACTTTTCACTTGTGCAGTTATAAAGCTGTCAGGGTTGTAGACTATTTGCATTAGGATGAATAATCCACACTGAGTGCTTTGCTTTTTATTTAAATCTATGTTCTGTAATTACATCTTCTAAGAGCATGTATAGAGGAGTAGCTTTTAGTAACTTGTCAAGAGCGATTCATCAATGACACAATGCAGCAGACGAACCGTAATTCAGTTGATGTCATGCTGTTTGTAAACAACTGTGATAAGTATGTGTGTTTGCCACTTACATCCACATCCTTTCTCTTCCACCATTTGTTTGTGTCTTTTTGGCTGTTTAGCCCAATGGTTCCAGCCTTTTTTTCCTTGTCTGCGGTTCTGGAGCGGTTTTACTAGGACCGGTTCAATAGAGGAGGAACTATACACACGGCTATGAATTGATTTGATGAAGGAGAATTTACACTTGAACAAATTGCAACATGTCTGTAATAAACATAGCACGTCATTGTTGAGATAGATACAATGTCAGATGAATGAAGCTATGAGCAACCACCGTTTCCAGTTGGGTATTTGCTTTGAGAATACAACAGGGCATGCCTTATTTGGAAAGCACATCCAACTCTAGTTAAATCAATTACATTACATTACGTGTTGAGTTGTTAAAATAAAATAAAATAATAATAATAATACACACAAACACAATGAATTCTTTCTTTCTTAAACATAGTTCTTTCAGTATCTTTTCAGTTTCCATCTGGCTTGTCGTAGCTGCGAGGCTCTCACACACTAGTGGTTTAATAAAGCGTTGCGACTCAGTGGGAAGCTGATGAGAATTGTTATGGCTGTGATTTGTGTTTGAGGCTGCAATTTGGGCATAATGATTGGCGAGCAATGGTGCCTTTATTGTGGCATGTTTCCTCAGCATGGCTGTTTCCATCTGCTCTGTATTCAGTCTGTTGTACCAATGCCCACTGAGTAATTGCCAGTAATTGTAGCAACTTTATTCAACTTTTAGCTCAATTTGCATGTTTTAAGGCTGTAGCTGAAAGAAAGAGGTGTGAGCTACTGGGGCCTATAAGAGCACTGTGACTGTCATGTCCAGACAGTGGCTGTTTCTCAATCGTCAGGATCCTTCCTCCATTTATTTATTTATTTGGTAGGGACAGTGCAAGTTAATGAACAAGCCACACCGGATTATAGCCTTGGGCTAATTTCCATCCATCATCCCCCATGCGCACTCTCAAACACACTCTCATTCATCCTGGCCTATTGTACATGTTTTTTAGTGGTAATAGGGGAAACCTACGCAGACACGGGGAGAACATGCAAACTCCACACAGAAAGGCCCCGTCCACGTGGGAATCGAACCCGGACCTTCTAGCTGTGAAGCACGAGCGCTAACAGCTGTACTACCGGCCCCACATGTGTCCACTTGTTGACGTCCTCGGTATTGGGCTCTCCAGGAAGCTGTTTAGAAACTGGTTTTGGTTGGATGTCTTACTGTTTGAACATTTTGGCCTGAATAAAATAATAACATTTCTGCAAAGATTTGCAAGAATTTCCATTAAAATATGAAATATATTTAGCAGGTCCAGTTTATTGCTCATAGCTTACAATTGCAGACTTATGTTAACAGGCATAGGCCTATATTTCTCAATAAATAGGCCTATTAATTAGACCTTTCATTAACTCTAGGCATACCTCATAGGTAAACCTCAACTATGAGAGACAAAATGAGAAAAAAAATCCAGAAAATCACATTGTCTGATTTTTAATGAATTCATTTGCAAATTATGGTGGAAAATAAGTATTTGGTCACACTCCAAACTCCACTATGGTCAAGACCAAAGAGCTGTCCAAAGACACCAGAAACAAAATTGTAGACCTGCACCAGGCTGGGAGGACTGGATCTGCAATTGGTAAGCAATTTGGTGTGAAGAAATCAACTGTGGAAGCAATTATTAGAAAATGGAAGACATACAAGACCACTGATAATCTCCCTCGATCTGGGCTCCACGCAAGATCTCACCCCGTGGAGTCAAAATGATCACAAGAACGGTGAACAAAACCCCAGAACCACACGGGGGGACCTAGTGAATGACCTGCAGAGAGCTGGGACCAAAGTAACAAAGGCTACCGTCAGTAACACACTACGCCGCCAGGGACTCAATTCCTGCAGTGCCAGACGTGTCCCCCTGCTTAAGCCAGTACATGTCCCGGCCCGTCTGAAGTTTGCTAGAGAGCATCTGGATGATCCAGAAGAGGACTGGGAGAATGTCATATGATCAGATCAAACCAAAATGGAACTTTTTGGTAAAAACTCAACTCGTCGTGTTTGGAGGAGAAAGAATGCTGAGTTGCATCCAAAGAACACCATACCTACTGTGAAGCTGGGGGTGGAAACATCAGGCTTTGGGACTGTTTTTCTGCAAAGGGACCAGGACGACTGATCCGTGTAAAGGAAAGAATGAATGGGGCCATGTATCGTGAGATTATGAGTGAAAACCTCCTTCCATCAGCAAGGCATTGAACAACGTGGCTGGGTCTTTCAGCATGACAATGATCCCAAACACACCGCCCGGGCAACGAAGGAGTGGCTTCGTAAGAAGCATTTCAAGGTCCTGGAGTGGCCTAGCCAGTCTCCAGATCTCAACCCATAGAAATCTTTGGAGGGAGTTGAAAGTCCGTGTTGCCCAGTGCCTGCCCCAAAACATCACTGCTCTAGAGGAGATCTGCATGGAGGAATGGGCCAAAATACCAGCAACAGTGTGTGAAAACCTTGTGAAGACTTACAGGAAATGTTTGACCTCTGTCATTGCCAACAAAGGCATAGTTGAGGTATACCTATGATGAAAATTACAGGCCTCTCTCATCTTTTAAGTGGAAGAACTTGCACAATTGTTGGCTGACTAAATACTTGTTTTCCCCACTGTATAAGCGTGTGTAAATATGATGAATATTGGCTTAAATATTGCTTGAGCAACCTTGCACGAGCGGTGCAGACACCCATTTCCAGATTGTATGCTAGGCTCAAGGTCAGAAGCTGGGGGAATCACCTATTGCGCATGTTTTAGGTTGATAGAAAAAAGGGCACCTGGAGGATACCCACTGAGATAGTGGGAAAACTAATCCCACATAGAAAGAGTCAACTTGATCTGACAATAGGGCTGAGCAATACGATAAAAATTACAATTTTGGAGAAAATGTCATGAGTCAGTGTTTTTTATTATGTGTTTCATTATGTTTAAAGCAGTACTAAGTAACTCATGTCCCTACAGGCCATAAGTGCCACTGCAGGTGTCATAGCATGTTGTAGCACATAAATACTACGCTGACAGAAAAGACAAAGGAAGAGAGGGATATTGTACATCCAATTACACAATAAAGATGCTTTTTTTTCACTCAAACTTGGCTGTGAATACTGTTTAAGTGGCGCTAGCCCGCAGTTAGCTTTGCCCTTTAGCCTGTTAGCTTCTTCTTCTTCGTGATTCCATAAGTGTGTATTGGGGCCTCCGACGCGGTGCAGGCAAAGTTGCAAGGGTGGTTTTCTGGCCACACCAGGGGGAGATGAAACCCCCAATCATCCTATTAACATTGTATTACTCCAGAGGGACTACGAAAAGGATTTATTAAGGTAAACAAGTTACTTAGTTCTTCTTCAAATGCAGCTGTGTGCTCAAATACAGACACTTCTCCCCACTTGCGTATGCTGGTCGGCCCCATGAAGCTTGGAGTGACTGACAGGGTACCTCTGAAAGGCAATACAGATTGAGTGTACATTAATTGTGCACTTAGAATCAAAATTGTGATCTAAGCCAAGTGAAATCGTGACTATCTGGGAGACAGGCGGTCTGACCACTCAGCCGCCGTTATCAGTTGCTGTTGTAACTGGTGGCTAATACATATAATCAAATACAATCAAATCTTTCACCTTTCACACAGCACCATTATCGCTGTGTCTCAGCTCCATAGGGGCAGGGAATGGATTTTTAGCCAGGCCTGTCATAAAAATGTCTTCAGTTATAATATTGTGTGAATCCAGGAGTCCTGCATCGGTAATGGACCATGATTTGGCCTTATCCCGGTGCACGGGGAATGTTCATTTCATGCTTTTCTAAAGCTATTACAGCTGAGCGCGCTGATCTGAGGCTGTGGACTTCAAAGGTGCAGACACTGGTTGGGCCAGGTCTGATGGGAGGTGACACTGGAGTTAGTCCATGGACACACACAAGTCTATCAAACACACAGTATTTTACCCTTTTTTATGTTAAAGTATGCTGGAATTTAACTCAGCTTTGTAGTCTATGAGCAGCCACTTACATTTAGTGACTCCAACTAAATATAAATGCACATATATGTTTAAGAGTTAGCTACATTTTGTAATACTGTCAGAAAATATAATAATTGTGTCTGAGCCTCAACTTCTATGTATTCGAATAACCATAACCCTATTGTTGTGCTTCCTCCTTCAGGTCCTGACATGTCTCTTTTAATCTAAAACTGAGCTATTCCCCTATCCCCCATGTGTCCCTTTTCCTCCCAGTTACAGGTGTTCCTATGTTGGACAGGGAGGTGACAGATGCAGCGGAGGCTCACACTCCCAGTCTGAACTGACAGCACATCCACATCCACAATGCCAGCTGGGGCCCGGAGGATGATGTGAAGTCTCTGGAGTAACGGTCCTGCTGAACTCGCCAAGGCGACCTTGAGTCACCCAGGTCAGCCCAGTACATGCAAGTCACAGCAGAATACATGCACTCAGCTGACGGGTCCTGAGGCTGCTAAAGTCACATAAGATTAACATTGTTTAGTTCTTAACAGGGCACCCGCCATTATTGCCATATTTTACTTAATTTTTCATTTTCTCATTTTCATTTCATTTTTCCTCTGTCCTTTTTGCTATCTTTATTTGTTCCGTTTCAAATATTCCATTGTACTTGTATGCAAAGGTCATGTTTGTTTTGATTTTTTTTTTTAATGGATTGCACATTTGATTGGCCCGTCTATCTGGCCCATCTGAACTCACAAACTGAATGAATTGGTCCAAACTTTGGACATGTTATTGCAAAATTAAATTAAAAACAAGGGCTCCATTTAAACCAATTTTCTTAATTGAATGTACAATAATCATTGCAATACATCTCGTACAACTAAACTGTCAAATCCAAACCAAATTGTAGATCAAAGTGAATAGATTCCAATCAGTCTTTTGGAGCTGGACAAAATAAATAATTAAATCAGGGCATATCATCCCACGCTAATGCCATCGTTTGTCATGTGTCAGTGCTCCATCAGAAGAGCCTGAGCAGAACAACGTACAAAGGGTTGAACAAAAGCAGAGACAGAGCAGCAGCACTCGAGGCAGAACAAAGTTCGAGCTGGATTTTAATTGGTGCAGAAAATGAATAAAACTCATTATTTTCAAAATAGAGACATTCATCATATCCCAAATTTAAAACGCTCCATTTGACTCAGTGTTAGTGATGGGGGAAATTGCCCGACAGCGGCAGAGTGGAACTATATCTGTGTGTTTTCTGGCATTCAAAAATAACCCTTTGACATTCAAGTCTTATCTTATCCTGTGTAACCTGCTGCAAAGTCAGAGCCAGGCCACTGCTTGTTCAGGAGTCTGAATATAGCGAGGGATTTAAGGCAGGGTTGTTCAAACTATTTTCATAGAGGGCCGCATATTGAAGTGTATACGCTGTGGAGGGCCACATCTCGGTGGTCACTGCAGTGAAAATTTCAACTGAATGTGTTTAGCAGAGTTTTAACCCGTGTCCCACAGCTTTATTTAGGCTTGGAACCTCAAAACCAGCTCTTTCCCACAATAAAATGATAGTTGTTGATTGTGTGAATTGTGTAGAATTAGGAAACTTAGAAAAAAGTACCATCTCTGGTAGGGCTGGGACGTTCCACTTTTGTCACGATCCAATACATATCGCGATGCTCGGGGCCGATACATATTGCGATACAATATATATGACATATGACATGTAATATGTTTACCTTAAAATGTGTAAAATGCCATTTGACGTTTATGGAAATAGATCAAAAAGTGCATTAACACAAAATGTAACTAAGTGCTGTGTAACTGTTACTGGAATGATAAAAAATGAAAAATGCCTCCAAACACAAGTATTGAAATATTGCGATACTTGATCAAGTATCGATACTTGGTATTGCAGCACAAACTATTGCGATCCGATATTTTGTCCCATTCCTAATCTCTGGCGATGTGTGATTCAACAAAAATCCTGAGGGCCGGACTTTGGACACCCCTGATTTAAGGCATTCACTTTTGTCATTCTTACATCTTAACATTCGATATGTTAAAGTCAATTTGTGGAAGTGAAAAATAAAAAAATAAGGAAGGGTAAGTGCTACAACCATACTATTTTACCACGGGGCATAACAGTAAAAATACGATTGTTTAACAGTTTGTGAGCATGTTTGAAAGCAAGTAAGTAAGTATGAAATTGAGTTCAGGTGTTGGGTTAGTCCTGAGCCACTGCGACTGAGCGCGCCACCACTGTTGGCCAACCTGACCAGCATGTTTTTCGAGGGAGGGGAAACCGGAGTAGTGCCTTCAGTGCTCCTCTGATCCTCTGAAACGGTGCAGCGCCTCCTTGGTTTATCCCTGTTTCAGAGCGTGGTGTCCCGCACTGGTCAGCTCGTCCTTCCTTATCCTCTCACGCAGCTCCCTCCACACCACAACGTTCTTTCACCATCTTCTTCACGTTTGTCCCTTTATTGTTTCCTCTAGCTCCTCTTATGACGCCTCGACTGTGCGGCAGGTGAGGTGGGCTCTCGGTGCCTCTTCAGTGTTCAGAAGAAGAAATTAGATTTGCTCTTGCACATCTGTTAAATCATTATCACTACTTAATATCACACTTTAGTCAGTTGTAAACAGTGAGGTAATAGGTAATATAAGGATATGCAGTATCTCCTTAATATCCTATAGTCATGATGACATCTTTTCTGATAATGTAGGTCTGATTATAGGTGCATCGGCTTTGAGGATACACAAATAGCAGAAATCATAGCAGAGCTGATAGTGCGACAGGTTTGGCTGAGGTGAGCCGGAAGCAGAACAGACAGCCTGGAAACCAACAACAAAACATTTGCACAGTTATCTAAAAGTCTGACAGAACACAGTGTTATTTGGTGTGTTTAATTGATGTGGGAGGAGAATGGAAAGGTGGTGAATGTGGATCTGTTTTTGCTTTCTGAAGCCTATTTCATTCTAAACTTTTCAAGGTTCTTACATTTTGACATGTCACACTTTTTTAATTACTTTCCAGTTAAAATTCAAGAATGCAGCACTAATGTATTTACAGACTTTTCCTAAAATATTAAATCCGAAGAAGAGCATTATATTGATTGAGGCGACTTTGTATGGGTCAACACTGATAGAGCAAATTGATGTTGTTTCTGTATCGCTGCTCAAATGCTCTTCTAGTGCCTATTACGTGCTTGTCATAAATTGATTATTAAAGAAGGCAATCTACCCCGTAGAGTGTCACTTCCTATTTGTATTTACAAATGATTTTGGAATGATATATCCAGAGTTGTTTACTCTTTAATGGTGCCAGTATGGTGTCAGAAAAAAAAATGGTACAGTAAACTGATACCAAAGAAGAAGACCATTTTTGTGATGCTTGGAGGGCCCTGAGGCAGCACTATGAAAACTACTTGGTTGATACAAAATTGAAAGAATAATTTAAAAAAAATGATTAATTGATCAATCAACAATTTTTCAGACAAATGTCTCAATGTCTGAAATAGAAAAACCCACACACAGAGTGTAAAGAGACAGATTCCAAGTCAATCTGTTGAATAGAAAATGTTTCTGAGAACAGGTGGGCAGCACATAACCTCATGACCTCATGTCTGAGTAACAGTCTGCAGCAGTTAAGCCACAAAAGTAAAACATATAGAACAACAAAAGAAGCTGAACAGCAGGATACTTGTTTGTTCCTCTTAAATAAAATGTTTGACAGCCGGTATCCGGAGCAGCAAAGAGCAGAGGTGGTGACCATATCAGCATCATTCAGTGCGAGGGTTCAAGCAACAGCAAGAACCATTGCGCGGTAAACTATGAACAAATTAATGTTTCTGCACACAGGTCATGTCTTTTATACTTTTTAGCCTGGCACAGCACTGTGTGGGTGAGTCTTATCAATGCATTTACTGCCAGGGCAAACAGATGCGGAGTATGGCAATCACACAAACAGAGTCACAAAAGGTTTTAAACAAAGGTCTCTGTTACACAAATAAGGGATCTCAAGTATGGTTAAAAAAGCTTTGTCTTTTCACTATTTTAACCAAAAGAAATGTCCTTTAAACCATTCTGAAGGCATACACAGGAGATAAGCCTTCATATCACACATAAAGAGAAGATGATGTCATTCTTTTACTGGTACACTGAGAGGTAAAGTGCAGCCATTACTTTTCCACCTCGGGTGAAACAGCAGGAAGAACATTTTGCTGCTAATTAGATTTGTTGTCGACATTTTAGAATGCAAAATAGCCATATGTTACAGATTATCCGGGAACACTGCTGCTCTGTTTTGCTGTGTAAGCATATTTAATCAAGACTAGACTTGAGAGCATTTTTATTGCTGTAACCAGTAAATCAGTGTTGACAAACCAACCAACAGCTTAGGAGGCAGTTCATTTACTGATTTTAATTGGTCCAGTCCAGTTACCAGCCATGGATATTAGCTGGATATTTCCAGGTGTAACGTCTTTAGCTGTATTCAAGTGAATGTCTTTCGAGACTATAGGGTAATTCAGTTAAGTAATCTTCTACAGGTGTTTGCAAACTCGGTCTCATGAGGTGATGGTATGATGCTTACTTTTCCAATTCATTTCATTCCAAACCACAGGCTCAGTAGTAATTAGAGCATTTACGGTGCAACAAGTGTGTTGACAAACAACTCCTTACAAGGCGCTTGTAGCTGAAATAAAGATTTGCCTCAAAATCAACATGACACAATGTAAATGTAGCATTGGAGCCAGAATCCTCTTGAGACATGCTGCAGGCAGACACCCACTTCATGCCTAAATTCAATTCTTCATTTCAAGCCTTAATAGCTTTGATTGCTTTGTTGTGCTGTTTTGGCAAAAGAGACTGCACCACCTTTTGTGTTTGTGGAATAACACGGGTCAAATAAAATAGCCCATAATTCAGTAGCTTCTGTTTAAGCAATTAATGAAGGTGATTTTATTTTTAATTGCCTCTATTTAAAACGATACAACGAGGACAATCGCCATCTGCATTATTTATGCTCTGGTTTGTTTGTTTGTTTGTTTGTTTGACCAGTGACTAAGGGTGACCTTTTGACCTGTTGCTTATTTTGGGAAATATTTAAAATAATGATGTATTCATGGCTTGATTGGACCTTTATGTTTACCTACACGGCTGAAAATAAGTTTTGATCGCTTTATTGTTTTTATTTATTGGACTATTGGCAGCAGTAAGTAGCTGAATTACACCTTTGTGGTTTGTAAAAAAGCAGCCCGTATAGAGTATCATCATAATCGACTACATAGTTTATGAGGAAAGACAGTTATTCTTTGCTGTGTATTTGTCTACACTACACTTTCTCCTGCTCTTTTGCCCTGTGGCTTCTTGTCATTCGTATCATGGTTTCATTGTGACCCAGACAATTGATTAGCTTTCTGCCCTCAGCATCTCTCTGTGTTAGAATATACTGCTGGCTCCTCCACTTGGCTGACATTTAGTGCCCACTGTTTGACCCATTGGTTGGGCTCCACAGACCTTTTTAAACTAACAGAATTCTTACGTTTCTCAGTTGTCCTCTCTTGTGTGTCCTCTGTTCTCCTCGGTGACCACAGAACTGACGTACATCTCACACTGGGACACCTCAGCGGCATTCGCTGCATAGATCGTCGCACTAACACTGGAGGCCAAGTGACTCACAAGGACACACTCGCTTTCCACAACACCACACAATTTGAACCCAGCCAATATGCTGAAGTCAAAGTTGAGGCCCTGGATACAGCCAAAGGTAGGCCACACAGGGGTCTGTTTTTTCAAGCAGGGCTCACATCGCACTTGATGAAAACACTGGAGTGACTGGTCCTGCAGATCATGAGACCCCAAGTGGAGACGGCGAGGGATCCCCTTCAATTCACCTACCAGGAAAAGGTGGGGTTGAGGACGCAGTCCTCTATCTTCTATACCGGCCTCACATACCTGGAGGGAGGGCTTTTATTTTGAATTACCTGATGGTTGCTTTTAATTCAATCCATCACGGCCTTCTCCAGGAGAAACTTACCATCGTGGCTGTGGACCCTCACCTCGTGCGCTGGGTCTCGGACTATTTGACCAACAGGCCACAGTTTGTTCGAGCCGGGGGCTGTAGGTCCTCAACATTGACCTGCAGCACTGGAGCACCTCAGGGCACTGTGCTCTCACCCCTCCTCTTCACCCTCTACACTGCTGACTTCCGTTACATCTCCGATACATGCCACATGCAGAAGTTCTCTGATGACACTGCAATCATGGCATGTATCGGGGAGGGTGAAGAGGGGAGTACATGAGGCCTGGTGGAGGACTTTGTGGTGTGGAGTCAGCGGAACAAGCTCTTGCTGAACTCAGCAAAAACCAAGGAGGTGGTGCTGGATTTCCGCCGGGCGCCATCCTCTCTGCGAGCCCATCAACATTGAAAGTGCGGAGGTAGAAGTGGTTTCCACCTATAAGTACCTGGGGCTGAGCTGGGCGACGAACATGGACGCTGTTTACAAGAAGGGGCAGAGTAGGATGTACTTTTTAGACTTTTTTAGAAGTTAAACCATTAAAAAACAATTAAAAAATATACAAACTAATTTTGTTAGGTCCATTGTACATTTATGGTCTATTTATCATGTATTGCCCTTCTATGTCTTTAGACTAATCCATGGTCTGTTGAACATCAACAGAATCCATGTGATTACCTCACGTGATGCCCTTGTGCTATTTTACGCACCTGTTTGTATTTTTAAATACTTGCCCTGATGAAGACCGTACCAGGTCGAAACGCGTTGGCTTCCCCTACTCATTAAAGGACTTTTATCCTACCATTCAGAGTGCCTCGGACATTTCTTTTTTCTCAAACTTAAACTTAATTTGAAACTCCTATATTTCAGTTTCCCCGCTTCAGGTTGGTGGGGAGTCTTGCCCCAAGTGGAGGAGTTCAAGTATCTCGGGGTCCTGTTACGAGTGAAGGACGGATGGAGCGTGAGATCGATAGACGGATCGTCGCTGTATCAGGCTGTTGTGGTGAAGAGGGATCGATCTACGTTCCCACCCTCACCTATGGTCATGAGATCTGGGTAATGACCGAAAGGACAAGATCGCGAATACAAGCGGCCAAATGAGTTTCCTTTGCAGGGTGGCTGGGTGCACCCTCCGAGATCGGGTGAGGAGCTCAGTTACCGGGAGGAGCTCGGAGTAGAGTCGCTGCTCCTTCACGTCGAAAGGAGCCAGCTGAGGTGGCTAGGGCATCTGTTCTGGAGCCTCCTGGCCGCCTCCCTCGGGAGGTACTCCAGGCATGTCCTATTGGGAGGAGGCCTCGTGGAAGGCCCAGGACACGCTGGTGGGACTATGTCTCCGAGCTGGCCTGGTGTCGCCTCGGGGTCCCCCCAGCACAGCTGGAGGTGTGCGTGGATCGGGAAGTCTGGGCATCTCTGCTGAGACTGCTGCCTCCGCGACCCGGCCCCGGATAAAGCGGAAGAAAATGGATGGATGGATATTTCAGTATTATAGTGATTAATATGGTTTTATTCATAGACTTTTTCCCAAATGTGCTAATATTTAGTGACATACACATTATCTGCAAAATGTTATTGAATAGTTATACTTCCTCAGTCAGTGTAGAGTGAGGTGGCTCATTGGCTCAGATGTTTCCTTGAGCAAGACATTTATTTCACCCCTTCCCTTACCTCCATTGCCTGTGTACACTAGTGTGTATAAGAGTGTGCATGGGTGCGGGGTTTCTTAAAAAGCCTAATTACTGCAGACGACAAATGGAGAACATTTACCATCTTCATGGATGCCAAAGTAACAGAATTAAGAGTTTTGAAGTTACTAATTCCCACTGAATATAAATCATAACTTGAATAACTGCAGAAACTTCTCTCTCTTCTTCTTCATAGAAATTAGTGTTTTCCTGATGATCACTCAGAATCTGCAGAATTACTATTGTTCATAATGTGATGAATGAGCGCTGTGGAGAGTTATAGTCAACAGCTTTTATGATTATTCCTAATTTAATTGTAAATCTAATTGCATACTGCTGGCTGAGCTCTTCCAGGATACGTCTGAAGATGTGTTCAGACTCACACTGGCCTAGTGTCCCAGCCTGGAAAATTCTCTCTCAAGCAAATTAGGCTTTATTTGATAATCAGTTATTGAGCGAAACAAATCAAGCATCTCTAGCCCACACAGAGCACATGCACACCTGAAGGGCCAAGGGCAACGTAGTGTACAAGAATAAGTGTGTGACTGCAATGTAAAACTGGTGTTTTTAATCACATACACGTTTTAGTTTCAACACTTTTTGTATTGCAAGACACAGCAGTCCTAGATGGGTTCAGTCACATGACTTTTTCCTGTTATGATGCCACCAGGCAAGTTGGGGCTGAAAATATTCATTTGTATGACAGGTCTGCTCAGATGCGTCAGGCCCGAAGGTGGGCGGCACGGTAGCGCAGCGGTTTAGCACTCTTTGCTTACAGCTAGAGTTCCGCGGTAACGATTTTTACACCTGGACGGGGCTTTCTGTGTGAAGTTGCCATGTTTCTCCCTGTGTCTGCGAGTTTCCTACCGTATACTCCAGTTTTCTTTCCGACCACTAAAAACATGTACAATAGGCCAGGATGAATGATCGTCTTTTTCTTCTTTGTCGTCTTCGTCTTCTTTGTCTTCTTCTTCATCGACTTCTTCTTCCTCTTTGTTGTCTTCTTCTTCTTCATCGGTTTCTTCTTAATTGTCTTCTTCATTGTTTGTGTCTTCCTCTTCTGCTTCATCTTCTTCATTATCTTCTTCGTCGTCTTCTTCATCGTCTTCTTCTTGTCAGCCTCATGTAAAAGAGAGATCCTCAAGTGGATGTGATCCCACGTGGCTATATCTCTCTCTCTGCTCTGCACAAAAACAAGAAAACACATTTTCGTTTAGCATCAAACTAGGAGTCTGCTTTGTTTCTCATCATTCAGTTCAGTCTGCAACATTATATACCGCTTTCAAGGTCTTAACTTCGTACGTATATGTACATACGCCCAATATGTGTGCACAAGTATCAATATTTCATGAATTCTTCTCTTATCTGAGCGGGTTTAAATCCCATTCTTCACTGTCCAAGCAGGAAATTGTCACCGTTCGGAATATGTCTATGGTTCGGACTATCTCTTACTTTTCCCAAACCAAACCCAGAATATCTCTCCTGACAGACAGCGTTAATAACACAGCAGTTGGTTTATCCGACTGGGAACACGCTGATGAAATCATTTAATGGGCAGAGCACTGTTTGAAAGGCCTGCCTCATTATTATAATTTTTTTTATTCATTGTGTATTGACAACTGTGGAGGTGGCAGTGGTAATGACAGCACAGGCATTGGTAATAATAGCAGCCATAATGCTCGCTGCAGACATTAGTTAGTAGTTAGTGCTGTGGAAATTGTATAAGATTTCTATGAAGTATATAACTTTATATAATTTATTCGCTTCATATACAGTACATATACTACCAAATACTGTACATGAGAGTAGATCCTGCAACGTTAAGACTTTATCAGAATAAAATTAGCATCCAGTAAGACCTAATTATTTATGTATTTGCGACGGTGGCGCAGATGGTAGAGCAGGTCGTCTCATGATGGAAGGTCGGGGGTTCAAATCCTGCCTCTGAAGGTGCACGCTGTGTTGTGTCCTTGGGCAAGACACTTCACCCACCTTGCCTCCAGTGTCTGTGTACATTGGAGTGTGAATGGGTGAGTGGATCCTTGCTGTAAGGTGGAAAAGCGCTATATAAGTTGAGACCATTTATGTATTTAAACAGAGAGTTTGGTCAAAATATATAGAGGATTATCTTTAATTTTAATTTACTGTTGTCCATTTCCATTGTTGGTATGTCCTGTCTTTACCATTGTTGCTATTGTTAATTCTCCTTACCATTGTTGTCACAATGTACTAATTATTTGTTACCTCTCTTTGTTACCACCATGATATAAGATCTATATAAATCTCGAACAAAGTAACAGTGAAGCTCAAAATGTCAAATTGAGTACACATGTTCACTATGTTTACATGTTACTGTTATCTGCATTGTATTCTTTGTGCTGCTGCCTAAAATTAATGAATAAATGAAATGAAATTAATTAAATTAAATTCACTCCCCACCCTCACTGCTGGTAAATAAAGCCACAGCTGCCCTGGAATAGACTGAATGGAGGCTGCTAATCTGCCCTCACAATCTCCTTTCCTGGTACTACGCTTCAACCCTTGGCCGTCTTTAAATGTCAAGGTAGCAACAATGTTTTTCCCCCCTCAAAGAGAACGTGTGGTGCACACTCCCACAAGTGCTGACCCTATAGAAAATAAGGATTTTTTTTTTGTTCTTCTTGCCTTGCTCTTTTTCTAGGCCCTTGACTTCTCATCAGAGGACAAAGATATGTTTTAATAAGTTGTCAATTAACATACAGTTTAGTGAACATAATATTTTTTCATGCATTATCAGTGAGTTGGAGAAGGAATTGGTATTCACTAATTGAGTGTTCAATCTTTTTTATTTGGCTATTATTATTATTGATTTTGTTGGTACACAGTAAATTATTAACAGTATACTGCAATATCCCAATGATAGTCTTGGCTGTTGTTTACTGTGAGAAGTCAGAAACTGAAGCATCTCTCTCTGCCGCTGCTTCTGTTGCTGCCAGTTCAGTCCTCGCTGCTCTATCCACCCCCAGACACATCCACAGCTCTTTGTAGCACTTCTGTGTAAGAGGAGCTAAATTGACATTATTTTCCACTTCTCTCCCTCTTACTCCAGGTGTGTTGAGTCAGTTCACACTCATCCTGTGGGGAACTGGACCGAGTGTTGTAAACCCGCAGTCCTCCAACAACAGCTGCAAGACTTTTGATGCTCAGTGTCTGTTTTGGCAAGAACAAATATCAATAAATGCACATTTCAATTGTCTTACTGGCTGCAGGTTAAACAAGGCTGCATAATTACAAGCATCTTGTGCATCTGCTTATACATCATGAATATGCAAAGTCTCAATATGTCATGTTAGATTGTGGAACATGAGGGGCCAGAAGGGGAGCTTCAACTCATCCTTTCTAAGAGAAGCCACGATGTCGACAACTGCTTAATGGACGATTTCATTTACACAGCACTTTAGGTTCTTTTACTCTTAGAATTACCGACTACTATCTATTTATCTATCTATCTATCTATCTATCTATCTATCTATCTATCTGCACCACAACAAGACTAAAATGTAACTAGATTAGGAAATGTTTCACTAGAACTTTTACATATTTATAAATTAAGAGCATTTTTTGGCTGAGTCTGCAAAAAAAATGTATGTCAATCTCAGTCAGATGAAGACTTTATCGATGTTGCGATATATTGTGGCTTTTCGCGATACGGGTATTGCCTCGCCTAATATCGCGATACAATATTTCTTTGCGATATATTGCTAATCCACACCGTATGGAGTGATGAGTGATCACCTGAATCGCACAGCGCGGACGTGGAAGGCCACAGCGAGAGGACAGCTTTAATTAAGACACAGAGCTCTATTTAGAACATGTAGCTAGAGTTAAGCCTTTAATGGTGCCTCATCAGCATAGTTATGGCTGAATCAAGATCCTCTTCCTGTAGCTTCCTGATTGAGTTTACCACAGGTTTAAAGCAGTTAATTTATCTGATGCATCTGTTTAAACACCATGATAACCATAAAACTGTTGCTTGGTGTATATTGTAAAACAATACAGTGACACTGCCTTTACCGCAAGGCATTAAAAGTTCTTGGCTTTAACAAATGTTTGAGTCTGCACCTGCCACTCACAGGCTTTCAGGGGAGCAGATATGTCTATCACTTTTTTATGGCCATGAATCAATGTTAGAAGTCTGTTTCTTGACTCAAAGTGCTGAGGACAGAAACATCATCCTGTCTCGTGCTAAAACCCTGTCTCAAATAAAAAGAAAACAAAATCTCAAGATTTTGTTCACACACAGGTTTTTAAATGAAAACAAACTGCAGGTGTTTGTGTGCAGGTGGGAGGACAATAATAATTGGTGGTTTGTCCATAACAAATGTAGCTGGGTTCAGGGATGAGGGCACATTCATAGTGCGGTCTGTAATTAGATCTGCTGGGAGAGGTCTCTGCACAGAAGAGCCTGTGCATGTGTCATGTTTTGCATTTTCAATGGACTTTCTGGGAAGTAAATGTGTTTGTACTTTTTAAAGGAGAGGACTTTTGGCCACGTACTTGTTACACGCCATTATGCACGCCTCAGTTCTCGACTCTGCAGCCTTTGGCTCATAATAATTAGCTGTCGTGTACTATAATGTGGTTTGTACTAACTACAGCCGGCAACTGGAATTATTTGTATAATTACAACAAAGTTGAACAAATCAGTTCCCATTAGTGGATTTCACGATCTGATTATAGGCCTAAACTTAATATTATTCTACCCAGTGTTTTAATATAATTACACTATAAAGTGGAGGCTGGAAATGAGGAGTACTGTATGCAGTAAAGCAGATCCAATAGTGTTCTTTTCACCAACTCAAGGTTACAGCTGAGAAAATTTTAATATCCTCGATCATATGATCACCTCATGTCCTCAATGCAAGCACTGCCCCATTATTAAGTCCCAGGGGCTATGTGCACTAAACCAGCACTGCTCTATTTTTGCTTCATCTATAAAAGATGCATTTCAAGTCTTCCAACAACTAGACTTCACAAAACTGAAAAAGTGAGGCTCTGAACTACATGCGAGTTCCGCACTGGTGAGACCTCTCCTTGAAGGCTTATCCAAGGGGAAGAGGAAGCACAAA
Organism: Neogobius melanostomus; assembly: GCA_007210695.1. Classification (NCBI taxonomy): domain Eukaryota; kingdom Metazoa; phylum Chordata; class Actinopteri; order Gobiiformes; family Gobiidae; genus Neogobius; species Neogobius melanostomus. The sequence continues at coordinate 4,458,305 of VHKM01000106.1, read as the reverse complement.
TTTATCAGCGACCAACAGCATCTGGTGCATCTGTGGCTTAACACTGCCTCCTATTGGTCTTGAGGACAATTCAGCAAAAAGCAGTTCATTTGAATGTGAGGGGGAAAAAAAGAGCGCATTTCTGCTAGTATTGAATATTCTTTATTTATTTACCCCACATTTCCTCTGCACAGCCTCTTCACTCATTACAACCCGATACAGAGGAGCTTTCATATATTATCTCTGATTCAAAAACAGTGCTACAAAATCACATAATAAAAAAAAAAAAAAAAAAAAAACATTACATTGATAGACTCACATTACAAACAGTGAAACTGACATACCACACAAGTGCAAGTCGTCCGGTCTCAGAAATGTTACATGAATTTTGATCAGGAAACAGGATTGAATTGGCGTCAGAAGCAGAAAAATAAGTCACACAACAGGCCCTTTATGTAGACGGGGATGCGGTGCTAAAGTATGACACGTGTGGAGATTTGACACACACAAAATGGCAAATGGAAAAATCGAGTCGAGAAACTGCCTGAAAACTAGAAGCTCTGTGGAGCGCTAAAAAAAAAAAAAAAAAAGGTGCATTTATTAGGAGTAATGCTTTTTTTGTTGTTGTTGTAGTCACGCACATTTAGATGAGAGATGGAGGTGAATCTTTTTTCGTGCACCAGCTAAATTGCCTAGAAGAATGTAACAGCGACTTTGCATTTAAAAAGTAGTAAACTATTTCTCACAGCATTGATGCCGGGTGTAATGCATAGCAAGTGCCTCCTTTGACAAGTTTCTGCCAAGTGGAAAGGATAAATCGGACGTATGCATTGACAATTCCACTTTGTTGCCAGGAAATGATTGCGAGTTTACCTCTTACAATTGGAGAGATGTCAAGATGCTTTTTTGAACCACTTTCTATACACCATGATTCAATCTGGGGGATACTTTTTTCTTTTTTCTTGCTGATGCGGAAATATGTGGAAAGTAAACACCTCGAAAAGGTCCTTTTATATAGTCTGCAAGGCTTCAAAATGAATAGCCCGACTGCCTAACAGTACAGCGTATGGTCCCTGAAAGTGTACACAGAAAGTAGCCTGGGCAGCCATCACAACTTTTACCTTTCTTTATAATGAAACGGCCTGGTGGATTTGAGTTTAAATAAATGGAGAATTTAAAACACACAAATAAGTGTTCCTCAAAGATATGGCAGTGAAAATAAAAGATTTTGTCTTGACACATGGATTTATCCAAGTCCAAGTATCGATAGTATTGTCCAGAGACCTCATACATTAAACATGAGTCTTGCCCCTTATGAGCGCATACAAATAATGCTTTTTGTATGCTTTGTTTTTCCGTAATTTAGACCACAGCAGTAGACGGAGTGATGTTCTGGATGGCCAGGCTACAAAGAAATGCTTCATATCATAAGCGTTTGAAGGAAAAGCCTCAAACACAGACTCATGGATAAATCTGCCATATGGTGTATAAGAGGTAAAATCTTTGTCTCCTACTGCATACAGTCCAGTACAAAAACCAGCCACTCAGCAGCGAAAGATCAGCATCGGAATGACAGAACCGGGGCGCGGAGAGAGCTGCTCTATTCCCTCCGGACCTTTGCACATTTTTCTCATCAGTGACTAAAGGGGAGAGGAAGAGTCCTGTATCTACAACAATGGACAAAACAGTCATCCATTACAACGCACGATATGATTAATGGTCACATTTTATCACAAAGCAGCCCATGGTGAACTCTTGGACTTGGCTCGCCACAGCTGTAGGTTGGTCTCCTGGCGAGTTCAGAGCAGATGAGACCACACATTCGTAGCTGCTAAAAAAAAACAAACAGAACTGCAGTCTGGTCTGAAGTGACTGAGCGGTACAAAACAAGCGGCAAATAACAAAATCATTCCCCTACATCAAATAAAGCTTTGTAAATTGCACAAGTCCAGGCCTTGTGGATATTAACATTCAATATTCCAGTCCAAGATTGACCAAAAGATAGAAAAAAGTGAGTTCTTACAAATTAGAACTAAATCAAACTGTGTTTCAGAAACACCTCATTCTAGAAGGCTCTAAAGTTACAAGTCTTTGTCTCGGCTCCCCACAGGGCCACAGTAAAAACAGCTACAGCCTGCCCCCTGCTGTCCATTCACGCTCGGTACAGACATTTTTGCCAAGTTCTTTGTCTTTCCACTGAATGAACACTCGACAGCGGAGCAAGAGTTAATCCGAGTCCAGCTCAGGTCTCGCCGCTGTTGTTTCTGACCAGTGTGAGCCCTGGCGCGGTTTGTTGGGACAGCTGTTTTAGCGCAGCTTGAGTTTGAAGGCAGAGATCTCCATGGGCTCCAAGCTGATGGAGGAGTCGTTGGCCAGGGGAGTGCCCGAGTGCATGAGAGTCAGAGACATGGGCTGCAGCAGATGGATGTCCAGGTTCTTGAAGAGTCCGGAAATATTAAGCTGTGAAAAAACAAAAGGGCAATTGTTGGATATTAAAGATTTAATCAAAAATAACAACAAAAAACAGTAACCAATGAAGACTGCATTATTAGAGAAAGGAAGAAATGCAACAATGTGTTCATTACTAGATGGTCAATGGTCTCAACTTATATAGCGCTTTTCCACCTTCATTAGGCACTCGAAGCGCTTTACAGCAAGGATCCACTCACCCATTCACACTCTCATTCATACACCAGTGTACGCAGACACTGGAGGCAAGGGGGTGAAGTGTCTTGCCCAAGGACACAACGACAATGTGCACCTTCAGGAGGCGGGATTCGAACCCCCGATCATGAGACGACCCGCTCTACCATCTGCGCCACCGTCGCCCCCACTATTATAGATTTTAACCAGAATCTATCACAGACATCGCACGAACTCTCTTAAGAACAAGGCTCGCTAACAATACATTTTTCTCTTGGGTACTGTTGCGTATGTGTGGGCCGCACCTGTCCTTGAGTGGTGGTGCAGTTGAAGGCCATATTCTGTGCCTCCAGTTCACAGTCCAGGCCCAGTCGATGAATGATGAAAGCTGTGTGCTGTGAGGGTGTCTGGGCGTCCTGCTGCTCACAGACGACAAACATGTATGATTAACCACCTCCAACAAACAACATTATTATATCATTTGTTTCTTTACTTGGTTCTGGATGCTGCGCAGGTTCACCAGGTGCATGTCACAGGGGAGGGACGACTTGAAAGGGGCAAAGGTTTGCAGAGAAGGGACGCCTCTGCGTTTGGGCAGAACGGGAAGCACCAAAACTTCATGGTTTAAGATGGAATTGGTCATGTGACTTAGTATGGACGGGAAGCTCGTCACACCAGTGTCCATCATCTGTCAGAGAAAAGAGTCAGTAACATACAGAACTTCTTTATACCTTAGCATTGACAGTATAAATTACACTACAGGCAGAAAAGGCACTATAGAGCTGCTACAAAGATACTTAAGATTAGAAAGCTACAAGGTTAAGCAATTTGAACACTGACAACAAATATGTCTTGTTCAGCAGAGCATAGAATAAAAGCTGTTCAGTAAAGATTCAAAGGCTTTTTTGCATTGAAAGATTAATTGCAATTTACCTCACAAATATATTTGCACAACTACTACTTCAAGGACATTGACTATATATACACTACTGTGACATCTACAGGTGAAGGGGAACAACAGAACAGGAAGCACAGCAGCTACGATCACACAGACTGATGCGTTCTAATGAGCATCTGCTTGTTGCTAAAGCAACATTACCTCTTGAACTTCATCACTCATAATTTGAGAGAAACTACGGAATATTGAGGAGAATTTTCTGAAAAATCCATCATGCTGAAAGAGTATAATGGAGTAGGAGAAAAACACAATTAAACAGAGGAGATGACAGAAAGACAGATGGTGATGTAAATGAGAACAGAAGAGTGAGCCACACAGGTGGTAATGGCCACAGAGGAAGGACGATCACTGGAAACGAACATCATTGCTTACTCGAAACAGACCGATTAGTCAGCGTGTCTGAACGAGCAGCTCTCATCTTTCTGACCTTGTTGCCCAAGCCTCGGTGCTCCAGCAGCAGTCTGAAACGATTCACAGTCTTCTTGTTGTCCTTCAGGCCCTGGCCCAGCCCTCGGTTATCATCCTGCATCAGCCGCCGGTCCAGAATCACCTCGAGCTGGCCTGAGGCATAAAGAGGAACCGCTGAGCTTTCATTCAAATATAACACAAGGCCATGCAATTCCCGCTGAGGTTTCAGGATCTAATTTTCAGGAGTGTCAGGCACCGCCATGCCACACATAGTATCTTCTCAACAAACACTACATGGACTCGGGCAATTTGTCAAAAAAAAGAGCGAAAAAGTGCTTTCTCTAAAACGTTTAACTTTTGAGTTATTGGTGAAATAGAAAATAATAAACGCTGCAAACCATGTTCTTCCTGTTTTCATTTTATACATTTCATTCATTTCAATTTAAAGCAGTGACTATTTTCTAAAAAATAAGTTAAATCACAGTGTGCTTCAATGAGGATACATTTGTTTGCCAGAAAGTAAATGTTGTGTTTATTGTAATTATACAATTTGTCACACAGACATCAACAGAAATGCATACCATTTTCCAAGCTAGTGACTCCCAGAGACTGAGCTGTGTGCAGGGTGAGGCGGTAAAGGCTGTCCTGGATGTATGCTTGGCTGGGCATAGGGTAGAAGTTGGCTTGAAGGGGGAGCTTTGGGTGGCGACGACGAGGCTGAATCTAAAACGATGATCCAATATGTTAAACAATGATGAAACAGTCATTACAGTATATAGGACACACCGTTTGCCCCGAGTTGCTGGACTGACCTGGAAGCCATTTAAATCTGTGTAGAAGATGTCTCCACTCTGGATGTCAGTGTCCAGGCGCATAGCCAGCTCCTTATTGGTCTGATCTCTGATGTCCACCGTGGTTGTGATCTCCATCGATAGGCCGTCCACTCCTAAACACAGCACCAGTGAGGACAAAGAAAAGACAGTGCTTTGTTCATAACAGCCCTTGCATTAGCCCATCTGCTGCAAGCTACAAAAACCTCTGCGCTCCATTTTCAAAAATCCTGCGTTTCCTACCGGGCACGTTGTGAATCCGTATGGTCTGCTCAAAGTGCTGGTAATGGGCCACCACTTCGGAAAAGAGTGGGCCCTCCACCACACGAACCACAGGGGACTCTTTCTGACTGTAAGGCTGAAGAGAGAAAAATCGACATTGGCTAAAAAGACAAGACAACAGACAAAGAAGAAATCGAAGAAGCCACAAAATGCATGCTTAAACAATGGAGTGAAACGCTTTTAGAGAAAAATGTACTAAGATTTCTACTAGTATGCTACAAACTCAAGCTAGTAAAGGCAGCATAGTTTGCTTAGAGGAGAAGCAATGGAGTGTCTTAAAAAGAGATTTTGTCATGCAGCAGCCTCAGGCCAAGGGAAACATTTGAATAAGCCATTTTAGATCAATCATTTTCTCACTAACACAGTAAGATGGTCATAAAGATGCTTTTGGACAAAAAAAGCGTAATACTTGCTTTAAAACACTAATTACAGGATAACATTCTAGAAAATACCTTAGCTTTTCCATCTGGTAAAAACAGGTACGCTCCACTCTTGTCCTTCGACGGGCGGGTGCCGTAGATCATAAATTGCACCTGAACTTTCACCTCTTGAGGATCGTCTCTTCGCCGGATACTCTGGCAGTAAGAAACAAGAAAAACAAAGAAAATTCCTATAAATAGAAAATGATAAAACTTTGATCAGGAATAACAAGCTCTAAAGGTTCAACGCCCCAAGAAACCAAATCAAACCCCTAACATTGTGCAGTTCCACCTGTGGGTCAATAAATATATATATATATATATATATATATATATAGATTGGACTAGGGCTGCACAATGAGCTCAACGTCAAAATCTCTATTTTAAGGGTCGCAATTAGCAAAATACAATGCAATTTAAACTATAAAATAACCTGTCCCTATGGGATTTGCCAAATGATCCATGTGACTTGCATTAAATAATTTAGTACATTGGTATTTTTCATGGTTTTAGATGCAGATTATGTCCATTCCAATAAAACTCATGGTCTGACAGAGTTCATGCACTAAATCAAAAATCCAACCACAATGCTCATGAACCCCGACTCTGAACTTTAGAAAGGACACAAACCTCCAGGAGCCCAGTGGTTCCTGAGAATCCCAGGGTGACTGCCTGGCTGCTGATGTAAAAGGTTTGACCATCGGCCTGTAGGGAGCGTACGGGGAGGGGGTCTTCAGCGCGGGCGGTTACCCCATGCCCCGGCAGCCGGAGCAGGGTGTCCGATCGCAGTGTCATGGGAGAGTCCGCAGAGTCGTACAGGTGAAACACGGCGAGGCCCAGCGGTGGAAGGCGCGCCATGAATGTCGCCTGAAAAGAGGTTTATAAATGTACTATAATATCAGACAGAGCAGAGGGGCCTGTATTTCACTTTTTGAAATAAATGATTTAAGTCAAACAATAACAGTCTCACATGAACAGTACAGTTTAATGGCAAAATCTATCACAAAATGTTGACTTGTCCATAGTAAGATTAAACTACAGGCTCTTTATGGCCTGTCAAGGCTCGCTAAAGCAACCCATCAGCTGGAAGGGGTTTTCTCTATAGAGTTAAAATAATCTAAACATATTGAAATATGAATGAAGAACAGTTTTTTGCTTTTTTTTGCTTTTTCCCCCCCTGGGACTGGTGAATAAACGCAAAGACAATGTTTTTTTTCTGGTGGGAACAGTATGTAACTAACTCAAACATTCTGTGCTATTTCTGCTAAGAGAGATGCATCAATAATGTGCAGGCTGAAAGTGTAACTATATTTGTATTCATTGAAAAATAGTCCAATTACTGCAGTGAAATATAAAGAAGAAATTGCCTCTTTCCCTTTGGCCTGTACATTGAGCTCTGTGCAGAGAACGGGAGGACAAACTGCCTAACTGCTCTGCAGCCAGTGTAGATAACGAAGACAAACAGAGGCATTGTGCCTCCTAGCCTTACCTCAAATACCTCCGCGCTCATTTGACTTGCAGAACTCCACTGAGCGCTCAGCTGCACAGGGACCGTCTGGCCGTCCTCTGTGAGCACCCGCACCCTGACTGTGTTCACCAGCACAGTCACGGCACACAGGCGCTCCTGCTCCACTGGGTTGAACAGAACCACGTACCTGATAACAAGAGAAAATCTATCAGACACAGCAGACAATGAGGAGCAGTGGGTAAATCAAACTCAGGGATGCAAATAATACCTTGGTCCTGCTGGGTCCAGCTCGATTAGAGTGCGCTGAGGCAGAGAGTCCTGGGTAGCCCTCCTGTCGTCCTGCACAAGATAAAAGAAAACAAAGGACTGTCAATGTTGCAGAGATATCCTTTGCTCATTTCTGTTGGCTCTGGTGTTCTTTGCGTCCTTTTACCGTCTCTAGGAAGGGCTCGGTCTGGTAGAACCGATAAAACTCTTTGTTCTTCATCACCAGGAAATGAGCAGCATTGATGATTACTCTCTTCAGGCCGATGAGCGCGCGCAGTAATCTGCAGGGGACAAACAACAATCAATTCTTCACTGCAGCAGTCACCTCAGAATTGAATGGCAACAGTTGAGCAAGGACAAAGGGTGGAAAAGAGGCATAGTTCTTTGATTTGATTTTTGCGTCGACAGGAAGGTCATTATATTCACCGCCATTTATACCGGGCACTTACTTTGTGCCATAGTCAATGACCACATTTTCCTTCGCTGTCCCAGTGATGGCATCGTGGTGCTGAAAGAGGCCAACGGAGCGCCTTGCATCAACCAAAAGGGCATAGTCTGACACCGGATAGCGCCCCTCCATACCAGAATGTCGCGCGTTTGAAACTGCTAGGCTGTAAAGTATCTCCGCTCCTCTGAAAAAAAAAAAAGCATGAATAAAAGCTCACCACACAGACCAGTAAAACCACTGTAGCTCTTAGCACAGGAAATGTCAAGATTGTGATCACCTCAGACACGGGCACAGACATTAGCCATCCATAAATAACACAACACAACAAGAGTAACAACACATGTCGATATTGTTAGGACCTACCTGAGGTGTGACTCCAACACACGGTCCAAACTTTTATAGAAAGGTCTTGAAGTGAAATAGCCAGTCCAGTAGTGGTCTTCACGGTCAGCATAGGCAAAGAAATCTCCACTCAGAACAGGGAAGTCTGTGGGTCTGGCTCCCTCTGGCACCGCACTGGCTTTGTACACAGCAGAGAAGTAGTCGGAGAGCGTCCCAAACTGAGCCTAAAGCAGCCAACAGACACAATGGACATTAATGCTTCAAAAAGCTTTTTTAAAAGACATCAAACTAAAGAAATTCTGCATTCTTAAAGGCTGAAATGCACTAAAACAAATTCTAAAAAGGTGATATCCGATTCATAGATGAAGAGATGGGGCCACAGTTTGGTTATATTTGAGAAACATAACCAAACATTATGTATTGTATTGGATCCACAACTTTAACAGAAGCAGTTGTTGTCATTTGAAAGGATTTTAAGCCATTTATATAGCAGGCTGAAAAGCAGCTCAAAGCTCAGTCAGAATACACTGAATTGTATTCCAGTTTCTGTTCCATCTGGATTGGCCTAGTAATGCAGAGATATTACCATAAATTAGGTTAAAAACATCTGTAAATTGACGCTAAAAGCTAAATTTATTATCAAATTCTGGCCTGTCCTTCACTTCAATATTACCCTGGGTCACCACAACCTATTTAGACAGCTCCCTTCACCCCGGTTTAGAAGGTTTACCTGCACGTGCATCTCTGGGTGAGAATTCATGTAGTCGAAGAGTTTCTGATAGTTATTGTATTGCTGGTCCCACTCCAGGGCTTTGTCATAGCGGAAGTCATCTCCCAGAGGGACTAGAAGCACCTTGCTGCGATAAAGCTTGGACTTTTTCCTGTACTGGTCCAAGAGCAGCTGTGCCCTGTTATATAAAGAAGACAAAAGTAAAAAAAAAAAAAAAGAAAGAAAGATACCGTTAAGCTTTATAAAAGAACAGTTTTGCAAATACCAGTTCAGTTTCTTATGTTTACTTAAAATGGAGTCGAAGCAACGCGCTATTCTGTGACAGTTTCTATTTATTTATCGGATGGTGGCCTCCAAGTCTGTTAGGATTGGCATGGAGTCAACTTGAGTTTATTTGTAATAGGCGAGAACAAGATCACAAACTCAAAAATATTGATACAAATGACTGGGGACTCCAACAGTTAAATCTACAGTTATATTTATTCTAGTTATTTGACGTTATATATTTAGACATACCGATTTAAATTACAAAAATCACAAAATACTTTATTAAAAACTATATTTTGAAAAGATCAAACATTAAAGTATTTGGCACAGGCATTTATTTTTCGGTTTATTTGTTAGGGACAGTGCAAGTTAATGAACAAGCCACACCGGATTGTAGCCTTGGGCTAATTTCCAACAGTCGTCCCCATGTGCACTCTCAAACACACTCTCATACATGCTGGCCTATTGTACATGTTTTTAGTGGTAGGGGAAACCGGAGTACCCGGAGGAAACCTACACAGACACGGGGAGAACATGCAAACTCCCCACAGAAAGGCACCGTCCCTGGTGGGAAATCGAACCCGGACCTTCTAGCTTTGAAGCAACCCCGCAGGTGCCCACTGTCGTTGTGTCCTTGGGCAAGACACTTCACCCACCTTGCCTCCAGTGTCTGCGTACACTGGTGTATGAATGAGCGTGTGAATGGGTGACTGGTTCCTTGATGTAAAGCGCTTTGAGTGCCTAAAGCAGGTAGAAAGGCGCTATATAAAATGTGACCATTTACCATTTGAAGCACAAGCGCTAACCGCTGTGCTACCGTGCCGCATTGCAATCACCATTTACAATCTTCAGATTACAGACCTCAGCACAGTCCAACAGTCCCATGCTTTATTCTGAGTTTTTAACTGTTGTTGGTAAGTTGAGAATTGGTATTTGATGTTTTATAAATAAGTGTATGGAAAACGGGTCAATCTGCCACCATGTTTGAGCATACATGTAACACCAGAACCGCCTTAAAGAGGAATTAAGTCATTTTAATTAAGCCAAAGCTAAAACATATAGGCCTATGTATAGATGGATGCCAGCTATGAGCAGCTGATTGTCTGTGGGAGTGTTTTGAGTCCCTGAGAAGGAGACCGATTATGCAGGATTACTCAAACATGTGGGAGTTAAATTAAGCATCAACTACGGGTAAATTGAGGATATAACATTATGATGAGTTAATGAATTATATCGCATAGCGGTTCTCAACCGTAGTAGCTCCAAAACCCGCCTTCAATGAACGATGATGAGCTCTAACCCAAATAAAATGAAATATTTTAAAAAGGTGTACTATGCAACTTTTTTTTTAAATATTTTATCATATTAATACGTATTTGACCTTTCAGTGACCGAGCGGATGCTTGAGTGGTTAAGCATTGCGCCTTTACTTACCATCCCAATGGCCTGCTGATTGAACTGTATCCATGAAAATTTACCAGAAATCCTAAAAACCCTGAAATGAAATTGACCCTGAAGCCGCATAGGAGCCACCACCATGGGAAGCGAAGCTAACCACCCATACAGCTGGGTCACTGAAATGTCAAATACACACCGATATCAACTTTTGTTTTTACATAAAAAGTTGCATAGTACACCTTTAAAAACAAATGCAGTTTTTCCCACCCACCAGTTGAGAACCACTGGCGTAGCATATTATGAGTGCTCTCATTTACCCTTACCCAATACCCTTAAAGCTCCTCACCTTTCTGCTACATTAGCCTCCACAATGGATTTGGGAGGGACTTTCCAGGGGCAGTTTATGCGGCCACCTGGTAATCTTTTGAAGTCAAATTGGCAGCAAATCTTTGGGTCTGGTCCGCATGTGTGAGGCACGTCGTAGCTGTAGAACGGCATCATGTGGCAGAACATGTCTGTGTTGGCTCCAGTGTCTGTCAAAGAGGGAACAGGTTCATGTGTGTTACTGAAGCAATGTTCTTCCTAGGATTAAAGTACAGTAAAGTGAAGATATCACTGCGCTGATGCCGAATTACTCCTGGTATTATTACGCCTTACAATATAGTTCTTCTTTTTATCCGCTTAGAAAATCCACATTGTTTAATTTTGTGTAATTATACTTTATAGTGCAACACTTCATGTAACCATTATTTCAATAGGGAAAACATGGAAGCGCTGTGTTTACGTTACGGAAGGCACACGTGGAGACCAGACAGGTACAAATTAACTCGTCAAAGCTAAGGTAAGAACATATCTCAGTATGTAAAAATGGTGGCCTATTCCTTTAACATTTTCACATATTGTCAACTAGACTGGGTTGATTAAGTAGGGGACGTTTTATCTCTATCTCATGAAGTAAAATGGAACACTGGTTAACACACCAGCTAGTGGCCTATTTAGACATATTGCCCCGTTAACAAAGGGGTCAGGACTGCCATAGCCCCCAGATATTTCTTGTCTCCGGTTTCACTTGTTAGAATAAGCTTTGTCGTAAACCTGGTCAAGAAATAAAACCTTTTCACATGAGAAACCCAGACACACACAAAATTATGCTTTTGACACCCTTTAAGACTTATCATTAGAAGAAAAAAAAAAGCACAAAGTCAATTTTTCCCCAAAACTATATCTCCAACACTTTATAGAAGATAATTCATTGGCAAATATCAGCCACAAGGCATAAACTGTCCTTCCAAAAAGTTGGCTATGACGAGTAGCATGACTCATTCTGAAATTAACTTGTCATCACAGATGACTAGTTGAACAAATGCGAGAGTTGGATGACTGAGCTGGATGTGCTACACTTACCCCACGCCTGCCTCCACATGAACTCCAAGCTGCGTGTGGAGGCAAAGTGTTTTTTGATGGTGTAGTGAACCCTCTGGATGAGCATGCTGGTCAGGTTGGCCTTTTTTAGCAGGTAGGGCATGGTAGCACTGTGCCCGAAAGGGTCTACTGCCCACCCACTACGTGGTGTTATACCTGGGCAAGCAGAGGAAGCAAGAACATTGTTTCTTTAAGAATATGTTCATATGAAACACATTCTAAAGCAAAAAAAAGCATGGTTACTTTCAGTTCAGCAATGTTTTTCTTCATTATCTTCCATTTTAACCTTGTTTTGATTCATTATCCTCAAGTCTGCTTTCAAGCATTTTTTTCATTTAAATATAATATAATATAATATATACACACCATACAAATACATGTGATGAAATGGTATTGAAAATATTGCAATAACAGTGTTATCACAAAATTCAAGAGAGTTATGTTAAACATTGCATTTTTTCTAAATCCCTGATATAAAAGTAGTTTAACAAATCTAAAAACTGCTTAAATATGTGATTGTGAAGCTGCAGTCTGTAATACTATATGATTTATGTTTTTCACAGTATATAAAACATGCAGTCTGATTCTAGTTTTATTACTTAATATAATTGTCAACATGCTTTGATACAAACAACTATGTTTTCTCGTAAGATTAGTACTTTCTCGTATTGAATTCAAAACACACAAGTCTTATTTTGACATTATTTAAGATTGCTTACAATGTTTGTTTAAGTCCAATGGAAATGACTGTTAAAATAGTTTTGTGACATACTACATTGTAATTGTAAAAGCATCTCAAATACAACTTTTAAAATATTAGCCTTATACCTATGTTTCTTTCCAGCCACTGATGGCCTTCAATAAGCTGGTCAATCATCGCAAAGTAGTGAACGTTGGCTTCATCGGTCATCACCCAACCTCCTGTCACAATCTCAAGCTGTCCTCCAAGGATCAGTCTGTTGAAGAGAGGCTTAAGTAAGAACCGTGAAGATAAGCCGGCTTTAAAGAAAAAGACAGTCACAGGACAACAAGCTAATTTTAGATAACGAATCTACTCGATACAGATGCTGCGCTACGTTCTTGGGCCTTTGTTCTTACATTGTCAGATCTTTATGTACACAAAATATTAAAGCAATTAAAAAATATATTACATTACATGCAAATTATAAATTTTTTCTCATTGCATTGAAGTACATACTACAGTACTGTCTGAATAACAAACTAAATCAAATGTGCCCCCATGCACATTTATTTAAACAAAACTGCACTAAGACAAAATAAGACATTTGATGCAGTGTATGTGCAACTTAAAGTGCACACAATGTGATCATTTAATGATGGTGGAATCACACAAATTAGAAATTACAGCTTTGCATCGTGTTTGCATTGGGTAACTTTAAAGGAGCTATATCATGCAAAATCGACTTTTTGGAGTTTTTAAACCATGTTATGCTATTTCCTTATCAAAAACACCCCAGAGCGTTTTTTGGCTTCATTCACGCAGTTCCAAGTAATCCTCCTGAATCCTGCTCTCTGAGCAGCTGCTCTGCCCTCTCCTGGTAAACGACTGAGTTGTGTCGTCACAAAGGAACGGAAGTGCTCTACGTCTAATGTAATGCATTACGGCCTGTATTATTTATAAAACAGCTTTTTCATTATTTTTGTTGTAAGAGAGAAATAAATAAAGGAAAAAAAAGAAAAAAAAGGAACTCTCTCTGACGCGTCTGTGCTGTCCCAGGAGGCTAAACAAACGCACCCCTGGCCGGAGGATCCATGGATCCGAGCAGAAGTCTTGTTTTTGAAGACTGAGCTCTTTCTAACCTACTCTGGACACGCCTGTTCTTTTTTCTTACCGAACGATAATGTCACGGATGCGCGTTTAGCTACGAGAGGAACAGGACTATTCAACCTTCCTAAAGAAGAGTGCACTCGCCAGAAGTTGGAATTTCTTTCTTTCCGGGTTTCAGCTAGCTATATCAACCAACCTGATGGATGCTTGGTGAACCTTGGCCTGAATCAAAGTGGATTAACTTTTATAACCAACGCTATCCCATAACCCGATGGGGAGGCCAGCCTAAGCGGTGAGTCAATCAAACGCGTGTTAGTGTGTGTGTTAGCCATTTATGAAACTGTGTTGCACATGTCAACTCCTTATAACTGCATTATGTGAAGTAACTTCACTTTTTTCAGCGATATTTATATTTATAATACTGCAAATGTGGAATGAGCGGAGAGAGGGGCGGAGTTAACTGAATCGAAGCGTCTTGTATTTCCGGGTAAGGAAAATACCCCCAAAAATACTTATATTTCTCTCAAACATGAGTACTCCATAGTGATAGAGGTACAATATATCATATAAATGCCTATACTTTACTTTGGAATGGCTAAAATAGCATGATACAGCTCCTTTAAGTCCAATGGTGGCTTGAACTCAAAACACAAGAGGTCTGTCAGGAAATGTACCTGAGACAGGTAAATTGGCAGTCAAACTCAAAGACAGGCCAATTTAGGAATAAAATAACACTTATTCTTAATTTCCACTGCAGTAGATTTAGCATGTCCAATAGCTGTATTGCAGTGCTAATGCTAGACCTGTAGTGAATTCATATTTCGCACAGTTCGACAATAGAAAAGGGAGAATAGACTACAATGGGCCAAATACATGGCCTAGGGAGTTTTTTGGAGTCAACTTACTTGCGTGTGGCTTCCTGCTTCTGTGCATCCGCACTTTCCCACCATTTTGAGAAAAACGAAATTTCAGACCAGATAAACTTCCTGCGGGAATCCTCTGCCAGTTTCACAACCATGTTGTTTAGTATGTGCTGGGTTTGGTCTGCGAAGTACTTGTCAAATGTTTTAATCCATCCTGTAGAAAAAATAATATGTTAACAGTTCAAAACAGTTTATAGCAATGTGGCTTTAATGGATTAAAAGGACTGCAGAAAAAACTGCCTTGGAAGACCTCTTGAAAATACCACAATATTTTATTTAAGTTCCCTGCAGAAAGCTATTAGGTGAAGTAGAATTTTTATGAATTTTTTATTTGTGACCAGGTAAATATCCTTTATTATTTGTTCATGTACAGTGGTCACTCGCTATAACGCGGTTCACTTTTTGCGGCCTAGCTCTTTTGCGGATTTATTTTTAGCACAATTGTGTATGCTTTTTTACAGCGTATGAACGCCATACGCGCATTGTATTCTGTGTCCTGATTGGCAAGTCGCAGAGTGAGCCTCTCTCGTTGCATAGAGGATCTTTGTGTGTCCCGTCAACACATCAGCGCACACACTACACGCCGCAGAGTCACAGCAGCAAAGGCATGAGCGGGTCGAACACCGCGTTCAGTTTCTCTGAACTTTTCCACGAAAATAAACCCCGCACTCGAGGCATGTGGCGCTCGCCTGAGATAAACACTCGCCTTCTGAAGCCTGAAACTGCTACGATAGAACTCAGGTCGTAGCTACGATTGTCTAGTTTTAACAAGCGCACAGCGGAGACGAGAGCAGCTCATGATGTTTCCATCCCCACGTCTGTAATGTGAATCTAAAAATCATATGACAAAAAAAAAAAAAAAAAAAAAAAAACAACACACAGTGACACCAGGCGTAAGGAGAACCCGTGAACTAGTGACAATTAGTGTATTAAGTGCGTGGTGAGGGGTTTTACAATCTTAAAACATATATAATGTATGTAAAAAATAAAGCTGTCTACTTCGCGGATTTCGTTTATTGCGGGCTATTTTTAGAACGTAACCCCCGCGATAAACGAGGGACCACTGTATACACATTTTGTTGGTCTAAACAGTGCCAGTGAGTCAAACTATGGAGCTAAAACCTAATGAGTGCTTTCACACTACTCACAACACAACACAATGCTAACTGCATTGGTGACACGTCTGCTGTTATTTGTACAGTCATTTTAGCTAACAGATTAACAACATTCAGAAAAAGTAAACGAATTTCAATATTTATCAATATTTTTGTTTTTCCAGGTAAAATGTGGTCTGCCTGTCAACATTTGGATAAACAACATATTTAATGAAAAAAAGTTAATAAATGTTTTTTAAATCAGCAATGAATGGAAAGGCATATCAAATGCATTTGTTTTGCAACATTTGTTGATTATTCTTTTGTAGCTAATGTAATTCAACTCACCAGGGTCATTATGTGAATGAGGGATCACAAACACTTGCAGTGGTTCATTATCCCACTCATCAGGTTCATACGTAATGTCAAAGCCTTGTTTCCAAACACCGCCATCAGGGTTGTCAAACTTTAACAGGGAGTACACATCTAGCATCTAAAAAGTAACAGCATTAGAAAAGACGTATATATTTACCATAAATGGCATCGATAAGTTCGGTTTAAAAGAAAAAAGCTTGTGCAGCAAACACACCTGCACATCAGTATGGTCACGACGGGCTCCTGCAAACTGGCAATCCTGGGGCTTAATAGCAAGGAATGTGGGCCGGCCATCAAAGGGTAAAACCCAAGAGCCATTGGCGCTCCTGAAAGGCAGGTGTCCACTGGGAGACACGGCTCCTGTGTCTGTGAGCTCCATCACAGAATCTTTTATGTGACTAATGATTTGATGATTTTCCTCAAGCAGCTGTTCCAGCTGCTCTATCCTGTTTTGTAGCACTGAGATCTGGCTCTACAACAAGATCATAGATAGTGTGAATGTTGGGATGAGGCTTGGTTTTAGTTGTGATACTCTTCCATAAAGTTACAGGGAAAAAAAGCTTTGCAGACAAATGTCAAACAATATAGATCCATTTTAAATACAATTGTATAGGCATGACAGTTTAACATTTGATATTCTCTGCGATAACAGGTTATTCTTACCCTTGGAAAGTTTCCACCACTCTGTCTCCTTGCAGGGTCATGCTGGACCCGATCCAACATCAGATATAGTGAGAATACAGCCACACAGAAAATGGCCCCTCCACACACCGTCACCTGCTTCCTCAGCTTCATTATACAGTCCTGAGTTAAAATGTTTTACTTCGAACCACCAGATGTTCTTGAAAAAAAAACGAATGCAGTCCAGTCTGGTCACAATGTAGAAAATGATGCACACGCTAATAGACCAGTTCTGAAGCAAGGTCGTCTCCAGGTTGTGCTCATCATCCTGGGCATCACAGTACTGAAGCTACAGTGAGAAGAACCATGAGCCGGGGTACTAAGTCAGCGGTGGCTGGCAGGCACTTGGTCAGCATTGGCGAGACCACAGCCACTGGTAGACATCCTCAAAGTAGCCCTTGTGCTCAACCACGCAGACTAAAAAAACTGCAGGAAGAAGAAAAGCACCCTACAGAGGGGGATTGAAACAGGAAGCCTAGTGTCCCACCGACAAGATGTGGATCTCTCTACGGGTCCTTGTTTCACTCTCAAAGCAGTGTCTCGAAAGGACAGACGCAGAAGATTTCAAAACTATCTCCCAAAATAAAAAAAAGTCTTTAAAAAAAATCTTCTCTGTCCAAAGCAGCTTCACGGATTAAATCATTTCAGCTGCCCATTAACATCACGGTCAGTCCATCTGTCACATGTTGAAGTCTTCCTTGGCTGTGAAAAATCATTACGGTTAGTGTAAAACCAGCTATTAGGTACAACTTTCACGTCAGTCTTGTGGAGTTTATTTTGTGTTGCCTGTTGCCTATACTGACATAAATCACAGAACATTTCTAAAATAGTTACAGAGAGCTTTAATCAAGTAGGTATTGTTGCGCAAATCCAACAGTATTCTAATCCTCTGACAACTATCCCTATCCTGAATCAGCATACACTACAGTACACATTAAACTTTAAACGCAGCACTCATAATCTTCCTATGTCATTACTATTGACAGTGGCCATTACTGAGAACTTAATGTATAATTTTGCTGTACCGTTTGGCTAATAATTGACTATCAATAATGCTGCCAAGTGTTTACAAAGTCACAGCTGATATCCCTAACAAGATGTGGTGCACAGTGCAGAACACTGAATTTAGAAAATAAATGTTCTCCGTCTTCTGATAGCGACTGTCATCTAAGTTTTGAATTGGCCTTAGGTAAAATACTGTAGCTGTGGCTAAACGAGCTAGCTACCAAATGAGACATTCCAGCATGCATTCAGTAGTTTCTTAAATAATAAGGAGGCAGCAAGATATAGCTAATCGCCAATGGATAAACATGTGGTTAAATGAGCCACAGACCGGTCGTATGTCTATAAAGAGCATTGCATGTCATAGACCGAAAACAACTGTCTGCATTTATAAAACGATAGCAGGAAACGTTCAATATTATTAAGACAATACACGATAGACACTTCCTGGCTAAGCGTTGTCTTTCCTTGCAGTCTTGGCTAAATAGCAAATCGATTATAAATGTTTTTTGGGATAAAATGTGTAAATTACTCACCCAGACGAACCACAAAAGAGTGTCAACCAGCAGCAGCACGGGGTAAGTGTGCATTAAGCTGTAGGCTGGCAGATTACTGTTCGTTAGCACCGGGGGCTAGCACCACCGAGAGGCTCAGCTCAGACTGACGAGAGGAGCTGCTGCAAAGGCTCATGGGAACAGCGTAAGGCTGCGCATCGGTTTGTGATTGGCCAACACCTGTAGTTTGTTAAACCTTCAAAGGTAGAAAAAATAGTATAATGAGTAAATAACTCATCCATCATAAGATTCGTATTGTAAATATGTATGATATTTTTATGCTTAAGATTATGATTATTATTGCAATGAACAAATAAACAATGTCAATGTCAAACAAACAAGGTACATTATATTTACATTGTTAAAGTCAGTAGTAAAATAATAATAATAATAATAATAATATTAAAGGTGGGGGCCGTATGAAAAGCATTGTAAAAAGTCAGTCAAGAAAACCAAGATCTATTATAAAGCTTTCGAGAATATTTGCATTATTATTTATGTTTTTTATTTTTTTATTTTTTATTCAATTAATTGTAGATATTTTGAAAAAAGGTTTGAGCTCATTCTTCCAGTGGGCTACTGACATTTGTGAATAAAATGTTTGGTGATTATGAATGTCTGATGTCACTTACAGATTAAAATTTCATTAAAACGTTAATGCTGCTGAAATTGGATTCATTCATTCATTCGTTTATTCATTCATTCATTTTTGTTCCGTATTACCTAATAATAAATTGTTTTGACCCGCTGCTTTGCTTTTGACATTTGTAAAAAAAAAAAAAATTACACTCCAAAAAAGAGCCTTAAAATTACCATACATTCATAATTTTTTTCTGCTTCTTTTTACAAAAATCTTCAGTGGCTTTTGGGTCCTCTTGATGGGCCACACAAGGGTTTAAAGAATCAAAGAAATGTGGGTTGCTATTCATCAATGTTTCTTTGGTGTAACAACTGAATAGACTCTATGCTTTATAAATTTATAAACAGATGTGTTTATGTTATGCCTTTTTGTGTGTGACATAATAATACATTTTCAACTGTTTTCCCAAATCCCTTTCCGGAAGAAAAAAAAAAAAAACTGGAAAAAAGTGCACAAAAAGTTCTTGGACTTGATTTCCCAGCTGTTTCCCGTACACTATTGTCACATCCCATTTCGTTTTAGGGTCTTAAAGAGTTAACATGAGTTCCTGAGGCTGTTTTCAGGTGTAATTAAGTAGCCCCATGGGAGACTAGTGCTTGAACAATAAAAAGCCAGTTGTCTTTGCTCCAATTTATGCATGTTTACACACACATTCCATTCCTGTTTTCCGCCTGAATAACCCGAGGAGTAGCATTCTCAAATGGTGTGTAGTTTTCACTAGCCAAAAAAATAACCAAATAAAGTCGAGAAAGTTGGAGAAGCGCCGGGCTGCCCTCTCTTCCTCTTATGGGCATGCGGCGCACTCAAAAGGGGCGGGGAAACTACGCATACGTCACTGTGCTGTCTCCGAAACCCGGAAGTGTAACACAAATGTATGGTGTTTAGGTTTTTATTGGACGTTTGTCGTTTTCAGGCGTAACAAACAGTTTATTCTTACTGCTGTCTTACTTTTCTAAACATCAACAACTCTTAAAAATGGGTGAAGAGGAAAAGGTACGTTTTTCCCTCTTTTGTATCCACATTTCGTTTGTAGCTTGTAAAGTAACTGTTATCTCTGTGAACTTCTCATGTTCTCCACAATGTTGCATTCACATGATAGGACCCTGCCACCTTAAAAGAAGAAGGAAACACCCATTTCAAGTCGGGAAACATAGATGCAGCTCTGTCTTGTTACACCAAAGCCTTAAAGCTATCTGAAAACAAAGCAGACTGTGCAGTTCTGTATCGGAACCGCTGTGCCTGCTATCTGAAACTAGAAGAGTACAGCAAGGCAGAGGCGGATGCTACTAAAGGTGAGACTCACTTATGTGGTGTTGTAATAAGCTTGCAATAAACCCAGGAATTTGATATTGAATGCAACAATATATTCTTAACCCTTACTTTCCCTTTTCCAGCTCTTGATGCTGATCCATCTGATGTAAAAGCAAGATTTCGTAGAGCTCAGGCTTATCAGAAACTTGGACGATTGGATCAAGCCTTTTTAGACACACAGAGATGTGCCCAACTGGAGCCCAAAAACAAAGCCTTTCAGGATCTACTCCGACAGTTGGGGGCACAAATTCAACAAAAGGTGATACCCAAAACTTGTATGTTGTACTTAATTTGGAAAATAATTAAATTTCAATGCTTCTCTCTGTATCAGTCTGCACAGATTAACTCCACAGATGCCAAAGTGCAGCAAATGTTCACCCTTCTGACAGATGAAGCTGCAAAAGAGGCTGATCGGCAGAAGGTATTATTTGAGAAATTGACCACTGACCAATTTTTTTATACAATCACAATCAAACATGTCTCTTTAAACGTGCATTACTGAACTTTTTATGTGGGTAAAAAAAAAATTGACAATTTTGTGACACGTTGGCCATATTCGCATGGTGCCTTTACGTTCGATCACGGTGGCCTCTATGACGCTCCAGGATCAATTGATTTGTAGGTTTTCTGATGAGAGAGTCCGTTAGCAGTGAAAACCTACCAGAAACTCTCAAACAATTGATCCCGGAGCGTCATAGAGGCCACTGTGATGGAAATTAAAGGCGCCATGCTAACCACCTTTACAGCTGCTGATTCACTAACAGGTCAAATACTCACCAATAACCTCTGTTAACTCCAGGCTGCTCAGAATCTTGTGGTGCTGTCACGAGAGGATGCAGGAGCAGAGCAGATCTTTCGTAATGATGGAGTGAAGTTAATTGAGGGGCTTCTGAAGGCAAAACAAGAAGATATAGTCCTTTCTGGTCTGAGGACACTCGTTGGCCTATGCACTGGCCATCAATCTCGTGTAAGCACTGGGAGCTCGCATTATTTAAGCAACAAATGATGTGCATGTCATTGTTTTATGGTGTTCTTAGATGTGCTATGTTTACAGACAATGGCAATAGTGAATGAGTTGGGCATGCATC
Source organism: Neogobius melanostomus (assembly GCA_007210695.1). Classification (NCBI taxonomy): domain Eukaryota; kingdom Metazoa; phylum Chordata; class Actinopteri; order Gobiiformes; family Gobiidae; genus Neogobius; species Neogobius melanostomus. The sequence continues at coordinate 4,436,987 of VHKM01000106.1, read as the reverse complement.
AACTCTGTGCTGTAATGGGATCCGGTAGCTCCACTGTTTCTCTTGCTGCCTGCCATCTGCTGCAGGTAATGTTTGAGGCTCTAACTGACGGCATGAAGAGAGAGATCAGAGGCAAAGAGGACGCTATACTTCCTGGTGGGTTGATGGAAGTATTGCCCAGTTTTTCTACTCGTGTATTTCACGTATTTTGTTGACATAATACTTTATGTTTTTGCTGCAGAACCCTCGAAAGAACTACGCTCAATGCTGCGCCATCTTTTAGATATGATGCCAGCAGCAAATGTGACTGGTCCTGGCAGAGATAACGCTATCAACCTCTTGTGAAACAGGTTCCTCGGAAGTCATTGAAAAACCCAGACAACTCTCTCACATTATGGGTGATAGATCAGGGTATGCAATTGTTTTGCACTGGCATCAAAGAGTTATTTTCACCTTCTGGTTTATTATTATGCATTTATCTCCAGATTTGTTTCAATTCCGCAATAATTTGAAACGTCACATCTGTTTTTATAGGGCTGAAACAGATTTTGGAAGTGGCAGGAACTGTTGCAGAGCTTTTAAAAGGGCCACCTCTGACAGACAACTCTCATATGAGCTGTTCTGTCCTACTTTCCAAATTGTATGATGACCTGAAAAGTGACAAAGAAAGGGAGAACTTTAACAAACTATGTGAAGAATATGTTCAGTGAGTAAAAGATATTTGCTTGGTGTTTGCTAAAATCCTCAATCCAATTTAAAGAACCCTGCTATTGTAACTGTTCTCTCTTACAGGCAACACTTTAATCTGTCTGTTCTGGACGCTAAGCTTCGTGCCATTCATACGGTGTCAGTCCTTCTTCAAGGACCAAGTGAGGTTGGCAACAGAGCTTTGGAAATGTCAGGGATGATGGATGCTGTGATAGCGCTATGTGCATCCAAAGATGTAATTCACCAGCAGGTAGCCGTCGAGGCTCTTATCCACGCTGCTGGTAAAGCCAAGAGAGCGTCCTTTATTACAGCCAATGGCGTGGCACTTCTAAAGGACCTCTATAAGAAGAGTGAAAATGACAGGATACGTGTGCGAGCTCTGGTGGTGAGTGTTCCAAATCCAACTTCCAAACTTTGACTATAAATACCAATCTTTTAATGTCAATCAACTTTCCAATTGTTCTCATAAAGGGTTTGTGCAAGCTTGGCTCAGCTGGAGGGACAGATTTCAGCATGAAGCAGTTTGCAGAGGGATCTACACTGAAGCTTGCTAAACAGTGCAGAAAGTAAATTTTATCAAAGGGCTCAATTTTTAGTTTATATTACAAGCAAATTAACAAAAGATAAATCTCTGCAGGTGGCTGTGTAATAAAACTTTACCTCCAACATCCCGGCGCTGGTCTGTGGAAGGGCTCGCTTATCTCACATTTGATGCAGATGTAAAGGAAGATTTGGCTGAAGACAAGAATGCTCTCCAGGCTATGTTTGAACTAGCAAAGGTTAGTAAATGTTTCAGTTAAAGCCAGGACATGAAGAGTCTCACTTCAACTTCAACAGAGCTTGTGTGTGGTGTCTTCTGCACCACCTCTGGTCTGTTTAATAGCATTTGACAAATAGGGCTGCACGGTATGAGGAAAAATTGTGATATCCAATAATTGTCTTGAAAATTGCTTTAACAATATTATTTTTCAAACTAATTTCAACATGGTCCATTCCATAAAATATAAAAGAAAGTAAGCTTTTTGAGCAAACTTGTCAAAACAAGACTTGAATGTGCATTATGAAACTTTTTATGCAAGAAAGAAAGAAGTTGATATTTGTTCGTAATGTACCTTTTTTGTGATACAGCGTTGTATGGGTGGTTAGCATGGCACCTTTCATTCAGCAGTGAAAACTAACCAGAAACTCTAAAAACAATTGATTCTGGAGCTTCATAGAGCCACTGTGACGGAAAGTATATATAAGTTGAGACCAAAGTAAAGGCAACATGCTAACCACCCATACAGCTGCTGGCCTGGGTCAGCCGGCCTTTGTTATGGAAAGGCTCGACAAAGCGGGTGAAGGAGCCATTCGGCTGACACGCGCTTGCATGTGGAAAGAGCCTTAAGGCAGGTCAAATACACACAAACAAAAAGTTTGTTTGCATGACAAAAATGAACTAAATTTGGAAATCATGACTGAAACTAAAAAAAATGTCCACATGTTATGTCAACATGCGTTTTTGTTTTAGACTGGGTTTGTAATACAGGTCAGATGGAAGAACGATATAAGATTCCCTTCCCTTCTTGCGATATGTATACTGCAGTTAAGCCCAGGGTTAAACAAAATCCACAGGCCAGATTACCTCATAGAAACAAATTAGGATGGCTGGCTGGCTCACAATTTTACAGACAAATTACAACTGAATGGAAAAAGTATTGCAACCACATGGAAACTAGCATAAAAAACATTTTCCTTTTCCCTGCAGTCTGATGATAAGACTGTCCTCTTCGCTGTGGGCTCTACTTTAGTTAACTGCACCAACAGCTATGATGTGGAGAAACCAGACCCTCAAATGGTGGAGCTGGCCAAGTATGCAAAACAGCATGTACCCGAAGAACATCCTAAAGTAAAAAAAACAAATCAAAAACGTTCCTTTTAGCATATAAAGGAAAAGTAATAGTATTTGTAACATTATGTCTGTCAATTTATTTACTAGGATGCTCCTTCCTTTGTGGAAAAGAGACTGATGAAGCTGCTTGACGCTGGTGTCGTGACGGCCTTGGTGTGTATGGTCAAACATGAGAGTCCTGTTCTTTCGGAAGCCTGTAAAGAATCTATTGCCAGGTAAACGCCACTATTATTACAAATTCGGCTTCTCTGCATGACATTTCAGTGCACCGTTAACAACTTTTGCCATTTTCCGCTCAGAGTATTTTTGGCTTTGGTAGAACGTCAGGAGGACAGAGGCATGGTAGTTGCACAGGGTGGAGGAAAGGTAGACAATTTGCTGTGAGAAATTGACTAATAATTTTAGAGAATATGATCATACACTTTTTGTTCAATCTACAGGCTCTAATTCCACTGGCTACAGAAAACACAGACATGGGCAAGATAAAGGCAGCTCAAGCCTTAGCCAAAATAACTATTACGTCAAACCCTGAAATTGCTTTTCCTGGAGAAAGGGTAAGAACTATATACTTTATCCAGTTAATCAATTTATTCTTAAATACCACTTTTTTTTTAACAGGTCTATGAAGTAGTCCGTCCACTTGTCAATCTTTTGAGCCTGGAATGCACCATGCTACAGAACTTTGAGGCACTCATGGGGCTGACCAATTTGTCTGGCATCAGTGAAAGACTCAGGTTGGCCACAAGGGGGAGATCTTTGTCAACTTATTTTTGTTTCTTTATTATTTTTCAGCTTTTATAACTTTTTACAAAACAAAAATATATTTGATAAATTATTATTAATAGACAAATGTGTTCTTTGGTAGGCAAAAAATTATAAAGAGAAGACAATACCAAAAATTGAAGGCTACATGTTTGAGGAGCATGACCTTGTCAGAGCAGCTGCCACTGAGTGTATGTGTAATATGGTGCTGAGTGAAGAGGTAAGCGATCTCTTCTCTATTAAATTAATGAGTAGTATATGTATTTAATTAGTATATGAGTATGTTTTATTCTGTATTCATAGGTACAAAAGCTTTACTTGGCAACAGGAAACGATCGCCTTAAGCTGTTGGTACTCTACAGTGGAGAGGAGGATGAGAGACTTCGTAAAGCTGCGTCAGGGACTCTGGCCATGCTTACAGCTGAGCAGCCAGAGCTGTGTGCACGCATTCCTGGAGTTGTAAGTTGTTAACGACCGGCCCATACCTTCACTACTTTTGTAGAACATTGCTTATTGGCCAAGAAACATACATTTATCAAAGCCAATTCAGTCCACTTTAGATAACAATTCAGTAATGTAGAACTGCATAAGGAATGATGCTCTTGTCATGTAACATGATTTAGGTTCAATAAAACGAATAGAACATTTATTGCAGTCACAATAGTGTGCAAAATAAATTAGTGATTTTGATCTACAGGGGTCAAAAGTGTACTGGTAATTAAGTAAATCATTATTCTGACAGTCTTTCCTTTTCTCTCTAGACCTCTCACTGGCTGGAGATCTTCCAGGCTCTACTCCTTAGTGAAATTGTGGACCTGCGGCATCGAGGTGCAGTTATTGTTCAGAACATGATTCTCGCAGACAAGACTTTGACTGAAAAATTAATAGAAAGTGAGGTTTTAGAAATTCTTACAGTCTTAGCCAAAGGAGAAGAAGGTCCAAACAGCCAAGTGTCTAAGATTGCTCAGAGCTGTCTGGACAAAGCTATTGAGTATGGTATAATAAAAAATAGAGGAACGAATAGATACATTATATACAGCATAGTTTGAGTGGAGACCAAATGTATTAAATGAATTTGTCCAACATGCATTTCATCAAAACTCACTCAGTTTTCTTTAAGAATAGGAGGAATAATGACTTTGATTATACCACAAATGCTTATAGGCTGACATACTGTAGGTCTCGTCACTGATTGTTTTTATTCACTACAATATTACCTCTACCATGTTTATGTTTTTAATATTGTATCTTTTTAAACACAATTTCCACTTTAATCATTCCCTTATGTATGTATTTTTGTTACAGTAAATATTTCAATTAATAAAATTTATCAACGAATTATGTTCAGTTTGTCCCTCACTGATTGACTGTCATAAACTAACGGAATAAGAAAATTAAGCCTTTTTCTAGTTACAGGCGCACTTACTTGAGCGGAATAACTGCCAATCTGGCAACCCCTCGACAATTTTTGGGTCACGTGACCGATCAAAATAAGCAGCGGAAACGAAACGCGTGCACTGGTTATCGTGAGTGCAACCAGAAAGTGTGTTCACGAAATAACGACAACTGCACATGTTTCACCTTGTGCGTCTCCAGAGCTGGTAAAAGCACTTTCAATGCGCTGGTTTGGCTTCGGCTTTAACGAATTTGGACAGATAGTTGGTCGTGAACAGGACAGAAGAAGTGATGATGCAAACGAGGTGAAAGTCGTTCGTCCCACAGAAGTTGCAAGAGTGAATAAATGCAGCTGTAAGGTTCCCAGGGAAATCCTTCAAGTCAGAACAAGCTGGAGCGCAAGGCTGTCTTTACAATCGACTGGTAGGGTGACGAAATTATAATAAGCAATTTTAAGGCTACTAAATGTTATTATATATTTTTTTAGATGACAGCAGTGGTGCGTGCCTGGATGGGTTCAGGAGACTCGGCTCCAAGTGCTGTGGCTATGTTGAGCAGAGCTGCGGCTGCAAAGATGCTTTTTACATTAATGATTCCCTGATGGCCCTCGCTTTTCAGGACAGAATTGACATGTGGGATGTACATAAGAGAACGGTCCAGTGTGGAGCATGGATGTTGAGCCTTCTTCAGACAACTCTGGTAATGTGATAGTGATATGATGATTAGGCTGTTACATCGATCTGCCTGTTGGGTCCCATAACATTGGCTCTGTTGGTATTTGCTGATATGTGGCTTATTTTTGACAAGCAGCAGCTAAATGCGTTTTAAAACCAGATCTGATTGTAAAATTTTACACAGTTTACATCACCAGCTGCCACTGCCAATACAATTTTTAACTCACTCTTCTAAATTAAAAGTGAAGCGTGCAAAACAACATTCAATCAAAAGACAACCGATTGTTGCCTACCTTTACCTCAAACTCTACATTAACTTCTTTTTAGACCCCCCTCTGAAGCTGCCACTGGTGTCTAAGGGGTACATTGCATTAAAGCCGCCCTTCTATCGCCCCTTATCCCCACATCTAAAGGCCAAGAGTCTCGCCCTGGGACCAGTGCATGCAATTCTACTCTGTACCACTGGAGCGGTGTACACCTGGGGACTGGGCAGGTAAACATCTTTCATTGCACAGGTTATCCGAGCAGCAGAATGATACATGATCTTGTGTGTGTCATCCAGTCATGGGCAGCTGGGTCATGGCAGCCTTACTTCAGAGGAGGAGCCCAGGACAGTTGAGGCTCTCTGGGGCGTACCTATGAAAGCTGTTGCTGCAGGAGGTTGGCACTGTTGTTGTATCAGCGGTAAGTTCTTGAAGATCACTTGAGTACTAAAACTGCATTAAATCGAACATAAATCTTTTACTCAGAGACTGCTGATCTTTATGTGTGGGGCTGGAATGAGAGTGGCCAGCTTGGACTTCCCTCACGAGGTGTAAGAAAAGCACAGGGACAGAACATCTGTGGCAAAGGTAGCCAAGTTTATTTAATATACTCCCCAATTTCTTTAATAAAATGTATACTGTTCTTAAGTAAATTGTAAAAGCAGACATTTATGAAGAGTCTAATGAGCACTGTGCATGTATTTCTGAAACCCTTTGATTGTGAACTAGCAGGAATTTGTGGTTGTTGTACATTACCATTTCTCCTAATAATGCCTATAAGAATATTGATGTTAGAAATGCATTAGGAAAGTTTGAAAGATTTCTTGTTAATGAACAAAAATAGGTTCCTTTAATACACATTGACCCATAGTCAAGAATCCTTGCTGATAGAGATCAAGTTTCCTATGATTTTGGGAAAACCCGACTTACTAGGAATACATGTATTGTGTGTCATGGTGAAATATGCTTATTTTAATTAAAGCCCTGCAGGTATCAGCTAAAGTAAATATTAAGTAATGTTGGTATATGAGGTAATGTACTTTATGTACAGCTGCACAATGCCAAGATGCTAATGTACTGCCTCGCGGTGGACTAACACACGAAGAGGAGGACAAAGAGATTTTCATTTCTATCCAGGCATTCCCAGCTCTCCTTGATCTAAATCCACCGTGTGAAATAAAGGCCGTGAGTTGTGGCTCAAGACACACAGCAGCAATCACAAGTGAGAACTCTTTGAGTAACACAAGTACAAGTCAAATAATACATGTTTTTTTTTTTTGGTCTAATAATATGTATCATTTTAGCTGAAGGGAATCTATATACTTGGGGTTGGGGTAAGTTGCTCCAGCTGTTAATTCCATAATTTGACTCTTAAAAGTGACTAATGTTTATTTATCTTGCCTTGCCTTATCTCCTTCTTTCCTAGGACAATATGGACAACTTGGCCACCAAAATGTGTTAAGTTCAGATGAGCCTCAGTGTGTTGAGTTTTTTAAAGAACATCAGCTGTGTGTAAGTGACGTAGTGTGTGGGGTGTGGAACACATTTGCTGCTGTGGTCAAGCAGGAAGAGAGCGAGAATTACCCCTAGTTACAGTATAACAAGGTTATGACCAGGACTTTGAACAGCATACAAGGAAGTACTTGTATAACAAGACATTGCATAAAGCCCTGTATAAACAAAACTTTAATACATTTGACAAACATGTTTAATTTTTCAGAGATATGTAAAAATACAAACATTTTAAAATCTGTAAAGCAGCATTAAGGGTAAGTAGAAGGTCCACAGGTGTGTGTATAAGTTAATACTACAGTAATCTATATAATGACTAAAAATGTCTGTGATTTCCAAGTCTTCACAGAACAATCTTGAAAGAACTGTGGACAAAATGTGAATTCGTTGTTAATAAACTGCGTATGTAGAATATAATTTCAAATGGGATTAAACTCAAGTGTCTGCTTTACCTGATAAAATCTGGTGACCTCGAAATGACATGCTGAAACTCTGAGAGGTTCACTGTTCCATCTTTGTCAATGTCCGATTCTTCAAGAATCTTCAATGTACGGTGAAAACATGATTTACAATCTGGTACAATGCTATGAATAAATATCTGTTACTCTTACATTGCTGATAAGTTGTCTCATTTCATCTTGTGTAAGTCTTGTGTCTTCTGTTTCTCCTGTCAAGCAGTTCACCAACTGCTGCAAGTCATCACAATCCAGAGTTCCATCATCATCAAAGTCTGGAAGGAGAGAAAAAATTAAAGTTAATTGTTATGCATCAGTAAGTGCTTGTTTTTGTGGTGTTTTTTTTTTTGTAAGGGTATGTACCAAATATACGAAAAGCGTAGTGGGATTTGATTTCCATTGTAGCTGAATCGCTGAAGGCACTCAAAAGATCCAAAAAATCTTCAAATGTAAGGCTTCCGTCTTTGTGTTCAGAGGTGGAAAAGACGAGGCAAATTCGTTTCCTAAAAGGGTTGGACTGTGACAATTGCAAAGGTCACAAAGTGCCATTCACGTAAAAAGCATTTTTAAAACAGAACAGTGTTACACGCATCATTACTTTGAGTTCAGGAAGAGTAAGAATTCTCTCCATTGGTACTCTGACATTTGGGACGTCTTTTTCATCTTTGGTGAGAAGTTCGGAAAATCTTTTATGAGCGCTGCAAAACAGATAATGTTTTTATTAGATAACGTTTAAAGATAATAATAACGTTATAGTTACATACAGAAGAATTTCTTGTTTTGTCAGAAATGTCAGCTCCTATCAAAAGGAAAAAGAACAAAGTTTGGATGTAAAGAAAAACAAGTTGCCATGGTTCCTGATTAAATAAACGCAAAGACTTTCACGTTATTACGGCATTGGCTAGGTTATTACAGTAACTTAAGAGGGCGTACTAACACTAACTGCGCACGCCTCATACGGCTTCAAAGTACCAAACAACAAGTTTCATGAACTTACTTGATATTCTGACAACAAATCCTTTCCGAGTTGGCTTGCTGTCGTACCCATTGTTCAAATTATCAGTTCAGAATGTACTTTAGTTGTTGTTTCGTCCACAGCTTCAGCAGGAAAACAACTGAACTCATCGAAGCGCATCTCTTACTTCCGGTTTCTCACTACTCGGCCGCCCCCCTTTCTGTAAATGATCACGTGGTTGTCTCCGCGCATGCAGTGCTTTTTCACTCCTTTAGATCATGTTATGTAAATATATTAAAGAAATTGTTATGTATAGATAGAACACATTTATTTGCACAAAGTTTTACAACCAGGTGGCGTTTTAATAGTTTGCATTATCTACAAAGAATTACAAAAAAGATAACAAACAGGTAGTGAGGTCACTTTTTACCTCTCATTACTAACAATTGTGATACATTAAAAAAACAACAGGCCTAATATATAAATGCAATTTATCTTATAGAACAACCCAAATAGTTCAACAAAATGTATTAATCCCACAGTTCCCACTCCACCATACCAGATATAGTAGTAAAAGGCACAGTGCGACATGGGAGATAGATAGATAGATAGATAGATAGATAGATAGATAGATAGATAGATAGATAGATAGATAGATTCATCAGACCATATAATATTTTGTAAAACACTGGTGATTTACATATTGGTGATTTTAGAAAAATAGTGAGTCCTCTATGCTCCCGAATTTGCATCCCAGTCTGGATCTGCAAATAAAGAGGGGAAAAAAACATGAATATTAAATGTTTTAGTAAAGTCTATCAGAATGTCTGTGGGTTTTTTTTTTCACCTGTTAATTTTACTCCCTCCTTGGTTTCTGCTGGCACTCCAATCCCATACTCATTTTCTCCAGTGATTCTGAAGAAGTAGATTCCTCCCTCCTCCAGGTCTGACACACTGTGCGATAATCTGTGGCATTTGTCAGTGAGCCTTGTCCATCCCATTCGGCTGATATCTCTTATTTCCACAATGTAATTCTTCACTGGTGCTCCCCCCTCATTCTCTGGTATGTCCCAAGTCACAGTAACTGAATTCTTGGTGACATCCTTAACTGATAATCTGGTTGGTGGCCCAGGTGAATCCAAAACCCTCACACTCAAGGTCAAAGAGGCACTTCCTGCAGGATTTTGAAGTTTGACAACATACTTGCCAGAGTCGTCTCTTGTGGCTTGTTCTACTGTTAGCGAGCTGACTGAACTTGTGGTGTTTATCAATCCCCGCACTCTTAAGTCTACATCAACTTTGTCCCAAGTTACACTGGGAGTGGGTTTACCAGAGTATGGCACAGTCAAAGTGAAGGATGCTCTATCTTTGACCAGCAGAGTTTTCCGCATTTCAGGTCCAACGTCAAACCTGGGTTCCTCCTCTCGCTCCATTGCTATTTGAGAGTCTGATTCAGGACTGGGTTCGCTTACACCAATCTTGTTTATAGACTTTACAACAAAGACATAAGCTGCACCCCTACTGAGTCCTGTTACAGTAAATTTAGTTGTGTCAGTGTTATAAACTCCAGTAGACCATTCTCCTTCAGATGTTTTTCTGAATTCAACTCTATAGCCAGTCACTGCAGCACCACCATCAAAGAGTGGTTTATTCCAGGATAGCGTTATAGAGGACTTACTTGAATCAACAATAATGGGCTTTGCAGGTGGGGAAGGTAGAAACATTGGCTCTTCTGCCATAGTTAAGGGGCATGGGGCACTTGGTTCACTTAGTCCAGCGGCATTCTCGGCAAAAACCCTAAATTCATACTCGCACCCTTCATGTAGGCAAGTAGCTTTGACTCGAAGATCATAAACAGGCTTTTTGTTCACGCGCACCCATCGAACACCTTGCTTTTCCCTCTTTTCAATAATATAACCACTGATACGACTTCCACCATCGGACTCGGGCCTCTTCCAGCACACTGTCATAGAGTCGGCACTGGCGCTTGTGACCTCAACATCAGTTGGAGCAGATGCAGTTGTGTACGGATCAAGAGCTTTAACTGGATCACTCTCCAAAGTCTCACCTTCTCCATATTTATTTACCGCTTTAACTCTAAACAAGTACTCATTTCCTTTGACCAGCTTTGTTATTTTGCAGGTAGTCGCCATCATGTCATCGTATACAAGTGTCCAAGACACACGACTCGTTTCACATTTTTCAACTGTGTAGTGCATAATTTCAGCTCCACCATCTTCCATTGGTGGTTCCCATGATAAACAGCATTTCTCAGCTGAGATGCCAGAAACCTTCAACGGTCCAGCGGGTGGGCCTGGTCGATCAAGAATTTTACATGTAATTGTCTTTGATGTGGCACTACCTGCATTTTGTAAGGTAAGTGTGTATTGTCCAGAGTCTTTCCTTACACATTCTCGAATGACTAACGATGTATGCATCTTTGTTATGTGTATCTCAACTCTTCCTTTAGCCCCAATGATTCGTCCATTTTTCTGCCAAGTCACTGTGGGGTTGGGGCGGCCGGATATATCAGCGTCTATTTTTAAGAGGTCCCCTGATTTGACCACCACCACCTGTCTAAATAGATCATCCATGACAATTTTAGGTGGCTCTACGTCATGCTGTATGGTAATAGGTCCAGTGTTTTCTGAGGGAGCGCTAAAGAGGTCTGCTGCATTCCTTGCAATGACTCTGAAATCATACTGTTCCCCTTCCGTAAGCCCAGTAACTTCCAGAAAAGTGTCCAGGAGGTTGGTAAAGTTACACTTTAGCCAGCAACTGTCTGGGAACTCTTTCTGCTCTACGATGTAACCGGTAATTCTGGCTCCTCCATCATATACTGGTTTATCCCATGAGAGAGAAACTGAATCATTGGTTATATTATGGATAGTGAGGTTCCTTGGGGGTTCACATTGGTCTCTTGCTGTGACAGGATCAGATGGTTTACTGAAAGGTCCAATGCCAGCCATATTCTCTGCAGACACCCGGAATTCGTAAACAAGACCCTCTTCGACACTTGTCACTTTGAACTGACTTTCATTCACTAGATTTCTGTTTAACTTTGTCCACAGAATGCTGCTTTGATCTTTGCATTCAATATGATAGCCAAGAATAGGATCTCCACCATCTGTTTCTGGCTTCCCCCATAAAATCACAATAGCATTTTTTGAAGCTCTAACAACATGAAGATCAATCGGAGGACCAGGTGGATTGAAAGGATACTGTGCAATAACTGGGTCGGACTCAACATATGAACTTTTGCCATAGCGATTCTCTGCAGCAACCCGGAACTGATACTCGACGCCCTGAGTGAGTCGAGAAATCTTAATGGATGTTCTCGCAACAGTACCAGATACACATTGCCAAAAGGTGCTACTGGTGTCTCTCTTTTCAACCACATAATTACTGATTTGACATCCACCGATATAAATTGGTGCCTCCCATGATAGAGACACAAAGTCAACGCTCACTTCGTCAATCTTGAGGTCACATGGTGGTCCAGGTCTTTCAAAAACATTGACAGAAAATTCCGCAGATGTAGTGCCAACTGCATTGCTTACAAGAACCTCATAGGATCCAACATCTAACTTTGTTGCGTCTTTGATAGTTATTTGAGAGGATGTTTCAGTTGTCTGCACATTTACTCTGCTTGTCTCTTTGAGCTCGATGCCATCTTTTCTCCATTCCACCGTTGGTTGGGGGGTTCCCTTGAATGGAACATCGATCTTCAAATCATTCCCTGTTTTGACACTGAATGAGTTACACAGCAGATTTATAACTGGCTTCACGCTGTTGTCCTTTACAGTAACTGGAGCTGGCAATAACTTTGGTTCACTTCTTCCCTTCTCATTCGCCGCACTCACTCTAAAAAAATACTTATTTCCTTTTATCAGCCCTTCAATGGTAACTTCAAGCGCCCTACTTTCTGAGCACATTGTCCACAAATCCTCATCTTCTGTTTGCATTTCCACCATATACGATGTAATTTTACTCCCTCCATCATGGTCAGGTTTTTCCCATGTTAATTTAGCACTGGTGGCTGTAACATCCACAAGTGTGATTTTTCCAGGAGACAGGGGAACCTCAGCAACTTTGACTGCATCAGTGGTTTCTACAGGCAACCCACATCCAAATTCATTGACAGCAAGAACACGAAAGAAGTAGAAACATCCCTCCTGGAGATTTTCAATCTTGTATGAGTTCCTTACGCAGTCGCTACACACGCTTGTGAAGGCCTTTCTAGCCTCCTCTCGTTTCTCCACTATGTAATGAGTTATCTTTGACCCACCATCGATAACAGGTGGCTCCCAGGAGATAGATACAGAATCTCTTTTCACATCCTTCACCTGCAGCTGTGTTGGCGCACTGGGGGAGTCCAGGATTCTGACATTGATGAAGGCTGATTTAGAGCCAGCGCAATTTTCAGCTACCAACACATACTTTCCAGTGTCGTTTCTGTTGACGTTCTCAATCATTAGCTCGGTGTATGAAGGGGTTACCTCAATTTGGGCACGTTCACTGAGAGAGCCACCTTCCTTGGACCACTTCACCTCAGGCTCTGGGTTTCCTCTTATGTTCACACAAAGGTGCAAAGTAGAACAGGATCGGACATTCACAATCTTTCTTAAAGACTGGTCCAACTCAATTTCAGGTGGCTCGACTTTTTCAGTTGCCACAACTGATTCTGGAAGATCTGCAAACTCCCCTGCACCAGCCGCATTAACTGCACACACTCTGAAGTTATACTCTGCATTCTCCCTGAGTCTTCTAACTGTGTAGTTTGTGTCTACAATGCCAGTGCTTGTTGGGCATTCAGTCCATTCCTCTTCTCCTGCTTCTTTCATTTCAACTACAAAACCTGTAATGGCTGATCCACCATCATAAATTGGTTTTGACCAAGATAGAGAAACTGTACTCCTGGAATGACCAGGGCTTTTGAGATTTGTTGGAGGTCCAGGAGGATATGTCACATCACATACCTTGATATAGTCACTGGGTTCACTTGGTGTACCCAGACCAGCTGCATTTTCTGCACACACTCTGAACTGGTAGTAGTGTCCTTCTGTGAGTCCTGTGCACCGGAAACGCAAATCATTAAGCCTCCTTTTGTTGCATTTTGTCCATCTGACACCATCTTTGTCACGTTTTTCAAGTATATAGCCATCTATTTCTGATCCTCCATCACTCGTAGGTCTCTCCCAGGTCAGGACGATGGAGTCTCCAGCCACAGCACTGGCAACAGGGATGGAGGGAGCACTTGGCGTAGTGTATGGATTTTGTGCAATAAATGGCTCTGTTTCAAGGAAATCGCCAATGCCATATTTATTCACAGCAGCAATCCTGAATATATATTCTTTACCAGGCACTAGTTTTGACACTTTATAGCTTACACCTTCAACTTGAGAGTCAACTCCAGTCCAGGTCACGCGGCTTGTCTCTCTTTTCTCAATTACATAGTGAGTTACTGTTGCACCTCCATCATTAACTGGGGGATTCCAATGCAGATTGCACTTCTCTGCGCTAATAACTTTGACCTTTATAGAGCCATCTGGAGGGCCTGGCTTGTCCAATACTTTCACAATGACAGGGACAGTTGTTGTGCCTCCAATGTTACTCAGATTCAACATGAAGTGGCCACCATCTGATCGTACGCAATCACTAACAACCAGACTTGTGTGTGTAAGTGTAGTTTTAACCTCCATTCTTGTGGTACTCTTGTCAATTTCTTTGCCCTCTTTGAGCCACGCAACTTCAGGAAGTGGTTTACCAAAGTAATCAGCTTCAATAATGAATGTCTCTCCAGCTGGAAAAACAGTGGTGGTTTTGAATTTTAGGTCTATGATAGCTGTGGGTGCTTCAATTACGTCCTGAGCCATAATGGTGATGCTTTCTGAAGGCGCGCTCCAAACACCAGCTGCATTTTTGGCAGTTACTCTGAACTCGTAGCTCTGCCCTCCTGTTAACTCTGTGATTGTAAACTCATTTTCAGTAATGTTGGTAAAGTTTGCCTTCATCCACCTACCATCTGGGAGCTCTTTCTTTTCAACAACAAAACCAGTAATAGTGCTTCCACCATCATAATTAGGCTTAGCCCATTTCAGTGTGATATGCTCTCTAGTAACAACAACTGCTTCGGGTTTGCCTGGTGGGTCGCAACGGTCCCTCGCAACAAAAGTTTCAGACACTTTGCTTGGTGGGCTCTGTCCGGCAATATTCTCCGCATACACTCTGAATTCATACTCGATGCCCTCTTCAAGTCCAGTTGTTTTGAAGCGAGTGTCAGTAAGGATAAGCTTGTTAAGTTTAGTCCATAAAATGCTATTCTTTTCCTTGCGCTCGATGTGATAGCCAGTGATCGGGCTGCCTCCATCTAGGGTTGGTGGCTTCCATTCGATCACCATGTTGTACTTAGTAACAGTGGTGGCATAAGGGGGGTCCGGAGCAGAGGGAACACTGAAAGGGAATTGCGCCATTACAATAGGAGAGATAATTGAAGTACTTTTACCATATCTATTTTCGGCAAACACTCTGAACTGGTATTCGCTGCCTGTTTTCAGCTTGGTGGCTTTAATTGTTGTTCGAACTGTGGTTGCAGACACAGTTTGCCAATCCATACTTGTAGATTCACGTTTTTCCACAATATAATTGTCAAGCTGACATCCCCCTGTGTATTCGGGTGGCCCCCATGACATTACAACGTAGTCCGAGCTAACTTCATCGATCTTCACTGGTCCGATTGGCGGGTCAGGCTTTTCTAGAACAACTAAACTGATTTCTCCGACATGTTTCCCGGCAATGTTACTGACTTCTATTGAGTACTGTCCCGAGTGTTCTCTGACTGCATGTCTTATATGAAGAAGTGTCATTGTAGGCTTGTTTAGAATCATCAGTCTGGATGTTTCTTTGACTGCCTGCTCACCCTTTCTCCATTCAATCTTCGGTGCTGGATGTCCAACCACAGGAATCTCTATTTTAATGTCTTCTCCATTTTTCACCGAAAATGTTTTGAGTAGAATCTGGAGCGATGGCTTGATGGCATTTTCCTCAGTTGCACTAGACCCAGATTGACCTGTTATAAAAATAGACATGAGAGTAAGAATATTTACAAAGGTACAGTAGAAAAATAGACAATTTCATATTGTTCAATTAAATGTTTCAACTACTGTATAGTAGATAACTTGCTGTTACATTGTAATCCATTGACAAATTTTGAAATCAATAATGCCTGACAGTCATTGTGGGTCACTCGGATGAGGTCTCAGCAGTTTACCATCATCATAATGTCACCAGATAAGATCTTAGAGAATTTGCAGCAGTGTAGACTAGCCATTCATTAGGTTTTATTTTACTTATTTATACATTCATTCATTCATTCATTCATTCATTCATTCATCGATCAGGCAATGATTTAATTATCCATATCAATTCAATATTTTATTGCATTCCCAAGGGGCAATTTTTGTGCAGCTGATAAAATATGGTATTACAGATGCGCGTTACACATTTCATTCAAGCTTATCAAACTATCAAAATAGAACTCCAATGAGTCAGAGACATACCTTGGGCTACAGATTTAGAGGATGAGTGTGCACCCTTTGTTTTAGCCTCTGATGCCATGGTTGTATTTAGAGGAGAAGGCTACCACCGGCTCTCTTGTTGCTTTTAGAAAAATAGACACAAAACATGTTTAAGCACATTATAAGTTATAACTATACAACATAATGGTTGATAAACACAAGCCTGAACTAAAAAACTAACAAAATAACTTATTATTGACCCTCAGTGCAGCAGTGTTTACAGAGAATCATAACAACAACTTAAATTCAGTGAAATTCAGTCAAAAATAGGCTACAATAAGAAAATAACTGTTTAGCCCTTACCTTATTATTTCTGCGTCAACTTGTGTGTCAAAGTCTGTGGCTGTTGCCTGAAACTGTGGCACAGATATGTCTGCCAGTTACCCCCTGTTGTATCACCAAAAGCATGCAGAGACAGAAATAACACTGACCCCTGATTGGTCAGCTCTATACATAGGATACATAGGACCAGCTGTCCATATGTCCTCATATCAAAACAATCTTTGTAGGATTAAAACGGCAATAAGTAATAAAGTAATAAAAAATTAAGCCTGTTTGGCATGAATAAACGCAATAATAGGTTATATCTATTTTATTCTAATTATTATTAGCCTATTGTTTTTTTGTTTTTATATCTTAAATAATTTTGTACTTGTTTATTCATTTTTTTCTTTGTGTGTCAAAAAGTATAAATTCACTAAAATAAACAAACTAACAGTGATTACAATAATAATAAATTGTGTTTTACAGTGAATTTACTTATTATCACTCTTATTTCAACATAATCTGATAACACGATAGTTTTATTTTGAAAAACATCACCCGGAAACATAACAATAAATGACCGACGTGGAGCCGGTGAGCACGTTTAACGTTACGCATCGATCTGACAGTTTACATCATAAATTGCCCTAGATTATCTATGTTTGCTGTGATACTAAGAATAAATTCTCAATATCAAGCCTATAATGTTTCCGATCTAACATGGAGACTATACTTTAAATGTTGGCTTCACAAGTTTCTTTTCCTCTGCTGGTGATAGCATAGAATAAAACTAGTTGATGTTTATCTTATTTAAAATAACGGCCATATGCATTTTATAAAACACATGCATGATTGTGTGCATTTATTTATTTATTCTGCTGTGATGATAACATGGGCTCTTACCTGAAATACTAGCATGAAACGTTTAATTAGACTTTCAGTTAGCCAACGTCACCATGTAAAGGCCTGGTAAATTGTTATTGTGAAAATAAGTTTTTTTTTTTTTTTTTTGCCTTTGTTCATGAACAGATCCTGCCATGGCCCTCCAGCTCGCCTATAGCCCTAATGACTTCCTCACCAACGTGCACCAAGGCACCAACAAATCTGCACAGCCACCATCACCGTTTGACACCGTTATTCAAGATGGTTGGACCGTGAGAATGGACAAGGGCCTGTTCCGATACCGACTGGGTGACCTGCAAACACGCCTCCTGCCTGGCCACTGCGGCTATGTGGCTCAACTGAATGTACAGAGAGGTATAGAGCGACGCAAGCCACAAGAGATTCTAAGTATTCAACAAGAGTTCAATGGCAAGCAGTTTAATTTCAACAAAATCAATCCAGAGGAAATTATATGCGAGATGGTGCAGTGTGCGGAATCGAGCACCATTCACCAAAGTTCCCCAGGCAAAATGTTAGTCCTAGTCAATGTTAGCCCACTGGAGTTTGGTCACTGTCTTTTTGTTCCTGATCCTTTACAATGTTATCCGCAAGTCCTCACAAAGTTTGCTGTTGAGGTTGGCATCGAAACCATTTTCCTTAGTTCCAGTCCTGGTTTTCGGATGGGTTTTAACAGTCTCGGAGCTTTCGCCTCAGTGAATCACCTCCACCTTCACGGCTATTACCTTGACCATGAACTAGCTCTGGAATCCACTGAAGTCAAGCCATTGGTTCCTGAAAAAGACTTCTATCGCCTAATTAACTACCATGCTGGCTTTTTGTTTTACACCAAAACAAAGACTGTGGGGAAAGTGGCCGAAAGCGTCTGCAAAGTAACAGACTTTCTCGTTGAGCGTAATATAGCTCATAATTTGTTTCTCACTAGAGGATGTCCTCCCAGTGAGTGCAAACCCAGTGGAAGAGAAAGCAGCTCGAGGAAGGGCGTTCGCATTATTCTGTGGCCCAGAAAATCCTGCTTCGGGGCCAAAGAGGAGTCGGCTTTTAATGTTGCCCTCTGTGAGCTGGCGGGACATTTACCATTTAAAAACATTATAGACTATGAGAAGGCAACGGAAGAAGGTGTAATAGAAATTATAAACAAGTATCTTCTCTCTATGGAGGAGTTCCTAAGTTTGGAGCAGCAGCTTATCGAGCACTTAATAAACTCATAGAGAAATCAACTTGTATATTGTTCTAATTTGCATGAAGTGGTTTTGAAAGGTTCTGCAAAAAATACTCTGGGACTGAGTAGTGTGTAACAGTTTGATTGCCAAAAATATTATAGACTACCACTACCTAAATTTAAATAAACCAGTTCTACTAATGAACTTAGTATTACATTTTACTAATCATGTGAACAGAATTATTTAACTAAAATCAACAATATATAGTCATGTATGTGCATTATGGCGGCACAATATGTTGCCAAATTATTAATATATCTTAATATTAGGCAATGCAATAACCATATCACAAAAAAAACGTACATGGAGCATAAACATGTGTAAAAGTTCTATTTTAGACAGGAGTTTAACTTTTTTTTTTTTGTTGTGCAGCTCTCATGTGTATTTTTATTCATAGTTTATGTGTTTATGTGCTCTATTACAGATAACCAGTAGTTCTTGCTTTCCCATATAATTTGCTGCTTCATGCTTTGTTTTCTCAACAAAAAGCGAAGTGGTAATAGTTGTACTGGTAGTTACTGTAAACAATTCCTCCCCCACCATGTTTAACAGGAGTAAGCACTAAATGTTTAGCACTCACGCAGCAAGTACACATGTTTCATGGTTACCTGGAGCGTGTCATTCATGCTTTTATTACGTGTCGCTTAGATTATTGTAACTCTCTGTACTGTGGGCTCGATCAAACGTCCATCCGTCGTCTGCAGTTGGTTCAAAACGCAGCGGCGCGTTTGCTCACAGGAACGAGGAAACGTGAGCACATAACTCCTGTGTTGGCCTCTCTGCACTGGCTTCCAGTCAGCTTTAGGATTCAATTCAAGATACTGTTGATGGTTTTTAAATGCCTGAATGGGTTGGCTCCATCTTACCTTTCGGAGCTTTTGTTGATCCATGATCCAGGTCGTACATTGAGATCCTCCAATCGAATGACTCTGGAGGTGCCAATAGCTAAGCGTAAAACCAGAGGAGACCGGGCTTTTGCC
This sequence comes from Neogobius melanostomus, assembly GCA_007210695.1. Lineage (NCBI taxonomy): Eukaryota > Metazoa > Chordata > Actinopteri > Gobiiformes > Gobiidae > Neogobius > Neogobius melanostomus. The sequence goes on along the minus strand of VHKM01000106.1, from coordinate 4,417,449 downwards.
GTAGCGGCTCCGAGACTCTGGAACAGCCTTCCGCTGAATGTCAAAATGGCCCAGTCCATTCATGTTTTTAAGTCGTTGAAAACTCATCTTTTTGCTTTGGCCTTCAACACAAGCTGAGCAGATCCCATGTATTTTATTATTATTGTTTCATGTTGTATATTTTGTGACTGTTTTTACTCTTCAATTGTACTTTATAATGTTTGTTGTACAGCACTTTGGGCGGTTGTGGCTGTTTTTAAGTGTGCTATATAAATAAAGTTGACATTGACATTGACATTGACATTAACTGTGGGTGAGAGCCTGCAATGACACATGTGACAAAGGCAAACCGGTGTTTATACGCACACATAAGAAAATGTAACATAAAGGAACGGGTAATTACCAAAGTTTAATGACGGTTCAAGATTAACAAATGTGATATGACCAGGCATTTTGTAGACGAACGTTTATTTGTCCGATCCATTGGTACAATATTGAAAAACCACACCATCTGTATTTCTTCTGTATGTATTTAGAATCACAGTGTTCACATATTTTTTATTTCAAAGGTTGTTCTTCTTACAGTCTGAAACAACATCGCAGCTGAATGGCACATTATCTGGCAGACTGACGTCACCTGGGCAGCAAGGCAGGCGAGTATGGATATCTGTTCACTCTTTTTAACGACGCTCTCCATTGGGAATCATTGGACCAGTACAAAACCCTTTTATGTCCACCTGATGCACTCACACACAAACAAGTGTGCTATTAACTTTCCAGATCCCTGGTGTAGCTCAATGATGTCCCAGATTTCCCCCAAAAGATTTGTTTATTTATTAGGATCCCCATTAGCTGTGCCCATGGGCCAGCTAATCTTCCTGGGGTCCTTTTTTTTTTTTTAAAACAACTCATTTAAGATCAATTTAAATTACATGACAGATTTCAGATAAAACACATAATGTAAATATCTTTGTTGAAACAAAGTCCATCTTCAGTTCATTTTATTTCATATCTGAACATGTTTACATTACAGTATTCATAATACAGTATTCCGTGATTTGAAACTTAAATTCATCAAAGTCTTCAATCAACATCAATACATTCTACACATACATAGGCACTAACGTTGACATAGTTTTTACATATATTTACCCAAAAGGTAAATCACACTGTTAAATAGATAAATAATTAGCCACTCTGGTGTCAAAAAGGAGACATCAAACTTTTTTACGGTTGCTGTGGTGGTAAAGGGTGTGTAGAAAAGACTCTTTACTGTGAGGGAATTACACCAAACTGGAAATATCATATTGTCATGTGATACACTGGACATTGTCAGTCAATCTTCACTGTCAACTTTGTAACACAATACTAGTGATCAGAGCATTGTAACTTTTCACAACTAGTGTGTAAGGGACTGAGTAGCAATGTCAGTTAGACAAGCAATGTTTATGTCAAGGGTGGATCAATTTGTTGTATTATTATTGTTTGTTTTATTCAGCTATCCGCAAATAACTTGATAATGCAATTGCACTTGCAGCACAGTAATAACATGGTAATCAAATGGAAATAGCGTTGGACTAGGAATTGCAGCGGATAATGTATTTTACAGTCCTTATTAGACTTTGGCTCAGGTAAGGCTGATGATAGTCCATAATAAAGTTGGTGTGTGTCATGTTTTCAAATAATTTCCATATTTACCTTGTTGTGATGACTAAATATTCAGGTACCATGATATTTTCATCCTATTACCACACTATTACTGTGCTGTACAGTAAAGTGCTCCAGTGTATGTCCACTTGTTCACCCTTGCAGTCAAATCAACCTGAGGCCATTAAGTAACTGTCTCGGAGGTGTGTCTAGGGGAGTGTCACAGCAAAGCAACCATCTAAGCTCATCCTCACTTCTGCTCAGGAGTAACAGCACTGTTCCAGACTATAGTTGTTTCTTCCATCTGAAGTAGTTTAGGAATTTATATATTTTTTTAAACATGGGAGGTGTCCAGAGCTTTAGGGAGTTATGCGATCGCCCTAAAAACACAAATGTGCGACTTAGTCTCCCGGCAGTTTGTTTTGTGTGGCAAATAGCAATGATTATCCTTTTTGGCATTTTTATACGATATGACGAGGAGTCTGATGCGCACTGGATAGAGCACAGGAAACACAAGAATATTTCAAGTGACATTGAGAATGACTTCTACTTCAGATATCCAAGTAAGTCCTCCTTTTTGTGCTTCAAGGTGTATCTTTGTGATGGTTGAAAATGTAATATTATTAATTCATTCATTAAGCACCCAGATACCAGGCTGCCTATACTTAAATACTCTATGAAGAAATACGATATTAGTAGATTTAAATGACATTGAAGTGATTCCCAACCTTGGTGTTCACAAAATAAAATGTAATAAAGAGGTTAAAAATTGGCTGGAAGAACTATGATGGAAGGGAATCGCATTTTAATGTGTTTATCTGTCATTGTTTCTCTATGATTCAAATGAATAGAAATTACATTACTTTTTCTTAAACTACATCAATCTGTCAGGGTTGGAGAAAGGTATTGGGATCGCCATCAGGTCCACTTGTGAAATAGGGGTGCTGAGAGAAAAATATTGGGAAACTCTGCTTTATAATATTGTCCTATCCACATACCGACTATGTTGTACTTTGTAGTGAATTAATTACACGACAAGTTGTGCGGGTTGCTGACTAAGATCTGAAGATGCATCTCTCTTTCCCTCAGGACTTGTTTGACTTATTTCCACTCTATGATTACCTAACCAAAATACACACTACTTAAACATTCCTTTCATAAGCATAATCTCCACTTTTCTGTATAAAACTTGCTCATTGTTTTTAGATGTGTGGCATGGGTGTGGTTCTTTACTGCAGAAGCGCATCTTGTGGTGTCAGTAACAGCGCTATCAAGAAGCTATCTCAGTTATGGTGACAGTTATTGGATGTCCAATGATAGATGTTTGTCCTGACATGGATTGTTGTCTGAGGCAAAGTGTGTATGAGCTTGTGCTAAAGTTACTAGGTCTTTTATCCTCCCTGTACAATGGTAAGGAATGTCTGCAGCTGTTGTCCTAACATATGGTGAGACAAGTCAACGTTTAAATGCAGAGTATTTGACATTGTGGAGCATGAATAAGCACTATTCAACTATGTTATTAATATGTTTCATATCCCCACAGGGCTTCCCCCTATATCTATCAATCTCCAAATATCACCAAAATGACAAGAAATGCATACACCACATGTAGACATACTCTAGTTTCATTTAAAATTGAAAGTGAACATTTTTAGCATATCCGGGAGCATTAGCATTTTGAGAGCAGACTATATTATTAACTGCTAAACTAATCCAAGAATCCTTTGCATTTCCTAACATATTTGGAGAGGTCTAAGCAAGTTTTACATGTGGAATCTGAACAGAGACTGATTATTTTGTTGCGTCCGAGTACATATTACCTAAATGCATATTTGCAAACTTTGACATATGCTAATTTCAACCATTACAATTATAATTTTGACTCCATTGCGATTTTATTGTCCTGCCCCTGCATCAAATTTTGTGTATACTGCCAAATTGAGATGTCAGCCAACTGTATTTTGTAACCAGTGGCTGAGAAAGAAGCGGTGATGGAATTTATGACATACTGTAATTGTTTTTGCACTCAGGGTTGGAGCACGTCTTGGTATCATCTGTGTCATCATAACATACTGTATCATTGACACCTGCGGGTACCAAAACATACATTGTTCCCTGCACTTCTCAACTTCCTTTTGACAAAATTGTGTGATAGCTGATGTGCGATAGGTAATATGACAAGTTGGTTACACTTATCTTACAGTACATTAAAAAAAAAAAAAGACATGACAATAATATGATAACAAAGCAATGCATTTTGAGGCCCCTTTATTACTGAGAAAATACTACAACATAAATCCTGATGATTGACACTCTTCTCTCCAGGTTTCCAGGATGTCCATGTGATGATCTTTGTGGGCTTTGGTTTTTTGATGACGTTTCTAAAGCGCTACAGTTTTGGTGGTGTGGGTTTTAACTTCCTCATCGCTGCTTTTGGGCTTCAGTGGGCCCTTCTCATGCAGGGCTGGTTCCACTCCTTGGACTACACAGACGGCAAGATCAAAATTGGGATAGAGAAGTGAGTGTCTCTTTATTTTGTGAATCTATGTTAATTATCGTTTGTCAGTATTATTTGTCAATAATACTAAGTATTATTTGCTATCATAAGATTCACCACATACAGAAAGTATGACAGAAAGTTTCTCTCTCTTTATTAAAAAAAAAAAAAATTGAATAGCTCTGATACTAAAATCATATCAAGTTAAATTTTGTTGGTAAAGATTCTACTCCGTTACCCTGCCATAATGATTGAAAATAGAATTTTAGAGGAAAAAAATATAATAAAAATAAAATCAGACCCATTGCTCCCAATCAGTGTTGTGCTGTTTTGTTTTGTTCTTGTCTTTTTTTTACATTTATAAATGTAAAAAAAGATCTGACTGTGGGAAATTATAAATCCACTCCAGCATAATAACATTGGGTAGAAATGCTTCCTAAACCAACTGTGTATCTCTACATTCATGCATTATTAAGAAGTCAAGTCAAGTAGCTTATCACTACTTACTGGCTGTGCAAGAAGTGATTCCTATTGTTTTCTCACTTAAGAAGAAAACTGTTTGTGTTTCTTGATGTGTTTCCAAAGGAAAAAGAGCGTGAAGGTGGAAAAATCCAGTCTGACATCCACTGTTCTGTTATGGACCACAATGAATGTTGGTACAATGAATGTTGTAGAGTAAACAGAAAGTCATCCATCTGTGAAATAAAACCACTGAGCGGCTGCCAAGTCAGTGGTTTAGGAACATTAGACATTAGGGAGAGATGTTATACAGTAATAGATATGTTTACTTTGTATTACAATAACTTGCACGTGTTTCCTGTTGCAGTCTGATCAATGCAGACTTTTGTGTTGCTGGGTGTCTGATTGCCTATGGAGCCATTCTGGGAAAAGTCAGTCCAGTCCAGCTCATGGTGCTCACTTTATTTGGAATCACTCTGTTTGCTGTTGAAGAATTCATCATCCTCAATCTCATTCATGTAAGTCTAACCACAACTGTGGCTTTGCTTATTATAAACAGATTACAGAGATTGGTATTTCGAATTTTAAAACTCTTTAAAAGATCTTTATGATAACTCACTAACAACAATATTACTTGTTGCTTCATTCAGGCCAGAGATGCAGGAGGCTCCATGGTCATTCACACTTTTGGAGCTTATTATGGACTTTCCATTTCGGCAATGCTCTATCGGCCAAACCTGGACCAGAGCAGTGCTCTGCATGGCTCAGTCTATCACTCCGATGTCTTCGCCATGATTGGTATGTTTTATCTCACAACGAAGTCCACTGTCATTTTAGCACTTAATACTGTTGGTCCAGGAACTATTTCACCACTATATTTATCCCTTTGCCACTATGCAAGACTTATTGAATGATATATTAGAAAAAGGTTTAATGTAATGTACTGTCTTAAAATTTATTAAAATATTGCAATTAATACTTTTACTTTTATATCTTTTAATCATTTAAAAAGCAAACACTGACCTTTTTGAACACGCTACACAAACCTCTGTATTCCAGGTACTCTTTACTTGTGGATGTTCTGGCCAAGCTTTAACTCGGCCATCACTGATCACGGAGACGCTCAACACAGAGCAGCCATCAACACGTATTTGGCTTTGGCCGCTACTGTCCTCACAACTATGGCTATCTCCAGCCTTTTCCAAAAGCATGGAAAACTGGACATGGTAAAATAGAATTAAACTCAAATTTCAGTACACGAGTTTCTTTGAGGTCAACTGTGGGTTAATGTTTTTCAGGTTCACATCCAAAACTCTACACTTGCGGGCGGCGTGGCAGTGGGAACGGCAGCTGAGTTCATGCTGATGCCCTATGGCTCACTGATAGTTGGATTCTGCTGTGGGATCATCTCTACGCTGGGCTATATCTACCTCACCGTATGTCACTCTATTACTCAGCTTTCCCTTGATATGAATCCCGCATGTTGCTGATGTCCCGGGAACAAGTTGTTGTTCTCAACAAACCACATGTGCAAATAAAGATTATCGCCGTTACAATACATTGTAATGCAACTAAAACTGATGCTGCAAACAGTTTAAAATTAGGGTGTAATGCACCTATTTGCACTCTTGTAGATCCGGGCCTCGTTCCAGAACAAAGTTCTCAAAAGATTGTGTTCACCTAACATCAGAGCTAATAGAGCTTATGCAGTTTGAGCTGAAATGTTATAAATTGAATGTTACTGTAGAAACCCAACATTTGAGGTTCTTGAAAATATTTATAGACTCCATTAGCAAAAAAAAAAAAAACAATATAAAATAGTTGAGATCAGTGCTGTAAAACAACTTTGTTAGCTACCAGGTCACTACTGGTAAATACATCCACCACATAGTATTTTACATTTTAACATCTTCCTTGGTTTATTATTGTGCAATGCGCCAAGAATCCCAGAAATCTTAGCGGTTTCAATGACCCAAGCTCTGGAGATTAATATTTAGGTGGAAGACAGGCAAGATTTATTTTATTTACTTTTTCAGCCGTTCATGGAGAAGTATCTCAAAATCCAGGATACATGTGGAATCCATAACCTTCACGGAATGCCTGGAGTCATTGGTGGAATTGTGGGAGCAATCACGGCTGCTGCAGCATCTGAAGCTGTTTATGGCCAGGAAGGGTGAGAGGGGATATATTTTTAAATCTATCACATAAGGCACAACATAAAAGGCCAATAGTTGTGGTCCAAAACAAGCTGAAGCAAATGAACAATAATTTTATGTCCCTATTTCTGCCCCAGGCTGATTAACACCTTTGACTTTGTGGGTGATTTTAAAGACATGGTGCCCAGCAAACAGGGAGGACATCAAGCTGCAGGTATCTGTGTGGCTGTGTGTTTTGGCATTGGAGGTGGCGTCATCGTTGGTAAGGACTATTGTGCATTACATAGATAAACTCATATGCCTCAGTACAATGTGCACAGTAATGACCATGCTCTGGTAAGGGGGTATCCTGCGTTTACCCATCTGGGGAGATCCCGCTGATGACAGCTGCTTTGATGACGAGCCGTACTGGGAGGTAAGAGACCTCAGTGATACACAGCCCTTAACTCTATTAGTTTATCTGACTTAGAAAAAGCCTTTAAAGCCTGATTGATTTTCTTTTAATTTATTTTGTTTGGTGTTGACAGCTGCCAGAAGATGAAGAAAGTATTCCACCCATCGTACAGTACAACAACCACATGCGGAACAAGGATGTGTAAGTATATATTCAGCTCATTTGAAAAGTGGAGTTAAAAGAATAATAGTAATATTATTTACGAAGGTCTGGTGTTCTCGGGATGTCATAGTTGTAGTCGTAGTAGTATAAGTAAAGTAACGGTATATTTCATATGTAACAAAAATACATAGTACTGTAGTTACTTTACTAGTATTCTACTGTATTCATATAATTTTCAGTTTAATCTTTTATACTTTTAGAGATTATCTGCATTTGTCTTGTGTGTGCAGTACTTCATCCTCAAACTGTTGAAATTCTCATTTAAAAGATGTTGTGCCTCTTCATATCCTCATGGGGGAAGCAGATCCTAAACTGTGCAGACACCACGTGTGCATTTTTTATGTATTTTTTTCATTGTTCCAAGCTTTTGTTAGAGAATACAACATGTTATTACTTAACTGCTTCGTTTGCTGTACGTGTCAGGGAATTGGAAACTCCTATTCTGGAAAGTGAAGCCTCATCGTGTTTGTTGATAAGGGTTTGGGCAAAACAATGTTCAGAGTGACCTTCAACATGAACTCTTGTTCATGCCGAAGAGGAAATTATGGATTCAAATATAGTTTGATAATAGCAGTTCAATGTCTTGGATTGTGTATTGTTGTTATCAAATGGCGCCACATAGGATACAAAATTTTAACACATGTGTTATTGGGTTTCTTATTTCTATTAGAATTGTCTAATTTTGCATTATTTGTTTTTACAGTGTGGAGTCAAATTTTAGCATGGAGCAGCACTGACACAAATAAAATGCAAATGTTGGCCTAAGTGAATACAGTATTTACGCAAATGTCTGGACTTTTGGAAAATAAAGATACAACAATACATATATGACAATGTGATTTGATCAAATGATAGATTCATAATGTATGTTCTGACTGTGACCGAACACACACGTTGTTTGGGTTGTTTAGCACTTTATATTTTCGTTCATCTGACCTACGTTTTAGTAAGTTCTTGTCATCATTCTTTGCATAACGCTGGTCGCAGGGGCGGCACCGGGCGGGGAGGTTCGGGGGGGCTAGGTTGCTAAAGCACCGCCAAAGATTTTGGCCACTAAATCAAAGGAGCACTAGTTATCAATGGAAAAACATTGCTCGGACGTTTAACATGAAAAGGAGTGAGTAGGACAGGTTTAATTCTAACTAAAGCACGGAGCAATGGCTCAGGCTTAATGCGGCTGTGCGTTAGAGCGCACGTTCGGCGACGGCAAGAGTCGGGCTGAGCCTGACTCCACGGTCATGTTATATAAAGTCAGACACTGCTCCTCTGGCTCTGAACACAAATCAGAGGTTATTCTTGTGCACTTTTGATACAGCGACGTGAGCGCGGCGGAACCTAAAGCACAATAACAGACCGAGTCCTCCAGCAGCGAGACAAAGTCTGGACGAGGAAATTACGCACAACAGCGGAAAAAAGTTCACTTAAGTCATGAGCGCGTTCTCACGCGTGGGCATCTGTGATAATCAGCTCAACTTTAACATTAACTGTGTTCGAGATAGAAGCGGCTCTAGGATGCAGGGTGTGAGGGGAGATTACGACGTAAAGAGCAGACCATACATTCACGAGGACCGCTCCTCTGGCCACACGTCCTCTCGGGGTTGACATAAAACCGTCTCACGGAGGCTCCTTCTCCATACAGCACTTTTACCGCTCAAGACGCCTTTGCAGCCCAACCACTGCTGTTTCGTTCGCTCGGACGCCGAAAATTACGCATTTGCGGGTGCACGCGCGTTTATTATGTATGTTATTTTGTCTAATCGCCCCAAAAATGTAATTTTTTGTGAGCACCCCAAGAAAGCCCTAAGCACCCCCTGGGACAAATGTCTGGCTGGTTGTTTTCTTGGGATGCAAAAATAACATACAAGCAAGTTATTGTGTCATAAAGAAATGCATGTTGTTATTTTGACAGTTGTAGTTTGCTGGAATTAGATGTTTTTGATTACTTTTCATTGTATTGCTAAAATTCTAGGGGAGCGCTAAATGTTCTCTTTATTTATGAATGTTATTTGATAAATGTTGCTTTAGATGTTGTTAAAATTGCAAAAAACACTAAGTGAACCAAACCTCTGCCCATGTGTAGGTCTTATACGCGTTTGTCCTCTGACGCGAGGTCGTGCCAGGGGTAGAGGTCACACCCCTATTTCTTTAACAAGACACCGTGGTCAATGACAACAAATGACACCTTTACATAATGGTAACCAAAATGAGTCGGCATTATTACTAATGCCCTGACAGAACTGAGTCATTGTGTTATCAGTCACCTTGAGTCTCTCTCTCTAAAACCAAAAATCAGGTTAGAAATCTAGGACTAATCATGGACTCAGGCCTGAATTAAGCAGCCACATCAAAGCAATAACATCATCAGCTTTTTACCATCTGAAAACATTGCTAAGATCAGAGGAATATGTCAAACCAGACTTGAGAGACTCATCCATGCATTTGTCTCCAGCAGGTTAGACTACTGTAACGGCCTGCTCACTGGCCTTTCTAAACAGCTGTTAGAGCTGCAGTACATCCAGAACGCTGCTGCTCGAGTCTGACAAGAACCAGGAAATACGACCATATTAGTCCAGTGCTCCGGTCTCTGCTCTGGCTTCCTGTCACTCAGAGAATAGAATTTAAAACAGCTCTGCTTGTGTACAAGTCTTTTCATGGTTTAGCACCAAAGTACATCTCTGACATGTTAGAGCCGTATGAACCATCTCGGGCCCTGAGAACTGCAACTGTGAAGCACTTTGAATTCCCTTGTGTATGAATTGTGCTCTACAAATAAACTTGCCTTGCCTTGCCTTGCCTACTAACACTATATTTCTAAAACAACTTTCACCAAAAATCTCTAGTCATGTAAATAGGCCTAGACCGTGATGCTGGCCAGGTCACTCTTGTAAAAGAGATTGTAAATTTCAATGAGTTTTTGCCTGTTTAAAGGTCAAATACAATAAATCAATAAAATAATTCACAGGGGAAGTCAGTATTCCCTACTGATCACTTGGCATCTTGATTAGAAATAATCATAAGAATAATCCTCAAAATTAAAACATATACAGCATTATGTATCAACTTGTATTATAGACCTACAGTACATTATGACCTCTTTAGTTTCCCATTCAACCACTAGTCATACGATGTATAGTTGTTTTGTTAGAGACCAGTACATTGTAAAGGGAAAAATGGGCACTTTCCCATTTCTACTTCCTTTTTTTTTTCTATATTTCCAAGTGCTTTTGCAGGCCTTGGTCTCTTCATTTGACAGCACCTAATGGCGGGATTCCTCCTGATTCCCACACATTCGTTTCCTGGGGAGCACACCTCCTCTCTCCTCCTCGTCCAGCTCCGGAACAAAAGGTGGCTTAACGCTGTTTTCTTTTGTCATCAGAAACGTGTTTGAGTAAAGGAGGTAATGGTGCCACAAGTGCTCCAATTAAAGGAGATGCTGCCCCGCTGGGAAGAAAGCCTGCCCCTGGCCCCTGATACCCCCTTCTCATGGACCTTCCCGCTTTCCACTGTACTCATGTTTATTCATCAGACCTTTCGAGAGCCAACGCCTGGCCCTTTTTAAACCGCATCAAATGCACCTTAAAACGTTACAGTTCTTTTGGGTATTTTTGTAAATGGTCAGAGGTGTGTGTATCAAGCATTGAGGGTGAAACGTCTTCTAAACTTATATAGTAGTTGTTACTTCAGCATACTTTCTACAGGCAAAATTCACAATCACATTCAATTTGCCACATGCTTGTTGTTTTGTATTCACTATTTGTTTAGTCCCTTATGAATATTTTCAAAAGCTTCACGTATCAAGTGTGTCTTGTCCCACTTCTTATTACTGGAATTTACGTATTTATTTATTTATAGGCTCAAAGATTTTTACACTAGTTTGTCCGATAATATCTGACTTGTGCTATTCTAGTTCATACCGTTTTCCTTGCAAGTTGGCGTGTCATATAAGTTGGGGGGTATGGGGGGGGGCGGGGGATTGAAATGGAAAAACTCAAGGATCCAAAAGTCCATGAATACGGGGCTGAGCAAGCACAGAATGAGGCCTCACGTTCACTGCTGATGACGGCTATTGCGGCTCAATCGTGACGTTTGATTGACAGTCACAGGAAAAGCCGAGGGTGGGAACGTGGGTGCAGCAGAATAGATGCAGCACAAAGCACTGTTCCACACAGGGGCCCGTGGGAGACGCTCATTGATAAAACCATAAAGAACATGCCACAAATAGCATGTTTTCTCTGCATGCCAGAGATGTTGTTTCTACCCTGAGATTAGCTTGTAATCTTCATATTGCAATGTACAAAATGGGGATTGTTCTAAAATGCGACGTGGGAGGTCAGGGCCGACTTTTTGGTTCTGTTGTGGTGTGGTATGAACGATTCTATTCAAGTTCCTTATGCTAGTCAAGGAAAGGAGTATGAGTTAGCGCTGGGGTTTTCATTGTGCCATGTTAAGACTTTTAAAGAGGGCAATAAAAGGTTTTACTGACGACATCCAAGTCTACAAAACTGTTCATGAACAAGTGAGAGCCTTTCAGTCTAAAGCCATATTCCTAAAGGTCCATCTTGTGTCAATCTTTTGTCCTTCTCCAGTTTATTGTAAACTCCGATTGTCGGGGAAAAAAAGACATACTTATGGCCTTTCAGTCCATGAGTTTCATCGAAGTGGAATTAATGCAAACATACAATGTAACTGAACTTAAATAGGGTTGTAGTAGTGCAGTGAAACAGTGGTACTTGATGTGAAAACTTTGAGAACTCTAATAGTGCGTTTAAACCCACACCCTAAGCGCACTTATACCAGTATAACTTTGACCTTGACCTTCATAGATGGTGAGTTTTTATCAGTAGCCCAATGTCAATGCTTTATATTTCCAATCCATGTTGACATCCCAGCTCATACGTCCTCCTCGCGCCACTAACTGTCCACTGAGGCCCGCTTTAAGTGTCGCATTCGGACCACAGCAGCGAGGAACAGCAGATTAGGCATGATCCTATCCGTTCCCGCTCGCCCCTTCATACGCTCTGTTACACCGGCATTTACCAGGAGGAGGGGACGCCTTTCAGGGCCGTGATATGAATCCCAGACGTACGGACGTGAACAGAACTTACACCTCGTTCAAAGAAAAGACCCCTTTGGCACCCTCTAATTCTGGTTGCTATGGGACTCCGGGCTCAATGGTGAACTCCTGTTGTGAGGGGACAAAGCCTCTCAGTCATCCAGGGACGGTTGCTAGGGGAGGCAGAATGTATGGGGAGGGACGGGGCCCGCTGTTGTCCCAGACGAAATGTCTCTCTTAAGACGGGTGAGATGTGGTGATTGACAGGTGGCTACACGCTCCAGTGCGGCTCGCCAGCCCGGGAGGTCCTAGGCCCAGGCCCTTTCAGTCAATGTGTGAGCGTTTATATGCATAAGTGTGTGGATTTCAATGCCAGGTTGTGCTTGATGGCAGGGAGAACAGTGGGGGTCCAGGGCTTGATTCCTGTGGGTCTTCTTTAGTAGTATGACTGTAACCAAGGGGAGCTGCACCTGTTTTGTTTGTAAAATGATGGTCACTTTTTAAATGTCGATCAGGGAAATGTACTACATGTACTACTACTATATATATATATATATATATATATATATATATATATGCAGTGAGAATAGACTGTAATAAATAATAACTGGTTCTTATATAAAATATGTGCAACTTACAAATGCATTTGCATTAATCATCTATACAAATCACTGAAGAAACTAAGCAAAAAACATTATTGTAGAAAAGAAAAGTTTAAGAAGTTTAGAGTAGTTTAAAATTGTATCTAATCACAGCGTTTTCTGCGGCAGGCGACAAACATATGTCTAATTTCTTCAGAATGGACTGTTAATGGTAAATCAATATCAGCATTTAAAGCCGTCAATTTGCATTATTTAAATGTGTGATATCAGACTCTGGGAACCTTCTCCCAGACTATTCCTATACATGATTGGTCCCCTGAATACGACGGAGGCCCAGAGGTGCATGTGAGGAGACACGGGACAGCACTGCGTTGTGAGGGGTGCACTTACGTCACTGTCTCCTGCTCTGGGACTGTCTGGCTTCTCCTCTCCCAGACGGCCGCCCGCCATCCCCCAGCTTCCCCTTGACCTTGACTCTGTGTCGGGGCGACCCACCACACAGTCCGAGGTCAGAGGCTAACACAGCAGCCACACATCAGACGAGCCGTGACTCCCTGCGCTCTGTGATAAATCAGCCCGAATCAGCCGCCTGTTGGAATGTGCCTTTAAATTCCTGCAGAGACAGAGAAGAGGATGTGGTTTAGCCAATATGGGAGATTTATGTAAAGTTTGTTGAAAGCAGGATCATATGGTCTATCAATCAGAGCCATGTGGAAGAGCATTTTGAGTATTATTAAATGTCTCAAGGGCATGACTTTAAAACTGACAAAGCTTCTGTCTGCAAAAACACTAATGCAAGCCTTGATGGCCCATTTTAGTCGTGGTGTAGCTAAATGAATACGTTTTACTGCTTCAGGCAGAAACTCTAAAAGGAAAAAAGTATTTAACAATACACTGGTCTACCCCATCAATAATTGTAACACTTGGTCTACAATAAGAATTATATTGGTCACACCAGTTCAACCAAGGAAAATTGCAATAACTACACTCTGGTACCCGGTTATTCTCTACATTTGTTTCCCTGGAATCTCCTACAAATGGCTCAGTACCCAATAGTTTGATGATCCTACACATTGTTCTGTTTCCACCTTTTATCCATTGCTCGTCCTGCCAATCCCAGCTCAGCGAACAGGATGTTGTAACAGATCTGTGGGAGAAGGGAAGGGCTGTTTAATCACGCGGCAGCAGCAAGAAATGCAGACCCACACAGAGGCCTTTGCACGGTGAGCATGCGCAGCACATGCCTCATGTGGGCTCATTCTCCATCTTCCTCTTGGCTCTGCTCTGTCACCTGAAAGACGGACAATTCTTATTTAAAAAAAAAAATACAAAATTCATATTTGAACACAGCACAAAGTAATGTAGAAATAAGTAAATACCTATCATTACCTAATACCGTCATTATGTAAATTTGGTCTTGATTTGAGCAACTTATTTCAAGAGGACTGTCCATTGGTCAGATTTTTACACTTCAATAGAAAAGCACATGTAGCAATCGTATTTCAAGTAAATTATATATATATATATATTTTTTTAACTTATTTGTGCAAGATGTTTGACAATATTGTCCTGACTTTATTGAGACACAAATATGTACTTATTTCAGTAACTTGCAAGTTTAGTACCTGATGTAAAAGTAAAACAGCCAAAGAAAGGGACACTTGCTAATAATCACTACTTTATCAATGTCTTTACATATTTAGCATTTGTGGATTTATAAAGCTACAACGTATTGAGGCAAACCAAAGGTATAGATCTGTGAGTCTGATGGTGTAACTTGTCATCTATTCTATTAACTGTCTGTTAAATTACAGCTGGTTAGTGTACACATATAACCATAAATAAGTTATTTATAGACCTCTTTCATAAATTATGTTAAAGTACATTTCATGGAGGGTAGAGGAACTAACTGATTATAGGCAGGATCTGGGAGTTTGCTCTGGGGCAGGGGCCCCTGTTGTTTCAGAACAGCTTCTGTGAACTTGCCAAAGTGCAGGGGCCCAGAGGCAGAGCTGAATATCTCTGCAGTAAACAGAGGACTTGGGATACATTAAATCAGTGTGATTAGGAATTTAGGCAAGGCCAAGGCTCAGGTCCGACTGAAAGGCAGTCGAACCATTCACATCCTGGAGAAAGGTCAGATTCAGAGGAGTTCACAGGCCCCATCACTATTCTTATGCAAAAGGGTCATACACACATCCACTCATTCAACAGCACAAAACGCATAAGCTGCTCCGCGCTTTCCCTCCAAAATGTGAGGAATTTCATGTGTACTGCACAACTTCAATTGTAATGCCTCCAAAAATATCAGAACGCTATTGTGACTGTTATTATCACCTTCCACCGCAATCAATATACATAATCTGCTTCACTGCACAGTGTCTTTGCACCATTTATTTTCTTATATATTAATTTAATTTTTTTTACATTTATATTATATTATTATTCCTTAGGACAACTTTATTCTTATCATTGTCTTTATTTCATGTTTACCTTTATTTTTACAACAACTTTTGTGCACTTTACGTGTATTAAGATCTTAAGTTAACTTTTCCATTGTGAGATCAATAAAGTCAATCAATTCCCATGGCCTTTCATACATTATTGACTTAGACAAACAATCAAAAAGAAGAAGGGAAAAGCGCTTCCTGGAC
The DNA here is from genome assembly GCA_007210695.1 of Neogobius melanostomus. NCBI lineage: Eukaryota > Metazoa > Chordata > Actinopteri > Gobiiformes > Gobiidae > Neogobius > Neogobius melanostomus. Next base: position 4,401,786 of record VHKM01000106.1, on the reverse strand, counting down.
TTCCACAGAATGTAATTAAAAACCAGAGGTGCTCTTTGGAGCAGGGAAAGTAGTTCAAAAAACAGAAAAACCAAGGCACTCTCTGGTGAAGTTAAAATGCCTTTATTTTTATGGCATGTCTAAATGGACAAACATAGCCCCAACGCGTTTCAGCCTCAAAGGCCTTCTTCAGGGGTGTCAAACAGACTTAAAAGAACACCATGTGGGCTATACAGTATACAAGTAACCCACCAATAGGGTTCCTCCACCTAAAACAGGAAGAGTGACCAGGTAGGTAGTAACCTGTGCTTGCACAACCTCAGAACCAACACCAGGTGGTACTGAGAGTACCCACCCAGAGTACAACACAAATACCAATACACTGTAGAAACAATTTTAAATAGATATACATATGAAATCTTAAAAAAAAAAAAAACATTCTACAAAAACTGTATAAATTATAAAAATACAGTGTAATCAATGTCTTCATTAAGACCAGGATGTGTTGTGGCTTGCAGAGTATAAATCCAATAGGTCTTCCGTTGTTTAAGTTTTTTCAAGCGATTCCCTTTTTGTATAGTGTCCGGTATATGATCTATTCCATGTGCTTGAAGACTTGCTGGGTTACTGTTATGGAAGTCCAAAAAATGTCTGGCCTACAGGCTGGTGTGCTATAGCTGTAAAGTGTTTTACATTGGATGACAAAGAGACGCCTACAGGACAGGTTGGCAGAGCACAAGTATGCTATTCGCACGGCTACCTCAACTACGCAAGTGCCAGACATTTTTTGGATATATTATTCATCCATAAGGGGAATTGCCTTCTCACAGTAGCTCAATAATAGTAATCGTACAAACAGCAATAGAGAACTAATAATAAGGATTTTTTCTTTTCTTTTCTTTTCAAATCCTTGTAAGGCAAAAAAAAGAAAAGAAAAAGAATGAATAAAATAGGTGAAAATAAAGCAGAGTTTTACAGTATTAACTTGATAGCATTGGCAGGTCTAAGATGGATACGTTCATGATAAAAACAGAGGTGAAGAAAACACATAAATTCATCTATGTATTGACAGTTAATCAATAACATTTAATTTAATGATTTGCCCATTTAGTACCTATCTCAGTAAACTACATCCTTTAAATGACTGTCTTTTGTGTGTTCTTTTTAAAGCGTCCTTAACACATAGCAGCTGTTAATTGGTTTGTACTGTCATTTTATTGACTTCCTGTCCACTGCCCTTCTTCCCTGTCCATCCACAGGGCAGTGGTCACTGGGGAATACAAGGAAATGGCCACTTAATTGGCTGCACTTGACCCTTGGCCCGTGCTTTAGACCGGCTCCTGACCTGGGCTTCTCTTTAGCCTCTTTATTGTCCTCTGAGGGACTGTCCAAATCATGATCTCTGAACCCGACTGCTCTGAAACTTTACAAGCAGGTTCATAGCACACCACCAGCAAGACACCGCAGGCGAATTACTGGCATTACTATGAGCCACAATGTGTTGCAAGTTTTCTTTTATTTAATGTTTTCATTTGAAAAATAAGACCTAATAATTTGTGCTCAAATTGCCTATATTTTCATTAACAAAATCTGAGGGTTTTTATATCTTGTTTTGTTTATTTAATAAGCCATAGCCATTAATGAAAAAATAAATCCATAAAAATTATTCTTTTTAAGCACAAGATTGGACAATTTGGTGCTATTTTAAAAGCAGGCGATGTCACCACACTTGCCACAATGTGGAAATAGGCTTTGACGTTACAATTTTAAATCTATGGAGAAACTGTCAGTGCAATGATTAAACACCGTATTGTAAAAAAATTAGGGGATTTTTTATCTATTATTATTATTATTATTGACTTTATTCCAGACACTAGAATTATGGTCCATAATAAACAAAAATGACACTTAAAGCAATACATTTATCCCCTGTATAGGCTCAGAAGCCAGTGAGTCCATATACGAGAAGAATATCGCACTGAGCATAGTCCAGGGTTAGGTTTAGTGTCTATTTAGTGAACGTTTATACAATAAGGCTCAAAATGAAGAAAATGAAATGAAAATAATTGAGTGTCACCCCTTAAAGTAAACTATTGTTTTAGACATAAGGAAAGAAAATACACACAAGTGCACATGCAAAAGACACACTGAAATATAGGCTAAATGTTTAGTAGCATTTCGGGCTTAGGTTCATGCAGGCTGTACACAGGCTGATTTCACTAATTGGGTTGCATTCAAGCGGAGAGGAGAACTAATCACTAAAATGCAGCTGGTGTGTTGTGACGAATGGGAAAGTTGCTGATTTGGGTACTTTTATGATGAGAATCTTAATGTCACCTTAAAAAAAACATTTAGGATGAAAACAAAAAACTAAAAGGTGTGTATTTTATGTGAACCTGTGTAGATTTCGGTGACACATACGGTTTCATACATGGTCATTTGATATTACATTAGCCTAAAATATGACATTTGCTTTGGATTAAAAAGACTGGATGGATTATGGATTGGTACATTTTCTACAATATTGGTCTATGCAAGTCATTAAAGTTGAGCCTACTTTCCTTTTTCTTTTCTTTTTTATATATAGGCCTATAAGATATCTGATGGATGTCTATCTACTATTTGTGCCAATTTGAAATGAAGAAAACACTTTTGACTCTGGAATAAATAGGCTAGACTATAGATATGTGTGGAGGGTAAAAATAGGCCTATATATTGTATACTTCAGAATTCTATATTGTGGAACAAAAATAAATTTAAAAAAAGGCACAAAACGTAAAATCCCCGTTAGATGGGCCCAATTGTTTGTATTGAGTATATTGCTTATTACAACATCTTATTTTTGCAATTAAGTCACATTGTTATAGCCTCATGATCGAAACTGACTTGGTGCGCTTCTTGCTGGTTTTAGGCATTAAGTTCATGAGACCACAATAACTACTACAACATCATATATTATTCTCTCTAGATCGTCATTTTCTGAATCAAGTTGTAGCTACTCCCCTTTAAAGCTTTTGACTTGTTTTCATCAGATTTTCGCGTGGCATGAGGAGACGACATTAATCCTCCGTTGACCCCACGCGCGTGTACATCTGTTGTTTGACTGCGGACACGCATCCGCCGGTCACCGAGCACAGCCGGTAATCTCAAAAGCTTGACCACCATAATATAGTTGTAGGTCATTGTTTTGTTTTGTTTTTTCCCCCATGCCCCTGTTTCGGCTATATTTGTTATCCCTCCTTTAGGTTTATGAAAGGTGGCGTACTTTCGACAAACGCTTCTTTTTTTTTGTACGCAATAGAGGCCTACCATCTTTTTTTTTTAGCTACAAACTTAGATTTCCTTAATGTCTGTTATTATGTATTTATGAGGTCGGACGGGCCTTGTGGCTGATGAACTTTCTTCCCATCATAGCAGATTCAACACACGTCCCTTTGTCTGCTCCTAATTAAAACTTAATGCGGGTCACTCCGCTTCCCTCGCCCGGCCTCACGCGCGCTTACCTTTCCAAATATCCCTGCAGTATTTCTCTTGATATCACACGACAGCGTTGCAGTCTAATTACTTTTATTCACATATTATGCAGTGCAGGAGGACATCTTTAAGGGTTTCAAACATTGACAAACAGAGGAACAAGGAAGAAGCAAGTGACTATTTGTTTCGTTACATGTTAGCAATGTATTATGAGCCCATACAGTCGTCAGCAAACATCAGCAATTGCAGGATATTGAAAATCTGCGTCGAATGTAAAATAATAATAAAAGGTTTAACAATGCAAAGATATTGAAGCTATTGTAGATTATAAATTAGGGCTAGAGTTAACACAAAATGTACTTTGATAGACATGAAGAAAACAAATTATAGTCTATCACAATTGAGAACAGATTTTTGCCATAACATTATTAGGTACAGCTTTCTTTATGGCCGAACTTGAACTTCCCAGTGCCCTTCATTTAGTCCTGTGGGAGTTGTCCAGTGTTCTTGGAGCACACAGCAAAATCTGAAGAAAAAGACAGATAATTTAGTGCAAAATAATCACACACAAAAAACGAAACACAAAACAATCACCAGATATCGCATAATTTCCAGAATAAAAAAACAACCCAGGCAGGTACCGTTATTTTCAACACGATTGTTTGGTGATTTTTGTGTTGGGAGATGCTTTGTCTTTTATGTAAAATTGTGAGTCTTTGAGGAAAAACAAACTTGCTTTTAGTAGGCCTCTGTGCTCTGCGTGTTGTGCCTTTCTCCCATTTTCTGTATGTATGCATGGCGGGATGTTAAGGCTTTTATCCCCACAGGGAACCAACCCCAACTCTTTCTCTGTCAATTTTCACCCACTCCCCATTTCAGACGAGCCCTTTCTGCAGCCAGGCCCACAATGACGGATTTGTCCTCATTCTCTTTGTCCACCTCTGATATCTTTTTTTTTTGACTGCTCCCTCTCTGCAGACAGCATGCAGCGTATGCAAATACAGGCTCTTTTATTCAGCAGACCCCTCCCCTGAATGAATGCATCCGTAAATGAGGCCACACTCACTCACAGTTACAGAGTGGGAGGGGGGGGGGGTTCGCACGCACGGAAACATTTTACAATCACTGGATTTGCATGCTCACTCTGACACATGGTCACCCAAGCATCATGCGACAGACTGAGTATTAGAGAATGATCAGATTCGAGCCAGAAATACATCTTGAGCTAGTTCAAGTGTGTGGTGCAGCACAGTAACCTACACCACTGACCAGCGTCTAAGATAGATGAAAATCTAAACACATTACTGGGCAACTATTTTATTTGTCAATAAATAGATTGCTATATATTTGTCTTAACAATAATACTAATCATTTATTAAATGTATTTGCCTACTATTGCCTAACTATTCAAGTCCAATCCAGTCAATTAGTCTAAATGGTCCAATGGCAATATCTATATTTGTTAATATTTTATCAACCTGGATACAATTTACAATGCTAAAATGTTATATATATAATATATAATATATATATATATATATATATATATATATATATATATATATATATATATATAAACAAATATTTGCACTATTTTGTATTTGTTATGTTTTCTGTCTTTATGAGTGCAGTCAGTTCTATAAAATGTGTCTTAATGAACACAGATCAAGAATAAAAGAAAGGAACTGAATGATTTATTAAAAAAATAAATAAGCATTAAAAGCATTAAAATAGATAACAATACAGCTACATTTTTCATTTCATGGTACTAATAATCACGATAATGTATTGGCTCCTTATTAACTTGTGTTTTATTCAATATCACTTTATCTTTAAAAATTCTTTACAAAAAATGTTAACTAAAGGATAACAAATTATATACAACTTAAAGTGTATAGCATTAAGTCTTTGCAGGTAAACATTTATTTATAATTAGTTCATTATTTTTGTGTCAGTTTGTGATTAACTGATGTTTGTAAATACTTTGTGCCTTATGACAGAGTTACCCTTTTATTTTGCATAATTACAAGTATTATTTTACATTTTAATTTTGTTTTAGAGCACAGGTATTTTACCCCATTACCCCTACCCAATTCTTTTTTATTTTTTTTAGCAGATTAACACTTGTAGCATAATTTATAACAGTTTTACAGTACTTTTTGGCAGCAAACATTCCTGACCTGCGCCATATGTGAGTGGGTTTAGATTGTGTGGGGAGGGCGGAGGGGGCGACGGCTGGACAGCTCTGACAGCTCAGTCTTTCACTTGGACATTACTGAGCCGGTCGGCCTCCTTCCCATAGCAACTACTGGGGTCAAAGGCTGTGTAACCCCCCCAACGCCACATCATTCTTCTACTCTCAAGCTCGGGGGTAGCCCCAGACACTCTCAACTCTGCGACCGGCTGCAGACGAGCATTGTGCACCCGTGAACTTGAACTTGACTCAGTGTCTGACAGTGATGGAGTGACACGGCTAAACTGTCTGAAGGGATAAAAGTACTTTCAGTTGATTTTTCTGTAGACTTTACTTACTTTCATTGGAACTCAACATTTTATTGTTTTAATGGGGAAAATGCTAAGGTTATTTACAGTAAGTGCAGGTGAATTTGTAGAAAAGCCAAATACTGCAAAGTTCCACTTGTGTATGAGGAAAACGAGGGGAAAAATTAATAAGACCTTCTTTATGTATTTCCTACAGCATTAACAATTTAGCAAATTGAGAGTCTGTCGGAGTGTGTAAGGCTGCACGATATGACAAAAAACAATAACTGTTTTTAATACAGCATTAACAATATTTGACTAAACATTTCTACACTGTATCTTCTATTAAATGTTATCAGAATTTGTGATTAATCTTTTTTTTCCCCCTCAAGACCAAAACAAGTCTCAAATTGAACTACATTTGTGAAATCATTACAAAAACTAAACCATTTTAGTTTGTGTGTGTGTTAGCAAATATGCAATATTTTGTGCAGCCCTTGTTTGTAAACTGTACTTTTAAAGTTCTAAAAAATCTGTTTGTGATTGATTGTGCAGACATTGAAAAAGGATCACAAAACAAAACGAAAATGAGGTTGCCCGAAAGACTCCCCCAATGTCTCCTCCTATCCTGATATGATTACAGGGGGTGACTGTATTAAAGGCTCAGCTACGTAATTCTCCTCTTTTCTCATCAGAGCGTACAGGACCCCTACACAGGGTCGCCACAGCCCGCAAACCTAATCTGAAAAGCCGGAGTGTAGAAACTTCTCCATCTTCCTCTAAGATACTTAACACTGGGCTTTGTGCTCAATTAGTCTAGGCCAAAGTTGCATTAAAGAGGCCTGACGATGAGCCTCGCCTGACCCACATCGGACCTCCATCCTAGTCTGAGTTTGGGCTTTCTATATCACAACCGAGGCACTAAAACATCAATGTGGGTCCACGTTTGTGAGGAGAATCCAAAGAGGTAACACAGGAGCTATAAGGTATTAACATTTTATCAAGACCAGGCGCCCATAAAGATTGGAGAGCAAGTGTGGGCTACACTCTCACTTCATCGAGTCACTCAATACAATTTCACTGTTCGAGAAATCCACTCGGTAAAATCAATCCATGCTAAATAATGAACGACTTAAGGACACAGATAGAAGGTGAGGAAATGCAATCATCTATATCCAAGCCTGTTCTTTGAGGGAAATATATTCTGTACGTCAGAATGTACGAGTTTAATGTACGAGTGAATGGGACTGGTGGAGAGAGGTCTGTGCACCAGAGCTAAGAGGCAGTAGTTCCCAAATCCTTCTGCGTCTCCTGACCTCCCGGGCCACGGGTCTCAGACAGATTGATCATTCTAGATTGAGATTCTAGTCTTTGTCTCAGATTAAAGACAGACTAAGCTGCTAAAGATCACCCCACTATCAATCTTTAATCTGTTATTCGGACGAGTCATTCCAACATTCTTGTGTTTTTGTCTGGCATACGCTGAAAGAAAGGCTGATTTAAACACTGACAAAGCAACTTCCTCCAACAGTAAAACAAAGTTTATGAGCTACGGCACACACTAGTATTCTAATCTGAATATTTTACATGTTCGTTTGTTTTTTATTTTTTTCATACTTGCTATTTCTTTTTCCTCCGAATAGTGATTTGCGATGTTAATCCCTCACTTCACCTTCTTTCTAGTGTTAAATCTGCCAGCAGCAACAGACTGTATATCACACATGAACAGTGCAAATGCAATTATAGAGACAGCTGAGACTCCTTTACATGAATAAAGGGAATGAATCATCTTTTGACGTGTGAGCTGCACATGCCTTACAAATGTGTCCGTGCATTACTGTTGTGTGCATGTATACCGCATACAGCACAGTATGAGCCTCTTTAATAATCATTATTCATAGACATCATTCAGCATGTTAAGAACACCCATAAGCTGAGTCATTCTCATGTCCTTTGCACCACAGCACAGAGTACACATTTCTCTTCTGTCAGTGAATGTGCATGGCAAGTGCAGGTGGACAGATCTTTGCCATAACAGACAAGAGATCAAGACATCATTTTTAATTTTTGAATTGTGTGCAGATTTCTTGTCCAATGTGGTACTATGTTCAAATTTTATTTGAGTACATCTTTCACCATTTCATTAATGCAAGCATCTCGAATGCAAGTAAAGGCTTAGCTTTGCCTTTCAGACATGCACAGGAGCTGAACAGACTAATGAACAGTCAGGTGGCACTTTAGGGCCTGGACTGGACCCCTCATCACGCACATTACAAACATGCATACACATTAAAACACGCAGCTCACCCGACCTCAGTGCTCCGCCACACAGTCTAATGTCTCAGGCATCTGCTCATGTCTGGTCTGGATGGTCTTTCCCACCCTGCCCCCAACTCAGGCCCACTACCGCACCAGCTCCACAATGGTGGGAAAGCAGGCTTTTTAGCGAGACGGTAGAGGGAGGAGGGAGGAGACTAAATAGCTATTGATGGGAGAGAGTGAGGGCGAGTGGGGCTGAATGATAATGTGAAAATGCACCGTGCTGTTCATTAACACACAAGCGCTGCAGCTGCACATGGCGGCCTCCACACACACGCTCACGTGGCTCTGGCTCTGCATCAGGTTGCTGCCAGAGCAGTGGGGGACAGGCCAGCCTTACGCCTTCACAACAAGCATACAGGCATCCTGTCTGCTTAATAAGAACAAAGTAATCATGACGGGAGCTCCACGTTCAACCGCCTCTCAACTGGTTTTAAATATAAGCATTTTAATACTGTTCCTGTAGTTGATGGCTTTCAATGATGACAGCTAATAGTTCAAGTTCAAGTGATAGTTCACAAAATGTATGAATGTATAATACAGTATATTGAGGATAACAATACTGTAATGTGTTAAAAATAAATAAATAAATCTATCTAAAAAAAAAGTCTATAAATGATCAGGTGCAAAAGGTTTCACATGCCTGGTGCAGGGAGTGTATAGAAGCACCATGACGAGGGGATGGCAGCTTTCCTTCAACTGGTGCCAGCTCATTAATTTTGTTTGCTCCCAGCCCCCTCTCCAGCACCCTCTCACATCAGCCTTTAACTGCTAATTAGCAGCAGCAGAAGATAGAGGGAACAAGGAGAGGCCATGTGTAACTGTGGAGGAAATGGGAAACTCTTCTCTCGTCTGTCTTCCTCCTCTGCTCCCTCCCCCACCCCTGCACCCTGCTGACAGACCAACACCTTAACCTCTGGTACCCACAACCCATGATCAAGCTCACCTCATGCCAATCCAGCCATTTTAAATGTCGCAGCAAAGTCTCCCAAGATGGCTCCTCTGCGCACCCAAACTCAAGCGTTGGCTGGGTCTTTGTCCGCCTCTTGGCACATGATGCTGGCACTGCAGATGGCATTAAAGGAGGCAGGAAAGAGAGATGGTAACAAGAAAGTCTTCTTCAAAACTCTGCTTGACGAGTCTGAAAAATAAATTGAGAAAAATATTCACAATGAAAGTAAAACACTCAAAAAATGCAGTATTTGATTAAGCAAGGTGGACACATAACAGTCTTAAGTTACCTACACCTACAATATGTAACAAGAATGAAAGTAGGACTTTGGCCTTTTCACATATCCACTATGTCCCTGTGAAACGAAGCAATTAGCCTAGTTTGACAGCAAGCTCCACTGCAGTAAGTAGTTAGCAGAGTGAAAGGAAACTCATCTCACTTTGGTGCTCTTTAGGCTTTTGAGGCATTCTCCAGGATAAGAGTGGCCAATGCATAGCACTTAAGGACCAAGTTGAAAAGTTCACCTCTTGTCTACAGGAGGACCATGCCCTTCTTATTGAGGATAGACACTATGTGTTTCAGTAGGTCCAGGATTCACTGCACATTTATTTAGGACCACAATGTTGTTGTTTTTTTGTTTTGTTTTTAATTTGAGTCTCACGGTTTCCTTTTACCACTCCAGATCTGCAATTATCTTAAAGACAATGACAAGTCAATGGCTATATTGCTAAGTTTAATATGAACCATATTAGTCATAAGATATCAAAAGTCTTTCTCATCATCAACTGAGTCACACTCAGAAGACAGGCTCATTAGACTGCAATACTGAACATGAAAATAAATAAAATACAGAACACAATACATGCATTTTCTCTAATTTTCTGCATTTTATTTGATGAAAAAATACTCTTACCTTTATATTCTTGAAATGTCTTGAGGAAACACAGTAAAAGCTGAAGTCATTTCTACATTCGGTTATCTAGCTTTATGACAGTGATTTAGACTCATACAGCTAGATAACCAAAGACAGAAACAGACCTCACAATTTTTCTCCCAAACGGGCATGATGTTGGTGTATTCTAAAAAAAGATCATTTAACAATGTTTAAAATGTAGATACGTTTATCATACAGAGGAAGAAAAAAGGCTTGTTGTTTTTGTAGATTTGGACTGAGGCCTGCTCCACATTCACTGTCTAAAGCTGTAATTGATAAATATAACCATTTATAATACTTGTTTATTATTAGGCCTATTAGTAAGGTTGTAAGACCTCTTTTGAAAGAATCAGACAGATATGTGGTTGTAAGATCATGTTAGTACAAAGTGTATGCTATCATGAACTGTTAATTAGGCCTAGCTAGCATTAAAGTCTGGGCCTCAATAGATAAACATGCATTAAACTGCAGTAGACAGTAACATTTGTATGAATTTCTATTTAATCTAATTTCAAAGCATTCCCCTCCGCCCCCTGAAGGTCAATCTCATCTATCTTATTGCAGATATTGCAGATTTGTCTGTTCAACATCCCACTGTTTTAGGTTGCAAAAACAGATAAAGATATTTCTACGGTAATTTAATTGATACTAAACTGGATCCACACTCGGCAGCAGGAACTAAATGCCCAATACACAGCTATACTTTTAATGGGAGTTATGTTTGGCCTACTTCTTCTCAGACTGCACTCCTTTCTGGCTTAATAGTTTATATTAACTAGATCATCAAATCAAATGTATGCTTTCACAAAACTGATTTAATATCCAGGCTATTTTGTGAGCCTGTGATCAAAGACTTCAGATTTATCTGAATAAAGAAAAAGCTTTAAGCTTTGAAAAATAGGTCCGTATAAGTCCACAGTTGTGCAATAAATCCTACGGAGTCTAAAAACATAGCATTCCCTTTTCTTTCTTGTATTTATTTATTTTTTTGCGTAGTTTCTCTAGAAGAGACCCGAAAAGATGCATGCTAATGCTGTGATTTACATCGCGTTTTGCAGGCTAAAATAAAAGATTTGCTTACCTTGGAGGGCGGAAATCATGCCTCCAGTTGAAGTATAGCCTAATGAAATTGATCCTAAATGTGATCCACGGGCCGGGCCCTCGTTGATGTGATGTGAGTCCTACAGACCGTGCAGAGTGGACCTAGTCTGGACCACAGTCCTCAGCATCTGCCCGAGCTCGTGCTCCGCGCTGCTTCCTCACTCAGCGCGCACTGACGCGCTACAGGCAGCTGACCAATCAGAGCGCGTCTTTCACAGCTCACCCAAGTTCACAGACAACTCTCTTTCTTTACGATCATCTTCACATAGGCCTACAACACCAGCAGCAACATTAGCCCATAACGTCTTCAAACCACGAGTTACATTAAAAAGGACTGATGGACAAAGCTCCTCATTTGACGATACTGTAGGTCGCTTAGGCTAAACGTGGATAGCTGTATATTTAATTACCCTGTTGGATAAATTGGTCACAAAATAGAAGGGCATTGCAAAGATATATCTAAATCCGTTCTGCTTGCCTAGGTTCAGCAATTAACTCTGACCAAACAGCCTTAGCCTATATGGGAAACAAGTACATTTCTCCATTGTGAGATCAATAAAGGCTATATCTTATCTTAGACCAGGCTACAAGGTATGAGGTGCATGTGCATATTTTGTGCTTTTAAAAATAGCATCTTTTTTTAGGCCCAAATTGTAATGCAAATAAATATTCCCTTCTGTAATTCAGCATTCTCTTTGGAAAATCTATAATTGGCCCATTTGAGGTGAACTGATATGTCTTTGATGGCTCTGCTTTGCATCATTAATCTTTGAGTCAGTGCCAACGAGTTAAATTGCCCAATGTTTTAGTAAATTGATCAAATCTCCCTTATAAGAGGAAAAAAACATGACCGATTATAATTGAATCATTTGTTATAATAAAATTAAAGTATTTGACAATAGTTTGGGAATAAGCAATAGTCTATATTTTTTCTAATTGTCGACTGAAAAGTTTTTTTTTTTAATTGCCTCAATTAGAGATACTACTATTACTATTACTACTAGGACTTGGATACAAATAAAAGTCCTTATACAACTAGTAGTTAGTTAGGCTATATTATTATATAATAAAAACAATCTGAGGTTTTAAACAATGGGGCCAGGACTCCCCTGAAAAAGAGATTATTAATCTCATTGGGACTATCCTGGTTAAATAAAGGTTAATAAAAATAATAATAAATAAATGTATCACAAGATAAACCCAGGCTGTTAAATTCCCAGGAGTGCAGCTTTCCAAACATATCAACCCATCAACTATTCATAAATGTTCAACTTCATATCAACTTGGTATGATAGATAGCCAATCCTGTCACATACAACAATATGAATCTGAGTATTAGTATTAGACTTACAGCACATTTACAGCACACACCTTTGAAACCATCTGAGCAGCAAGGTTTATGCTTTGTGTAAAAAGATGAGCATAGTTTAGCATTTATAGATGTAAACAAAACAATTATAATGTAGTATAGTCTAAAATGGCAAAATCTATACACACAATCTGTCAAGTTTCACAGAATCATGATGACCCATAGGTTATAAAGATGATGTCACAGCATTGCAAAAGAATCTTGACACTGTCCAGTGTCAACACTTTATGTTGATGTTTTATTGATTGATTTTATCTGTTTTCTTGTAATTTTATGCAACTGTGAAGCACTTTGAATTGCCTTGTGTATGAATTGTGCTTTACAAATAAACTTGCCTTGCCTTGCAGAACGTTGAAGAATTCTGTTTAGGCTTATCAAATTAATTTTCGTTTATTAATTTGTTTGAATGGGACAGTGCATATTAATGAACAGTCAACTAGTGCTGTAAATATGCTGGATTTAGCTCAAGGCTCATTTCCATCCGCAGTCCCATGAGGTAAAAAACTAAGACAAGAACATACAAAATATAAAACACATAATCCAAACACACAGCAGTACATTACAGATAAAACAGGCAAGGACAACAACTACACACACTGAAATTAATGTGTCAGTGCATGCCATAAAGCCAGCCAAGTATATAGCCTGTCCGAAATAGTGCTAATTCTAAAATTATATTTAGTAAATTGTTATCTGGCAGATACGCGCTTCCGAATTAACAAAGATACCGAAAGCCATGTCCATTATTTAATTTTCTTACTGAAAAAGCCACGAAAAAGAGCGACCGCGGCAGGACTCGAACCTGCAATCTTCTGATCCGAAGTCAGACGCCTTATCCATTAGGCCACGCGGCCGATAAGACTGTGAGTTTGAAATATATAAAATATTTCTCATCTAAAATACGGTGGACGTATAAATGTGTTGCTGTTGATTGCTCAACTCAACAGGGTGACATACTGTAAGAAAAAGACTTAGAACTTGGCAGCTTTAGCTTGTGTTTCAATTTTACTGTGAAAGAGACAGTCTTCGGCCGTGGTCATCCGTACCACCAGGCGGCGCCCATGTGCTCCAGTCTCACATAGTAGAGGAGCATGGTAAACAATCAAATGTTGAGGACATGTAAAAAACAAAGTGGTTGCTGTTGCTTTGAAATAGTGAGCTCAGTATTCAGAATTTTTTTTTCGTCGGGTGATTGTCACCAGTGAAGGTAGGCTTTGTTATACCAGCTCAATCAGTTTTCGTTTGTTTGGATGAGGTGATGCTGCATGCTGCTCTTCGTGGATCACAGCGGACACGTTCTGTCCATCTACCATGGCTTCATCTGCTCTCACAATATTCCACACAGTCTCCCTCTCCTCGGGGGAAGAGGACACTCAGACTCGCATTAACCCCCTTAATATCCAGATGCTTTCAAAAAATCTACATGCACAGATATTTCGAGGTGTAGAGCCAGAGTACAAGCCCGACGATGTGGAGCGGAGCATTAAGCACCTGCAGAAGCATCAGCTGTGGGGCAAGGAAACTTCGCAGTTGCCTGACGTGGAGCTGAAGCTCCCCCAGATGTATGGCGACAATATAGATGAGCACTTTCGTATTCTTGCACAGAAACAAAGCCTCCCTTACCTTGAGGGGGCACTCAAACTGCAGCAGGCCCAGCTGCCTCCTATGCCAAAGGAATGGACCTGGGCAGTTGGCTGGACATGTTATAAACCCGATGGAGAAAGCGTGAAGGTTGATTTCCCAGAGGCGTCTGCCCTGGTATTTGATGTGGAGGTTTGCATATCAGAGGGACAGTGTCCTACTCTAGCTGTAGCTGTATCACCTACTAAATGGTCAGTGAAAGTGAATATTGAATCTGTGCAAACTAATGCACAGATACTTTAATGTCCAGGAGTCATCTGTTTTTCTAGGTACTCGTGGTGCAGTAAACGCCTGGTTGAAGAACGCTACTCCTGGTCAAATCAGCTGACATTAGCTGACCTTATTCCACTTGAAACACCCATCAACTCCGCAAGACCTCCTGGTGGACAGTGGAAGGAGAGACTTGTAGTGGGCCATAATGTCAGCTTTGACCGGTCCTACATCAAGGAGCAGTACTTATTAAAGGTATTTAAGTAGTAGGCTTAGTCTCAAATTTTTACAGTATTAAGTAACATATTTAATCTCAAAGCCTAAACTATCACTTACATTATATAAAAATGAAAAGAGAACACAAAGGAGAAAAAAACCCCGATTCTATCCAGTCAATTTTGATCATCTGAATCAAAACATGCCCTGCTGTACTGAGTTATTAGACTTGTTTGGGCAAAATGTTATCAAAATAATGCTCCTTTGTATATTGTTGGTTGATTTTAAGATTGACTTTGGATTAATTTAGAGAATATCCTTTTCAAAGGGCTCTAAGGCACGATTCATGGACACTATGAGTCTCCACATGGCCATTTCGGGGCTGACTGGCTTCCAGCGAACTCTGTGGATGGCCAGTAAACTGGGCAAACGAAGGGGCGTCCAAGAAGTTAAAGAACATATTAAGAAATCCGGGCAGAAGAGAAATGGTCCAATGGTAATTTGTCAGAACTTTAGCATGGATTCCACTGAGAACCTTTGGGAATAAAATGTCTCTTTACACAGATTGGCTCCTGGGAATGGGTGAATATTAGTAGCATCAACAATCTGGCTGATGTCCACGCTCTTTACGTGGGTGGGCCTCCCCTTGAAAAAGAAGCCAGAGACATTTTTGTGAAAGGAAGCATGAGTGATGTGAGAAGCAACTTTCAGGTTTGTCAATTAAAATGATTGTCTGTGAGGATTCCCTTGAGTTGGCTTTGACCGTTTGTATGCCTCTACTGACACCTGCAGGAATTGATGCAGTATTGTGCCCTTGATGTCCAGGCTACTCATCAAGTTTTCAGTGAACAATTGCCAATGTTTATGGAAAGGTCATTATTTTCTCTTATCTTTATTTCAGTATTGGTAAGCTATTTTGCACTACATTTAATTCTGCAAATGTATGGCTTATTTCTCATAGGTGTCCACATCCAGTGACCTTAGCTGGGATGTTGGAGATGGGTGTGAGCTACCTTCCCGTCAATCAGAACTGGGGGCGGTATCTGGAGGATTCTCAGACACGTATGAAGAACTCGAGAGAGAGATGAAGAAGTCTCTGATGGCTTTAGCAGATGATGCGTGCCAACTCTTACAGGATGAAAGGTCTGAATGCCGCTGGAAATTATACTATTGAACGGATGTTTGCAGACAGACATACACTGTCGTTCAAATGTTTAGGCCGGGGACACCTAAGAAAAGCACTGTTTTTTTTTCAATGAGGATAAAATTAATCTGAAATACAGTCTAGACCCGTGGTTCGCCGCCTTTTTTGTCTTGCGGACGCCTTTTCATCCTTGCCAAAACACCAAGGGCCGAACATCACCATAGAAACCTAAAGTAAATGACATTTTTCTCCAAATACCAATGCATCAGTGGTTCTCAGGTGGCATGGCTTTGGGACCCAACATTACTCTATGATGACAAGCCGCAACCAAAACAAAACTGTAATTTCTCATATATTGTATAAAATATTGTATTTTCCACACAAGTTTTTATTGAACAAGCTGTAGATATGCTTTTAAGACTGAAATTATGAACAAAACAACCCAAAAACAGACTCCGGTGTGTTTCCACGTAGTTTCAGATGGAAAATATTGACAGAATGTCTTGCATTTTTAGGGTACTGTAACAGTTATTTGATTCCTTATCTGCATAATAATATTTCTCAAATTCATCTTGAGGGCCAGAGGTTCTGTGCTGGAGGGCCGGATTTGGCCCCCGGGCCTGACGTTGCCTACCCCTGCCTTAAACCCTTCAGTGGTACTCTGTGTAACTCCTACCTCAAGAGTTGTTGCAGTTTATTTTAAAAGCACTATTTGTAAGTAAAAAGACAAAGTTTTGTTCATAATAAACCTTGAATAAACCTAAGACTATACATTTTACAGCAAAAATAGCTTTTCACAAAGTGTGAGGGATAAAACAAACTGTGCTGCCTATGGACAAAAAAATACACACACAAAAAAGCTTTTCCTTTCAAACCCACATTCAGATACCTAGGGCAGGGCGATATGGCCTAAAATCTATATCACGATATAAAAAAGAAATATCACGATAACGATGTATTTGACGATATTATTGACAATGGACAAATTACTTCAAAATCCCAGCCTTACGCCTATTGGGAAGATTAATTCAGTGATATTTCATTCTTTTTTTTTTTTTAACGGCATACTACTTTCCTCGCGAATATGATCTACTCAAGCGGTTTACATCCTTCATTTCATTTAACTTCATAAGCACCTGTCCCCATGTTCTAGAGTCAGTGCTTTATGCTGCTGATGGAGCTGAGCGTAACATGAATTATATCGTATCCACGACGATATAAAAAATTACAACGATATCAAAAAATTATATCGCGATAACGATATGCGATACGATATGGCCCACCCCTACAGATACCTACTTTTTCCATCTGAAATAGTTTCAAGTACCTCCTGCTAAGTCCCTGTACCCCTGGTTGGGAAACACTGGGCTTGACATTAATGAGATAAATGACTTTTCGAGCTCAAAACTGGTGATGTTTATTGGAATACCTGCAGAGGTGTACAGAGGCGCATTTCCAGCACCCATCACTCCAATCGTGTTTGTTTGTTTTATGATTAGTAAACCCTTGTGCAATGATGTTAGCGCAGTTCAAAACTGTTGTGCTGATTAGAGAAGCTGTAAAACTGGCCTTTATTTAAGCAATGCGTCGGCATTTGTGAGTTTGATTATACTCTCAAAATGACCAGAAAAAGGAACTTTCTGCTGAAATTTGACGGTTTATTCTTGTTCTGAGAAATGAAGGCTATTCCATGTGAGATTTCATGGAAAACAGAAAATTGCCTGGGTGACCCCAAACCGCTATACGCTATATGTTTAGATTCATTCAGTGACCCAATTGTCTTCTTTTATCTGTTTATCAAAGTTATTCAAGCAGTTATAAAATCAGAGCCAAGATCAGAAAAACTCACTGTTTAGTTTAGTTCAGTTTATTTATTTGAGAAACGAGGACCGTGTACAATAAACATTAACCTCAAGGGGAGAGATGCATAGTACCAGGTTTTAGCTCAAGTGCTAATTTCTACCCGTTCCTACTGTACAATACAGTCTTTTTCAAATTGCAGAAATAAACTACAAATTCAGGCACTCCAATAAATATGAGTGGCACGAGGAAGTACTTGAAAGGCTTTTATTTAAAAGTTTTGTCATCGTTTATTTTCTCAATATCTTTTCCCTTTTTTTCCACGAGCGCCCTTTACTACTTTGGTATATTGGAAAACTAAGAGCAACCAGCCACCCCTGGTGTTACAGACAATCTAAAAAATGCACATTTTCCGTAGTATGTTATGTGAGCAGTGACAGCCTGATGTCTGGAGCTCATGGACTTCACCAAGTCCCAGGTTGCTTCTTCAGTGGTGCAGGGCTTTGGCTTTCATGCACTTCTTTTGCACTTCTATTTCTGTAGCATGTGTACAACAACTACTATTGACCAAAGTGCTGAAGAAAAAGGCAAACTATAGTGTAAAAACGATAAGAACTATGCTCTGTGGGGGTTCCTTATTGTTTTTCAGTTTCTGTCCAAATACTTTTGAGTCCTTGAACAAGGCCACAAGGAGAGTCAACACTTTAAGCCCATATCAATATACAAATGTTGTGTGATAAACACTTAAAAGAAACAAATGTGAGTAACTGTTCAAATATTTATGGACATATATTTGTAAATGTTAAAGATACAAGGAAGATCCATGGCTTTGGGATCTTGAGTGGGATGTCCAGGAATTCAAACAGAAGAAAGTAACAACAAAAAGAAACAGGCCAGCAACACTACTCCTGCTGCTACTCCTGCAAACTGGGATGATGGTAAGACCCTTTAAAATTATTATTTTAAGCCTGTTTATTGTATGTTTTCTTATCATGGCAGAATGGCCGCCGTCTGAAGAAGAGGAGAATCTTCCAAATCCCAGTAAACAAGTTCTAGAGAATTTAAAGGGTAAAGTCGATCGTCTTCCCAAAAGGAGACAGCATCTACCAGGACACCCAGGGTACTTCGACATTTTGATAGAATTGCAATTTACTGTTCATCCTAAGATTTGGAACTTATTTGTCCATGTTTTTTTCGTTGGCAGGTGGTATCGTAAGCTGTGTGAAAAGATGTCTGTGGATGGTTGGTCGCCTGGGGCCAGTCTTATCAGCCTTCAGATGAGAGTGACTCCAAAGCTGATGGGCCTGACGTGGGATGGATTCCCCCTGCACTATACAGAGAAACATGGATGGGGCTACCTGGTTCCTGGCCGCACAGATAACTTGAGATCTCCAGAAGACTGTGCAGAACCTGTTTGCCCACACAGGTATGCTCTCAGAATTGATCAAACAAGTGCATTTTCTCCAGTTCAGCTTTACCCAAATCTAAAAGCTTCTCGATTGGAGCTTGCTGCCTTTAGGCCAGGGCAACACCTCAGTTGAAAGCTTAGACCTGCAAAACTGATCGAAACGGATCTTTTTCCTCGCGTTTTTGTCATGTAGTCGTCACTTTTTTTTACATTTTTGTTCATTGCAGTTTTGCCACTTTTTCATTGCTTTTATCATGTTTTTGTTGCTCTTTTGTGGCTCCTTTGTTGTTTTTTTGTCACATTTTTGTGTCTCTTTTGTCGCAACTTTAGATCTGGGTAATAAAAACTGGGCTCAGTTCAGGTGAGGGTTAAGAGCTTAAAAGATTAGACAACTTTCATTGTATTTTATTATGCAGCAGTCTGATTATAATTATTATAATCCAATGAGTTTCTTCTTCTACATTTTCAGTATCAGACTTAATGACCCATTGTATCTTACTGTGTGATACAGAGCTATTGAAAGAATTTACAGCGAGTACTTGGAACGTAGCAAAAAAGAGGGACCTGTGTTCGAGTCCGATAGCCTCTCAGAAGACCTTATGTTAACGGACTCATCAGTGTGGGCTAAGGTAAAAAAATGTGTAAACCAGATGTGAGCAATAAATTTGATAAATTTTCAATAGCACTGCTGTTAATATAATATTTTTTAGGTGGAGGAAATGAGCTCTCTTGAACGTTTAACAGAAGAAAATGGTGCGCAAGAAAGGATGAAAAGTAGTCGAAATGAAAAGGTAGTATAGACAGTATTTGCTGAATGTTTTGTGCGTGTTAGGTAGCTTGATTAACTTCTGCCATTTGTTTTAGCAACAGCAAAAGTCACACAATGCTTTGGAGGACGGTCAATGCCATTATCACACTGGAAATGGTCCCTACAATGATGTGGACATCCCAGGCTGTTGGTTTTTTAAATTACCTCACAAGGTTAATAATGCGGTATTTTTGTGTATACCGGTAGTTGTTACAGGGCTCTATTTTTATTGACAAATCAAACACATTTTTCAGGACGGTAATCATAACAATGTTGGAAGTCCGTTTTCAAAAGACTTTTTGCCTAAAATGGAAGATGGATCTCTAAGGGCTGAAAGTGGTGGCACCAACGCTACACGAGCTTTGGAGATCAATAAAATGATGTCCTTCTGGAGGAACGCACATAAACGTATTAGGTACTATCATATTAAGAGTTGTACTCAAAGCTGCTGTATTGACCATGGCACAATATGTTTTTAGCTCTCAGATGGTTGTGTTGCTGCGTAAAGGAGAGCTTCCTCGCAGCGTCAGCAGGTTTGTCGCACAGTATGTTATCTTGTGTGAGACAAATCTTAACTCGTATCTTTTTTTAAGACACAAAGACTTTGATGATGAAGGTCTGTATGGAGCCATTTTACCCAAAGTCATCACAGCAGGAACAGTGACACGCAGAGCTGTAGAACCAACATGGCTGACTGCTAGCAACGCAAGGGTAAGTGCAATGCGCTGAACCCCTGTCTGTTTTTAACACAATTAGGCCTGTACTGTTATGTATGTCTTCCACAGAGGGACCGTGTGGGCAGCGAGCTGAAAGCCATGGTTCAGGTGCCTCCTGGCTACCACTTGATTGGAGCAGATGTGGACTCTCAGGAGTTATGGATTGCTGCTGTTCTTGGGGAAGCGCACTTTGCAGGAATACACGGTGAGAGAACATTAAAAGCAAAGTAAATGGTTCAAAATTATCTGCAATACTGTTTCGCTCCTGACTTTAGGTTCTACTGCATTTGGCTGGATGACTCTGCAAGGCAAGAAAAGTCAAGGCACTGACCTGCACAGTCGCACTGCTGATGCAGTGGGCATCAGCCGAGATCACGCCAAAGTTTTTAACTATGGTCGCATTTATGGAGCAGGACAGCCCTTTGCAGAGAGACTGCTTATGCAATTCAATCACCGTCTTAGTCAAACAGAAGCTTCCAGCAAGGCCAAGCAGATGTATGCCCTTACAAAAGGAATTCGCAGGTACTGACAATCAATTCTGTTCATAATTGTATCATAATGAAGTTTACCAGGGCTAATATTCCTTTTGTGATGATAACACATCTATGCAGATATCATCTATCAGAAGAGGGTGAATGGTTGGTAAAAGAACTAGATATGGAGGTGGAGAGAGAGGAAAATGGAAGTGTGCCTTTGCAGGAGCTACGCAGGATTAACAGACTGGCCTCACAGATGTAAGCAGATCCAGATAAGCATCAAAAATGATCAAAACGTATATTCTTCTCATTTAATGATCCTGTCCACTTAAGGTCTCGACGGAGGAAATGGGATATAGTTGACAAACGTGTGTGGTCTGGAGGAACAGAGTCCGATATGTTCAATAAGCTGGAGACAATAGCACATTCCCCTCTCTCAGCCACTCCGGTTCTGGGCTGCAGAATCAGCAGAGCGCTGGAGCCAAAGGTCGTGAAGGATGAGGTGGGCAACTCTGACCAGTCTGGACGATTTAGTTCTGCTGAGATTTTCATCTTTTACATTTCTATTTCTGCAGTTTATCACTAGCAGAGTCAACTGGGTGGTACAGAGTTCAGCAGTGGATTACCTTCACCTCATGCTCGTAGCGATGAAGTGGCTTTTTGAGGAGCATGACATTGATGGACGTTTTTGCATCAGTATTCACGATGAAGTGCGGTACCTGGTTTGCAGTGAAGATCGGTATCGTGCAGCACTGGCATTACAAATTACTAATCTGCTCACAAGGTCTGATCTAGTTTTAAGCACACTGTATTCAACATTGTCTTCAGTGTTTTATTTTGTGGCATTTGATATTTAGAAGCGTCTTTGCTCATGCACTCGGCATGCAGGACCTTCCCCAGTCAGTGGCCTTCTTCAGTGCAGTCGACATTGACCAGTGTTTGAGAAAAGAGGTCAATATGGACTGTGTGACCCCTTCCAATCCCACTGGTCTGGAACGAAGATACAACCTGGCTCCAGGTGAGCTGTTACCGTCTTTAACCACTACACACATAATGGTGATATTTTAGTATTTATTGTCAGAATAAGAAATACACCAGCTTTTAACATTTGCTGTTACATTCTTGAACAGGTGAAGCTGTGGACATCTATGAAATAATTGAGATTACAAAGGGCTCTCTGGCTAAAGGAAGATAACATTAAATAAAAAATGCAATACTCAACAGACTCAATGACATTGGTTAGATCTGAGGCCAGTTGGACATTCAAAGGCGAGTTGACAAAGAGGGAAAAGCTACAGCGCTTATTTTTTCCTCTTCTTCTCTTTGGGCTCTTGTGGCTCCTCCTCTGGTTCCTGCGAGGTTGTGGTCTAGAGCATCAAGGAGTGTCAAAGCAACAGCACAATTACAAATCATTCAAGCGCTTATATTTAACAGATGGTCCAGGTGCTGACCTGCTGACTACTGTCCTGATCCTGCAGAGCGGCTTCCAAAGTTGCAGCGTTGATGCGGAAATCTCTTGAGGTGCTTAGTTTCATGTACTGCATTAGGTTCACCTGCACTCACAATATTGCATAGTTAGATCACACAAGGTCCAGTTTACCATTATTCATCAGTTTGTTTTGTCCGGTCTCATTCAACCTTTGATTTCTTGGAAAGTGTGATGAGGAACTTCTCATACTGTTCAATGTTGAAGATTAAATCAGGGATGGCTTTGGCCTCACGCAAAAGTTTGGCCTGCAATGACAAAGAGACAAAGTTTTCTTAACTAATAATTACATCAGCACATACACAAGTACTGAGAAAGAGCAGCTTACAGAGGCGGCCATGTTTGTTTCATTCTTTCTCTTTTTCTTCTTGTCATCTGCATTTCCGCCACTTGTTTCACCACTCTGACATGACAAGTATTGATTTTAATGTGACTTCCACCCTCCATTTGTATGTATATATTAAAACAACTTAAACCTGAGTGTACCTGTGCATATGTAATGAAATTGTAACACTGTGGAGTCAGGTGGGAGCCAGACAACTTCACCTGAAGGAAGTACAAAATACAATTTTATTTCACATAAACACGTGACATCCTGATATAAGATACTTACCAACTTCTCAAACCGTGAAGGCAGCATACCATGATTTGAACAGACATGAATATACTAAAACAAAAGACAGTGAAGATTAGACTAAGCAACCCACAGTTAAAGATGGGGCAGATGTTAACTCACATATTTGACCAACGTGGTGAGGATGGTATACGTCCGGCTCATTGCTCGTAACAGTGTAATGGTGCTTGTACCAGGTGGAAGTAGCGTCTGGACCAGCTCATTGAGTGCTGTTAAAAGTGTCCCAAGCTGCAGTGTCACTGTTTTCTCAATTGGGTCCTGCTGAGCTGCTTGTGAGGGTTCACCTATTAAGAAATGTTAAGTCACATCCATATATGTTGATTTCAAGCACAGCGGGTCTTACCATCGCCTGCCTTTTCAAATGTGGTTCGGCTTTTCTTTCTGGCAATGAGCCAGTCCACTTCATCGAGCACTCGGTCAGCTTCAGACAACACAAGCATCTGTGAAATTTAAATAATTTTTAGTATAATTTCAAATTAATAAAATCAGTCAAAAACAAACTATAGGAATGCTTACTGCCACAGTTGTAGCTGTCTTTGTATTGACAATGGCAAAGTGGGACTGGTTTTCCACCTCCACATCCTGATTACAGGTAAAATAAGAAAAGTAACAAATGGCGCTTTGTTACGACATAACGTTAATGGAAAACCGCATTAATTTACCTGATCAATATCTCCAAGTTGGCTGTGGATGTCTTGACAGAGTTCCAACAAAACACCAACAGGACTTTTGTAGAGAACATGAAGGCTAAAGAGCAGAGAGAGCAGTCCTTTGGCAAAAGGGGAATCCTCTGTAGACAAAAATAATACTGTAATTATTGCAGACCATGTGTCTTCATACTGTAACATCTGTGCATTAGGTCCTGTATACATTAACAGGTTTAACACCCACCAAAACTTGTCTCTTTGCAGACTTTTACTGTCCATGTAATCATCTGAACAAACTGTAAAATGAATACAATTGGTAAATTAATGTTTCAGTTCATTAAACATTCCTGGTACTGTCCAAACCTCTTGGGAGGATGACTTGAGCTGTCGGGAAAGCACACTCAAAATGCTGACAATCAATTGAGCCTCTCTGCTGTTGAATTCATCCTCCTCGCCACTTAGTTGAGCAAACAGCACCCTCTGGTGGTTACACGTTATTTACAAAATGATATATGATTGCGCTGACAAATAACACTGGGTAACAAAAAAATATTTTTTGAAAATAGTCCAGGGTTTTCCAGCTGAATTAGACTAATTTTGATGCTCTGAGTCCGAAAATGACCTTGGTTTTGCTCAATCAGGTCAGGATTTTTTGCTACAGAATTTTTTTTGAAATCGATTTTGCGTAAAAAACAAATTTCTGCGGATCATCAGCTGAGAAACCCTTGACGTTTTTTCCGTTTTCCTCAAGAAATAAAAGTCAACGTATCCAAAGTCATTCAGTTTTTATTTACTCCATCAAATTTGATAAGCAGAATTCATAATATTAGTAAACAATGAGCGTTACGTGACACAAAATTTTAGAGTTCACGGCATAAATCGGCGTTTCTTCGATTCCCGTGTGTGAGCAGCTGCTGGGTTTTCTCTCTTCAGCGACCAGCAGTAGTCCGCCATCATGACTGCGTCCCACCTTCCCTGGTACCTCTCCTCCATTTGGCGCATGTCCTGATGGAACCTTTCTCCCTGCTCGTCGCTCATCGCCCCAAGGTTTTCAGGAAACTTCTCCATGTGTGAGAACAGGAAGTGAACCTTTATACTCATTTTTGGAAGGCCTTTATCATCTTGCTGACGAGTATGGCGTGGTTTGCTGCCTTCGTGTTCCCCAGGAAGTTGTTCACCACCTGCACAAATGATGTCCACGCGGCACACTCTAGCCTGTTCATGGAGTTTTGGAACTCTGTGTCCTTTATGAGCTGCCGTATCTGTGGGCCATCGAAAATGCCGGCTTTCAGCTTCTCAATGGTCAGTCGAGGAAAGGCTCGGCACAGGTAGTTGAAGCACCTCCCATCCTTGTCCAGAGCGCGCGTGAACTGTTTCATTAATCCAAGCTTCATGTGTAGCGGTGGGATCAATATCTTCTCCCGGTCAACAAGAGGTTCGTTTATGATGTTTCTCGCCCCAGGTACTAACTGCTCTCGCGCCGGCCACTCTTTCTTTACATAGTGCTGGGCTCTGTCTCGACTGTCCCACATACATATAAAGCATGGGTACTTCGTGAACCCGGACTGCTGACCAAGTAGAAAGTTCACAATCTTTAAGTCGACGCAGATGATCCATTGGTGCTGCTCATATTGGATTTTGTCGAGCACGTACTTCACTGCTTCATATTTCTCTTTGAGACTTG
This sequence comes from Neogobius melanostomus, assembly GCA_007210695.1. Lineage (NCBI taxonomy): Eukaryota > Metazoa > Chordata > Actinopteri > Gobiiformes > Gobiidae > Neogobius > Neogobius melanostomus. The sequence goes on along the minus strand of VHKM01000106.1, from coordinate 4,376,307 downwards.
TGGAGTGCGCAAGAGGGATTGAGGCGAACTGGTTCCCGTTGTGGAGGAGCACAGACTTCAAAGAGCGCTTGTTGCTGTCAATGAAGAGTCGCCAATCTCTCGGATCGTATTGAGGAGCGCCGAGTTTACCAAGAAGACCGGCGACATCTCGGCAGTACACAAGGTCTTCCTCCTGGCAGAAGTAGCCCATGTAGTCCTCATGCCTTCTACGAAAGAAAGTGATACGCGCGTCCTCGCCAAGTAGATTTTTCTCTTTGAGTCTGGAGGCCAACAGCTCGGAGGAAGTCTTTGACAAGCTGAGATCCCGAACCAGATCATTAAGCTCACATTGTGAAAAGGGCTGCGGACCATCTTGTTCCTTATACTCCTCTTCTGCATATCCTCCCTTTGTTTTTTTGTTTAATTTGTACCCTCTATGATTTAACTGGATTAGTTTGTTTATAATAAAATATCTCCTCGTCGCTACGGATTTGTTATTGAAACTCTCGCACACACCACACACGTAAAACGTAGACGTACGTAATCCGTAACACTATGGCTGTATCTCAAAAAGTTGACCTGATAGAGCAAAATGCATGTGATATTCGGACTCAGAACACCAAAATTAGTCTAAATCAGTTGAGAAACCCCTGACCATTTTTTGGCTGTCAACTTGTGTAATCAGTGTGTGAGTTGCACCTGAAACTGTCGAATGTAGAAGTAGTTTATCTGAGTAAAGTTTCCTTCATCCAAGTCGTCTTCTGTCTCTACAAACAAACAAACAAACAAACAAAGGTCAAAACATACAATACACTTAGGATGATAAATTATTTTTTTAAGTCAAACCAACCCATGGCAGAGAGGAGTTGACCCATTTTCTCTGGGTGACGCCGCTGGCACGTGGTGAAGATCCTGAGAAGACCTTCCAGACACAACTGAGACAATGTTGTTCGTTTCTCCTTTTTGCCAGCGTCCTCCACGACACTTGGGATATTCGTGTAACGCCACATTAGTACACTGTGCAAAATAAACTATTAAAAGTTTTGCCACAATAGCCATATTACAAAGATACTGTCTGCTATCAACGAAATCTAACCTGGTCATGTCACACAGGAATCTGAAGGTTTTGTCCGCGGCCATTCCATCTGGACCATCTGTGTGTCCAGTTTCCTCCAGCTGCTGGATTTTCTGTATCGCGACACTCAATGTATATCTTACAAATTCTCCATTGGCTCGCAAAACTGAGAGGGCTTCCTCTCTGCTCTGAGTGCTGTCTCTGCATGTATCCAAAGCACATACAACAGTAACAAGATACTCAATATGGTTCAGAAATCAGTATGTAACTTACAATGACTTTAACTGACCTGAAAAGTGCAGGGAGAACAGTTGAGATAAAACCCATAGAGAGTAAACTTCGTGGACTCTTGTTTGAAGACACTTTGCCTTTTCCTGCTTTCTCCTTCAGGATGTCAGATATTTTGTGATAACGACTGAATAACTCTATGACACCTTCAAAGCCTGTTTTACTGCAAGTTAAAGGAAAAGAGTTAGAACTACAAGCTGCCCAGACAGATCAGAAGAGAAAAATGAGAATAACATGAACAAAAAATAACATAAATAACATGAACACACTTGTAATTGGCCTTATTGAAGTTATACTCAATGAGGATTTCATAAACTCCCATCACCAAAACAGCAAAGATGTTGTTCTTCACACCGACACTAGATCCCATAGAAAACTCAGCAGATTTGTCCTGCAAAAGTAAAAAAGAGTGCATAACACGGTACCTCTTCATTTCACAAGACACTAAGAAAAGGGATATACCAGTTCAAAGTCCTCCAGCTCACACTTGATCATCCGTCTCGTCGTACTCTCCAGGATAGCGAGCAGTTCAGACTGGTACCCTTCCTCCTCCTCTTCCTCATCGCTCTCATCACCAGTGGCTGCTTTGTGCATGTTTTGGAGCCACAGCAAACAATGGACTGTACAGCTCACCAGATGAGCCTATGCAGATCAAACAGAAACAGATCACAAAATGTTCTGTTCATACAATGCTACAGAACAGTGTGTCAAGTACCAGAGGCTCCTGGAGGTAAACCTGGTCTCCATGAGCAGTGATGCAAGGCTCCAATTTAACTGGAGGCAGGAGGTCTTGTTCTGGCTCGTAGTACCGCTTTAGCTACGGATCACACATGTTTTTATGTCAATAGTATTGTTATAACATTAAAAACTAAATGTAAAACAAAGTACTTGTGACAAGAGTGTCTGCATGATGGAGCTCGCCAGCTGAGAGTTACGCCGAAGAACATCATAAAATCCCTGAAATACAAAATTATCATTCAAGTAAAAACATTGAGGACTGAAATATTGTGTAGCGCGCATATATGCAACGCATGAAATGTCAGACCTCATAGAGCATAAGGCGCACATCAGCCTGCTGACCCAGACAGCGGCGCAGGCTGCTGAGAATTTCCAAGCAGAAGGCTTCATTAGCTGCAGAGTTGTAACGTGAATGAACATCCACCTGTATCTACAAATATTTAGAAAGGAAATCACCAAGTTTATATATATAAAAAAAAATAAACACAATTCCAAGTTATTTCTTTTGTCTCAGAGACACAATTATATATAGCTTTACCTGACTGGACGAGAGACTCTGGCTGCACTGACTTGAAGCCAAGCTGCCCAACACTTTAAAATTCTTTAACAAAAGTAGGAAACCGGTTACTGCGGACTTTCTGCCATCAATTTGACTGTCCAAAAAAAAAAAACATTTTAATATGGTTAGCACAATATGTTATTCATCTCACAACTGTACATTTTTATTATACAGTATTAAATCAGTAAAGTATGTTTGCATTGCACTGCAATAGTTTTTACATCACTTAAGAAATGTATACCTGGAAAACATTGCTTTGCGAAGAACCAAAATCAATGCATCTTTTAAAGACATACTGACTTTGAGCAAAGGCTAGAAATAAAAACAAAGAGATAGATTAGATACATTTCTCCATTGGCCAAGCGTGTCATACAGTTCTGATACTCACCTGCAGAGCTTTTAAAAGACCCTGCACCGTGGCCAAGGGTAAAAAGGAAAGCTGGTCAAATGTCTCTATCACTTTAGAAGACGACTGCAGGAGGATCATAGGAGCAGACATCACAATGTCAGTAAAAAGATCTGCCAAAACAGAAACAAAACATATTATGTATCACCTACTGTTTAGATAGGAGTTTAAATTATTACAAATACGTTACCCAAGTAATGAGTTATAGGTGACGCAGTTTTTGTAACCAATCGATTGAGAACTTGCTCTAGTATGTCACTTCTGAGAGGCTCATGCATCTGTTAGTAAAGAAACACAGAATGCATTGACACAATAATTACAGACTAACACCCAGCATTTAACTCTTAAAATTAATTTAGAAAAATGAAGCTTGTTGCTGTTATTACCTTGAATCCCAGCAGAAGAACCTGTCCCCTAACTTGCACGCTTGCTGATTGGGTGTCCTGGCAACGGCAGAAGAACTCTCCGCAGCTTTGCCAAATGGCCCGGGCTTTGGTCCAAAGTTGTCCATAAGAAAGAAACCCAGCTGAACCAAGCCCTGGGTTACATGATCCCAGCCAAACACACTGCACATGCACATAACATTTACTGAAATCCAAAACATGGCTCCGCAATGGTGATAGGACACAATACTGACCTGTTTTTGACTGTGTCTAAAATCATCTGAGACACACTCTGGTGTTGAGGAAAAAGATCCTGTAGTATCTTTGACCCTTGCTGCAACTGTTCATCTTTAAAACTTTTGATAACTGCGCCTTTTAAAAGGTCAAACACCTAAACAGACAACATTCATTATGATAGAAGCACAATTATTAAAATGACATAGTCTCCCTCCTCACTAGCGTAACAAACCTGTTCCTCATAGCGTTGGATACGAGCAACTGACAATAACAGAGCCACACTGAAAGGACATAGGTCTGTGTAGGACGTCTGTGGGAGAAAGTATGTTGTTCATATCAAAATAGACATTGATTAAAGTTGTTTTACGGCTTGGCCTACTTTATATGTTTTCAGAAATTCTCGCCCTAGTTCATGGTCGAGCCGTAGAGCGAAGACAATGTGGAGAATTACAGTGCCCTCCACGTGCCTCAACTGGTCATGAGGAACTGACTCGAACTCTAGGTCAAGACTCCTGAAAAACAAATAGACATTTAATTGAATAAATAGAAATGGTTTGCTCGATACATTTTTGTTAAGACAACTCACTGGCCGCGTCTCTGTTCTTCTTCAAGGCTAAGGTCTTGTTCTTTAAAATAACTCACAACGCCATCCAGGATCTGTTTCTTACAACCCTTGAATGAATGAATACAAAGAGTATCATTAAGTATTAAGACACTTTTTTTTTTTTATTCAGAAAAGCCACACAAACCTTTGCAGATAACAAGAGCAGTTGGTAAACAAGTGGAGGGACCTCTTGTAGATCAAGTTTGCTTATCATTCTCAATACTTTCTCCACCACAAACTGCAGTTCTTCAGGTGACAATGGCACGTCTCTAGAAAGGGGCAGAATTTACAGTGCATGAACATATTATTGCAGCTACTGTTGTGATGTAGCACAAATAAGTGCAGTTGACGTTACCTGAACATGGTTGTCAAGTGAATAACACACTTTGGGTCCCATCTGTATGCAAACGCAAATACAATTACCCCATCTATAAATAAACCTATGTACATTTTTACAATATTATGCAGCTGTACGTACCTGCTTGAACAAAGGCTGTTGATCAGTTGTTTTTTGTATCCTTCACCACTTAGCTCACCTTTGAGAGAACAAACATAAACCTCTTCTTATACTGTGTTCCATTATCTTGTCCCGAGTTGAAAATACGAATGCTACTGACCTTTACCATATGCGACAACTTCACATCCTGCGAGGGCAGTGAGCACAGTAGGGAAAAGCTCCAAAGTCTTCCCACTGCCCATCTTTCCCTCTTTAATGGCGTCAACAAAGTGACTAGCGAGTTGGGTGAGAGTGGGACCGGGCAGCAAATGTGTCTGTGTATAATGGACAAAAGAAGTGAATTGGTAGTACATTGCCTGACCTTAAAATGTGGCCACCAAAATGCCTCATGCTGCCTAATCCACACTTTCACAATTTTAACCTGAAAAATCCTACTAGCACAGGCATCTTGAATACGCCCAACTTGTGCCATTGGGGAAGAAAACAATCCATTGATAGAATAACCTGGGCATTCAGTATTTGTGTAGTCATACAGTAATGTTGCTAAACTGAACCCGCTAACATTATTTCTTTGGTCATAGAGTGTATATGTTCAATAAAGATATGCATGTTTGTAAATTCTACTAGAGACATTACCTCTAACATGAGCAATCCTATTATGTCCGCTGCTACATCAGTCTGGAGGTCCCCTGACTCACACAGGGTTATGCAGTGTTGGTAAAGCAGAAGTCTGCGTTTGGACCCTTCATTTGAAGTTGGGGGAGAGCCTTAAAAATAGAAGTACGTAATAACATTACTTAAAAAAAAGAAAAGGAAAGGAAAACAAAAAAGCATATTATACCTTTAAAAATGCTTTTAATCATAGCTCCAACCATCTTGCCCTTGACAGCACTGTTGGTAATGACTGTAACTAACTAAAGAGGAGAAAAACGTAGAATACAACCAATTACAAAATGGACTATGATAGTGAGTTTCCTTTTGTGATACATGTAGGTGGGCTGCCCTAAAATAAAACGTTTACCTGGTCATCCATGATCGAAGAAAGATACTTCTGAAGTTCAGGAATGCTGTCTTTATCTGACAGTGAAACAATTTTATCCACGTCAGCCTTCATGTTGATTCTGAACGTTTTGTGCTGCAATCGTAACCCGCAATTCGCATAAAAAAGACTGTTATTAGACCGTGTCAACCAGCATTTGTCAAAAACTCAAATCCATCTGCGAGCCAGGGTTGAACACCACGTAACCAAAACATCCGCGATCATGCAGCTGTGAATTACCCGCCAGACGAAAGTGCTTCCGGTCTTTCCGGGTTGCCAGGTTTGTCTCTGTCCCTACACTTTAAAACTTCGAACTTGTGATACGTCCTACACTCCGTACAAATCTACTCTAGAAATATCAATACACAATGTGAACGTTTATTGGGCATTATAGTCTTCGTTGACACATTAATCAAGTTCTCAAAAACTAAGTTACACGTGCTGTTGCGGTAAGTTAGCTTGCAATAATTTAAGCATTGCACGGTATTTTCCCTCTTTATTATAATTTAGTTAAAGCGTGTTCTAGTGATAACACTACTCCTGGTAATTCCCAGTAGTTGTATAGTTATTATAGTGCAGTTTATATATATATAAACGGGCAGACATTAGTAATCGACCCGGGCCAGTGAATCGAACACATGGATAGTAGATCCATGGGATCGACCGCCAAGTTACCTCCGTACAGACATAATACCTCACTCTAATTTCTTCGACTGTGCTGTATGCTGGTTGCACTGTATTTTTCTCATTTCGGCTGTCTGTTTCTTAATGACTTAACTGATTTCTCCGCAATAGTTTTACTACTACGTTCGTACAGTAATGGATAAATATGAATGGCCAGACAGTATTAATCGAATCGGGCCAGTGGCGCAATGGATAACGCGTCTGACTACGGATCAGAAGATTCTAGGTTCGACTCCTGGCTGGCTCGAAATCTTTCCCTTTTTAATAAGTGAATTTGTTCAGTTTTTCTTGTGTGTTTTTTTTTCTTTGACAAACAACTTTCCAGTGTCTGTTCTAATGCCTTCTCGTTCACAATGGCTGGTTGTACTTGCACAAGGCATAAAGGCCCATGCTTATGTATTACTCAAAGTAGGCCATGTAATAAAGAGGCAATGTAGCGAGTTGAACTATTGCTTGAGAATCAATGAGTGCATTGTATCATTCAAGGGGTCCATGTAACTCCTATAAAGCAAACATCCATATGCAGAACTAAGATGACCATGTAGACTAAGTGGATTTCCCCCTTTGTGCAACAGGGTTTTTCATCAAAGGAAGGGAGCGGTATACATATACTACACGGGTCTTGCTCGATGCTCTAGACAAAACAGTCTATGCTCCAGCAGACGTGCTTTCTTCACGTGACGTCGAGACGACGGTTTCTGCCATGCTCACAAGGACAGGAGGAGTGGATCTCCTGACTGCAGCTGATACATTTGTCTAAATGATGTAATGCTGCCTGCACGGTGACTACGGATGGCTGTTTGTGCCAGGCTCTGCGGAGTGGGACAGTCGCGGAGGTGCCGGAGGCGACAGCGGCACCACCAGCAGGACCAGTGCAGTGACTCGGACATGGACGAGGAGGAAGAGGAGCGGATCGTGGCGCTAAGGCAGAGCGATGTGAGCGGAGGCCCGGAGAGCGCAGGGCCCAGTGCCGCCGCTGCTGCTGCAGCTGCAGCTGGTGAACATGGCAGCGGTCATGTCAACACAGGCGACCACGCACGACCTCTACACCCGCAGGCTCTGTCCGAACTACCGCCGGAACTTTTGGTGGAAATATTCTCTCTGCTACCCGGGACAGCATTACCAAATGTCGCCCTCGTTTGCAAAAAATTCAGACAGATTCTCAACACAGAAACCATTTGGAGAAAGCGCTGCGTGGAAGGTAAATACAGCGATAATGTGTTGGATTGACGGTGAGACTCAGCGTCTGTCATAGCACTCATGTAACAGGGGAAGAGGAAGATTTCCCTTATCGTTGCTCAGCTGTCTCCTTGAAAATGCGGCTAGAAAGCCCTTTATTGATCTTTACTGGAAGCAAAAGTGAATTATACACCGGAGTCACTACTGGATTGATCTCGCGGTAAAAAAAATAAATAAACGGGCGACCACTGTGATACACAAACAGGTCAGCCATTTCTGTAGCTGAGAATGTTGATGTAGGGCCAACTACACTTGCACTTGTGTAGGCCTTGAGCACTTTGATAACAATTCCCTGCCATTGTAGCCCCACCCACTGCCACACTGAGCACGCTTGGACTTACTTTTGGAACCTCGTCCAGAACTAGGACAAAAGTGGACTCGAAATAATGTTGTTTTTGTAGTTACAAGACATAATAAGCAAGAGTTTACAATGCCTTGATCAACGATTGCTATTGCAAAAGTTGTGACAGCACGTACTCGAGTTGATACAATGTCACAAATGAGTTGTTTTTGTATTTTGTTTTGCTACAGTTAAAACAAATAGGAACGTGTTAGAATTACATTTGTAATCCTGCTCCACTGAAATTATGTTTTGCTTTGCACTTGCTTTATTACAGAGTTTGGAATGAAGGAGGATCTGCGAAAAATGGAAGTGGGGGCAGTATCCAGCAGAGATCTATATGTTAAACGTAAGTATCACATTTTTTTTGGTTGTGTGGATACTTACTGGATTTTCCAGTAGATGTCTATTGAGCTTATGAGGGCACTGGCAGTTCTTATTTTAAAGGTGCGTTATACAACTTTTTATGTGGGGAAAAAAAAGTTTATATTTGTGCGTATTTGACCTTGTAGTTACCCAGCGGCTGTATGAGTGGTCAACATGGCACCTTTACTTTTGATCACGGCGGTCTCTATAATGCTCCAGGATCAATTGTTTGGAAGGTTTTCACTGCTGACGAACCCTACAGAAGTATTGGTCCTGGAGCTTTGTAGAGACCACTGGTTGCCATGCTGAACACTTATACAGCCCATGGGTTACTACAAGATAAAATGCGCACAAATATCAACTTTATTTTTCTCGCATGAAAAGTTGCATAATGCGTCTTTATTATTTTACATTTATTTGTGAGTATATGCCACTTATTTCTTCTGTAAGCTTTAAAGAGTTATGTTTAATCAATGTAGTTTTGTAGGTTTATGATAATAAGATGCAAAAAGGATAAATGGTCATACAAGTATAATCTGCATCTTATTTGTAGTCTCCTTTACTCATGGGAAGCAATCTGATTCAACAAAAATCATTTTTTCCCCCCGAAGCTTACACGTCAAAGGGTGTCCACAGTTGACATAATCTACTTGGTTTGTGGGTCATACACGTGGCTGTGTTGTACCTGTCCAGGTATCAACCCGAGGGTGAAGTCTGGGCGCTTTATGAAGCTCCTCCCGGACTACGAGCACATGGACTATAAAGATGTGTACTCACACTGTATGTACTTGAGCAAAGCTTTGGATTGATGCGGTGTGAGGGTTCTGTGTGTGGGGCCTTTTGTGCATTTTAGAGTGACGGAAAATTTAGCCAAGATAAATAGCAAACACGCGTTCACCCTTTTTAAACACAGGTAAATCAGTATGCTGTGTAAAGCGACAGAAATATGCTTTGTTGGTTTGTTGTTTGGAGTGGTTTACAGAATGGATATTAACAGAATGCATTTATTTTATTAACCATTTACAAAGCGTATGCTATTATACACTGCACAAAGTTATCTCTGTTCTTCTTGTTCCAGTGCTTTATCCATACAGGCATATTTTGGGCATCTGGCAGCCTGACATTGGTCCATATGGAGGACTCCTCAATGTTGTGGTACGTGAACACATCGGATGTTACAACACAATAAGAAATGTAACGCTGTGTGTAAGAAAACATGAAAACAATTACAGAGTCAAAGTTCATATTCTTCAAAAGCTACTTCTTTGAGTTGCAATGTTCTCCCATAAACAACGTTTCACTCATGCATTTTTGAACCTGCATATTTAGCCTGTCTTCCTCTCGAGAGCTCAAAATATTTCCACCTGCTGATGTCATGTGGTGATTCTCCTCTGTGTTTTTAAAGTCCAGACAGCTTCACTGGACTCGTTCAGATCATTTTAGCTCTCGGTTAACCTACACTACCAAGCATTCCTTTCGAATAGCTGGCATATTTTGTTTTATAGCGTGATTGAAACTGTTTCACTCTCACCTGTGACTGCAGGGATGAGTCCATGTGTTTTGCATTTGCTCAGAAATTAGGGCTGAATCACAGAATAAGACGGACTTGTTTTAGCAGCTCATAACACACAGAAGTGCAGAAGTGATTGAAATAAAAGCCTGCAAACATTTAAACAACAAATGTAAGTAACAGTTTATAACGAAGAGCAAAGATATGAAATTCTAAAAACATCAATATCACACCCAACAACAGAGACATACGTTATTTACAGTTGTGCAGAAAGTTTTTATAAAATGAAACTAGCAGATATTATTGATGTAATTGCACAGTATAATGTATGTTTTATTTACATACATATGCCTTCCCTAAATATTTTTGGACGTCATAAAGCACCAATGCTAAGACTTTCTTAAAACCTATGTCTATTCTATTTGTCCCCAGGTGGATGGGCTGTTTATCATTGGCTGGATGTACTTACCACCTCATGACCCCCGAGTGGAGGACCCGATGAGAAGACGGCCACTCTTCCGGATTCACCTGTGGGAAAGTAAAAAAGCTACAGTGGAGTGTATGTATGGGCACAAAGGTCCACATAAAGGAGACATCCAGGTAATCGCGCAGACTCACACATGAGTTTCGTGATGCAGAGAACTAGGTCTCTCTCAAATTTGTGTCACTATTATTAGACTGGCAAGAAGGACGAGTTCTCCACAAAATGTAATCAGACCGATCATCACCGCATGCCTGGAGGAAGACAAGAGGTGGGTCATTCAAGAAGATTATTAATAGTATATTCTAATGAGCTGGCTTTACGAAAGACTCTTTGTATATGTTTCTTCATAGGAGTTTAGAACATGGCTGGAGGAAGAATGGGTCGAACACTGGAAGAAATCTTTCATGAGCACATGCAGGAGCTCATTTTAATGAAATTTATTTATACTAGTCAATATGAGTATGTAACTTCATCCTTTATTAAACACTTTACATTACATTAAAACTTTCAAATTGTATTTTCATAGTTATCTTTATATCTTTTGCTCTTGTGTTCAATAGTAACTGTCTAACATACCGGCGCATATATCTCCCGCCTCCACTGCCTTCAGCCCTGCTTCAGCCAGGTCTTTTCAAGGGCACCTATGGCAGCCACGGACTGGAGATTGTTATGCTCAGTTTTCATGGGACATCGGCACGAGCCACGAAGCTCACGGTACAATATGTTCATTACTTTTTAGCGGAAACATTCCTCACAATTGGTTAAAGTGGAAATATTTAGATTAATATTCAGTGTATTGCATTGTATTACATGAGCATTTTCTTGTTTCCCTCATTGAAAATCTTATCATAACGTCTTCATTGAGGCATTCAGTATAGACCAACTCACTGCAATACATGACAAATATCATGTATTTGTGTCATTTGTGGTAGGCTAGTTCGCTTGGTTGAGGGCCGATTTTATTCATTGTAAAAGACCAAGGGCCAAACATGCCAATTTTAGCCCAAAGTAATGGACCACTTTTTACAAATGCCAGTATAGTACATAATATATACCTAATTGGGTGTTCTGTTTGGGGAATTTTGAAGTCATTGACAGTATTTCTCACAAAAAATGTTAAAGTACTCCTGATTTGTGTCATACTATTTCTCAAAATCATCATGAGGGCCAGAAGTTCTCTGCTGGAGAGCCGGATTTGACCCCTGGGCCTGACATTGCCTACCTCTGGTGTAGGATATGCGTAAAAGATCACCAAAATAAAATATAGTAATAGTTTGGGAACTTCAAAGTCATTAACAGGGAGAGGATCTGAGGAGCTCTGAATTTAAAGTTCTCTATTAGGTTTATTAGACCCAAGGCTACTATCTTTTAAGAGATTAAAAAAATGGCACGAGGTGGCCTTGAATTGTAAATAACGTATTGTAACGCCTTGGCGTGTCCATGTTTACCTAATACAGGACTTCTGAAGTTTAAAGTTAGTACCTCATCCTTGAAGAGCACCTATCCTCATAATGTTGGACCCAGCGATGCATTCACCTTTCCATACCTTTTAACTGGATAGGGTTGTTTGAATTGAAGATGTTTTGCCTCTCTTCTCAGAGGCGAAACGTCCTTGACTCAAACAGCTAGCCCATTTCAGGACTTTGTAAGGCTCTTCTACTATGGGACATACCAGCAAACAGCCCGAGATCAGCCATGTCAGAATCTTGAGCCATTTCCTATCAATGCAGATGTTTCATCTTGTTTTACAGGGAGACCCCAATGTTCCAGCAGGGCAGCTGACGCTAGACGTTGACTTAAGCCGGCCTGTGATTCTTCCGGACCTGGAGCAGCAGCGTAATATCGAGGAGCTGTCTCGCCTAGTCTTGGGTGTGCATGCAGAGGTGCAGAGAGAGCAGGAACAGCAGGCCAAAGGAGCCTCTGCTGCAGCCTGTATTAGCGCGGAGGAGGGTGCGTGTGGTGGTGGGGAAAGCGAGTCAGAGGACCAAAGCGTGTGCTCAGAAAACCGACTGCCTGGGTCGAGTGGTAGCACTAACATACCTGAAGCCCAGCCCTTCGTTCTGCCGCTAGGAGTGATGGCCCGCAATGAAGTCTACCCACGCACCTGCAGGAAGTGGTAAGTCAAACTTGACACAAGTTTGAATGTATAAGATGCTATTTGGGAGTACTGTATTTTCTGGATTATAAGTAACTCCGGAGTGTAAGTGTAAATGCATAATGAAGAAGAAAAAACATATATAATAGGGTTTTTCTGATGGATGATATCGTCCATCGTGATGGATGAGCAACATCACGATGGAGAGCCACCATCGTGATGCCGCGCCCCCTCCTGTCAGAAACACGCACTGATCTTCTGTGGGCCTTGTAAACCTACAAACTTTGCTGGGATTGCACTGTAAATTAAATCACTAATATAACTAATATGCACGCTAGTTTAAGTAGCCTACCAGAAGCCAGAAGACATGATGCGTTAGCTTTATTGAAATAAAGACGCAGCGCTGCTCTATTTCTGACGCACAGGGCTCTCTCTAAAAGCAGCTACTGTTTAACACCGCGTGGTCACGCTTTACTTTTCGTACGTAAACTAAACAGTTTTAAAATGCCGCGATAGATATCACATCGGAGCTGAGAGCACATGGGTTTGGACGTTCTCGCGAAGGACCGAGAGAGGAGAGAAAGAGGCCCGGTGCAGGAGGTACAAGCACACGGACCGGGCGGCGCGTGGAGCAGCTTCTAAAACGTAGGCTACGATGCAAACTTCTAAATGTCCCGTTCACCCACTGTTTCTTAAACATTACGTTAAAACGGAGAAAATGCAAATAATAAACTCCGATTTACATTTGTATTAGTGTAATGTGAGCCTTGATATTGAGGAGCAGATGACGCTCTGAATAAGTCGTTCTCCTTTGAGACTTTACGCACAAGTTTTAACACATTTCTGTTGCAAAATTCGTATTCCATGACTCTGTTCAGATCATATTTAGTTTAGATCCATTTATTTTGCAGTCTCACATTTTTCCTAACATAAATCAAATGCAGCGTATACGTATATAGGCTATGTCTTTACGATGGTTCACTGTAAACATCCTCAACTGCCAATTAAGGGGACATCGCCAAACGCTATAAGTCATTTTGTAATATAAGTCGCACCAACATTGGCAACTACTTGGGCATGGAGGCATAACTGCACTGTTGACAAGCCTCTCCCAGCAGCACGTTGTTCAAGCATCCATTCACAAACTCGTTCCTCTAGCTGTGGCCATCTAGCTTTTAGCCCTTCTTCATTGCAGTAAGAGTAACATCCGCTTTTCGCCAGTCCCTCACAAGTTTCTCGCTCACTCCAAACTTTATCTTTTTTTCTTAATTTTCAGTGGTTAAGTAAGTAAGTAAGTGCTTTATTTGTCATTGTACAACCATACAGGAGTAGCAAATACTGGTACACAAGCCTAGAGCTCCTTCTTGCAGCTGTCAGTGTGAAAATGACACAACGTGAAATTATATATTTTGACAAATCGCACCTGAGTATAAGTCGCAGCCAAACTATGAAAAAAGTGTGACTTACTGTATAGTCCGGAGAATACGGTAGTTAGTCCTTTTGTTGCTCTGAACTGCTAATAGTTTTGCTGGCAATTTTTCCTTAAATTGGACATAACGTACTTTGTTAAAGAGGGGGTATTATGCTTTTTTCAATCACATAGCACCAGTCTATAGCATACTACAATGATGACGTAACCTTCTGTTGGTCTGTATATGCAGTAAATTAAAATAACTGCCTTGAATAAAATTGCTCTCTCAAAATGGCTGTACTGAACGTCTTGAAATAGGCCTCTGTCTCTTTAAGAAGCTTTCCGACACGCCCCCTTCAGCACACTGCTGTGGAATTTAAACAACAACACTGTGTGGGGAGGGGGCTCTGCTGAGCTGAGGAGCAGTGGTTGGTGGCTTGGCTGGTGACAAAAGGTCCAGAGGCGTCTCCAGGAGGTGGGGGCGTTCCTAGGAGGACTGAGGCATAGCTACACCTAAAATGGCTGCCGTCTAAGTTTTTACTGATTACTCAAAAATATGTGAATGAGCCAAGGCAACACTCCAGGCATGTGTTTAATGAGGGAATGACATAATAACATGATATAAAGCTTGAAAAAGTCGATTTTACATAATACCCCCCTTTAAAAGAAAAATCTATAATATAATCACAATTCAAGATCGTCATCAGATATTGCCTTTCTTCCTCATATTTATTCATACCTGACAATTCAAAATTTATATGGAGCCTGGATAGCCCTCATTACTTTGTTAGTAACTAATGAATTACCCTGTTGTTAATTCTTACGTGTCTTACGCCGTTTACTAATACGTGTTTTTGTTGTCTTTGTTTCAGCTTCTACGGCACAGGCCTCATCGCTGGGCATGGGTTCACGAGCCCCGAGCGCACCCCCGGGCTCTTTGTGCTCTTTGACCAAGACCGGTTCGGTTTCATTTGGCTGGAGCTCAAGTCCTTCAGCTTGTACAGTCGCCTCACGGACCACCTAGGCCACGCTCAGGCCCCAAACATGGAGCGCTTTGAGGCCATGCTGCGCAACATGCAGTCCTGGACATCCTGATGCACGAGCTTTAAGTCGACACTGACGTGCGTTTTAGCCCTGTGCATGCACGTATCACCGCCTCTATCCTTTGCCTGACAATATTACGACCACATTAGCTGCTAACCTGAACTCCATTGGTTCTATCTCTGTTTGCTCCATCAAACCCCGGACAAGGCCTTATTATATAAGCTAGTTATGTCACCGCAGCCGTGTCCCGCAGATAGCACTTTTGAATGGTCTCTCCTCACCAGTTATCACCTCAACTCGGTATGAACCCAAGCAGCATGATCAGGTCACAATGAGTTTGTCTAATTTATTTATTCCCTACCCAAAGATAGTGAACGGGCAACACTTAGATCGAAGAGTATGTGCCTCTGACTAAATAATCATGTCTGTACTTGATAGTGCTTGAAGGCCTCTAATGTATTCTGTACACTATAGTATTACACTTATTTCACTACCCCACACTTTCGGATATTTTGCATGTTGCGTATTATTCATATGGGATCATGTCTGACCCTATAATCACCCATTACTCAAAGCTATGGTTTACACACTATATTCGTCTTTTTATTTTCTTAACCGCAAGTTGTCGAAAAACAAAATATGTAAATAGAGTATAAAGTAGAAGTATACTTTTCTACTGTTGTACAATTGTCCAGTAGTCATGGAAAGCAGACTCTCTGATTACTGAGATTTTCTTGGCTGCAAATCCGCTTTCTCAGAATGGTATGATATTGATCTTTGGACCCTTCTCTAGTGAGATATAATACTTGATATTCGTTTAACGACACTTCTACCACACCCGACACATTGCACGGGTCAGAAATGTACCGCAGTTTAGTATAGCCTAGACATAAGCTGTATTTATTTATTGTACGAAAAAATACAATTTGTGCTTTTGACACGGTGTCTTATCTTTAAAAAATATATATAATGTATTAGGTGTTTGTTTGAAACTTGGCTGACATAATGTTTGTGTTTTACTGCAAAACAATTAATTATTTATTCTACAACCAATTACAGTGCATCACCAGGTATTTAGTAGTAATCTGTACGTCGCACCACGGCCTGATGGTAAGGTCCAGTAGCTTTTTACCTTCTCCAAGTGCACTTTTCTGGGCTGTAAATCCATTCAGAACCACAGGCCTGCACTTGTAAACTGACTACAGCTTTACTAACTTGGGCAAAAAAATCTGTCTGCTTAAGTGTTTTGTTTCTCTTAATTTTTAAATTGTTTTTTTCTTGTGTTTTCTGTGTTGACTTATGTGAATGTTCAGCTTTCAGAATGATTTGCCTCTTGTCTTGTTCGAGTATTCTGCTTTTTATGCCACTAGGCTTCATTTGGTCTATCTATCGAACTGCTCACGTCAGACTTCAGGGAGATTTTGAGCTTAAGCGCTATTCTCAGTAAATAAAATAAAACAATGAAAACATTTTTTCAAGTTTCATTTTATTCATAACCCTTCAGTGCCACAGATACCCCTTTCAGTGTTTAAACTTTATGTTACATTATGTTATGGTTCATAATCCTCTTCGTCAGTTGTGAATAGAGAGGCGGCAGCAGCACAATACATAAACAGGGCCACTACCAACACAGAACAGCACAAACGGATTGTTTTATATCAATCACGGATTGATATAAAACATTGACAGTTGTGGGTCTTAATGTCCTATGAAAATAACATGGCAGTAAACATTGCTGTGAAAAGTTAAACATTAGAGCCACATAACAGATTCAATGGTAAGACTAATCTCAATGTTGCATTTATTTTTGGTTCAGGAATGTTTGTCAGAGAAGTTGTTCATTTGGGCTTCCATAAAGTTCACTATAACCGAGCAGTTTCTTCAGGGCTGGGCTGGTGATCTGAATAATTAATCTGGCTGGATGTTTTAAATTTCCTTACTGCTGATAGAAATGTGTTATCAGGGTTTATACAGGCAGAAGCAAGTCACATTTAATGCTATTTAATGCCCAAATACTACATTGTAATGCCACAAATGCTGAAAAATAAAATCCGAGCATATTCCATTTCTTAAGATTTGCAAACATTTCATCAAAGGAAAGACAACTGGACAAAATGTGATCATTTCAGCCAAAACAGCGACTGAATATTTTGATTAACCTATGCAGTAAAAATTGTTGTGCAAAGTCATAATTTTCAATAAATTCAGATTTAATGCCATTCAACCCGTTCACCAAGAACAGGTGTGGAGAGTGGAAAGAGACAATAAGTAAACCGTTGGAGCCAAGAGAATAACTCTCAATGCTGAGGCCACCAGCATTACACTATTGTGCCACATTCAATAGACACTTATTATAGTTGAATTTTTGTTTGATTGTAAATGTATGTAACATTATGATTTGGATGTTTGTGAGACAAACCAGGCTGCAGTTGCTTTATAGCTCTTTGTGCTCTTTCCCCTCGAGCTCTTGCAGCATCTTTGGGAGCGTCTGTGTCATGAACACAAAGCGCTCCTTCCACAGCTGCTGACTGACCGCCTGCTCCGTGTCAATGATCAGGTAGTTCTCTTCTTGTCCGTACTGTGGCCAGTGCACCAGACCAGCCCCATTAGGAGACCTACAAAGAAAACGTGTATCATTACCTAAGCAGTACTAACATTAATCAATAAGTGTATAGTTATTGTCTAGTACATACCCAGTGCGAGCAAAGTTTGCCCAGTATTTCATAACACGTTTGCTTATGTCTTCCTCCTCTTTGGAGCATTCCTCTACAAACAAAATGAAAATTAACACTTTTTAGCCAAAAATCTAGTTCAAACAAATTAACAGCAGCGCAAATAAATCAAATGCCAAACATTAAGTCTAATTGTAGCACGTACCCATTATTTTAATATGTGTAGTTGTGAAGCAGAATCCAAACACAGCGAGGAGATCATCTGCATGGTCCGCTCCCACAAAATCTGGCCTTATTTTCTGTAGCATTCGAGGGGCAAAGTTGAATTTGTAAAAATAAACAGGAGCCCCAGCATCTACAAACAACATAAAACAACCAGGACTTCAGTGAATTGTTGCCTTTAATATCACACATTTCTCAGTAAAAGTCTATAAAGGTCTAGTTTGCAACATATTTGTACAATTGTAGCGCTATGTCAAACTATTTTGCAACACATTTATACAATTGTAGTGCTATGTCAAACCTTTATGAGCGTTTGTGGTTTTCCGTGCTGGGAAGTTGAATAGAAAATCCCCAAGCAATTGAGTAAAGGCCTTGCGAAGTTTTTGGGGGTCTTCACATTTACCAGTGTATTCATCTATTATTAAATTTAATGCTACATCTTTGGGCTGAAAGCAAAGACAATATACTATAGTTAGTGTTTAAAAATTGAAACGAGAATAATAACTAATTGAATTAAATCTCACGTCAGGGTAGAAGAAGGATAATACGCTCTTAACTTCTTCCCGAGTCATTCCCTCGGTCCAGTTTGGTGGTGCCATAGACTGAGGGAGTAGCAGAAAAATCAGATATGTGTGTGTGAAGTGTGTCGAAATACTTATTACTTACTCCGGCCAGTAACCAGCCGCCTTCGTCACTTGTTACACCCGTCATAAATGGAACCTTTATAATCTCATGATTACGGTACAATTCATCCACAGATTTGGTCAAGAAAAGCCCATCGACAGTTATTGGATATGTCAAATCGTTTATCTGCATCAGAATGTTAAGCAAAAGTAAGTGGCTGAGACAACTAACGCTAAAAAAGGAAGAAAGAATGAAACAAACCTGAGCGATTTCCAGTAATTTTTGAAGATCTAGGTTTCTCACGCAGTCCGCAATAATGTCAGTGCTTTCAGTGCTGCAGCCAGACATGTTTGCAACCATCTACAGAACAATTCATAAGTATTAAGAGTAATACAACGTACTAATGCATTGTTTCAGCTTTCTTGACTCAATGAACCAATCAATCAAAGTTTATTTATAAAGCACTTTTCACACATGTAATGTGATTAAAAACATTCCCACCCCAAAAATAAAATATAAAAATAAAAATGTACACGTATCATAATTGTCACACACACCCACATTCACAACAATATTTTGTGGCATGTAAACCATGAGATAATTTCCAATCATTGTCCCACACTCGCACTCTCAAATACACCCTAGTCCTGGCCTATTGTACATGTTTTAGTGGTAGGGGAAACCGAAGTACCCGGAGGAAACCTACTCTACACAGAGGCCCCCTGTGGCTCAAGAATGAAACCAGGACGTTCTAGCTGTGAAGCACAAGCACTAACCACTGCGCCACTGTGCCAGTCTTGCATTTCAGACACTAACCTGTGCAACTGGAAGAGGGTCCCTTTGCATAAGTTCAAGTGCAGCCGTACCACTCTGTGCAATGCCGCGATGAAACAAACCGTTGGACAAAGGCGAAAGATGCTGTAATGTTGAACAGAGATTTGGAAGTACTGTATTATGATGAGTTTAAGTATCAACTGCTTTGTGTTACCTACCTGGTAAGACACACTCCATCCTCCCGCTGACTCCCCATATATAGTGACTAGATCTGGGTTCCCACCAAAATTGTGAATGTGCTGCTGCACCCACTTCAGAGCCTCAACCTGATCCAAAAAGCCAAAGTTTCCAGCCATGTCTGCCTCTCCAGTACTGAAATGTGAAAACAATAAATAATTGAGCATTTTGTAAACTATGCACATATGCATACAAATAGTTCTCAATAATGTCTGTTAATTTGTTGTTACACAGGATGCTTGAAAACAATAGAAGCTCATTTTTACCTAAAAAATCCCAGAAGTCCTAAGCGATACTGTATCAACACCACAACCACGTCCTCATAAGCAGCCATTGCAGAGCCGTCATAGGAAGAAGCCGCGCCAAAAACAAGCGTCCCTCCATGGATCCAAACCATAACCTGTAAAAGACATGATAATATTTATTTTTTACTGTGTGTATTTACATCTGAGCTAGGAGCTGGTTCTTACTGGGAGTTTTGCATCAGGAGCTCTGTTTGCTGGAGAGTAAATATTGAGGTAAAGGCAGTCCTCTGAAACATCTGGAATTTCTGCCTTCACTCCAATTTGAGAGAAAAGTAGTTCTACAGCTGGTTTATTTTGAATGCACCTGAGGGGAAAATGATTATGGATATTGTACTAATGCTACTTGCTTCTACAAGGTGTATTACATTGGCGGCTGCTGAGTGGCATCCTTCTCTCCGCTCCATCCTTCAACAGGCTGAGGTGGAGTGAGACGCAGAGCGGCTACAGGCGGCTTGGCGAACGGAACGCCCAAAAAGGAGTGTGCACCAGTCTCTTTGCCCTTCACAGTTACATAGGTGCCTTTAAGGCTGCCCAGTGTTGTTTGAACAACAGGAGCTGTAAAAGACACAAAATGAACATGTGGGTCAGCCTTCTATCAAATACTGAAGAACAATTTAGAGGAGGGTAATATTGAAGAAATGGTATCTTATATTGGCTCATCTAGATGACTAATCAGAGTCAGTTAAAGCTAAGCAGTCATGTCCAAAAAGTCTAAACAGCGTACAGGATCGGAAAAACATGTCTGATGAATGGCTGATTTGACGCCCAAAATGTCACTTTTTCAAGGAATACAAATGGGAAGCAGTCAAACTGTGCGGATCCTTTTCCTTGCTCACAATCAGAATCAGGCTTTTTTCTTTCTTTCTTCAGCAACGTGTACAAAGTGTTAAATCTACACTTTACTGAAGTGTTTTGGCACCTTTCCTTGTAGCACAGTCATAATAAATAAGCATGTGTGTAGCACAAAAAGAGAACTGACAGTAAATGCATTTTGTACCAATGATCTTTGGGAGCGTTTGAGTCATGAACTCAAAGCGCTCTTTCCTCAGCTGCTGACGGACCACCTGCTCCGTGTCAATAAACAGGTAGTTCTCTTCTTTTCCATACTGTGGCCAGTGCACCAGGCCTTCCCCGTTAGGAGAGCTACAAATAAACACAAAGAATGTATCAGTAACTAAGCAGGACTTAAAGGAACTATACAGAACTATACAGTATTTTCCTCCCCCACATGTTCCAGAAATGACCTAATGTGTAGAATGAGCCCAGACCCATTCACCAGAACTGCCTCTAAAATCCTGCACTGTCACTCAAAACGTTGTTAATTCGGGTCCAAAGTGCCATCATGCACAAGCTTAATATAGAAGCTGCAGTTACATGTTAGACCTGAGGTGGCAGTAGTGAGCATAAAAATGACCAACTTGCATCTAGGCCTTTAAAGTGCATATGACAGGTTTTAATGCTTTTGAAAATATGACTCATTTAGATGAATAACATCTGTTGTAAGTAATACATATAATTTTAGTTCAGTGAAGTAGCAATTTAATAAAGAAATGTTGGGCAGAAAAGTTAATTTTATTTACATTTTTAAGCTACAGACAGGAAATTACAGAGATAAAGGTAAAGTTCCAAAGCAGTTTGACTAATTTTCCACTGACATAACATGGTCGGCACGGCAACAGTTCAAAATTGTTTGCCTCTATCTATGTCACTTCCTGTCCATGTCGAATAAGGAAGTGAAACGTTAAACATCACAAAAATGATCGAACTAAAGAAAACTGGGTAAAATACTCAGCAAAATCTTAAATATAATTATGTTGACTATGTTTAGCAATAACTGTGTCAAATGTGTCATATGCACTTTAAATGTTGATGGTACTTACCCAGTGCGAGCAAAGTTTGCCCAGTATTTCATGACACTTTTGGTGAGTTCTTCCTCCTCTTTGGAGCATTCCGCTGAAATTAAAATGAGAATAAACACACACAAATTTAGTTCTGAAGAGAAGACTATTTCACAAGTAAACCAAAGGATGAGACTCCTATGGTTTGCAAAAGCTCTCTCAATCCTCCTGGAATGTTCCATCATAGTAAAGTTTTCCAAAAAGTAGAAACCTAGCCAAGGTGACAACTCTTTGGAAACCTTTGATACAATCACAATAAGAAACTAAATTGGGGTTATTTAATGATGTACCAATACATACCAACTATTTTAACATGTTTAGTTGTGAAGCAGGACCCAAACATAATGAAGATATCATCCCCGTGGTCCGTTCCCACGAAATCTGGCCTCAGTTTCTTCAGCATTTGAAGGGCGAAGTTGTACTCGTAAAGATACACAGGAGCCCCAGCATCTAGAAACAACATAAAGCAACCAGGACCTCAGTGTACTGGTCTCTGTATGACACCTTTCTGATTACAGGGGTATACTGATATTTTACTCTAAATATACAAACCACTTTAAATAAAATTTTGCAACAAGTTTGTAAAATTTTTGTTCCATCTCTAACCTTTATGGGCGTTAATGGTTTTCAGTGCAGGGATGTTGAATAAGAAATCCCCAAGCAAATCAGTAAAGGCTTTCCGGAGTTTATGGGGATCTTCACTTTTCCCCGTGTATTCATCAATCATTAAATCTAATGCTACATTGTTAGGCTGAAAACAACAAAAAACGAAACATATTATTAGTTTAAGCACTGTAATATCCAAAAAGCGCATCATGATATTGTACTCAAAATGCAAATCTCACATCAGGGTAGAAGAGTATGAAGAGTATGCTCTTCACTTCCTGCCGTGTCATTCCCTCTGTCCAGTTTTGTGGTGCCATAAACTAGGGAATAGCAAATATTTGTGTGACGTGTGCCAAAATACTTTTACTCTTTATACTTCTTTATGTATTTATGTGTTTATTTATAACCAAGTCCCCTGAGATTTCAGGGAAGTCCTGACCCAAGAAGGGACCTGATTGATTTTTACTTACAGTAGGGAGTAACCAACCAGCTTCATCACTTGTTACACCCGTCATAAATGGAACCTTAATAATGTCGTGATTACGGAATGATTCATCCACAGATTGGGTTAAGAAACGCCCATCAACAGTTAATGTAAATCTCAATTCCTGTATCTGCATTGGGGGTAAGCAAACATTAATGACTGAGACAGCTCTTGTGCTAACAATAGGCCTAAAAACTAACCTCAGTGAGTTCCACTAGTTTTTGAACATCTAGGTTTCTCACACAGTCTCGAATCATTTCTGTACTTTCAGTTCCACAGCCAGACATGTTTGCAACCATCTAAGAAACAATTTAAAAGAGGAAGTTAGGAATATAATACAAATATGGAAACTTTAGAAGTTTTGTAGTTTTGTAATGCAGACACTAACTTGTGCAACTGGAAGTGGGTCAACTTGCATGAGTTCAAAAAGTGCAGCTGTGCCACTCTGTGCAATGGCATGATGAAACAGACCGTTTGACAAAGGCGAAAGGTGCTGTAAAAATAAACAGAGGTTAAGAAGGAAGTAATTTATAAGAGAGTTGACTAAAAGTATCTGCTTTGTATTACCTACCAATAAAGATACACTCATTCCTCCTGCCGACTCCCCGTATATAGTGACTAGATCTGGGTTCCCACCAAAATTATGGATGTGCTGCTGCACCCACTTCAGAGCCTCAACCTGATCCAATAGACCAAAGTTTCCAGCCATGTCTGGCTCACCGGTGCTGAAATTAATAATAATTGAAGGATGTTTATTGTATAAAATATACTAAATTGTGTGACATAAACAGTTCACTCTACTGTGATTGAAGCTGATCACTCCAAAAAAGAAACTTAAAGAGACTGAAAAAATTTGACCCAGTTCAGTTTCACCTGAAAAGTCCCAGAAGTCCCAAGCGATACTGTATCAACACCACAACCACATCCTCATAAGCTGCCATTGCAGAACCATCATAGGAAGAAGCTGCGCCTAAAGTGAACCCTCCTCCATGAATCCAAACCATAACCTGTAAAGAACATAACCTTTCCATCAAGGCACTTTGTCTAATGCATGTATTTACATCTGAGCTTTGAGCTGGTTCTTACTGGGAGCTTGGCATCAGGAGCTCTGTTTGCAGGAGAGTAAATATTGAGGTAAAGACAGTCCTCTGAAACACCTGGGATTCAATTTCCATTCCAACTTTAGAGTAAAGTTTTTTTAGAAAAGCTTCACTTTGGATGCACCTGAAAAAAAGTTATATTGTTGGTAATTGTATTTCTGGAGTTACGGTACTTATAAAAGATGGATTACATTGAAGGCTGCTGAGTGGCATCCTTCTCTCCATCCCATCCTTCAACAGGCTGAGGTGGAGTGAGGCGCAGAGCGGCTACAGGCGGCTTGGCAAACGGAACGCCCAGAAAGACGTGTGTACCAGTCTCTTTGCCCTTCACAGGGACATAGGTGCCTTTAAGGCTGCCCAGTCTTGTTTGAACAACTGGAGCTGAAAATACATAATATGGACATGTAACAGTGATTCTGCAATCTATCAAATACTGAAGAGCATAATCAGAATCAGACAATATTTTTTGCAATCCATCAGCAAAAAGAACTGATAGCTAATGCACTTTGTACCAGAGATCTTTGGGAGCGTCTGAGTCATGAACTCAAAGCGCTCTTTCCTGAGCTGCTGACGGACCACCTGCTCCGTGTCAATAACCAGGTAATTCTCTTCCTGTCCATACTCCGGCCAGTGCACCAGGCCATCACCGTTAGGAGACCTGCAGCATAGGCAAAGTAACAATGCATCACTAAGACGTAATAGTTGTAGAATCATAATATCTTAACTGATGGTACTTACCCAGTGCGAGCAAAGTTTGCCCAGTATTTCATAACAGTTTTGGAGATGTCTTTCTCCTCTTTGGAGCATTCCTCTGAAATTAGAATGAAAATAAATGTGTGTCAAATATGTAGTTTTAGGGTAAGGGTAAGTCTAATGAGGGTCAAATAAAAATTTTACTCCTACCATTCATTTTAATATGTGTGGTTGTGAAGCAGAATCCAAACACAGTGAAGAGATCATCTGCATGGTCCGCTCCACAAAATCTGGCCTTATTTTCTTTAGTATTTCAGGGACAAAGTTGTACTCGTAAAAATACACAGGAGCCCCAGAATCTAGACAGAATACAAACGACCAGGACTTCAGTATACTGCTCTCTTTGTTATACATTTCATTGCAGATCTTCTCTATGTTTTACCAATTGTAGTGCTATGTCAAACCTTTATGGGCTTTGATGGTTTTCTGTGCAGGGAAGTTGAATAAAAAATCCCCGAGTAAATCGGTATAGGCCTTCCGAAGCTTTTGTGGGTCTTCACTTTTTCCGGTGTGTTCATCTATTATTAAATTGAATGCTACATCTAAAGGCTTAAAACAAAAACACACTTATAGTTAGACCAATGTAAAATCTCAAACAGAATGAAGCTGTACTCTCACATCAGGGTATAAGAGGGACAAGCTGCTCTTGACCTGCTCCCGAGTCATTCCCTCGGTCCAGTTTGGTGGTGCAAAAAACTGAGCGAGTAGCAGAAAAATCAGATATGTGTGTTGAGTGAGGTGTGTCAAAATACTTTTTACTTACCTCGGCCAGTAGCCAGCCGCCTTCGTTACTTGTTACACCCGTCATGAACGGAACCTTTATAATTTCATGATTACGGAACACCTCATCCACAGATTTGGTCATGAAAAGCCCATCGACTGGTACTGCATACATCAGTTCTTTTATCTGTATTAGAATAGTATGCAAAAGTAAGAGGGTGAGACAGCAAATGCTTTAATAAATAAATAAATAAACAAACCTGAGCAATTTCCAGTATTTTTTGAAGATCAAGGTTTCTCACACAGTCTCGAATAATGTCAGTACTTTCAGTGCTGCAGCCTGACATGTTTGCAACCACCTATGGAACAAATAATAAGTGTTAGGATCAGTACTAATTGGAACGTGCCGATTGAGATTTGATAGTTTTTATATAGATTTCAGTGGTTTGAGTATCTGCTGATACCCAACGCAAGCCTGTTCCTCAAGAATTTCCTTCAGTGTTACAGAGGAGGCAGTTATCAACACCACAGAGAAAGCACAAGTGGCCCTCAGTCTGCTGTTCACATCCACCTCAAAGCCACAAACCACTCCTTTGAGGACAGAGGTTAACATTTTATCTAGCCTAAAGAAAAAGGTTGGTTTGAGAGAGGAGTCAAAGAAGCAACTTTTGTGAAGACACAGAACCCCTGCATGAACAGGAATGGCGGGCTTTGATTTCACCTTTCTCCACTGTACACGCCTGGAGAGCTCTGTCAAGCTAATGAGACTCAGCCCAGGACAAAATCAATGGGCAGGTAATTAGCAGTGATCATCTGAGATTAGGGCCATTCAGACTGAAACTCAGGTGTGAGTTAGGTCATTAGGACTTAGAACTATAAAGACTGATAAGTGCAAAGATATTACCCACAGGTGGGAGTAGCTGTTAATAGAGGGGAGGGACTAAGCCAAGCTAAACTCCTCCCTGTGGTCTTTATCTGGACTGCGGGCTGAGCTGGAACCTTAGTGCACTGACAAAACCTTTTGGATGAGAGGCGAAACGTTGGACACTTCAACTACAGAGTACAGAAGATTACTCAATCCATTTGTTGAAGATGGACGTACTCCTGTACGACTGAGAGCCTACACAGACATCTTCCTTCAAAGCGGTGGATAATGTGTTGCTCACATGGGAATAATCAGGGTGCGATTTGTCAAAAAAGCAGAAGTGGGGATAGTAACTCAATCACTATTATTGCATAAAAAGCACATGCATTTCATGCTGTTGAACTTGATCCCAGTGTTGTAAGATGTGTTCTAACTGTCTAGTAGTAGCTCAGTGTGTGCGGAGCGGAGGGTGAAGTTGATGCCGTTGTGTGCAGGGCGTCCGTGCCTGTGTGTTTTTGGGCTGAATATAAGCGCGCACAGCCCAATTCAATGCATCCAGCCTATAGCCTACTCCGAGGCAGATATTTATATACGAGACACATAGGCCTTACTTATAATAATAATAATACATTTTATTTGAAAGCGCCTTTCAGAACACCCAAGGACACTGTACAATGGACACATTAAAAACAATAAAAACAAGAGCGACAGAATAAAACAGAGTACAATATTGAGAGGGTGCGCGCATAACTAGGTGTTATAGGACTGTCTGAACAGGTGAGTTTTGAGTCTGGATTTGAAGAGTGGCAGGGAGTCTATGTTACGGAGGTCGGAGGGGAGAGAGTTCCAGAGCTGGGGAGCAGAGCGACTGAATGCTCTGTGCCCCATGGTGACGAGTTTGGCCGGTGGAACGGAGAGTTTGAGAGTGGAGGAGGAGCGGAGTGCGCGGGCAGGAATTGCGATGTGGAGGAGGTCAGATATGTACGGAGGGGCCAGGTTATGAAGTGCTTTGAATGTGATGAGGAGGATTTTGAAGTTGATTCTATGTTTTATGGGAAGCCAGTGGAGTTGTTGTAGGACAGGGGTGATGTGTACTTGTTCCTCCGTATAGTTTTGGATCATATTCAGCGAGGAGCAGCGAGGGAAACAGGAGATGAGAGACTTCAAATGGCCTGTGCATAGACGACTACTACAGCAGAAGTAGGGATAGGGATAAAAGAAACAGAGACGGGGACAAGAAAACCAGAAGGGTGGAAAATCCCCCCCATCCCCCCCAGCAAATCGCACCCTGGGAATATAGTTTACAGAGAGTGAAAACATTCAACAATGACGAGAGGACTCTTCTATAGTAAACTAAATTGCCTAGGCCTACATGAGAAATCTACAGATTATTTAAACCTCCAGATTATTTATATTTTTATCCCCTTTCAAAAGTTTCATTATTCATTGTACATAAGACATCTTTGTTTTAGTACCATTTCTTGCTTGCACATTACCTTGTTCTTCTTTAATTGCACATTTTTGAGGTCAGAGAAAGGAAGTGAATTTTTCCAATATCTTTCGCATTAAACCAGGTCTAAAAACAGGTCTAAGATCAACCTGAATTGGACTACCCAGCCATGCGCATATGTCCTATGCACCAAGATTAAGTCATTGAAGTAGTCTCTTTTCAAGCAGTGGAACCAAAGCAAGTATCGATTCAATATTAAAAACATTTAAATAGATACCAGTATTATTTTTCTTGGCTTGAACTCTGATGCAAATATCACATGGATGCTTTATGAGTCAGTTTTGTATTTCAGACACTTACATGTGCAATTGGAAGAGGGTCCGTTTGTATAAATTCAGCTGCAGCCGTACCACTCTGTGCAATGCCGCGATGAAACAAACCGTTGGACAAAGGCGAAAGATGCTGTAACATTAAACAAAGATTTGGAAGTACTGTATTATGACGAGTTTAAGTATCTACTGCTTTGTGTTACTTACCAGGTAGGACACACTCCATCCTCCCGCTGACTCCCCATATATAGTGACTAGATCTGGGTTCCCACCAAAATTGTGAATGTGCTGCTGCACCCACTTCAGAGCCTCAACCTGATCCAAAAAGCCAAAGTTTCCAGCCATGTCTGCCTCTCCAGTGCTGAAATTAATTTATAATTTGAAGACTTTCATTATTTAAAATATGCACATTAGTTTGACATGTAGAGTTTAGTTTTAAAATAGCCTATATGATTTGCAAATGTCTATTATATTCTTTTGTTAAACAGGATATTGATTCCAAAAAGGAAACAAAGAGACCCAGTTCAGTTTCACCTGAAAAATCCCAGAAGTCCTAAGCGATACTGTATCAACACCACAACTACATCCTCATAAGCTGCCATTGCAGAGCCGTCGTAGGTAGAAGCAGAGCCTACAACAAGCCCCCCTCCATGGATCCAAACCATAACCTGTAAAGAACAACACAATATTTTATTCAATGCACTCAATGCATGTATTTACATCTGAGCAAGGAGCTGGTTCTTACTGGGAGCTTGGCATCAGGAGCTCTGTTTGCAGGAGAGTAAATATTGAGGTAAAGGCAGTCCTCTGAAACATCTGGGATTTCTACTTCCAGTCCAAGTTTAGAGAAAGGTTCTACTGAAACTTCTTTCATTTGAATGCACCTGGAATAAGAATGTTTAACTGTAGAAACATGATTAATCAACTTGCAGATAAAAGATGGATTACATTGGCGGCTGCTGAGTGGCATCCTTCTCTCCGCTCCATCCTTCAACAGGCTGAGGTGGAGTGAGGCGCAGAGCGGCTACAGGCGGCTTGGCAAACGGAACGCCCAGAAAGGCGTGTGCACCAGTCTCTTTTCCCTTCACAGGGACATAGGTGCCTTTCAAGCTGCCCAGTGTTGTTTGAACAACAGGAGCTGAAAAGACACAATATGAACATGTTATCAGAGGTGATGAAGTCTTCAAAAAGTTAAATGTAACTGTACGAGTCGCCTCTGCATGCTATTGCAGTGCAACTACAGTGTAGTAATAATAAACACGGTGAGGCTGTGTTTCAGTTTCATGCAGCTAAAATCTGGAACAGTCTTCATGAGGATGTGAGACAGGCCTCAACTCTGACAATGTTCAAATCCAGGCTGAAAACAGCTCTTTTTACCCGTGCATATGAAAACTGAAAGTATTTTATCTGCACTCTTGCGTTTTACTGTCATTGATTAACTTTATGTTGATGTTTTATTGATTGATTTTATCTGTTTTCTTGTAATTTCTCTTTCTGCAACTGTGAAGCACTTTGAATTGCCTTGTGTATGAATTGTGCTCTACAAATAAACTTGCCTTGCCTTGCCTTGCCTAGTGGCGGGTGATACGAAAATAAAATATTAAACTACAATAATAATGTTTTTGGACTTCCTAAATGGAGAAGATGCGCTGACCCAGCTTTTTCTATTTCAATATTGATATAACACTGAACTCAAAACTGAAGGTCTGCCGGTCAGTATCCAACAGATAGCTAAAACAAACTGAAACCTACCATCAAACTTTCAAGATAAAAAAAAGAAGTAATTTCTCTCTCTTTGCTCTCTCTCGCTCTCTCTCCTCTGCCCTTATAGGCAAATGTTTCGCACGGACACTTGTTCTCTCTGTCACGCTTGTCTCTCCTCAACACGCACACACAAAACAGACAGATTTTAAAATAATCAGCTACTTCAAACCAACAACATAGTTGATAAGCAAATGGCTATAACAACAATCGTATGAATGCAAGCCACTGTGCACAGATATTGCGCAAGCTTTACGAAATTATCATTCACAGACCGTGTGGCTACTTACCATAATGGTCAGCGCGGTCGCCATTTGCGTGCACATACAAAAACAGCCCCCAAGTTAAAGATATGAAGAGGTTTGCGCGGAACGACGACATAGCGCTTTCCCGCGACTCAAACCGAACCAGAAAGACCGCAGATTAAACAGGGGTGGATCCTGGCCACCTCTTTTGAAAGTTATTCTTTTACAACATGTGGGAGTGGTTTGGCCATTTATGGTTTAGACCTTTATCCCAAATACATGTGTCCACTTCTTGGCCTATGCTCAGGCTCAGTGTGTGAATGGTTATCGAGATATAGACGGGAGAGCCCTTGTGACTTGGACTTCGTTTTATTGCACATGCAGTGCATTTGATTTTATTACTGTTATTTGTGTGTGTGCGTGTGGGGTCATGGAATAAAATGTGTCTTTCAGTAAAAGCAGTGCATTTGTATAGACCTGCAGCCTTTTTATTGTTAGATTTTTTTGAAGGCTTTTTTGTTGTTTCACTGTGAGAGTATTTCTCCCTGAAAGTTGTGAAACACATCTCATCACTAAAAACTGACATGTTACAAATATAAATAAAATTTACAAACTATTTCGGGCCACAACTGTAAGAGCTATTTGTCAGTTTTGTGGTTTAAAGTTAAAAGTAAGTTCACTTTTTGTTTTATTAGTTACACATTTTGAGTATTTTCTAGTAATTTTAACATTATTTTTGGTTTCCTAGTATGTTTTCTTTTATAATATATTCTTCAATATGCTAAGTTAATTCTAATTTGTTTATTTGTTGCTTTATTTTGTTTGGTTATTCTATCACTGCGCACCTAGGGGATATAGGGGAGTAACACACACAGTCCAACTGGGTGGGCTAATGTTTTTTTTTTACCAGTAGAGTAGGAGAGGCAGCAAGTAGGCCTTGCATATGATATTTTGCTGTTTGCCTTCTAATCTGGAAAATAAACCCCTTTTTGAAACCAAAACCCATGAGTGTTTATTTGAGTTAAGTCCTAAGTTTGCTTATTTCGAAGTTTGAGTTCCTTTTTTGTTCACAAATAGTAACTATAACAACTATTTAACCTCTTAACCTTGAGCCTCGCACATTTTTTCCAGTTTGTCGTTACCCAAATCTACAAGCGACAAAAATTAGACAGTAACGAGGATGAAAAAGCGCGGAGAATACATGTACCGCCGTTACGTATTTAAAATACAAATTTTGAGTAACTGTATTCCGGTACAGTTACTCTTTAGTCAGAGGGTATTTAGAATATGGTTACTTTGCTAAAAGGGAATCCATACGTTGTTAAAATTTCATCATCCAATACCGTCATTAATAAGAGAACATTTCTTTCAATTTAGTCGTCCTTTCTCTTTAGGGTTTAGATAAATATCAATGCTATAAATGAAATATTTGTATCAGACAAAAATCATTTAAAATACACCACAATACAGGAAATAGGATGTATCAATTGCAAAATGTTCTGGGGGAGGGCCCCCATAACCCCCTCTCCCTCGATCAGAACCCTGGCACCACATGAACCCCCGTCCGGGATCAGACAAAGTCTCACTCTACGCTTTGGTCAAAAGTTGGCAGCCCTGTATTGGTGACACCTACCCTGTGGTTTTCTGGCCAGAGACACCAGGGGGAGATGAAAGACCCCCTAATCATCCCATTAACGCTTGTATTACCCCCAGAGGGACTACGAAAAGGATTTATTAAAGGTAAACACGTTACTTAGTACTGCTTAAACAGGCATTTGATCTATGATTTTGTAATAATATTCCTCAAAATCATCTTGAGGGCCAGAGGTTCTATGATGGAGGGCCTGATGTTGCTTACCCTTGTGCTATTACTCCATGTGCTCTTTCTTCTCAATCTTTTTCACCATCTTTGGGAGAATCTGAGTCATGAACACAAGGCGCTCCTGCATCGGTTGCTGGCGGACCACCTGCTCCGTATCAATAAACAGGTAGCTCTCTTCTTGTCCATACTCTGGCCAGTGCACCAGTCCATCGCCATTAGGAGAGCTACAAAACAAACACATGCATCAGTAAGCACTTGCATTAATAAAGAAGTGTGTCCTAGTACTTACCCAGGGCGAGCAATGTTTGCCCAGTATTTCATAACACGTTTGCCTATGTCTTCCTCACCTTTGGAGCATTCCTCTACAAACAAAATGAAAATGAATACACTTTAGCCAAAAATCTAGTTCAAAAGAGGGAACAGTGGCGCAAATAAATCGAGATGAGTCTAAATGATCAACTTTAAAGTGAATTGTAGCACATACCAATAGTTTTAGCATGTGTAGTTGTGAACAGAGTCCAAACACAGTAAAGAGGTCATCCCCGTGGTTCGCTCCCACGAAATCTGGCCTCAGTTTCCTCCACATTCGAGGGGCAAAGTTGTACTCGTAAAGATACACATGAGCCCCAGCATCTAGATACAACATATAACAACCAGGACTTAAGTTAATTGTGCCTTTAATATGACACATTTCTCAGTAAAAGTCTATAAAGGTCAATTTTGCAATATTATTTTCATTCATTTATTTGTACAATTTAGTGCTACAGTATGTCAAACCTTTATGCGCTTTTATGGTTTTCCTTACAGGGATGTTGAACATGAAATCCCCAAGCACCAGTCACCTCATGTGGAGTGTCTTCTAACTTACCACACTCAGCAACCAGCCGCCGTCATCACTCGTTATACCAGTCATAAATGGAACCTTTGCAATTTCTTCATTGCAAGGTCAGATTCCACAGGTTTGGAGGGGCAAGAAATATCCATCAACAGTAATTGAAAATCTCACATCCTTTTTCTAAATCAGAGGGTTAATCATACAAATTAGTCATCATTTGTGACATGGAAGTATAACTAAAGACAAAATGTACCTCAAAAAAATCAGCTAGCTTCGGTAAATCAAGGTGTCTCATGCAGTCAGATATAACTGCTGTGCTTTCGATGCTGCAGCCAGACCTGTGTGCTGCGATCTGAGAAACTATTCAACAGGACACACACTTACATGGAAAATTGTAGCGTCTTTGAAGGGACAATTTAATTATGATTATCTTCAGCTCTCAATACAGTACATGTACTCAAATGCCAACCTGTGCAGCCGTATAAGCGGGTCAGACTGTATTGATGGTTGAGTTCAGCTGTGCCACTCCAGCAATTCCATGGTGGAACAGACCGTTTGACAAAGGTGAGGGGTGCTATTCAAACAAATATGGACAATAAGACTATTAAGAAAGGTAATAAATGTATTACCTACCAGCGCAGACACACTGATCCCTCCTCCCCGTATATAGTGACTAGATCTGGGTTCCCACCAAAATTATGGATGTGCTGCTGCACCCACTTCAGAGCCTCAACCTGATCCAATAGACCAAAGTTTCCAGCCATGTCCGGCTCACCGGTGCTGAAATTCATTGGGAGGAATTTGATTGTAAACACTAACAAACAGAAAGATCTCAATGTTTTACTTGAAAAATCCCAGAAGTCCCAAGCGACTTCTGTATCAACACCACAAACACGTCCTCATAAGTAGCCATTGCAGAACCATCATAGGAAGAGGCAGCGCCCATCAGAAACCCTCCTCTGTGGATCCAAACCATGACCTGTAAAGCACATGATAATATTGAATTTAATGCTCTTTGTCTAATGCACATGCCAGGTGAAACTCGGAAAATTAGAATATCGTTTAAAAGTTCATTTATTTCTATAATTCAACTTAAAATGTGAAACTAATATATGATATAGACTTATTACATGCAAAGTGAGATATGTCAAGCCTTTGTTATAATTTTGATGATTATGGCTTACAGTCCATTTGCAAAATATTCAACATTTCTGAGATTTTTAATTTTTTTTACAAGCTGTGAGCCATAATAATCAAAAATATAACAAATAAAGGCTATACATATCTCTCTTTGCATGTAATGAGTCTTTATCATATATTAGTTTCACAGTTTAAGTTGAATTACAGAAATAAATGCACATTTGAACGATATTCTAATTTTCCGAGTTTCACCTGTACATCTGAGGTAGGAGCTGGTTCTTACTGGGAGCTTGGCAACAGGAGCGCTGTTTGCAGGAGAGTAAATATGGAGGTAAAGGCAGTCCTCTGAAACATCTGGGATTTCTAATTCCATACTCTGGCCAGTGCACCAGTCCATCACCATTAGGAGAGCTACAAAACAAACACAAAGAAACCACTTCAAGTTTAGACTATAGCTCTACTAAATCTTGTTTATGTTGAACACACCTGAACAAAACACATGTCTATTTAATTAAAATAAAATGTGGTTTTAAATTAGATTAGTGGAGTGAGGTGTATTACATTGGCGGCTGCTGAGTGGCATCCTACTCTCCGTTCCATCCTTCTACAGCCTGAAGTGGTGCAAGTCGTAGAGCAGGGCCTACAGCAAATGGAACGCCCAAAAAGGCGTGTGTACCAGTCTCTTTGCCCTTTATGCTCACATAGGATCCTTTAAGGCTGCCCAGAGTTGTTTGAACAACAGGAGCTGAAAGAGATTACAGGATTCATTAAAACAGTAACCACTAGAAATGGAGTCGACGTGCCAAAACATTTTCTGAGCTCTAGACCTCTAGAATTATGCTAAGGCTACAGGGCCTCACAAATAATATAATAAGGCTATTTGTAGTTTTCAGATTCAAAGTTGTCACATTCTCAGATCATGGGGGCAGGGGGCCCTTTCTTCTAATAATTGTATGCGTATATCTCAAAGAGATAGCAGTATGAATATACACACATCACCGGGTCCAAGGCAACTACAGTGAAGAGTGAAAAAGCCTGCACACTTACGCCAATAAAACTGCATTTATGGAGACAACAATTCGATCCAAGTGGATCTTCTTCGGGTCAAAGACTGGACGGTCTGCGATCTTGGCCCGTCTGCTGAAGGGACTTCATCGGCCCCCTGGGTCTCTATAGCCTGTCCGTCCATGGGAGTGGATCTCTCCTTCTGTGGTTTTCCCAAGGTTTCTCGTTTCTCCCACCGGGTTTTTGAGTTTTTCCTTGCCGTGCTGGAGAGTCTAAGGACAGGGGACACCCGCGCCGCTCGTCACCACCCACTGCTTATTTGGACATTATGTTTGCCTGGATACTTGATTCACCTGAACTTTACATTGTCTTATTTAGTGCTCTGTTTTATTGCCTTAATGTTCAATGCAGCCCTGTGAGGCAACTCCTGTTGTGATATTGGGCTATACAAACCATTGATTGATTGATTGAAAGAGAAAAATACATTTACAATCTCACCATGAATTGCACATTGACAATTAGGATAGTTTCCTTTTTCTTTTCTTATACTTTTTATTTTAAATTACAAACAATAAAATAAATTGTGGTCTTTCACATAGCCTATTTGAAGCATGCCAATTCTTCACAATTTACAGGATTACTTTTCAGGGTCACTTTTACAGATGTTGCAAGTTCATGAAATTGATGCTTTATAAATAGATGTAAATCTTTCCATCACAAATGCCCCTAGTATTAATTCTAATGAATTCTATGGTATTTGTTCCAGCGTCCCACTCCGTTGACCTCAAGGGGCGCTGAAGTCATAAAAATGTTTTCTGGTTCCTCAGTACATTTTATAGTATAGCCAACACCGCTGTGAAGAGAGAAATAATTTGTAAGACTCCAGGGTGAGACTACAATAGGCGACTGACCATGGAGGTCACAGTCTGCACAAACAGAAAAACATGAATGTTAAAATTAGAAAAGGCTTTGCGTGGAAGTTTATGCGAGTTTATCGTGCGAGAACCAGGAAGACTCTGATCAGAGCAGTCATTATTTATCAAGGACAGGTTGGAGGGATATTAAACCTTTATCCTGAGAGTTCAGGTGACGTGGACTTCTAGATATGCCGTCCTGCCTTTTTAGCATTACGCTGGGATGACCTCATCTACAGCTGGATAAAGGCGGTCGTTGCGGGAATCACATTTGGTTAAATAAATCTGAAATTCAAAACAAAGGTACTTTATTTATACCGCGCATTTCGTACACAAGGCAACTCAATGCGCCTATGGTGTTAAAATAAACACATTTTAAAATAAACACATTTTAAAATAAACACATTTTAACACCGTGACCTTTATTTTATGATTTGAGCATTGTGTAAACAAAG
Source organism: Neogobius melanostomus (assembly GCA_007210695.1). Taxonomy (NCBI): domain Eukaryota; kingdom Metazoa; phylum Chordata; class Actinopteri; order Gobiiformes; family Gobiidae; genus Neogobius; species Neogobius melanostomus. The sequence continues at coordinate 4,340,153 of VHKM01000106.1, read as the reverse complement.
CTAAAACAAAATGGCAATTTGAGCTCTGAAATTAACCCCCACTAAAAGCGATGACAATGTGGCAATAAATGTGATAATAAAAGTCAAAGTGACAACACATAAAGTTGAACAGGAGCATTTTCTCCTGTTTAGCTGCACCCAAATCTATAAGCTTCTCGGCCAGTGTAATGCCTGATTTGAAAGCTAAGACCTACAAAACTCATCTAAGAGTTGTCCTTGTGTTGTTGCTATGTTGTAGACACGTTGCTTTTTTGTCACGTTTTTGTAATGTCGCTATTTTGTTTCAAAATACTAAATCTACATGGTTATCAGCTAAACCTCAAGGCAGTTTTCAGTGTGGTCACTGTAATCACTGTTCCACCGTGGCCAAATGCAAAAACTTTCATGATATGCATGGTAACAGAACCTATGAAATCAAACATTTTATCAATTGTAAAACTACTTTTGTAATATACAAGTTGGAATGCCCTCTGTGTGAGGTGTTTTATGTTGGCAGAACCAAACGGCGATTACAAGACAGAATCTCTGAACATAAGTATGCAATCAGAACAAAAAATGATAACTACCCAATGGCTCGCCATTTCAGAGATAAACACAACAGCGATCCCTCCATCCTTAGGGCTATAGGTATTGATCATATACCCCACACCTTAAGGGGAGGTGATAGGCAAAAGCTACTCAACCAACGGGAGAGTTTTTGGATTTTTAAGCTAAAAGCAACACAATATCCAGGACTTAATGAAGATTAAGAGTATCATCATTTTTTGTAAGAGTTATTGACATTGGATTTGTAATTCTTTTCTATGACTTTGTTTGTGATTGAGCTGTTGTCTGTGCTCGTGATCCTCCTTTTTTGGCCTTGTTTTTTGGCTACGAGGCCCCCTCCTGTTGGACTTTGGATATTGCCTCCTTCTGTCTGTTTTTTTGTTTGTTTTTGTTTTTCCTGTGTGCTGATGAATTAGGTGCCAGCACCTGGTACCTAGTGTCACAGGTTCTTTTAATTGCTTGGTTTTTCTTACCATTCAGGTTGCACTCCCTGATGAAGGCCCCTAGCCGAAACGCGTTGGAGCACTTTTTTTTACCCTTTCTAGCCATGTGATTCAATAAAGGCTTTTTAATATTTCCAGATGAGTGCCTTGGCCATTTTTTTCCCTTTGTTGCCTGACAACACATAAAGTTGAACAGGAGCATTTTCTCCTGTTTAGCTGCACCCAAATCTATAAGCTTCTCGGCCAGTGTAATGCCTGATTTGAAAGCTAAGACCTACAAAACTCATCTAAGAGTTGTCCTTGTGTTGTTGCTATGTTGTAGACACGTTGCTTTTTTGTCACGTTTTTTGCAATGTCGATATTTTGTTTCATTTTTACGCTTTTTTGTTGTTTGGTTTTTGTGACTTTTTTGTCGCTTTTTTGTCTCACACTTTTGCCACTTTTGTCGTCTTGTAATTTTTTCCTCACTTTTTTCCCTTTTTTGTCATGCTTTTTTTTGGGGGTCATTTTTGGTCACACTTTTGTTGCTATATATTGGTGCTTTTTTTTAAAGGAGTTTTTAGATTTGGGTAATACCGAATGGGAGAAAATTGGTTCAAGTGGGGGTTAAGAGGTTAAAACAAGTCTGGTGATTCTGCATACACTTAAAAGCACATAAAAGTAACATCATTAACAGGGTAAAAATCATTTTAAAAAAAACCTGAATAATGGCTTATGGGACATTTCAGGTAAAACTGACTTCACTTGATGATACTGAATAGTCCTCTGCACATACATTCACTGCAGTGCCATTAAGCTATGGAGATGTGAGTGTTATCAGTCACCTTGAGTCTCTCGCTCTGAAACCAAAAAATCAGGTTAGAAATCTAGGAGTAATCATGGACTCAGACCTGAACTTAAACAGCCACATCAAAGCAATAACATCAGCAGCTTTTTACCATCTGAAAAACATTGCTAAGATCAGAGGAATAGTGTCAAAACCAGACTTAGAGAGACTCATCCATGCATTTGTCTCCAGCAGGTTAGACTACTGTAACGGCCTGCTCACTGGCCTTTCTAAACGAGCTGTTAGAGCTGCAGAACATCCAGAACGCTGCTGCTCGAGTCCTGACAAGAACCAGGAAATACGACCACATTAGTCCAGTGCTCCGGTCTCTGCACTGGCTTCCTGTCACTCAGAGAATAGAATTTAAAACAGCTCTGCTTGTGTACAAGTCTTTTCATGGTTTAGCACCAAAGTACATCTCTGACATGTTAGAGCCGTATGAACCATCTCGGGCCCTGAGAACTTCAGGGAGGGGTCTCCTGGTGGTTCCCCAGTCAATAATAAACACGGTGAGGCTGCGTTTCAGTTTCATGCAGCTAAAATCTGGAACAGTCTTCATGAGGATGTGAGACAGGCCTCAACTCTGACAATGTTCAAATCCAGGCTGAAAACAGCTCTTTTTACCCGCGCATATGAAAACTGAAAGTATTTTATCTGCACTCTTGCCTTTTACTGTCATTGATTAACTTTATGTTGATGTTTTATTGATAGATTTGATCTGTTTTCTTGTATTTTTTTCTGCAACTGTGAAGCACTTTGAATTGCCTTGTGTATGAATTGTGCTCTACAAATAAACTTGCCTTGCCTTGCCTTTGTGGGTGAGACGGGTCAAAGTGAAAACATCCAAGCAGGAAAGCACAAAAACTCACAAACAAACGTAAAATAATAGAATGAATTGCAGTTGTTGGTCTCTATCATGTATGTGGCCAATGTGTGGAGACCTTTTTGGTAAACGATTTCCTTCCTGAACTAAAGACACAACCCTGATGACAGTGATACAGAGAGGCAGTGTTTACAACGATGAGGCGCGTTTACAAGCTTTATTACAGGCTTGAACAGTATTTATTGGCAGTTAGTAGTCCAAAATGTATTGTGCTATTGTTGTATTGTTGAAAAGAAACATACAATTTCTCAAACGCTTTACAAAGAATAACCTGGTTAAAACAAAACAAAGGCAACTCTTTTACAAATGTTTTTTTTTTAAAGATAATAATTAGCTTGGCGTAAAAACAAATAGGGGATACTCCCGTTAAATATTCTCACATGTCTTCTCTTTAAATATAAAATGTTCAGGCCACTATTTGAAGTGTTTTGCTTTGACTGTAATACTTATTATATACATAAATTAATGATAAAAAATAAAACATAAAAAAAAAGATATCAGTCCTGGCTTCCTCCCAATCAGCTTCTCTACATTAGGTCAAAGCCAAAAGTCCCGCATGGCTATAGCATCACTAGTTGAAACTTTTATCAGTTTTCATCATGGCTTCCTTGGTGCTTGTATCCCAGCCCTCCAGGGTACGTTTGCGTTTTGTCCAGTAGAGGGCAGAAGCACACTGCAGTTCTTTTTACATTCTGCTTTCTTTAATTCCAGAGACTTCCTGAGCCTTGAAGATGTCCCTCTGAACAACTTCACTGTGTCCTCTTTTATTCTTCATACAGCATTCCTTCTCAAAACAATATAGTCTGTAGTCTTTGTTTAATATGAGGAGTTCCACTTAAACGAGATAGCAATTCTTCTGTACATCTGACACACAGAGACAATTTTCTGCTCACAATATTGAAAATAGGTGTGACAAACCATCTTGTTAGGCCCCTCGCCACAAGCTTTCAATATAGTTTAAGCAATGAATGGGCTTATTGAAGGCGTTATCTTACACTGGGCCCTGGGTAAAACAGTACCCTTTACCCCCCCCAGTCCAATGCCCGATGTCCTCACACTCTGGAGGTCACGTACAGCAGGTGAAGTCGCCGGGCTAAGGCACTCTCCATCTCCTCCAGGGGACTGTCTGCTCTGTGGCTGTGGTGGACCAGGGTCGAGGCGGAGCTGTTTCCTTGTCGAGGTCCCAGAAGCAGACTCCTGAAGCCCTCTCTCTCCAACATGACAGGCATCTGTTGTAAGAAGTACCCTTCGCAGAAAGAACTCAGCTCCGACAAACCGTGAGCCTGGAAGAATGAAGGAAAAGTTAGTATTCTGCATTTACAGGTCCACTTTGAGTTAATTTTTTACCAAAAATGTGACTTACACAGTACAACCTGGATCGTAAGCCAAGAAAATGTTTCACTATATTTACCCAAATGTTTTGCAGATCGTATTTAATTTGTTCTTTACAAGCCATTAAAAAGTATATTTTGTTAAGGGGAGACACTACAGGCAAAACTTTTTTTTTTTTAAATATATTTTCAGGTTTTGGGCCATATTGGTCTGTTAACATTTCAGCCTTCCCCTGGAAACATATAAAATACCTAATCTTCACATTAACATGCTTAATTACTGTACTGATTCAATGTATGGGAGATTATAAATTCAAGGGCCATTTTCTCAAAATGCATTTTTCTCACATTTGTGACACAATATCTCCACGTCAGTAGCTCCTACAGACTTAAAACTTTTTTTTTCAGAGGGATTTTTTTAAATATCTAATTCCTAGCCTGATGTATTGACGAACAGCTTTATTTTAAAACTGATATTAAAGATATTAAATATCCCCTCTGAAAAGTTTACCTTGTTTATGTTTATTTGGTAGGGACAGTGCAAGTTAATGAACAAGCCACACCGGATTGTAGCCTTGGGCTAATTTCCATCCGTCGTCCCCCATGCGCACTCTCAAACACACTCTCATTCATCCTGACCTATTGTACATGTTTTTAGTGGTAGGGGAAACCGGAGTACCCGGAGGAAACCTACGCAGACACGGGGAGAACATGCAAACTCCACACAGAAAGGCCCCGTCCAGGTGGGAATCGAACCGGGACCTTCTAGCTGTGAAGCACGAGCGCTAACCGCTGTACTACCGTAACTAATATCCTAACAAAAGAAAGCCATACATTTAAACCTGGCTCAATCCATTATTCAGATTTAGTCGCCGAAAATATGGGGAATTTGGGAAATTTTTAGGCATAAAAAGCCTTATTTCTATGTAAAAACATAAAATGTCTGAAAACTTGTTACTTATGCCATTAATGTACAGGAAAAGTTTCAAATTGATATCTCTAAATTAAAAAAAGTTTCCCTATTCACCTGCACTGTCTCGATTAAGAGAAAATCAATGTATAAATGACTTGATATGATGATGAATTGACATCAGTAATTGTGCGCCGAGGCAGCAATTAAATTTGACTCATCAAGCGGTGTAGAAATGAACAAAAGACTTTGCGGAGGTACTCTACTTAGAAGCTGGGAGCTCCTGAACTACAGATTGGAGACCCCTTAGTTACACTGCCTGGATTTTATTCTGTCACAAGACTCTTGCCAAACGTCTGTATAATGTTTGATTTCTTACCGAAGTTATAAAATAAATAGCACATTATGGCCCACCAGAATAATTCATATAAAATATTCCCACTTAAAAACTTACTTTAGCAGTTTTGTAAATGTTGACCGCGTTCTCCATGTCAATGTGTTTGGAGCAGATCACTTGACAATGTCTTTGCAGAGTTCCCAACTTAAACAGACAAGCTGCTGACAGCAACTACAAAGAAAAACAAACAAACAAGAATGTTACTCCACAAAAAAATACTGGATAACTTATTTTACATATTGTGTGGAGTTCATTACCTCCAACAGGTCAGGCACATTGGTTTTTAGAGACTCGGTTCCTCCGCAGTACAAGTATGACATCATCATCTGTGAAAGGGTCAAAGTTAATTTGAAACAAATTTGTGGAGCAGCTGGACAGAATTATGATCTGTCTCTGTGTTCTGTTCAAGGCAATAACTCTTTCAGCAGCACTTCATTAACACACACTCTGTCGGCATTTACCTGGAAAGTGTTGTACTTGATGTCATTTATATTTATGTCCTTGTTGGGACTTCCACCTGCGCTCGTTGATGCCAGAAGAGACCGGAATCTGAATGAAAACATATGGATGTTTGTATAAGGTCATGAGGTAATATTGGTAATATTGTGGTAATATTGTTACCTCACTTAATGAATAATAAATTGTGTAATTAATGTTAAACAGTATATTATCTAAGTCCTACACATTGTCCGTGCATGCATTTGTACACCATATATTACCTTTCAGAGGCTGTGATTAAGAGGACTTTGTGTCCATAAAATGGTTTCCCCTCAACAATAAATGTCACATCAGACATGTCTGGGTTGTTCAAGAAAACTGGATCTGTTTAGGAAGGGGATAAAAGCATACTCAGCTTTGAAGATTTAATTCAACAGTGAACTGACTCATCAACAGTCAGTAAAGTAGTGACTCCATAGAAATTAAAATTTGTTTCAATACCTAGCTGTGCTGAGAGCGTTGCCTTAATTTCGGGGATGGATGGGAGCGGAGCGGAGCCATAGCAGTGACTGAAGATAGAGGCCAGCTGTTGCGTGATAGCATCATTCTGCAAAAAAAATGTATAATTATTAGATAATGATTATCATAAATATTGCTGCACATTTGTCTTTACAAATGGACCTTACCTTGGTGGTGCGTAAGATGGTGAACATTAAGGGCAGGCCTACAGTAACCAGCTCCTCACAGTAGTCCTCTTCTTTGATCGTAGTAAACTCTCTGAGAAGGGACAGAGTGACGCCTGCTCGAGACTGCTGCTGGGCACAACAAAGAGACTCCAGCCATACGTGCAGCTTCCAGGGCACTCCTGTAAAAAGATGCTCATTTAGTTATGAAAAATAATATACAATATAGTCTTACATGACAAACTACTTTAAGTATCAAGTATGCACCCATAGCACGTAGCTCCATGGTGACGTCCAGGTACCCATGCTCAGCGCTGTAGTAGCTGGCCTCTTGCAGCGCCTTCATTCTGGCCTTACAGAGCTTCGGGATGCCGGCCTCAGGCAGCGGTCCGGGCCCAGAGGTGGGGGTCTGCAGGGGGGACAGGGAAGGAAAGGGCACATACCAGGCTCCTCGCCCTCTACTCCCTCAGCCAGTATCTCCTCCAGGGACAGGACATCCTCTTTGACCTGCTGCGGCTGAGTCAGGAGCTTCCTCAGCACGTTCCTGAATCAAGAATAAGGAAGAACAGAAATGAATATATTGAAGGAAATACATGATGTGAGGTGTTTTCTGGTCTGTCAGATTTAGAGAAATGCGCCGTGTTGAGTCTGCGCTGTCTTCACACGTTGGAGCCGTAAACAGGTGGAGAGGTTTACGGGAGCAGTTGGTGCCCTCTGACAGATGGGCCTGATATAGAAGGCCGTCCTGAGCAAATTCTTCGTTTCAACACATGATGAAAGAGACGTATTCCTCCTCAAAGCACACATGAGAGCTGAACGACATTTCCGCTGATACTTTGCACTACTCCTGCTGCTTCAGCCTCACGGTACGGTTACATGACTACAGGCCCGTGCTGGAGCTGTCTGTTATCACTTGTCAGGATGCTGTTACTGTATGTTGTTTGTGTGTTTACCTGTGTCCGTGTGCCGCGGCGTGACTGAAGCAGTTCATGTCTTCGTACAGAGACGATGGAAGTGCATTTCCGTCGTGGGTCTTCGACAAAGGATCAGCGCCTCGGGCAAGAAGTAAGCTCACCATCTCATAGTTCCCTACAAAATGAGATTGACAAGTCAGTGAAACCGCAAATGTTAAAGGGGGGGTATTATGTAAAATCGACTTTTTCAAGCTTTATATCATGTTATTATGTCAGTCCCTCATTAAACACATGCCTGGAGTGTTGCCTTGGCTCATTCACATATTTTTGAGTAATCAGTAAAAACTTAGACGGCAGCCATTTTAGGTGTAGCTATGCCTCAGTCCTCCTAGGAACGCCCCCACCTCCTGGAGACGCCTCTGGACCTTTTGTCACCAGCCAAGCACCAACCACTGCTCGTCAGCTCAGCAGAGGCCCCTCCCCGCACAGTGGTGTTGTTTAAATGCCACAGCAGTGTGCTAAAAGGGGGCGTGTCGGAAAGCTTCTTAAAGAGACAGAGGCCTATTTCAAGACGTTCAGTACAGCCATTTTGAGAGAGCAATTTTATTCAAGGCAGTTATTTTAATTTACTGCATATACAGACCAACAGAAGGTTACGTCATCATTGTAGTATGCTATAGACTGGTGTTATGTGATTGAAAAAAGCATAATACCCCCCCTTTAAACATCTAAACCTGAGTTTTTCATGACGTTAAGTACATGACAGGTTAAAAAAAAAAGTACGCACAAAAAAAAAATCAATTCACCTGATTTTACGTTTTTTTAACTTAATTATTTCACTTAATAGGATGAAAAGAGGTTGAATTTCTATAACTTAACACTTGGAATTTGTCCTTTTCCTATGTCACTGATGTTATATGAGGGGAAAAAATAAAGTTTTATTCATAAAATTGCCAATCCACTGACAATTTATGACTCAAATTAACACAGGAATTTAGCCTTCAAACTAAGCAATATGATAAACCAAGGGAAATGGTAAAGACATACAGTAATATGTAAACATCAAAGCAAGAACAACTGACGCACACTGGATTAAGCTAACACAAGGATAATTTATGGTCAGGGTTGCAGTACATTGTGCTCGTGCCCACCTGCTGCTGAGGCTAATTGTAGTGGAGTTTCCGCCATGTTCTCTTGTCCATTCCGCACCGCCGCCCCCTCCACATTGGCCCCCGCGTCCAGCAAAAGCTGAGCAGACAAATCACATCTGTTAGACCTGGTGTAACTCCCTGACCCCGTGCTCCCAACATTTGTCATTTCACTTTTCAGCGTCACGTTTACTTGTAGCCAGGATTAGCGAGCGCTCTATTCATCGCGCGCGTAATACAGCTGTCAGACAAAAGGCTTTGAGTGTGTTATGGATTCCAACCTGCACAACAGAGATGTGGCCGTGCAGTACGGCAAAAGTCAGGGCGGCCCAGTGTCGACTGTCCTGGTGTACAGAGGGGTGTTTGGGCGAACACGGGGGAACCTGACGGGAGAAGAGAGCCAGTTTGAATGATTAGACATGGAGAAAGCTAGGGCAAGTTATAGTCAATAGGTTGCATTACGACATCCTCTCAATCAATTGATATTTTTTTGTATCGCCCAGTATCATAACAACAGCTTGAAAATGGACAAAGACAGATATCAAACGTCCATGTAAAGTTCATATGTCAAACAGCTGACAGGACAGCTATTCATGTCTTACATCCTCCTTCTCGGCAATGAAAACAAAAGAAAAAGAAGAAGAGAACCTAGAGAACCAAACTGAAGAAGATATTCCCACAATAGACAGTGTCATAATGTCATAATGTCTGAAGAAGGGCCCAAATACTTGACTCAGAAAATCCATTTCACATTTTCTTCTTATAGATCAGGTCCACTAATTAGCCGTATTATTTGACTTCAATTCCTATCAACTGGCCAGCTGTATGTCTGAATAATGTCCTCAATATATTTCACCTTAGTTTGTTTATGCTGACTGAGAAGACATTTGACTTGGTGCCAGATTTTCTCTCGAATAGGTAGGCCCAGCAACTATAAAACATCTGCATTTTGACAGTAAAAAGGCAAACTGTGCCACAGAATTTGGACCTACTCTCTTTTGAGCTTTTAATCTTGCACTCTACGATGTCCTGCAACCTATGAAATTGTCAGGATTGACTTACAGGGACATCAGGGTTAGCCCCGGCATCAAGCAACATCTGCACAAGAGCTTCGTCTCCGGCTGCACACGCGTACATCAATGGAGTCATCCCCTGTGGAAAGAATAGAAAGCTGAGATTAACAATAGACAACATACAACACTATGCCACGCTGACTTCTTTCAGATCTGACATTTGGACAGTGATCAAATGTAGCTGATTGTAATAGATGACATTTTAGACAAAGGTTCGATTGCAAGTAGTAGCGTTCTTGGCTCATACTAAGGAGGTCCCAGCTTTGATTTCCGGACCTTTGCCTTTGGGGTTTGCATGTTCTCCCTGTGTCTGAGAGGGTTTCCTCTGGATGCTCCAGCAGGTAGGTATGATCGTGACCATGATCCTAGATAAAGATATGGAGATGGACCCCTGAGCGCTGCATCGCTCCTGACAGGTTGCCCGAATTAGCATTGAAGGATGGGCCAGATTTTCCTTTTCTTGACAATAAAGTATTTGATATTGCACAACAAAAATGGCTCTGGGCTAGATAAGAAAAATATAGTATGTTATCTTAAAGGAGCTATACCTTCTTTTTGTCTTTCTTAAGTATATTGTAAACTCAGACATTTGTGGGGAAAACACTGTAGATCTAATTATAAAGGATTTCTATCAATTTCATGAACTTGCAGGCCAGTGTTTTAGCATTCTTGTGAAAGTGAGTCCGCAAGATGTGAAATGTGCCTATAAACATGTCCCTGTGAAGAAATGGGATGCTACTAATATGTTAGGAAGATTAGGGATGAGTTTGTATGCCCACCAACATTTCAATGTAGTAGCTTCCTCTTTCATTGCTTGAAATGAAAAAAATCTGGTATAGTGCCTTTAACTAAAAATTCAATGCCACATGAATAATTCCTGGATTCTTTTGGCCGAGCTACATTTGTCCTGCTAATATATGACGGACTGAAATGTGCTGTCCAAATATAACCAAACGACAGACTCCTCAATACCTGGTCGTCCATGCTGTTGACTCCATCAGGCCCGAGCAGGTTGATGGCCTGACCAATCAGATCAGTCCGTCCACAGTTGAGCATCCTGAAGCCCAGGTCCAAATGAAACTTATTCGTGGCCGCTTTTGAATCTAAACGCTTAAGGAGCTGAAGCAACACTCCGGTCTGAGGGAGACAAAGGAGAGACGGGAAACTGATAAATACAGTGCTTCACAAATTTCACAAAAGTGTGGATCAGTGTTATGAAACGCGGTATTAGCTCACATTGTCTTTTGATTGCCTTACTAAGAAGCATTATGTTCTAAATGGAAAGACTAACTAGGCTTGGTTGCCAGTTATTGTGAGGCAGCGGTATAAATCATTTGTTTGTGGTCTGAAAGCCAAATGCTGCCATAATAACAGGCTGATGAAAGGCTGCAGCACGCGAGTAGACAGCAACAGTCAGTCAAAATGAAAAATGTGCTTTGTGGAGCTCTTGATGCAGTGCAGACCATACGGACGGGGGCAGTGCTGTATTTACTTCAGTTGTCTCGGCTCACAGTCCAGCCCCGGCAGCAGCAGTCTGGCAGTCTGCCTCACGTCATCACTGTCCACCAAAAGGCTCCTCCGATGTTCCGCATGAACGATGGCCACGCGGATCCACTCCATCAGCGGGGCAGCAGGAGGAACGGCCTGCCAGACACAACAAGGCAATGTTAGCAGACAGCGGGATACAACTTTACAGGGACGGTAGTAAAATGCACACGCAAGCTTTCGGGTTAAAAATGGCATAACAAAAATAATATGGGTTGCCTGGGTTCATATTTAGGACACAGATTCTGGCAATCCAAGAGTTTGAAGTATGATGGAGGCAAATCATCGATGTGGTAACTACTGACCAAAGTGTAAACATATCAAAAAGCTAAATATTTTAAAAATTGTTATGTCTTTTGGATATTAAAGTTTTGGATAATCCTTCAAAATAAGTCTTGTAATTTATGGTCATTACCACATAGCTGATTAGATTATCCTTTTAAACTCATATATATCCTACACCGATCAGTATCCATGAATGTGTTTATGTGTTTTATGTGTATAAGTATGTTCTGATGTCTTAATGATTGTATGTGAATTTGTGTTCATGGAATGGTACTGAATGTATCTGTTTGACATATACAAACGTCACCTAGCAGAGGTTTAAATTGTGCCCCACACCTTTATTTATGCTTAAAACCTTCATGTCAGCTTTGTCTCACAATAACATTTTAGTTTTTAGGTTTGAATTGTGTAGAATTATTACATTTCAAATAAAAAGGACCATCTCTGATGATGTGTACCGATTCAGCAAGAAGGCAGAGAGCCACCAAAAAATGTTCTGAAGGCCGCATTTGGCCACCCCTGCCGTACTGTGTATGGTAACTGAATGTAAACATATATTTTCCAATATGTCAAAGGGGACAGGCGCAGATAAGCTCCATGCTTCTGCCTACTCCGTTTGGGCATAATTTTTGCTCTTTTCTTTTTCGTTTTGTTTTACCACCTGCTGAACATTGTAAAGCTGCTCAAATAAAAAGATGAATAAATGAATAACTCTAAATGTCAATATTGTCAAAAAATAAATAAATTCTAAGGTAAATAATAATAATAGGGAAATAATAAATTACTTCTGGGTTTTATTGTAGGCGGACTGTCTTGTTCTATATTTATCTCCATTGGTCAAAAGATGTTCTTGTACCGAGTAAACTGACCGCTGTGTGCATGAATATCATTTTCAGAGGTAGGTGTGAACATTTGCAGGTGCTACTCTCCTCTCGCAGATCATGACTTCAGATTTCCTATGACTCTGACGCTGTGATGTTTGCAGTGTCCATGTCTCTGATTCACTGAACGAAACTCACATGTGTACATCTGGATATCCCGACCTTTACTCACAGTGAGTCACACCAGGCTCTGTAAACCTCACCTCTGCTTATCTCACATACGTACTACTTTTACGCACGTCAGACCATTCCCCACACTGTCACCCGCTACATGAACAACTACACAGACACACAGACACAGTTTATAACCTATTTTCCACCTATGGGCTTGTATTTATAGAAATCCTTTACTCTTTTAAGTGGTTTATATTGCACACTCCGCTGCTCTCCTTTTTCCACTGTCTTCCCATTGTTCTTCTCTCGCACATTTTCTTTCTAATCCCCTTGGGATCCTTTACTGATATCTCACCGCAGCCCTGTGTCTAGCCGGCTTGAGCCTATACTTATCTTTGACCATATGTGCATAGAATGGAGCTGTGAACAATGGCGCGCTCCTGTTGTTTGCCTTTGATTTGGAGTCAGGGGTGTTAATGATTGTTTGAGCACAGGCTGTTATCAAACTCCTGTGCCGCCATTCTCCTGCTGGGATGTTATTCTAAGCCACAGTTCTCCCTTGTTCTGGATTGCTTCATGGCTCTCATGAATACAAACAGAGGTGAAAGCAAAGACGTTACATGAGTGGGTTGCATACAGTAGAGAGTGTGCTATGGTGTAATCACTGTTAATGAGCAAAGGGAGCCCTGCAGTGCTGCGTGTTCACCACATGGGGCTTACGTTATACAGTAGGCTGCTCCAGTGGGGCTACATGGCTGGGTATTATTTCAGATATGCAAAACTAGTTTAGTTTGGGTTTTGGTTCTTGCCCTATGAAGCAAAACAGTGTAGGGCGGTGGTTAGATACCATTAATGTTAACTGACTCTGGACAAGGAGGAGTTAATATTTTCAAGTAATGAAGCACTTTTATCACCACTGCATTGAACAAACTTCCATCCATCCTTACTCCCATCAAATAAATGAATAAGCTTTTCTCAAGATAATTATAAGCCAGAAACCCTTGTTTTTGCCTCCTTTATTATCTACACTTCACTATCAGCAGTGATCACTCAAGAGGAGGGTCGTTCTGTCAAGTGTGACGGCTAACAAGCGCAGAGGAGCTAATTAGGACAGATAAATGCATGCTAAAATGGGAACGAATGAGTGCCTTTGGGGAGCAGGAGTGCCTGATAAACGGCTAGAGACAGGTGGACTGGGTTCAACAGTACAGGCCGGTGGGTGGGGGTGCAATGTTGTGACAGTCAGGGAGCTACAGTATGGTGAGTGACAGAGGAGACATGTTTGGAGGAGGAGCGGTGCTTTGTTGTGTCTGGGGAAATAGGTTCAAACACAGTCTTTATTTTTACGGCAGATCTATAATAATAATAATGGCTAACACTATTGCACTTTACAAGCCTGTGTTACCAAGTTTCTCAAAGTACCACACTGTCATCATTCATTCACGCCATACTCGGTGGTAGTAAGCTGCTATTGTAGCCACAGCTGCCCTTGGGGTAGCGAGGCTACCAGTCTGTGCCATCGGCTCCTCCAACCACCACCCACTCACAACATTCATTCTGGCCTATTGTATTTGTTTTTAGTGGTGGAAACCGGAGTACCCGGACAAAACCTCAGCAGACACGGCAAGATAAATACTAATGGACACTATGAGGGTAGCTCATAGGCGTGGATATTAGGCACTGTAAAGTGGTTCACATAATTTTGATAAATTCCTCGTTGTATAAATTAGGCACTATTTTACAAACTGATCTCCTTACACAACAGACTTTAATCAGACGACTTTTTTTTACTCTAAAGCTAAGGTTTACTACCGAATGAGAGTGCGAATGGGTGAGTGGTTCCTTGATATAAAGCGCTATACAAGTTGAGACCATTTACCATTTTAATAAAAACTTTTGGATTATTAGAGGAAAGATACAGTCTTTAAAATGTAGTAAATCTAGTATTTCGGGATTAAAATGGCAAGAGAAAGCCTTATATGTTTTTTATTGATTTGACCTTAATTTAATGTACTTCAAATCTGATAGATTGTTTAATGTTAAAAGCTAGAACAGGAAAGAACTCTCGCACACTGTACTTGCAGAGTTCTTTCCTGTTCTACGTTTGGCCTTTATGCCTTCTCTTACGCACCTGTTTCAAACAAGAGATGTGCGAAGTTAACCGTCTTTAATGTTAAAAGCTAAAAAAAACATTATTGCATTATCATGAGTTTTCCAACATGTGCTCCTTCACCAGTGACCCATAAACACAGACACGTGAAGCGTATCTGGTGCATCGTCCATGCTGTTCTGGCCTCTTTCCCACCATTCATCCTGACCTAAATCGTTGTATGTGAAGCGGCAACCCCAAATCCCCATGCATCTGACGCCTGCGTCTGGGTTATGGCCCACAGCTTGAAACCCAAACTTCATCTCTGCGCCTGGGTCAGCGTGACATCAAAGGCTGGACGCCCCTGTAGTTCTGTAATTGGAGAGGTTTTCTGGCCAGCCCCACAGACCGACATGCTAGGCTACACTGTGGGAACACATACGCAACATCACATAAGCTAGCTGTGATTTATGTTGCCTTTTTCTTCAGCACCTGGCCGATCATAAAATAAGTCAAACTGCAGCCAGGTGTGCATGAACTTTAACCTGTCCCATATTAAAAACACAAGCTTTCTAGCCAGGGGACCACATCATAGTGCTCTACAGACTCATACGTCTTGTCCGTGTTACATCCCAAAGCCATACGGCGAGCTTTTGAACACGCAGTAAGGTTATAACATGAAGGGCCTTAATGACTGTGTACAGGTCAAGGTTAACTGCTGATGCGGAGTCAGATTACGGGCATAAAGAGGGGAAAAACCGGCATCTGATGAACTTTTGCTTAAGGTTATCACTGCCAGTCATGTCTTATCATAATAACACATCTGTCCATTAGTAGCATAGGGCATCTGGGGAAGGGACATTGAGGTGGTCTGCTGAAAAGACGGAAATGCTCCTATATTGCAAAGGAGCTGTAATTTTCTATAGTCACTATATTATTCCAGCAGTTTAGAAATGTTTGTGTCTAAAACGTCCCATGATGTTATGCTTTAAGGAAATGTTTCTATTAAATGATGTTAGCAGTGGTGGTAAGTCGCTTAGTTGCAATAATAATGAAAAATGATGGAGTTCAATAGATTGATAACTTCGTTGATCAAGAACAAACACTTCACATCCAGTTCACTTTACTTTTGCCTAAAGCAGAACTAAGTAACTTATGCCCCTACAGGCCATAAGCGTCACTGCATGTTGCATCTTTTTTTACTCATTAATTGTCTGTGAGAGTAACTACTATGCTGACAGAAAAGACAAAGGGAGAGAGGGATATTGTACATTGTGCGACAACTAAATTACACAATGGAGATATTTTTTTCCGCCGAAACTTGGTTGTAAATACTGCCAAAGTGGCGCTAGCCCACAGTTTTCTTTGCCCGTTAGCCTGTTAGCTTCTTCTTCGTGGTTCCATTAGAGTGTATTGGTGGCTCCGACCCGCTTTAAGCTTATGTAATTAAATGCAGAACCGTAGAGCAGTGGTTAGTGCTCTTGCCACGCAGCAAGAAGATTCTACGTTTGATTCCCGGGCCTTTGCGTGGAGTTTGTGTGCTCTCCCAGTGTGTGTGAATGTTTCTTCAAGGTGCTCCAGTTCCTTCTACCACCTCTCTCCATTGTAAAAGAGACTTTTATGTTTAAATAAAGCAACAGACTTTTCCCAACACTGCTTTAAGAAGGTTTGGAGATCTTTTCCTTACGTCACTATCTCATCTAATCCTTATTTCCACAATCATTACCATCTAATAGCCAATTTGAACAGGATCATAACAAAAAGGCGTCTCCTCAAAGAATTTAAGCATCTCTAAAATGGTTGATGATCTGGCCCACACAGTTTCTTGCGGTTTGGGGTTTCCGCCATAGATTTTACAAAGCTTTTAGTAGAAGGAGAGAGAGTGTGCCAAAATGCAAAGAGGCCCTATTGGAGAGAGAGAAAAGCCCATATCATTACCAGAGCCCACAAATAGTAATCACTGCCAGGTTTTGCAGTGTTCTACAGTCCGCTACCTGCCCCGCAATAACAGCAGAAAGTGCACTGACTGGCAGCCGCTTCTATAAAACTATATACGTTGCAGATGTTAGCAGACGCCAAAGCATTTCATCCTAAGAATAAAAGCCAATCTGATATACAGTGGGCATAAAAAGCAGAGACAAACAGATAGCACAGGGGAGAATATCAAAGGCAACATGTCTTTGATTGTTGACCAATTTTGCTATTCTTTTTTCCACTCATACAGTGATTTGGCAGATTTGCATGCCCTTCCTATTGCAACAAATGACATTACTGTGACTGTAGTGGGCAAAGGAGGTGCTGGGGATGCAACAGCAGTACAGGTAGGGCATGAACCGACAACTTTCCAATTCGAAAGAAGAAAAAAGAAAGAAGCTTAGACCAGTCTCTCAAACTTATTTACAACCTCATAAAATACTTTTCTAGTGAAACCGAGACTAGACCGGTCTTGTCTAAATGTGCAATTCAAGTGACGGTATGCAAATTATGTCACAAGCCTGGTAACGGAGCCGAATAAGTTTAAATGTTGAGTTACAAAATTCGTTAATGTTTTGACAAGTCCAGATGTCGAGGCATATTCTGTTTAATTAATACAGGTGCATACAATCTATCACAGGCCATTCTACTCAATATATTAACTTTATTATGGATGTACCTCCTTCGATAAAGGCCAAATGGCCCAAAGAGGAGGAAACCTAGAGGAAGATAGTGTGACAAAAACATACTATGCACTTCCACCGATTGAAAATCATCTTCCAAAAAGATCCTGTCCCTGCAATTGCTACCACATGCTCTTCTCAGAATCCAGCCTCTGCCACGCATTTGTGTGCTAGAGCGTTACCTTGAGACAGGCCTCCATACATCAATTGAAAACTGCAATTAACCTTTGAACATATGCGAGCACTTTCCATTGACATTTTAACATGAACTTGGTCAAAAAGCCCGCCTGAATGCTTTATTTTGCAGACCCAAACACAGATGTGCCACAGTGCCAGAGGTCTGGGAGAGCTTTGCTCGCATTTAGGAAGAGTTGCTTCACTGGTAATCTGCTCTATATGGTAAATCATATTTACCTAAAAGCATATAATCGATTTACAGCACTGACTGCATGGGGCAGCCAACAAACAAAAGGATTACAATCATTTAGCACCTCTTAAAGCAACAATCTCCAGACTAACAGCACCTTGAAAGAGGCTTATCCACACTCACAGCAGGGAGTTTCACATTACTGGGGATTTAGCTACAAAAAAATTGAGTTACCTGGGAAATGTGATTGATAATGTGTTAGGGGTAAGATGTTACCGATAAATGTACATCTTTTTCCTTGTTTGATCTTTTTTGTGATGCAACATAAGAAGAGGTGAATGCTCCATAACTATTGTCATGCAACCATACCGTACATAAGGACCATGAGCAAGTCCCACTTCTGTGCTTGGAATGTATCCCCTCTTTGTATGCCACATATGTTTTGTAGAGCAAATTCTTTATAAAGTTGGTGTAAAACAATAAATAATACTTACCACTGACATTGCCAGTCATATTAGAAACCTGTCCAATCACAAGCACTTGAAGATCAATTGTAGACTTCCCTACAGGCCTCATTTCAGAGATTTCACAAAGAAAACCCCAAAAACTAGAAGGATAACGCTGCCAAAACTATTAAATCCCTCAACAGTAAGTCTGTGTGTTTTCCGAGATAAAATCTGTTTGCTGTGCTTCGCATCCAAACTGTATCCGGTCAAGCGTGACTCCCACCTCTCTTTGCTGAGCGCCATGCGTGGGGGATCTAAGTTGGGATTCTCCATGGACTCCATTTGTGGGCAGCGCAGGAAGTAGTAGAGGGTGTGGAGGGCGTCCGGTGACCAGGACACGGGCTGCTGCGGCCGGGCATGACGGGACGGACTCTGGCCTGCGCGGACAGAGCTCAGCCTCTGCATGTGGTGCATCGCTCGGGACACCAAGTCACCTAAAACAAGAGAGATCAGTGTCATGGGTTAGTTCAGTATTCTGCTAAATCACTATGTTGAATAAGAAGTACCTTAAGCAACTATCTGCATAAAATGTCTTCTTTGGTTTTGATGTTTTGATGTAGTTGACTGATTACTAAAGTCATGGTTATGCAGTTTATCACAGAAAAACATACGTATCTCGTAATTCAGAGGCGAAACAACAGAGCAAAACTTCTTATTCATCAAGCAACTTTGAAAGCAATCTCACCTTAAAGGCTCTGTACCAGATTTTTTTTTTAATGGCGTAATGAAATGTTAATGTCTTTTGTATTTCCCATTTACAGCTGCATCGTAATCAGTACACAGAGCAGATGGCTGTATCCATACTCTCTATAAAAGTAAATGAACTGAGAGTACAAGCACTTCCGTGTGCTCCTTAATCGCTGTGTTTTGCGCCTGAGGAGGTCGGCCTCAGTCAAGGCAACTATGTGATTAGGGCTCTGAAAATATCCAGTATTTTGTTTAGACTAGGCACTTTGAGGGTTTACGGCTATATTTACTCACTATAGGAGTCTTTATCGGCAAGTCATGTGAATAATAATAATAAAACAGTCAGACAACGTGACCATGAGCATGACGATATCACCATACAGATACGATGAAAGACAAGACAAGAGAGAGAAAAACTGGCATAGTGAGATGGAAAGGGAGCAGAAGTCTTTTAACCTCTTAAAGCCCGCCTTAATCGAGCAGATTTTCTCCAGTTTAGCCAAATAATAAAAGCTTCTGGGGAAAAAAAGCGTCAAAATAGCGACAAAAACGAGATGAAAACAAAGATGAAAATGCGCCAAAAAAACAACAAAAGAGCAACAAAAAGTGACAAAAACGAGTAGGAAAACACAACAAAAAAGTGACAATAACAAGGCAAAACAACGTGAGGAAAAAGGTCCGACTAGATCAGTTTTGCGGGTCTTAGCTTTCAAATGAGACACTGGTCTATAGGCTGCAAGAAGCTTTTAGATTTGGGTAAAGCCAAACTGGAGAAAATGTGCTTGGTTAAGGCGGGGGTTAAGAGGTTAAGACTTATAGACCCTTTAATTGTTTGAAAACATTCCGGGCTTAGCTGGAGGCGGGAAGCTCAATTCCTATCCATTTCCATTATAGCTGTCGTCATGGTAACGATAAACAAATGTCTAACTGTTTTTGGAAATATCAGATAAACCTTATTTTATCGTCTCAAATGTCATTCCTCTTGTTCTTGCACCTTACGCCACAACAGGACCACATTTTTCAGTTGTAGTTTTACACTTAAAATCCCTAGTTTTAGTTTAATCTTATTTCTCTTGATCACTTCCTGCCTCCAGCTGATGTCACTGATGATGTCAGCAGTTAAAGGGTCTATATTACTTGGCTCAATATTAGTGCTGAATTTGCAACTGTTCAACTGTTCAACTCTTCGACTACCTCCTAATACTTCAACAGCTGGATCCCAGGAGTTCAGATTAACTCTTCCAAAAGAAACTTAAGTCAAAGTTAAAGCACAGATTTTCCCACAGTATTGTACTTAAGCCAATTACTTGAGCAGGAGTATCTGGTTGCCACCGACTTCTGGCCAAAAGTGGGATCATGTAACAAATGCTAATTAAACCCGATTACCTCTAGCCCTGGGTTAATTTCTAACCGGATTATGGCAGCAGGAAGGCCGAGCCTGAGTGGACAGTGCTTACATACGCCTTTATTAAGGGGCTTGAGGTACTCCGAGGGGGCATCACTGCAGTGGCTGTCCCCACACAGTCCCCACTTAAAGCTGAAGGGCCTCTTTTGTGCTTAACTACCAGCAGCAGCAGTCCCTCCAGGAGGTCTCCCAGGAATTCTTGCCCAAGATGGAGAGCCTCTGCCTGGCTTTCCCTATGCTGTATGCGCCTGGAGGCTACACTGGACTGAAGCGGTTCAGTAACTAGATGGATTACTTCTTTCTTAGATTAGGACATTTATTGGAATTCTTGTGAGGGCTTGGAGGGGTTCAGGCTATGGCATTTTTGTGTTTTGATGGATGAGGAAAGAGGGTTAAAATTATCTTAATACAGAAGCTCTTGGACAAGCTGGTTTTATGTTCATATAATGTCTAGAGAAAAGACCACCTCGGACATCCTGAGATAAACTATTCGGTTGCCCTATATTCCCAGTCATTTCCCAGTCTTGAGCAAAACGACTCCAGTCTTCTCCATCATGCTAATCAACGCCACGTCCAGCCAAGCCCAGTCTGGACACGCGACAGGCTGGAGCAGCTCAGCACTGATACTCCTGTGTGTCCGCTTCGTCTTTCGAGTCCAGATCCGAGCGCCAAATAAATCCTGCATGTTTTTGTTGTGTGTGTTAAGTTTGGAGGCAGGAATGAGCGAGAAGCGTGCCAGGACGGCCCGGCGAGATGCGGCACAAAGGGAGCTCTGACTCGGTGGAAGAAAGTGCGTCTGTCATGCCCCTCGCTAACGACACCGCGCGATCAACGTGGCCTTGTGCTGCGGGAACAAACAGCGGAGTGTTAGGACGTTTAGAGAGGGGGAAACCTGGCCCCTGCTACGGCCAACACTAATCTCCCTCCGTCCCTCCCTCCCCCCAATTAGAGCGACCTACCTGCCCCAAAAGACTGACTGCTCACCTCTGTGCCCCAAGCTCACCGCACACTCCCCCGCATCCTAAACTGTGCCCGACCACTGCGTCCTTCAGACTAATCCCCTGCTTTCCGTTTTCTTCCCACTCGTTTCCACATTTCAAACTTGCACTGGACTTCAACTCTATACGCTGGTCGTTCGCATAAGCTTTGACCAAATACACTGTAGAGTAGGGTAAAAGTAAAAAGGCTATTGTTCAACTGCCATCTACACATGATTTATACTTATATACTGTATGTGTAGATTTTATTGCCCAGAAGGAAAACGCCTTCCGAATGCGACTCATCCTTCAGCCAGTGTCCCAAGGTAGTGTGGTGCCCAGCCCAACTTTTGGTAAGGATTACCGAGCTGGATGATTTGCCTACAGGGCATATTTTGGGTTGATAGAGGAAACCCGAGTGCCTGGAGGAAACCCGATGAAAATGCTACAGTCACTCAGCCATCGTTTCATAACTCACTGACATTCATTTGTTTTCTGTTGAGATGCTGTTGCCAAACGTATAATAATCTGCCTAACCTCCATATCAATCAATTCAGCTTTATTACAGACTCGAGGTCCAACAAACAATACCACTGTATGAGCAATGGAGAAGATAAAAACACTCAGCGCATGAACTTCATATATTTTCAAAAGTGCACACGTGACATAACAAGTCGTTGCTGTAGTTCATCAACTGACCTGTTATAATGTATCAAAGAATATACAGTATATTTAACTTACTGTCAATCATAAAACTAAATAAACCCCCACCTGAACCGAGCACATTATCTCCAGTCAAAGCATTGATAAAAACAAGACAAAAACGTGACGCAAACGCAACAAAAAAACACAACAATAAAGTGACAAAGAGCATCACAAACGTGACAAAAAAAATGATAATAAAAAATTCACACAAAAAAATCACGTCAACAACGCAAGGAAAAGGATCCGTTTAGATCAGTTTTGTAGCTTTCATATGAGGCGTGACACTGGCCTATGAGCTGCAAACTCCAGTCCAGAAGCTTTTAGAAAAAGCCAAACTGGAGCAAAAGCACTTGGTTAAGGCGGGGGTAAGAAAAACGGTTGTGAATTACTGATGTTTATTGTCCAGTGTTAAGTCACAAAATACTAAATAACCCCATTACCGCTCTTATCTCTTA
Source organism: Neogobius melanostomus (assembly GCA_007210695.1). Lineage (NCBI taxonomy): Eukaryota > Metazoa > Chordata > Actinopteri > Gobiiformes > Gobiidae > Neogobius > Neogobius melanostomus. Next base: position 4,317,888 of record VHKM01000106.1, on the reverse strand, counting down.
AACTTAGAGCACAATAAAACATAGGCCCTGGAGTCATTTAAACTGCATGGTGATGATCATTTACCTTTATATTACATTTCACACTGCCTTAAGCCTTCTCTTTCAATGGCCGTAAAGGACTGATAAACCACAGTAAGTGGGAAAACAACATCTCCGGGGAAATAATAAAGAGCCATACAGTACAGTGTATAAAATGACATAACGGAGTCTGAGTCTTTCATCAAATTAAGTGGGTTAGAAGGAAAAACAACAAAAGAACCTCATTGTTCTCTGACCCGATGCACCCCGCTCATGTCCACTCAAACAAACAAGCTGTTATCTAAATATACTCGGTACGGGCTGTAACCATACACATTATCACTTCATTCTCCAGAGTAAATAAGCTGTTTCAAGTGGTGTTTATAGAAAAGTGAAAATTGGATGTTATTGAAGTTATGGACAAAACACTGAAAAAGCTTGTTATCGCCTCAATATAAATTAGAATTGGCCCACAGAGGGAAATCATCAATGTGGCACTCTTGGATCGAGGATGGCACATAGTAGCGCAGCTGTTCCACGTCAGTTGTCGGTATGGCGTTGCTAATGTGCATCAATCTGCTAGCACTCACTGAGTTCGGAGATGCTGCCCACACACGTAGCCAGGAGGGACTGTTCCAGGGTCCGGAGCTCCAACTGGGCATAGGCATCCTCCCTGCTGTCCACAGACGTCTGCTGGTTCTCCGTGTAGGGGCTGAAGTGCGCGGGGAGGGACAGCACACCTAAACAAGACAAAACCGCAAAAGCGTTGATGAGTAATGGGATCCATTAGCGAAGGGAAAGCTAGACTCCTCGCTCGTTAATCCGGGCGAGTTCTTACGGCGGGTCGAGAACAATCGCTGCGGTGTTTACATAGTGTAACTGTAATCCCCGAACATGTAACTCCAACTGTTAAAAGGCAAATAAACACAGAGAAATCCTAGTCTCAAAGCATTTGGGGAAATAAATGGTGAGTGTATATTAGCTTATACAAACATACTGCTTTTGATGAATTGGTGAAAAAAGAAAATATTAACTAAAGATGTAGGTGAAATGCTTCCATTGAACCCATTTAATGTTTAGGATAAAAATCATAACTGTTTAATGGATGGACAGGGCCTCGGAAGAATCCATTCATAAGGTGTTATTAATAGACTGGTTCAACCCTTTAGTTTGGCGTGACCAATCACATTACAGGAGTGTTTGTTCCACATAGATGATTTCAAGCAAATATGATTTTTTCGGGTGGGTTGAAATAAGCTGAAAGGACAAAGTTCTCGTTTCTGGAACACACAAAGGTGGGCCGGACACTGTGAACATGGACTTCTTGGAGCACACTCTGGGACATGCGTGGTATTTTTTTTTCCATAGTCGTTTCTGAAGGACCTGTCCCTGCTATCTCTGCCACTAACTGGATAACATTGGGAAGATAAATACGAATTCACTTAGTAGACAACAAAACAACCACATTTACAGCAACACTCTTACACTGCAAAATCTTTGGTAGTGAAATGTGATTCCTACTTTTAGCTGTATCTTCCAAAACAGACTGGCCACCGACTGTGGGCCTCTGTAAACACAGGTAAAGCCACAGCGGGAACTTCCAGCCAAGCCAGAGGAAATAAGCAGCAGTGGAAAAAGTTAATAGGTGCTGGATTGTGATTTATTTACAAATTCTGAGGGAAAGTCTCCCCGTCTCTTTGACTAAAGGGAGGGGAAGGGCAGCCATTCCCAAAATGACATTCCCATGTGCCTCTGGGAATGTTCTACTGGAATCTGGGAGGTGGATTTTACAAATTACTTTCACTCTGAGATTTCTTTGTTAAACTGACAGACGGTTATGCACAGAAGACAAGGGGAATTTGAATACTCTGGCTGCATTACAATCAAATCCAAATGGCAACTTGAACTGACGCAAATAAAGATTCACAGAAGCTGCCGTTACTTGGGAAAGATCCAGTGGATGTGATTCTTGTTTTGTATCATTTGCGAAAACTCATCACAATAGCACAATTTGTCACACGTTTTCTAAAATATTACTGCCTCCTCCATGTACTGTTGATTAAAACTGGTTGAATACAGAGGCTATTTACCTTGTTGCGTTTTAGAGTGTAGCAAGGTTTATCAACACGTGTTTGAAGGACAATTCTCGCTTTTTATTCTCAGAGATTCTGTATGCGTCATTGACGGCAGATGCTGATTTTCAAGTTGACACCATAGTGCTTGTAATAAATAGCTGTGAGAATGTGTTACTAAATCCACGCAGATCTAAAACGTCATCGTAAAAACAGTCATCACACTGACGCAGAAACAGATTTGGGGGAAATGTCTTATGATACTCTCACATGAAAGGTGCAGTGGTAGGACAATAAGAAAGCATTACTATTTAGCATTGGATTTTAATTTGGGTTTTGCACATTCTGTATATGCCATTTTCAGCATAGGGTCAAAGACGCACGTTAAGTATAGGTCTGCTGAGATAGGAAAGGGCGATATGGCAAAATAAAATAAATCTGCTTCTTCTGAGGGTCAACACATCACTGTTATTGGTTAAAACTAACACAGAGCAAAACGGAGAGCTGTGAGAAGTCAATGGCAGCGCAGCCAATAGTGACTAAGGCTGCTGTACATGAGAGAATACTGTTATTTCCTCAGTATTGTGGGTTTGTGTCCCTGTTCCAACAATGTTCTGAATGTTTCTCATCACTCTACACCCCCTTTCACCCTGAATTCTGGGTCTATGGGTCAAGAACTACCCAACTACTAATACAAACAATCTTTATTTGACTGACACCACTCCTTTCCAGAATACACCCCTCAACATGTAATACTCCAAATACTAAGTGCCCTGAAACTTTCAATTAATTCGGAGGTTTTCTGCAGCGTTCCCACAGTCCCACCCCATTCACCGCTGAGCCCGTAGCCTGCGTCATTTTGGCCTGATCTAAGCCCCCGCCACCACCACTAATATCAAGGGTACAGTCAGCTGGAGCGAAGAGGGAAATTCTGCAATAAGAGGGGAGCGTCCCGGGCCATGAGGACAACAGTTATGAAGTGCTGGCGGGGAGAGACGGAGTTCGGCTGAGGAGGGCGAGGCACTGGAAGACTATATAGTGGTACAAGGGATTCATTCTTTTGCGGTTCTATTTCTGAGGTTGACCATGCAGATGTCATGTGGGGATCCCGACTACAAATCACAGCTGAAAATTCACCACAAAGACCTCTTCCCGTTCAGACTGTATCACTCAAAACCCAAAACCACTTTTTAAAGCACATTTATCGATGATGTTGGAATACTGTCAGGATGAAACCAATCCAAATGTTATTATTCAGTAATATGAAGATAATGGCTGGCCAAAAACAATAGAGCGCCTAGACATTTATCATTGTAGCTAATTTGCTATAGGTCAAAGGTTTCATATTGCAGTGTAGCTGAATGTAACAATCCAAATTCATAAAAGTTCTCATATTGTGTATTATACAAGCTCTATCCTGGACAAATTGTTATTGGTGTGTTATTGGTATTGATGTGTTTTATAAATAAACTACAATATTGTATGTATCGGGTAAACTGATAGAAAGAAATAAAACCGTGATTTCGTATCACAATAACTAGAGTAGCTCTTAGCAACAATAGAAGTGTGGTGGAAGTGGGGGCTGAAATGATGATGAGTGAGGTGAAGCTGTCTAAACATTCAAAACACACAGGACCATCGCTGTTAAAGGGGGGTTATTATGTAAAATGGACTTTTTCAAGCTTTATATCATGTTATTATGTCATTCCCTCATTAAACACATGCCTGGAGTGTTGCCTTGGCTCATTCACATATTTTTGAGTAATCAGTAAAAACTTAGACGGCAGCCATTTTAGGTGTAGCTATGCCTCAGTCCTCCTAGGAACGCCCCCACCTCCTGGAGACGCCTCTGGACCTTTTGTCACCAGCCAAGCCACCAACCACTGCTCCTCAGCTCAGCAGAGCCCCCTCCCCTCACAGTAGTGTTGTTTAAATGCCACAGCAGTGTGCTGAAAGGGGCGTGTCGGAAAGCTTCTTAAAGAGACAGAGGCCTATTTCAAGACGTTCAGTACAGCCATTTTGAGAGAGCAATTTTATTCAAGGCAGTTATTTTAATTTACTGCATATACAGACCAACAGAAGGTTACGTCATCATTGTAGTATGCTATAGACTGGTGCTATTTGATTGAAAAAAGCATAATACCCCCCTTTAAGGCATCAGCAGGTGCAAGGCGAGTGATTTGAGGGGTCAGGTGCGGGGTTACTCAAACAACACAAGTTTGAGCTATGTTTCTCACGAGGGGAAAAATGTGGTCAAAAGCTTAAAAAAAAAGAAAAAACAAGTGAGTTTACAGGCACTACATGCATTATTTCACATTATGTCAACATGCATAATGCGAGTGTATGCTTAGAGCCTGTTCCATTTTGCCTATTAAAACGGGCAAACACTTCCAGGAACATATGACAACGTCTTTAGGTCAGCTCTCGTACGAAACAGAAACTAGTGCTTCACTGTTTTCCAGCATCGACCAAACCCTGAAATTTCCCCGCTGTTTGCCATATTCTCCCACACTCCTCGCTTTCCCACCGCCTCACGCTCAGAAAACGCCACACCTAATTGGTCCGTGCACTGAATGTGTTTTGTCTACCAACCTGAGAGACTTTTGAAGGTCACAAGAATGGGGTTTTCGTTGATGGATGCGCTCACAGTGAGATTCCCTGGGAGAATGTGAAGGCCCAGAAATGCGACAGTCAACACCTGCTCGGCCTCATCTGACAGTCTCTTCATTCATTAAAGTGCGGACAGATCAGAGGGCTGTAGAAAAAGTGCCTTCAAAGCTACTTCCCTTCTCCCAGAAAAACGGCTCTGATATCGGGCCAGGAGACACTTCAGCCCCAGAGTGGACGCAGGGCACAGGAAATACGCTATTGTACTAAAATGGTACATGTGGTAGTTGCAAAAATAGGCACCCTCGACAAATATGAGTGAAAAAGTGTAAATACTGCTTGCTTATATGTAACAAATAGCCCAAGGATCTTAAAGCTTTATATCATGTTATTATGTCATTCCCTCATTAAACACATGCCTGGAGTGTTGCCTTGGCTCATTCACATATTTTTGAGTAATCAGTAAAAACTTAGACGGCAGCCATTTTAGGTGTAGCTATGCCTCAGTCCTCCTAGGAACGCCCCCACCTCCTGGAGACGCCTCTGGACCTTTTGTCACCAGCCAAGCCACCAACCACTGCTCCTCAGCTCAGCAGAGCCCCCTCCCCACACAGTGTTGTTGTTTAAATGCCACAGCAGTGTGCTGAAGGGGGCGTGTCGGAAAGCTTCTTAAAGAGACAGAGGCCTATTTCAAGACGTTCAGTACAGCCATTTTGAGAGAGCAATTTTATTCAAGGCAGTTATTTTAATTTACTGCATATACAGACCAACAGAAGGTTACGTGATCATTGTAGTATGCTATAGACTGGTGCTATGTGATTGAAAAAAGCATAATACCCCCCCTTTAAGAAATCAATGCCGGGTTGAAAAACTCCAATCATTATCTACAAAGCAACAATAAAAAACTCATTGCATAATAAGGCTACACAGAACTTATTGTTTGTCATTCGTTTAGGAGAACATTCAGCTTTGTTATCATCAAGAAGACTGCACCCATCGCACACTCTTTAGTGCTGACATCAGGGAGTGGACTGCAGAGCCTCAATTGCCAGGTCTAACTCTCCTCTTCCCTCCCTCTGTTGTGTATGTATATGATATGTTAACTATTACATTCTTTATATTTTGTATTTATCAGAATATGATTTACAAACAGATATTACAGAAAAGGTGCAGAATGACAGGACGCAAACATCACTTGCAACAGTAATGTAGTCTTAAAGCAGATAAATATAAAGAGAAGTAAAATGTGCTGTGCTCAGATAACTTTTTCATGTCTGTTTCTCCCATGTGGACAAAGGCCAAGGTCCAGTTGGACATCTTTACTGAATCATGAGCGTTATAATCTTCCTAAGCTGAATTTGTAAACATTATGATTGTGTATGTGTGTCTCATAATCCCCTCTGCCCCCTGCAGTAAACACACGCAGTATATCTTACACTGACAATATGTCTGTGATTGGCTTTTGTCCAAAGGCCAGATGTGATCCGTCTCTCAAAGGCTCGCTGTTGCGTTTCCACCCTTAAGGCTTTATAGACACCTGTTTTCTTACACATCCAAGTCAGGCCACATGAGCTGCATTCTTCTCACATTTACAAAAGGCCAGGCGCCACACACAGAACTCTCATTGAAGCCAGTGTCTTGGGTTTTCGGGGCTAAATAGTAAGTCAGATAAATGGGTTTTATGTCTTTGTGGAACGAGAAAGATAATCTCCAACACTGGTTAAAAATGTCCAGGGGGGTTAGCTTGCGTGCTCTGGCGAAAGCAACCCACTTATCTAAAGAGAATCAAGCGGGACAGAGCGCCATTGACGAGGGCAAAGTAGTCTATTAAGATTGGGGCTAAAAATAATCGGGCATTTGACAAGTTAGTATATAAGAGCCGCCTTCAAATGTGGGCGAACACTGTAGCATTCATGCGGCTGCTGTGTACTCTCCGGATCGGTTCAAAAAGGCACTCAATGTGATGTTTGTGTCCAGATGTTTTCGATGAGATGTCAGCTAACATCGCATCCAAAAATTGATCTGGTACAAAAGCGCCTGGTTAAAGTCAGATAAATCAGCCGAAGTGACAGGCGAGTGGAAGAGGGGTCTGCAGCTCGTCCCCTAGCACCTCCAGTGACCCACCCGGCCGCACAGGGGCCAGAGGTCAGAGGTGGCGCTCAGCTGGGGCTAAAAGAGGAAGAAACTTTTATCAGCTGTGCAAAGGGGCTTCCATACACTCTGGTGAGAACACCCACACGCAGGGATAAATCAGCGAGTGTCAGAAGCAACAAGAACGTTTCTATGCTCGGGAATGGGAAAGAATCTCATGAATTTGGAGAAGCCATGGCCGAAGACAGACAACAATATTGTATTGACAGCGATGGACCTTGTAGTAAGATGGGATCAAAGTTAAAGTGTAGATAAAGCAAAAATAAAGGCAAAGCCATTTGAACACCATAGAACCTGTTAAATGAATAAAATCGTTCACATATTTACATATTTACATAGTTACTTTGCAATTGCTGGTGAGATTTGCCCTAAAGTTGGTCCATATAGGGAGGTAACGATGGCTTACGTTTGAATTATGCTTTAAAAGCTTGAGTTGACACGTTTCTTAAAGCGCTAAAATGTGGACATTATTCCCTCACATACTTTGGGGTAGTAGCCACAGTTGCCCTGCTGTAGACTCACGGAAGCAAGGCTGCCAATCTGCACCACCAAACCCCAGCAACCATCACATATCACTTACTGACACACACCACTATATAGGCAAGGGAATGTGTCATGGGGCTTTTTGTAGCTAAACATTTTAAAATAATCATGATGAAATCAGTTCACACAAGCCAGACTGTTAAGAACCTCTACCACAAACAATTGAGATATCATCGCTTGTGCACAATATGGACAACAATTCATAAGAAAGCACAATCATTTTACTGTACAATGCCATACAAGCCCCCTTTCCCCCACCTCCAACTAAGAAACCACTTCACAGAAAGCTTTATGGGATCAGTAAGGGCTGGCACCAGTGTGGATGGTTTTATAGACTTACCAGCTCATTGTGCTGTATGGGCCCAGAATACCCCCATATGAGAAACAGTTTAAGGTTCCTAAATTACATGGCGCCAAATAATGCTCTCATATATGTATATCTAACCTCAAACACGCCCTTGTTACAATATCCAATTTCACTATAAAGATGATGTCATGTCACAAGCTGAAGCCAAGATGTAGAGCAAATACATGCAGTTGAATAGACTGACTGAATGGAACCAAGTGTCCCAATTGGGCACAGGGGGTCTGCATTTTTTTTTAAATTTGTTCTCAACAGCACCCCCACCATTCAGCAACAGCATGCCCTATATTCACTTCTGTAACAAACCACACTTCAGAGGATCAAGCCTCGCAAAGCACAAAGGCCGTTGTGTGTCCGTGCACTAATTACTCCCATTCTGTGTGTGTGATCAGCTCATTTTCTCTCCAGCCGAGCGCCGAGGGAACAAAACACACAGCCAGTCAGCTATAGGGCGCCGCACAAAACTCCCATTGAGCCAAGGCCCGAACCTGAACCCAGATACTGCTATATACAAGAGCTGACCGCGCACACAAAGGCGGATTCAGCGTTAAACTGGGGGTTAACTGTGGAAGTGTGGAACTACAAGAGTCTGGTTGTAGGGCACAAGGCTAAAAATATTGAAACGATTCATGCAGCAGGACTGAAATGAACTCTAACCTGGATGTTATATTGAAGAAAAGATTTGAAAGGGCAGTGAGTGAGTCATATATTTCCATTTCCTTTGGTAAGAAAAAAACACTTGTTATAGGATTGTAAAAGCAAACACCTTGATCTGAAACCGTATGACCCAACACCAAAATAGAGAACAAGGCTGACATGTGTCATATCAACTATCCCAGGCTCTAAGAATCTCAGGGAGTGGGCTGCTGCTAGTTCCCAGAGTCAGGACTAAAGATGGTGAGGCTGCTATTCAGTTTCGGAGCTAAATCTGAAAGAGACTGAAGATACGAGACTGGCCTGCATCCTTAATTGTTTTGGAATTCTATTGTACTTTTATGTCATTCTTCTTTCATCTATGAACACTTCGATTTTTGTGTATAAACTGCGCTACAATTTCAATTGCTTTGCCATGAGGAGTGGCTGCTTTTTTTCCGAGTAGCTGCATTTGTCTTTGTCATTTGTCTGCTCTATTGTTTAACTGAGGAAGATGACCTGACATTGTATACACTGTCATTGGAAAAGTCAAGACCATTGTTAGTTCTTCTCTTCGTTCAACCTTTCTTAAAACATCAAAATTAACAAAAAAGAGAATAAAAAAAAAATCACTCGCTCTACACTTTCAAAATCCCTCTGACTCACAGTAAGACTCATAACCAACCAACAAATATGAACTCTTCCAACAGTGCAACGATAAGTTTGTATAGAAAAACTTACAGCTTGACATTTCAAAGGACTGGGTGCAAATTCCCCCTTGTAAAGCTAAAGCAGCTTTCTGCTGATTAACATTCCGTATTGTGCATAATTGAGGACACACCATGACGCAGAACATGAGGAGTCACACCTAAGGGAAACTGTGGGCTGGTGATGGTTCGCTTTGTTGACTGGATCAGATATTTCAGAATACTGTATGTCTAACAGTGTTACCTGGTACATGATAAGACCCCATGGAGACAAGATGTTTGCAAAGATTGTTTTATTGCTTAAAGCCCTGTAAAGGAAGAGGGAATGTGTGAATTTCACAACTTTTTAAACATCCCAATTCTTCACATGGATGATTTTATAAGCACGTTTCCCAACAGAGAGCAATAATTTCATGTAAATGTAAACAACAATATGTAGCCTTTTCGTCCCCAAATTTAATAAATGTCTCCTTTTACAATATACTGAAATACAATTACACAACTAGAAATAAATCAAGTACAGGTGTTGCTTATATCAATCATTCAAATTGCATTTTTTGCTTGATAGTGTTTAATTATAACCCTGCAGCGCACTACTAAACACTGCTCTCCTTCTCTCCATTTAAACATTAGAAAGCAGAAACCTTAAGCCCACACCATTATAACAGAAGTGGACATAAGGAAGAGTATAAAACTGTATGCATTATTTAGTGGGCACCACAGCTCAGCAGTATTTCAGAGCTGGGCAGACAGTGACTGGAGCAGGGCATTGTCCAAAAGGGCCACTGTCTTTTGTGCACTGTGATGAGTGGGGTTGGCCCGTTTACCATTGTAACCATTTACTCATTGTTGTAGCCATAAAAGAGGGGAGGGCTGCATGAGTAAGCAGAAGGGTGGCATTTTGTAATGTGTACTGTCTGAATGGGTAGGACACCTAGTTTGCGAAATCAATGCGAAATCAGTGCAAATGTATAAAAAGGCATAAATCTAAAGACCACCCAAACCTAATACACCATGAGAAGGGGCACTCAAGGTTAGGCACCATTCATTTACATGTCAGCAGATTCACAAATCATCTCGATATGAGCTGTCTTCACGCAATATTCTTTGCCTCTGCCTCTAACTAGCCAAGCCAAACCCATTCATCTGGCTGCGTGACCTCTGCCCTTTTCCACGCATCGGGAGTGTCCATGCAGCAGGAAGGGACCGTCCTCGTTTGGCCTTTGAACCAGCACCCTTCAGAGTAACAATGCAGTGCTTCCTATACATGCACACGCCACCCGCCCCAGTGTCTGTAAGAGGGTGCAAGTGCCCAGTTGGGACACTAAATATGAACAAAGAGTTCAATTGTGTTACAGCCAGACACACACTTCAACACCTTCAATGACACAACTGTGTTAAGTGAACACCAGTTGACCCGTGTTGTGGCTCTAACCTGGAATACGATAGGGCTGTTGAGAGCGACACTAAGTAGAGTCACTTCTACTGTATTCAGAGTAGCGTAAAGCTCCAACCAAACATGAATACTTTTGACAAATAGTAATTTGTTTGAACGGGGAACCTTACACATGAGTGAGTAAAGCACTATTTAAAGACGCCACAGAATTCTGCAATATTTTTTTACTGTTATATGTGGCCGCCATGTCAAACGCTCATGTCACAGTCAATCAGACACAACTGCACACAAAAGCGTACTGTTTTACAAGCTTACACACAATTTCCCCTCTTCTGGAATGTGACGGACAGACAGAGAGACGACTACTTTCAGTTGTATTTATTTATTTATTTGTGTGTGTGGAAAAAAGACCCCCAGTATCAGAAAAGAAGGCACCTGCTCATTCACACCTCAGTACTGGCAGTGGAGCAACTTAATTGGTGGGAGGTGTGGACGGCATGTGTGCATACGTACGAGCAGGCCTGTTTGTTTCCCCAGCTGTTGCCTTCTGCAGGTGCCCTATAGCGGTTACTCCCAACTGGTGCGTCGGGACCCAAAAGTAAGGTGGACATTTATCGTCATATATACGTACTATCATCAATCATATAAGCTCAAACCTTTGCATGAACACTTTTGAGAAACTTTGTATTTGGGCCTTAGCCTGACAGAGCTTGTATATGGGGTTATAAGAGGTTCTAGTTTCTGTGTAGAAAGTATGGACCACACACAGAAGCAAAGACAGCAGGTGGCAAAAAATAAAGTTGCTGAGAGATACCAAATCATGAGCTCTGTCTTCCTTGTTATTTCCCTTAACTATAAAAGCAGGGCACTTTAACCAGCGCAGCACTTTGAAGAGGCACTCTGAGAGACTTCCATAACCGCTGGCCAATTCACAGAGTGAGCGTGTTAATGCGCTGCATCCTGAGTTATCAAAGAAGACCTTCGCATTGACATTTCCACTTAAGCATGTTCTAAATAAATGCTGATACACTTCCAGGAAGTATATTTATATAGAACATCCAGGGGCATATTTAGTGTAAGTTGTATTGTGTTAGAATCTGTTTTTAAAAAGAAAAAGGACATGTGGGAGTGGCAGAAGTGCTTTATGTATGCATGTACTGTATAGGCAACGACAAAAGAAATTATCTTAGAATTGGTTATTGAAACAAATGTAAATGTTTTAAGTTAATTTGTCCAATACCAATGCTTGTATTGGATCTCATGCCAAACTATTAACTCACAGACCCGATGATTTTTTTTTTTTTTACACTGTAGGGACCCCTGCTGTTCACTATGTGTGGCCATTGCAACAACAAACACCCAGAGCTACTGTTCACGTACAAGCTGTTCCTAAAATCACACACAAAGAAGGTATTCATGTTCCTTCAATGATACCTTAATTTAGTCTTCAGAGTGGAAGCAGAACTTTGACAGAATCGAGCAGCTGTGACTTGCAACTCTGGTACTTGGTATCAAATGGGGGTAAAAAGCGTTATTTCCGAGCTACTTTCCAGAGCAGAATGGATGTCAATGAGCACAATAGCCTTTAGTGCAGATATTGGTTGCTTTTTATGACAGAAACTTTCCATATACTGTCAGCTAGAGGCTAAACTCGTGGATGTGAAGGCTAGGTCAATGCACTTCAAGCTTCAGCAGCACAATAGGTGATGACATACATTTCAAACACTAGGGAAGACATTTCTCAACTATTTCGCCAAACCACATTGTCTATAACGCAAATTAATAAACCTTGACTTGGCAGGAAACAATTCTAAACCGCACTTGAATACATAATTTGAGATTGGTTAAAAAACTATGAAATCACAAAACGGACAATCACGGAAAACTTTCCCAAAACTCGGAGTATGTGCTGAGTGTCAGGCTCTAACCGCCATTGGGTCTTGTTAGTAAATCATTCCGAGTGAGAGGTGCTAGCCACATCCTGGCCACACACACTAAACATACAATCCCCTTCTCCCGATTCCCATAGTCATTCCCTACCAGCAGCCGTTTTTTTTTACAGCCTTTAAAGGGAGCACAAGGGCGTGTGCAAGTGTTCGAGACATTGTTTTGGAAGGAACAGATTGGTGGGGAAAGGCCTATTCTTGCACACTGTCCGAACCCTGTGCAAACAAGCCACCGACAACTGTGTTTCTACACTTCCCAAAAGGGCTGATTTACCGTCCAGTATGGTACCAAAAAGATGTTGTACCAAAAAAGTATGTTTCTTTAGATACCAAGAATGGTGCCTGGTGAGTCATGAGACAGTCACGAGACAGCAAGAAAGTTACCCAGCTCAAATGGACAGAAAAAGCACTGTTTATTGTCCATAGCATTTATAAACATTGTTGTTTTCTAGATATGGGATATTACAGCATAATATATATATATATAAAACTATTGTTCACCGGTACAGTGAAAAAACAATCCACAAAATCCTTAAAAGGTGCTTTACATGAATTAACTGGCTTTCAAACTGTGTAAGTCCAAAGAAGTTGAGTATAATGGTCTCAACTTATATAGCGCTTTTCCACCTACGTTAGGCACTCAAAGCACTTTACAGCAAGGATCCACTCACCCATTCACACGCAGACACTGGAGGCAAGGAGGGTGAAGTGTCTTGCCCAAGGACACAACGACAGTGTGCACCTTCAGGAGGCGGGATTCGAACCCCCGACCTTCCGATCATGAGACAACCCGCGCTACCATCTGCGCCACCATCGCCCCATAATGTCTTATCTTCTGCCCAAACACACGTCTACTGAAGCTCTCGCAGTTATGCACATCCCGAGCTAATTAGATGTGCATTTCGAAGGATGAGTCAAATGCAGGGACACATTTCATTGTACAGTTGTTGTTTAATGACAAATAAAACACCTTAACCTTCAGCTGGAGCTCAGACTGAGATGGTGTTGAGAAGTGAAACAGGCGGACTACCAAAACAACACAGATCATAAATACCTATAGTAGAAATTGAATTTACTACAAGAAAATAAACTGATCACAACTATTTAAAATTAATAATACTGAAAGAGAATAAAGGCACCCAGCGCTACTTCTCAAAGACAAAGTGTGCCGTACAAGTCATTCTAGTCCCGCTGTTTGTAGAGTGTTTTTGTTTTGGTCTAATCTTTCACCCTTTTTATATCTTGTTAGCTTTCAAAACTTTATCCTCATCCAACGTAAACACCATCTACCCCAGGAACCCCAGGCTGCGACCACAAACGGTTACGAGAACAAACGAGAAAAAGCTCATGGGAAGATTCATTCAACTTCTTGCCAGGAGTGAAGCCAAAGTGAAATTGCTAAAAGTATATGTCTTATCCAATAAGTCTACTCCCATTCTCTTGTTTCAACACATAAGGCAAGACGATCACGGGTGAAAAGCTGGATTAGAATAACACAATTTAAATGCCCCGTGGAGTAAACTGGGGCAACAAATTGATACTTTCCACGGCGGGAATTTGTCTGGCTAAGGTGAAGGCCAGGTGAAGCCACCCAATACACTAGCGCATAATACAAAAGCTAACCTCCTGTCGGCTTTGGATAATGCATTCTCCAGCCACCGCATGTCTTGAAAAGGAGTTTGTAAAAGAACATTTTGGCAAAAGACGCTATGATTTTAGACTATATGGTCGAATGACACACTTTGCAGGCACGACAAAGATAGTATTGACAGGGCCACGGTGGTTTGAACGGACGCAGAAGTGGACGTGCCAGGGCGTAAATAGCACTTGACCTCATTGTGCTATCCGGCTAACTGCTGACCTCTCCGCTCAATAGCTACAAACGAGAGTCGAGCAGAGGGTAATTACAGGGTAGCAGCGGCAGCGCATCAGAGCCAGGAACCACAAGGCAGGTTCATCTCTCTTCTGCTTCCCTTGTGGCTTCGAAGGCGGGCATGTTATTCCCATTCATTCAAGCTGCTGCCTCAAAAGCACTGGGATTTGTGTTCCTTGTTAATAAACATGGCAATACGATACGTACACTATTCGGAATTTAACTTACCGCGTTTGTGTACAATTCTCTGGGGGTGAGTAAAGTCTGATGTATCTCATTTATATAACCCTTTCCCTGTTTTTCTGTTTGGAGTAAGGGAACACTATTTACTTCACTACATTTTAGAGCAGGTATCTGTGCCTTTCTACTTGAATAAGGGAATTAACACACTTATGTTTGAACTGGACTCTCAGATGTGCAGTAGGTGAGTGGAAAAGCTGCTGAAAAGTAATTCTGATGAGAAACTTTAAATTAATAAAGTCAGAAAACCCCTGCAAATCATCCAATCGCTTATCTGGTCTGATAACAATAACACAATGCTTAAAGGGGGGTATTATGTAAAATCGATTTTTTCAAGCTTTATATCATGTTATTATGTCATTCCCTCATTAAACACATGCCTGGAGTGTTGCCTTGGCTCATTCACATATTTTTGAGTAATCAGTAAAAACTTAGACGGCAGCCATTTTAAGTGTAGCTATGCCTCAGTCCTCCTGGAACGCCCCCACCTCCTGGAGACGCCTCTGGACCTTTCGTCACCAGCCAAGCCACCAACCACTGCTCCTCAGCTCAGCAGAGCCCTTCCCCGCACAGTAGTGTTGTTTAGATGCCACAGCAGTGTGCTGAAGGGGCGTGTCGGAAAGCTTCTTAAAGAGACAGAGGCCTATTTCAAGACGTTCAGTACAGCCATTTTGAGAGAGCAATTTTATTCAAGGCAGTTATTTTAATTTACTGCATATACAGACCAACAGAAGGTTACGTCATCATTGTAGTATGCTATAGACTGGTGCTATGTGATTGAAAAAAGCATAATAACTCTTTAATAAAAATAAATTAAAAAAACATTTAACTTAGATTTGTGCAGTGCGACAGACAACATAACTGTGTCCATGACTAATTTCTCCTATTTTCTTGGCTTGTACTTCTTTATTATAAACTCACATCTGCCTGACAAAACCAATATCCCTTGCACTAAATCCACTTGAGCAACATTCACAAAAAAGGTAATTAAGGTCTACACATGAACCTTCTGCTAAGTCGCAAAAACACAGCAGTCTGGTGAACGTGTGTTGAAACACATCTGCCTCTATTGCGCGGACAAGTACAAAAGCGATAAAAACAAATGTGTAGAAACTTGCAAATCCCTGTTTTTGGCCAAACAAATTGATGAACTATTTCCCCACATGCAGCGATAGCCGGCGGGATTCGATGATGGCATTTCAAGACTTGTGTGCACACATCGCAGGGAGTAACACCGGAGGGTTAGCGGAGGAAGAGGGCTTAAGTTATGGAGCTCTTGGGACGGAGTCTGTCTATCCCAACAAAAGCAGCCTGACATGATAGCGGCCTCGTCGTGCATAATGATGCCTAAGAATCCGCTTCCCGTTCCCTCCTGTCACAAGCGGCTCAAAGAAAACTAACAGACTTCTGTTTTGTGACCAGCATATACACGTCTCCATCTTTTGTGCTCTGTGCTTGTCGTTTCGTTTTTTGCAGACGTAACATAGTTGGAGCATTATCTTTGTTCTTTCTGATACAAGAACTGAACTACAATGTTATCAGAGGAGTCACGAGATGTCCTCCTATGTGGGCCTTTCCTCTGTTGCATGCAGGCTGCTGAGGTCATGCATGTTTCAGGATCCAGCCTGGAGATTCAGGAAAACAAACAAAAGACTTCCAGAGCGTTACAATAACAATCTGAAGAGTCTGTCAAAATGTTGATTCAGATCAATTGGACACACTCCACACTTTGCTGTGATGTCAGCTCATACTTCGAAAAGTTTGGTTCTGAAATGAAATTACAACTAACTTAATATGTAACCTGATATAGAGCTTGTTCAGTAAACTTTAATCCAAAAGTTTATAGGCTTACCTTGCGAGGTAAGTGAGGTAACTATACCCACCTTTCTAAAAATGTACAGCTCAGCTTTAGTTTAAATGGGGTTACTTTTATACCTTTGTCATGCTGTAAATGTGCAGAGACAGTCAATGAACAATGACAATGAACCATTAGTGTTTTCTATGAGGGCTGAACAATGTGAGAAAAACTGAAATATTGGCTAGCTACTGTATTTTGAATATTTCAGTAACAATATTGCAATATTAAACCATTTCAACTAAGTACATTTCATGGATAAAACTATGACCATTGCACATTTAAAAGTTCCCATGTGTTTTGGTTTCTGGCTGCGTAAAGCTCGGTCACATGGAAGACCACAGTGATTTTGCGACATGTTGTGTGACTGTCTTGTGATCTATATTGTTTCACCCACTATTGTTATTTGCCATTATATAGTGTAGCCCTGTTTTCCTATCAAGATATCAATATAGAAGATGCTCTTCCAATTACAATACATATAAAAAGTCTACCACAATTTAATTTTCTCTCCTCCTGACTGTGTGGGTGCTGTGCCTGGGTAGGATTTATGACTTTCTGACCTCCTGGCTGTCTCCCCTACCCCTCACCCGCTGTGGCCACGCCTCTTTTTAGCACCTTGGAGCACTGAAAGGCTCCTTCTGTCCCGGACTGGCTGCTAGAACTTTCCTTACCATGTAAAAGGACAAAGCCTGGATTTGTTAGTGCCTTTGATTAATGGCACAAGAGCGAGTTAACCTCTCTGGCTTCCTCTGTTCTCACCCCTTCCATGGTGTACGCTCTACTGGAGTTCACGTCATGTGTTAAATTGCCGTAGAGGATGTCTCGAACAACACCTTTTAACAGGAGCACTAAGGCCAGACACGTGCTGCATGCATACTGTACATAGACTGTATTGAGTGCAGTGTTAATGCAAAGCACATGGAAACTTAATGCTACGGAGTCCCCCATTAGTCACACTTGTACGGGCCGTGAGGGTGGAACAAATGTCTAATCCTAACACTCTTAACAATCGGTCTTACATGGAAAGTGAGTTTGATGAGCTGAAGAAGTTGTGAGCAGTGAACTTTGGACAGAGGTGGACCACAGATGCGTCTGTTCAACTGCTGTCTCAACGACTTCCTGTTTAGCACCAACAAAACAAATTCAGACAAATATTCAGCAGTATTTCCCAATGCAGCGATTCTCAAACCACAATCTAAAAAAAGCTTTCTACACTGCCAAACCAAAAAAAATGGGGTTTCTGCAGTTGGTCAGGTCTAGAATCAGTGACACTATGAGCCCAAAGAATGAGATCAGCTGACGACCAGAACATCCTGAACGATCAGGGTGACCATCAATGGATTTTGTCTTCCCTGATGGCACAGGCATATTCCAGATTCATAGGGCATTGGGAAAGAGTGGTTCAGGGAGCATGAGATATTATGGATTGACCACCACAGTCCAGATTTTCACCCCAATGAGAATCTCTGGGATGTGCTGGCGAAGGCTTTGTGAAGTGGTCACACTCTCCATCATCAATACAAGATCTTTTGACATTGCAGAATTTAATTGAAACAATGCCATAGCGAATACATGCTGTAATCAAAGCTTAAGTTCAACCAAATATTAGCGTGTGTGACCTGCTTTTCTGTCGTGACATTTTTTTTTTTTGGTCAGGCAGGAGAGCTCCCAGCTGAGAAACAAGGTGAAAAGCAAATTGTCACAGTAATTGTTGCTTAGTTGTGGTTGTAATTGACCAGCAAGTACCACTGATTGAGAACCACTACCCTTAAATGCTCCCTGAGCCTGACGCACAAAATAACTAATTGAACAAAGCAAATAAATCTTTCTTACTTGACATTTCTTGCATTCTTTCCTGACCCTTCGTCTTTACAGTCGGTACACTCAAAGGCCAGATTGTGTCAAAGTTACTGTGGAATCCTGGCTTGTGTCACTGGAATAGAGCTTATTATGTCCAGCAGTGTCAGTGACAAGGCTGAGCACACAGATGGCCAAAATACAGGGCGACAACAACAGATGTGGCACAGACAGACAAAGGCTTTAACTCAGGCTAAAGTGACAGGAGACAAGCCCACACACGTGCACAAAAATCACAGCAATCCTGATGAATGGACACATAAATTCACCAATTTATTCAAGGTACAATTGCCGCTGATGTAGCATGGTCTGGCAAGTGGCTCAATCCAAATACAGGGCTGATATGAAAAAGCACACGAAACCTAAAGGTGAAAAAAAAACAATACCTGTCATAAATTCTCTATTATAGTTGACCAGGTGTGGGGAGTTTATGGTTGCTAGGTAATGGAGCAGTCAGTTAAACAGTCAGTTGGGCAGTTGGTGGGTTAAAATTACAGTATATACTGTATTTGACAGCTAATTAATGATCTTTAGTATAGTTTTAGGTGATTTTGTCAGTTATTAGTTTCTGGCGCTATTTATTATCTATGCTATCTTATTTAAGGAATTTGATTTAGATGATCAGTTATGTGTGAACTAGGGAGTTACTCATTGCAATAAGCTGTCCTCCGTTACTTTTCAGATCACCAGACCTTTGTAATACAGTGGTCCCTCGTTAATCGTGGGGGTTACGTTCTAAAAATAACCCGTGATAGGCGAAATCCGCGAAGTAGTCAGCTAGCTTAATTTTTCAATTATTATATATGTTTTAAGGCTGTAAAACCCCTCACCACACACTTTATACACTTTTCTCACTAGTTCACATGGGTTCTCCCTTATGCCTGATTTTGTTTGTCTTAGAATAAGACTTAATACATTTTTTTGATCTCACATTGCATAACGTGGGGATGGTAACATCGTGAGCTGCACTCGTGTCCACTCCATTATTCAAACTAATAGACATTCGAGCTATGACCAAAGTTTTATCGTAGCAGTTTCACGCTCCAGAAGACATGTGTTTAGCTGAGGCGAGCTCCACATGCTAGCGTAAAAGTGCAGGGAATGTGTAGTCGGACCCGCTCAAACCGGCTTGTGTTACTTGTGACTCTGCAGCATGCGGTGTGTGCACTGACAGATATCCACTCTGCAGGGAGAGGATGGCTCTACGACTGTCAATCAGGACGCAGAACACAATGCGCGTATGGCGTTCATACGTTGTAAAAAAGCACGCAAAATTGTACTAAAAATATCAGCAAAAATAGCGAGGTTGCAAAAGGTGAACTGCATTATAGCGAGGGATCACTGCAGTTTGAAACTTCATTAAAACTTCGAAACTGCCCTTTATGTGTCCGACTTTGCTCCTGTAAAAGAGTGTTGGGTGGATGAAGAATCCAGAATCAATCAATACAGTCCTACAATACCCAATATTGGTCCTTCGAGCCGGATCCTACAATCCCAAATAATACCGGTAGATCTGTGATACATTCCCATGGGGCTTTTCTTTTATTATTTATCTACCTAAAGAGTACAGAAACACTCCCACAAATTATTCAACAATAATTTGTGGGGAAAACCCAGTATGTTACATGATATATAGTAAATTATATTCTTATTTGAGTCGCAGCTCGTTATCCTTCCACTGGGCTATACTCGTGCTGTGAGTTGGAAAACAATAGCTCGCCAAACTATTCCCCAATGTTTGTTCAAAATTAAGTCGATTAAATTCTGCTCAGTCAAATGACGGCACCAATCTCGCAATAAAGGCATGTTCCCTCCCTACTTGCACACCGTGTACAGAAATAACACTTATCTCGTCACAAAGACATGACCGCACGATTGTGGACAGCTGTGGTGCAAATGGTGCCGCGACAACTTATCCTCCAAAGACAAACAACGTGTCAAGGCATCTTATCACTGCGGCCCCGCACTGTGGCTGCCCGTGCCCACGTGTAAAGATTAAGTTTTCCCCCCATTTACACAAACACAGACGCACACCCAAACATGATACTCAGCGTTTTCAAAGGGAGGGCGCAGACGTGGTTATTATGTGTAATGGGGAGTCTGAGAAAACACCACCGATCAAGACGTGAAGCAATGATTGTTGTGAAAGCATTGTTAAAGTCATGCCATTCCCGTGTTTACGTTTCCATTTTTAGTCTTTACCTTGGAGCGTTTATTTTGGTTCCAAGAAGAGGTCCCAAGCGGTGGATGCGCATGTGGAGATCTTATCAACAAAAGGGAGTCTTAAGTTTAGGGTGTCTTGTCTTTGGCTGGGCCCACATGTGCGGTCCATATGTTCTAAAAGAGCTCCTTCCCTCCGCAAACCACAAGGGGATTCCAGAAAGCCTTACTGTACGAGGTTTGGGGCTAAATATGCTGCGTGCAGAGCTGTGGTTTTCCTAATGATCATGTGTCTAACTGGGTGACCATGACCCAACAGGTGATGTTTGTTTTATCAATTCTTGTACATCTTTTAAGTTTGAGTGTCTTCTAACAATGCTCAAATTATCTTTCTGTGTTATCAATGCATTTTTAGGAAGGTCAATATACGCTTTTTGTGTCAGCTCTCTTTAGTGTCGAGTCGCGCTTCTGTCAGTCTACCACCGAGTATGGAGTGAGTGTAAAATTGTCCCAACTCCCATGTAAAGCGCTTTGTGACTATTTCTGTGAAAGGCGCTATACAAATAAAGTCCTTTCCTTGCCTTCTGCTTATAAAGCCTCTTGAGGTGAGAGGCGAAACGTCTGCAGCACTAAAACAACAAAGTACAGATGCTGGCTTGAGAACCTTTTTCTCTGATGAAAAAGGCCCAGATGACATACTAAGGTGTAACACTTACTTTGCAAGTGAGTATTGGCTGTGTGTTAGTATCTACAAGTGATTTTATATGTTTGATGTACGTACTTCATTATTAGTTTAGATATTGTGTGTATGTACTGTAGAGTGTATTTATATTCGTATAAAAATAATAGTACAATTGTTTTTTTTATAGTAAAATAGTTGGACCCAGCGCTGACTAATGACTATGGCTCGCTGACTTTCTCTTTAATCCAAACAGTAGCAGTTAGTAACAGTGGCCTCACCTCCACGAGCAGCTGAAATTTAACATGTTGCTGAGTGTCGAAGCATGTGTCTGCTACTGACAAAGCTGCCGACGTGCAGAAGCACACACATTCCTCAGTGACAGAGACCGACCGTTGATAAGAGGTGGGGCTATTTAGAAGACAGAAAAACAGGCGAAATTACCTGTAGAATGAACGAAGGAAACACGGCTATTCTTTGCTCAATGTAAATGAGAACTACAATATGCAATGAAGGGGATGTTTGCCTGCCAACTATCACAAAGGATCGGCCACCCAGGGGAACGTCAATGTACACGTCTGTAGATAATATCAGCGGCACCAAACAAGAGATAGTTGAAACTGCACAACTTCAAAGCAATGCGACATAAAACAGCGAGCAAAGTCACTGGTGGCCTACTTCTAAACAGGTTAAGACGTTTGGCAATTTACTTACAGCGGAAAACACTCATCGACAAGCGCCTATTATACATGCTGCGGTCACTTTTCCATTCACCTCATTTTAGTGCTACTTTCCCTCTAGTGAACTTGTGCTTGCCTGTTTTGGGCTATGCAAAAAAAAAAGAAAAAAAGTTCTAAGTCATGGAAAGCCTGTCCAGATTACACATTCAAACCGGTTAATCGCATAACAGGGAAATTGAGTTAAATGCACTAACTGAGCGGAAAACTGCATTGACGTCAAAGGGCTTTAATGAAATAATGGGATGTTGCTCGGTGCTTGCATCTCAATATTTCAGAGAAGATTGTGTAGCAGAAGGGTTTGTGTGCGCTGCTAATTCCACATTCACCTCACCTTCGTATGAGGCCACAGTAGTGCTATACTTAGATTACTTACAGTAGCTTAGCGACTGAGATGAAATAATGAGTAGCGTTGGCTGTTTTAACATATGATCATTTGCTTGGGAATGCAAAACCACAAGCAGCAAAAACACATCGGCAACATATTCTTATATAATCCATTTGTTTTAGATCATTTCGATGTCGGCGACCAAACTTAAAAACAGACATTTTAACTCTTCAATCACTACACAAAATTAAGTTGAGTTTAATTTTCTCATGCAAGTTTAACCTCACTATGCTGAACTCTAAAAAAACAAAACAAAAAACATGAGGAGTGGGCGAAATGCCAAGCAAAATCATATTGAAATTTAGATTTGACAAATTATGAGCACTTAATTGGCATCTATATATTACCTTTAAAAAGATCACTTTCTTTGTTTGAGCATTGAGCACAATGTGGCGATAGCATCAAAATGTCTCATGGAGAAAATCGATTTCAAAGATTATATTCTTATGATGAACAGGTTCTGTAAGTAAAATTCCAATTCAAAATCCCATATAGATGCTTAACAAAAATCTAGTACTATACGAGTTTAAAGGCACAACTGAGGCTAATCTGGTAACTAGTGACCATAGCGCAAATATATTACACAATATACCAAATACTTGAAATATAGCAAAATCCATGTATTGCACCTCACTTTTGATAAACCTTCTAATTGATTTTTTTTTTTTTAATGGTCATCAATATTGTTATTATTGTAGGGATAAAAATACAACAAATTTACTTCCTGAACCCCCATACAGTACAACCCTCGTGAACCGCTTCTGGACAGTGACCCACCTTTAAGAACCACGTGCGGCAGTCAGTCCTGTTTACAATGGCCCTATACTGTAGCTCAAGCGTGGGAACCAAATTTGTTCACAGTGTTTCTTGTGTATTTAGTCAAGTTTACTTACTCCACCCATGGCGCACACACACATGGCCCTTATAGTCAAGCAAGTTCAAATAAAGTCATCTTCTGTCTGTCAATGGGTGTGTTTTATGACTGGGCAGATGACTACGCCATGAATGATACAACCTGGCATTTTACATTGTTTCTTCTTCCTGGTAGTGACAATTACATGCAATGCTATTGTGTGTGTAAATGTTCTTTATAAACATGACAGAAAGGTGAGTGTGTTTAGTAGTGGCGCCCCCAAAGGGTCTGTTTGCTTTCTGACTTTGGCCTTCCTTCCTGACGCTACCCCTTTGACTGGGCCGGACAGAGAGGTCACAGAAAGGAAGATGGAAAAACTCAGATTCTGAGGAAAAACAAGAAAACTTAAAAGGGCAAAAACAGTCAGAGACTTTCCCTGCAAACATCCTAAGATGTGCTGTTTTTAGTGGCAGACCTAGAAAGTCTTCACACTCGCCCATTCAGTTTCATATGTACACAGCAGTACATTACACTTATCCTCTTGAGCCAAACTGTAGCAGAAAAGTGAGATTGGATGTTGGACTTACACCAAGCCAATCAGTTTATTAAATTGGTCAGCAAGTTTTCATTCGTTAATAAAATGCTATACCAGTACTATGAAAACTCTCACTGTCTCTTAATATATTGGTTTAAGTTATATCTCACTACTTCTTCAAGGCAAGGCAAGGCAACTTTATTTATACCGCGCATTTCGTACACAAGGCAACTCAATGCGCCTAACTTACTTTAGTACCTTTTTTTTTTTTTTACAGGAACAACCTCATAAAATGGTTAAATCTGGAAAGTGAGTCAATTTAAAACGCCTGCGCCTTCTACTTTTTTGGATTAGCAACTGCTATATATAAGTGATGTGTTGCATTCAGTGTTTCAAAGCTTTCTGGGAGAAATACCGTCACAGAATTGCTCACAGCATTGTCACGATCAATAACAAGGATTTTATTAGCTGGTCTTTTTTCACAAATGTCTGCTTTTACAATATACTTAAGGTCAAAACAGATTTTAATGCATTGAGGAAAACCCTGATGAAGGGCCTTGATATCAACTGTGTATTCCGGGCTTTCTTGTAAATGAAAGTTCAATCTCAGTGGAACTTCCTGGCTAAAAAGGAAGGGGAAAAAAAGTCTCATCGCTCACCCCTAATTTGGACAACCTTTTTATCCGTTTACATCCTGTCATAATCAGACAATTCACTTTTCTCCACTTTCAGTCAAAAAAAAAAGGAAAAAAAAGCTTATAAGGTTTAAGTCATCTCCATCCAGGGAGCGCAGCGAGGGGTGATTATGTGTAATTCCTGGTCGGACAAATGTGTTTCCACTTAAAGCGCACCCTTCCTGATCCCAGCGTGATCCCGACGTGTGCTCTTTCTCCCCTCACTTCCCCCATGTCTGTCTGTCTGTCCCATCGGTAATTAAATACTACAACCGAGTCACCCGCAAACTGCAGCCGTATCCACTGCACTATGTAACTAACTTTGTTTTTGTGCAGGAGCGCACACAGAGAGAGAGAGAGAGAGAGAGAGAGAGAGAGAGAGAGAGGAGAGGGAGGCATGCCATCAAACGCTTAAAAGCAATTGGATCAGCGATGGTTGGTAGTGATTTTGCATGGCTCAGAAGCATGGAAATCTGTGACTTTAGTGGGGTTTCCGAGTCCATGCTGAATAGGATCTTACACATGTGTGGGATTGGCAAAGAAAACAAACGCTTCACATGGCTTGAAGGATATCAACTTCAGCGGGTAAATTTTAGGTTCCTAGAGATGGATATCGTGTCAACTGGATAACAGTGACAAAAAAAGCAAATATTTTTGATTCATCACATCCGAAACTCCTGCCTTTTGAATCGCTCTTCATCATTGTGGACATACAGCAAACGTGCAGTAATATGCTCAAAAAGGCCCCGCTTTACAAATGACTAAGCCTTGGAAGCTACCACACAAAGTTCACAGATGCTTGACCTTTCCAAGATGGTGTCCATGGGAGAAAACAAATATGAGCAACAGGACTCCGCTGTTATGTCAAGAGACCGCTATTCTCCTTTGCATCTGTTAAAATCATTGGCCTTTACCACACCATTCACATTAATCTCTTTATTGGTGTCCTTTTTGCTCTAATAGCTGTCACTTCTCTCCGCTTCTATTTATAAAACCGTTTGGAGAGCAACCATGAGTCATGTTAGTGGAATTTAAAACGAGATGCGTGATTTACAAAGGCGTTTAGGGGAATAAGGAAGCTCTTAAACGAAAGCACAAAACAAAAAATGTACGTCTGAATCAGTTTAAATGACTCAAATCAGAATATGAATCTAAAATGTAGTCAGCAATAAAATGGCACCTGTCCTCAATCCATTTTAACATGTATGTTATTATTTCAGGCAATATCATATCAGAAATGTTATGGAATAAGCTAAACAATGTACTGTATGTCATATTTAATAAATCTACTTAAAACTAGTCAAAACAAGAAGAATGCTCAATATTTCGTTTTATACAGTTATCATCTCTTTAATTGAAAACAAGCTGTAGGAGGTTTACATAGGTTTTATAACAAATGGATGCTGGGTCGGTATCTGCTAAAGAGTGACTCAGTGGTTTTCTAAGAATAGTCTGTGCTGTACTCTATGTAGCCGCACATTCACTATAACACAGAACTGCAATGGCAGCAGTGATTTCACAGCTGGCAATGAACACAAAGCCAGTGCAAACAGTGACCTGGACAATGTGTGTGACCCAGTGATACAAGCAGCAGAGAAGAGATTAACCCTTATCATAATAAGGGTTAATCTCAGTACGACTGAACTTACAAGCAATACAACAGTATAGGTAAAGAAATAATATAGTACGATCAATAATATCACAATCAACAAAAAACAAAATATCCTGTATTTATCGGCTCTTGTTATGAATAAAACTGCAAGTAAATAAATGGCTTACACTTGAATGTGTTTTGCAAGCTGACAAGCTATTCAAGGCGCTACACTGTAGTTATTAAATATTCATTCCATACTTGATGGTGGTAATCTACATTGTAGCCACAGTTGCCCTGAGGTAGACTGAAAGAGGCGCGACTATCAATCTGCTACATCAGCTCCTCCCTCCACCACCAACCACTTATTACTCTCACTACAATCATAATGACATTTGAGACTTCCAAATGTCTTCTTCTGAAACACTGAAGAGGCACAAAGAGCCCCCCACACCTGCAGCACAGTGGATGCGTGACAAGAGGCGCTACAGGAAACAACGAGAGGTATCCGGGCAAGACTCACAGCTAAGCCACACATGCCTTCTGTCCCTACTATTGTTCCGGCTAATGGACGTTCACTGGAGAATAAAACAGATTAACTGCTAAGCTCTTCCCAGAAGATGGTGAAAGACTGTTGTGGAGCGGAGGGAGCTGTGCAGTGCAGGACACCAAGCTCTGAAACAGGGACAAACCCAGGAGGCGCTGCACTGTTTTAGAGGATCAGAGGAGCACTGAAGGCAGCCAGCCAGGTTTCCCCGACCTCCAAAAACATGCTGGTCTGGTTGGCCCACAATGGCGGCGCGGCTCAGTTGCAGCAGTGCAGGACTAACGCCTGAACACAATTTGTTGTACGGTTGTACAATGACAAATAAAGCACTTAATTACTTAGTCAATTAGGAAATAACTGGTACTACTGATTATATAGTACCAGATAATAAACATCTACTTCAACAGATACTTCTTCACTACTGCAGTTACTTCAATGTATTATTACTGCAACAATTCAAATGTGGAATCCACCAACCTGATGACCTTTCCATCAAACACTTAATATACTGTACTTAACAAGCCATTTGCCCATTGAAGGCTACACAAAGTACTCAGATAGTGAAACTTGCATAATAGTCTAGTAAAAGTAGTTGCTTCCCCTAATATTAATGTCCATCAGAGCACTTCATCCTGACCCAGTTTTGTGGTAGAGGGAGTTGTATTTTAGTTTTTGCTGGTTTCTCCATCTGTGTCACCACAAAAGCCCTTATGCTCTCCCTGCACGGCCGCGTCTACTGTTCCCACGCCTATTTTTGGGTTAAAAACATATTTTGGACAAAACTGTGCAGCAAATCATGTGCGGTGGTAGTGCACTTGCAACGTGCCAAAAAGCATTACTCACTCCACTTGAACATCTCTGGCAACAAGCAGCGGACCGGATTGGAGTTTGTTTATCAAGGTAAATTTGCTGAGTATGAATAGTTTCTTTCAGTAATACACTCATGCTCAGAGCAGAAATGTAAGGCGCCATCTGTGGCCGGGTAATGGCAGTTGATAAAGGTCCAATCAAAGCCACGGCTATTTAGCTTCTGATTTGAAGATAGACCAGCTAAAAACTCATTTCCTTGTGAAACCAAGGTTTTCGTTTAGTAGTGAAGACGTAGTAATCATTTGAACTGTGTTGAAATCAAACACATTTTACCTTTTCATCTAAGAGGCTTTTTCAGCTCTGGGGCACTGATGAGCGGGTCAATACCAAAATTGGAAGTATTACTATGTGTACTCTTGATAATTAATATTGTATTTAAATATAATTGGTTCTTCAAATTAAGATGTAAGTTTCTGTTTTTAAATGAGTGTCAAGAATAAAGAACTACTTTTTCTCACTTCTTCTCACTTGCTTTTTCAGTCTGAGTGAGTGAGAAGCATAACAGATTTTGGCCTGTAAGTAATTTCCTCAGTTTCATGTTCAACATTTATATAGTATCAGATTTACTCTGTCACAATACAAGCGCTAGTATAACTTGGTATCTGATTGAAAGCCTTTTACTGAGATTGAAGTGATGGCCCATTATATTCATATGCTTTTGGTGCCATTTTTGCATATGTATGTAAACATTTATTTATCTGAATTACTTCTTCTACTACCACTTCACTGAATGGATTTCTTATCTGCTCTTAGTCCTGGCATAAGGCTGAAACTTCCCATTCATAACTTAAAAAGATGTCGTCACTGCAAGTTTTTTTTTCAAAGAACAAAGACATTGCATTAAACTACTTTTATGTGAAAAAAAACAAACAGTATTTCGTCTGCTTTTGTAAACTGCAAGCTATAAGCAAATGTTTGAGTTCACACACATTGTCCATCCCTGCGCACTGTAACACACCCTACTCATCAATTGGAATTACACCAGGAAGTGCTCTGTTTTTGCCTTTCACAATAGAGCTTAGAAATAAACAAACAAATGGACGTATAACAGGGCGCCCAGTGTACTCGCGGATCTAAGACTACAAGACGCTATTGGAGCTCACTGATAATACATCCCAAGGTCTTTGTTAATGTGGTTGTATACAGTAGACGTATGCATAAGTAATGAATAAGATCCTGGCACATTACGAGCCAGTTCCTCTAACGCAGTCCCCACAGACCGTAAGATATAAACAGATAAAGTGAATGGCAGAGAGCGAGAGAGTAAGCGGATTGTTATTGGAGCCGTGTAAGTCATTTGGGCTATAAAGAGTTCCAGATGTGCATTGGCCAACCTCTAAGAATAAGAAGAGAGAAAAAAAAACCCCGTCTTAGCTAAAAAATCAAGGAAAAGGAAGACGGATTAATAAGGAAATGATGGTAGTTCACCAGAGCGTCCTATTCTGAGTTTTGGCGTGAGAGAGGTCCACTGGTGACTGCGTGTGCTAGTGGCTGGTGGCTTTATGGGTGTGGGGCCTCAGGTGGTCAGGTAGTGGGGGCATTGTGGTTTATAGAGGACCGTACCAAGACCTATAAAAAGCAAGGGCGGGCAGAGTAATGTGCTGTTGTCATAATGGCTGAACTCACTGAAATACAGTTATCTGAAAGATTCATGCTGAAGCTGGTGGGCTGAGATGGTTTATAGCGTGGTCTTAGGAGGATGTAAATAGACTATGGTGAAGGCACAATGGAAAACAAAGGGAACTGGGTTGGAGGGCAAGACAGCTATATTATACTGCAGTATTATTATTATTTTATTTTGTGTCTGTGTGCGGTGTGTGTGTGTGTGTTGTGTGTTGTGTGTACTGGCTTTTTCTCCCACCAATTATACACAGGAGAGAAATATCATCAATCCACTCATTGGGTTCACCATAGCTATTGTCCAATGTGCACCCTGTCCAGCCCATAGTTGCTGGAATAGTTCTTGCCCGACCATCAAAAAATGACTGAAATAAATATTGAAAAAGAAAGTAGTTATAACAATGGATATAAGAAGGATTTGGCTGTATTTCCCCAAACAACAGAAGTGTCACTTTTGTTTTGACGCTCTTCTATTATCTCCATTCATAGAACCTGGCCTCTACCCAGTCTTGATGACACATTTCTATCAATAATGACTAACTTCTACAGTGGAAATCAAAACTATTGTCTATTCCTTAAAAGGATATACACTTAAATATATAAGTGAAATACACTGGACACAGGGACTTTCCCATCTTGTGACAACCACATATTCCCTGCACATATGACCGTCATCATGACAATCATCAAGTGTATCATTCCTCCTTAACCACAAATCAAATGTCAAATAACTGTACGTATTGTCACACAAGATCCCCCACAGTCACATTATGCTATTAGATGAAAACAACATCCAAAAGTGGATCACAGGATGACAGAACAATTTTTGATAGATCAGTGTTGACAATTTGATTTTACAACTTTACATTGCTGGTCTTATGATCAGGCCTTATGAGGAAATGTTGTATTTTGATATTATATACTAGAACTGGGTCCAACTACCATTTGTTTTAGTACCATTTTAAATTTGTACTTTTATTTGGGTCGTTGCTTACCATAATATGCTGGTGGATCCCTGAGCCGGCACTGATTTCATAGTTAGCTTGTTAGCTTCCGATACCAATACTGGGGGTTTGATATCAGATATTAACCAATACCAAGAGGAAAAAAAGTGAATGGTCCTCTATTCTCCATTGTGAGATCAATAAAGTCTGATCTTTTCTTGCAAACGAGACGTTACATATTAATTATCACATATATCTATTAATAAACTGTAATTGAAAAACATTAAAGGACATCACTAAATATTCTTGGCTATATGGCAGGCTTTAGATTACATTAATAATAACAACATAAATATGATCATTACAACTTGTACATATCTGTTATTCTTTAACAGTTTTAATTTCCATCTGCAGACCCCCTGGCAGGTTGATGTTAAGCACAAGTTAGTAAAACATACAGAGACACTATATACAGACTATGTACAGAGAGACAAGGACGAGTACAGTGATCACTTGTTAAAACAAATGTCATGATTCGTCTTTTGTTCCCTGTTTTGTATATGGTCTTTGTCTAGTCCTGTTTTATTTTGACATGTGTCTGTCCTTGTGATTTTGCTTTGCTTCCCTTGTGTTGATTGCCTGCCCCGCCCTGATGTGTTTCACCTGTGCCCATTCCTCATGTATTTATACCCGTGTTTCCTTGTCCTGTTGTGGTGTCATTGTCTATGTCAGCCCCGGTTTGTGTGAGTTTTGGCTTCTCTGGATTTTGTTATTTGTCATCCATCATTCATTAAACATCACCAGTTTTGTTGCAGTCCTGCATCTTGGGTTTTATTTTCCTCGTTCCACCTCCAACCATGACAGAATGACACCACCACTTCAAAACCCAGCGGTCTGCCCTTCAGTAGCTGAGGACCCTGACCCTTGTTCCTGCTCCTGTCCATAGCCACCGCTGGACACTTCCCTCCGTTCAGGGTGGCTATCCCTCCTTCCCTGAGCCGCTGCCAGACCCGACCTTCGTTCGAGGTGGGCCCCTTCTGTTCTGGAGCCATCGCTGGACACCATTCTCCGTCCAGGGTGGGCTCCTCTTGTCCTGGGGCCACCATCGGACTGAGACCTCCGTCTGGGGTGGGCTCCTTCTCGTCGTGTCCCAGGGCCACTGCAGGACATTGTTCTCCGTCCTGGTGGGCCTTTCCCACTCCTGTCCCTCCTCGTCTACCAGGGTTGTCTCAGCTGCCTCCAGTGCCTGCACCTATTCCCGAACCACCGCCAGACAACGCTCTCCATCCGGGTGGGCTCTTCGTGTTCCGTCCCTGATCCTTGCCTGATCTCCTCCGACCTGTCTCTGCCGCCATGGCCCTCCTCGGGCTTTCCGACCTACTGTATACTGTACCTGCGCATATCCTGGGCCTTCTAGGTTCCCTCCGGACTTTCACCTGCCAGCTCCCTGACCTCTTGGGCCTCATGTCCCTCCTGCTGTTACCCTAGTTTTGACTCTGTTCCCTCCTCCGGACCCCCTCCACCCTCCCGGGGCTGTTTGCATCATGGGACGTCTGGGAGCCGTCCCTTGGTGGGGGGGTACTGTCATGATTCGTCTTTTGTTCCCCTGTTTTTGTATATGGTCTTTGGTCTAGTCCTGTTTTATTTTGACATGTGTCTGTCCTTGTGATTTTGCTTTGCTTCCCTTGTGTTGATTGCCTGCCCGCCCTGATGTGTTTCACCTGTGCCCCATTCCTCATGTATTTATACCCGTGTTTCCCTTGTCCTGTTGTGGTGTCATTGTCTATGTCAGCCCCGGTTTGTGTGAGTTTTTGGCTTCTCTGGATTTTGTTATTTGTCATCCATCATTCATTAAACATCACCAGTTTTGTTGCAGTCCTGCATCTTGGGTTTTATTTTCCTCGTTCCACTCCAACCATGACAACAAATAACAACAACAAGAGTGGACAGCAAAGGACAATATAGAAAACAGTAACGGTAATGCATCGACTGTATTGCACAAACCCCAATATTGCACATGCCCTCTCCACTCTGTGAACACGCTCCCCCTCAAAACAATCAAACTTGGTATCACTGACATTCTCTTTGTAGTCAATAAGTGTGTCTTTTGCCTCTCTGTGCCAGGCTCCTCCAGCGTGCTTTCACTGCCTCTGCGTTAGGCTCAAGCGGCATGATCACACAACAAAGACCTATTGTTCCGCACTCAAAATGCTGCTTTGGGGACCTGGTAGTGGGCCACAAACAAAAGCTGGCTACACAGTGTCCCAACACAGGATCATGATTCTACTCCACACTGGGCTTGCCAAAAGCTGGAATGGAAACACAAGCTAGGAGAGTGCACGTGAGTTTGACAAAGAGCAGAAGGAAAGGCGAGCAAATGGGGAGGGAAGTACAGAAATGGTAGACACATTTTTCAAGTGGACTGTAGCAATATTGGCATTATAACTTTTACAAAGTCTTGAAGGAATTTCTTAGCTTTAAAATGCCTTTGCTCTTTTCAGTGCTGCCAATATCAAATACTAACTCAGTGTGACAATGATAATGACTCACACTAGATGCTTGTCATGGCCTTTTCCACAATATCACGATGTACTTGTCTGTGGTATTTCAATGGACATGTCTCATAACAGAGAATCAACTCTACAGTACACTGCCAAAATAATTTCAGACTGCATTTACGATTCACAATCATTCAAATTGCAATATGATTAAAAGCAATTGTGCAAGGAGGGTGAGTTTGACAAAAAGCAGGCAGACATGCAGGGAGTGTGCTGCACAGCTGGGGTACGGGATGTGGTCAGCTGAGGGTGGAGGAAATGGATAAGGAGAGCATTTTTGGAGGAGTGCAGCCAGCACAGCAGGGGAGTGAGGAGAGTCAGTGTACAACAGAAAGCTGTGTCAACATATAAACCTCCCGCCTGTGCCGTAATCCGCCGTATCCTAAACCAGAGGAGAACATCCATACTAAAAGCCAATCAGAGCAGTAAGGATAGACTGATCAAACTGCTCCATGTACAGTAACCCTTAAGAAAATGCAGTCTTTGTTTCAGAGCCCTGTGCAACGTTTTCTCAACACTGACAAGGCAAATCAGCAATATATCCATCATGAGAGCATGTGTAAAAAGCAGCTATTGTACAAGGAGGCAGGCTATATTTCACCTTTTCCGAGAGAGTGTGGAAAGTAGTGACCAGGGCGTGATGAGTGACAAACACAAAACTCTCATTGACATCTGCTGAGTTACAGAAAGGCAAGGCGATTTTTCACAGCACCGTGATTGGCAGCTGTATAATGACCAGACATTGGAACCATTTAAGTTAGTCACTTTGATAATTGGAGGCGATCGTCCTATTCGCATGTCACACTGAGTTCAGATGAACAGAACTAGTGTCACTATTTTGAATGGGGTCACATCTACTTTGGATAAAGAGTGAAGACTAAGCATTAAAATGTCACCTTATCTTTGAAATTGTGCAATCATAAGGTTTGTGTAGGAGTTATAAGGACTAATCATGGTTTAATCATTTCAGTGGTCATATTTGGAGGAATTCATATGTCATACACTTGATTGCTCAAACTGTCATTCATTTGTGTGGATACATCAGAATAGAGAGCATGGTCAGGTCAGGTGTGGGGGATTATTCTGGTTTTGGGGTTAATTCATTGTGTGGCCAATTAAATTGAAATACAGTACATACCATTGGCATTCTTGCCGCAGATCAGGTGCTCGTAGTGCTGCAGGACCCCCCATAGCTCCGCATCATTGTTTACGACCCCCTCCAGTGTCTCTGCGCTCACGGGGGACACGGCTGACCCACTGTCCGGTCCTGCGTGACCCCTCTCGGCCATCAGGACGCGGGCTCCTATCTCTTCCACCAGGGCTTCTATGCACGCGGTCATGCAAATCGCTGCGTACTCGTGGATGCGCACAGCGATGCGCGTGTCCACCATCCAGCGGAAGAAGCGTCCCACGGAGAGGGTCAGTCCACAGCGGGCAGACTTCCCCTTCCTCAGCAGCTCCCCTGCACTCATGCAGTACATGGAGATGGCTTTGACTGTAGCTGAGACGCAGTGGTCAGCCAGGGCCCAGCTGAGGATGAGCCGCATGGCACTCTGGACCTCAAAGCGCGTGCAGCGGCAGTGCATGACGCTCAGGCGCTGGGCCTCTCTGGAGATGCGTATGAGAGCTCTGCGGAGGAGACCGGACAGTTTCTTCACGGCCTCGTTGGAGAACACCGCAGGGGCTCCCCCTTTTGTAAAACTACTTGCAACTTTTCGCAATATTTTTGCAACTTCCTCCTCAGTCCAGGGAAACTCCTCGAGCTCTGGTAACCGCGGACACTTGGAAAAGATGTCCTCTGGGTCTTCAGGTAGGACTGTATTGACGGTGTCCCAGCTGTTGTTCCTGCTGTTCATGGAGCCAGAGTAGTACCACCAGTTGCCCCGGTGCGGAGCCGTCATGAAGGCTTGGGAATTGGACTTGGAGGAGGACAAGCTGAGGGACTTGCAGGAGTCACCCGCGCCGTACCCCGAGTCCAGGGTCAGATCCTCCAGGGTTTTCATGTTGCTCAAACCGGCCATGTTGTGCTGTACCACGGCGGCGTGTCTTTGGAAGTGCGGTCTACCTGTGTGCAGATACTCCCCGTCAGGCTGGACGAACTGGTTACACACAGCAACTCATGTCAGTCATGCTGCAAGCGCGACTTCAAAGCTGCCTGGCTTAAATCCACGAATTACTTGCCTTGTTCAAAAAGTTCAAAAAGAGCAGACAGAAAGAAAAGTCTCGCCTTATTCCTCAAAAGCGGACGGGACACAAACTTTCTCTGAAGTTCCAGTCCCAAGAAAACTGTGGCAAATTCTACAAGAAAATTGATCCTTATTCTCCAAAACGGTCATTGATATTTTTCAAGTCACAACACAAACTCGAGCGTTTTCATTCCGTGTGATGTTCGCACAGATAAAGTCCGAGGTTAGTTCATCAGTGTAGTCACTGGTGCGCTTACGACTGAGACTGAGGTGGGAGAGGCGGGACAGAGAATACGGAGACACCCGCCCACCAATCACAGCAGAGCCGACTCCAGCCTTAACCAATAGGACCTTCCCCCAAAACCCTTTTTTTTTAGGTGGAGTTATCAACTTGTGTTTTGATCTCATTCTCTACTGTAAATAGAGTCCGTGACCATATGTTAGTTAAATAAAGATAAAATAAACAGAACAGTGACATAGATTAACTGTAGTTGGGTGGATTTTGTCACAGCATTTGCAACTCTTTCTGCAAATCAGACTCTCTGGAGGTAGACAGCAGCTTGATCTATAAGCCTGTTATTAACGCAATTATGCAAAACAGGCAAACAGGTTTACCAAATCAGAAAGAAACACACTTGAGTTGCCCAATCTATGTGAATGGCGACACATATCACGTGAGTAGGATAGATTGGGTCATCTCTACACTATGACACAAGCATGCGTTCTTCTATTGCGTAATTATACAGCTTTTGCCAAGTAGAGGAACTTCTTTGAAAGCCAATGACACTGTGTTGTGTTACTCAAACATGCTAATATAGCCTATCCATAATTGTGTAAACAGGTCAGGATATTTTAGATGCGCAATATGACCATAAGTGGAAATACTGACAATAAACAAACATACATTACACCACACACGGTGAATCAGTGTCTGCCAAGTGCTAAATGAATGGAGTGAGTGACTCGCTCAGTTCAGTACCTCCTGCTTTGCCGTAATGACATCAGGGAATACAGGCCAAAGAGATCACAGGTTCACACTTACCTCATCTCATTGACGGGTGTGGCCTTACCTCACAGACCTCTTTGCATTGAGACATGTTCAGTGGGGAAATGTCTGAGGGAAGTCACAGCGAGCTAGTTTCAACTCTGCTCCATAAATTGTCTTAGCACAACAATATTTTAGAAGTGTAGATTTTCCATTTAAGTATAAAGTAACGCAGTGACATAATCAAACAAAGCCTTTAGAAAAATGAATAATTTTTAATTGAACTGTAACAGCATGCCACAACGCCCTCTTGTGGACATAAAGCGCAATAGCAAACGCAATACAACCCTGGCATAAACCACAGCTGACTGTTTCATGTGGAACAAAGCGAAGCCCTGATCACTCCAGTCGGGAATGTCCTACAGACATAAAGTAAAGGACACTTAAGTTGTATGATTGTAAGGATAATAAATCTTTATTTGCAAAAAACAGATGAAAATAAAAGAACGATACATTCTTAACCCACTCTCTACAAAACAATTTCACAGAAATTACCTTGGAATGTATTCCCATTTGTTTTTGTAGCTTTTTATACATTATGTTGCATTTAGCATAAATTATTCTAGAATTTTAAATAGTATATTGAGAGTTGGAAACTGTACGACTATTACCTCTACAGGCAATAAAGATCGAGAGGGCAATTGAACAGCCAGGAATCATCCCTTTCACCTGCCCCTGCTACTATTTCATTCTCACATCCATACCTGTACCATAATGCATCAACAGATTATTAGGACCTTCAGTTAAACTAATGGGAGCAGGTGAGCCCCTGCTGGGCTGCAGCTGCCAGGACATCTTCATCACACCCTCTGTTTACAGCAGTTATTCTGAACTACAGCTCTGTATGTGTAGACACTTCACACGACTGTAAAGGATCTCTATGAAAGAATCTTTCATTGAGTTGGCAATTCAGAATTATTAGTGACATTGTTTTTCAGCCTCTGCTGAAAAAGGCACTCATTAAACAGATAGCATGCTTTCATCATTTAAAGATGACTGTGATTTACTCCTCTTTGCTCAAATTACTTAATTTCTAATTATATACTTGAACTGGTTTCTGTTAGCATGTCAAATTTGAACAAATGTGCTGTAGATTCAGGATTTGGTGAATATTAGGTCAGTGATCTAAGAGACATCATTAGCTTAACATGTAAACTGTTCACAAATACAGTGTTTGAGAACTAAAGCACCCAACCATTAGTACATCAACTATGTACAAAGCCATGAGTAAATCAAATTTAAATAACAAATTGACAAAACCCTGAAGTTAACGTAAAACAAGTTTCCTGGACAAATTATGCATGTAAAACTCATCCAAGTAGCAGCAATGCTGAATGAAATCCCAAAACATCAAAAATACATTAATAAGACAACAAACGGTTAACAATGAATGCAAATTAATTATGAACTGTGTCCTTGGTAATTACGAACTTATCTGGAGATGTGATAAGCCACTGCCTATTTACCAGGAGTGCTTTACAAAGTTCACTTAAGTAATGATATTCAACAGATAGTAGTCGATCAGTTAAGAAATATTTTTTATGAAAACAGTTTCCTACTTCACCTACGTCACACCAGTGATGAGTCTATTGGAGTAACAAGTCGACACATTCAGCTGTGCACTCCATGTATGAGCGCTTTTGCAAAAAACATCTTGGGTTGTCTTCATGTCCGTTGTATAAAAGGTGTTTGTGGATCTACTATTCCTTTCATCCACCCACACATAGACACGCATCCAAACGTACACAAAAACAGCTGGTTTACAGTCCGTTTTTAAGATTGCACCAAAAAGGACAGAGAAGAGTGAACAAAGAATCCCCTCTGTGTACAGTAGTTCAGTCAGTGAGACAATGTAATGAGTCAAAAGCATAAACACAGCGCTTTAAAAATCGTGGTCCATTTCCTCATTTGACGAGCCGACCAGACAGGCCAATGGTGAAACGCAGGCTGGTTCCTAAAGACCGACTTCAAGCAGTGACTCACAGTGGATCTGCAGGTCTTTTGGCGTCCTGGCCTACGAGTGGCACTATCCTTTAGGTGTTTTCTTGTTCTGAGCATTCCACATGCCCCGTTTGGAGTGGTAGTAATGAAAAAAGTTCCTCAAACGGAGCCGCTCCACTTCTAATCCGTTCTGCAGCACTCTGATGAGAGACACACGTTTAAACATTAAATATTCAAGCAAAACTCGACAGTTGTTTTTGTACATTATTTCCCTTTTGATATTCATAATCAGGCCCGTGCAGAAGGGGGGGCGGAGGGGGCTTGAGCACCTGCCCCTTTTGCTCCATGCCCCTGAAGTGCCCTTTTCCCTACATACCTTTTATTTATTTGTATTATGTTTATCCAAAGCTTTGCCACGGTCCTTATGATTGGTTTTGCCACAATAAGCCTTATTAGCTTATATTAATAAATCAAATCAGAAATGAACATGCCCCTTGTTAGTTCATCGTGTGTTTTCAATGCCCCGCCCACCGGCCCTGCAGCGCAGAGCGGTGCTCAGAGAGAGGAGGAAGTGAGGCAGAGGCCTCATTTGTTATCAGTCGGCCTCATAATCGTGGACCAATGAGGTCATGTGATGGGGTGATGTAGTGCCCTTTTTGATTTTTTGAGCCCCTGCCCCTCTGTAGCTCTCTGCACGGCCCTGTTCATAATAAATCATTATGTAGGTGCATGTTCTTTACCTGTCGAGAAGTTCCCAGTCCTCCCCTCCCCAGCGGTCTTTGAATTCTTCTGTGTTCATTCCTCCAATTTTATCAAAATCAGACTTGTAGATTCCAAATAGACCAAATCCATTTACTTCCCAATATCCTGATGAAAAACATAGTTTATTTATTCCTTTATGTATTTTAAGGAAATAATGTTGTGGCTTATCTAGTATGTACCATCAGGCTCATTTGGGGAGCTGCCACAGCTCAGCCGCATGACGATGGGAGCAAAAGCCAGGCGTCCCTCCACACAGTGTTTCCTGATGCTCTCCAAGATGTTCATCGGGAAGTGGATGTGCAGGTCACACAGAAACACAATGCTGTGGCCGTCCTGTAAACAAGAGCAGCATGTTTGACATTTATTCGATTTTCAGGTAACATTTTTAGAAAGTTGGTTTGCAGAATGCTACTGTCAGTGTGTTTATTTATTCTTCCATAAATCTGAAAAGCATGTTGCTCAGTTCGCCATAAGGGGTCAGTAGAGAAACATACAAGCTCTTCAGAGTGAATTTTGATTTCTGGCAGGAAATGAGAAACACTATAATACTACTGGCCATTTATCATTCACTTCATTCACTTGTCAAAGTTAGCAGAATGATGTAATACGTGCCAGGAATTTACGAAATGAGGAAATGTGCAAAAGCTGTTCAAAAAGTCGAAATCGGAAATGGACAATTTACAAAACTGTGTGTAAAGAAAATGTTGACAAATCTTGAAAAGTGATTCAGGCTTGAATAGGCTTCATCATCAGGAGCCAATCTCTCAGAGCCTGCAGGTCATTGAGACTTGAGTGACAGCTCTGTCATCTCCCCATGACAACACTGACACTCAACTGACGGATCAACGTCCATCCACATTGCTCACTGCTCCTCAACCCGGGGTATGTGTATGACAGAAAGATGGCCACAGAGAAGCATAAGGCACCAGCGCACAAACAACCTGAAAGAGGAAGGGGATGTGACAACTATGACAGGGAATGCAGCAAGGAGTCATTGTGTCCGCCACAGCTAGTAATGAGGAGGGCGGAGCTGTGTCTGGCACTGATGGATTCATAATTCATGAGTATCTGTCGAGCCAACAAGGTCAGTGGTCAATGTGGGTGGGAGTGACCTTCAATTTCTGACAGGATTTATGCCCTTTCATGGTAGCTGAATATTTGGGATCCGTTCATGTCAAAGAGCTGTTCAAAAGACTGGCTAATTTTTTAAGAAGCCAACCTAAATCTGAATTTGGTGCAAGGCACATGATTGAATTAAAATGAACAGGAAAAAAATCTGGCACTTTGAGAAAAGAGAGATAGATCTGATTGGAGCTGTTAAGACGGTTTCTTATGTGTCACTTCCATTAAAACAGATTCTTATGTGACACTTCCTTCATTAAGTGTCTGACATTACTCCTTACATCTATAGTGTCCACTCCAATTTGAAGTCCGGCCGAGCGCTCAAAGTTGCCGTCCCTCCTCAGATACTCGTACCTGTCAAAACAAATCCACTCATAAATAATGCATCTGAATTTTATTTTTGACTCGACATGTGGAGTGCACAGACCTTGGCACACTGCTCTCTCGAAGCGCCTGCTCCACATCCATGTCCTCGCTTTCAAAGTCAACAATGATGATGCTGAAATTGTCATCCTTGGTCTGACGATGTAGATTCTCCATGTCAGAGATAAACTGCTGCACCCAGCGGGCTTGGTTTTTCACTGTACAAAGGAGAGGAAATGTGAGGAAGAGTAATGATCCCTGTAAAGGCCAATTGATTGGAGCGTATTGATTGTGAATAAAATAAGTTCTTTGTCTGACCTGGCACCACAAAGTGAACCATGACATCTCTCCTCCACTGCAGCATGACAGGCTGGCAGAGCAGGGGTTTGGCGTAGGCAGTGCTCCAGGCAGTGGCTCCCGGCTGCGAGGGCGTTTTGTTGGAGGGGGGAGGAGGCTGCGCGGCGTGGCTGGGGGCAGCCGTAGGGGATACAGCAGGAGCGGAG
Source organism: Neogobius melanostomus (assembly GCA_007210695.1). NCBI lineage: Eukaryota > Metazoa > Chordata > Actinopteri > Gobiiformes > Gobiidae > Neogobius > Neogobius melanostomus. The sequence goes on along the minus strand of VHKM01000106.1, from coordinate 4,277,545 downwards.
GCCAGGACTGAGTCAGTGTTCTCTGGGCTCTCGTCACCCTGTCGGCTGCGGTGCAGGAGCAGGTAAATGTATTCAGACAGACGCACTACGCTGCGGCCTCTTTCCATCAGCTCCAGCTCCACCAGGTAACGGTTCCCCCGCGCTGAGTCACGCCGCTTCTCCACGTTAATGATACGCAGGAGGGTGTAGATACTGTGGACAAAAGATCAGACAAGAGTTATATTTGCCATCAATAAGATACCATCACTGTCTGACCCTTGGACAGTATAGCATGCTAAACTTTGACGATTTCACTGTGTACTCCTCCAATGTGAGATTAGTCTTAAATAAACTGCACCTCCTCCACTGAAAAAATGTGTCTAACTTTTCTCTGAGCAGACAACCAGCACCTCGAAGTGCAGACTGCCTAAACATAGCTCATCCTTTCAATCCTTCTAAGGCATTAAAGAATGGAACAAACTCCCACAGAGTCTTAAACCTTTCTCTGGCCAGAAGGGTCTCTCAAATCTGGTGCAAATCATCTTTACTTTACTTTTCTGTTTTTGCACATTGTCCCTGTTAATATAAACTAATTAACTAAACAATCAACACATCACATTTACTGTATCAACATCTCCTATATATCCTATGTGCACAGTGAGAAATTCCCATATCTTTGAATTAGATATGGCCAATCAAAATAATTGCAGTGTAATTATCCAATAAGGACACATTGACGTGTAAAGCCGTTCTCTTTTTGAACAACACAATAAGCTAAATTGGGATGTTTACATGCATTTTTTTATTTTTTATTTGACCAGTCTGTTTATTCATCAAGTCCAATTATGTCCACTCAATAAGGTGCATTTCATATGTAGTGAACTAACTGACCTAATGACTACCATGATAATATCTTTCCCTTCAAACCTACACCTTGACCAGTGATCTCCAACAATATGGATCCAAAAAGCTGATTTATCCCAAAAGTACGAAATTCTAATCTGTAACCACAGCACTGAGACAGCTCTGATCAAGGTGACAAATGATATTCGTATGAACACAAACGCAGGTAAGGTCTCAGTTTTAGTTCTGCTGGACCTGAGCGCTGCCTTTGACGCAGTGGACCACAGGATCTTACTTCACAGGTTAGAAAACTGGGTGGGAATCTCTGGTACTGCTCTAAACTGGTTCAAGTCCTATCTCGAGGATAGGACGTACTTTGTCGAAATTGGCAACTGTGTCTCAGACAAAATTTCCATGACCTGTGGAGTCCCCCAGGGATCAATCTTGGGACCCCTCTTATTCAACTTGTACATGCTTCCATTGGGTCAGCTAATAAACAGCAACAATGTGTCGTACCACAACTACGCAGATGACACTCAGATCTACGTGTCACTGACGGCAGGTGAACATGGGCCTGTAGATACTCTCTGTCACTGCATCGAACAGATCAGTTTGTGGATGCAAAACAACTTTCTCCAACTAAACTCAGACAAAACTGAGATCATTGTCTTTGGCCCACAGACACAAAGACAAAGTGTTATCAGTCACCTTGAGTCTCTCGCTCTGAAACCAAAAAATCAGGTTAGAAATCTAGGAGTAATCATGGACTCAGACCTGAACTTAAACAGCCACATCAAAGCAATAACGTCATCAGCTTTTTACCATCTGAAAAACATTGCTAAGATCAGAGGAATAGTGTCTAAACCAGACTTAGAGAGACTCATCCATGCATTTGTCTCCAGCAGGTTAGACTACTGTAACGGCCTGCTCACTGGCCTTTCTAAACGAGCTGTTAGAGCTGCAGAACATCCAGAACGCTGCTGCTCGAGTCCTGACAAGAACAAGGAAATACGACCACATTAGTCCAGTGCTCCGGTCTCTGCACTGGCTTCCTGTCACTCAGAGAATAGAATTTAAAACAGCTCTGCTTGTGTACAAGTCTTTTCATGGTTTAGCACCAAAGTACATCTCTGACATGTTAGAGCCGTATGAACCATCTCGGGCCCTGAGAACTTCAGGGAGGGGTCTCCTGGTGGTTCCCAGAGTCAATAATAAACACGGTGAGGCTGCGTTTCAGTTTCATGCAGCTAAAATCTGGAACAGTCTTCATGAGGATGTGAGACAGGCCTCAACTCTGACAATGTTCAAATCCAGGCTGAAAACAGCTCTTTTTACCCGTGCATATGAAAACTGAAAGTATTTTATCTGCACTCTTGCCTTTTACTGTCATTGATTAACTTTATGTTGATGTTTTATTGATTGATTTATCTGTTTTCTTGTAATTTTCTGCAACTGTGAAGCACTTTGAATTGCCTTGTGTATGAATTGTGCTCTACAAATAAACTTGCCTTGCCTTGCCTTGCCTTGTAAAGGTAACCAGGTTTGTATGTTTATTGACTGAACCAGGGAACTAAATCAGGTTTAAACAAGGACTGACTCCATACTAAAGCAGAACTAAAGCACATCCAAACCAGGACTTTATCAGACAAAAATCAATAAATCTCCAAATGGCAACAAAAGCAAGATCCTTTAATCCATCGGCTGCAGAGTGGCCTTACCCTCCGTTGCGTTCGTTGAGCTTCTCCATGTACTGAGCCAGCACGTCCACCACCTCGCTCTCCGCCAGCTGCAGGTTCCCGGACACGTTGCAGCGCAGGTCGTTCCAGTCGGACCTCAGCAGCTCGAAGTCCATGGGGTTGACAGAGAACGTCCGCTGCCAGTTGATGCTCTCCTCCGCCCAGCCCGGCCTGGCCTCCACCTCCTCGTAACTGTAGTCGGACAACTCGCCTTCCTCCGGCTCTGGCTCCGCGTCGGGCTCGGCGTCTGGATCCCGGTTGGACCTGTTCATTTCCGGGTCAAATTCAGGAGGATTCGGGTCTTGGTCCCTTTGAGACTGTGTTATCTCTGACGTTCTGAGGTAAGACGTGACGCGTACTTGCGCGTTTTGCGTTGAGTTGACAGGAGGTAGAGGAGTGACAGTTTTCTTTAAAGCTTGATATGCTTCTTTCTTTTTCATTTTTTTCTCCTTTTGTTTTTCCATTACAGACTTGTGCGCGCTTTCGTTTTGCACACTGCCGTTTTGAGAGCCTCCGTTATCTGCTCTTACGGGAGGCCAGAGAGGCGCACTGACGTAATTCTTCCCCCCTGTCGTGCGCCCTTTAGCCCCCAGATTGACCAGTTTGGTGGTTTTTCCATTCTGGTACAAAAACACCCCCGGGAAAACTTCTCTGGGATGCCGTGACGCCTTTTCCCGCTCCTCTCTCCTCTCCCTGCGCTCCCTCTCTCTTTCCTTTGCCGGTCGAGGTCTCGTTATGTAGATTTTACTCTCCTCCTTCTTCTTGTTGTCACGGAGGTTGCTGGTATGTGCGGAGTTGGTGAGGATTTGCTTGGCGCGATTGGCAGGACGGACAGAGAGGACTTTTGCGGGAAAAGTATGGTGTTTTTATTCAGTTTTGGTGGATATTCGGCTTCCTTCTCTCCCTCCGGTTCTTCCGGACCCGTTCGTATCCAGGACAGAGAGCGGCCCCGCACCACGCTGTACGCATCCGGTTGAAAAGCGCCCTGTTGGATTTCTGCAGGCACTTTTCCGATGTTCCCCCGTACCCACTCTCTGTCTCTGTCTAAAAAGTGTCTCCTCCCTCTGCGGTGCATGATTCTGTTCATAGCATCATCTTCCTCCTCCTCAGGGTCCTCCGGCGCCTCCGGCTCCCTGGCTCCGGTGCTGGGAGCGGCGGGCTTCATGCGGTGATGTTCGGGTCTGGAGGTGTGGCTGGTCTGACTGGGGCGAGACGGTCTTTTAGGCGGAGGTGTCCCAACGATCTCGGCTTCATCCTCAGTATCTACGACTTCCTCTTCGTCAAGGAAATCTAGAGTGTTTCAAAGACATATAAACATGTAATAATAAATAGGAAAGGGCATTAACAGCTATGTTTACGTCAGTTTACTCCAGGGAAGGTGTGTCTGCAACAGTAGTTTACCACACTGAGTATAGCATGAATGAATAATGCAAAGTAATCGCCCTATATACTACACCTAGTCCGGCAACAATTAAATCACATTCTATATCACTCCACTGCACCTGTTTCCATAGTAACGATAAACTATTGAGCTGGAACTAGCTTCAGGAAACAGATTAAAAAGTGAAATAACTCCTGCCCAGGACTTAAAGCAAAGCAAACAGGCCCCAATGAACAGTCTCAGTTTGTGGGACCATGGTATGAGCGGGATAATGCACCCCGAGGTGTCCATTATCAGAAATCACATCGTCCAGTTATTTCTGATAATGGACACCTCGTCTGGCATTAACCTTACTTATAACCTCTTACCTCCCACCTTAAAGGAATAGGCCACCGTTTTTACATACTGAGATATGTTCTTACCTTAGCTTAGACGAGTAAAGTGAAGATATCACTGCGCGGATGCCGAATTACTGCTGGTATTATTACGCCTTACAATATAGTTCCCCTTTTTATCCGCTTAGAAAATCCACATTGTTTATTTTTGTGTAATTATACTTTGTAGTGTAACACTTCACGTAACCATATTTAAATAGGGAAAACGTGGAAGACTTTGGTAGCTTCTATCTTCACCTCTTTGGAGCTATAGAGGAGAGGGGGAGAGGCTAAATGCTAACACCGTCTGTGCTCTGTTTACGTTACAGAAGGCACACGTGGAGACCAGACAGGTACAAATGAACTCGTCTAAGCTAAGGTAAGAACATATCTCAGTATGTAAAAACGGTGGCCTAGTCCTTTAACCGAGCACATTTTCCCCAGTTCAGCTTTACCCAAATCTAAAGATTCTTGGCTCGAGAACAACAGTGTAATAACGCATTTGAAAGAAAACTGATAACTTTTTTGGCGTGATTTTGTCACATTTTTGAAGCGTTTTTGTCTCTTTTTTTGTTGTTGTTGTTGTTTTGTTGTTTTTCCGTCACATTCTTGTCACTTTTTTGTTGTGCTATTGGTGCTTTTCTGGCCTGCTATTGCTTGTCACTTTTTTTCCGCCACATTTTTGTCGCGTTTTCATCCTCGCTGTCATCGCTATTTTGACGATTTTTATCAAGAAGGTTTTAGATTTGGGTAAAGCCAAACAAAATGTGCTCTGTTCAGGTGGAGGTTAAGCATCCTGAAAGGTATTACATTAGTGTGAGGTATATTACATTTTCATGTCTTAAAATTCAAATAGTTTCCAGGACACATTTTACACGTCATGAGCTATATATTCATCTCAATGCGTTTTATTATTAGTTACCATCTGCGTTGGGGAAAAAGAACGGCCTGTCATCATCCTCCTCCTCATCCATCTTCATATATTTGTAGAAGCCAAACCTGGAAGACATAACAGGAGGCTCAAATGAACGCAGTCAAAAGCAATACCAGGAGATGCTGACGCCGATGCACCTAAGAGCGTAATAACCGCACTTTGACAGAGACGAATGCTTACCTTTCGAGGTAGATGGGAGACTCTCTGTAGAAGCACTTGTTCTCTCTCTCCATGTGGGTCAGACGTGTGAAGTCGTTGGGGTATACAAAAGACAGATAGACCTAAAGAAACAAAGAGACGCATATTTTAGAATAGTGGGAAAGAGTTTAACTTACAATAAATATTCTTCAAATTAACTGTATTTAAATGAGGATTTTCTCTAATTCCATTGCTAGTCAGAACAAGTGCAGTACCGCGCAGTGTCCTAAAGGGGGGACAGCGCACAATACATGCTCAAAGATTAGTTACAGGAGATAGATTTACAGCTGGATCTGGTTTGTATAACAAAGGATTAAGTATAGAATTTGAATTTGATGCTTAAAAACGGGTATTGATGGGTATGTTTTTTGTGCACTGAGTTGAATAGATGGACAATAATTGGGGGACAGTCTGTCCACAATGACAAGAATACAGTGAAAAAAATTTGAATACTGTGTGTGGTTTTGTTGTCACTTTTTATATACTCTCCTATTGTTGAAGTACCGGTTCCTTGTTAGGTGCACAGACTTAAAAACTCATAACAATAACTCATAACAAAATCATCCAATTCTAATGCACAGGGACGGCTGGTGTCAATGGGCTAGGTAAGCAAAGCCCCTCCTGTCATCTTTTTGACAAGAGAAAGAAGAAAGCCTAATGTCATTACTGTGTATAATCATTGTAGTTTTATATATCGGATCACGATTTTTACCACAAAAAAACAAAAAACAAAAAAAGGCTCTGATTAGTCCCGAGAACTAACATGAATATGACAGTGATTGATAGATGGCAGGGCCGCAGGTCCCGCCCCCAAAACAACACACACACACGCACACACACACGCACACACACTTGGCTCTGGGACTGAGCCGGATGTAGCCCCGGACCCAATCACAGAGCACGCACACCACACTGAAGACTCATCGGTTCGGTAGCAGCCAGGTAGCCCTGTGCCACAAAGCCACTTGATTACAAAGTGTAAATGGGTTTCTGACGCGTGCCTCCTCCCATAGAAGTCCAAAATACGTCAATAGTTTGACAAATTTCCTTTATTTGCCATAGATTTCCTTCATTGACACGGTCAAAAGACAGTACCTCCACACTCTGTAACGCCTGGTGCTCATAATTAGCCCACTTAAGTAGTGGGAGGTACCTACACATAAAAGTCTAACATGCCACACAGTGGTCGGAGGTGTATATGGCTTCTACAGGTTACTTTCACTTAAGTTGCACTCGCTCGCTGTAAACACTATGGGGAAACTAGCTAATAATATCGTTTTTTGGACGACTGGCAACGGGACTTTTCGAAGCAGCCATGTGTTTATGGAGTTTTAATGAGGCTAAACAGATATAAGGACGCGATCCTCTTCAATGCTATGGGTGAGTCCATGTTTATACCACGGTTCACATCTGTCCAGGTTCAGCGACTCCTTAATGCTCTCATATCATTGTGCTGAGGGTAAATACACTGTTAGGTAATCTGCTGTTTAGTAGTCTGCTGTTAAAATTGTGTTTTGGAGCTGTTGGACTGCCGTCTATAGTACACTTTTGCCTTGTTGTAGGTCTGATGCTCTGGGAATAAGAGTTGTTTGTAAAGCTTGTTCCGTGGGTATTTGGTGATATGTGGTTACATGCTTCTTTTTAGTCTGACAAATGGTGGTAAATGCGTTTAGTAGATCTGATTGTAAAAAACAAACACAAAGACCTTGTGCAACAGCCCCACCTAGAGTTTTCATCACCAGCCGCCGCTGCTAATAAAACATAATGCGTTAAGCCATTAAAACATGTTATTTGTTACCAAAATCGCAGAAGGAACTTTCAGAGGATGTGAAATCCAGGCCACAAGTATTAGCAAAACAAAAGGAGGATCCAACGTCCAGTAATACAGAAAAAAACAAGCTGGAAAAACAGCCAACACGTAACGTTCTAAGCTTCAACTCTGGTGCTTAAATCAATGCTCACACTAACCAAGTGTTATGTAAAGATGTTCACAGCTGTAATCACAAGCCATAAATTTGCAAGTTTCTGTTCAATGCAATTACACTGACATTGCACTGCGGAGCCTGCAAAGTCAAGTCAATTTAGTAGTTGCTCTGACTCATTCTGACATTTGCGTTCACACACGCAGCCTCTCCTTGTAACGTCTGCCATGAAAGGTGCATTAAAGTGGCTGCTCTGTGATGATGGAGAGCCAAAGAGAGCAAAGAAGATACTTACAAATTGCAGACCCTGATATCTCGCGATGGGGAAATCTTTTACTACGTAGGTCGGGGAGTAGAGGCAGGCGGGCAGAACGTTCTCAAGGCGGGCAGGGTCAATCATAGGAGCTAAAACAGAGGAACACGTATTACATTCACTTCTTTTCAAGCAATTTAAAATCCTAATGTTGTTTTTTTCCTAATGTTGTCTATTTCACTCCCTCTGACTCCCTCTGATATACAGAGGGTGCAGGAAGTACTTAAACCTCTCGGTATTCTAATGTTAAAGTCTGATATTCTACAAATTATTCACGAATTTATCACACACCTAAAATGTATCAACCACTATGATAGAGAGCAATGAAGCAGGTTTATTGTAACGGCTGTAAAGGTTTTCTTGGAGTAATTTTTGTGGAGTAAGAGAATTACAAATAGAAAATACATTTCTATGATTTTAGTTCAAGACTGCTACAGAAGTCGCTATAGAAGTAACTAAAGGAGTTCTTTCTGAATGTATCATTAGAGATAAATCATTGCCTTATCACCACCTCTTTCTTTGAACTATTCATTGTTAGAAAAAAAGTTCGACATGGTCAAGCGTCCAAGATAAAACAAAAAAAAGATGTAACAACCCAGTGATTTGGACACTGCAGTTTGTCAAATTTACATGGTTGTCTTTGAGGGAAAACTACAACGTCACCCACGAACAGGTCCCTCCAACAATAAGATAATCCATGTAATTATGTTATCATCACCTGTCAGTGGGAATATAATTCAGCATCATCAGCATACAATGATTGACAAATAGAGTTTCCCACGAGCCAGTCTGTCCAACGGCTACATACTGTCTGAAATACAGCCATACTGATACGGAAATAACCATGAATACCAATTGCAAATAAGAAAACAAATCTAACAGTGACTGAGGCAAATATCTGACATACAAAAGAATATATCAGTGTCTAGATTCAACAGGGTGAAGAGGGAAGAGGGTGAAATGGAACGCAGCCAGTCGAGCAAAATGATAGACTTAATATAGCAAAACTGACAGCCAAATAAGCCTGAGCCAGACAGCCAGCCAACCAGTCAATCAGGCGGCTCAGAGCGGTACGGGAAAACAGGAAAAGGGGGCAGAGGCAGGGGACAGGCTGGGATGATGAGTGTCAGATTTACTGCTATAGAAGGTGTCCCTGGGGTCCGGTTTCAGCATATCGGCCCCGTGCTGCGGCTGTGACGGCCCCTGAGGAGAAGACTGCTCCGGGAGACGGATGTGACTGGCCAAGGTCTGGGGGATGTGCTCCACGCTGTTCATCTTCAAACTGGACTCATCTAAAAACACACGCACGCACACACAACAACACAGTGAGAGGCTTAGTCAGAGGCAGTGCTGAGCAGGCTGGATATCACTTTTGGATTGGGGCAAGTTTGTTTTAGCAGATGAAAGGGAAATGTACATTCTGTGTGCAATGGGGAAAAAAAGGACAAATGCTGAAGTTGAGGACAGTAAAGAAACAGCCAAAGTAGTGAGTCATAATTATACTAATCAATGGAAGAGGGAGGAGAGAGAGTGCATGATTAATGGCACACCAGGAGGAAGGCCTGATGTGGAGATGGGCTATAATTAACAGGGTGGTCAGCATCATTGTATCCTCTGGGGGCGGCGCAGGTACACATTGTGCTGCTTGTGCAGTCTGCAGGACCTGTGTGTCAGAATGCTAGTGGCTCAGTAACAAAAGTATCGTATTTTCCAGACTGTAAGTCACTCCGGAGTATAAGTCGCACCAGCCAAAAAATGCATAATGAAGAAAGAAAAAAACATATACAAGTCGCAGAAGCCTCGGCAACTACTGGGGCATGGAGGCCTTACTGCACCATTGACAAGCCTCTCCCGGCAGCACGTTGTTCAAGCACCCATTTGCGAACTCGTTCCTCTAGTTGTGGACATCGAGCTTTGTTTGTTTTCTTCATTGCAGTAAGAGTAACCTCTGCTTTTCGCAGACGCCCTCACAAGTTTCTCGCTCACTCCACACTTTTTGTCTGCTGCTCGATTACCTTTTTTTTTTTTTCAGAGGTACAGGAGTGGCAGATACTGGAACACAAGCCAAGAGTGCCCTATAGCAGCCGTATGAAAATAACAAACATGTGAAATTATATATTCTGATATACAAGTCGCACCCCCAGCCAAACTATGAAAAAAAAGTGTGACTTATAGTCTGGAAAATACAGTAATACAAATACAAATATATTACGTATGTTCGAACTTTTGAGTGCACTTGAATATAAGGTACACCAACTAGGTAGAGGTAGTTGGTGCAGCTTATATTTGTTGTTGAGAAGACAATGAAAATCTGCAGCTTTTTTTATTTGTTAGCTCACCACTGATGGGGAATTATAGAGTTAATTCGGCCCTCACACATTGCCCTTATCACATCGTACTGCTAAATCAGTACATTCGGCCTTCTACATGACTTGTGGCCTAAATACACGTGGCAGACTGTCAGTGCATAGATTCACGTGGCACACTGCCAGTGGTAGATGCTTAGTGCCTACGTGTCACCAAGATTACTTAACTCTCTTGATGTGGAAGTATAGACAGGCTTGAATGTTAGGACTGCAATGTCTTGAGTTCATGTCTCCGGGTCCCGCAACAATGGCAAAATAAACTTCTCCTGCATAAGACATCCTGACTGCTGCCTATTCTTCATCAATCTCTCGATTATCGTTTGTTAGATTTCTCCAACAACCACAAGTTGTGCAGATTTTTCATCGTCTTCTTATTATAATTTTAAAATCCAGCACAATGGTTAAGGACCGGTGGATGTGCGGGCCTTCACGCTTAACATCTATTTGTTGGTGCACAATAACTCGGGACAGGTGATAGGGTTTGTCACCTGTTCTGATTTATTGCGCAGATGCGTGGGGTACGTCCGAAAAGGAACCGCGTGATGCCTGGATTTGGAGCTGTTAAAGCGTCTTTCTCTCGGCGGGAGTTCTTTCATTAGAAATAGCTGAATGCCTTTAGTCCCACTCGTATTAAAGCACTTGTGTAGTGCTCTTTCTATGACTAAACGTAGGTGTATTTCTATTGATAACGTGGCACAATATTCAGTATGACCGTCAAAATTAGCCACATCGTTGTATAGGGTTCAATCGCAAATCACTTTTTTGGACAACTTTTATCAGACATCTGCCTCATCCTTCAAAAGCAGCGGTTTGACTAATATATAACCAATACCCAGATTGCCTATGGACTGTCTTAAAATAGTCTCTATTTGTTACCGAACAAATGCCGGTATATATTGAAGTGGAAGCAGTCAGCATGTACTGGATATTATTTCTGTTAAAACTTCAAAACTCAAAGCTGGGAACTTGTGAATAACTGGCACATCTTTGCTGATAACACACAATAAAAGATCAAAGGGTGGATTACACTTCTGGCTTGGACCGCTGGTGGTTATTATACGGTTCCTTGTTGTTCGTACTGAAATATTCCCTCTCCACTGCGGGGAAAAAAGCAATTACAAATTCATCAGATACAACTCAGGTGCTTTTTATTTATGTGCAATCATTCCTCACTGTGTAATGAACACCCAATATCGCGCACACATAATAAGATGCATTTGACTTTAAAACCGTGACAAATAGTGCTGCGGTAGGCTCCCCGGAAAATGACACCATTATGTAAATTAACCTGAGCTAGCCTTTCTATAACAAGAGATTGATTTTCTATTGTTTAGTCTGATTATGTAATGCACACACTTAACAGCTTTGGTTAAATTGCTCAATGAAGTCTCTCGTGTGAAAGATTATAATAATGAATCTCTGTGAATCAGTCTCTGTGAACAATGCTGTTTAGAACAAAGGCGCTCAAGTGATGGAGGAAAATCTGATCTAAGAGCATATTATACAGAGAGGTCACGAGTATTTGCGAGGCGACACTAGTTCTGTTTTACTTCATTGTGTGTGTGTGCTGAAAGCTTGGAACAATTACACAACACACGTAACCTTTGATAAACAGAAAAAAAGAACACATTTTGAGTGAAATATGGCGGTTTACAGGTTAATGCTCTACCTCCCGTTTTTGAACATAATAACCTGGCGATTTTGAACTGTGGTCTCCCGATTTAGAGAGATCGTTATAAGGTGATCTGGTGCTATTCAGATAAATAAAGCTCAGACACAGACAAATACCGTCTAGTTTTCCGTCCCCTTTGACAGTCTTTATCATGCTCTGAGTGAGTAAGACAGAGACAGAGAGTTGAATAGTGTTCGTCATTAAATGCAATATAGAGCTATTCCAGTGCACATATATTTCAATACAATCAAACTAGTGATTGAATCTGATCTGATCTGAATGTGTTTTTCTTGCCTCCATATTAGCCGTCCCTAAAGGCCAAGGCAGTAAAATAGAGGGACTATGAATGTGGAAAACAAAATCATAACATTAAAGCTTTGAGCGGAGATGGGTGGGGAAGACGCTACTGCTTCTCTCCAATGACATCATCCACACAGAGCACAAAGCGTCCTTCTTCTCTGTCATAGTCGGCCATAAACGAAAGGGCAGCATTGAGCACTTGTCCACAGCAACCCACGCAACTCCACAGAAAGGACAACTCTATACCGCATGTTTTTGCACGAGGCATTTGGTCTTATTAGGCACACGCTGAATACCTGTAAGGCGCCGCTATTCTTAGTTCCTACTAGATAGATGTTGAAGCGGGGAGAAAAAACCGAGCGGCGACAGACAGTCAGATGGAAAAGCGAGACAGGGCTGAGGTGACGAGTGCTTCGACTGCTCATCTGCAGCAAGGTGTGAGTAAGAAAATTAACTCATTCAAGGTCAGGTTATATATCCAAGTCTCCTAATTAACATATCCAAACAGAAAAGGTTTATTTTGTATCTATAGACCAAAATGTTTGCATTTTATAGACAGACATGAGTTAGGTCACTGGTTCATAAATGCTGTTGCTTCCGAATCTTCAACTTATCATGAACAAAATAAAATAAAATAATCATTTAAATTTATGATAAAAGAAATTGCAGCTTGACCCTGTTATAGTACATTATATAAAACTAACATATTTCCTAGGGCTGGGCGATTTTGGGAAAATAATAATAATCACGATTATTTTCCCCATATTGATCGATTTTATTTTTTCATAATAAAGCAAATACATCTTGCTGATCCATAAAATTAGACACTTATTTTATTCAAACCTCAGCTCAAACAAAAACAAAAGCTTTCATCAAGTCTCATTTAACGCACTAAAGTCTTCCATTGTCTCGACCAAACTCCCAAACTAAGGGATTATTGAGATTGACTAAAGTAGAGATTGCGATTTCGATTAAATTTCGATTAACTGCCCAGCCCTAATGTTTCCTCACAGAGATTATGTAGTCTATGTTTTTTGTATTTGTACCCATAAAATAAAAAAGAATAAGTAAATGAAGGCATTTTAACTGCTGGAAATTATCCCATAATCTGCTTTCAGGTCCTCAACCCACCACTTAAAAACCACCGGGTTGTGTATCGGTAGGAGAGCAGCCAGTGGCCTTTCTATTAGGAATCTAAATTTTCTGTGTCCTCAGACGTCCACCCACTGAAGACATCTATCTATTCATGTTTGTTTGTCCACCTCCAGCACGAGGGCACAGCCAGTCCAACTCATCCTTCAAGTGAAGAGGTGTTTTGCAATGATTGAAAAATAAAATACTGGAAAGAGGGTATTTTTTGTTTGCATATAATGTTAGCTTTCAGAACAGATGAGGATTGGTAGCGGGAACATGCCTCAAAATTAAACCAAAATTTTCCCCACTGACCTCAAATGCTATGGACGCTGCAATCTCAGCTCCTTAAAAAGTATTACTGGACAAAACCATGCAGGCAACTTATGGGCTGTTTTACAGTAAAAGCCCAATTTTGCACACAGATAAAATAGCCAGTTTGACGCATTATTACCTGTATACAACGAGATGTAGGCTGAGTCGATCACTTCATATTTCAGACCGGGGAGAAATGGGCGCCACTGCGAGGGAACAGAGAGAGAAAAACAGAGTGAGACAAGCTACAATGCTCTAAATAGGTTTCACAATTACCATGTCACTTCTGGTTAACAAGGATATAATACACGGCGACAGGTCATTTTCCAACCTCTTGAGTTTCACATATAAATACAAACAGCTCCTCGGGCTCATGCAAATGCCTTTACTCACAAAGCTAGATTTTGGGACAATTCACACAGCCCCATTATTTCATTGCCTCGATGTGATAGTGTGAAAAATGCTATAATAGTAACATATTGTACACGGGCTGTCTCATTGGCACATCAGGACACATGCTATATAGGCTACGACAAATAAGGACGCCACACAACACATCCTGTTGAGAGCCCAGCGGGGAGCAGCTCAGCGGGCTGCACTCGTCTCCTGTAATGCGACGTTGTTTCATGGGCGTTTTCAAGGTTGATTTAGAGGGGCGTCAAGCAGAAGTCAAAGAGGGCAAAAAGTGAGAGTTCTTCTGGGCTGAGGACACTGAGTAAGCTACAGTGGGAGGAAAAAGCAAGTACACTGTTTGGAATTTCTCACATTTCTGCCTAAATTGGTCATAAAATCTGCTCTTCATCAAACTCATACATAAGAATGAATAAACAGTGTCTGCTTAAACTAAAACCACTCAAGCATTTACATTTTATCATATTTTTATTGGCCATAACATGTTAACATTCACAGGAGAGTGTGGACTAAGTAAGTACACCGTCTGAAACGGATGGTTTCGCAAACCAAAGTTGAATAGTTTGGGAGGAACACACAATGTTTTCTGTAGTAACAATCAGGATGAATCTTAGACCATTCCTCTTTACAAAACTGCTGCTGTTCAGCAAGATTCCTGGGTTCACTTACTTTTTCCTCCCTGTCCTGTGAATGTTTACATGTTACGGTAGGGCTCGGCGATATGGACCAAAAGTCATATCCCGATTATATTTAGGTTGAATATCGATATACGATATATATCCCAATTATTTTTTTTTCCGCAAAGTGAGAGCTATGAAATTAATTGTTTAGTCAAAGTCAAAGCCAAATACAAGTAATTTTTTTGAAAACTCACTATACTGTCAAATGTAAACATAAACACTGTATAACAAAGCTCCATAAGGTGCACATTTAAATAAAAAAATATCTTAAATAAAAATAGCCTATAAAATAAAATAGGTCAATCTTTTTCTGAGGGCAGCATTTATATATAAAGAGATAACAAAATAAAGTGCTCAGTTTAAGAGAAACTTTTTTTTTAAATCAGCTTGAGATTACCCGTTTCTTTTTGTTAACTTAATAGCTTATCTGAATTTGAAATATCCCGATATACGCGATATGGTCCAATTCCATATCTCGTTTAAAAATATATCGATATATCTGAATATCGATATCGCCCAGCCCTATGTTACGGCCAATAAAAATATGATAAAATGTAAATGTTTGGGTGGTATTAGTCTAAGCAGACACCGTTTATTAATTCTCAGACCACATTTTATGACCAATTTAGGCAAAAATGTGAGAAATTCCAAATGGTGTACTTACATTTTCCTCCCACTGTTTTGCCTCATGCCATTTGCTTGTCTCAGTGTTTTCCACGTATTCCCATTGTGGGTGACAGGTGACTGGAGCTTATCCTATTATAAGCCTCATCTCAGGCATAGATCTGACACAAAAGTTGAAAACACACCTATGTTTGAAGGTTTTATTCTCCTGCGTGTATATTGACCGGAGTGCATCTTGGTGCACCTACTGTATACCAGTCATGCTGTGTGAACATGAGTGTGCATGTGGTGTGCCGTACAGCTGTGAATACTGTATTTGGGTTTGACAGCGGGAACAAGCCAGGACTCTGTTGTTGGTCCTCCCAAGTTCAACAGGCAAGAGAAAATCAGTACGTGAGAGGAAGTAATAAAAGTATAGACCACTGTGCAAAACGGCAGGCAGGGTTTACAACATTTCATTGTTGACCACATAGTGACAAGTGAGAGTGCTTCAAATCATGTTTAGTAGTAGAGGTGTTTCTTTAACTCCCCCTGAAAATTTACAGAAAATCTTTCACGATTGTGTTTTTTTATGACTCAAGCATTTATTACTTTTGAAGCTGCTGTGTTGTTTCCTTCAATTCAATAGGCCACTCCACAGCTGGAGGCACAAGGAAACAAAAGTGGGTTTGAGTGTGACACGCAGGAGGTAATGAAATAAAAATTCCTGACCTTTTGCATTTGAAAAAAAACAACAACATTTAGTCCTGGTCATGGTGCGCCGTGAGATTAGCAGAAAGCAAACTAGTGTTTTATTAAGAACCCCCTGCTGTTCATACAGTACACGGACAGTTGCCGGGTCACTCAGAAGAATAGGTTCTTGTTACATTTTCAGATAACACAGTCCCTTACTTTCAGGATCTGAAATCAACCATGGCCCTGTGTTGACAGAGTTTGTCTAATGGTGCGACAGTAACTATCTTGATTTAAACGTCTCAAAAACCAAGGACATGGTTATTGATTTTAGACGCTCCACATCGCCCTCTCAACAGTGTCATTCACGGCGAAGTGGTTGAACCGAGTACAAATATCTCGGTTTTGGTTTTGACGCAAAAATACAGACATTTTTAAACGTGGTCAGCAGAGATCTATCTTTAAGGAAAACTGAACTCTTTTAATTGTAAATTAAAAAAGGATTTACTGCTGTTTTCATCAGAGAGCATTTCTTAACTTTTTCATTTGTTTGCTGGTTCAAGGGTTTGTCTGTGAAAGATCAAAATTTTAACTGCAAAACATTGTCCAAAATCTGCTTCTAAAATCATTGGAGTTAAACAAAGGACCTACAGTTCTCTATGGGAGGAGCAGGCGCTGAAGGGAAGACTAAATGTATCTGGGGTCAGCTCTCCATGCTCTGTCCCTCAGAGTTTTCGCTATGCCTTCGGGAAACGTCTTTTTATTTTACCTTTTCAGAAAACTAATCGTTCTCCAAATTTTTGTCCCCTCTGTCACTGAACTGTAAATTTCCTAGAGAGAAGTGTGTTTATTAAGTAACATAGAGCTTTTTGAAATTGGCCCTATTTTATTGTTATGGACTTATTGCTCACGTGAGCCTCTACTATTGTCTGAACTGTTGGAAGTGACACACAGTGAGTGACTGTTTGTGATGTGTTTGTGCATGTTCTGTTCTGAGGTTTGCTACAAATGCCCTTTGGGACCAATAAAGTTTTCTGAATCTGAATCTCAGATATGAACTGAAGATATTGTAATTCAAAGCTGGGCCATTACAACGTACTGCGCCTTTAACTAAATGATAGGGTGAAAGCTTTAACCCCCGCCTTAACCAAGTGCATTTTCTCCACTTCAGCTTTACCCAAATCTAGAAGGTTACAGCCTATAGGCCAGAGTAACACCTCATTTGAAAGCTAAGACCTACAAACTGATCTAGAAGGATCTTTTTCCTCGCATTGCTGCCGTGTTGTCGTCACTTTTTGGACATTTTGTTTCATTGCTTTTTTGTCCGTTCTTGTCACATTTTTGTTGTGTTATCGTCACACATTTGTTTCACTTTTTCACCGATTTTTGCCTCTTTTTTAATCATTTTTTCATCACTTTTTTGTCACTTTTTCGTCACATTTTTATTACATTTTCATCACTTTTTTATTACTTTTCATCACTTTTCGTCACTTTTTGATCACTTTTTCATTCCATTTTTGATGCATTTTTTTGTCACGTTTTTGTGACTTTTTCATCCTCGTTTCGTGTCGTTTTTGTCGCTATTTTGACACTTTTTTCAAGAAGCTTTTAGATTTGGTTAAAGTCGAACTGGAGAAAACGTGCTCTGTTCAGGTGGGAGTTAAGAGGTTAAAAGGATTTGAAATGAATTTACATAAAGTACACTTGTCGTCATGCATTGCTCAAATAGATTGTTGTAAGAAAGTACAGAAAAATAGGAAATGTGTCTTAAACAGAGTTCATCAGCAGTTCAGCAGTTCTAGAATATGGAAAAAACAGATATTGAGTTCATTCTTAAAGAGGTTCCCATGAGTGCTTTCACTGAGAATGTACAGCGCATTCTGCCTCACTTCCAACTCATTTAACGTGTGATTGGAAGTCACACATCGGAAACAAGCGCTCCCTTTGACCCCAGTCTGTAATGCTGCTGCCAGACGGCTTGCCAAGGCGTGCCAAAATGGTGCTGTATGTGAAGCCCATAAGCAAAGAGTGACTACACAGGCTGATGAGAAGAAAATATGAATTACCTACAAGTTTTGTTTGTTTGTTTGTTTAGAAGTGCTGTTGTATTTGAGTTTGAAGTCTGGAAATGCTATTAAACTGATGTAGGACAAACTAATAGAAACAGACAGTAGAATATGACTTGTGTTTAAGTTTGGATGATGACTTTGATATCTTCCTGAAGTGACAGGCAGTTTGTCAGCTGTATGAACTGCAGGGGAAAACAAACAGAGGCGGGCTGCTGACAGAGCTTTGCATGTGTCGCTTTCGTAACACACTTGAAACATAGTCTGAACCACTCCAAAGGGTTTATGGAACTTGTGTGTTGAAACAAAAACAAATTAAAACAACTGCGTATGTTAAATGTCCGAGTTAAATTATGTGAAAGGACTGAGTGTACATGTCTCACCCTGCTCTCTATGTAATTTAATACAATAATCTGGATTCATTGTTTAATTTTAATAAGCTGCAACCTTCACATTTTTCTTACACGGTTTCTAAGTAGGAAACACATGTTGGGCGTGTCCAAGCCCACGTCCCTGCTCCAGTGCGTGGTTTGGGGTGTTGGTGTAATGAGTGGGCTCGAGTGTGTTGCTAAGGAGCAGCCAGTGCTCAGCTCTAGGCAGCTGAGCATCATGAACTTCAGCTGATTCTCTTATACTCCACAATGCGCATAAAGGGCTAAACATGAACCTTTGTCACTCACTGTCCATTGTGAGTATTTTCTTTTGTCAATTATTACAAGACATGTCATTTGCGAAGTGTTTTCTAGTAAGTTTTAACATGATATGATTAAAAGCAGCTCACAAAGTTGTTACATCTTCTCTACTATAGATATTTTAATCTAGACAATGTTTACAAGTCGTCCCCCCCCCCCAAAAAAAAAGAAGAAGAAAAAGAGGGTTTATTTGCAGTATTTGGGACTACCTATTATTCAAAAGAAGGTGCATTAAACCTAACTGATCAAAGTGTCTTGTGAGAGTAAAGGTTTAGGTTCGGCAGAATTAGAACAGTGAAAGTTAATGTCATGGCGACAGTATTTATTTAGAACTTGGCAGCTCAATACTAATATAGCAGAAGATAAATGCCACACATAGAAAGAGGGGCTTATATTTCCTGACATGTCATACACTGCCTGCGGATGAAGGAGCAATATTCAAAGAACGATGTGGAGGAGGAAACGGGGGTTGTTTGATTTTCTCTGCTGAATTATATATTAGACAAAGTCACGCACACCAGACATTTTAGTAAGACAAATGAGCTCAATAACCACGGCAATTACTGCCATGTCACATCAGTGTGTGTATCCAGGCACTCTGATGGAAACCAATTAACATACACGCCAACATAATACAAAAGTATGGCAAGATGCGGTGGTAAGTTGAACATTTGGAACATGATGAAAATACAAGAGCTGCCCCCAAACACAGAAATCCTGGGTTGACCATAACCTTGCCCTAATCAGCGATTAGACTTGAAGGTTACATAGCATGGCACTGAGGAAAACTCTCAAAACTACTACATATCTTACCCAAACTGCACCAAAGAGGACAAATTCACAAGAGTTTAAGCAAAACCAACCATTTATATATAGAAGTATTAGTAAACCACGCTTTTGCTTGTAATAAGACAGACTGATCTCTCACTCCAGCATCCTCCCATCTGCTGCTGTCCTCTTTAAAGCAGTACTGACTGAGTAACTTGTTTACCTTAATAAATCTTTTCGTAGTCCCTCTGGGGGTAATACAAGTGTTACCCACAATTGCAATTTCCCTTCACTGGGACGGGCAAAGCTAACTGCAGGCTAGCGCCACTTAAACAGTATTTACAGCCAAGTTTGAGTGAAAAAATGGATATTGGATGTGCAATATCCCTCTCTCCCTTTGTCTTTTCAGTCAGCGTAGTATTTACTGTCACGGACAATTAATGAGTAAAAAACGTGACATGCTACGACACCTGTAGTGGCGCTTATAGCCTCTAGGGGCATGAGTTACTTAGTTCTGTTTGAATTCACATAATCCAAAAAAGGCGGTAATTTTGCTCTTCCATCATCATGGCCCCAAATATCTCCAGGTCCACTGCCATGTTTCTTCGTGGATACATAATCATTATAGTTTTGTCAATCATTTACACTATCCATGTGTTAATTTGGAAATGCAGCAGGCCCTTCCTGTCAGACTTTCTATTTGGGGCGTTTTATTTCAACTTAAGTTTCCCACAGAGTAGGAAACAGTTAGGACTTTTGTTGTTTTGTTTATATGTCCTCTCTTTGATCAGCGCTACTGGCAGCGGGGTCTCGTGTATAACAATATAGTGCGGGATTTGGTTTCTAGCAGATGAAACATCACTTGTAGAAGTCTTTGAGCAAAGGCAACGGTTTTAGAGCAAGAGGCGGAGCCGCAGACAAGCGGAGGGAAAGAGAAAAACTCTCACGCTCTCCTCCGTGTAATTTAATCATATGAGGGATCTGTTTTATATTGTTATATCAGGCCTAGGTAAAAGATGGACCTTCTATAGAATTTCCATAGAAGAAATTCAGAAATAAGTAACTTAGATAAGTAGAATATCTTTCTGAACTCCACTAGTGTCATTTAGATGAAAGGCCAAAGCATTTTTAAGTTACTTTGATAAATCTGTCACAAATGTAAACAGTTATGATAAGAAACAACTCATTTTAGGTCATCTCGTGAAAGTAAAAATGAAAGGCCGTCTCTAATCAAAACAGCTCAGACTTGCTCAAATGAAATGTGCATGTAACAAAAATCCTAATTTAATTTCTGCCTGACCTACATACAGTCAAATTAATGTTCAATATTTCATTAGATAAAATAAATACAGTGGGCCATTTCCCATAACAAATGCAGACTTTAATGCTTCTGCAGATATCAAGACAGTCTTCCATATATACGCCTGAGCTATGACTTAGGGATTACAGCGGAAAAAAAGCATTTGAAATTTTAATAGACAATCTCAAGGGTGGGTGATAGGAGCAAAGTTGAAAAGCCATGTTATGTGCGGCGTAATGAATGACAGTATGTCAATGTTGAAGTATAAATGATGAAAAGAAGACTCCAACATGACGACGGTAGTGTTTCCAAGCAGCAAAACCTTGTGTCAGGAAGTGTTTACAGACAAAAGTTATAGAATATACAACAAGTGGAAAAATATTACATCGAATATGCACAGGTGAACACATCTCGAGTGTGGGTAAAAATCTACATTCACTCCTTCCGTCTTTTGGAGGATAATGAAGTGCTCATGCTGCGATCAAGGAGAGGTGTAATTGTTTATAATGTTCTCTTTAAAAGGGATGTGGCAGTTTGTTTTGATGATATTGGAGTTTATACACCTGTTATGTTTAATTGGTAATGCTGTTTCATGAGGCTTGGTGAGAGTATAAGAGCTAATTGTACCCCCCTCAGATGCAGCAGCTTGGCGAAGTAGCAAGCTGCAGCACCATGTATTTTTTAATAACTGCGTTGTAATAACGGTGTAGATTTGTCATGTAAACTGTTCTTAACACAATATGCTTATTTAGACGGTACAAACTGCAAGATTGTTCGTCTAAGTGGCCACGGGGTCGTTTTTTTTGGCCAAGCACTTGAATGTTGGCCTTCACTATGGCCTTCAGTTTTCAGCATATGATGAGCCATATTATGCACATTTTGTCATTTTGGAACCACATCATTAAAAGACCTTGCCCCTCTACTATGCATACTAATATTTATCCATCATTGTCTTGAAACATGGTCTATTTACTATAATATATGCAAATCACTGATCAGACTAATGTGCATCTCAGGAGAGTGTGCTAAAAGATGCGTTGCGTTTTACTTTTCAGTGGAGGTCACACATGAAAATTAAAGCTCCTTGAAAGATGCTCAAGAAAAGATCAAAGCAATTAGTAATATACGAGTTATATACATAACTGCAAGCGGCGAGCGTATGGTGATGCATTGGAGTCACATAAAACGCAGAGAAGCGGAGGAGGAGAGGTAAATTAGGCAGCCGTGAAAAAGTGGAGACACAAGTGAGGCGTAAAATATGACTCCATATGTTTGAGAGCTGCTGAACTCGAGTCGGTCCTAAAGGGAAATGGAGTGGGAAGGCGTCTCAGCCCAACCAGTTCTATGCAGAGTGAAAAGATACATACTATATAGAGCACATCAAAACGGCTACATTTTGCAGGATCTGATGGAGGATGTAAAGATCCTAAATCATGCCAAAAATGACTGGTTTGAGCTTTTAACCATGTTACAATGCCATATCATTTGACATTTTGATATTTTATATTCTGTTCTAATTTGATTACATTTTATGTGGCTCTTTTAATGTTTTTGTTAATTGTAGGTAATTGTATTAATTGTCTGCACACTATCCAAATTCTTCATGACTATTGCTGTTGTAACAAGTGAATTTCTCCATTGTGAGATCAATAAAGTCCTATCTTAAAAAGGAGCACCTGGAGTTCTGTTTTGTTTCAGTCATCCTGCATATTTACTCTGCCCTCCTCTTCCTCACTCAAAACACCAGCTCAACTATCTTCCGAGTAGAGATTCACATGTTTACCGACATTCACATCAACTTAACGTGTCCGCCTTTTTGTTGCCATACAGCATTGCTCTCTCTGCAGGCGTATTGTATAACTGTAGCCTGGCCAGCCATACTATTCTCTGTTTATTCTAAACTTTCAAATGTATTTCAAATATAAAGAGGAAAGAGTGTGTATGGCTGGCTACATTTTAAAATATCTGAAGTGCTAGGTGTCCCTAAAGTCTTAAACGAGTGCTTTTTCTCCAGTTCAGCTTTACCTAAATCTAAACATTTCTTGACTGGAGCTTACAGTCTCCAGGCCAGTGTAACGCAGTTGGAAAGGCCTACAAAACGATCAAACGGCTCACATTTTGGCCACTTTTTCCATCACTTTTTTGTTGCTCTTTGTGGCTTTTTTTTTTTCCATTTTCGTCACATTTTTTATGTTTTTTTGTTGGTTTCATCCTTGTTTTAGTCTTGTTTTTGTTTTGTTTTTTCAAGAAGCTTTTAGATTTGAGCAAAACTGGAGAAAATGTGCTCGGTTCAGAGGTTAAAAAAGCCTGAAAAGAAGTGCGATTTTAAAACCTCTAAAATGTAAAATACTGAAAATACGGTGTGTTAAGCAGCGAATTAGATTGTCGCTCTTTTCTCTACAATTGTTATCTTGATTTTAGATAATGTTTTTTTCGTCTATGGGACAGTGTTTGCAAGCACCGCCTAATATGACGGATTTCAATGGCAATGATAAGTTTACAACATCCCAGTCAGCCGTATATAGTTTAACAGCTGGCTCTGGGTCAAGCAGCGCAGACAGGATTTATGTCGAGGGGAAGATGTGAGGTGCGCTTGTGCAGACAGCCTGTGAATATGCGGCTACATCACACGGTGGGCAGTTGAGAGACGTGAGCAATAAAACACAGGCCTTAAATCCCAACCCGGCATCTCTCTATAAACTTGCCACAATTAATTAAGGGCTGACTTTCTTCTTCTCCCACACCGGCTGCCTCTTTGGTCTTAATCTCACTGTTTAATGACCAAGTTATTCAAATGGCGCTCCGTTACTGCCGTGGCAAAACAGGAGTCATGTTGCAGACACAAATTACAAAGCTAGCCTATATCATGTCACAGATTTCTTTTGAAGCGTAATATTGCACAATGCAAGAAAGTAGAGCACAACGTGAATGATATTAAGAATTGAAGACGGACAGAGCATTACCAAAGTGTACAAGATGAGTGCAGTTTGTTGGCAATTGCTTCAATGTTACATTTGAAAGGCTTAGGTGGTCCCCGCTAATCTAGAAGAGACTATAAACTGACCAAACGTGACCTAAAAACGGAATTGAATTTTTATACATAATGTAAAAGACTGTATTTCCCTGACAAATTATTGTTGGATTAACGTTTAATAAGCCTAAACCGTTTAAATCAAGATCAAAACATCAAATAACAGTCATTTTTAACAGACTCAGGATGTGTTTCTATGCCTTTTCAGTAGATAATGTTGAAAGAAGTGTTTTCGGGGAAAGGCTCCTGACCCATTTTTGAGTCCTGACACGCCAGTTGAGAAAACACTGATCTAGAAGACTGAAAATCTGCATGAGGAAGGCCTGTGGCACAGAACACATGCAAATCAATTACACTGGAAATATGGCTATAGCACATTATCACGATGTTGTTTTCAAGGTGCTTTTGGAATCACGCAAGTTACATGGAGAACTCATTGATAGGACTAATAGAACTAATATGACTGTGGACTCTGTATCCATGCCAGACAGGGCTGGACTGGCCATAGCGAGCACCGGGAGCCTGTACTGTACCACGCTGACGTTCTGATCGTTATTTTGATGCAATTACGTTACTCATCCTCTAAATCCAACTGACGTCTTTTAAACCCCTCCATTGGCCTCTCGGATATAACATTACTCATGCCCCTCACATCATATTTGCCAATTATGTGGAATGGACCCACAGAACCCCAGACCTCTATTTTGATACATTTTAGACAAATGCATGCTATGAAGTGCATGTTGGGAGTTGTCAGGTGCACTCGCCCTCCTCAAGGGGTTATTGCATTGCTAATGGTCTCGACTAATGCATTGAATATGACAGATCTTTTTTAGAGGGCTGGTCTTGACCCAAAAGTCCCGGGCCGATTTTTTCTGTCAGTCCAGCCCTGATGCTAGGTCCAACTGACTGGAGGACAGCAGGCAGGAAATATTTCCCCCCTCCATCAAAGACCAGCTCCAGCTAATGTGGCGCCCTGGACAAGTTTGGGCTTTGGCATCCGGCCCAGTCTCTCTCTGCTGCCCCCTCATTTCATTTTGATCTTGCTCCGTGTAGTAGTTGGTGCTTTATTGCATCAAGGGTTTGAGAGGAATGCGGTTTTGAGGCTCTGTATGTGCTTTTCATGTGGTAGAATTGACCATAAAGCTAACTGAACTGGTCCTAGTTTTGTCTTTTATTCTTTGTTTACAGAAGAAAAACATCGCTGCATTAAGAATTCTATGAGCGCAAAGGCATAACATTTTAGAGGACACCAGATGGCTATAGACTGGTCTTAGAAAATGAAAATAAATTCAGGACCACGCACCTGCCTCAACCCTTGTGTAACTTTCCATTTGAGATAAAGCTTTAACCTGGACCAGGAGCTGGGGGGAGATCGGAGGAAAAGTAAATTCTGCCTCCGTCTTGATGGCTCACAATCAGCTCATTCATTGACCTGTTGCTCCACATACAAACATGTTTCCAAGCCTTCAGGTGAAATACAGACTCTTCCTGTCTTAACAGTTTATTTTGCTCTCCCCCGAAGGCATTCCCTTTAATCTGCTATGTAAAAAGACCAGGACAAGGTTTCTCTTTCTTATTCCGTCGCCAAGAGGTAACTTTAGGACGCTGTTTGTGTAGTAGCGCTCTCAGTTCTTTATAACAAGCCCAGTTAAACAACTACATCTCAAGAGAAACGGCGCACCTTTGACTGTGCAATCACAGCCAGGCACACAGCAGCAGAGAGAGCAGAAAGAGTCGTGAATCCTGAGTATCCCACAACAAATGAGGTTCTCCCATGGATTTATTGGAGCTATGGGCCTATACTGTTGTGGGCCCAGTCAATGTAAATCTGCTATTTTTGTCAAAGGCGTGAAATGTGTTCGGCTACAAAATCAAACACTTGGGTCTCACTGAGGATTCCTGCACACAAATGGAGATATAAATACAATCACCTAAACCTTTGTCTGAATACATTTTGTCAAATCAAAAATAATTATGCTTTCCCAATTTGTTAAAAAATAAAAACATTTACATATATGCCGCCTTTCAACCTCCATTGGGTGCTCGAAGAACTCCATCAAGAGACATACACTTATGCACTCAAGTAGACACTGGAGGAAGGTGGGTCAAGTGTCTTGCCAAGGGCACAACAGCGGTAAGTACTGTACTAGTGAGAGCTGGGATTGAAACGCAGACCTTTGGCTCAGTGGGCGAACACTGTACCGATTGAGCTGCCTAAACTAGAACAGTTGGCAATAAAGTGTCTTACTATAAGTATAAACCTCCTCACTCTCAGTTAAATTCAAATATAATACCTTGGGGAATAGCTTTTGCTATTGCCTCCCACACACTCCTGCTCCTGAGAAACTCAAGACTCACTGCACAACTTAAAAGCTGTATGTTCACTACCGCGCTTTGAGCTCCCCTTAATGAAGAGTCGGGGTTGAAGTATGGGGAAACAATGCGATTTATTTTAAGTGTGTTACTAGGAACATGTAATACAAGATTTATTTCCCCTCTGTTCCTTTTTGTTAATGTACAAATGCTTATTTAAAGCCACACTGCGTAGAATATACCCAATCAGGGCAGGTGATGTGACCTAAAATCTTTATCATGATATAAAAAAGAAATATCACGATAACAATATATTTGACGATACAACTGACAATAGACAAATTACTTCAAAATCCCAGCCTTACGCCTATTGGGAATATTAATTCAGTTACAGTTTTATTCTTCTTTTTTTTAGCGCCATACTAATTTCCTCGCACATATGATCTACTCAAGCAGTTTACATCCTTCATTTCATTATACTTTTTAAGCACAGGTCCCCGTGCTCTACAGTCAGTGTTTATGCTACTCTGATGGAGCTGAGCGTAACATGAAGTATATCGTGTCCACAAAGATAAAAAATTACATGGCGATAACGATATGCGATACGATATGGCCCACCCCCATACCCAATAAATACAACTAAAATACAAGCATTTATTTTATAAATATTTTCATCATTAAAAAATACCTCATAAATGTACAGACAAACATGTGCCTTTGCTGTGAGCGGCTCAGCTCTCCTTAGACATGGCTGTAACTTTACCGGGAGTGGGTGCAACTCCAGCTGATCTCCATGGAGATGTGCACTAAAGTCAGCAGATTTTGAGATTTAAATTAGGTTCTCATCCAAACACTGTACGTTCTTTGATTACCCACTGCAGTAACAGCATTTTCTGTGTCGAGCTGGTCATTAGGAGCATGTTTTGTACCGAAGTCTGAAATGTTACGCAACAAACAATTGAAAACAAACTTATGCTTTCCTGTACTTATCTGTGCTTTGTGATTTACTTACAAAATAATATTAGGCTATAGTTCTATTCCGTAAAGCACTTATAAAACCTGTGTATTGGTGTTTGTATTACTAAAATGGTAATAGTTCATTCATGGTTACACCTGTATCTTATAGCATCTGTTACACATTGACCTTGTATTGACAGTGCACCTGTACACTGCGACGGCACAAACCATATACTGTATGTTCTGCAACCGAACCATAGTGCAGCATGGAGAACCTCGTTACTGCCCTGAAAAACTGATTACTGAAACACTGAGACGACTATTTGTTACTGTTTGGAAAAACTAGTAGACTACTGTACATGGACATGCAAAAGTGGGCCATAAAACATTCTCTTACAAAGCATATCAATGTCAGGTCAATAATTTTGACTCAGTTTTTCCTTGAGCAGTACCCATATTATGATTTGATTGCTTGAATTTAATTTAGCGCAGAACTTGTGCTTATTTGGCATGCACGGTAACCCTCACACCACACAGTTCGCTCATTATAAAACCATGACAACCACCGGAGACCAATCAGAGCCGAGATCGGAAAAGCGGAGAGTTTAGGAGACTAGGGGACGAGGAAGTGTTACCAAGGTCAAACAGGTGTGAAATGATTAATAGCTTATGAAAGGAAGGAAGCAACAGAACAAAACAAAGCAAAATAAAACCTATGACAGAACAGTTAAGCAGATAAAGACTTAAAACAGAACGACGAGTAATAGAGAAATGTATGGGGGCGATAATAGCCGCAAGCTCTAAAGCAAACAGAATACAAACGCTAACCTTGAGGCGGCTATATTCACACTTAAGCCTTGTGAAAAGGAAGAAAAAACTATTAACAGAGCAGCCATAGCCACTGCTCTGCCTCAGCTGATGGTCACCCTGATGGAGATAACCCGGGGCTTGTTAAAAGAATCCGCACTGCTGATCTCTTTTCATTATCTAGGCCGATTATGCTTTGGGAAAGTGGGACCCCGAATTGAAATCAGGCCCAAACTCTTCTCTGAGCTATGCCTGAGGTGTAGAAGTAAGAAAGTAAAGTTTCAGATCAAATCAGAGGAGGGAAAGTGAGCGAGATGGAGTGACAGGGTCATAACAAAATGTTCGCATGCAATGAACAAGGATTTTATGAGTGGGTTACCAGCTGACAAGAGGAGTTTAGGAGTTGGCAAAACTTTAAAATATATTTACTCTTTTAGGAGTGAAGGCTAATTGTGTATTATTAGGATCATTGTCTGCTGCGAGGTAAGAGACATCAATATCAATAGAACAAAACCCAATTCCAGGTAGACTTATTCCATCAAGGTCCAACGTTATGTAGGTTAAGTTGAAAACGATTATGGTGATGCAAACTTTGCATCACCAAATATTGATTTGAAATAGTCATCATTTCAAATCAAGATATAAAAAAATGGTATGGTCAAAGTACCAGAAGCAGGAAATGGGTACTTGATTGCTAATGGGTGTTACAAAGTGCTGTGTACTTTAAAGGTCAGATCTAATTAATAATGAAGTATATTGTGGTTGTTACTATTATACTATTGCAGTTGTTATTGCCATTGTTATTGCTATTGCTGTTGTGTTGTTATCATCACTATTTTAACTTTAAACTTTAAATGTAACAGTCTAGGATTAATACCTAACAATCTGTGGATTATTCTTAGAATCAAACTTAATAGATTCAGACAGCGGTATTGCTATTGCTGATGGTAATATAAAGGAATTAAATTCTAGAAGTAAATCATGCACATATCTATGTACTCCGCATTCAACATAACCCGTAGTATAGGGCAGACATGTGGGGGCCGGCAGCTCGAGGAAACCCTCTTCTGGCAGCAGACTCCTAAAATGTGTCTCTTTTAATGCATAGTACAGGACACTTAACAAATGATGGTCCGGTTGCTCGGGGGCTGCTCCCCTCTGGCAGCAGGTCCAGTCACAGAAAAAAATAAAATAAAATTAAATTAAATTAAAAAAAGTAAAAAAAAAAGCCCCGAATCCCTTTTAACACACATCATTAAGACTATTCTTGTTATCATGAACATCAATCAGTCTGCGATTACTGTACCTTTCATGAATAAATGTGGAGTATTTTATGTATCATTCAAACACTTGATACAGAGTAATGCTATATGGGTTGTAATGGTGATGATGAATAACGGTAATGCCAACATGGTAATGAATTCGGTATGGGAGACAGAAATAATACACTGGTTGTAGCGTGTGAGATACTGTGAATGTTGACCTGGTATAATGCAGTGTTGCATTTGTTAATATGTAACCAACTCGGTTGATAGTTGTTTTGTTAGATGGTAAGAAATATGCAGTGTTGTTATTTATTGTTATTTAAGTTTATGAACAGGGGTGGGAGTCAATAAGCTTGTCTTCTTCCCACTCCTTTTCGAGCTTGAATGTAATTATTTATTTATTTTTATTTTATTATGTGTATATATTTTTCTGTTTTTCTTTTCTTGGCTTTTGTGCCTTGTTGTAGCTTGAAATAAAAACTCAAACAAAAAACAAAATCTCTTCTCCGAATAGACTTATGAACCCATAATATCACATTAAGAAGCACTTACCCCAACCTCAACGTGATCCGATCCCTTGTCGTCTTGCTTGTGGAGAATTTCGAAGTAGTACCGCCTTGAAGAAATCAGGCTGATGAGAGGGAGAGACAGAAGAAGAGAGAGATTTGATTGCATATTTGCAACAGATAAAAGCACGTCTTCATTAGGCTGGTTTAGCTACAGGCGAGATCTTTAATAAGCCCGGTAATGCAGCGAGGCAAACAGCTTGAGCTTCTATGAAAACATACATCAACTGGCAATGCGTACGGGTTAATTGTGACCAGATGCAACTTGGCGCTAAAGGGGAGATGGCAGAGGAGCAGGCAGCTAGCCCAAAATATAGTAAATGCCTCCGGGTGGCAAATAAAACAGTCATTCGGAGGCAGCGGGGAAATCAATGCGTCACATAAGTCGCTATTTTACACTCAGTTTATTCCCACGGAAGGCCCAGTTAGAACAAGTAAAGACACCAGTACAGGCTTTTCTGTTTGGATTACTGATCAATGCCCTCCACACATAAGTAACAGAGCGTGTTTTAAGTGGATAATAGGCTGGACATCTGCTGCTCAGTGAGAGACGAAACAACAAAGCTGGTCTCTACGCATCATTAACTCCGAGCCGATACAAAAATCATACGTGAACAGACGCCTGGTAATCGGAGGCACATGGTTTTGAACAAACTCAATTATAATGATGACCTATTTAGATGACTTTACTGTTCATATTTGTCTATTATAAAATCATTGTGCATAATCTTTATTTAAAAAAAACAACAACAGGAGTTTACTGAAATATGTTTGGACGGGCTCTAGCTGTTGACATGAAGTTATGTACGTGCATAACTGAGTCTACAGTGGGTTAAAGAAACTCTTTTCTGTTTCATCATGTAGCAGTGTGACAAAATCTCTACCCGCATTACCTGACCTAAAATAATATGTATTTATTTATTATAGGACAGTGCATATTAACCAACAGTGCAACTGTATAATAGTGGCAGAATGCCAGAATAGTCAAAATGCTTAAAAAAAAACAATATTTAAAGGTGCATTATGCAACTTTTTTATGCAGAAAAAAGTTGATATTTGTGCGTATTTAACTTGGTGTGACCCTGCGGCTGGATGAGTGGTCAGCATGGTGCCTTTACTTTCTGATGGGGAATTATAGACTTAATTCGCCCCTCACACATTTCCCTTATCATATCGTACCGCTAAATCAGTACATTTGGGCGCAGACATTCTACACGACTTGTGGCCCAGTAAACGAGGCACATTGTCAGTGAGTGGACGGCTAGGCTACGTGTAACCAAGATTATTTAACTCTCTTCATGTGGAAGTATGGCCAGACTCTGAATGATCAATGCCCTGAACACTGTGTTGACTGTTCAAATGTCTCCAGGCCTGTATTACGGTAATAAACTTCTTACTACTTAAGACATCCAGACTTCGTCCCATCCTTCCGCTCATGTCTCTCCGGACTTCTTTAGTATTTCCCTAACACTTTCGATCATGGTGATCTCTACAACGCTCCAGGATCAATTGTCTTTTTGTAGGTTTTCTGGTGAGAGGGTCTGTCAGCAGTGAAACCTTCCAAACAATTGATCCTGGAGCGTCCTAGAGACCACGGAAAGTAAAGGCACCATGCTGACCACTCATACAGCCACTGGGACACTACAAGGTCAAATACACACAAATATCAACTTTTTAATTTCACATAAAAAGTTGCATAATGCACCTTTAAAAACAATTTCATAGTAACGGACATTAAATATGCAGACTGTATTATATCAATGCAGACTCATTCCATTCATTGTCAAGTCTAGATTTTAAATAACTTTTTTTTCCTTCTGTATCAGACTTCAACATAATTACACAATGAATATTTCCTGGGCCCAGTGTACACAACTGAACCACTCGAGCTGTCTTGTAAGTTTTATTGTCATTTTACTTTAAACAATTCTATCAGAGCTTATCTTCAGTGCAGTTTGAAAGTTACTGCATATCCACTTGGTAAATAATTAAGTTCTGTGGGATGATATGGCATTAACCTATATGCAACAGGTTTCTCAACCATTTACATCCTTAATAAAACACTGTCAATAATTAACAAAGCCCTGTGAAACGATTCCCATTTAGTATCACCGTGCTCAGTAAGATTTATATTCACTTTATGGCATTATGCCGGGACTATTCCATTATTGACAAGGCCATATGCTTCAGTTCTCTCTAATTGAAACATTTCCTTTGATTTTTGATTTAAGACAACCTATACAACATTTACCACATACCACAGTATAGTGAAATCAATAAGACTGTTAAGGTTATTTATGAACATCTTAAGGAATAGGCAATGCTGTTCCAGACATCAAGTGTTCAGACAATGTCTTTGTTCTTTGATCGACAGAGGCGGGCGGTGCTCAGTTACATTTACTTGAGAAACTTGTGAAAGTAGTTGTACTTCAAGGAGCACATTTTACTTCTTCCATGCTTAATGAACTATTCGATTACTTTTTCCGCTGAGAAAATCTCCAGGCGACAAAAAAGCTCTAGCTGACCTTTGAAACTGAATGTAACTTTAATTATGTAGCTTCAACTAATTTACTTTTTCCATATCCATAAGAATTATCTCTTAAATTACACTTTCAGAGTATTTTGGATCATATCACAGCTTTTTCCACCTCTGATGATTTGAACGATATGGATGATTCGGATGAAATACAGTAGCTGCTGCATCTGCATGAGGAGACTAATATTCCACAAATCATTGCAGGTGCAGGGATTGGAGACATGCACTAAGGTCACTCTCTCATGAATAAGCAACAACCTCGAACGCAGCTGCCCAAATGGCCCTGGTACTGACAGCCTGCAGGTCCTTTGTAAACGCAACTAACACCAAGTGACATTGTTGCATGTAAATATGACCTCTGCGCAAAGAACGGGAAGCACATTATTGTTTGTTGGAATAATAGGCTACAGTATTTATTTGACTTTGCCAAAGTTGTTGCGGGGGATAGAAACCATTGGGAGTGGGAAGTTGTGAAGAGAAGTGTTCATACTTAGAGACAACATAATGCTTTACCTTCTTACCTCATTCAAATTACTCTATAAAGGGGTCTCCAACCTTTTTTACATGGTGTGTTACTTTAACATACAAAAAAAACATCGGAGACCTATGTTTGCTTCGAAGACACTTGTGTAACTATTAGACTTAGGAGGAATTCACCCCAGAGAGTTTGTTGCTATCCAAGTATGGAGTGAATGAATAGTGCAATGTAAAGCGTCTTTGAGTGTCCAGAAAAGCGCTATATAAAACAGATGCATTATTATTATTATTATTAGTTTATAACAGAATGAAGAATATGACTTGAATTTTGTCCATTTCCTTTACTTATTGCATATGATACAGATTGTTCAAAATGTTCAGAACAAAAAGAAAATACATAAAAAATGTGACAAATGTAGAAAGCCTTTGGCGAGCTACTGGTAGGTTAGGGTCTTCTTATTGCTTCTAAACATTTTGTCATGGTCATAGTGCACAGTTGATTGAGGTCCTCGCCCTGTTATCTCCACATATCATAACCCGATTCTGTTTTCTTACTTATTTGTTTCAATAGAAACAATTAAATACTCCCATATAGATCCTGTATCTTTCCAAACCAGGACATTTACAACAAGCGAGCTCTGTTAAAGAACCATCACAACCATGATTGACATGAATGAAATGGGATGGATCAACAGCTGAGACTTTGAAACAACTCTAAAAGTCTCAAGTCTGAATACCTATTTTATAGGTACATTTCCGTTATTTATTAATTAATTAATTTTTATGAAAGGGTAATCAGTGCATTTAGGGATAAAAGCGAATGTAATCAGATTTTGTATCCAGCTACAATATAAAAAAAATCAAATAATTAAGTGGGTCTTAAAACTGTCTGACCCACTGTATCATAGCATCCATGTTGGAATAAATATGACCCATCAAATTATTGGACAAATTGCATAACAAACCTAAAATGGACCAAAAAACAACTCTAAAAGTCTGAATATTATTTAAATCTATTACAACTTTTCTGACTTGTATTAGAGACTGCATAATTGTATTTCAGCCTAAATCCCACTCTACCTGAAGCGTAATGTAATCTCAGAGAACGAATGAGAAGCCTGACTCCATTTTGCTTTGTGAGCTAATCTAATGCACAGTGGTGTAGCACAACTCAGAGGGAAGAACTCTTGTACTCATGTAACGTCACGTAGTAAAACATGTTATCTTGTTGAATAAAATGAGTAAATGTTTTAATTACCCATCTTTAGCTATAGGTACAAACCATATTGATGGGTCTTACTACTATTATGTTTTATTCTGAACATTTTACTACACAGCTTTAGAGAAGCCCTCACTGCATTGGCCCCAGTAAAACAATTCCCTTTACCCCCAGGTTAACACCCTGCTGATGCATGACCAGCGGCACTGTACCGCTTGTCCAATCAGCAGCACTGTCCGACTCTATCCCTCAATAAACCACGCTGTGTCAGTCAATCATCTTTACTGCATGTGCAGAGAAACTGCTCTCCCCGTTCTTTCCCACCTCCTGTCAGTTTGGGAGGCATTAAAGCAAACACAACAGCCAGTCATCCAGCGAGAGAAGCGGGAGCAGAGATTGGCAGCCCGGCAGATTCCTAACACTGTTTACCTGATACAAGATGGAGGATAAGACAATGCATACAAAGGCATAAAAATAAATCACATGCACGGCAGAGATAGAGGAGCGTTATCGGCAGGAGCAGAGATAACAAAGCAATGATACGCAAAAACAACAGATAAACAAAACAGAAGATGACAGACCTTTGTTCCACTGGTATCCCTCAAGTTTGGAGTTGTTTAAAATTTATTTTAAGCAACATTGGCGACACGGGTCGATTTGCATTTTGAGGTCAGCACTTTCATTATTTGAATCAAGTATTTTGTATCGCTTTCAACAGCTGTGTTCTAGGTGTGTTATGCAGAAAGAGATTATAAAATTAGTTTACAAAGTAGAGCAGCAACTAGTATCACGACTACTGCAATTATTATTACTACGACAAATGTTGACCGACATTCTATTTTATACTGTTTTATAATTAATAATAATTTCACACTCCCTCATGAGACTAAATATGGACCTAATCCGGACTGAAAGGGCAAGAAAAACATGACTACTCCTATAATAAACCTGGCGCTAACCAGATCCATCCATCCACTTTCTTCCGCTTTATCCAGGCCGGTCAGGCAGCAGTCTGAGCAGAGATGCCCAGACTTCCCGATCTACGCACACCTCCTCCAGCTGTTCTGGGTCTTCCACGAGGCCTCCTCCGTATAGGACATGCCTGGCGCACCTCCCGAGGGAGGCGACCAGGAGGCATCCGAAACAGATGCCGATCTCGTCCTTTCCGTCATTACCCAGCTCTCATGACCATAGGTGAGGGTGGGAACGTAGATCGATCGGTAAAACGAGAGCTTTGCCCGACTCAGCTTCAACCAGATCTAAATGTTCCAATTTAAATTTGGAATGAACTAAATATTATAAAGACTAGAAGAGGAGGACCAAAGAACTGCAACAAGGAGTCCATATATCACAGTTTGAGAAACATTGGTCGAAATGGTGCTGATAACGCAATGTAAGAGATGACAACTGTCAAAATGTGTTGTTAGGCTGTTTTACTTGCGCCCATTTTTTACCATTTTTCAATTTGCGATGTCAAGCTTTTCACCGCATATACTTTATCACTTTGTTTTGGCGTCCTGCGGGATGTTTGCACTTGTCTGGGGATAATTATTTCCATATCTGCGCATGGATTTCTTTGTGCCGCTTTTCAAGAGACACGAGTTATCACTGGGGATATGAGAGGCATTAATCATTTTGAGGCTAAATAAAGACGCAATGATGAATTGAAAAAGAAAAAAAAAAAGGATAATAAAAGGGTGTCATAAAAAAAGAAATAAAAACATTTACCAGCATTTATCAAGTGGGAGAAAAAGTCTATTCCTTTCTGTGTTTTGTGTTTAACTACACGCGCACAAAGGGACCCACTTCTGTCACTGACAATGTGCGTGGGCGTGCACCGGCCACAACACGCAGATGGATGACGAGGCCGGCCGTGGTCAGGAGAAAAGAGCGAATGAAAGATGAGGGAGCTGCGCGAGCCGCCAAAATGAGAGGCACAAACCGTAAGGGAATTACCAATAGAAAAATACATTAGAGCGAATTCTGCAGCGCGCCAGAGGAAGCAAAGACATAAAACGCACATTGAAGGGCAAATGAGAGATGGAAAGAAGCGCGAATAGCTATTGGAATGTGACTGAGACGGTGAGGAAAGAGGCGAAAACAAAAGTCTAATTGCCTGACTAATTGGGCATCTTTGTTTCCCCTTTTCCCTTCATGGAGATAGCGGCACACAAAAGAGGCGCGACCGGGCTGGATAACACCAGATAGGACTCACACAGACTGTATCAGGGCTCAAAGTCATTTGGATTTATGAAGTATGAAATATTCATTTGGCAGATGGAAGTATTTTTTTCTCCCACTGTGAGACAAATTCAGCTGTGGAGCAATCTTGAGGAATACAGTAGGGAGAGAAAACTTTTCCAACGGCAGTCAGGAAAAGGTAGTGAAGAGCAATGGTTTCTTGTGCACTTGATAAAACCTAATCAAAGTGCTATTATGACTTGTAATATTAACTTTGTACAACAATGTTTAGTAACCGCCTTTGTGTGATTTCTACAACTAAACAAATTCAGCAGCAGAAATGAGTTTAATATGATCTGCATACTATTTTTTACTGTTTAAAAATCTGTGGAATATACATTATAAATTAATGGTCTGTGGGAAACACTCTTAACAACTTAACCACCTGAAACGAGCACATTTTCTTCAGTTTGGCATTACCAAATCTAAAAGCTTCTTGAAAAAAGTGTCAAAATAGGCACAAAAACGTGACGACAACACAGTGAGGAAAAAGATCAATCTTGTAGGTCTTAGCTTTCAAATGAGTTAAGCAGCTTTTAGATTTAGGTAAAGCCAAATTGGAGAAAATGCGCTTCGTTAAAGTGGGAGTTAAGAGGGTCATGAATATGAATCACTTTCAACTTTTTCAATTTAAAGATATCAATTTGAAACATTTGCTGGATATTACTAATACAAATATGAGGAAAAATGTGTTACAAGTTTACTGTCATTTTATGTTTTCATATAAAAAAGGCAGTTTTTCATCACTTTTTTGTCACGTTTTTGTTGCATTTTCATCCCAGTTTTCGTCTCATTTTGTCGCCATTTTGACGCATTTTTCAAGAAGCTCATGTATTTGGGTAAAACCAAACTGGAGAAAATGTACTTGGTTCAAGAGCAGGTTAAGAGGTTAAAGGGATACTTCGGGATTTTTGACATAGCGCCTCATTTCCTAGTTATCCAGAGTGTTGTTGATGTCTGGAGATATTTTTTTCTTAAATTCATGCAGTTCTTATATTTGAAGAGTCTAGTTGCGCTAGGCTAGAGCAAGGCTAAGCATTCTATGGTAAACGCTAGCCTGCATTAAAAAACAGTCTGACCCACTCCACAGAGCACCTGAGGCAAATCACTTATAACACCAGACTAACCATATACATAAATGTCTGTGTTAATAGAATAATTTTTGAAATATAACTGACCTTGTATCACATGAATTACCGCATTTTGAGGGACTATTTTCTCGCAGATCACTCCGCCGCTGCGTTAGCTTACAGCCACGAAGCTGATGCTGCTCAAATATAAGTTATTTTAAATGCAAAATGGTTAAAATTATTCTATCGACACAGACATTTATATGGTTAGTCTGGTGTTATAAGTGATTTACCTCAGGTGCACTGTGGAGTGCGCCAGACTGTTTTTAATGCAGGCTAGACTTTACCATAGAAATGCTTTAGCCTTGCTCTAGGCTAGCGCAACTAGACTCTTCAAATATATGCATGAATTTAAGAAAAAAATATCTCCAGACATCAACAACACTCTGGATAACTAGGAATGAGGCCCTATGTCAAAAATCACGAAGTATCCCTTTAATGGTTTAAACAACTCAACTTGGGTTGCCTTAAGCTGCATATGTGACACAAGTATGTCAACATGCCACTACTCATTGAAAATAACCTCCAAAATTCACCCAGCTTTAACTGCACTAGCACTACACTGAACAAAGAATACTAATTTAAAGAAGGTGAAAGAATGACAGAAATCCACTTGAATTAAGAGATTAAATGTAAAGTTAGAGTAGATTTGGTATGGTCTCAGATGAGATGAGACCTCTTGTTGCCAATGGAACAAGTACATTTTTCGGTATCGCTTTAGATTAAGGTCTTTCATTAAGTATTAGTAATCATTTTAGGTTAGGTAAGTTAAGTCAGGGTTAGGTTAAGGGTTGGCTATGCGTAAGCGTATTATTAATGGCCTATTAGTAGGTTAACAGAAAAAAGTATAATAAGCAGTGTGTTAATACTATACAAGCATATTATTAATGCTTATTAATACCTTATGAATACTTAATGAGCACACCTTAATATAAAGCATTACCCATTTTTCTTAATTCAGATTATTTTGTATCATTTCAAGTGAAAAATAAATCATTTTAAAAGTAAAAGTGATTTCTGCTTGGTCCACTGGAATCAGCATTTTTATCTTATCCCAACAAACTCAACAGAAAAACCTTTATTCAAGCAGTTTTAAGTCATTTATCTAATTTAATCTCTTAACCGAGCACATTTTCTCCAGCTCGGCTTTACCCAAAACTAAAAGCTTCTAGGAAAAAAAGAGTCAAATAACGGCAAAAACAGGATGTAAACCAGGATGAAAACGCAACAAAAAAGCGTCAAAAACTCAACCAAAAAGTTACAAAAATGTGTCAAAAATATGACAAAAGTGACGACAACATGGCATAATCTCCATTCAGTTTTATTTTGGTCTTAGCTTTCAAATGAGGCGCTACACTGGCCTATAGGCTATAAGCTCCAGTCGAGAAGCTTTTTGATATGGGTAGAACTGAACAGGAGAAAATGCGCTCGGTTAAAAGGTTAAGATGGCCATTTTACCAATATAATAAGGACTTGATTTTGGGCAGATGCTGGATTAATCTCCAAACTGGATTGAATCTGGAAACCCTTGCATAGTGCTCATTCCGATTCTAATTGTGAATCAATCAACATCGTTATCAGTAAAGCCAACTATTTCACTGGAACATGTTTACCTCAGATCTGATGACACAAATAGGTCATGTCTATGAAATATTTTCAGAAAATCTTCCATACCAAACCTTTAATCTCTTATTGAAACTTGAGAACAATCCACTAAACCCAGCTTCTGCCCTCATATTCACTGCACCTCGGTGTCTTATCTGGCCACTGGCAACAGTAATTTCCTTCTTCAACGTTTCAAGTATCTCTTCTCAAAATTCTCATTAAATACTATCTGACTGTCTCAGGCTCTTTTGCCTGCGTCTAATACCCACAGGTTGCCTTGATATAAAAAGGCAGCTCTCCATGGCGAGTGCTCTCTTCTCGAGCACATTAATGACACCAGTGTTTGGAGCTGCCCCAAGGAGACACAAACTTCACTCTCCTCCTCATGGCGGCTCTCCCCCTTCACCCCATCACTCACGCTTTTTTCTAATCCATCAGAGGGCCATCATGTTGCTCTCCCCCGCAGCCTCCATAAATCCCCCTCCCGTCCCGTCACTCGCCTTGAATATGTCCCCTTGCTCCCTCACGCTTCTTTCCAACATCCTTTTCTCTATACATAAAGTATGACTAGTGTTATGTTTCCCAACTGTACTTTGTGTTTGGATCACATGGGGATTATGATTTTGTTTTCCCATATTTTTATAGTGCACAATAAAGTAATACAATTGTACCTCTCGGTGCCACAGTTTCCCCTGTCAACCAAAAACACTCCCAAAACTACTCCTCTTGTGTAGTCCTGACCATGGACCCAGCTCTGGGTCTGGAGATCCATAGGTCAAATGAAGAGGACACATTTTCCAATAAGGATTACGATACATTACCACACTTTTATAGGTACAGTGTGATTATGTACTATAGAGATATGACGTGACTTAACTGATCTCACAGCGGAGAACTTCACAAGAGCCTCCGGGCACAATAATAATAAACATTATGCAAAGTGACACATCAGGTTCTCCAACATTCTTTCATCTCCAGATCAGGTTTTACACAACACAAATGGCAGAAAGCTACTTATGCTTTGAAAACAGTTGTGTAACTTTGTGAATGTCATATCTTGGAAGCTAAGCTGGGATTGATGGAGCCTGAAAGGGAATACAAGTTTGTCTTGGTGGTTGATACGAGTGGTTTGTTAGTAGTGGTCGGAGGGTCCGTTGTCGCAGATGTTTAGTTTAGTTAGTTTAGTTTATTTATTTGTTTAAGCAGTTGACCTGCTCAAAGGGAGTGGGCCGTAGCCAAAGGCTTATAAGCGCCCACCCCAAAAATAAAAACAATAACATTACATTTAACATTTGCAGGGTAGCAAATCATAAACAAAGGAACATAGAGCAAAGTAACAACAAATAATGAACAATAATAAAAAAAAAAACATCAGCAAAATAAAGAAACAACAACAAAAGAATGTGCTACAACTCATATCTAAGAAATATAAACTCTTTGTAAACTTTTTTAAATGTACCAGGTTATTGCAAAGTTTGATGTTTTGATCTAGATTATTCCATATTTCTACACCACGTCTCGTGGGGCAGATACTTTTCATGGTTGTTCTTGAGTACTGTTTATCGAAGCTCATCTCATCTCTCAGGCTGTATTTAACTTCTCGTTTGCAGAACATATCTTGTATACTTTCAGGAAGTGACTTTTGTGAGGCTTTGAACATGATTTGAGCCATCTTAAATTCAGTAAGGTCCTCAAATTTCATTGTTTTTTATTTAAAAAATAAAGGATTTGTGTGTTCACGGTATCCAGCTAAATGAATTATTCTTATTGCCTTTTTCTGAACTTTAAACAATGGGTTAAGATTACTTTTATACGCATTTCCCAGATCTCTACACAATATGTTAAATGGGGAAGGATAAGTGAGCAGTATATAGTATATAGAGCTTTGTTCTCAATGATATATTTAAATGTATTCATTATGGCTGAAATCTTTGCAACTTTAGTTTTAATTTTTATGATGTGAGGTTTCCAGCTGATTTTATGATTGAGTGTTACACCAAGAAATGTATGTTCATAGACTCTTTCAATAGTTTCGTTGCCAATTTTAACTGGTAATTGTACATTCATTACACGATTTCCAAAGAACATTGCTTTGGTTTTCGTAATGTTTAGAGACAGTTTGTTTACGCAGAACCAATCTTTCAATTTATCCATTTCTTCTGAAATCTCGATCACCATTTGCTGTAAGTCTGCACCTGAGAGTATGATTGTTGTATCATCTGCAAAAAGACGTGAGCAGTTGTGCTTCTCTCATTAACCCCAAGGGCAGCTGTGGCTACATACGGTATGTTGCTAAGTAACATTTTGTATGGAGTTAATGAAAATTGTCCCTTGTGAAGCACTGTGTGACTATGTATGTGTTATGTTAGACATTGTTACCCTAAAATAAATTCCCAGCTGCCAGTGTTTACCCTTGAGAGTTAGTAGCAAAGATTATATTTCAACAGAACTGAAGAAAATGACTTAATTTCCTCTTTATACTTTCACATATTAACAAATGTTTGAATGTCTGATTCTAATCTGATTTTAATGTTGAATCTGATTCTTGTACTTGTAGTTGTAAATTGCCTTTTGATGTGTAATTCTTCTTTTGTTATGTAATTTTAATTGTGTAGGACTACAGATGGAAATTAGCATAGTGCTAAATCTGGTGCAGCCATCTTTTTAATGTAACTGCACACTGTCCTTTCAAT
The DNA here is from genome assembly GCA_007210695.1 of Neogobius melanostomus. Classification (NCBI taxonomy): domain Eukaryota; kingdom Metazoa; phylum Chordata; class Actinopteri; order Gobiiformes; family Gobiidae; genus Neogobius; species Neogobius melanostomus. The sequence goes on along the minus strand of VHKM01000106.1, from coordinate 4,236,025 downwards.
AAACTAAACTAAACTAAACTTGTATAATGGCTTTAACTGTACTGTGATATTACAATCAAACATGGCATTCAATACTGTAGAAATATTTATAATGGTGTGTAAAACACAAAACCAAAGCATTGCGTCATCGAGATGTGTTGCCCAGTGTGAGGCAACTAGGGGTCATAGGAAATCCACCCATAGACAGGAGGTGTCTGCATACGTTATTAATGTGATGATATTTAATACATCCCGGCTTGTAACCTGTCACTTTCAAATGCATAATAAATGGTTTCCCCGGCTGCAGCAAGTCATTTCGCTCATTCCTCAAAGCTGGCCGACCTGCAGTCTCCTTCGTCCATGGACCCAGCAGCTTATCCCATATCATAGTTCACTTGTACTTATGCGTTCCTGCCAATCAAATCTGTGCGGTTTTTTTCATGGGGCTAGAGATGCTTTAGAGGACCCATACACATATAGGAGACATAAATTAGTGCCTCGGCAGGCCAGACCTGTCACAGAAACAGATGGCTTTGTGGAGGCCTGAGGGAGAGACGAGACATAGTAGGATTCCTGGATTTATTCTAATTCAGCCTCTACAGTGTAACAGCCAATTACCGAGAGCCGAGCGAGGTGAGTGTGGAGCTGGGTATTTACAAAAGCAACACAAAATGCTGCAAAGAATGTTTTACATGAATTTACAGGTTCATGCAACTCGGAAGTATTTTTGGTACGCTTTTGGTTACCATGGAGACAACGCAGTTTAAGGTTAAGGTTGTGGAAATGTGTCCTCTGCATTTAATCATGATATCCTCTTGTTCTCAAAGAAGTCATCAATAAAATATTATTCATTAGAGAAAGACTGGGCTCCTTTAGAGTCTAGCCACATAATATTAATAGAATAATTATAATAAAAATAATAATCATGTAACAAGAGTGTTCAACATTCATATACAGTCTGTTCGAAAAAGCAGCCACAGCATGAGGGGAGTATACGTATATCAGGCTCAGGTTCTTTGATGTGAAACAGCACCAGTCAGGCAGCTTCATTCAGTATTCCTATGAAGTCATGGCCACAAGTACTATGCTTTTCACTTGAACTGCCTGAGCCTCCACAGCAGCTAATAGCTAGCAGTGCTTAAGTGATTCAATTATAGATACCGAGAGATCCCATAGTAAAATTACTGGAGTTCTCTTTACTGTTGCAAGGAGCGTCGTAGTTGACTCCCTCCTAACAACTATAATTAATCTCTGAAAGAAACCGTACTATAAGAATTGGTTTACACAAATTGTACAAGTAGGAAAATAAGCAGGCACATCATTGTCCATGTGTCTGAGCAGACTTGGCCCAAATGCCATTCGTCGCAATTTGCAAAGTGCAATCTGCTCCTTTAAATGTCAGCCGCGACATCATACATGACTTGGGGACCATCTCGTGACCTTTACCCCAAATATCCTCAGTCAAAATGTCAGAGGTTACTTTTAATTTTATAATACATGCACATGTGGACAAGTTTAAAAAAACTACTCCTCTCTCAATGTGTCCTCGCTATGAAGAGAACCAGGCAGTCCACAAGTAATTCTGCAACAAAACAAACTAAAATCTTTGTGTTTGTTTTTAAGTATCTAGGTAAATACTAACATTTTAGGCTCTAAATTCTATTTATTGTTTTATGTTTTCATTTAGTGGTGAAGCCCATTTGTATTGCATTTGTATTTTTGTTTTTATGATCCTATGTGCAGCACTTTGGAAACGTTTTTATTGTTTAAATGTGCTATAAAAATAAAGTGGATTGGATTAGTTATCAATAACATTTTTAAAACCAGACATGATGAGGTCCAAAGGTCTAGGTGTAATTTTTGGTAAGGCCTGCTGCTTTTTTGATCTTGTCTGCTTATTTATGTTGGACAATAACTGTATTTGTGTGGAGAACGTTGCCTTTGAGTATGCTTTTATTCACAGCAAATTAATTTCCTAAGGACAGCAATAAATAACCTACCTACGTGCCTTGTGCAGGCTCTCACAGTGACTGGCTTTCGGATTTCAGATTATAAATCATTTTAAACTCCTGACCTGATTATTCTATTACGAAAAAGGCTGTGCTCATTTTGTGCCAATACCTTTTAACAAAATTCTTTCTAATCTTCAAGATCCTTTTAATCAAATTTTGATCTAAAGTCTGACAAACACCCTACGTCAAAGACAGTGACAGAATTTGCAAAATCTCAGATGAGAGCTTTACATTTTTAGGAGACATGTTGGCGCTGGTGTCAATCCATTCTGAGCCTCCACTTGAGGTGTCACCAGAAACGTTGACACAGTTATCGAGGATTTTTTATCTGGCTGCGTCACTGTCACTCAACAGTCTGTTGTGACAGCACCAAGCCGCTGGTGCAGCAATCACTCCCCAGATCTGAGCCGGGCTGCCCAGACAAAAAGATACGCAGGTGTTAAACTTAGACTTTTGCTTCGAGGGATAAGCAAAAGTTTGAAAAGTGTTTGTATTACTGCAGCAAGGTTATCACTCAAATCACATCACCCCCAAAGATTCAAGGACTTTAGCAGCAAGATATGAATGAATTTTAGTTCCATTCATTTAATTTATTGTATTGCCATTTGTTCGACTTATTTCAAAAACAAGAAGCATTCCCAACACTTATTAAAATTTAAGTGCACTCTCCATTTAAGACACAGCTCTGACAGATGCTTCACTTACTTTTGAGGATAAATAATTCTCTTTACATGGCAAACACATTCTTTACACCATGACTCCAAGCTGCCATTCTGCATTGATCAGTTCATGTTTTGCAAGGCCAAAGCAGAAATCCATTTCTAATTCTAAATCTTAAAGGGGGGGTATTATGTAAAATCGACTTTTTCAAGCTTTATATCATGTTATTATGTCAGTCCCTCATTAAACACATGCCTGGAGTGTTGCCTTGGCTCATTCACATAATTTTGAGTAATCAGTAAAAACTTAGACGGCAGCCATTTTAGGTGTAGCTATGCCTCGTTCCTCCTAGGAACGCCCCCACCTCCTGGAGACGCCTCTGGACCTTTTGTCACCAGCCAAGCCACCAACCACTGCTCCTCAGCTCAGCAGAGCCCCCTCCCCGCACAGTAGTGTTGTTTAGATGCCACAGCAGTGTGCTGAAGGGGGCGTGTCGGAAAGCTTCTTAAAGAGACAGAGGCCTATTTCAAGACGTTCAGTACAGCCATTTTGAGAGAGTAATTTTATTCAAGGCAGTTATTTTAATTTACTGCATATACAGACCAACAGAAGGTTACGTCATCATTGTAGTATGCTATAGACTGGTGCTATGTGATTGAAAAAAGCATAATACCACCGCTTTAAATTTCTCTTCTTAAAACCCAGGCTTAGACAACAAGTGTCAACGTGACGAGAGAAGCTTAAAAAGAAAGAGAATTTTAATGCTTTACCGGATCACATAGTAAAACGGCTGTTCCCTCAGGCTAGAAATCAAGGTCTGCTCATGATTGTGTTTGTCACATTCAGATGTTTAGCGTTTCAGTGCTACTTCTGAAGCCACACAAAGGTGAAACTACCTCCAACAAGATCATTTTCTGTGTGTGTGTTGTGTGGTTACGTAAAAAACGATGCCAAGTCAAATGCTTCGCCAATTACAAACCCACATTAAGCTTATCCTGAGATTTGAGGTTGGTTTGTATATTTGTTCGACTAACAAATCCTTTAAAATAATACAGCCAAGAGGGGTCAAAAGCCAAGTACTTTCTGTGCTAATTCCAAGCCTTTATGAATGGAAATGGTCACACCCGGCTGACCACCCGCTATTACAACCAGGGCTTGACATTGACATAAACCAATTAGCCAAACACAAACGCCGCATGTGGCTCTTGAGGTAGTGGTTTCCTACACAAAAAATAAGCAAAGGTGTCACAGCTAATTGACTTATTACTATCAATAGAGGCAATTTGAAAATGCGTCCAGTGACCAGATGATGATTAGTGTGAAGTTAAAATGTATATTGAACAAATGCAAAAATCAAAGAAGCCAGAGGATTTGGATGAACTCTAAAGGAATAGCTCAAGGATGAAAGTCTGCCATGTCGAAACCCAAAGTCTGGTCTGACTTCAGTGTCACTCAGACGCACATAAACATCACGAGCCATTAGATCCAGGTGGGTCTGTCCAGGTGGCGTGAACGACTCCCAGATATCCCCCGCAGGTGCACCCAGCTATCCCAGCGATTCAATTTACCACACTGCCTCCACTATTACGGCTCAAACTGTGACCAAAAACACAGTACACACAATCCTCTTGCAATTGATGTAAACTGTCACTGATACAGATCCTGTTCGCCCTCCAATTCCCGTTAACAGCTCTGAATTCACTTCCACAAATGTAACGGTGACTGCAGACCAGGCACGCTATAGGGAGACGGCCATAAAAAAGGTGTTCGAAAATGGAGAGTCAATGAAACATAGAATGAGAAGCTGATGGGAAAAATATGGCACTATTTGCTGTGGATGAGTTTCGCACACCTCAAGGAGCATCCATCCAAGTGGGGGAGGAATACAAAAGAAGTGTTAAAGAGTAAATACACCAAGAAGAGACAAATGCGTATTGGTTTTGGAAAGCGATTTAAGCCTTTGCGATTTGCTAATTGTGGCCATCAAAATCGCATTAGGGATTTGATTGTGATTACTTGTACTGGCCTAGGATGGGCGTGTGTGCCTCTTGTTTAACCCTCTATCGTGAGCGACCTCCGATGACTGCAAGTGCTTTAAGGGAACCTCTCAATGGCAATGTGTTTCATCGTCTGACAATATGATTGGAGCCTGCAGCGGCCATTAGTCACTGTTCACTCAGCTCGGCCGGAGTAGGTCACACGGCTCCAATGAACCGTGACGTATAATAACTGCAGTCAGGAGCCGTGATGGAGGGAGGGTGCCATGTTTGACTTTGGTCTCATGCGATCACACCTCCACTGTGTACTGTTTTATCGAAGCATTAGAAGCAACGTGTGTGACTTATACTCGCTCGCAGCTAGAGAACACATGAGGTTTTTGCTGATAACCACTGGTTACTGAGGCCAGGTCAAAAAGCATATCAACATGAAAGCATACATGGATAACAAGTTTCCCTTCTGGTTGTAGTCAGCATCCTCAAGGATGTGGTATTGCAAGCAAAGCTATATCTGCTTCTGCTCATCTCCCCCTGTGACTGTTGTGCGCATTGTTTTCAGGCTGAAAATAAAACCTTTGAATTATTTGTTGTTTCCCGACTATTTCCCCTCGTCTTTTGCATAACTACTTCTTTGCGTCTTGTCATCTCACTGTTTTGCCTGTAGTCTGGGCTCCCGCGGTGCAAGCCAGGCTCAATTAATCCCACGCACACATAAACGCCAACAGGTCTTGGCCCGCACTCAGTCCCCATTCATTATGTGATGTCGTCTGCTCATAACAGAGTAATGCTTTAGTAAACATCCTGTGTTCCTGTCACTACATTTTCAAATTAAAATAAAACTGTACTTTTCCACCTCACTTCAGCGTTCAACAAAATTTCAAGACATTGTGACTTTTCTTTAATAATTTACGATGGCACTCTCCACTTTAATCAACCCGAAGTGATATCCTCAGAGATCAGATTTCTAGTTTTACCCAGAATGCTCTGTGCAATTAGGAGAAAAGATTGTGCTGAATTTTAAAAAGCTGATCTGCTATTCGGATCTTAGATTAAGAGATTATGGATAAAATGAAAGTTTAGAAACGACGAAAAAATAGCGCTCTGGCTCCCAGTTTCACTCGTTGTAAAATGAGGAAAAATCAGATGGTTGCGCGTCTCAGAAGTTCTTTATTGCAGAGAGTCAAATGAAGTTTACACATGTAACAGTTTCAGAGAAATCCCAAAAACTTCCTGCAGCAGCATCGCTAAGTCAAAGCATAAGCTCCACCTCTTGAATGCACAGCCCCCATGCATTGTTACAAAACAGAGAAACCTGATATCTTTACTTGCTCATCTCTCTCTACATCAAAGCACATTCTTTAGCTTAGTTAAACATCTGGAGACCATTGTGTTGAAACAGATAAGCATTTCTTATGACCCTCTAAACAGGATGTTCTCTGCCCCCCTCGAGTTCAACTGGCCTTTGACCTCTACTGGCGCCATGGTTTAAGGAGTGACCTTAAGCCTTACATACAGCTAACATACAAGTTATAAAGGGTAGCTAAAGATACATTTTAAAACCTTACAATTCCCTCTCTTGAACGCATTTCTATGCGTTCACCAAAAGAAAATGTCACTAAAGCTTAATACATGCAAAACTAAAAATTAACATATTAAAAACTAAGAAATTCAAAATTTATGTCTACTCATTATTTATGTATCCACCTTCCCCTTGCATCAACATATACCTCACAAACGAGTTATTTGTTAGTCCTATTTTTTGCTTTTATGTCGCTTTTATATGTGAAATTACTTTAGTTTAATTTAATCTAGTTTATTTATTTATTTTAGCAGTTAACCTACTCAAAGAGATTGAGCTGAAGCCAAAGGCTTATATGCAAAGTCAGTTAACAATTTAGTATGGCAAAATCAAAACTAACACTTTTCACTATGATTTTTGGTTAACAATTCTATTTAATTCAAATTAATTCCTGGCCTGCTTGTAAGTCTGGAATGAGAAGAATATATTGCGATGTCGGTGGTTGACATTGAAAGGTGAACACATACATTACATTCAGTATTACTAGTAAGATTAGCAGCGTAGGTAATACATCTTCATAACATATTAGCTTGGTAATGAGGAACTCTCTTATTTTATAACTTTCCGTCACTTGCAACTACCTTCATTTTTCACTTACACACACCTTATTAAATCGTAAACCACATTCAATGCCATTTCAGCATCCATCAAACACTTTTCAATACTTTCCAAATCTCTCTCTCGATGTATCGTTTATGTAGAACTTCAGAATCTACATTTAACCAATCTTCAAACAGTAATAAAGAAAACACAATTACGATAAACAAAATAAAAAACATCACTACTTAAGGTGAGCATCCTATTTTTTGTAGACTAATCTTTTGATTTGTCCATGGTGACGTCGGCTTCTTCTGGTCACGTGCAAGTGTATGATTTGACCACGATCGTCTATATGCCTACAGCAGAGGTTATCAACACATGCTCTTCAATTAATACTAACAGTGTAGTATGTACTTGAATGGTCGCTTCCTGCTGAATGTGATATCTTCAGTTCACCCAGTTGGTGAGGTGAATCCAAGGAGATTTTATGAGACCTTCACAGCAGTGGGCCTCGTCCACAGCATGTGATTTAGACTCTCCCCTTACTCTGCCCTTGAAGCCTCAGGGGCAAAGACTGATGACAGGTGGTGTCCATCAGTGCCAGATGTTGAAACAGCCATCTTCCTTGTCTTCCATGTAGATTGAAGATCCAGATACGGCCCAGTCTGGTATGATTGGGTCCAGTTGTCAACGTTTATGCACTTTAACATAAACCCAAGGTTCTGGAGAAATGTCCATGTTCGTGTCAGGTCTGTTGTTACAGTTTGCTGCTTCTTTGTTTGTCTTATCAGCTGCATGATCGCCCAGAGACACAGAGTCTCCGCCTTTGGTGTGGGCTTTGCACTTCATGTTGGCTAATTTTTCTGGCCATTGAACTGCTTCAATAAATTGTCTGACCAGTGCTGTCTGTGTGGATATTGGCTTCGCAGCCTTCCCAAAGTTGCAAGGCGTGTAGTACTGTCATTTGCGTTGATTCTTCTTGCATTTGCTCTGCCTCCAGTATTTCATGCTGTTGTGCTGACAGTTGTCTGACTACAGCATGTGACGAAATTCCTCCTTTCGCTCTGTACGAGCAGCCATTACAGAATTAAAGTCATTTCTGGATTGAACAGTGGAGTTGTCTTCAGATCGGCTTTGATATACAGCTCAGTTTTGGCTTTTTCTTCACACGTATGATGTTTAAATTGTCCATGATTCATACGTATAATCAACTGATGATTCTGCACAGGATGTGAGGTTTTCTCTGTCGTCTTGGTCAAAGCTGCCAAGTAACGTGCACATCCAGATTGCCTGTTCGTGAAAGTCGAGTTTGCAAGAATAATATTTCAGCATCTCCCTTCCATCCTGCCTTGGTCTAGTGTGTGAAGAACTGGGACATTCTATTGTTAATTGCGTTTGTTATTACTATGATTATATATAAAATAATATTTAGATCCGCCATGCTTAGTTAAGGGGATTATATAGGTCTTAGTTAATCAATGTTTTCTATATTTATTTAGTTATTAGATTTATCATCTAAATCACTATTAGTTATGAATAATAATATTTATATTGCTTCATGCATTTATTTATTCTTTTTCTCCTTTTGGAGCCTTTAAAGTCTGTTTTTTCCTATTCTTTTCTAAGTTATATGATAAGCAGAACTGTTGCCTCTATTTTTTCAATTCCCATTCACTCTTCACATAAATGAAGACAAATACAAATTTTTCTTAGATTACAACCATATTTTCACTTTTGCACTTTCAATCTACTCTTTCAATCTCTCCCACCGGTCTCTGAGTCTTATCTATTGGCCTATGACTCACACCTATCGGCATCTCATTACTTTCAATCTACAGTTTGAACAATGTGCTTTTTCTTAATTGGCCCCAGCCAATAAATAACCCTTATCTAAATAGATTAGACAATAAAACGTAAGTTTCGATCAGGGTGATCAGGCCCGATCGAAATCCACATTTCAGTCTTTTAAAATGGCTTATCCTCCTTCTTGGTCAGGAAGTCCATTTAAACTACTCCCCTCTTATCTTTTATTACTCTTTAGGACTGTTTCTACTCTGCTCTACTTTTCACATGCATTACGTTGACAAGAATTAAGCTAATGTTTGGTTATATATTTTCAAGTCTTTGACTATTTTAATATGACCAATTTCAATTGTTTCTCTAAGTTGAAGTAACATTTGCATGTACTGTGAGACATCTAGACCTCTTTTACAGTCTCAATGTACATTTACTTGCACTGTGAAATCTTCTCTTAATTTGTATGATTAACATACATAACTTTGGATTTTTCCAAAAATGAATCATGCTTAAGCCCTGTCTTTTCTTGTACTCTTGAGCAAGGCACTTCTTAACATGCACAGACTTTTCTGTGTAAGGCATTTTCTTTCTTATTTTACTTTACTTTGCTACACTATTTTAAAATCAGACTTACTCTAGACTAAAATAGTGACAGCAAGGACTTACTTACATTACAAGGCACAATTCTTTACTATGCAAGTTACTCTGTACGTATTAAACTTTTCATTAACATACTCTTATTCACACGTATTACAGTTACAATTAGTTCCATGAGAACCTTTGTTCACAAGCAAAACTAATTATCTCTGTAATTTTTATGGGCACACTACTTAGGGCTTTTCCTCTAGTTTACATTTTAACCATATTCAGGCATAGCATTTTACTTACAAACACATTCATACTTCTTAACAATTGTTAAGTGGAGACCATTCTCCTCCGTCATGCTGCTCTCTTGCAGCACCCCGGGGGGTGGGAGAAGTCGCACCATGGATAAGGGAAAGGGGAGGGGTTGACCGTGGCGTAGCTGGTCGCTAGGGGGTTTAAACAAGACGAGAGGAGACTTCGCCTCCTCATCTTGAAACTATATACAGATTAATATACTTATATTGGCCTTTTTGCTTACTTTTATCTTCTCGTGTAACAAAGAGAAGTCTTTTGACTTCTAAAACTAACACGGTACTGACGTCCCTGACTTATTTTCTCCTCGTATTTCAAAAACACGGATAACTTAAATATTCCTTTGAACCTATTTCTTCTTCTCTCCCGGATAACCTATTTCTAATTAAAAAAACGTCCTATTTACAAAGCATATTATTTACATAGCGTTTCCTGTTTCTATTGTTTTTTTTTGAGAATTATTTTACATAAAAAGTCCCAGTTCGTCAGAATCACACAATTAATTTATGCTAGACCAATTATAGGCAATTAGAAAAGGCGCCTTACCGCTTCTCATATGTCGACAATGGATTCTTTAGATTTTGGAAGTTTTTACGGGGGACTCTCGCCGTTGCTATGGTTCCCTCTGAGGCTTGTCACGTGGGCTGCTGCTTCCCTCTGTTGGTGCGCACGCGCGGGCTGCTGCTGCTGCCGGTGAAGAAACGGGAAAAAAGCTCTTCTCGTTCCTCCAATTCTTCTCACGTTTCTAAAAAATCACTTTTCTATCGACTTGATTCTTCGTCTTTCACTTATAAAATCACCGTCGGGTTCACCAAATTATGGATAAAATGAAAGTTTAGAAACGACGAAAAAATAGCGCTCTGGCTCCCAGTTTCACTCGTTGTAAAATGAGGAAAATCAGATGGTTGCGCGTCTCAGAAGTTCTTTATTGCAGAGAGTCAAATGAAGTTTACACATGTAACAGTTTCAGAGAAATCCCAAAACTTCCTGCAGCAGCATCGCTAAGTCAAAGCATAAGCTCCACCTCTTGAATGCACAGCCCCCATGCATTGTTACAAAACAGAGAAACCTGATATCTTTACTTGCTCATCTCTCTCTACATCAAAGCACATTCTTTAGCTTAGTTAAACATCTGGAGACCATTGTGTTGAAACAGATAAGCATTTCTTATGACCCTCTAAACAGGATGTTCTCTGCCCCCCTCGAGTTCAACTGGCCTTTGACCTCTACTGGCGCCATGGTTTAAGGAGTGACCTTAAGCCTTACATACAGCTAACATACAAGTTATAAAGGGTAGCTAAAGATACATTTTAAAACCTTACAAGATGCCTGCTGTTAGTTAACCAAGTCCCTTTCATTTCTATGTGATGCATTAAAACTAAAATAATAGTAGTAGCAAAGCACAGAGCACCATAACTTCCTCTACTCCTTGTGGAAGTTATGATCCAAATTAGGTTATTTCCTGTTGAATTACTATGCAGAAATGATTAGACAAAAAACATTCTCCATTGTGGCCAAAACATCCATGGTTAAGATTGTCAGAGCTCAAACGAACAAAGCAACAGAAGCACTTACTGCGCAGATTTGGACGACTGAGACCTGAACTTGTTGAACTCGCCGGGAGCCGTCCACTCTGTGCCCAGCTGCAACACAAAAGGCACACAATTATCGTCTTGGCAACCAAATATTCTTGTAACAGTAATCGTATTGTGTGATTGGCCTGTGAATCATGAAACAAGAGCATCATGGTCTGAGGGGAACAGAAAAAAAAAAGCCTGTCTGGAGGCAAGTTCTGATGGACAAACAATAGAAAAAGCTAAAGGCTACAGGCAGAACAAAACGGAAAAGACTCATTTTCTGCCAATTTGGAGTCTTAGAAGGCGGTTTATGGAGACCCCTGAGGTTGGTGCTCCAGGCCTGTGGTCAAATCGGTGCCCATTCATTTTCACAGCACGCCAGCAGGACTAATTAGGGCCCCCGCTGCCTTGGCTAGAGCAGTGAAAAGAATGGGGTGAGGATCACAGTGGGCATGCAAGCAATTGTTTATGCTGGCCACACTTGAGGGCTTTAAATCGGTCAGAGAGGCAGCGGAGCCCAGTGGCAAGACGCAAGAGCGCTTCCTGCTTGTAAATATCACTGATCCTCGCTCTGACACGGAAAGGCTACATTTCAACTGAAGAATGTTGTCTTCCTACTGTGCTGTGTGTAGAATAGGAGCACCAGCTCTGTCCAGCCTAAATTACCGAACAAAAGGATAATGAAAGCTCAGAAGATTACTGTATGATGATTGATAACATGAAGATGGTGGTTTTGGAAACTTTTTCTGTTAAACTTGCTAATTTTCTGTTTTCTGTTGTAGAGCAGAATCTATCCTCTAAAAGTGACAAGTAATGATAATAAAAAAAGCGTTTCGGGTTAACTACTCACGTTTTGGTCACAAATTGTCATGAGTTAATAACTATTTTCAGCACAGTAATCACTAAATATTGTATGGGTTTATATACACATATACCTTAGTAACCATGAAGTACTGGTGTGAAACTGTTTTGGTACAAAATAATTCTCCAAGGGAAGAAAGTGAAAAGTGAGCACACCCCAGGCAGCATCAGAGGCAACTTGCACAAAGTGTGCTTCTGTGCCTTCACACGGTACATTTTCACTCCCGAATAAACATTTACTCTTTCAAAACGTGCACAAACATCCTAATGCCATTCACCTGATATGAACACAAATTCACTCTTATTCATGTGGCTTCCTCAAAAAGATTAAGGCATGTGAAGCCGTGTCTGTGGTTTGTGAGAGATCAGATCAGGTTTTGTTTCTCATCTTCACACAGTGACAACATCACTGTGGTCTTATCAGTAAATTCACACTTAATGTAAGATTAGGATTAACGACATATGACCCAATGAGTTCGGTGAATTCTGTATTTACCAGCTAAAACCATTATAAGATAAAGCAAGATAGTCAATTTTCTTTAACTTATTTATTCTTATTCTATTTATTCTTTGTAATATATAAATATAGACGTTTCTTCAATTTATTACAAGTTTATATTTCATGTTGCACAATTGCATGGAAATAAAATCCTACTTTGACATTGTACCTTCACTGACAATGGCAATAAAACCTATTCTGATTCACATATTATTCTTGACTATACAAATAAGTAAAACAAATAAATCTTTGGGCACCAAAAATGGCCGTCCATTGATTTCAAGGGACCAGGTCTGCGAATTAGCTGTTAGCTATATGGCCTATGAACATGGCATCGGTTATTTGTAACAATGCTTCTTGTTCTCTCCCTATCAAATAAACATAAATAAATAAAATGTTGTTTATCACAGATTTTTTTTTTAATCTTCTGCGTCACTTCCTTGTCTGCAACACTGATTTGACCGTGACTCGTGCAGAGCAAGGGAACATCTTATGTCATCTTACCTCTTAGTTTTATTTCAGCAATTTACAGATTTGAAGGGGGAAAAAAGTCCATCTTGTTTATTTTTCAAAATTGTATGTGTCCCGTCAGTCTTTGCATTGTGCAGTACCATGGATCAGTCACTTATAATACATCCGCTCACAAAAAGTATCCTCAATAGATATATCATCAAGGAACGTTGGTGAATATGATCATATCAAATAAGCAACAGTGTATCTAAAGAAGAAGGAATACTTTCAACAGGTTTTTCATCTCGACATAGTGACTTTGAAAAGCTTCTAGCACATTAGTTGCTAATAGACAAACTGGGGGTGAGAGTGGCCCAGATGGTTGGGAACATTTGCCTGACAAACTTGCATTATTCAAACATTTAAAGTGAAAATAAAAGCTTTTTGTTGAAATGGAAATTGCTACCTTTGAAACAGGTAGGAAAATGTGTGCCAAGGAGCTAATGTGTCCAAAATGAATGCCTGCCATTTTGTCTCGTATCACATGATTAATCAGCAGTCTGTGAACAAAGGCGCTGTACAAGGACAGAACACCTGCAGAAGCGACAGACGGCAGCGGAGCTCTCTCATGAATGTGCAGTGAAAACACGAAATACAAGGCGACGTGCACACGCAGAGACAGGCAGATACGGATGATTTCCACAGAACTGTGAGTCATCGCTCATACAGAGATCTCCTCACAGCAGCAGCAGCAGGTGCAACAGGAGGAACTCCACAAGAGATTTTAGTCATGATCATTATGACCATGCAATAGAGAAATACGCTTGGTCTCTGAGGTTTAAATTCTTCGTTATAACTCTGTTCGAAATGAGACAAATTCTCAGCAATTTATGTTCAAAATAATAGTGGATTCTTCCTTAAATTGAATGCTCCTAAATATCAACTAAAAACATACCAAAATTACATCTCAGAATAGAATAAAACAGTGGCTAGCGCAACATTTGCATCATCTGAATGAGAATAAATCTGAATTTGTGATTTTTGGCTCCCTCAGATTCAAACCAGGATCATGAGCCCAATCAGCGAGGCAGTCAGAAACCTGGGAGTTGTTTTTGACAGAGAATTGAAGTTAAATTTGCTTTTTAATGTTTTATCACGTCTTAGGATAAATAAACAGGTTTTAAGCAAAATCCCACTTCATCATTTTGGTGGACAAGCTTTTAAAAGAGTTGACTGAAAACATTAATAAGGAGCGTGTGTCTAGCCACTTTTAATTTTGTTGTTTGTTTACACAGTTACGTACGTTCAGGTTCCAGAGACACTGGCAAGTACACAAGACACAAACATACAGAATCATTCTTTATGGCTGTAATAAACTGGAGAGTAGCTTAATAGCTCTGATTGCAGCGGCAGTGGCAGATGTCAGCAATGCTTTTAACAACTGTCTTTGTTTTGTTTATGCGCTCAGGTGAATGATTTATCACGCTCTTAACATCCGATTAGTGCAGAAGTGAAGCAGTTTTCTTTTCGCTGCAACTTTTATATGACTTGTGGCGAGTGCTATTCAACGTCACAGTAGCTTATTAATACTTTTATTCAAGTTAGCAAGTACACACTTTACCCGAGCGCACAGTAAACATGCGGTTGCTTCAGAGTGGCAAAGTCTGTAATCCATCACCCAGTCCTCGAGTCTACTTTCATTGCTGTCAAAGTGACGCTAGCGCCAGGGCTAACACAGCTGTTGGGACAGGGAGAATCAAATGTTCTTCTGCTCCAATAACAGAACGGGGACAGAAATCAAAGAAAGCACGCCGCGGTGGAGGGCCTCAAGCAGCGTTGTAAATGTTTGGGCGTCTTGGCGGCAAACCCATTTTCCTCACAGTTTGTGCCTGTTAATGTTCACAGTTCAACACGTGAAGAAGTGTAGAGAATGGGCTTTGTACATAATGAGGCCTCCCATAGAGATGACTCCGATTGTCAAAGTTTCTTTGTGGGTTTACACCAAGTATGAGCTTATGTCTACAGTGACTTCAGGCCTAATCAAACTAGCATAACCAGAAATAATTTTCAAGATAGTTATTGCCAAACAAAATTGAAAACAGGACAGTTATTTCAAACACATCAACACTGACAAAAGAAATACAGCAATTACGGGTAGCATTTTGCTGTACATGTGCACTAACATGGTAATTAGGGCAAGTACAAGGGAACAGAAGGACGCACACTTAACATTTATATAATCCCAACCATAGCTCTAACCTAGTATAAGTGAATTAATCTAAAACATTGGCTGTATTTAAAAGGGGGTGGAGGGGGCTTAAACACCTGCCCCACTTGTCCCATGCCCGTGAAGTGCCCTTTTCTCTCTATGCCAGTGTGGGCACGACAGCGTCTGAAAGTCTTTATGCAGTGGCCATGCAAAGACATTTGAGGCCTGGGGAGGCGATTCCCCACATGCAAAATATGCTTACAGACATCTAGCAAAGGCCCTGAATTTCTTCATTGTGAAATTAATAGGTGTTATCTTATGCTATCTCTAATTTCCTGGTAATTGTATGGAAACAGGGCTGCTGCAACATACATTATTCTATTTTATAGCTGATAACAATGCTGTTTAGTGTGCTGAGAAGTAAAGTGCAACCCAATTAAGGCATATAACAAAGTGTACTCTCCAATTGTTAACAAAGAGGCATTATGAGGTGTTTTTGTAATTACCGTATTTTCCGGACTATAAGTCGCTCTTTTTTCATAGTTTGGCTGGGGGTGCGACTTATATATCAACCTATATATTTTCACACTGACAGCTGCTAGAGGGCACACTAGGCTTGTGTACCAGTATCTGCTAAGACTGAACACAAATGCCCCCAGAAAGAAAATCATATTCTGCAGATTGCAAGCTGCAAGTAGTGAAATATGCAGCCGAAAACGGTAATCGAGCAACAGAAAGAAAGTTTGGAGTGAGTGAGAAACTTGTGAAGGACTGGCGAAAAGCGGAGGTTACTCTTACTGCGATGAAGAAAACAAAAAAAGCTAATCGCGGGCTAAAAGATAGATGGCCACAGCTAGAGGAACAAGTTCGCAAATGGGTGCTTGAACAACGTGCTGGCGGGAGAGGGTTGTAAACGGTGCACCAGGGTGGCTGTTGCGATTTATAATCCAGAGCAACTTATATATGTTTTTTCTTCTTCTTTGTGCATTTTTTGGCCGGTGCGACGTATACTCCGGCAAATACGGTAGCTAAAAGGAGATAGATACTGATACTGGGATATGGATGAAATGTAACTAAAACAAAAGTCACCGCATATCTCAAACACAATTTTTCATATTTCTGTGCCAAGGTGTAAAATGTAGTAAACATCACCAATGACAAAGTACACTGAGGCTTCGGACTGGCAGCCCATGGACCCATCAGGTGTGTTACTGATAACATGGCCATGACCTATTTTTCTGGGCCGTTTGGCTGCTTTTCAAACAATATAAAACAACTACTGAAGGGCATGTATCAATGCCACACGTGTCACCACCGAGAAAAGTAACAATCAGGCGCACACAGCCATTTCTCTGGTACCACATTAACAGCTCGACGATCCCAGGTCTGGCTCAGCCTCTGCAGTGGCTGTCTGGACACTCTGATTGAAGCGAAATCTCATTACCGATTAGCTCTGGGCCAGAAATATGATTAATGCCTCGGCAGGACAATAGAGATTCCTCTCTCACTTTAAGTACTGTCGAATGCAGAAGGGGAATGTCCCAGCAGGATAGAGGAAAGTTCTTATTAAAAAAGCCCTCCCCTTTCGGCTTCGGGGTGACCTGAGCTAAATGGGAGGTGTAAGCAACAGCGTTGTACTACATGACAAATGAAGGTCAATGTAATGGTTAATGTGTGGTTGAAAAGAGCTCTCAACAACTACACACCTGTAAGTGATGTACTATGTTTTTTACATACTATATATATATATATATATATATATATAATCCACACATTTCAAGTAGGAGAACATCTCAAATTAAGTTTTAGGGCTTTAAATTCATGTTTTGGGGCTTTAAAAGTGGAGGACACTTGTGGGTATCCGACAGAATCCAGGGAAAAAATATCAGAGCACCTCTGCAGTAGAAGAAGAAATGATTGAAGTAAACATTAGATTGTATACGTCCCCTTGAAGCCTACATTGTCGGATAGGCAAAATGTGAACCCCATAACAATGAGCCTCATCCATGAGCCTCATCTTACAAAACTTCTTAAAAATAGTACTTAAGGAACTGTCAGAAAACTGTGGACGATTCACAACACATTCACAACTTTCTCTAGTCAAATACAGATAAAACTGAGGTCATTGTCTTTGGCCAACAAAAACACAGAGACGTTGTCATTGGTTACCTTGAAACTCTTTCACTGGAACCGAAAACTCAAGTTAGAAATCTAGGGGTAATCGTGGACTTGAATTTCAACAGTCATATTAAGTCAATTACATCAGTAGCCTATCACCATCTGAAAAACATTGCTAAAATAAAAAACATAGGGCCAGATCTTGTGTTTGGCGGAAGGAGTGCACAAACTCTAATGGACAAAAGGAACGCACCATGCATTATGTGCCTGCGCCGGGCACATAATGCAAGGGCAGTGCGCTAATGTCAGCCTCACATTCATTTCCTTGTTTACATCGCGCTGCCTGTGTCAGCATGATAGACTCTCGCAGGTCAAACTAAAAACTTTATTAACCCCATCGTGAGCTAAACAATGTTTGTGTCTTGAGAGAAAGAGATGCAGCCTATGCCGGTACATTTGTCCTGCTGGGGCGCAGATCGGCCTGCCGTAAACGCGCCACTCCCCCACAACCCCTCTCTCTCACCCCTTCCAGCCATGGAGGCTGGTTGGAGGAAAAAGTGTTTCTCCACCCCACGTACTTCCCACTTAAATGCGCTAAGTCTAGGAGCTGCAAGATCACAAAGTGCGCTCCTACTCAGCGCGAAATGTTACGCTATAGTCTGTGTTTTGAACCTCTCTTTGAGCACCCAGGCAAATTAGTCCTTATTACAGAATGATTCAATAGATATAACCAGTAGATCACAAAAGTGTTTTCCTTCTCTTCTCACATGTGTGCGCGGGTTCGCCCCTTACACGCAAGTTTGCGAGATTGAGGCCAAATAAATATGACTCAGGAGATTTTTTATTATAAGAGTCTTTGGTTCTAAGGATTTGTTCTTCCAGAGGAACGTTTTCAGCTAGGAACAATTTTGTAAATGACAAAAACCTTCCTCATAAGGCGCTAAGAACATGTCATGAATGAGGCCCAATGTTTTTTAGCGCACATGTTATTATAGCTACTGTATCTCCAATAACGGGTGAGAGAAATAACCACTTTTCAGACACAACACTTCACATGTTGTGTCTGAAAAGGGTGAACTAAAGTAATCTAAAAAAAAAAAAAAAAAGCCATCAGAGTCTTATGTGAAACAGTGTCTCCCTACGGCCTGTCTGTCAGCCAGTGTCAGGACGAATGATCAGTGCTCCCAGGCCATTACCCAGATGATATTTCTCTGCTGTTAAATGTCACATCAATATCTTCTGCCCGCTAATTAATCTCAGATCCCATCGGCATCAGGTGACACCACACATATAACTGGAATACAGAGGATGCACAGACCTCTGCCCCTGACATGAACAGTATGAGCCCACGCGCCAAGGAAAATGAATGTCCTATCTGGTTAAACATACCGGTAAATGTCATCAGAGCCAAAGCAAATTACAGTACATATAATCGGGCCACTAACAAAAACCTACCTCCAAGACTGCCAGGCCTCAAAACCTCGATGTTTTTGTCATCTCATCCTTGTGCGCTACAATAATGAAAGTGATGGTACTACAGGGCAGGCAGAGGAACAAGGTCAAATCGCTCAGTGTCCCTCCTGCCGCTTGTTGAGTTAACTGAAAAAGGGCTTTTGAAGTAATCACGACTGAGCATTGAAACGCGTCTGGCAACTAAAAGCAAAATAACAAAGGTGTCTGACCTTACGATCCCATTAACAGACGCATTCATATAGCATTAGCGTATTAGATTGCTCACTGCCTCTGTGTGTAAAACTGAGCATCGAGTCACTCTGACGGGATATGGTATAAAGTATTTCAGCCAGTTTGTCACAACCCTGAAGAATTGTGAATTTGTTAGCCTTTGGGCATTTCTGTTTCCTCCTGTGGCAAAAATCTTCTCGTTATCAGAACAATCCAGAAACGTGTGTATTGGAGCCCTACAACCAATAATGTAAAAAGGTTTGTGGGGACAATATGAATTTTCAATGTTTCTGTGGTGCTGTGATATGAAATAGGTTGTCATAATGACATTTGTTAAGCCTTACCTGACCCACATAGACCAGCAGGCGGGCATTAAGAGGACTCTCGTCTGAACTAAGCCAAAACTCAGAGTTATCGTCAGAGGATATGGAGAACTGGAAGTCACCTATGGGACCAAACAGAGATTAAAATAATGGATTTTGAGTACACACTGCAGAGAAAACCCAGAGACTTTTCAACAGGAAAGAACAGTGAATAATTTGTTTTTGGAGTTTAAATTTGTTTGTATAATCTCTGCAATTGTCATTACATAAATGAACAAATTGGAAAGCTAAGGTCAAAACTAATGAAATCTAAAGATGCAGCAGTGTTTGGAGTTGAAGGAAACAAAAATAAAAACTCAGTCTGACTTAATTATCTGATATGGCTGACAAAATAGGAAACAGAGGTGCCCTGTGATATTTATGCCTTATTGAATAGCTGCTCAAATTCAGTTTGTAAAGCTGAAAGTATTGATTTTCACACAAAGTAACTCAATACACCAATTAACTACTAAAACATGAATTAAATATGGGCTTGAATGGATCTAACAAAGCCTAAATGATGGTTAATAGTCCAAGCAGAACTTTTTATGCTTTTCATTAAACATTGTAAATGACGAGTTTGAGATATAACATGCCCCTAAATGAAACTGCTCTGATGATTGTGGTCTCTGGCATTAGTTAACTGGGCGCATGTAACAAAAAGGTTGGTTCAGGCTGAATGAATGAAGGGCACTTGGTCGTGTCTGAATCCTGGATATAGTGCAACCTTTGCGCCATGGCTAATGGGACTAAGGGGAGGTCAGGAAGCTGCCGTGCTGAAAATTCACTGGAGAACTCTGGCATTTACTTCTAATAAAAAGAGAAAATCCTCTATATTAGCTACTCTCTGGTGCTTTCATTAGAGGAGAATTGGGAAATTGTCTTCTTCTGGAAAGGACATTTGCTGCAAAGCCCCAGGAGGGACCCACTAATAGGATGAGCTAAGTTACCGTCTCTGTAAGGGTGAAGGAAGCCAAAAATTCTCAGGCCGTAGTTCTTCCACTTTGGTGCAACTGCCAGCTTCTTAACTGTGGTTCTCGTCTGTAAAAGTGAAACATCATTAGAAAAAGAAACACCGGTAAATTAGGGGCGAGCAATCGTGTTAAGCCTACAGTGTCCAACTTACATGAGGGTAAAGAGGAAAGTGCAAATTCTTTCGTAGTTGTGCCACCGATGAGCCACACCAGTCCTCATAGACATGCAGGTTGGCCTGGCCTTTATACTGCAAAACACAAATACACTATTTAGTGCACATCGTACTGTAGAGTCATGTGATGAGATTTTAATGGAATCATATCTTTCTATTTTCAATCTAAAACATCAAATCAAATCAAAGTGTTTTTTGTAAAGCCCAATATCACAACAGCCGTTCCCGCACAGGATTGTACTAATATTACTGATTTAGAAACAAGAATAGTTTGAAAACCAGCAATGACGCAGACGTCAGACAGTGAAATGCATGAAAAGTCCGCAGTGAGATAGATAGTTATCGGCTTGGGATGGTTAAAGGTCTACAGTCAACGCTGTCGGATTAAAAATACAGGGTTTGGAGTAAAGTGCAGACTTTGGGGGAGTAAATGGAAACTTTTGGTTAGGAAGCACTTCATTTCTTGTTTGAACTGAGGTTTATTTAAATGATCTGTCTGGTCTGTGTTCTTAGTTCTGCTTTAAAGGAAATATTAGAGATTTGACTAATATGGTCTAAGTAACTCATGCCCCTAGAGGCCATAAGCACCATTGCAGGCGTCGTAGCATGCTGCGTTTGTTTTTACTCAGTAATTATCCGTGAGAGTAAATACTACGCTGACAGAAAAGACAAAGGGAGAGAGGGATATTGCACATTGTGCCACAACTCAATGACACAATTGAGATTTGCCAAAGTGGCGGTAGCCTGCAGTTAGCTTTGCCCGTTAGCCTGTTAGCTTCTTCTTCGTGATTCCATTAGTGTGTATTGGTGCCCGGGTCAGAGGCAGGGAAGTTGCAAGGGTGGTTTTCTGGTGAGAGACACCGGGGGAGATGAAATCATCCCATTAACACTTGTATTACCCCCAGAGGGACTACGAAAAGGATTTCTAAAGGTAAACAAGTTACTTAGTTAAATGAGAAAAAAGTCATTCATGAATTTTCCACCATTGTGGAGATTTTCAAATATTGTTGACTGGACTGCGTTGATTGAGTTGAGGACGTCTCGACTCAATCTTCTCTAGAACTCAGTGGGGCGAGCATTAAATAGACCTCTAGCTTTTGTGTCTTACAATTGCCTAAAAGAGCGAGAAGAAGCCTCTGAAGATAAAGATGAAACATCCTCAACTCAATCAACCCAGTTCAGTCGATGATAATTATTTGGAAAATCCCTTCTATGTTGGTTATTATTTGTTTGCCATATTTCCATAGCGCATACATTTCATCAGCCTTCTCGCATACAATAATTAGCAGAATAAAACAAAATGTCAATGTATCAAAAAAGGACTGAAGAAATGATGCTGAAAGTTTGATTTGTTGTGATACACACAATGTCTGCTCTACACAAAACAATTTTATTTCCACTGCCACTGTAGATGTAGATGTATTTTTTGTGCTCTGTATCCACGATGTTCTGCCTTGGAGCAAGAAAAATGGATTGTGTAGTAAACTTGAAGCCTGAAATGGTGTGGGTGTCCTGAATAAGAGAGGTGACAGCGCGTGCACCAGAAGGGACGGTGCATTGAGGATGTCTGGGCTTTTGCCGGCACTCATCCCTGGTCAAAACCGTGACATTTGTCGGAATTACACTGGGAAATCACAGGACACGGCAAGGACAGATGGAGAGACTGGTTTGCCTCAGGGTATAGTATTTTCCCCAAATGCACACACATGGCTTGAACACAGGAAAAGATGTGTCTCCAGTGATCAGAGTGTGGTAAAAACATGGCTGGACAGGCAGAAAATATAGGCTGTTCAATGTCATCACCAAAATATGTTTATAGAAGAATGAGTCCTTTTCCAACAATACATATACATTTAAGAAGGAGGAGCTTTGAGAACTAACTCCCAAAAGTACTGTTTTGTTTAGTGGTTGTTGAGTGAAGCCACATGTGACATGAGCATTTCCGAAGCTTTTCTAAAATCTACAGCAAAACCCTTTCTGCCACTCCAAAACAATAAGATAACATGAACAAAGAACTTGTTAAATAAAGAAATAACCTTTATCCAGAACAGATTCTTTACAAGCTCAACAAAAATAAGCACAATCACAACAAAACCTTCACAAAGGTTTCTGCAAGAAGTAGTGAAGTGACCGCTGGAAACAGACTGTCCTTGATCCGTTGGGACCAGTTCTTTAAAGTTTTTCAGGGTGAAGTAAACACCCCGCCGTGAGCTCTGACGTCCACATTTTAAGGAGAAGACATGTTGACAGAAGGCGTCGTGCTCTCTCAGTATCACACAGGGATTCTAGCAGATGGTCTGACCTCAAGAGCTCCAATGCACTCCTTTTACCAAATCCGAATGGTCAGCTGACTGTGCCGTATCACCGCGCCTCATGTATTAATGCATGAGCCGGTTGCAAACACGTCAGTCCGAAACAAAGGGGCAGTTCACGTTGTATTAGGCAAACAAGGCAAGTTTATAGAGCACAATTTGCACAGAAAATAATTTGGAATGCAGGAATGTTTCGAAGGGAGGCTACAAAAATATCACAGCTTCGTGAAGACTGTCCTCAATCTTCGCTGCATATAACTGGAACGCAGCCTCACTGTGTTTGTTCCCATCTAGAATTACTATGCCAATGTGTGCCATTTAGCTTAGGATGAGTAATGAAGAGACGACATATTTGAAAGAATTAAACAAGGAAGTTTAAAGCGGCGGTAGAGATGAGAGACGGTGAGGTTAGAGCTCCGCAGCAGAAGGCACTGTGTAAATACATCCCTTATGTAAAGCTTTTAATAGATTTCCTGTGGGTTTTAAGTAAACCCATTTCAGTCTGGCCCTGTCCTCTTGTCAAACAGCAATAAGCAGACAGCTTTAGAAGGCTCTAATTATTCATACAACTGCGTCCTTGTGGTGCTTAGAAGGCACCGCGCAGCTCAGTCTGAGCAGCAGCACTGGCTTTTTGGTTTGGAGTGAAGTTTGTTTCCAAAGTTTAGTGATATTTTACACTCACTCCTCCATTTTCTCTCTTGTATTGAAGTTGGAGCCCTGAAGTATTCTAGTTAAAAAATATCAATCTGCCTGTCTCCTGAGTTGAGTTAGTTTGCTGGGATGTTGTATTTGGTGACAGTCTGAAGGTTTTTCTCTGAATCACATTAAAGGTGCATTATGTAACTTTTTATGTGAAAAAAAAAAGTTGATATTTGTGCATGTTTGACGTGTTAGTGACCCAGCGGCTGTATGGGTGGTTAGCATGACCCCGTTACTTTCAATCATGGTGGTCTCTACAATGCTCCAGGATCAATTGTTTTGTAGGTTTTCTGGTGAGAGGCTCCGCCAGCAGAGAAAACCTACCAAACAATTGATCCTGGAGCGTCCTAGGGACCAATGTGATGAAAAGTAAAGGCGTCATGCTGACCACTCATACAGCCACTGGGTCACTACAAGGTCAAATACGTACAATTATCACCTTTTTTTCCCCTCACCTTTAAGTCTGCTTAATTAAATTCAAGATAGTTTACAACACACCTGGCTCTGTGCAATGAACTCCATGCAAAATAAAATAAATCAAGGATCTTAGTATTTGAATACAAGGAAGATGATGTATAATTTATTCAGGCATTAGCCATAGAAACTGATCTCAAGTTGGCAAGGATCTGTCTTTTTTCTAATTTGTTCCATATACGGGTCTGGCACACTTTTGCGGTCAGATGTAATAGAAGAAAAAAATGCAAATCAAGTTTAAAAAAAATGTAGATATTGGGAGGACATTGAAAACTAGGCAAAGAGAATAGTAGAACAGCAATTATTACATTCGTCAAAGCTGGGTCACTGTCATAAACTATTCATAACCTCTGATAGTATGAGGACTCTTTTAGAAAACAAAGACTTTGCGAGTGAAACTTTATAGGTTTCCCCATCCTCGCATTGCAGTAAGCTTGTCACACTGTATCTTTCTCTACACGCTTCTCCCATCACTGCTCTCTCTCCCATCTGGTTGCACTAACAACCAGAGCACCGCTTCACTCTCCCTCGTTCTCGTGAAATTGGCGCAGCCTTCTGCGTACTTGCTGGCAGCCAGGCCTTGACAAATGGACGCTCAGCGCGCACACTGTGAATCCCAGGAGAATATGCACTTTGACGTGATGTTGGTTGAAGAAGTAAGACTTGTATATCCACCAATCTCCCGAGGAGACGCAAAGGGGAGACACGGTCAAGTTTTCTGTCATATCGCAACACCTATGACATATTTGGACTGAAAATGAAATCATTAACCTTCCTCTTTGGACTCATTCACATTTAGCTGATGTAGTGGCCCATTTTCTTTCCTAGTGGACGCTCGATCAACTGCTACTTTTCTAACAAGTTTAGAAATTGTGATTTATGTTCAACTCAAGACATTTTAGATGATTATAAATATGGATAAAAATCAAATGGTTTTAAAGGAACAGGCCACGGTTTTTCCATACTGAGATATGTCCTTATCTGAGCTTAGTCAAGTTTAAACGCACCTGTCTGGTCTGTGCGTGCCCGTGGAAGAGCGTGGTAGCTTCCAAATTCACCCCCGTTTGGAGCTATAGGAATATTCTGGGAGAGGCCAAATGCTAACAACATCTTTGGTCTTTTTGCGTGACTGAGCACACGCACAAAGACCACACAGGTACTTATCAACTCGTCTAAGCTCAGGTAAGAACATATCTCTCCTAAAAAAGGGGCAAAATCCAAGACTTCCAGTTAAATTGTTAGTGATTCCGTCCGCACACACACGCATACATAAATAAAGTGTGTTGAGGGAAGCTCTATAACCAAATCAATGACATTTTTCTCATTTCACATGTATTTTATAACTGCATATAATGAGATACAGGAGAGAGGCATAAAAAAAGAAGATGGGCGTCATATGTGTCTCATCAACCACTTTAATGAAGGTTGGTATAAAGAGCCATCTGTCCCACAATTACATGTCTTCTGTCATACCATGGATATGATACAAAGGGAATAGATGTGTTTCTACTATTTTCCCCAGCAAGCTGCCAGTGCTGGCTTTTGATTCAACATTTGGTGTACACACAATCAAAAATGACAGAGTGGAGAAAGATGAAGACAAAAGGCAAACACCAAGCTTTCTAGTAGCTGGAGAATATCAAAGTGTAACAGTTGTCATTAGTTGTGCGATTTGTGTTTTAAAACTCAGATTCAGTTAACAGCTAAGTGAGTTGGCCGTGTACTACACTACAAGCTGCCTCTTGAGAGTTAAATCGCTATATCATGGCAAAAGTAAGAG
Organism: Neogobius melanostomus; assembly: GCA_007210695.1. NCBI lineage: Eukaryota > Metazoa > Chordata > Actinopteri > Gobiiformes > Gobiidae > Neogobius > Neogobius melanostomus. Next base: position 4,210,393 of record VHKM01000106.1, on the reverse strand, counting down.
GCATTTTTGTAGGGATATGTGAATCAATACCAAAGAATCTATACAAGACCCACATTTCAGAATTGATATTAATGGAAAAGAATTTCTAGATAGTGGTAAGAATTAAAAATTTTGAAAAAATAAATAAATACATAATAATAATAAATAAAAATAACATAAACATTAATTCACAGAACAAATAATGGCAGTAACTGAAATCTCTGGTATCAGAATCTATATCGTTATATACATATCGTTGTATACCTTGGAAGCCTTGGGATCGATCACATTAAAAGTAAAAAAACAAAAGCTGGTATTGCTACCTACTTTCGAATAAATGCCAAATTAAAGCTGTGATGGACTGGTCACCACATTTCTATTCATGTTGTTATTAAGGGGCAGGTAATTCATAGATTTATAAATCTGAGGGACCTGGTCATGAGGCACCGGTAACAAGTGATAAATCAAAAAAGCACAATAGAAACAATTAACAATCAGTTCAAGAATAACACATACACTCTTGGTTAGAAATCTTAACACAGCTATAAAAGGGATGTTTTCTGTCAGTTTTGAAGCTTCTTGGTTGGACTACTACAACGCCCTCTACTCTGGCCTCCCACAGTCATCACCGGTTACAGTTAGTGCAGAATGCAGCAGCCCGTCTTCTCACCGGTTCATCCAGATACAGCCACATCACTCCCGTCCTCTCCTCCCTGCACTGGCTCCCGGTCCGTTTCCGGATTGATTTCAAAATTTTAATGTTTGTTTTTAAAGCTCTTCATGGTCTCGCTCCGTTATATCTGACTGAGTTGTTGACCGTACATCGCCCTAGCAGAGTTCTCCGGTCTGCCAATAAATGGTTCTGGACGTGCCCAGGTCCCAGTACAAACAGTGGGGAGATCGTTCCTTCAGGGTTGCAGCGCCTAAACTGTGGAACAGCCTGCCCCTCTGTCTGCGTGTTCTCACAGATCTGTCCCTTTTTAAATCCAGATTAAAGCACATCTTTTCAAACTAGCTTTAGATTAGATCGCACTTATTTATGTCTGGTATGTAATGGTTTTTACGTTTTTTAAGTTGTTTTATCTTTCTGTGAAGCACTTTGGTCTTCCTCTTCCTTGTGTTGTTGTAAGGTGCTATATAAAAAATGTTGATTGATTGATCACAATTCTAATAATTTGAGATTTGTATTCTTTTTCATTTGACATTCAGTCTTTTCATCACACAGTTAATAAATAGTAAATGAATGTTCACATTTAGATACCGCTTTTCTACCTACATTAGACACTCACAGCGTTTTACATCAAGGAACCACTCACCCATTCTCATTCTCACTCACACGTCAGTGTTAGACGCTGGAGGCAAGGTGGGTGAAGTGTCTTGCCCAAGGACACAACGGCAGTGTGCACCCGCTGGATTCGAAACGCCGGCCCTCCGATCACAAGACGACCTGCTCTACTCTCTGCCCCACTGTCGCCCACTTACACTAAAAACACTGCTCAATAGCAGAAAGGCAGCTTGATGGTTTAATTGTTAAATAATGTAAAATCTAGATGTGGCAAAACTAAATAAAATATCTCCTAAATATCAATCATACTCCAAAAAACTCTTATGACCTGGATTCAACCTTGCATGTTTTCATTATAAAGTCTTTATGCGGAGCTATAAATACACTAAAAGTAGCTTTTCTTTGGTCTGTGGTCGAAAGCCATCTGGGGCGGGTCATACAACTTGTAGAATATGTAATTTTGGTCGGAGCCACAGTTCATGAAGTGTAAAAGAAACTGTTTAAACACTGACATAGAGGAGCCCATATTGGTGCTTTCAGCTGTTTCCCATTCTGCCCCGTCTGTTGAGGAAAAAGGCGACAGAGACAAAACGATTACACTACTGACACAGCGGCGTAATGCTATACCACAGAGAGTCACTTCAAACAGCCTTTATATTTCAAGTAGTCTCTTTTGACCTTTTCTATATACTACTGGTGTCTTTTTTCTATTTTCAGTCAATTGGTTTCTGCTTGTCTGAGTCACATTATTACCCTCATTCGATTAAGCATTCACACATTGATTTACATTTCATTCCATGCAATTATCAAACTAGTGTCCAGTGCTCAACGAAAGCATTCATGTGTTCTTTATTTAATCTCCCTTCTGGCTGTTCTATTTCTTACAAAGATCTACAAGATATTTGATTTTTTTCCCTATCTCACTGAATGTCCTTCCTTGTCATCTGGACTGTCACATATTGTTTTTTTTTTTTGTTCAATACAAGAGTGAAGGTAATTCTGAAACAGCTATGAAGCATATTTTAGGCTACTCAACCTGGACTACTGGCTCCTCCCAAATGACATCACTATTTAATGCATCTTAACTCAAAACAATAGTTTTCCACTTGCTTGTAAAATCTTTTCCTCTGCCCTGTTTTCTGTGCCCTTGACAAACAAGTGTCCGCTCAACCGCGGCACGTCTGGGCCAATCTGCAGTCTCCTCATGCTTTGCTCAGCACCCTGCCCTTCTCATTAAAGTGCCTGTGGTGTCAAAAAGCAACCTGCCGAAATCCCTCACAGGTCACAAAGTCTCTTTTTCTAATGGTAAGCCTTGCCTGGACATGGACATTTTTAGCTCTTTGTGGCCTGCGCTAACATTGGCCGGGGGAAATATGTGCATGCGCCTTGTTGATGTCCTTGTGACCTATGCCATTGTATGACAGCAGACATATGGTAACGCTCCAGTCCTAGAAGCCCGACTCCGAGCTTCTGACAGCGCCAGCTCAGCAGACCCCCAGACCTCTGCCATCTTGGCTGTGCGACAGGAAAACAAGTGAGTGTTGGTAATTAGAACACATAGGAAGTGGAGAATAGCTACTCCACCAGTGTGTTCTAGAGGATTTGGCACAGAGGCCGTGTAATATAATATTGAAGAGAATGCAGTTCATTAGGACCTACATTATGTTAAGTCACCAGACGTTTTAATTAAAGGGGGGTATTATGTAAAATCGACTTTTTCCAGCGTTATATCATGTTATTATGTCATTCCCTCATTAAACACACGCCTGGAGTGTTGCCTTGGCTCATTCACATATTTTTGAGTAATCAGAAAAACTCTGATGGCAGCCATTTTAGGTGTAGCTATGCCTCAGTCCTCCTAGGAACGCCCCCACCTCCTGGAGACGCCTCTGGACCTTTTGTCACCAGCCAAGCCACCAACCACTGCTCCTCAGCTCAGCAGAGCCCCTCCCCGCACAGTGTTGTTGTTTAAATGCCACAGCAGTGTGCTGAAGGGGGCGTGTCGGAAAGCTTCTTAAAGAGACAGAGGCCTATTTCAAGACGTTCAGTACAGCCATTTTGAGAGAGCAATTTTATTCAAGGCAGTTATTTTAATTTACTGCATATACAGACCAACAGAAGGTTACGTCATCATTGTAGTATGCTATAGACTGGTGCTATGTGATTGAAAAAAGCATAATACCCCCTCTTTAAATTATTTGAATAGGTCACTACTGGACCATAGCCTGGTGACATTTTTGTTTTGTATCTTGTATAGATATCTGTATATGGGTACATATATTCTTACTTATCTTCTACTTATTTCATTTTTTAGTACTATTTCATTATCATTCTGTTGCTGTTTAATTGGTTTGTAAGATTGTTTTAATTGCACTTATGAGCTACTGTGACCAAGCTGTTTTCCTCGTGGATCGGCAGAGTCTGTCTGAGTCTAAGACAAATTTAAAAACCAAGATGCAGTGAAATGAGAGAATAAACTCATTTCTGCGGGGATTTACAGCGCGCTTTTTGAAGACTTGCGTCCTACATCGGAGCTGCGAGTTATGGTGCCGGTCCTCGGTGCCCGTGCTTGATGTCATGTCGAGGGAACATTCATTTTGCAACTGGATTCATTTTAAATACCACAACATCATTCATATTTAATAGTGCGAAGAAGCTAACAGATGTTTATGCTTTAAGCTTTGAAAACAGTGATGTCATCTACTTGCATTAGGGTGAAGTTAGGAGGCTTCTCTAAAGCCACAGCGCAGAAAATTGCAGGTTATGTGCACAGTATGTTGCTAAGTCACTAAAAAAGTGTGAAAGTGTAATAAATCACGTTTCTCACATTCGACTTTCATACACACACACACACACACACACACACGCGGACCACTTTTAATTAAACCCGTGTGAACAGGTTACAAATCTAGAGTCGCTTTTCTTATCACAAATCCGCCGTCTAATTGCCCTGTCTGCTGCTCCCTTTGTAGCAGAAACTGTGCAAACTACATCAGTAAGCGAGCGGGGAAATTAGAATGAATCACATCAACTTGTAATCTGCAGGTCAGGGGTGCCTTTAAATATGGCCCGCTAATGCTTGAGAAAGAAATATGATTATCGTCAAGGAATAATTTATCATCCTAACCTACTGGACCATTTTGTTCTGGCAGCCGGCATATCGCGCGGGGGGAAAAAATGGATCTCTATTTATCCTCGCTGATATTGAAAACGCATTTGCACTTAAATGATCTCGGAACAGAATGAAGACACAGGCACTTGGTTACAAAGCGGGGATAAAGGCATGTTGATAAATGTATTCCTGTAAAAGGTTTGTAATGGAGTGGCCTTAGAAGCTTGAGGCTGATGAGCCGATTGAAAGAAAAGAAAGAACTTAATATAATTATTGTTATCAGTCTGAGGAAGAAAGACAGGGGTTAGAGGTACATGAGAAAAGAAGGGAACATTTAAAAGAGATGTACCTCTTGTTTCCATGGTAACTTTTTGTGGTGCTGGCTGAGGAACTTCCGAAGGTGTGTACTGCCTCTTCCATTGGCCCCGCCCCTGATTGGCTCGTCATCCTGGGACAAAGAAAAAGACATAATTCCTTAAACATCTGATCTTGCCCATGTGCTGTAACGATAACAAATAACATGCGATGACTCGTATTACAAAGAATGACATGACAGTAAAATGTTATTATATGACAAATAATAAAAGCTTATGGACTCAGATTTTAAACTTGACAAGTAGGTTAAGCAGTGGTCAATCCAGCTTTCATCAAGGCAGGCAAGGCAAGTTTATTTGTACATTCATACACAGGCAATTCAAAGTGCTCACAGTTGCAGAAGAGAAATTACAAGAAAACAGATAAAATCAATCAATAAAACATAAACATAAAGTTAATCAATGACAGTAAAAGGCAAGAGTGCAGATGAAATACTTTCAGTTTTCATATGCACGGGTAAAAGAGCTGTTTTCAGCCTGGATTTGAACATTGTCAGAGTTGAGGCCTGTCTCACATCCTCATGAAGACTGTTCCAGATTTTAGCTGCATGAAACTGAAACGCAGCCTCACCGTGTTTATTATTGACTCTGGGAACCACCAGGAGACCCCTCCCTGAAGTTCTCAGGGCCCGAGATGGTTCATACGGCTCTAACATGTCAGAGATGTACTTTGGTGCTAAACCATGAAAAGACTTGTACACAAGCAGAGCTGTTTTAAATTCTATTCTCTGAGTGACAGGAAGCCAGTGCAGAGACCGGAGCACTGGACTAATGTGGTCGTATTTCCTTGTTCTTGTCAGGACTCGAGCAGCAGCGTTCTGGATGTTCTGCAGCTGTCTAACAGCTCGTTTAGAAAGGCCAGTGAGCAGGCCGTTACAGTAGTCTAACCTGCTGGAGACAAATGCATGGATGAGTCTCTCTAAGTCTGGTTTTGACACTATTCCTCTGATCTTAGCAATGTTTTTCAGATGGTAAAAAGCTGATGACGTTATTGCTTTGATGTGGCTGTTTAAGTTCAGGTCTGAGTCCATGATTACTCCTAGATTTCTAACCTGATTTTTTGGTTTCAGAGCGAGAGACTCAAGGTGACTGATAACACTTTGTCTTTGTGTCTGTGGGCCAAAGACAATGATCTCAGTTTTGTCTGAGTTTAGTTGGAGAAAGTTGTTTTGCATCCACAAACTGATCTGTTCGATGCAGTGACAGAGTGTATCTACAGGCCCATGTTCACCTGCCGTCAGTGACACATAGATCTGAGTGTCATCTGCGTAGTTGTGGTACGACACATTGTTGCTGTTTATTAGCTGACCCAATGGAAGCATGTACAAGTTGAATAAGAGGGGTCCCAAGATTGACCCCTGGGGACTCCACAGGTCACGGAAATTTTGTCTGAGACACAGTTGCCAATTTCGACAAAGTACGTCCTATCCTCGAGATAGGACTTGAACCAGTTTAGAGCAGTACCAGAGATTCCCACCCAGTTTTCTAACCTGTGAAGTAAGATCCTGTGGTCCACTGTGTCAAAGGCAGCGCTCAGGTCCAGCAGAACTAAAACTGAGACCTTACCTGCGTTTGTGTTCATACGAATATCATTTGTCACCTTGATCAGAGCTGTCTCAGTGCTGTGGTGGGGCCTAAATCCTGACTGGAAAGTATCAAACACATTGTTAGATAGGAGAAAGTAAGTGAGCTGTTGATATATTACTTTCTCTAGGACTTTTCCTAAGAACGGTAGGTTTGATATGGGCCGGTAGTTGTTCAGTACCTTGGGATCAAGGCTGCTCTTCTTTAGAAGAGGCTTAATGACTGCGGTTTTCAAGGCCTTTGGAAATGCTCCAGTCTCAAATGAGATGTTAACTAACTGAACAAGTTGTGGTAACAAGCTGGTCAGCACAGACTTCAGAAATCTAGTGGGTAATTCATCAAGGCAGCATGTACATGAACTCAGACCGGAGATACCTCTTCGATTGTTTTGTCAGTAACAGAGTGAAATGTGTCAGCTCAAGGTGTCTAGCTGGTGGCAGGGTTGCTATTTGTGTTGTGGAAATTATGGCATTTTTATGCCTTGACTTTGTCATGAAAAATATTGCAAACTCATTGCACTTAGATGAGATCATCTTCTCATCTTAGATCATCTTCATCTTTAAGCTAAAATAAACAGATTTCTTTCAGATTTGAGCGCGTCATGCATGCTTTTATTTCATCACGTCTGGACTTCTGCAACGCACTTTGTTCTGGGATAAATCAAAACACCCTTCATCGTTTGTTGTTGCCTTTTAACATGGAACAAAAAACATGATCATACGCTGTAACATCAATCCTTGTATCTTTGCACTGGCTCCCTGTTCATTTCAGAATTGATTTTAAGATTTTATGGTTTGCTTTTAAAGCTTTGAATGGACTAGCCCCTCAGTACATAACATACCTCATCCAAATTTACCGACCCGCGCACGCTCTGAGGCCTGAGGGCCAGCTCCAGCTGTGGTTCCTAAGACGAACCGTAAAACTAGAGGGGACAGAGTGTTCCTCTGTTATCGGCCCTAAGCTGCGGAACACTCGCGTCCAAACACTGTGGAGTGTTTTAAGTCTCACTTTTGGTGCCCGCCATAGTTGTGTCCTTAGGCAAGACACTTCACCCACTTTGCCTCCAGTATCTGCGTACATTGGTGTATGAATGAGAGAGTGAATGGGTGAGTGGTTCCTTGCTGTACAGCGCTTTGAGTGCCTAATGTAGGCGGTGGAAAATGTTGAGACCATTTACCATTTTGTTGATAAAATGTGCTAGAAATAAAGTGGACTGGATTTTTTATTACTGTATGAGAAGTGACGTGAGGCAGGTGGGCAGGTGAGGCAGGTGAGGCAGGTGAGGCAGGTGAGGCAGGTGAGGCAGGTGAGGCCAGGCCTCACCAGTCATTATGGAAAAAACAAAAATTAAAAAATACAATAAACTTTATAAAAACAAGTCCCTTCTCTTAAGATGATTGGGATTTCCTCTGATTTTAATCAATCTCGTGGTTAAAAAAATGCCACATGTTTTATCAGTTGTCGATATCGTGTAAAGAGGGCGGAGCTGTGGCGAGCCTCCAGCGTCCCGCACACACTTGAGCTCGGCTCATTCCCTTCCGATTCTGGGATTTTTTCGCCCCCTAAAAGTAAAATACATTTGTAAATGGGTTTTTGTTGGGCGCACCTGGAGAAAGAATCAGGCATACCAACGACTTGTTTAACCTGTTCATTTGACTTTAAATCGCGTTTTGATCGGCCCGAAGTGAGGATGGATGAAATGCTGTAGACGAGTCTTTATGCTGAATATGCCGACGCTACCATGTGGCGCATCAGGAACAACTTATCATTTGGACGGGCGGGGTACGAGTCCCGTGACATTCACTATGTTGTCTTTTAATTTTTATTTGCAATATCGTGAGAATGTATTTTATGTTTAAATGTGTTGCTATTGAATGCTATTTCAAAGTAAGAGAATACCAGAGACAGCAAGTTGCATTTTATCCTGCATATTTTCCTACAGTTTTGTTTACTTTATATTGGAGTCAATAGCATGTGCATCACCAGCAACAAACCTCACTGCACGTCACTGGAGAAAAGCATTACTTACGCAGACAACTTTACTTACACAACATGAAAAATCATATGACATCACATCCTGATGACAAATGCATCAAGATATATGAGAACTCATCCCAACAGGCTCCTGTAATCTTAGCTTTTTCATTCCCTCCTAATCCAGCGTTTGACTCACCAAAAGCATAATCTCGCTAAGACCTGCTGGACAAGCTCTGCTCCCAGGAGAGAGCCTGCACTCTGGCCCTTCTAAAGCGCTGTACCTGCTAACATCCGTGTTAATGCTACTGTTGTGAGGTGACAGGCAGGCCAGAGCATCGCTGAGCTGCGCTTTTCTGTCAGTTATGTGCAGATAAAAAGCACCATAGGTCCCAAGAGAGACATAGAGTTATGGAGCTGTTAAATGAGTGGCAAAGTGTTCTGTATTTAGCAACGGTGTCAAAACCAGGCATAGCTCCACAGAGATTTGGAGCACCCCTGAAATGAGTGCTTTTTGTCATGAAGGTGGGACTGTTTTCCAACAATGTGGGTGAAAGGAAGACGCACAGAGACATCGCTGCCGGTTGCAAAGAGTAAATTGATTTCCTTTGTTTTACTTTCAAGGGGCATAAAGTGAATGAGGTCAGGAAAGGTAATATTGAGGCAACAAGCATAACATTGTGATCTGACAAATACACACAATATCAAATGAAGAATAAGAACCAGAAGATAATAGAAGGCAGCGCGATCTAGCATGAAAACAAAAAAAGAATTGAACCAAGGTGCTATCCATATAATCTTGTCAAAAACACTTAACATATATTTCCAAGTTTTGGCCAAGATTTTAAAGAAAGTTCAGTTTGAGAGAGCCATGTTGTGCCTGTGATCTGTATATTTCACTTCACCTTTAAATTAACACTTTTGTTCCAGGTGTTGTTTTTCCAATCACACATTCTGAGAAGGTAGACTTTTTATGTTGACAGCAAATCAGAAGTCTAGTGCTTTTTGTTTCTTTGGTAATCAGCATTCATTTTTAAAACAAGTGTAACGACAGCATATACAGTAGTTAGAGGCGCTCAAATGTGTGATTAGTGATTAGGATTTCAAATGTAATGTGTTGGCTGACAAGCTTTAAATCTATTTTGAAGTTTGCAATAATTCATTCTGGCACTGCTTCGTCGAAGTGCAGCCTCAGCTCATTGCAGCTTAAAGTCTGCTTATCGATGCAACACTGAGGGTACAGTTAAACTCTGTGACCTGACGTTACACTTCATCAAAAGCCTCCATAGGTGCAGAACTGTGGTTATGGACAACGACTTTGAGCAAATATCACAATCATTTAATATGCAACATGCTACTTTGATTTCTTTCATCTAACGTATACTTATATCTTCTGCAAGTGCTTATAATATGAAGAACATGACAACGTAACATGACAAGTAAGTTAGTTGTCCATGGGTCGCGATAAATGGACATCCAAGACACTGAATTCTGATATAATATGACAAGGAAACTCACTATGAAGGATCAATGGGGACAGTCAGAGCCCTCAATATAAAGTGAACTGGTCTGATTGTTTTCAATGGAAAAAAGATGCAAGCTAATATTTATATGACCTGAAACAGAATTAGCATAACATGTCTTTTAGCTTATTTTTGTGAAACTTGCTGTTTGCCACAACCACATATCAATTAACATATAATGTATGTGGAGAGAACCACTGTTGAACACTGCAGTGCTCAGAAATGTACATGAATTAAAATGACTGCTGTTTATTTCACTTAAATAATGACACCATTTTGACCAATCATGATGCAGGGAAAGGTTTTGTTTTTTATCGGTCTCTTTTCATCTGTCTTTTTATCTGCACATGAAATTGATCAAAGCAGGCTCATTGAAATCAATCCAAGGCGTAGGTTTGACGTACTTTTCATTGAATTGCGTCCAAGCATGCTTTAAAAAAAAAAAAAGTACAACAGGAGCAAAACAAGGGTCAAATTGAAGTGAATATGGAAAATCCTGATTGACACTGAATCTTTTTAAATGAACAAATCTTGTTCAAGGCTGTGTTAGCACTCAGTGCGATGGAAGACTTCAGTGAATTTGCAATATACTGCCTGACCAAAAAAAAAAAATTGCCACAAATAAAAGGTCACACGCTCTAATAATATTTAGTTGGACGCATTCGCCGTGGTATTGTTTCAGTAAGTTTCTGCAATGTCAGAACATCCAGTGTTGCATTAAATTTTTAACCAAGATCATGTAATGATGATGCGGGAGTGTGACCACTGTGCAAAGTCTTCTACAACACATCCCAAAGATCTGAACTCTGTGGTGGCTGATTTCATTCTTTGTGCACACAGTGTTGCTGGACCTAGACCTGACCTATTGCACAACACAAGATCATAACAGTTCAATCCTGGTGGTGACTTTTTTTGGGGGGGTCAGGCAGTATAATATTGTGATACGTAATACTGTGTGACGATAATAATAATAAAAAAAAGGTCAGATCAATAGGGTTATGGTTCAACATGTGTTTTTTCATAGTACATTTATTCCTTGTTGACTCACACTGAAAGGGAATGATAAATAACTGTGTACAGATTTGGCCACTGCAGGAGCAATGCTTCAGAGACACAATTAATTAGCGCTAAACCAAGATATTTCATGTATAAACATGCGTGGCAGAGTTGTAAATCTCTAAAGGACTGACTGTCTGATCACGGAGCCTTTGGCAGACAGACACATGCTCAAGTCCCATTCATCCATCAGTACAAAAGCTCACAGGCGGACTGACACTCGTGTGAGGTGCTTCCAGGCTCCCCATGTTCTTGCCATTGGAATCGATGACCTCGGCCCAGGGAAACAGCTGGAGCCAATGTCCTGGAATACCAATGATCTTAATTAATCTCCCTTATTAAGCGCAAACAAGCAATAGTCTGCAGGGAGGGTGCAAACAGCGCATGAGTGCAGCAGAGACCCGGGGATGGAGCCGAGATCTGCAGATTGTTTCAAAAATGGCCTCACCCCTTCAGAACGCCACTCCCACGCACATGCAGCATCTCCCCCAAGTACTCTAATCATATAGCCAGCGACCCATAAAGTAAAAGCCAATAACCAGCACAGAATTACAGCATAATTTAATTTTTCCTTAAAGACCGCTGAGATTTATAGCGAGCACTTTCGTTTTGGGTTCCTTGCTAATACAGCATTTACTTTGCATTCACTTTTAAATCACTGCTATCAGTGCATATCATTTAATAGAACATTACATTTTCAATTGAGAAAACATTAGAAATCTTTTATTTTACCAACTTGGGATTCCTGTTAAGATTGATTAAAGCTGTTGCTATGTCACAAGAGTAACCGGCACAAAACGCTGGGCCATGGACACCAAACAAAAAGACTATTTTTAGAGAGATTCTTCAAAGATAAAAACACCCATAATGAAAATATAGTTTGTTTATTAAATGAACCACAGCTGCCCTGGGTCTTACTAATGTGGCAGCCAATCAATGACAATGGCTGCACCGACCGTCGACAATTACCCACTCACATGCCACATTTATACATAGTTTTAATTGTTTTGCCCAAGAACACTATATACGCACAAGTCAGAGCTGTAATTGAACCGTCCGTCTGTCCCGCCTGAGCCACTATCGCCCCTTCATCCTTCCTTTAAAACAGATAGCAGATAATCCTTTAATCCAAACAAGATAGCATGGCCGGACAATAATATGACTCCTATAGAATAAGCCCGCGTGAGAGATCTTTGAAATCATCTAGTTTTGTTTCCAGAAAGTCCTTGGAAATAGGAATTGGGCACGGTGACTTGCTGCCAGAATCCCTTTCCTGACGGCCCGAACGAATGTGGGCTAGCTCGCATTCAGAGAGGAACCACAAAGCCCTGTGAAAGTATTAGACTGTCGCCAGCGCTGGGAGACTGAAGCTGAATAGATGGGATTTTCTGTTCTTAGTCCTCAAGATACCTTCACCGATAAAGTCTTACGCCGCAAACATGCTGGAGACAAGAAAATGGTAAGAGCCGCTTTTCTTCAGCAGAAAACTGTGCTATTGTGCTTGGGTGACGGCGGCTTTGTGCTTAGAGCGTGCCGCCGTCCTTGGGCAAGACACTCCATCTACCTTGCCCGTGCATAATTATGGTCACGATAACTAATCTGAAGTTTGATATGTTGAGTCATGAAAATATTGCGATAAATGATGTTATTGAAGACCGTTTAATGTCATAGAAACTGTAGAGCTTTGTTTGAAAAGAACTTCATCTTGATATATCCCACTGTAAACTTAAAACTTAAAAAATAAAGTATTAGATTAAGAATGGATGAAAAATGCAAATGTACTGACAATAAATATTGAGCCCAAAAATGAATTGAACGATAAGCCAATATAGTATGTGACAGCCCTTAACACCATCAAGTGTGGATAGTGAATGAATAAACCTTGAAAGGGTCGATTTAAAAGGCATTAAATTAAACCTTTAAAGTTCAGATCATCCTTGAGTTATATCGCGCAGAGACAGCAAAGCTATTATGCACATTCTTGGACACAACGATACAAAAAGCACTAGAAGACTCAAGGTACTCAGTAAAGAAGGACTCAGGCTCCTCATAGACCAAACCAACAAGGTCGCTGGAGCAATTATCTACAACCCTGGCTGGAGGATTTTTTCGGGAGGAACAGTTTATCTCACGGAAAACTAGTAGCGTATTGTACAATTTAGCAAAGATAATTAGGTGATCTCACAACAACGAAGAATAAACTAAAACATAATCTCCTGCCTTCGTACGTTGGCGTTGATGAATAGAAAAGCACATGGACATACAAAATATCACAAAATACTGATAGTGGGACAAAGGATAGAAGTATTTTACAACACGCTTATCAAGCAATCACAGCAGTGCTAATAGTGGCACAGCTGTTTACTGCGGAAAAACATAACTTCAGTCAGTCGCGTTAGCGCAGAGGTCATTTCAATTGAGCTCAGGAGCTGGAAAGAGTCTGGGAGCCATCCATCATTTTGACAGAATACAGATAGGGTCATCCATTGTAACTTGCATCTGCCCAGTTATGGCGGCCATCATGGGATATTTGACTCTAGTTACTTTTGTGATCTCCTGCACCTACCATGATTTATTGATACCAACAGGAAATAGAAAAAAGATTGAAATGATATACAAGGCAATTTTATCCTTGAGTAAACTGAAGTAGTTTGCACCTGTGCCAAACAGCTGTCAGTTGCATTTTGACAGTTGCATTGAATAAGCATGTGTCATTTTAATTTCCATAACCAAATAAAAGAAAGAAAACTACATGCCATAATTTGCTTGAACTGTTTTGATTGTTTTGGCACCATAGCTGAGTTTCAGATGTTCAACATCGCCGTTGACAGAGAAATGGAATGAAAGTCAATTGGTGCTTCCAGACAGACATATGCTCACAGAGCAGCTCCTGGTTTTTTGGCTGATGAATAGGATTGTCCTGGGAGCCACCTCGATGATCCAGGATAAGCAATCCACCAGCTCTGAGAGGTTGAATAAATCTGAGGCTGATCTCACTATCAGCTGCTGGAGTCTATTTCAGTATGAATGCAGCTTTGGGAACTCCAATACCTTCAGATCCAAATCCCTATTACTTTTAACAAAGTGGCTGGCTGCAGTGAATAGAAATCTGGCCCAGTCATTCACTTAAAACCATTGCCTAGCAAATCCCAGCAAAGAAAGTGTGTGCGACTATTTTTGTCTGGGTTTGCATTATTCACGTAAGAAATTACATGTCGTCAATGGAACAACAGCCGAAGAGCTGAGCGCAGAAAAGAGGCAGAAAAATAGGGCACAAATAAGGGATGTCAGCCTGCCGTCACTAATAGGAATGATAGAGTCAGTGGCTGCGATTCATTTGCTGGAAGATTAATGCCTCACAAATTACTATGGCAACTAGACAATAAGACACGAGAAGTAAGAGGGAGAGGAGAGACAGACAGAGGATTGGAGCGATTGGCCATTTTCGTCTTTGAGTTTAGCAATACTGCCATTATGCATTTAAACTAAACATCCATAATCGTCTATAAACAATCTTACATTCTCTACATCAGTTTAGTATCGCTCAAATCAGTCAGCAAACAATTATGTCTGAAAGTTTACTTCACAACAATATGCAGGCAATAATTACTGTATGTTTCTATTTTTGGGGGTTTCAATTATTTATTATTATAAAAACAATTTCCTTGTCAATTTTATAAATTACATTGTAAACTTTACCGTGACCAAAACCAATTGGTCATTGCAAGAAGCCGGAAGTGGTACCCATTTCAAGAAAATAGGTTATGCAGATGACGTCACAGTATAGCAACAACATAGCATCTGAAAGCAAATGAGTGTTAGTGCCAACTACACGTCTAAAATGGAACATGTGATCAATCAAAATGAGTAGGAATTAGCATTGCAGGTTTTCAGAATCTTTAGTAAAGTGAAAGTAAAAAACAAGCAACTATACAAAAAAGAACACAAAAAAAACTAAAGAAACATAATGTAAACCATATTTTTGTTTAAAAAGTCATAAATGAAAATTGTTTGTTTAATTCAGAACATGATGTGTTAAATGAAAATTGATTCAAATCCTAAAGTATACATACAGTAAAGACAACATATTAATATCCATTGCAGCAGTCCACTGAATATAGAACTTTTTTTTCTAAAGTTTTCTTTTTACTCTTGCTGAAACCTTTACATTTAAAATGTTCTTCCCTCAAACGAAGTAGCACTTACACTTAGACTAGAACGCTTTGTGCCTCAAAAGTATTTATAACTTCACCTAAACTGGTAGTGCACATACAATGCAATCCAGAATGTTAAACAAGTTCATTATAATGAGTGTAATTTGCTGCTGTGATGTAATTATATGCCATGGATCACAATTATACTAAAATATCTGTCTAATTAAGAGCAGGATTTGGCATTAGCCTGGAAAGCTCCTTTGATGGTTGCTAATCTTTGCTCCGTAATTACAACTGGCAGTGAGGTGCCTCCGTCGAGCCCCAGAAAAATTGATGTGGGGAAAATAGCATAAGATGACTTTTTGATGCAGAAGAGAAGGGCGGCACAATCGCAATCTAATTGTGACATTTAAGCAACTTTAATTTTTCGATTAGCTCTCTGATTTTATATTTTGATGTTCATAACTGTCCAGAAGCATTAGCATTACAGAGGGAGCTACTTAAATTGAAACTATTTGTGAAGGTGAAAACTAATGTCCTAACTTTTACAACATCCCAATCTTGACAAGGATAAGGACAACTTTTAGGGAGGCAAAGTTAGACTGCAGTGTCTGGATTTCACAATATTATTAAAACATGTATACAGCCCCATCCAATAGTAATTTCAATTAGATTGTGAATAATTGTGCATCCCTCAAGACAAGAGAAGCCACAGAGAGCCAGACAACGTCTGGTTCATTTTTGAGTAGAACCAGGCTACCACCAAATACTCAAAAACACAATGTTCCAGTTCTCATCTTGTTTTGTGGAGATGATATTGACATGGGGCAGCTGGCAAACAGAGGCCGCCTGTCAGTCAAAACTAACCTGCAGTGACCTAAAAATAATGAGTGATTCACCGAGGAGTACTGTGCAGATGAGAAATACTCATAGTTTTACTGGAGTAAAACAGCATCATTCATCAGCTCCTGTTTTATCAACAGTTGTTTTAATCCAGCCACAAAAAATGAAGGTGGAGTGATCCTCCAGCGTAAAATCAAATCCATAGAGGCAGACAAGTTACTGAGGAGACATTAAGGCAGTAGGCTACTTAAAATTACACTTAAAATAGATTAAGAAAAGTAAAAGCCTTGAGCAAGTTTCTGTCATACAACAAATGTATGAATGAATTGTAATAACAAATAATGACAAATGTAACAGCATCTTTTGGAAGGACCTTTCTTTTCTTAGCGCTACTGTGAACGAACTAGCACTTAAATCAGAAAGATAGAACAATAACTGGGATACAATTTATACTTTACCCTTGAAAAGTGATACTGTATGAGTTGAAAACAAAGGAAATGTTAACTGCGTGTACAAAAGATAGTATGTCATTAAAAAAAATAAGAAAACATTTGGCACTAACCATTCCTCACCATAACAGAGAATACCTGAAAGTAGTAACTTACAGTAAATCCTTTCACCTTGACCATTTAATATGTGCTCAGGGCACATTTTACGGAAAGTACCTGCCTCGTTGGTCAGCCAATCTTTGCATGTGACGTTTTTGCTGACCAGCACACTTCAGCCTTTTCAGCTTCCTTATTGATTTGGTAATTTGCCATTATTCCCCCTTCTCTGCCCTTTTACTAAAAGAGCTGCTGTCTCTTTACCGAGATGCAAGCGTAAGTCCTTGGAGACCAATAGACTTCACTCAAAAGTTTCCCATTCGGTCTATGAAGAATTAGTTAGCATTTAAGTGCCCTTTATGTTTGCCAGATACACCATCTTTACAAAACAACATCAAAATAACTTGCAAAGGAGACAGTATTAGAAACATTTAATTTCTCAAAGTAAAACGGGGGACATTATAGACACTCTTAATCTAATAACAGTACAACCACTTTCTATTTGATATATTTTCTTTCTGCTAGACTTTATTTAAGACCTTGGCCAATGAGGGACTTGAGAAAGAAGTTTGTGGCCTTGTCACATCTGTCAGCACTCATAGCCTTTGGATTGAAAGCCTATGAGTTTGCTTTATTTTGTACCAACAGACATTTCCCAGAGGATACGGTAATCTCACGACCTTCCACAGAATGAAAATGTGCAACAACATTTTGAAAAGCAAGACAGGCATATTGTACTTCAAAACGTGGAACACTCATAAATGGTCAAGATGCTCCTCCATGCTTGTATGCTGTTATGGGTTCTCTCCTCCACTTGTTGCTTTCCTCTACATCCTTCATTCCCTTCTGTCACCAGGAAAACGAGACATAGTAATGAGACATTATTAAACTGCCCCTGTTGCAGCCTGTTTAGCGCCACTGTCAGCACAAAGCAGCCTCAGAACAGCACGTAGCACCTATTTGGTGTAAACTGAGAGCTTCTACAACTGAATCAGGCTGACATTTTTTAAAGTATCTATTAAAGAACTTGGCTACCACACAGCAAGAAGGTCCTGATTTGATTCATGGACTGTGTGGGGTCTTTCTGGGTGGAGTTGGTATCAGGGATGCAAAACAGGGTTGCACAGTGTATTGCCATATTAGATGAAGCAATAGCTGTATCGCAAGAAGCCGCAATATAATCGAGGGTTTACACATATTTTGTAAACAAAGCCTAATGCAAAAATTCTCTTTAAGTCATGATCCTCCAAACTTTATTTTTTTATTTTTTTGCTTGCCTTGTTTTGGTCCTGAGATAGTATTATTTTTAATTCCTGTTTTCAGACAATAAAAGTTGATTAGTAGAGCAATGGTTAAGTAAAATATTTAAATTGGTTATAATATAGTTTTACCCTTTTCACTTTTGGCAGTTGAAGTTGAAGACCTGCAGATACTAAGGCTCACAAAACAAGACGGCGCTTGTGTCAGGATGTCAGAATATTCATAGCTATATTTATAGTTGTCATGACAATGGGAACGGCAGATCGCTGCTTATCCGATGTCACTGTCAGGAGAGCTTGACTTGTTTTTTTTCACCCTGCCTTAAACTCACTGCACAGGGAATAACTGGGTTTGAAGTGCTTGTGCACTTAAGTGGCACATTCATTCCTGACATCAGGTTTGCTTTTTTTTTTACTCACTTCAAATGCTGTTTCTTATTTTGTACCTACACACTCAACAATATCATCTATACCATAACAAATATGAACAAAAATAATAAGAAAGGGCACGTCCCCTTAAAGTGATATCGACAGTGAGCAAGACAAAGTAGTGGTTGGTTGTGACTGGAAAAGCATACAACCTAAAAACATGTATGGGATTAACGCACACTGCGGAATATTTTACCCAATAAACTGAATAAAAAAAACAAGCATCATTTTCTTTTTACAAAGGAAAAATACCCATGCAGGCTCACCTCTCCACAGACCTGACTCACAACTTTGCAGGCTGGTGCTTTGCGTTTACTATAGCCATACGTTAGGTTTAAATACATTAGATATTCTTCCAAATGGTTTGTTTGATACGTTACTCACTATAGCACTGTCAATGTCAAACTGAGCATTTGCTTGCTTCTTTGTGCTCTTTTGACATAGCAACATTACCTGGATTGTGCCGCAGTGTTGCTTTAATTTAAACTTTTAATAAATTAAAGGTCAATGCAAAGGTCACAAACATTTCAAATTGGAGCATTGAGATAAAGCTTAACGCTATTTTGACAATGCCAAGCAAATCATGGTCATTTTTAGCTCATTTCACACGCTCCCAAATTGTTCTGCAGCCTCCATCTGAAGCAGGTGCATGGGTCATACAGTAATTCCATGTTTGTGTAGGTGTCTTGTCTGATCAGAGATGACACATTCTGCCGACACAATGAGCAATGAATCTGTAATGAGGCGAGGGCTATGAAGAATCCCACTCAAACACCATAGGCATCTTCTATTAAACTTCAAACAATACAACATGTGCTGGTTCTTTTGGTTTTATATGACACCAAATGTTGTGTTATGAATGTATGCCACCAAGTCTGTGAGGGAGGCCTATTTAAAAGCTTTAACTTGCTATATTCATGAAAGTAATACAGTAAGCTATTAGCATATTAGCTTTAAATTAGCCTCTGTTGTATACTGCAAATCCACATTTTCAAACATTCACTTGATACAGCAGGAATCGCCTCTCCTCTATATAGTTTTGACATTTAGAACAAGTACACACCCGGGAGAGGCAGCCATTCACTCAAACTTCAACATTGATTCACCAGCTGCAATTAACATAATGTTGCTTCTTTTCGATCAGGCACAAATTGAAAAAGCCAATAAAAACAGGCTTGCTCCTGCCAGCAGCCATCCCCACACAATTTGAAATGTCCAGTCCAGATTCACTGGTGCCTCCCAGCCGGAAGATGCATCGACTGGTACGTCAATACACCTGCAAACTTCTTCAAGCTCAACACAGACAAATCAAGGCACTGTCTTGTTTAATGGCATAGCAAGTCCAACACATGGTTGATGGCCTGACAGTATCATCATCAGCACAGAAACAAATGTTCTGTATCGGTTACTGTCAGGTTAAGACAAATAATATATTGGCCTTGTACAGTAATTATTATACTTCAATGATCAATGAAAACAAGGCCCAGGGACCAGTGCAGGAGGCTAGATTGCCATGATTGTTTCTGCATGTGCCCAATGGCAACGCGAGCATCACGTCACTTCTGAGTGGATCCTCAGGAGGCGCTGATCTTCCTGTCCCGTTATTTCTTTAGTCATTTGCAGTGTAAAAACATTGCGTCAGGAGCAAACGAGCCGCTCAAAAAATAATCGGCCTGACTTTAGTATAAATATGTTTTAGTTTAATTTCACTGGTGTTGTTTTTTGATACTTGCCATTAGCTCTGAGAGTAAAAGTCCAACCTAAAAAACACAGACATTTCATGCAGTCAAGTATTTACATCTGACGTAATGTTTTTAATTTGTAGCCAGTGACTCTCCATCAGTATGTTACTGTGTGATGTTTTATTCAACTATTTGTTGATTTGTGCAAGACATAGCGAGAGAGGAAGAATGCAGCGTCGGAGATCGCACTTGGAAGTCACGTGTCACTTGCGTGCATAGAGCATATAAAATACCTTACAGGAGTTGTTCCAATACATCAAAATATAGCTAATAAACTTCACCTACTAGGCCAAGCTATGATGTGTATTTAGTTTTATCAGAACTACATTTTGTGTGACTTCAAGCGTTTCATTCACTTGTCACCGAGGTGCACCCAGCACATCACTGCAATATTAGTTGATGTTTCTGAGGCTGCTCTCAACAACATGAAAGCTTTGCAGTTTGTTGAAAGCTGACACCTATAGAAATTCTCCCCCAGAGAAAAGCCGAGACTGAGGGGAAAACATAAATTCCACTTCAATTCTTCAGAGATACAACAGTAACTCTGGTAAACAGGAGAAGCTGATGAAAGCAGCAAGTGGTCTCATAGGAATACAAATGAATGTTTTAACTGCTTCATCCGGCAAATAGAGCAACTGACATAAAAATACTTTTCTTCAACAAAATATGATCATATTATTAGTGTACATCAGTGTACTCTGATATTATTATATTTCTGTACAATAAAATTGAATGCAGTATAAAATTGTTCTCTTCATTTAAATGGTTTAATGCATTTCAAATACTTTAACAAGTTCATTTTACGCTAAAATAAAATTTGTTTAGTACATTTGAAGGGCAAGTCACAGATTCAAGAATATGATCTTTCATAAATGCTGGTTTAAACTACCGGTACTCTGTGGGTCATTAACAAAGCGCATTCTGTCATTTAGATATCAGATTTGGGACTCTAACACTGTCATACATGCAATTTCAAATTGTAAATTCGGTGCAACCTAGACTGTAAAATTATGAATGGACTTATTGTGGCCTACTTCTTCCTGAAACCGTAAGAAATGGTGGCCCGCTCCGGACGTTCCTGGTTCCTACGGACATTACATTTAAACTTTTTTGCCCCTCTGTCAGTCAGTATTGAACACAGGCTTGTCATTCTGACTACGTGTTTGTCTTAACATGCGCAACATGACCTTATCTCAATACATAACAATTTAATTCACAAAAAGATCACTACAATCTTAAACAGTAGGTTTTAAAGCTCAATGGGCCTTGAACTAGACAGTGTCTGTAATGTTACATTAATTAACTGATTAAATGTACTCATTCATTTGCTAATTAAGTTAACTCAAGGTTTTTATATTTACTTAAAATTGTATCTTTAGATATAGTTTGCATCTCAGAAATGAGTATGCACTGAATTAGCCTTGTTCCTGCGTGTCTCTGACTTGGTGGTCTGACGTACTGACTTCAGCTTGAGTAGCTAACCTTGTGCACAGCCAGAGCATTGTACACAGTAACAGAAGGAGGCCCCATGCAGCCTATGCCATGTTTGATAACTTGGTGACCTTCACCTGTTGTGGCCCCAGTGGGAGCTAACTGGTGTCAGCTGACAGCCAGTTGGTGGCTGATCACTGTTCAACACAAACAGCTGCTACAAACAAGTGGACATTGTCAGCCTAAAGAATAGAAGGTGATGTAGGAAACCCACAGGTGGATCTGGTGAAAGTATACTACTGTTTGACTTGTGTAAAGCAAATTTGAGTCATTTCTTGTATGTGCGTTTTTCTGCAATTTACTGCCCCTGCAGACAATTGTTTGCATTTACCAGGGTGTAACAAGAACGCCGACCTCACTGTTGGAAGCCGGCCCGGATGTTTATAGTACAAGTTGGATGGGCAGCCCCTGTGAACCAACGTGAGGCTGACAAATGCCTGAGAGGTGATAGAGGGAACGAGTGAGAGCAGCGAGGCGCCCACAGGAAAAACAATTCTGGGCCGAATCCTCAAATAGCCTCATATAATGGGAGCTGTCAACACCTCGCAGCCTGAAAAATGACACGGGAGATTTAACCGTTTGTTGGTTTACAGGCCATTGTTGAGGCTTTTGGCTGAAGCTAAACATTGGAGGTGAATTAAAGGGAAGGGATTATCATCACAATGACGGTGAAGAATTGTGAGTGTTGACACGTGTCTCAGGAAATAAAATGTGTTAAAGAGCTGTCAGATATAATAAAACATCTACTGGTCCAAATTAATTTATTAACACGTTGTGTCTGTGTGCTTGCTTTGGGATAACATTTTCAGAAAGAAGCGGCTGAGGTACTTTTGACCCTACGCTGCAAAAAGTAATTAACTAGATTAGTTTAAATGTCTCAATTTGAGCATTATAATCCAAATTTGAGTTGTTTTGACTAGCTTAGACTTAGTTGAGCATTTGACCTAGACTATTTCACTTGTTCTGAGATGTTTCTGACTTTTCTCAATACATTTTGTCTTAAATTCGTGTAATTGTCTTTGCCACAGGGGTAAGTTTTACTTTCTTATTTCATGTGAGATTGCCTCAGAACTAGTCTGAAATGTCTTCAAACTAGGAAAGTAAACTTAGTCAGATCACAAAAAAAAGTCTGAGTTGAAACTGCTCAAAAAAACAAGATACATTTCCTCAATTCAAGTCATTTAGGCTAATGCTTTATATGTACTTTTTGTAGTGTATTTCACAATGCACTTTAAAATACCATGTTCTTGAAATGCAATAAAAGTCTACATTACCAACAATACAAGAAAATAGCTTTTATTTTATTTTATTTTTTTACCAATCTAAGGCACCCCTTAAATGTCCCCAAACCTCGATCTGCCAGCAGATTGTTTCCAGGATATTGCTTGGCTTACTGCGTTAGTGACAGAAAAACCCTTTTATCCCTCAATTTTTCATTTAAGCACCTTTTGAAAGCACCACAAGAGCATTTTTTCCTGCACAGGTTGGCAGCCCATTCCTAGAGCCTTTACTCTTCCACAACATCTTACATGTAAAAACAATAGCAAATCTTCACAACACACATTTGGAGGATAGATCCCGCTGCATCATGGGAGATCAACTTCTGCATGGTTCAGTGGACATCCAATCAGTCGAAATGGACTCTGTCAACCAGGCGTCAATGACAGAGCCAGTGATTCACCATCATCAGTGTGAATCTCTGATTCATTGAACAGTCTTTTCACATGTATTTACTATTTGAAATGACCTCAATATAAAGCTGATAAAATAATTATTTCACCAGCCTATCACAGAGATACAAAATAAAAATAGGGCCCGACCGATATTTGTTTTCTGCCTTTTATCGGTCGATATCTCCGAACCGAAAGTGATGGAGACTTGTTTGTTTGTTTATTAAGATCTCCATTAGCCATTGCCTTGACAATGGCTAGTCTTCCTGGGGTCCAGATTATAAATCACATTTTCACACAATGATCTCAGATCACATTATAAAACAACATAAAAACATAAATATACGATTACAAAATGATTTCATTTGTTGCAGTGTGTCAACAGATCTTTAAAAAAAGTTCATGTCTGCAACGTCAGAAATTCTTCAGGCAGAGAGTTCCAGGACTTCATTTCTCTGAACATAACAGCCTTCTGTCCAGGAGTAAAATGACCATTTACTGCATGTCTTGCGTTAAACTTATGTATGGAACAGCTGAATATAAGTCCATCATATAAAACCGTAGGGAGCTTTAACACAAGAATCTTTTGAAAGAAGCAAAGACTTGCTGTTTATACTGGGAAGAGCTCAGTCTGGGCTTTAAAATGAGCCCTCCCACAAATCTTTAGGCCTCAGGGAGCGAGAAACATCGCGAAAATGGGTCACCAGTTTGTTCACCTATTTTACGTATTTTATGTTGCAGACTTTTGCGTATAATTTCATAACCATAAGAGATATTACCGCTTTTTGTTTTGGAATCTACTGATTTTTGTCTTTTAAACAAGCTCCCTCTGAGGTACCTACTAAACATGAATATATATAGCGCCAAATGCTGTCACAATTGAACACGGACACGTTTAGAAGCATCATACACAGGATTACTGTAGCTGACATTTTTATTTTTAAAATATTGGCCAAAAATATCAGCGGTGCAGATAGGACTGCTGACAAAATCCCCCAAAACTTGTCATCGGCCTTGGAAAAACCCACATCGGTCTACCTCTATTAGATACATTTCTATGATTGAAACCTTTACTATAATAATAAATGTTTAACTATAGACTATTCGAAAGATTAAAAAACAAACAAACATCAAATTAAATAACTTCATATATCGGCTGTCGGCCATGCCAACCCCTTTCATATCGGTATCGGACCCCAAAAATCAATTTCGGTCGGGCCCTAATAAAAAATGAATAAATATGTGTTTATCTGTTCCCAGAATAACAAATGTTTAAAAGCTGTTTCACTACAGATACATTTACTCAAAGCCTATGACTCATAAAGATTTACAAGTCCTTATTTATCTAAATGCACTTTGTAAACCAGTTTGAGGAAAGCTCGAGTCATATTTACAGACCAGTCCACCTCTCTGCTCCTCATCACTCTCATGCAAGTGGTGTCCTGTCTCATCCTCTATAAACTCAGCAAGGCCGGCACCGAGTGGGGCAGCCATATTTACTACCCTACGAGCAATTGGAGGTTAACAATGAGGCCTAGCCGCTGTAGTTTATGGGCCGCAGTAAAATTGCCATGATGATTAAAATCTCGGGCAAAGTGAAAAACAATGGCACAGCCCTATCGCTCAGGCCACATCTGATATATCTACAGCAGCAGTCCTCCTCCCTGATCCCACTGACCTCATTTGTAAGGCATTACCCTGTTTAACTGGTCTATTACGTTCCACGCTGTTATTAATGTCTATACCAGGGGCATGGGAGCAATGCAGAAATGTCAGGGTGTATCAATGTGTCACGGACAAGAGCTTTATCATAGATGTCATTTGGAATATTGGCAATAGAGCACAAATATTGGACCTATACGCCACAGAGGAAATAAACATTAAAGACACACAGCGGAACATGCCAGTTTGATGTCGCAATGGCGGAGAAAAAAACTGCTTACATTTTTGTTTTGTTTAATGGTTGTGTTAAAATGGAGAATTAAAAAACATTGCAAAATGTAGACCTAATATCTATAATTTTCCCCATATTGTGCAATCCTACTTTTAACAGTTCAAATGCCTTTGATTCCTTTAAAAACACACCTTGAAGTGAAGTATCTCATTCAAAACCAATGGCTATTATCCCATTAGGTAACCTAACCCATCAACAACAGTCACAATTTAAAGACACTTTATAACGACAGAATTAGTCTAAACGCGGCAGCCGGAGACAGACACACTGAGCTCTGTCAAACAAAGATGAATGAGCCATAAAGGATCCTGTAATCGCGGGTGCTGACACTCACTGTCAAGCATTTAAAGTGCAGTGATTCAGGGCAAAGTGAGAGGCAAACATTTGCGGCTCATCATTCCCGTGAGGAGGAGAGCAGAGTAATTACTTCCTCCACACACACCGCCGCTCTTCATCTACACAATTTAGGCCCAATTTTCTCTAGCACCTCCATCATCGTGTCCTTCCTTTTGTCCCTTTTCATTTAGCCACAAGTCTTTTTTCTGCGTCCGTCTAATGTTCACTGATTGAAGCTTCTTTTGATGTTTCCTATTTGACATCACCTGATTGTCCAGCCATCTGATTTAAACGCCCAGATGAATTATCACAAATACATTTTTTCTCTCATACTTAAAACAGCTTTACTAACATGTTTTTCAATCGACAAAAACGTGTGCACATATCATCAGAGAGTCTGCTGAACAGATCAGTAGCAGTACGTAGTATGAGGAGGACTTTTACTGGAGGACTATTAGGGAATGTACTCGTCCTGAATGATAGATTACAAATATATGTTAGTGGTTTTGATATACCCTCAATTACTTTTTGATTACTGACATATCAATATCGTCGCAGTCTCTTATTTGCAATTTTTTTTTTAAATATTGCTATAATTTCATTTTCTTCTACCATTGATACAAACATAGAACTCAAATTACGTTCAGTCAGATGTTCCTTCCACCAATCTGGTGGAACTGCATCAGGTATTTTGCCTGCCAAGTCAGAACCCACGTTCACAAAATATTCATTTAGTTTCTCCAACATTCATATTGATGTTGTCTTTGTTGTCAACATGAAAAAAAATTGGAAAGCTCTTGTGTGTTCTACCTTTGTTTATCACACTGTTTAAGATTCTCCAAATTTCCTTAATGTTGTCTTTGTTCCTATGCATCAGTCTACCATAGTATTCTTTTTACTAGTCCTTAATATGTTTAACTTATTTTTGTATGTTTATACTTAATTTCCGATTCCTTTGTTTTTAGTCTAATGAACTTTTGTACAGTATGTTCTTTTTGCACGCATTCTGTAAACCTTTCGTCATCCAAGGACATTCATTATACTTTTAAATATCTAGAAATGTATTGTAAGCACTGTTTGTTGGAGAAATCTAACAAACGATGATCGAGAGATTGATGAAGAATAGGCAGCAGTCAGGATGTCTTATGCAGGAGAAGTTTATTTTGCCATCGTTGCGGGACCCGGAGACATGAACTCAAGACATTGCAGTCCTAACATTCAAGCCTGTTATACTTCCACATCAAGAGAGTTAAGTAATCTTGGTGACACGTAGGCACTAAGCATCTACCACTGGCAGTGTGCCACGTGAATCTATGCACTGACAGTCTGCCACGTGTATTTAGGCCACAAGTCATGTAGAAGGCCGAATGTACTGATTTAGCAGTACGATGTGATAAGGGCAATGTGTGAGGGCCGAATTAACTCTATAATTCCCCATCACTGTTTACATCATTGTCATTGAGGACACTCACCCAGCTTTCATCTTTTAAGTCGTTTTTAAATGCATCTAAAGACGCCTCTGTTCTAACTCGACTGTACTCCCTATTAAGTGTAGATCTTTGAGTCACTCTGTAATTTTGGTCATACACAGTAAACACTGGAAGGTGGTCACTGATATCACTCAGTAAAATTCCACTTGCTGAATGATTTGACATATTATATGCAAAAATATTATCCAGAAGAGTTGCACAATGACATGTTATTCGTGTTGGTCTAGTGATCACTGGATACAAATGCATGCTGTAGATTGTATTAATAAAATCATTTATCATTTTGTTATTGTTTGTATTCAGCAAATCAATATTGAAATCTCAGCATAAAAAGACTCTTTTGTTACTTGTTATGTACATTTCCTCAAACCATTCTTTAAATTGTTCTATACCAGACCCGGGGATCTATACACACAACTAATGAGTGCATGCTTATGTTTTTCATCATATATTTCAACTGTTATGCATTCAACCAAGTTGTTTACAGCAAGTGACATTCTATCTATAACTTGAAATTTGAGATTATTGCTCACATATGGACCCACACCTCCCCCACCTTTATTTTCCCAATCTAAATTAACAAACTCATAACCTTCAAGGTCAAAATTCATATCCTTGTCGGGATTAATAAATGTTTCGGTAATTGCAATAACACTAAAGGGTTGTGTAAATTGACTCAGGTAACATTTAATTTGTGAAAGTTTGCATATAGGCTTCTAGTATTGATATGGATCAGTGAAAATTTCCCATCCTTGTTTATACTCTCATATTTCTAATAACAGCAATTCTCCACATCATGCGCATTGTAATCTGTGTACTCAAATGCCTGTAATTCCATATTCTCATGCTGCTTAACCCAAAGTGTTAAATTATGTTTCTTTTCAGATGTGAGATTATCGAGTCCTTCTAGTTGTGACATGGTGTATGTTCATGAGTCCAGTCGAGTCTTTACCTTGACACTTGGTCATAGTTAACAGTACTCATCCAGTTCCTCAATTTTCCTCACGACCACCACTTTAGCTTCTTCAGGTGGGCCATTAAGCTTGATGTGACCTTACAGTTCGTGGACCATGTGTTTAGGATTTTCTTCATTTTCCTCAACGCGCTCTTTTTGCGATATCAGCGTTGTTCTTCGTCAGATGCTCATTAATATAAACATCCGTGCCTTTGAGCTTCCTTTCTTCTTTCAGGAGTGCAATCTTGTTCCTTTTCTGGAGTGTGTGGCAAGCCTCGATGTTCCTACAGTCAAAGTGAATCCCTTTCGACTGAAGGAAAACAGCCACCTGCTGCTCCGTGGGACGCGCATCCATCTCACCGCCGGGGTCCCCAACGCTGGTCGCCGCCACCGCTCTCGCATACGACCTGGGATTGATCTTAATCCCGGTGATGATCACATCGTTTATTCGACTATACTGTTCCAAATGCGTCATGCGTAAAGTTCTCACTTCCGCAACCAGCGCCAGGATTTCTTTCTGCTGCGTCTTCACAGTGTCTATTTGTTCAATGAGAAAGTCAAGAGTGCTTTTCATTTCGTCAGCTTCCTCAGTTGAGGCCGGACTCTTTATTGTAGAAGGCATATTGTGCAGTTTACTTATAACAATGTCGCGTCAGCTGACGGCTAAATCATGGCTAGTTAGCGCACCGGCTTGTGACCGGCTTCGGCTCTTTCTTACTTTCTACGCCGAATTGGGAGTGATTTTTTCCAAGCAGATCCTCACTGCAAGTATTTGTGTACTAAATCCATAGTGAATCCGTATGAACCGGGACGACGGAGCGTACACCTTATCCCACACCTGGGATGCCGTCGTGGAGAAGGCGCCAGTCAGTAGGCGGCACATCTGAAAGAAAAGCCTTCACTACAAACCATTAGATAGACTGAACACATGTCACAGAAACTGTCTACACACTATGAAACCTCTGTCTGGAAGACCTGCAGACTCACTACAGCCCTGACCTTTGCCACTGACATTTTCAATGTGTTCTGGCTGGTGTTCTGTGTTCCCGGTCAATGGAAGTCAAGGTGTCAATTATTGTGTTATTTGATTGGGCATCAACTGCAGGAGACTGAAACATACGTGCTGCACACCAAGCTGCACTCAAAGGTCAAAACAGTGTCACAACAAAAAGCTGGTAACTGATCGTGCGAATTACGGATAGAGAAGGATGTGGTTGGAGAGAGGGAAACCTAAACATAAGACTGTATACATATAGTCTCTCACAGGAAACCACAAGAGCTGTCATATAGGGCAAGCTCTTGTAGTCTACAAATCATAAATCACAATAAGTACCTTGTGCAGCAAGGCAATTGTTTCTCTTGTATATTTTAATTGGTACAATTTACAATGTTTACAAGCTGTGTTTAAACAGACTTCATACTAGCACTGGTCGTTACTGTAAGAGTATCACAGCTCATTTATGAGACAAATGACAAACGAATGCTATGCACCAAGCCTTTTGTCCCTTTTCATTTAGCCACAAGTCTTTTTTCTGCATGTTCATTGATTGAAGCTTCTTTTGATGTTTCCTATTTGACATCACCTGATTATCCAGCCATCTGATTTAACACCCAGAGGAATATGAGCTGATGGAATAAGACAAGCATTTGTAAGACCAAATAAAGTTTACCAAAAAAACTATACAACAATAAGTATCGTCTCTTAACATAACATAGTTAGAATCTTTACAATTCTGTATTTTAACGTGTTTACCTCATACTGTATGTAGGAAGATGTTTCATACTACCAATGATCACTTACTGCAAACTCACTGTTTATTTATGACAAACCTAATGTTATTAAGGCACCGTGGGCAACCCAAGTTTCTGGCCCAGTGTCGACACTTCAGCAGACTGCTTACAGTGCACTGAAATATTTGAGCTTCAAAATGAGAGACTGACTCATCCCGAGAGCCGCTTTTCATTTGACTGTTGCTGAAGCGGTGCACTAACACCATCAGGCAGGTTTAAACTCAGAGGAGGTTCTGAGAAAAGCCCATGCCGACTAACCCCTCATGACGCTTATCTGTGGAAGCACACTTCTCAAAGCCTTCACTTAAATCGATTTTGAAGACAGCTGCATTTTATGGAATAAGATATATCATTGCCTTATTTTAGGCTGCCTTCTGAGCTGCTTGACATCTGTGCAGTGATAGCAATTCATTTATAATTTTTTATTTATTTTTTTACTTCGACTACTGCACAGATTGTGTGAAATGCACCATATTCTGTGATGATGCTCAGAATACAGTGATGAATCATTAAATATTCATATGTATAATTATTATTATTTTGTTTTCTTACATTGCATACAATCACTGGATAATAGGCTGCACAATTTAACTAATCATAAGAGCAGCAAGTAAAGTAATGTGACGTCCTCTGAAAAGAACTAAATATGTCTCCATTGGGATTTATCATTTAGCTTGGTCACTCTGCAGTTTAACATGTCTTAATATGAATGCTTTTGGACGTGTTTAAAGCGTGTCAAATTGTATTGTCCAAACTCATGCAGCCCTACTGAACAATGACTCTATACACATCGATAGACTGAGAAGAATCCAGACAAGATAATTCATGCAGTAAGCATCTCTCAGTGAGCGACACAGGCTGAACTTTAGGATATGCTGGCAATAATAAAGATCTGCCAAAGCCACAAAAGGATTTCAAAAGGACACCATCGTCTTCTTTACAGTTTCCAACAAGAAGTGACAAAGTGACAGGTACAAGAAGTGCAGTAAAGTAAAGTCTTCATAAATCCTTGGGATGTCTCAAAGACATTTGCCACTCTCTGCTGCAAAAGGGAATTTACATATTTCTAGAAAAGAGGCCATTAAATAATTTCTGTTGAAATCTGCATACTGGGTGCATCACGGATCGAATGAATTTGAATGTAAAACTAAACTGCTTCCTACGCCTCAGAGAATTATGCACATTTGATCATAACGGCTCCTTGAAGTCTTATTATTGATGTTTATATCCAACATTGTAACAGGTCTTGGCACAACAGGACTAAAAATTTAAGATTACAGTATTCCGGTGAATGACAGATGCATAAAATATAGTCGCTCACTTTAAACATTTCATATGACTTTAGATTACTTGATAAGAAATTTCTGGGTATATTCTCACAACATTTCTGCCTACCAGTGTCTGGAGCTAGAATCAATATGAAAAGATGAACAGTGGGCATATTTAATGAACTAAACTATGAACAATTTGAGAAGCATGAATAATGGAAATAGTTAGTCTTATGTTGCTGTGTGTTTTTCCAGTGATTGTATGTTTCTAACCTGACAAGAGCCCGACGTTGCTGAGTCAATAACATTAGCACTTATAGCAACCTGGGATCGTTAAATTGTTTAGGGAGTGTAAGAGATAATCAGGGAGAAGACAGCATTTGCTGCTGATTGGATCACATAGTTTTAGCCAATCATAGCCATGGCTGAAATCAACATCCATAATTGAGTTTTGAAAAATGTTATGTGTAGTAGCATACCTCGTGTTTTTCAGTCATCGCGGTGTTGTTAATTAGTATCCATTAAAAATGTCTCGTTGTTGAGAAATGCTACACTCACCTTTTTACGGCAATACTGCCACCCGACTGGCCCATTTGGCCCAAAACAGATTGACTCTTTTTATATGTTATAGTATGGTATAGTGTTGAGGCCTTTAAAAAAGGCCTGAAAACACATTTACTTAAAAAGGCATATTAGTCGGTTTCTACGTAGCCTTTGACTAATTTGTTTTTGCTCTTGTGCTCGCTTTGCTTTACTATGTCAATGTTCATTTTGGTTTTATCTGATTTTATTCACCTGTTGTAGCACTTTGAGTTTTCTTTGAAATGTAAAGTGCAATATAAATAAAATGTATTATTATTGATCTCACAAATACCGCGAGAATTCAGCTTGTAGGAGAGGTTATTCTGTTACAGTATTTATCTTACTTCTTAAAGACAAATCACAATTTTCTTCTCATTTCATTCCCCATAATCCTTTCAAATCTGCAATATGTGTGTGACTAATACTATGGCGCTATATTCTGTACTTGAAAAAGAATAAAATGGGCACTTCTATTAATCCTGAAGAAGTCCCTTTTACCGTATAATTGCTTTTGTATGTTTGTAATAACACAGGGCAAAAAGTACAATTTCTAATCCCATAATTTTAGGGATTATCATTGCAGAGCTGTTTTTTGGACAATAGCATAGGAAACGCAGCGCTGTTATAGAGATAGTACTCACGCCAGCTTCGTCCTCCCTGCTGTCGCTGGTGTCCTCGCTCTTGTGGTGTCCGGCCGAGGAGCGCGTGTCCCTCTTTCGGCTGGCGTCTGTCCCCTCCGTCTGTCTCTCTCCATCTGCAGTGGAGGCAAAACACAGGAAGCACTTTAGAAACCAGCCAGCACTGCCATTATCACCATTGTCTTTGTCAACATCAAAGCCATTAGTCCCATGATAGCCATCTTCATTAATAACTCAATTGTCACGCTGATCGCTATCGGCCTATTCTACTGTCATTCTGAGTATCTTCATTACCATCATCATGGTCAGCAATAACACGTCTGATACCGCGGCTGCCATTTCCAATCCAGATCACACTTTCACGGCGAAAAGGAGATTAACTGGGGAAAAGTGTAATTGGAAAAATGAAGAAAGACACGGGACAAGCGTTAAACCAAGTCCTGGGGGGGTATATGTAAAAGAAAGCGAAAAAGAGAAGAGAGACGTAGAAATACTGAGATATTAAGATTGTGTTTGAGAAGTAAAGCTGTCACACCACAGATGGGTTATGGGAGTTTTACAGAGCTGTGATGACAGCTATGAGACTACATTCAGAATTGAGTTCATCTCATTACCAGTACGCGTGTGGAAGCACATATGGTCGAAATTGGCTTCCAAGTAAAATCTTTCTGCCATTATGTCATTTTGTCTAAGTATGCTAGATTTTAAGTTTCGTATTTGATGTGTGCTGCGCAAAACTAAGCCGAACGGAAATGTGAACTGATATCATTGTCGTTTTGTAATAAAGTTTATGTTTGTTTTAGCCTGTGTGTCAACCTTTTTCCACCGCCAAAATGGGTAAAACGATTCAGCCCTGTAAGGAAACTGGATAACAGCTTTATGAGTTCCCAAGTTACAAGCTCTAAACTGCAATGATAGCTATGAGTTGCTTCACCCATTTATATATATATATAAAAAAGTGATTCTATATACTGTACTTCTCACCCCTTTTTATTTGTGCTGCATTTGATCCCAATGGACCGACACGGTGCACAAATGCACACCATTGCCGGAGCTCAGAGATGGGCCCATAAAGGTGGCGCCTGTGCTATTGACTCACCGATTAAAAAAAGAATGGGTGCGGGTGGGGGGGTTAGCCATGTCCCAAATGCATTATGGTGAGAGTAGTTTATTACTGTGTGTTGGACTGAGATGGCCAGGTGCACACACAACCAATGGATTGTGATTAAAAGACAGTACAGGGGAATGGGAGGCTATAAAGCATAATGAGAGCTAATGGTTTTCCAATATGTCCCCTTATCAATGAGTCTGAGTGGCTAAATTGGATGGCAAGCCGTAGTAGTTGTGGCGTGTATGCACTGCTACATGGAGAAGGACAGAAACCAGGTGACATTCTCGGTTTTGTAAACTAGTTTTAACTCCGAATGTATCACTGTAGAAAGCGATCAAACCCACCACCTTTCAGGCACAGAGGTGAAACTAAACATGACGACTCCCGTGTCTAGGGCATGGCATTAACTCAATCTTATGATGTTTAGATTATTCCGATTATACAATTTTTGCTGAATTTTTTATTACCTTTCTGAGCAGCATGCCATTTTAATACACTCTATCTCTGAATAGGATCAATTATTAGGACACATTGGAGGGTAAAACTCCTACTGCAAAGAACAACCCCCCAGTCCAAAAAGTCCCATGAAATAATACTGCTCTCAAAACTAAATGATGTATTGTTATTTTTATACTTTTGTTTTGTAACACAGGTTTATTTTTTATGAGTGGCTTAATGTTCTGAGTCACAGCATGAGTCAACAGCTGCATATCGCTCCTGCAACTCAAAGAATTATAAAAGCCAACACTGCCAGCTATAAAATATAACAATGCAAGAAATCAACTAAGTAGTCGATTCAAACGCCTTTTTATATAACATGGCAACCTCTTCTGCACCATCTGCCCCAGGACTTGATAGACATACACAAAGTCATGTATGA
Organism: Neogobius melanostomus; assembly: GCA_007210695.1. Lineage (NCBI taxonomy): Eukaryota > Metazoa > Chordata > Actinopteri > Gobiiformes > Gobiidae > Neogobius > Neogobius melanostomus. The sequence goes on along the minus strand of VHKM01000106.1, from coordinate 4,176,368 downwards.
CACGTATGACATGGTGTGATGACTTGTATGTCGCATTTTAATTATTTCAAACAAAACATTATAACATATAATACAGTTTTTATCAACACTGCCAAGACAATATTGCAGAATTCTAACAAAACACCCTCTTCCAGCTCTTCTCTCTCTTTGTCCAGCCTAAAGCGCTATTCCCTCGATATCTTGAGGGAATAGTGTGACTGAAGTAATCTTGAAAGGATGCATAGCTTTCAGCACTCTAAGCCAAAGAGAGCATATCAAATGAAATGTAGCGCTATTTTTGCAGCTATTTTTAAACATACACCACTCCTTTAAATTAATAAATGTTTTTTAGAAAGGAAAGCAGTTGTTAATGTATTCAATAACACATTCCAAAACCCCTACAATTATAATTTGAATATACAGACAATTCTAAAAAATCCTAAAAACAACAACTGGACTGAGTTGTATGTTGTTGTAAATATAAGCACACGCTTTGCACGTTCACCTCACACCTCTGCCCTCAGGACGGAGGTACAGGACACTTAGATGCGGGAAGGCTCGTTTTAAAAGAAGCCTGATCCCGTCAGCCATCGAATTTCTTATCAACAGGCCTCACGTAGTGTACTCCATACTGTTTGTTCTCTGTTGTTCCGTTTGTCCTTTGTCAAACATGCACTGTGTACGTAAAAAAGAATTCCCCCCCGGGGAGAATGAAGTCTAAAGTCTTAAAGTCTTAATTATTAGTGATAAAACACTTGATCAATGAAGGTTAACACCTTGGGGAACATTTCCAGGTGGAATTTCTGTACATATTATGATAGTAATCACAAGGTGACAGGATCCTGGTAGTCACTTAGGAGTCAGTTGAAACCCCAGTGTGTGCCTCCATGGTGGCAGAAATGAAGTAAAGAAGCGCCAACTGGCAGGTTAATGGAAGCTAAGTGACAACAAGGAAGTGAGAGGCCAGAATGCTAATACAACAGAAACTTTCCTTATACGCCGGAGATCCCTGACCCTCAAACTGCAGCATTATAACTGATAAAGTAGGTGATGAAAAGTCAGCTTCTGTATCCACCACTGATAGGAAGAAGCTTTGTAGCATTTACAAAAAACATTGTATAACAGGGCCCATACTCAGTCATTGTGTTATCAGCAGACAGACACAGCCACCAACAAACAAGTTTCCCACTTTGAGTAATATGCTCACCTTGCATGAATGCCCTTTTAAAAACTAAGTATATTCTAAAATCCCAACTTTTACAGCTGCCAGAAGTTTGCCCTTTGCTGTACAGTGTGCGCGTGTGCGTGTGTGTGTTGTGTAAAGAATATATATAAAGAATATATGAAACCTGCCTGGGCAAGTTCTTTCATAGCTTCTCATTTTATCTTTGAACAAGACTGACAACCACCGCAGGGTTTTACTGCAGGGCTCTAAGTGATAGACAGAATGGTGATACAGCAGAATGCTAAATATCAAACAATCAAAGGAACAGCAACAGCGGGAGCTCCGGTAGCAATAATGAAGGGCAATAAGGCAAGAAAGGAGAGAATACTTTTAGCGTGACATAAATTAAAGCATAAGAGTCAAAATGTATATGGTTTAAAAACATCTAATGAGGACAGAAGAAGCCCAAAGGGTGCACGGATCTCTTTGGCAAAGCCGTGAGCACAAGCTCAGCTGCAAATTAACTGAGACAGAACTTCTTGCACCTCATAAATAACATTAACAACATTATGATCTGTATGTTCTATCTAGTTATTTATATGTTGAACTTTTATGGAGTACAGGAGTAAATAAATACATTTTTGTGGTGAGATTTGCAGCCAAAAGTCACGCAAAACACTTTTTTACTAATTGCTGCATTAACAAAAACATTATTGGCAGATTTTTTTTTTTTACATAAATCTTGCAGTGTAATGCTTGGGGCAACTGAATGTGTCATGCCACATCTATTGCCTTTAGGCCTGTAAGAAAGTGTAGATTTTAAGATGAGGCCTGCTGGGGCATAAATATAAAGTGTTACTGAGTGGTTCTGAACATGTGAAAACTGTTTCACTACCCTCAGGCCCCATTAAATGTACAAGCCTTCTGTCCAGACCAAGGAAAAAATAGCACAAGAAAGGCTAGTGCGTTTGGTGGTTACAAACAAAGCAAGTGGGTAAAAAGAGAACATGTCCGCTCAGTGTTTATATATTCAAACGCTAAGCAGTAGTCATGGGCAAATGGAAACTAATTTTTGTTTTCACCGAGCCGTGTAATTTGTTAGAAGACAGTATCGAAAAGAAGGACAGTCAAGTAATAATTGAGACATGGCAATCGCTGTTACCGGTGCGCAAGCAAACAGCTTTTTATTAAAGTACAAAATCTTGCTGCAATGAGGATAATTTGCGCATCAAAAATCCACCCACATCAGAGCTTACCTTATAAGCTCGTGGATGACTTTACACTGTTTACTTACTACCACCCCTGCCTTTGCTCTACCACGGCTGAAAAGTGTGTATTTGCCTCTCGCTTTTCATTCTCCTGTTTTCTTGAACAAAAGTAGCCACCCACCTTTTATGACCCAGTACTCAAGATATCTTAGCGCCATAGGTATAAACATGTGAACACGTTTGCAAAGAGGAAAGAGGAGCAACAGCACACCACATGTAAATTATTGAAAGGGCATCTCTATTACTCTCCTATATTTAACAGTGACTTCATTCGAGTGACGCAACTTTTTATTCCCCTATGAGCGCGTGCTACCATTGTGGGCACACTCAGAATACATCCTCTGCCTTTTGTCTCCGTCAGAAATGTGCTTTAAGATTAAATTACTAAAGCAAAAGAGCCTTAAAGCGGCGGTAATGTGTAAATGCAGTTCCAGCTGTGCCTTTTATTTGTATGGAGAGATTAACTTCAAGTACACTAGGAAAATATAATTTAAATGCAGTTGCTTGAACCTTCCTCTTTGCAAATATATTCAAATGTTTACAACCAGGCAAGGTGGAGTCATAGTTTTGTCCAATCTCACAGAGAAGCCATTGTGTATTTGTAATAGTGCTTCATAGGGGTGGGCCATATCATTATCGCAATATAATTTTTTTATATCGTTGTGGACACGATATAATTTATGTTACGCTCAGCTCCATCAGAACAACATAAACACTGACTGTAGAACACGGGGACAGGCGCTTAAAAAGTAAAATGAAATGAAGGATGTAAATTGCTTGAGTAGATCATATTTGTGAGGAATTTTGAAGTAATTTGTCCATTGTCAATCATATCGTCAAATATATATATTATCGTGATATTTCTTTTTATATTGTGATTCAGATTTTAGGCCACATCGCCCTGCCCTAGTGCTTCACCCGCCAGCAGTACAGCAAAGGATGCAATTTGTGGCAGACTGGGCTAATATGGTCATTTAATCATATTCCCAGTAACGTCTGACTGAAATCTCCAGCTTTATAAATTTCTCTCAACTTTCATCACCCGTTTCTTCAGGCGCATTGTGTCTAACGTAACAATCACTTGATACTCTTTTTAATGGGTGGCAAAACCAGACAAACCTCTCTGAATTCAATACTTAAAAGAGCTAGTCTGGCCAGTCTATCGTAGCTTGAGTGGGATGCTAAAATGGCAGACAGGCAATTTATATGAGGACAGCAGAAACAAGGCCCAGAATGAAGCAACAGGAGGAGACATTTTGGTGCGCTCATGTTCACCACGGAATTTGAACATGCATTGTGTCCCTCTGCCCACCCGTTCTCCCAGCAAACAATTCATATTATTTTATTACAACCTTAAACAAATACTGAGCTTATTAAGTTTAACAAGGCTCGTAAGCTTTCTGCTCTGGAATTAGGCATGACGCAACTGGTCACGCTTGACACGAGGTGATAGAGGACATCAAACTCAAAGGCCAATAAACTTTTCTTAATGGCATTTTCAGGCTGGACGCCAAGCTTTACGCGCGCAGCTCGCCGTGGCAGGGGGCAGCATAGTAAGTGTAACAGGCTGACCGCGCCTCGTGCTGGCCTAATGGAGCTGGCTAATTATAGCGAATAAACTGCGCTGATCTGAGCCATTAGGCAGCCTGTAATGAAGCAGAGTGGAGAGCTGCAGTGACACTGATGAATCGGCCCGGTTCTCAGGACTGCATTTACTGGCCTTCAGTTTCGACTACGCCTTCCGAGGAGCGCGAGGCCAGGGTGCATCAGGATGAGGCATAAGAGGAGATAAACAGAGAGACTGGAACTAAGTGGACAGAGCTGAAAGTCCAAATGCGCAGGTCAGAGGAAACCTAGTCTAATGTAGTATAACCTAAAGCACTACTGAACCGTATAATTCTTCCACTTCCCAAGTTTTCAATGCATTCTCATGTAAAACAGATTGAAGTCACAAGTCAGTATACGAATAAAGCCCGTCCTGTGCTTAGAGAAATTGGTTTGTGTTATGGGGGAATCGTACATAAAACCTGTATTCGTTACGGTGATTCCTGAAAGGAGATGTCAAAGAGGAAAAAACATGAGGGGAAGATGGCAGCCTTATTCAACTTCTCCACAAAGCGGCGTACATGGCATTATTCACCATCTACTCCGCTCTGAAAGTCTTGGTGAACTGCATTCACCAAAGCTGAGGTTTGCCTTGGCCTCGCGAAGGGTTTCCATGGAGACACCCGAGCAAAACGTATCCATCATGTTTAGTGACAGAACGTATCAAATGGAGACCGACAGGAGAGCTCCAGCAGCCACTCAGAGAGAGACAAATGACAGGCCAAGTGAATAGACTTCCTGAGCACTCTTGTAAACCTACACTCATCCACGTTCTGGGGTAAAATAGTAACCACTGTACATGCCGACTTCAGTGCCTTGAAGCATCCAGTATTATATCTTGACTCTTACCATACGTTTAAACCGAGGGTACTTCAACTATATAGTCCAACTACAGACGATCGGTACAGAGAATTAGTCAAACAACTCTTGACTAATACTACATGCAGCGCAAAAAGATAATTGACTGGAAACATGGCCTGCAGCCAAGTAGGGAAAAAACTTTGTTGCGCTTAATGCTCATATTTGATATAGGATAAAATCATAATATTGCTATAAATGAAATACAATACTTTTACGGTAGGTTTTCTTTCAATACTTTAGGTACTTTCACTATTAAATATGCGGGATCAAAGCAATGAAACAGAAGTGATGGAGGAACACGATCCGTCTCTTTGCTGGTCGGAGTAGGACAGTAATTGGGTTTTCTGTGCACATTAAGGTACCAAATGTGTTTGAGCAGATGCATAAACTGCACCAGTCCCCGAGAACAGTTGGCACCCAGCGGCAGTTTCTCCAATCACAGTCGAGCAGATAAGCAGGATCCTCACAGTCACCACCAAACCTCCACTGTCATGGCTGACATGTCTTTGGGAAAGGAATTAGAGTGAGCGCAAAGGGTGACACGTTTCCTGAGCCCCTTACTCATTAGCATACATTTGTAAACAAAGAAACGGGCATAGAGGGCTTTGGCACAATGCAAACACACTGTCAGGCTGTTAGCAAGAGCCAGTGCCAAACAGCATCTAAATGAGGTGCGATTTCTGGAGGAGACCTTTATGTGATAATTCATCCATCTTGTGCACTCATGACAGCTGAGCAGCAGCACTGGGAAACAATGAGAGATGAGACGGAAAAAGAACACAAAACAGACAAGATCAACTTGAGGGGCAAGAACCAGCTCAGAATACCATTGTGGATATATTGAACAGACACTATGGAAGTATAAAACATTGAAAAAAAAATTGACAGAAAGACTCGTTACTACAAAAACACTGAAACAAAGGTGACCCCCAAATAACCTTGAAACATTGTCTACTTTATCATGCCTTTCTTCTGTAGTCAATTTTCTTATGCTTCTTTCTTCTAATGTATAATGATTTCTTTATTTATTTACAATATGCTTTCCTCTTTTATGTCCCAGCACTGCTCACAGATAAAATGAATACAGTCCTCTTTTAAAGGCCCTGTGTGGCCATCAACCACCAACAACGCACTGATAATAATCATTCCTCGCAGCCGTTACCGTCCTGATAATATCGCGGTGATATGCAAGAGGCTGAAATAGATGTGTGAGCAAGGCGGGGGGAAATATTACAGGCAAAATCCTGGAAAAACGCTGGTTATTGTTGATGACGGGTTACAACACAACAAGAGAGGATCAAAGTCGAAACAAGAATAGAACGGGAAGAGCAGACGAGGGGTGTGTGGATGTGGTGTAGTACAGGGGAGGGGGAAGCGGAAGGCGGGAGAGGAATAGGAGGAGAGAAACAATAATAGCCTTGTCTTATCAGAGAGCAGTGATAAATTCCCTTCTCGTCAGGGAGTCAGTGGCCCCGCTAAGGCCAGGCCCGATGACAAACCCCCTGCATGCAGCACTGGCACTGCACTTTCGGCAAAAAAATGATCCCCTGGCCTGGAGAGATCCATCTTTGGGCTGCGGTGTTACACTTCAGGACACAATCTGAACCTCCTGTCCTCCGGATCTGTGTTTCTTTCTTCACTTGTTATTTCATAGAGCATTTAAAAGGGTCAGATTACTCATTGCTGGCCTTTTGAGGTGAACCATAAAAATCCACAGTCAAAAATGCAAATATGCTTTGTAAACAACTAAAGTTTAAAGTCTAAAGTTCAGAGCTCCACAAACATGTTCTGAAAGACATGATTCTTGCAGTTTAGAAGATCATATTTTATCCTTCTAACTTCTCTCTTAATGCTCCTGTCGTTACAATGGTCCACTATGAACTGATTCTCAATTTCAACCCATTTTTCTGGCCTCAGGCGACAGGAAGATTGGCCACACAACAACTGTGTCAGACAATTCAACCAGCCAATTACAAAGTGTCGTTAAAATAAAAGCATCAAGCTATAATTGCAGCTACCTCCTCCATTGCCCCAGAAGCTTCAGGTTCAGGTCAAGACGTCTGTTCACTTACCCCTAAGCAGTAATGGTAAATAATCTACTATGTGTGACTATACCTTTGCGAATGTGAAGTTAGGAACACAAGTCAGGGATTGTGCACATAACAATACGTGTACACAGTGTGAATATTCTAAGGCACAATCCCTCAGTAGTATTCTGTCCAAACACAAGCTGACAGGTCAGAGAATTAATGGAGACTCGCTGAAGATGAGAGTATCCGAAGAGCCACTGTTGTCATTTGTCACCAGAAACAATAGATACACCAGGACACATTATGCAAAGGGAATTCACATATTCAAAGTTTCCATAATGCCACGCTGCAAATCTCTATGGCAGACAGGGGCGACCAAGTGCACAATGTCATCAGAGCTATGAAACTTCAGTGACCTTAATCAACTTTTCAGGAAGTTTCTAGTGTCCGTTTGGGCGGGCGGTATCGCACTGAACCCAGAGTGCTGCCATTTATTAACCAGCGAGTCAATTTTTTGTAAAACCACATAATTTCCCTCTCATTGCGCCAGGAAGGAACTAATGCGGACGTAACAATCAACCTCCATTCAATCATGACTCAAAGAAAACTGTGGCACTGTGCCCCATGGTCACCTGGGTAAAGGCTGAGAGACACACAATTAGGTACCTTAGCAACAACGACCCCAGTTCTGCAATGTTAAGGAGACGCACAGTAAAATCGAACACGTGACGCACAATGGCCCAGCTGTAATATAATTTTCACCCATTTTAATGTGATGATAAGCCAGGTATACAAAACAGTGACAAGGACGGACCAAAGACGGTGGGCAGCTTAATGCTCTCACCTCACAACAAGAAGGTCGCAGATTAGATTGTGGCTTTACTGTAAAGGGATTTTGAAAGTTCTCCCCCTCCTAGTCTCGGATCACGTCTCTCCTGAAATCTCAAGTGGCACATTTCCAGTTAAAAGTAAATTAAAACAATATACCGAAAAGCCACTTTTGCCTCTACAAGCACAAGTCAACTGTATGTTTAGCAGCGCTGATGGAAAGAAAGGCGATCAGTGTTTAAGACAAAGTGCATTCTGTGGCCTGTGAGTTTTCCCGAATAGAAAGAGACAATTGTCATGAAAGACATCTCTGTAGCTTTCACAGGAAGGAAAAAGGCAGAATAAGTTAGCTTTGCTGTTGCTTTTGTGTAGCACATCTTGTTTATGTATATGAGGAACAGAGCCGCAGGCGGGGAGTGTGAGGTGGCGCTGTGTGGACCGATAACAATGACGCTTTAACTCAAACATTTATGCTCACTTAAATGAGGCAAATGCGGCAGGTGGTGAGAACAGAGAAAGACTGAGAATCCAGCAAAAGTAACAGGATGAGGAAAAGGGTGACCTTAATCAGCGGCCTGATGGGATGCACATGGAAGAGCAACCCTTGCAACCTGGTGGCTGCATGTTTGCCCAGCAGTGCTCCGTTTCATTATAGCCCCATTTCCTGGCCCTAATACCTGGACACCAGCTCACGATAAGAAATGTACACACTCGCCTGAGTCGCCTCTGTACACAACACCTCATTTGAGCGGGGGAAATTGGAAAGAAGAGCAGAAAAGGGATGTGCCTGTGGAGTGGCATATAAGGACTAGACGGCAAAGGTGTGAGTCAGAGATTGGGGGACGAGTGGAAGAAGGAGCAACGTTAGGGGAAAGAGGAACACGGCCAAGACAGACTTTAAAGGACATGCTAGGGGAAGCAAAAAGCTGAGAGCATAGTTTCTCTTACCTTTCAGCATTAAGAAAATGGGATGTCAAGGATTTGGCTGTGGGAGTATGAAGGGGTGTATTTGTAATGCAGTTTTTGACGCATAAAACTCCCTATAGTGACCACTGACTCTACACTTGGGCATGCATGTCAAAAGGTCACAAAGGCAACTCTTGCTCATAGTGCAAAATCACATCACTGCAGGCTTAATCAGTGGAGATGACATAAACTGACTTGAAGCAGAATCGGCAATGAAACATAAATCAAAGCAAATAAAAGCAAAGGGTGAAATCGTACTTGCCACACTGCATTTCTACCCATAAGGAATTTGTCCCAATTTGTTGTCATCCATGCAAATAGGACTGTGGCAGAGCACAAACATCACGGGTCTTTGCTGTGGGCTCACACATCACCAGAGATAATAAAGCAGAACCAGCATGAGCTCCAGCTACAATATAACATGAACCAACAACTTTACTTCACTGGCAATATATGCATTTTTATTCTAAATAAATGCGTGTTAATATTCTTTGTTGCTGTAGATTTTGTCCAATCGTCACACATTATGTTAAAAAGTAGGCACTATTAAAGCAGTACTAAGTAACTCATGCCCCTAGAGGCCATAAGCGCCACTGCAGGTGTCGTAGCATTTTGCGCTTTTTTTACTCATTAAATGTCCGTGAGAGTAAATACTATGCTGACAGAAAAACAAAGGGAGAGAGGGATATTGTACATCCAATTACACAATTGAGATATTTTTTTTCACTCAAACTTGGCTGTAAATACTGTTTAAGCGGCGCTAGCCCACAGTTAGCTTTGCCCATTAGCATGTTAGCTTCTTCTTTGTGATTCCATTAGGGTGTATTGGTGACTCCGACCCGGTGACAGCCAAGTTGCAAATGTGGTTTTCTGGCCAGAGATACCAGGGGGAGATGAAAGACCCCCAATCATACCGTGGTCATACCGCCTTTGCTATGCCCAATCCGTCAGATCTTGGAAGCTAAGCAGGGTAGGGCCTGGTTAGTACTTGGATGGGAGACCGTTGGTAACACCAGGAAGCCTAGCGAATGTATGAGTGAGTGAGTGGTAGGTGGTGGTCGGAGGGGCCGATGGCGCAGACTGGTTGCCTCGCTTCTGTCAGTCTACCCAGGGCAGCTGTGGCTACAACAGTAGCTTACCACCACCAAGTATGGAGTGATGAATAATGAGCTGTGAAGCGCTCTGGGTATCTTGAAAAGCGCTATACAAATCCAAGAGATTATTATTATTATTATTAATCATCCATTAACACCCCAGAGAGACTAAGAAAAGGATGTATTAAGGGAAACAAGTTACTTAGTACTGCTTTAAACTGAACACAGTTTCAATTTCAGCTTGGTCTCATGTTAACTGGCCCTGGATCACTGCCATGTACCTGAGTTACATTAACCATTTCTTTTACAGTATAAACAACCTACAAATTCGCTGTGCTTCGTTTCAACTCTGACCACGGTTTAATTGCTTCACTGGAACCAAACAGCCTTTTGGTGCCGCAATGGTTCCCATACAATGCATGCACACACCGGACAGGAAGCTCATAGGTTTGGATCATAAAGACAGGGAAAACAAAGAGAAGAGAGAAAGGAGAGGCGTAAGAGGAGAGCAGGTGGGTGTAGGCTACAGAGATGGTTGTCCCGTTTGACAGTGTTTCTTAACATGAATTTAGAACAGAGCAAATACACACATTTTGTATATTAAAACACTGCCACTTTGGGAACCACTGATATACACTGTTACATTAGTTCACGCCCAAAGGAACATTTCTCAGTGTTATCAGTCACCTTGAGTCTCTCTCTCTAAAACCAAAAAATCTGGTTCGAAATCTAGGTGTAATCATGGACTCAGACCTGAATGTAAACAGCTACATCAAAGCAATAACGTCATCAGCTTTCTACCATCTGAAAAACATTGCTAAAATCAGAGGAATAGTGTCAAAACCAGACTTTGAGAGACTCATCCATGCATTTGTCTCCAGCAGGTTAGACTACTGTAACGGCCTGCTCACTGGCCTTTCTAAACGAGCTGTTAGAGCTGCAGTACATCCAGAATGCTGCTGCTCGAGTCCTGACAAGAACCAGGAAATACGACCACATTAGTCCAGTGCTCCGGTCTCTGCTCTGGCTTCCTGTCACTCAGAGAATAGAATTTAAAACAGCTCTGCTTGTGTACAAGTCTTTTCATGGTTTAGCACCAAAGTACATCTCTGACATGTTAGAGCCGTATGAACCATCTCGGGCCTGAGAACTTCAGGGAGGGGTCTCCTGGTGGTTCCCAGAGTCAATAATAAACATGGTGAGGCTGCGTTTCAGTTTCATGCAGCTAAAATCTGGAACAGTCTTCATGAGGATGTGAGACAGGCCTCAACTCTGACAATGTTCAAATCCAGTTCTTTTTACTCGTGCATATGATAACTGAAAGTATTTTATCTGCACTCTTGCCTTTTACTGTAATTGATCGATTTTATCTATTTTCTTGTAATTTTATGCAACTGTGAAGCACTTTGAATTGCGTTCTACAAATAAACTTGCCTTGCCTCTCATTCGACGAAAGGTGAACTGCTACTGTAGCACTTAAACCAAACTGGATGAATTGTGCACCTTCTCCCAGTAAACACTACGCTTAACACTGAAAACCAGGTTAATTTCTAGATGATGGTGAGCCTGACCCCATTCATGTGAGCCCATCCATAGTTCTCCAGATCAGCCCGTGCAGAGCATACGCATGCCACATCGGAGATGAATGGGCGCCATAAGGTAATTGCATAGATCTGACATCAAGACATGGAGGGGATTTTATATTTTATTCTTCATGCACCATTGACTCTCCTCGTCCACATTTCCTTCTATGAATAAGATAACATTTTCACTAGGACGGCTTCATAGAATCAGAAAAGAGGCACGAACTGATGCCATTATCAAAGAACTGTACTGCATGATTATGTCCCGAAACAGCCAATTACTCAAAAAGTATGGGCCATCGTTTCCTGATGCCCACTGTGTTTCCTCATCCCGCTGAAAAGAATAACAACTGCCACGTGTTTTGGCAGCCAACTGAAATTAGAGACTCGGCAGAAAGATGAGAGGTAAATCCAACATCAAACCATGGCCATCTGGTCAAACAAACACAGAACAGGAGGCTTCTGTTTCCTATAGAGAGTGTCATTCTTTACTGCCGCTTCATGTTACATTCAGGCCCAATTAAAGTGCAAGCCATCAGCTCAGACCATCTCAGCAATTATCTTATTAAATCATCAATCGAACAAATGTAACAAACTTATGATTACATGAAATGCAGCCGAGACAGAAACATGCGGGACACAAACGGCTGGAAGGCTAGCGGACAGACAATCTCAGGACATTTGTTGTCTCTATTTACAAACATGCACAAAAGGCGCTTTGCAGAGAGCCCTTAGAGGTTACGTCTAATCCTGCTTAGACACTCACAATGCTACTCAAACTATTGTGTGCAAATAAAGGCACAGCCAATATCCATAAGTGGTGCAGGACTGAACAAGGGGTCACCATTATGGAAACGCAACGGCCAGAAACAATACACAATAGAAAATAACAATAAACAATTACCAGTACATATATTTTAAATGAACAAAAAATCTATACGTCTTGTCTACATTTTCCAATGTGCATCAACAGATTTGTTCTAGATAATAAAGAGAGATTTTGCACAGCAGGTTGTAAATGGGTTCAACTAAAGGTCAGCACACGCTACACGATTTTTCCGGTCTTAAACGATTTTTCAAGAAGGGGGGGTGCACACTACACGACTGGATTTAGTGCGATTATAGAACGACTGGGGGTTCACACATAAGGACTGAGAATCGTAAGAGCGAACACATAACACGATTCTGCCAAACAGATGATGTTTTATAACACAGCGCGTCTGTCCTCTCTACAGCTTCATTTCTCCTCCGGCTTCAAAAACTGACACCAGATCAGAAAATATAGGCCTCTGTTTGTGAATGTGGGGAACATGTGCGTCTCCCGATTGGTCAACAGTGTCAACAGTGTCATGTGATCGCTGTCACAACAACGCAGTTCAATGCTGCTGCTGCTGCTGCTGCTACTACGAGCCTTCAACTTGGCTATAGTTCTGTCAAAATGGAGATAAACGTCAGCAACACGAAGATGCGGGACGTATTTCTTTGTATTTAATAAGAAAAGGAGATGGGCCATCAGCCACGAGACGGAGGAGAAAGCGGAGAAAGTGTAGAGAAGCGAGCGGAGAAAAGTAGCTGGAAAGTTTGTGTCCAAACTCAGTAAGTGCCACCGTTAAACTCTGTTTGCGGTTGAAATGTAGCTGGAAAAGGTGGTTCTCATGAACGTTTGGTGATTTAAAGTTGTGCTGTTTCGTGTGGGCCTCACTGTGGCCATGAAATTTGTTGTTTGTGCCGCTGTTTTGATAGAGAAATGAAAAGGAAGGTGCTGCAGTGTTTTTCTGTCTTTATTTCACTCGGTCATTGGCCGCTGCATTCTGTTTGTTCGCTTTGGGGACGATAAAATCGCCCACGTTTCTCCCAAAATCGGGCTTAAAAATCAAACCTCTTTTCCTGTGACTGAGGTTTAGTTGCATCTGACTGCTGCCCACAGTACACGATTCGAACGAGAGTCCAGTCGTGACCCACCCCCCACTCTACGAGACACGACTCTGTGCAACTGCCTTCAACTAGCCATGACTCGAGAAGCCTCGGTGTGACTGAAAATTAGAGCAAAATCGGGCATAAAAGTCGTGTCGTGTGTTTGCTGACCTTAATACAGCAGAGTCTGGGCAATTCATATTCAATAGCACCATTAACAGGGTATCAGTTCTTTGCAAATATTCATTTCATTGTGTATATCCTTTTAAAATAACAAAAGCATTTGCTCATAAGAACTGGGTTAAACAATGGTCAGAGGTTAAAAGCATAATACTCTAAAGAAACAAAGTTTTCCAAAGCTCAAAAAGTTTTCAAACCAAGCAACAAAAAAGACCTCTTCAAGAGACTTAGATCACATCAGTCACGAGTCGCTATTTGCTTTCACCAGGCTACAAAGAACGGCCATCACTTCTCATGAGTAACGGTATATGAGCAAAAGGAAGAAAGGAAAAATAGAATACTGTGTAAATACTGTATATAAACTTTCATTCGTTTTATCAGCACGTATAGATGGAGTTGTCTTGTTTGCCACATTAAGCAAGTCGAATGGTTTGCAGTTTCACTTTTCAGGAGGATTACACCCAGTCACTAAGTCCAGAGGCACCCTGCCATCCCGGCACAGGGTTAAGTAATTGCTTTGGCACCAAACTATAGAAGGCAACAGGTCTACTCAATCTAATATCAATGCAAACATCAGCATAGTCTAGTACTCTTTTCTTTATTGCTGATCACCCCAATAAGCATTTTCAAAATAACACGCAACGCCTGACCTATGTTTGGCACTCATTATGGCAATCAGGGTTTTTCCAAGTTTTTCTTACAGAAAGAAGAGCAGAAAAAGCATCACATGTGAATAAGTACCCTTTTGATCTCTCAATAGCGTGACAGAAACTTTGGCCCGTATGGTTTGACACAAGGCTTGTTCCTCTGGTGACAGGGGTAACGAATCAAGATGACATGCTGAAGAGGAGTCACGCGACATAAGAGTCACATCTCATAGCAGAGCAGCAGAATGCAACCAATACAAGAGTTCAAACCAGCTTTGTAAATAACATCTGAGCTTGTCGAGCGAGATAAAACCTTGAAACATTTAGTCCACCACAGATTTATCAGCAAGTTGTTAGATCGGCTTTGTCAGTGAAGAAATGGTCACTTCTATAACCCTAAATATGCATGTTTGTATATAAAATTGAAGCATGATTATTTTCCTGCCTGTAATGTCAGCATTTCCCATTGATTTTTCCGATGGTAACTACAGAACATGAGAAATCACGCGAAGCACGAGCACCAAAGCGACACATGAACACCCCGCTGTGCACTAGTCAATGAGTCAGAGCGGGAATTCATTCTTTGTGTGATTGATATTGAGCGGGGTGCGTGTTTGCCTACAATGGGAGGTGAAACAAAAAGAAAAAAAATCATTGTCCTTTGGGAGACAAGAGCATACGAACAGGAACAACTTAATTTCTACACTCCACTGTCCTCCCTTACATCCACAGCGTTTCCTTCCTGTGGCCATGCTGCGACTGTGTGCCACCCAGCGCGAGAGGCCACACAGGGCATACCCAGCGGGGAAATCAAAGCTCTCTCTCTTTGTGTGATTCAATATCACGCTTGTGTACCCATGAATGGACGCCAAGACATTGGTTCAAAGCCAAGGAATGAGCCAAAGCCGTGGAGGACTTTAGTGAGGGATAAGACGGCCTGGAGAGAGAGCCCCGAACTAAGTACACATGATCACACAAATGCACTTGGACACACTTTACTTACTGTGACGCACTGAGAAGTAGACATAACTCTATGTGATTATGATGTAGTGAAAGCATAGATTGTGGCGCAATCAAAATAGAGCGGGTCATCGGTTCGAATCCCAGCTCCTGCAGGTGTGTCGTTGGGCAAGACACCTCACCCAATTTGCGTCCAGTGTCTGCGTTCATTGGTGAATGAATGAGAGTGTGAATTGGTGAAGCGCTTTGAGTGTAAGGGAAAAGCACAGGGTGAGACCATTTACCATCGTCATTGCAGATGAACTTTCACTCAAAGTACAGCAGTTACAGATGGTAAAGTGGAAAGATTGGCTGCATGTTTGACAGGGACCAACTGGTTTAAGAGTCGCTTTGAACAGCAGTCATTTTGTATTATGCTTCTCAAT
The DNA here is from genome assembly GCA_007210695.1 of Neogobius melanostomus. Classification (NCBI taxonomy): domain Eukaryota; kingdom Metazoa; phylum Chordata; class Actinopteri; order Gobiiformes; family Gobiidae; genus Neogobius; species Neogobius melanostomus. The sequence goes on along the minus strand of VHKM01000106.1, from coordinate 4,160,863 downwards.
CTGCAGATGTCAGTAACGGCCATAAGTCCAAGAAAGCAACAGTAGTGAACCAGTAATTTGAATGGAAAATAAAAGTCTACTCTAATCCAACAGATTTGCTCATACAACAAATGCAAATAGTGTCTACACATAAAAACAGTCCCCAACCGGTTGTTGCCTGGGACTCAAGGTGGACACCATGCTTTGCTTAATGGGTATACAGTATACTTACAGTTAGAACTAATTAAACTCAAAGTAATTTCAAAGTATAATGAAAAACTTGGGTCAAAATGTGTTGGCTTTTTGTTTTATGGATGAATATGTCAGTGCCGTCACACAACGCTAAAGAGAGAACAGTGTTTGGGCATATCCTTAACCACTAGATGATCGGCTGTATATTCATTGCCATTTTAATCTACAGTAGTTAGGTAGAGTTGTTTTTGAGTGCCTCATTCTTTTTGCATTTGCATATTCCAAAAATAAAGAAACTTTAGCCTCTTGAAAATTATAAACCAACTGTTGCCATACTGCCACGAGCAAAACTATACACAGTAAACAAAAGCATATTTAAATTCAAGGCAGAATTCTGCACAGAACCTCTCACCCTTCTGCTCCTTCTGTCTGACAGGGCATACGTCAGTGCGCATATCCCTCAGAGCCGCAGAGCTCCACGACTTGGCAAGTAAATAGGAGAGGGGAATAGTGAATTATGAAATTGGATTATGAAACGGAGAATTCACAGGGCCTCGTATTGTGACTGAGGCTCTGGAGAACTGAGGGAGCTGAATGTATTGGAGTATTTTGGAAAACAGGCAAGCTGTTAGATTGACTCATATGTAAGTCCACTTTGCTGGAGAGTAAAATGTAAAATGAAAAAGAGGCAGTTATCGCGGTTTGCCAGGTACAGCCAGGAAAAAATACTCATTGCCTTGTTGTACTGATGGGAGAAAACATTCAATCCTCAGAATACTGTGGTATAACAATGCGTTACACTCCGAATGACTATAACAAGCCATACTGTATTTTATTGGATGATTACATAGACACTAATGGCCCACTTTCTTTTTCAGCATGTAGTTATAAATATATATAACTGAATGCTGTCTCTATTGTTTTATGTATAAAAATTGCTAACCCTCCAACTGAGAGAGACAGCTTTTCATTATTACGAATGTGACAAGTTCCACAAAGTAAATATCTGAATCTGAACAGACATTTTATTACAGAGCAATATCTCTTCAATTGGACCAGTATCCTTCCAGACTCCCGAATGACTATGATAGAAATGGTAAAAGATGATGTCAGGCACCCCAGCCCTCCTAAACCTCAATTAGAGAATCAGAGGGATTTAAAGAGGAAATGCCATGGGGAGTGTCTGAAGAGACTATGCATGCAGCAAAGCAAAGACATTATTAAAAGAAGAGCCAGAGGCCAAAAAGGAGAATCTGGACAGATAGTTGTTATGAGAATTTGCTGGCGTAACGCAACGTAACAGGTTGGCTATTTATGGCTGTTCGGGTAGATATAACCAAATTATTGTTGACATATTTTTGATCAAATTGTGAATAAACCAGTGAAACATGCTGTCGCTGTTCATAGGAAAGTATTTTTTAGTATAAACAAGTGACCTTATGCCTGCCACAGCTCACTGCTCGGTGAGTGCATTTACAAACGCTCAGAAAAATAGCTCCCATGAGAGGATGCTTTCCAGATTCTAATACGATTAAGTGCAAGCAGTGCAGTGTGTCTGACCGATATTATTTTTACTTAGTCATGAAATTGAAACATAAGATTTTTTTTTTTTACACAATTTAATTCACTTATAAATCTTAACCGGATTGAAATATTGTGAAGTTTATTCTCTAAACTCAAAAGCCAGTCAAAAGTTAATACTGAGCGTGGGGCACTCTTGTTTATATAGCCAACATGTGTAGGCTCTTCTGAACAAACGGTATGAAACGGTGAGGCCAGACTCCCAAACATGATCACTCAAGTCAAAGGGTGCAGCGCTGTTGTGCACTTGCCTGGCCTGCCAAACGACATGCCTTTTCATAGATATTTCAAAGACATATAGTCTGGGAGCGAGCGTGATCTCAACAATTTCCCGGTGGGCGTGATTGACAGACGGCATCAACCAATTAGAGCAACGCTAGATACGTTGCAGTAACAAGCGGCAGAAAGCCTTTCCAAAAACGTCCTTTTTTACGAGAAACGCTTCGAACGCTGTTTCTTGCTCCGGTTTTAGGGATTTCATATTTTCCAAATGATTTAAAACAGACGAAAGAGCCGAAGAAAACAGTGTATCGGCCGCCATCTTTAATGTTTTGGAAGAGTGCGTGGTGGTGACAAGTGACGGCTTCCGTCTCTTGGTGCGTGATTGGACCGATGTGGGTCAAATCGTGAAATAATTGGCTGCGAGCAGCTGCCCAGACGGTTCTTCTTTTGAACAGAAAGGAGGAGTGTCTGGCAGGCCAGGCAAGTTGTGCACCAGAATCACCACTGCCATTTCACAAGTTTATTCATACGTGTTCTGACTGAGATGTCTCAGCAACTCCAAGTCCACTGAGAGAAGATGTCAGCTGGCTCCCATGCAGCAGGGTGAATCAACAAGCTGGCAGGAAAATGTTGCAGAAGAAAGCTGATCTAGAGGAAAACACTATGATGCAGTAAAATGCCCAAACTGCTCACATGCACACTTGTCACTCACAGGTCATGAAACCGTGATAGGAAGTCAAAGAAAAGACCTACATTGTGCACCATGATCCTGAGGGATTTTAGGATTGAAACTATGCATGTAAATGGTCACATTTTATATAGCGCCTTTCTACCTGCTTTAGGCACTCAAAGCGCTTTACATCAAGGAACCAGTCACCCATTCACACTCTCATTCATACACCAGTGTACGCAGACACTGAAGGCGAGGTGGGTGAAGTGTATTGCCCAAGGACACAACGACAGTGGGCACCTGCGGGATTCGAACCGCCGACCCTCTGGTCACAAGACGACCCGCTCTACTCTCTGCACCACCGTCGCACCATGTCACATCAAGCCCCTTTTAAATCATTCTTCAGGGTAAAATTAATCCAGATGAACATTTGTATTTGTGTGGTCATATCACCCGCTTAGCTTGTTACATACATTTTAGAGGCAGGTGGTCTTCAAGGGGAAATTGAAAGCCTCCGCAGCTCCGATCCCTGCAGCTTAAATGAAATGCAAATTTGCAAACCAACGCAATTTCATCCCACAAATATGTTTGTGTTTCACAGGTGCTGAAAAATTAAGTCGAAGGATTAAAGTCTCAGCAGTAAAATAGGTATATTTAGTTAATATGAATAAGCAAAAACAGGTTGAAAATGGGGAACTGTTGTGAGTGTGTAAAGACCAGCAGGGATAATATCAGGTCCATGGGGGCAGCAGCCTGGGGAAGGACACAGGTGTTGCTTTCCATTGCACTGGAACTATAGTCACACAGGGGCATGAATAAAAGAGAGTGGTGAGATGGAAGAGACTGCAATGGCAGCAATACACCATCTGCAGAAAGCCTCCAGCACACTGTAATTTACAAAACCGGGAATTACAAGCCAAAAATGTATTTTGGCAAAAGTATGGCTGGAACATCAGAGTCCCTTTTAACCTCACAGTCTGAAACATTTCATAGGACTTTCTCTGAACTAGAATAAATAAATATATAGAAGCAAATATGTGCAAAACAAATGCTTTGATTTCAACTAGTAGACATCTTTTGGTGGCAATAGAATTATTTGGACAAGAGCCTTCACAAATTTTACAGAAGAAAACTTAATACAGAGGATATAATAAACTTTAAAACAAAATTGGTGTCAAATTAACTTTGAGCATGTTTTTGAGCATGCTTGTTATTCAAACAACCATGAAGCCATCCTCCATGTGCCCGTCTCCTGCAGGCATTATGATTCAAATGTGTGGGCTGAAAGCAAATAATCGCAAAAGGCAACACAATCAGAAACAAACAGAGCAAAGATGTTAGTGAGATATCAAAAAGGAGGAATCTTCTTTGTGTAACCATAAAGTACATACTTTGTAGAAGTCAGATTATCATTTTCTTTTCATAAAAAGTACAAAACACATGAAAATGTAAAGTAATTGCAAGTATTCTAATGTTAAAATGAATTCCTCTTAACAGCACTTTTCAGCTTGAGGACATCGCTGATGTAGTTTACTGGGTAAGCAGATTTAAAGGTCGATTAAAAGTCTAATTAATGTGCTGCTTTAAGTCGTGGAACTTGAGTAAGACAGAGGCACGCTCTGTTGTCCCACTGATTAAGTGTGATTGTAGCTAATTAAAAAGTGCAGAGGTTGGAAGAAGGGAGAAGAAAGGAAGTTTGAAAATTAGTTTCTAGTTATCAGATTATTTTTAGTTACTGATGTAAAGTGATGTAACATACAGCTGGACATTGATTAATTACTTTACAGTAGTTTTGCATTACCTTTTCCCGACCAAAAAGGAAGGCCTATAGCCTACACAAAGCTATAGGCACATGAGAGACAATGTACAGTATAGAGCTGGTCAAACTTGACTAGTTACTTCTGAAAACAGGAAAAATCAGGTACGTAGATGGTCAAAGTTTGCACTGTCAACACAGAGTTTGTTGTTGTTTTGGTTTAAGAATGTATGCACAAATACAGCAAAGACTTGAATGAAAGCATACATTGAATAAAAAGCAAGCCAGGGTTGCCATTGCTGCAAGCGATCTGGTACCGTAAAGACGGATAAGAAATGCGATGCATTGGACCATGGACAAAGTCAAAAGAGATTGCTGCGATTAAAATGGAGATGGGAGATGAATTATACACTCTTACACCCAGCTGTGTTTCCTTAATCTCTATACGAAGGTCATTACTAGAAAAAGGTATACAGACTCCTCGATCTACTGAACATCTCAGACCAGATTTCTTCACTCCTGTCACTGTACATCAAGAAAATCTTTAAAAAGAATGAATCAAGCTGGGAGCAAGGCAAACACACTCAGCAAGTTAGCACTAGAGTGATGAAGAGAAGAATTTAAGTGGACCAAAATACGATGGCATAGGTTAACAGGCTGCAGAGGTTTTAAATTCAGTGCACACATCAAATAACTTTAAGCAAATATACACAGTTGTCCAAACGTGTCCGGCTCCAGTGTTTGAAACCCTCAAGTCCAGCCACAATAGAAGATAGGAATTGGGTCTATCAGCCCTGAGAGAGTGATGCTTCCACAGAGCAGCGAACACGGTAATCAAGTCACAATGCAACTTGAGACACAGAAAAAGGTAAAGACAGCGTGCAGTCATTGTTCTGTGTACTCCATGCTCTTCTTCCGCCAATAGAAACTCCCACTCTGCAACCAAAGAAAAACATCTGAACATAAGAATGACAAGTCGTAATAACAAGTCAAAGGAAAGAGGACTGTAAACACTAGTCAGCCACAGAAGTACGGTTAAGCAAAATTTGAGCTTAAGGATTAAATGTGGTAGTCAGCAGACAATGTGCTCTCATGCACAAGATTCTAGCTTCAGTCTTCTTTGCACAACATTGTCAAAGACTGAACATATACAACAGGATGAGTCCCCTATTATGATTTATGCCGCCTACATATCTTCTTCTACAAACTTAAATATTCATGAGTGTGCAACAGCAAAGGCATGAAGAGAATTGTATTCAAATGCCCACAGGGACAGGCACATAACAATCTCTTTAACCAATGTTTTAAGTATCTAATTTCTATATCCAACTGAAATGAGGATTGAGCAATTTACAACTGCTGATTCAAGATCAAGCAATGTGCGCCATGTCTTTACAATTCGTTTGTTTTATTTTTCCGGATCTGATAGGACACCTAGGCTCAGGGTAGCGGCCGATACAGAGTAGTCCAGAGTGAATCAAAAACAACAAAAAAAGATGCTAAACCCCACTCTTAAGACTCAGTGATGGTATTAAAGAGAAAACAAGTTTTGTCACCACACGTATTTCAGCTGCTCTGGGCATTGGCAGTAGCATTAGCCGCAATCATCTGTGGGCCTTTTTTTTTTTAATACACCATAGCTTATCGGCTTGGTGAATTGGTTAAGGTACCAAAGATAAATCTGATATCAGTGCCAGAACTGGAACAACTCTAGATTCCATTACAGGGTGATAGTTCTACAATAATACCATGCATTTAAGTTTGTCTGGCTATCTGTTGCTTTGTCCTGTGTTTAAGATTCCTCTTTTGTCTATTGTAGGGCAGCGCAGTCTGAGAAGAGGTTACCTTTTCCATTAACCAGCACTACAGAAGGTTCATTCTGAGCAGCAGGGAGCATACAGACACTCTCTCTTTGATGATTGATTGAAATCCTAGGTCTGGATCGCTTACAGTAAGGTGACACCAGAGCTGATACAGCCCAGGGCTGAATAGAAACCCACTGAAAGAAAACCCCTCTGCAGAGGTGGGGAGTAAAAGGCGGAACTGAGCTGCGGTGCTTGGAAAATGACAAATCCCATCATCGTCTGCGAATGATACTCCCACTTGACATCTATCTCATTGACAGGGCAGCACGGTGGCGCTGCGGTTACCACTCGTCTCACAGCAACAAGGTTTGATTCCTGGGCAGGTTGGGGCCTCTGTGAGGGGTTTCCCTGTTCCTTCATAGGTTTCTTCCGGGTACTGCGGTTGTACCACTAAAAACATGTACAATAGCCTTTGTTCATTCAATCATAAATTCATCAATTAAAATTTGCAACCTTCCCGAGCACTTTAATGACACACCCATGTATTTTTATTTAGGCTATATATCTATGTATTATCATAGAAAAGTGCCTATTCTCAATTTTAAAATCACTCCTTGTTAAATCTTGATGGGTTCTTAAATGGTGCTGTAATCAAATCTATCCAGGTGAACTCACTTTTATTTGTGTTTATTTTTTTGTAAAATAGCAAGTGATATTTTTCTGTAATGCTGCCTATAGCCCACCTGTTGCGTGAGAAGGATGTCTCTTTTTGCCCTGCCCTCCTCTACAAATACTTTCCCCCCTTTTGCAGGAGGCTTGCCAGTAAATAGACAGTGGCATCATTCACCCGCTTCCTCTTCTGCTTGACTTAACACGTAGGCTAAAGTGCACAGAGGACAGAGGCTGTGAGCTGTCAGCTTCCACAAACTCTTGATACAAAACAAATGAAAAAACTTCAGTGTATGATTTGCACTTGCTGTATGCTAAACATAATAAAGAAAAAATATGGGCCCAACATTCACTGACCTGGGCAAAGCTTCCATCTGGGTTGTAACCTGTTCTATGAGCAAATTTAACATTCAACTGTTCTCACAAATGCATAAAAATCAGTTCCTATTGGACACAACCAGTGATTTTCACTCAACCAATTAAATTTGGTTAAAATCATCTTTAAAAAAAACTGTCCCCTGCTGACTATCCCCCATTTACCACGTCCAAAACAGTTTATGATAAACTTCAAGTCTTTAGTAATGTCAAGTTTATAATTTACAAAAAGCCCAGAAAAAATAAATAAACATTTTATTTGAATAGTAGCTTTTTCAAACAAATGCCACCCATGAACGTTGCAAATGGAGAGAGTTTATAATGCCATGCTTTGACTTTTTTTTTTAACCTAGTTTGGACCAATTTTTTGAGGCACATGTGAATATTCTTTATAAATTAAGAGCAATTATGAAGGTAAAGCTAAATGGGCGCTTAATTACTAAAAGCTAATATTGTAAGAATGAATACTAGAGCTGTTTCCATGACAGCAGCCCAGCCTCTGAGTTTATAATACAATGGCCAACGGTGTGTTTTGTTTTTATTATTTACTCAGCTGATCTATACTCAATGTTAACGGTTATCTTTTATTTCCAGCATGTTGTCGCTATGTGCCAAGTTGCGACTCATTGCAAGCACTGGTAATGTAGAATGAACAAGCTACATCTTGAAGGTCATGGACTGAATGTTTTGTGAATGTGTTTTATGTGTTCACATGTGTAATCACTGCAGATCAATAGAGGCCTGTATACTCTGCCTCTCAGTGGGGCTGTTGATGCTAGAAAACAGAGACGCTGTTGTACAACTGGGTGGCCACATAAATGTGGCACTCATCTAATATGCACCACAGCACTACCTGCCAAACTCACTTCCTTATTAAAATTCAGAATAAATAACAGGTTAATTATGGCCTTTCTTTAATAGTAAAATGAGTTTCAGAACATGCACACTTTGGATGGCACGTATAGCTCCAAACCTGTGTGACTGATTAAAAAAAGAAACGCCTCAACAAAAGTGTAATAGTTTTCAGTATGTAAGATTCAACGGAATAACTGTATCTAATTGTTCTGTTCAGTGCATCCCCATTTTTTTTTTTTTTTTATAAAGCCAGTAAAGTGAGGTGACGCTGACAGCCAATCACAATTCTATCACAAGGCTCTATCCTACTGTGAATAATTTATAGCTCAAAATGACAGCTCATTTCCACATGGCTGACTTATGAGTTGAATAATAACATTTGTGAATCAAATGAAAATGATAACACTTATGTACTATGGATTTCTTTGTAAACCAAGTACATATTTTGAATAGTAATGTTAAATGTCGCACTGGGTTAGGTTAAAGCGCTGAGAAAAGTATGCAGAGAATGTGTGTGACGTCCAATCAGAAGTGTCTCTTTGATCCATGAGGAAACGTTGTAATGGCAGGTGTGGTAATACAGGCTCATGCACGTCTGCTTTGAGGTTTTATACCTGAACATTTGTATTGTATAGGCAAGTTTATTTGTACAGCAAATACTGAACACAAAAATGCAATAAGAACAAAAAACCCTAACTACCCTATGGCAATGCATTTCAAAACACCTGGTCATACCAGCATCACACAACTAAAGGTGATGGTCATAGAGGTTGTTTCCCTGGGCATGAGAGGGGGGGACAAACTTAAAACCCTTGCCCAAAGGGAAACCTATTGGATTGAGACCCTCAAGGCTACCTCTTATCCAGGGTTAAATGATGAGCTTGATTTTTCTGTTTTTTTGTAGGACTGGGGCCCTGGTCTTTTTATCTGTCTTTCTAACTGTTTCAATACATTTCCACTATCTTTTGGCAATGTCAGTGGTCCTGTTTCTAGTGTGTGTGTGTCACGCCTACTTCTACTCACTGTGAACTTGTTTTATATACTGTGACTTGGTCCATAATGTCATGTGCGTGTTTTCTGTAAACTTATATGCCCGTTTTGTGCCACATCTCCTGTGTGTGTATTGTATATTTTTTTGCTTTTCTTTTTCTTGTGGTCAGCACACGTGCCTGATCACGTGATGCTCCAATCAGGTACTTATAACACCTGTGTTTCCATTACTTTTTATTGCTCTGAAGAAGACCAGTTTGTGGTCGAAACGCGTTGGCGTGTCCCTCTCAATAAAGGACTTTTATCGTTATCAGAGTGCCTCGGATTTTTTGCCACATGTACTCTACTATTTGAGGCAAGTCTTTTACTCATCTTGTTTTTCATCCTGAAAGAGCACCTGATTTTTAGTAACTATTTTAAAGAACGTTTCTTGGACCCAGTGCAGCACTACCGACAACCCTGCTTTCACTGTACACAGAGTAATTCAAAGAGCAAGATGGGTGTGTATACCCAATTACACAAGAAAGGAAATAAAATCAACAAAACATCATTATTAACAGTGAAAATTGTGACTAAAAGTTTCTTTTTTTTATCTGTATAAGATTAACTTACTGCACAAAGTCAATGTAAGCATGTCATCATGTGTAAGTGATGTGTGTCTGTGACTCTAAACCTCTTTCTTTGTCACAGGGTATTAGTGAATGAAATATTCACATTGCTGATAAGGATGTTGACTAAAGGAGTTTTGTTTCTGCTGAATGAGTTTTTTTTTCCGTACATATTTTCCGGGGGGAAAACAAACACATTTGGAATGTAAACTTATATTACTAAAGAGAAACACACAGAAATATGTTTCACTGTTCCAAATTATTGCATAAAAATATTACTGCAGGTCTGAAGTAAATAAATAAATGAATAAACAAAGGGCCCATTTTCTGTAATGACTGCATTAGAAACGCTCGGTGCAGAAGGGAACATGTTATTCATAACGGGTTAAGTGAGTTGACCTGCTCAGGTGCCAGCTAAATGGAGGCAGTCAATTAGTATAGAACAGCAAAGTACAACCACATCCTTTATGACTAGGCAGCCACCAAAGCCTCGTCACTGGCAGATAGGTGCAATTTTTATGAAAACAGTCAGACTGAAACCTGCGGTCTACTTCACTGGAATAACATCATGCTCAGACAGAACGGAAAAAAAAATTCAAGTATATAGGATCTTTGATGCTTTGTGAAAAAGTACAAAACAGTTCAAATTAACAACTTAAGGAGCAGAAAATACAGTTTGTCTTGTATTGTGGCTGCATGTAAAACTATGATCTCAACATCAATGTCATGAAAAATGTCTCAACTACACTATTCTGTAAATAGAGCAGTATCGGTTTTATTCCCAGTAACTGTGACACTTGGATGAGAAAATGAATTCCCATCAGCAGCTAGGGGTGATGATATCAGGCATAATAAAATGACCCCAACATGCTAGTGTCAAGAATGTGCGCCTCTGTGTGCGAGCTAACAGCATGCAGACTTCAAGGACATAATCTTTGTAGTATCACTTACATTGACAGCTGCACAAGGCCAACTCCATATTTGCAGTAGTGGGTGACAGAACACTAGACCTCACTGGCCAACATCTTTTCCTTCATTCACTTCACTCCTCACTCATTTTCAACAAGATTTCGTTCAAGCAGAGCGCACTGCATAAATATGAATATGGCTCAGTAATAAGCACAGCAGCGAGTGGCGGTGCACTGGATGAACACATTTCTTCATATTGAAAAATTGGCATGTGTATTCACCTTCATTTCAACTCGGTGATTATCAATGCTGACTGTGTTGAACTTCTGTTCCTCTAAAAGGCCACGGAGTTATTTGCTTATTCAATGGAAGAAACTGTTTTACTACATCAGACACACTGCCTCTGCTCTGGGTCATACTTTGAATCATTTATCTTTCCAATACAAAAACAAAAAAAGCCAATCAGAAGCTGACTATTGAAGACAAGTGAAATTATCTTGACTCAGACATAATACAGAGGCCTACTGGGGGAAAAGAAAAAAAATAGTAGTCAGTCAATTCAGTGGTGGCTTGTTGGTCTACTGTGAAAGTTTATTATAGTAATCATGCATTGGAAACAAATCAAGGCGCTGCTGCAATGTGGTGTGTTTATATTCCACCCACAAGTGCAAATATGTCAAGAAGAGTTTTAAAGCTTACCTTTCCCGTAATTAAAGTGGAGTTTGATAGTCTTTCCCTGATTGATGTGCAGGTAGGTAAACCACACCGCCGAGGTCAGCAGCACCAGGAGCAAAAGGAGCTTAAACTGCTTCCGTATCTTCTTTACGGGAAAGCGCAACATCCTTGCTGAAACATCCTACGCTGGATACCCGCTTTATTGTCTGCAGTGAGCGGCGTCTGTGGCTCTGCTGAAGGGCTGCTTCTCCAGGTCACGCCGCTGGCATCCCAGGAAGCCTGCGAGTAAACTGGGAGTGTTAACTACAGCGATGCAGCTGCACGGATCATTCCCGGAGACCCACGAGGTGACGGCAGCGCCAGACTTGTCCCGTCCTCAGACGTGGGAATAAACACCTCTGTGCCAGTCATCGTTTGGGAACAGCAGCGCACTTCCCCCCCTTTCCCTGGAGAACAGTAAACTAGTACTAGTAAAGAGACTTCCCCCGCTTGATTCGCAGGGCAGCAGGGAAAAGGCTGCAGATCAAAAGCCGCTAAGTTCGCTTTTAACAGTGTGACCCAGTGAACAAAATAGCAGTCCAGCGTTAATCTACACAAATCCCCTTGTAGCTCAAGCCGCTGGTGACACCGCAGCGCTCATTATTTCACCGGCCACTCAAGGATCATCCAGGGCCACGGCTTAGGCGCAAAGTATCAAACAGCACCAAGTAACCAAGTCAAACGCGCAAAGCTAAACACCGGTAGAATGTTTCTTTAGCAAATTAGTGCTGAAGTAATTAGGCAACATGTCCCAGCAAAAGAATGATCGGTTTGCTGTAGGGAAGCGTGGAGGAAGCCCTGGTCAAAGCGTGATGTTGCAAAGAGTGTCATCCATCGGAGCTCGGTCTATTGTTACAGGAGTGAGAGACCGTGCGGCTCCTGGACAAGGCAGTGGATTCGGATGAAGCGCGTTTTTATTGAAGTCCAGAGAGAGGAGGGGCGATCAGCTGTCATCCTCACATTCGGGTTGGTGTAAGAAACCCCGTGACAAGTAGCTAGGTGTTAAAACGATGTAGATGTCAAAGCAAAAAGCTCCATGGCTCGGTAAAAGCCTATTTTGTGCAAAAGCAAATCATCGCTGTCCGGGGTAAAAAGCCAGCGAGTCTCAACCGTGTCGCGCTCAGTTGTTCTCTCATAGCAGGTGCCTTTCACATTGTCCAAAAGTAGTTCAGGATACCACCTTGTCCAGGTCCGCTCGGTGTGCCAACCTCAAGCGGAGAACAACATATACAACAGTCCTGAGGACTGCTAGCGGTCTGGCACTGCCTGTGTTGTTATCCTGTCACCAGCTTTTTTCATTTAGAATGCCGCAATATAATCGTCCAAGCTGCTTAGAGAGCGCGAGTTGAAAAGGCTGCTGAGCTTGGAGGAAAGACAGCTCCATAAGCAAGAAAAAACATGGTTTTGTATGCAACAGCCAAACGCACAAGGGTATCTTCTTTCAGTGCAGAGCTCAGTACGCCCATCAATTGAGCAGCATCTTGACGGTGCAGAGCAACCTAACGCGAGAGGATAGGGAGAGGCGTGATCGGCATCCAATTACAAACGACTGAGCGTTAACAGGGCGGGACGACGTTTGGTCTCACCATAGATACCCTAGTATATAAGTGCAATGCTCAGAACGCGTGTCCACAACCCAATATTTGCGCGTAGGTAATGAACATTTAAACCGATCATGGGTTAAAGTTCTTCAGTATTCACATTTCTCATTAAAACAAGATGAGTGATTTAAAGGGATTTTTCTGCCCTTCTATTTAACAATGATTTCTAGAACGTTTGCACTCCGCTGTCTATTTTAAAGCATGAAAGTCTATTTTGGCATCAAATTGCAGCAGTCTTCACAACACGCGTTTTACTGCCACGCTGTGGTAAGAGTGCAAATTACAATTACAATCTTGATTAGTTCAAATCAAATGAAGAGATTGAAATGGTCATCATAAGAAACTTGATTGGATAGACAAGAGCAGAACTTTGTACCAAATGAATGCACTACAAAGAGGCTGTCGAGTTGAACAATGCCCTTGCCAACCTCTAATCAAGAAAAACCTGCTCATAATTGACTGGATATACTCACTAAGTAATGTACTTAAGTTTTCATACTGATTAGAAATATTTTTGCAGAGTATAGTTTGCTGTATAAATGCAGTATATCTATATGTTGTGTACTTCGCTAATAACATTTACTGTCCAATCCTCTGCTGCTATGGCACTCAATCTGGATAAGGGATCAAAGAACACAACCTGGGCTGGATGAGTATGACCTCAATTTAGCGTGTCCCTGTCCCAGATGTGCCTTCGGAATCAGAACGCAAACTATAATCCGACTGCATGGATTAAAATGGTAATCATCAGAGCAAACACTATGACTAAATGAAATTCTTAGGTATTCATATGAGCAGCATCAAAATGAATGAGAGTGTATGGCCCTCACCCAAACAAAAACATTTCAGAAGGTTCACCTTGGGCTGTTGCAGCAGCACGCAGGGCATTTCATCAGACACAGTGGCCTAATAAAATACTTCATGTGTGGAACTTCTCCCTCTGCAACATGGGAGATCTTTGGTTGTACTGAAACTCTCTGTGTTTCATCATTATTGAAGAGTATTGTATACCTTATTAACTGGCAAGAACATTTTACATGGTGCACGTCTGTTTTACCTTAATGGCCGTGCAGCAACATGTTTGTTAGTGCTCTACTCTTCTGTCACGTCCATAGAGGCTTTTGGTAGCTATAGCAACCTCCTGGGATCTTTTTGCACAGATGATCTGGGCAGGGCTTGGCACAAGATAGACTTTGAACAAAGGTAGTCAGAAGATGCTCTCTCAAGTGTGGCACCCCTTAGACATCAGTAAATATCCAGCTGTCTCCTCGTAGTGAACAACTGGTTCTGGAGTTAGTACTGTGATCCATGAGCTACTGTATTACTGTGAAAGTTCTCGGCAAAGGCCATGTTTTTACAATTCAAATACAAAATGTTTGAATTGCTTTTTTTCCTCAGAACTTTATGCACTTCATGTTAACTCCAGTTCTAGGTATGTGGGTTAAGTGAAGCGTTTAGCCCAGGAATTCAGCACTTTAGCAGTTAGTTTCCTATGATTACAGTACAATATATTTAGTAATTTATCTAAATAGTTTTTACCAACATCTGCATTTGTGTGTTTGCCAGTCTACCTGTAGCTTTATTTTCCTCTGTCTTTCTAAAATGTCAATCACGTCAGCCTTCCTAACTTTATTCCGATCCCCAGTGTAGCATACAGGCTTTGATGACAGTTCTGAGCTGAAATGTCATAAAGATTAAGGGAGTTTTTCCTCCTGCATCCCGCAGGATAATTTCTGGCTGCCCTCTGTGCAACAGCCCCATTCTCCCTTGAACAGGTGTGAGGCTGCATTTCTCTCAGCTCCACTTCATCCAATTGAATTTCCTTCTGGGAATGTAACAGTCGTCTGTGTTTACAGAGGAGTAAAAAGGGAAGGGGGAAAAGGTTAAAGACAGGGGAAAGAAGGCTCATGATGAAAAATGAAATTAAGGTGATCATCAGTATTCAGTGTTTAGGCTGAACATGTGAAGCATCTCAAATCTGCATCTCGCGATTCCATACACTTAAGCTGGTTACTATGAAGTTGCCCAATAGTTCTCAGTGGAACAAAACCATATTTTTACAATTTGAACATTAAATCCTTGCCTATTTCACTCAGCTGATACATTCAAGTAATGTAATTATAAAGACTAGGGGTAACATATTCATTGTTGACATTTTTAAATATTGTGTTTTACAAGCCGAAAAAGCCGTCTACCATGGCATTAAACTTTATAATCCACAAAATTATGGGGTAATTCCATTATGCAGCTTTAACCTATTTCTGTGTTTGTTCTGTAATGTTCTCGTACTTATCAATTTTCCTGTTGGGATGCAGGGTCTGCCATAAACTATCTGGGTTGTACTCAGACTGATATCCATATGGGCACAATCATTCCTACAATGTTTAAAATAGGGCAACGGCCCACAGTGGACTCTAACACCAACTGCTTAGAGCCATTTAGCAGTTTAATTTACTATCCCAGGACTTCTCTGTGTGTTCTAGCCTTATTTATCAAAGACGAGACACACCAGGTGTTTGGGGAGTGCCCTCAGTCTCATTCTCCCAAAAGGAATAAAAGACTGCAATGCTTAAAGAAGTCTGTGCATGGAATAAAAGAAGAGTAATTTAGGCTGGACCTGGCTGACTCTGGCGTCCGGAGCAGTGACCATTCTCTGACAAGTAAGTTGCATGTGGTTATGTGTGTGTATGTGTGGTGTTTTCCGTTTTGTTTTTTCAATATCCAAAAAGAAGCGATTAGTCCATTTAGCCTACTAGTATTATACTTGTCTTTTGCCTGTAGCCATTAATAAATCACAAAGAAAGTTAGAGACACTTCATGGATTTTCCACAGTTGATTAGATACTTTGACACGCTCATTGAGAAATTGTGGATTCAGAGCGTAAATGATTTTACAAATTAGAAAAAAGGGTTAGTCCTGTTTATTTGCGACATCACTGCATGTAGTCTGTATAGTTTGTGCCTTACTTTTTTTCTTGTTCCGGCATTTTACAGTTGGCATTTGCATTTACATTTTGCTAAGGCTCTTGATAACTAGGGCTGTCAAAGTTAAAACATAAGTAATGCATTAGTAATGGAGTGATTACATGACATGTTTTAACATAATACTCTTGTATCTGGGGCACAGGAGCTCCCGTCTCAGGGCTTTTCACATAGTTATGTGATAGTCATTAGTTTGTTAATGAAATGTGAGAAAATTCATTACATTTGCATAATTTATGTTGGCCTTATATTGATAATGAAAATAATAATTACATTACAATAAACAGTGTTTAATCTGATTCATCAAATTTCAAAACTGTGATTAATTTAAAAGAAATGTATCAATTGACAGTACTAATAAAAACCTAACATTGATAATCTTAAAGACTTTGGTAAACTGCTCTTTATCTTCAAAAAACTGGGTTGTAAGGTCAGACAGTAAGTTCTGAACAGAGTTCTTGTCAAGCAGCTTTTTAATTAGATCTTTCTGCCAAAGAGACAAATCCGGCCCCCAGCATAGGACCTCTAGCCCTCAAGATGATTTTGAGGAATTAACACATAAAGAGAGTACTCTTTTATTTTTTAGTTGATATACTCAAAAAATGTGAAAAATACTGTCATTACCTTTTACATTTCTTCACAGCACACCCATTTGGCCATATACATATTACACTATATGACAACACTGGCATTTGTAGAAAGTGGTGCTTTACTTTGGCCTAAATTTGAGGGATCGGCTCTAGGTCTTTTTCCCATTAAGAAAATCATCCTACCCTGGGCCCTGCTCTAGAGGGATGAGTGAGTGACCAACGGAGAGACCTTTTACGGTTTGCGTATGAATGCCTAAATAAAATGAATAGAAACAGACACAAACATATTATTATTGTTTATTTCTTTTCTTTGGTTCACAATAAGTGACAAAGTGACGTTCCACGATTGATTATTGGGTTTTATTTATTTGTTACATAACGCTGATCATGTCATGCCTTAATATCGTCACTATTTGTCTGTGTCAACAGCTAACCACATCCCAGCCATACCTTCGTATCATCGGCATGGCAGCCGAGCTCATCCAGGCCAACGGGGACCGTGTGGAGCAAATGGACCAGCACATGGGTCAGCTCAGTCAGATCACAGAAACACAAATGATGTCCACTTCTTCAACATTCAGCTCCTCCTCCTCAGCTTCCTCCAAACTTAGAAAAGTCTCACGAGGATTACTGAAAAGCATGGATGGTATGTCAGTTTTGCTGCATTAAAATGAGCTGCTCAATTTTTCAACACTCTCACTAATAGTTAACTAAGTTTTTCTTTACAATTTAGTGTTGAATGTTGTTAATTAAATCAATTGGCAGCGTCATTTTTACTATTTACGCAAGTTTAAAGAGGAGCTAGATTAAAAGAGAAAAGAGCAGCAAGGCTGATTATTGTAAAAATCCTGGTGACTAAACTAGAAAGAATGGAATAAAGAAAGCTGCAAAATGACTGGAAAAAAAGTTGTATTCATCTTCAAATAGGTGTCATGGGGAAAGGTGATCAGCGAAGGCATATTATTTCTCTTTGAATAGCAATGTCGAGCTGTAGAGATACAGCTAATGGGTATTTCACATGAAAAATCGCAGAAATGTGACAATAATGAAAGAGGAGTGTGTGGGAGGTTCAAGAAAATGAATACAAGGAGAAGTGGGACCGGGTGGAATGGGTATAGTTCAGACACTGAGGGCATGAGTTGTGGCTCCCAAAATTAGGAATAACTTGTCTTCACTTAATGCAATTCATATTTATTCATTCCGTCTTGATTCTTGATTAGTCTAGTACTAAAAACAGTACTTTAATAAATACCCAAGAGCTTACATGTTATTAATTCTTATATACTTCTTGATGATAAATGAAGTCTTCTTGGTACGGGTTATATATATACGTATATATATGTGTGTGTGTGTGTGTGTGTGTCTTCTTCCTCAGAACACACCGCGGTCCAGCGTAAAACCTCAGCTGTGGTGGAGTCGTACAGCCAGGTTCAGAAGTCTCCCTACATCCCCGAGGGAGAGTCTGTCCCAGATTTTGAGGAGAAACTGCGACCCGTTACTGCACAAGAGGGTGAGGTGAACCCATCCTTTCATCTCCCCAAGTCCAAACAGCTTTCTTTTTTTTCTCCTTTTTTTTTTACTGCTGTTTGTTGTGTATTTTTTTTAGACTCTCTCTGTAAATGAAACAGTGAGTGACGTGTTTAATTACTCTTGAAGGAAATGTCATTTGGGTTAGGGTTATAGCTCTTTAAAACAGCACATGGCAGATCAAAGTCCTTTAAATCAATGAAGACAAGAACAAAAACATTTTAATGAAGTCAAAGTACTTGAAATATAAACCCAGAGAAAAACAAATGGAACAGCACTTTGTGGATGAAGCCACTCTGAATAAGTCTTTAGTCTGGACCTACACAGAAGCTCAGAAAGTGCTAGTCAAGTGCTAGGGGAGACTATTTGTCACGCGGGGTAATTTGTCACATTGCTTTTTATAGCTACACAAGAGGGCGCTGTATTGAGCCGTTTTTTTAGCTAGCTTACATTGTTTGTAAAGTGGACACTCGGGGTTATTTGTCACAAAAACTAAGGGGTTATTTGTCACATGGGTATAAAAGGGGGATATTTTTTTCTTGTGTGTCTAATATGTTTTTCCTGATCCTTTATTTTAACATTAGCTGTTATAGAGGTTGTATGTTTGAGTCATTTTAGTGAATTTGCACCTTTCACACCTCATAAAGTATATTGTGCTTTCATCTCAAAAAGCGAAAAGGTTACAAAGGTTTCTCAAATTTCATTAAAAACAATAGTGACAATCAACCCCACGCCTTGTGACACATTTTGATAACTATTTATCTCAATATGCTAGAAAAAGTGAGCAAGGTCTACTTCAAGTCAAGGGTTCAGGATTTCATTCAATACAGCTCTGACTCTTATGGGATTTTCTGTGGATGAGCAACGAACTCTAGAAAAAAAAGTGTGACAAATAGCCCCGGTTTCCCCTTTTGGTCAGACAGTAATGAGGGATCTTGTCCCACTTTAAAATCAATGCAAAAACGGACCTGGAGCCAGAGGCAAAGGATACAATTTTGGGTGATGTGGTTGTGTCTGAATGTGTTGTGTTAATAAGAGCGTCGGATCTGTAGAATATTCACGTTGTGCTTTGATTCACAGGTGACTTTGCAGTATTCAGAGCAAGGGTAACAGGAAACCCTCCGCCCACTGTCGCCTGGGAACGGGCCAGCGGGAACAATATGTCTGATGATACTGTGAGCTTCTACGAGGACCTCACAACCAGCATATACTCAAGGTGCCAAAATATGTTTTATTAATCCTACCGCTCTGCCGCATGTAGAACAGTACATAATAATCAGTCTATAGGCTTTATACTTTTAATCAATCCTAAACTGTGATCTTTGCTGGTTAACATTTAGCATTTGACATAAAACAAATGTAGATGGGTATACTTCTACTTTTAGTGGAAATCTCTTGAAAACATTGTGAAGTCTTGGTCGGGGGCGTTTCTCGGGGGTGACAGGAAGAAACATGTGAAATGAAATGGCAGTGAATAAGCACCAAGTATTCAAATCTCTATTTAAATGTTGCTTCTATTATAAACACCAGTCCTGTCAATAGAGTTTGGGAAATTCCACAGTTGCCATGGAGATCAGCCATCTTTGCATACATTTTCACTGACTAACATTAGCTAAAAACAGTATAAAAAGTGGAGAAAAAAGCCGTGGACAAACTCCGTTAGCTGCTGAGTTACTGCTGGTAAATACATCTAACACACTGTGGTGTCCAAGCGTTTTAATGTGAACAATAACTCCTGTAATTTAACTTTTAAAATCTCCATTAGTAATCCCATAATGCTGAGCGATATGACATCACATTCCCAAACTCTATACAACTTTATGGAAATCATCTGGGAAAGTCCTTGGTCTTCATCTCTCAATCTGCGAAGTTAATACATATTGTATATTTTTGTAATTCAGTGTTTATTTGACACAAGATTAGCTGTATAATTCATATTATAGACTGTTCAATATTTATCCTAATAGAAAAATATAAACATAAAGATGTTGTAAGTTGTTCCTCGAAGCCCAGACTGAACTGTTTATACCGAACTGTTTATAAATTTTATTTGTCTTTACAGTATCCCATACATCACGTGAAATAAGGCAGAAAGCTCTCTTCTCTCTGATCCTCTCATCCATAAACACTCTGTCGTATAGCCAAAGGAGCCTAAGTGAACCTCAAATAGCTATTATAAAGCAATTAACATGTGGGTGCTGACATGAATCTTCCCTTACCATCTGTCTCCCTTGTGAGGAGTGACTAGAGAGCTGCCAGAATAACACTGCCCCTCTCTGTTTGTTGTAGGTACTGCATAAATGTGTATAATAATGACCTCATTACATTTTTCATCCCCACAGATTAAGAATCTCTCTTTGGGAGATGGTGATGTGTACAAATGTGTCGCCTCCAATGCTCACGGTGAAGCCATCTACTCTGTCTCACTTACTGTGAAAGAAAGTATGTTGTAACACACTTGATCATATATGTTTCCAAGCAGTGACACTCTCTTCTCATTCTCACAGATCCTGCTTTAGACTTGAAAAAGATGCTGCGGAAACGGTAGGATATAATAACATAGGCTCGATTAGTGCTGCAGAATAAGTCCCAATTGAGTTCAAATTGCGATTTTGATGGTCACGAATCGCAAATAAAGACTACAATCAGAAAGGTGATACATTAATTCTGTCTGTCTCCATAAAACTTGCTAACCCTGCAGTTTATTTGATTTCAATGGGATAAAGAGCTCATTAAGTAGATTTTTCTTTTTTCTCCCTTCCTTCTGGGTTTCCTTAGTTTTTTTTTTTTTTACATAATTCCCTGAACAACATCTTACCATTTCACCCTTGCACAGCTGCTTTTACCCCCTCAGTGACTTTTGACAATTTGCAGCTCTGTGGAGAGGAGAGAGGGAAAGAAGAAGCAGCCACCTACAGAGGAGGAGATGCTAAAGATTCTATCGGGAGCTGAGAAGAAAGACTACGAGAGGATCTGTGCGGAGTACGGCTTCACTGACTTCAGAGGGATCCTGAAGAAACTCAAGGAGATGAAGAGAAAAGTGGAGGTGGAGGTAACACAGGATCAAATGAAAAGAACGGCCTGGAGCATCCCATAAGGAGACTAGAATAGCGCAGATGGAGAGAAAGTAAACTTACTGTCACATCATTAAACAGTGGGGTCAGGAAAGGACTTTGTGATAAACAATTTTTGATTTGTGTTTTACAAAAACATTCTGCTCAAAGTTAACATTTCACATAAATTTAGAATCAAAGCATTTGTTCGAAGACAGAAATATGAACTGCTTTACGAGAATCCCTTTTGAGAACACTACATTAACAGAGGATTTCAGCATAAGTCTTGACTTTAGCCTAAACCCTTTTGCTCAGGCATCATTACTTAAAATACATGTATTCATATTGTATAATAATATACCAGAGCCCTAATGTAACGCCCTCCCCGCCACAGGTACCGAGAGATCACCAGGACCATGAATGAGACCATGGGAATTAAGAAGTTTTAGGGGGTTTATTACAAAAAGGCAGTATAGCAGATAGGAGCACGTTGGCATTAGTTATGCGTCCGGGGGAATAGTCCACTGTTGGTAGTTCAGAAAGGTACGGCTTGTTCTTGCCAGGGGTCCAGGCTGCGTCGGCTCACTCTGCTTCTGGCTTCCGGGTCCTAGCCACCGGTCAGTTACTGCGACCCCTGTGTGCCCCATGCCCACTCTGCAGAGCGGCCGACTGGTCTTAAGACTGGCCTGGACCCCGGCTGGACAAAGGACAAACAAGAGTGAATGAGCATGAACACAGGTCTTCACAAAACCAGCAATACAAACTTCACATGTTAAAGTAACGCATTTACTTTACTGGTACAAACTACATTTCACTTTAGCATACTGCAAGCATAAGCTACTTCACATGACTCAAAAAAACAAACTGACATGAACAAAGGACAGATGAGAGTGAATGATTCAGCTGGTTTTAAACAGGTAGCCCCACCCCTTCACACCTGCCAACTAATTAACTGAAACATGGCCATTGGTTCTACCACGTTACACTAATATTACATTCTAATGTTCATATGTCCAAAGAATAAACTACTACTAATAAACCACAGGGTTAACATAATTTATACATTAATATTTATAAATTCTTATTCTCTGATGGTAAAAACATTTTCGTTTTTTGCTTTATTCTTGAACAATCTACTGTCAAGCTAGTTTAGTTTAGTTTATTTGTTTATTTGAGCAGTTAACATTCTGCCGAAGCAAAAAGCTTATGAGCGCCCACCCCTGAAATCATTACAATAGAACAATTTCATAATAGGACAAAGGAACATATTACAAAGTACATAGTACAAGGAACATAGCAACACAGCATGCACACATACACACAACGTACCCGTTTATGATTTTACTTTATCCTATTGTAATTACTTTATCAATCATACAATTAGCAGCATCATATTGTGATTAGCCTCATTAGCAAAAGAGAACCTGTTACACTTCAAAAGGCTTATTAACTCAGACCAAACTTACAAACCATTGTTGGAAATGTTCATGTACTTAACAGAAACAAGTACAACTACAACAACCGTCTTGCTTCATGTAAGAAGTCTAGTACTAAACAAGTGACAAAAGGTGACCATTAATATATTTCTTTCAGATGGTTACCAATGCCAAACATTGTTAACATTACCAAAAGTCACTAGTTTTATGTTTAAAAGGCACATTAGTATACAGATTATCCTTGATCTTGCTACTTCCCAGTTGTCATTACCATCCTCATTATAGTATTAACTATTGTACAATTTTGTAAAGCCTACACAGTGTAGTGCGTTAAAAAGCCTTAGAGTTAACAGACTACTTTTCTGGAAGTTCAAAAACAGCACAACTATGATTGAGAGCAATGGAGGTTTGAAAGCTTGTCACTTTAAAGTCAGGTTTTTTACTTTAATTTTTTTATGATATAAATATTATTTTTAAACAATTTTCCAGGTTTCTATGATTTTACAAATAACATTATTATCAAAATTGTGAAACTTTGTTATCACTTTATCTATTGTTAAAAAGATGGTGCGTGTATTGAAGCCCCTGGAAGACATCACAGCCAAAGCCGGCACCAACATAGTCTTTGACACAATCCTGGAGCTGAAAGATCCAAACGTCAGGATGCAGTGGTTCCTGGTGAGAAGTGTGGAGGTGGTGCGCGGGTGGAGTTCCCTTTGAGACAAGTCTTCGCTCTCATCTTTGTGGCTTATGTTTGATGCAGGGTTCAGAGCTGCTGCGGACTCAGTATTCTCTCGGGAAGTATGACGTAAAGCAGATGGGAACCAAACACATGTTGTGCGTTTCTAGTGTGAGCCTCAGCGACATGGGCACCTATGCTCTGCAGGTCGGCGACAAGAGACTGACTGCCAGACTTCATGTCATAGGTACGGGGAGGACGAAAATAGGGGCTGGCGTCATAGTATGTGGTAAAAGTAAAGCCGCTATTTGTGTTAAACTTTGCAGAGATAAAACCCCCACTGCAACAAACCTGATGAACCGTGACTTATCTCTTGTTTTAAAATGAAAATAAAAATTAAGAATCAGCAATTAATGTAATAATTGATAACATGTTTGAGTAAGCTCTCAGTCGTGCAGGAGTTGTCCATTGTAGACGACAGTTTTGAGTCATATCTGTACTCTGAGTTGAAGTGCTGGGCATCTCTCATCTCATCCAATAAGTGTGCAGAGGCGAAAGGTCCAGCATTTCAACTACAGGGTGCGGATGATAACTCGAGAACCTTCGTCTACGATAATTGATAACCATTATCTGTATTTTATATGAAGACTAACACAGATTATAGCATTCAAAAATAAAACTAACACTTTAGAATACGGCCCAGTAACTCCTACGTAGTTACTATGGTACATCCCTGGTACTTACAGAGGTAATTACCAGGTACTTACAGTGGTATGGCCTGGTAACTCCGGTGCCATGCCATTGGTCCGACAACCCATTAGTCCGACGTCTCATTATTACGAAAATATAACCCTAAGCCTAACCCTAATGGCACCCCTACTCAATGGGTGATTTTCAGAATAATGAGACGTCGGACTAATGGGCCGACCTCGTAACTCCTAGGTACTTACCTAATCGTACCACTGTAAGTACTTGGTAATTATCTCTGTAAGTACCAGGGATGTACTACAGTAACTACCTAGGAGTTACCGGGCCGTATTCTAAAGTGTAACCGAATACACTTTTTAAAGTTAAGTCAATTTTATTTGCAGAGCCCTTTTTTGTATAAGCCCAACCCAAAGTGCTTTAGAAAATAGTAAAAATACAGTGTAGCAGAAGAATAAACAACCCTCCTGACAATTTCCATATATAATAGCAAAGATTCAGTATTATTCACATTCTGACTGTAAATCATTTGGCATAATCTAATTATAGGCTTTATTAAAAAGATGAGTCTTTAATTTAGACTTAAACATTCAAATTGAGGTCTTCAGGCAAAGATATATTGAGTTCTATAGTTGGGAAGCTCAGAAGGTAAACACAGATATTGAGTCCGTATTCTGTGGACTCTGTGGACAGACCCCAAGGGCCTACACTTCTCATACTCTGCTAGAAGTTCACGTAGATTACACTTTAGTCAGTAGTCTTTGTGGAGTGACTTAACCCATGTGCGCTTTCCTAACAATAAGAGTCCTTCTTCTATATCTGCAGCTATAGTCCAAGGATAAACCAGGTTTGTAACTCCATTAGGGAAATTGAAAATAGATTATTCATACAGTATTTTGTTATCTGCCTGACAGGATTTTTTTGTGTTCACGTGTAGTTGCTTCCATTGTTTTGCTGGAAAAGTTATCTTTCCTTTTGAACTAAACATTTATTTGAATTCTATATATTCCTTTTCCACAGATGAGCCTCTGACTTTTCTATCTGACTTTAAACCCAAGAAAGTGACTGAAAGGCAGACAGCCGTGTTTGAAATTCGTCTCTCAAAGAAGACGGATGCACCACTGATTTGGAAGGTTAGTATTTTGTGTGAAGGAACTCCCAAAAGAAGTATAAAGAAACAATGTACTATGTGTCACTATTCTCACTTTGCATTTTCAAGAGAAAGCGCATTGCCTGATGTTAAGGGAGACTTCGGGGAGAGAAGCTTTTCCCTGATGTACTTGTTATTTTGCAGGTGAACGATAAGGAACTGAAGAGAGATGAGAAGGTTGATGTGTCACTGTCGGAAGACGGTTTGACCTACACGCTTAAGATAAAAGATGTGAAAGTCAGCGACACTGGAGACTACACCATCAGCATTGGGGACCTCACTGCCACTGTGCCCCTTTACATTGAACGTATAGTATCACTTATCTACTTATACACTTACTTACTTACTTACTTACTTACTTACTTACTTACTTACTTATTTACTTATTTACTTACTAGTATCTCATAAACACAATATTGGGTTTAGAAATAATCATGGCCTATATTTGTAATGCTCAAAACGCTACAATAAAGTCATTACTCATTCACACTAAGCCTCGGTGGTGGCCACAGCTGCCCTGGGGTAGACTGACAGAAGCTGGGCTGCCACACTACACCATCAACAACTCCGCGGCTACCACTCACTCACATGTGTATTGCCCAAGGACACAGGAAGTTCAGTCAAAGCTGAGATTCAAACACTGCAGACCTTTGAATCCGTGGACGAAGGCTTTTACCAACTAAGCCGCTTTTTTACCACGAGGCTTTGCTGCATTGTAGGTTTTTTTTTTTTTTTTTCCTCCTGAGTGGCTACAGTTTCAAAGAAACCCATTGCTCCACAGCTAAACCTAACCCCCCTCTCTCAAATGAAGATCTATGACATCCATTATTATTCCCCCTTCTTGTGCTCGAAGTTGAAAGTAATCCAACTAAATCCCTACGCACAAAAAGCTAATTTATTGCAGCCCTGTCTAACAAGATGCTTGCTCACCCAAGGTGCAGGTTGGGGCATGTAAATACCGGCACAAGGACATATGGCTGTCTTCTGGGGTTGGAGCAACAGAGGCACAATAATTGAGCCTGTGCTAATTAGAGTTATTCATGAGCACAGTTTTATGTACTGTTTGTCCTTAATGGAGACCTGCAAAAACAAAATAAAACTTGAGGCGAATAAAGCACTTCTAATAATATCACCTCATATGCAAACAAAACATGAAATACTGAACACTGGGCTGAGCTTTCTTCTGCGGATGGACCAATGTTTGTCGTAATAGAAGGTACAACAAAATAGTGTTCAGGTGTTAGTCCTGAGCCACTGTGGGCCAACCTGACCAGCATGTTTTTGGAGGTCGGGGAAACCGTAACACCCGGAGGAAACCTGGCTGGATGCCTTCAGCCTCCTCTGATCCTCTGAAACGGTGCAGTACCTCCTGGGTTTGTCCCTGTTTCAGAGCGTGGTGTCCTGCACTGGTCGCTCCTCCTCCTCTTCCTCCTGCGCAGCTCCTCCGCTCCACAACAGTCTTCACCATCTTCTCCTTATTTGACCCTTATTGTTTCCTGTATCGCCTCTTGTGACACCTCCCTGTGCTGCAGGTGTGGGAGGCTCTGGGTGCCGAAACACTGAAGGTCTTTCGTTTGTTTATTTTTTTAAAACTGGGTCCTTCATGGCTAGTACGGACTCTCTATCAAAAATCCACTGAACCTTACAAAAACACAGCTAAGACAGAATTTGAGATTTAAATTTGTTAGGTTCTCATCCAAATCCATTCTTTTATTACCCACTGCAATAGCATTTTCTGTGTTGAGCCGGTCATTAGGAGCATGTTTTGTACTGAAGGTATTAGTCAAAAATGTTACGCAGTGTGCCTTTAAGAATAATGCATTATTTATGCTATTAATTTGAAGGCTGAAAAACTATAAAGAAGTGACAGGCCCAGGAAAATACAAATGGCGTGCTCCACCAACACATTTTTACTGTATAACTTATTTCCACAACATTGCATCACCTGTCATGGCATTTAAACTTACTTTGTCAGGTTATCAACAGAGTTTTTAAACTGAGTTCCCTGTGCCGTTTAAATAAGAGCGGCCTATTTTTTTTTTAACACTTTCTTGATGACTTTATAAGAAAGTCATTTACAAAATCTGTGACAGTTTTTGTTTTGTGTGTAAAAAAATAAATAAACAATTAGACTATATGCTACCTTTTGCATATGTCATTTTGTTTGCACATGCCCGGAAAAAAATACTTTGAATTACTGTGTACGAATTGTGCTCTACAAATAAACTTACCTTGCCTTTTAGGAATCCCAATCCAATTCAGCAGCTACCTGAAGAGCGCCCGAGTGCAGGAGAGGGGGAAGGCCCGTTTGGAGTGTGAGCTGAGCTGCAAGGACGTCCACATTCGCTGGCTGAAGGACGGGAGCGATATTACCGCCAGCCGTCGATATATTTTTTGTGCACGAGGGAAAGAGAGCGGAGGCCATCATCGAGGACTGTGCGCTGACGGATGCCGGAGAATACACTATTGTGTGCTCCCAGGACAATGACGCACAGGAGTACATCTCCACCGCCATCCTGACTGTAGATGGTAAGAAGGAAAATATTATTTCCCTTGAGTGATTTTTTGAAGAATTTGTGAGGGTAGTAATTGCCACACAGTACTTTTTACATTTATATTGAAGTAACAGCATCTTTTGAATTGCTCTTGTTGAGTTATTGTCAATCCTACCATAAAGAAATATAAACATATAAAGTGTGTTTCTCTTAAAATTGCGCATAAAACAGTATAGAGCAATATAAAATGTGTTCTCAGTAGGGGCCAGCAGAGGGAAAGGGAGAGTTCAGCTGGTGAAAAAAACTGTCCATGGCAAACTGGTGCAGAAACCCATATTATCTTTTTTCATTTTGGTATGGTCCTGTCCAACCACATTTTCTCCAGTTTGGCTTTACCCAAATCTAAAAGCTTCGAAAAAAAGTGACAAAAAGTGAAAAAAAAAAGGCATGAAAACGCCAACAAAAAAAGCAACAAAAAGTGACAACAAACGAGCAATAAAAGAACGACAAAACCCTGAAGTAAAGCAACAATAAACTGTCAAAAAAGCGACAAAAGAGTGATTAAAATGTGACAAAAACAGCAACACGGCAACAACACAAGGGAAAAGATTGTAGCTTTCAAATGAGGCATTACACTGGCATATAGGCTGTAAGCTCTAGTCGAGAAGCTTTTTAGATTTGGGTAAAGCTGAACTGGCAAAAAATGAGGTTAAACAGGCATTTCAGGATTTAAGGGGGGTACAGCCAGGCCCCAGGACCTCGTGTGAAACCTTGTCCTGGACCCTTAGTTTGCCCTGGCTTTGTCTATTGAATCCCTCAGATCTAAATCATAAATCCCTCTTTCTTCTTTCTTTTCCGGCTTATTTGAATAATTATTTGTATGACTGCCTTTTACTCCTACTCAAATAATAACGTTTCAATGTAATGTTATTCTTACTTGACTGACTATCATTTGTTATACATTTTCTCCAGAGCGTTTTGCCTGCCTGAAGAGTGGTTTGTCAGACGCTCAGTGCCCCACTGGTTCGTCCGCAGAGCTGTGTGTGGTTCTAGACGATGAGAAAGTGGATGGGATATGGCTGAAGGATGGAGTCGAGGTATGGATATTTTTTCAAGAATATGTTTAGTTGCAATGTTTAAGGGAAAGTCTTTGCTGCTCTTTGTGAAATTAAAAATATTTCAAATCATATACATTACATTTGCATATATATAGAATAAAGTATAGGCCAAAATACTGATTCAATATGTTGGTCTTTTTCTGTCAGATTTCAGATCTCAGTGGGGTTCAGGTGATCAACAGGGGGCTGTACACAAGCTGCTCTTCTCCAGTGTGACCGATGCACAGGAAGGAAAGTACACGTTTAAAACCAAAGGAGCAGAGAGTGACGCTGTGCTCAGTATTGCAGGTAAGTTAGATTCAAAACAACCCCCAAAAAAGATATGTCACTCCGCACTCTTTCATCCCAGATCCTCCTGAAATTGACTCATCCGTGCTGGATATGTTGGGAGCGCAGCCTGTTAGTGTGAAGGCGGGCCAGACAGCCACCATTAAAATCCCCTTTAAGGGCAAGCCTCTCCCGAAAGTCACCTGGTACAAAGATGGAGTAGAGGTCAGGAGGATGAGAGGACTAAGATTGAGAGATCGGCTGATGGCACCTCTCTTGTTCTCAGCAGGTGAGCTTCAAGATCCATGCAACACATTACATCATACATTTCTCAAACTGTAAGCTTAAGCATATTAGCGGTGACACGTCTAGATAAATAAAACAAAAATAAACTAAATCTAAAATACTGTAATTATGTTATACATAACTACCGTGTGTATAGAGTTTGTGATCGTGATGTATAGCCTATCACTAAGCGTTAAGGGATTTGCTACGGACTTTTTCCAAATTAAACTATAGGTTTTAAAAGGTATAATATTGTTCACATTATACATTTGGACACTACAGTCTGTCCTGTTTGATATATTTACCATGTTTGCAAGTACCCACAAACATGGCGGACTTCCATGATAACAGTGAATTTGTAACACTCCATTTCAACTCTATATTAACCCGTAGTGATCTGGCAGTGGTGCTAGAACCCTCTAAAACAACTAATGTATAATGGTATGATAATGGTAAAATTCTGTTTGTTGGTTTTGTTGTTTTTCAGCATCAGCACAAACTACATTTGTCAATTGCAAGCACAATAATTAATGGCACGATTAAAACCAACATTAATTATCTATAAGATTTATATAAATGATCTATGAATAATATTTGTTTTAATTAGATGTGTGAGAGAGGACAGTGGGGCGATGATGCTTCGCCTAAAGAGCGACTGCGGCACTGCTGTTGCCAACCTACACCTCAAGTGATCGGTGAGTTTTAAACACATCATTTTACACCCAAGACGACATTTCCCACGTTACTTCTTCTTTTTTGATATGGCTATAGATCGCCCTAAGCCTCCTCAGGGGAATGTTGAGTTCCTTGAGATGTCGAGGAAATGCATTAAGATGAAGTGGAAAGCTCTCGGGATAATGGGGGCAAGCAAGTGACTGGTTTTCTCATTGAGCGACGGGTGGCAGGTAAGAAATCGTGGGACCGAGTGGGAGAGGTGAACAGCAGCGCCACCATCTTCACTGATGATAAAGTGGATGAGGGCGAGGCCTACCAGTATCGCATCCGGGCGGTGAATGAGGAGGGGATGAGCGAACCACTGGAGACTGAGGATGTCAGAGCGGGAGAACCTATAGGTAAAAAAAACACAGTGCTTTTTTTTTTGCCAGACTCACACTGCCTCTAAAACCCTCCTCTCCAGAACCCCCAGGCGTGGTGTCCCAGCCTCAAGTGTCCGACGTGACAAAGGAAACCATGACTGTGAGCTGGACACCTCCTGACGATGATGGAGGAGCATCTGTTTTGGGTTACATCCTGGAGAGGAGGAAGAAGGGGAGTAACATGTGGCTGCAGCTCAATAGCCATCTCATTACAGGTTAGGGCTTCACAATACACCGACAAATCATTAATATTAGGTGACGCAATATTGATATCGCAAGAAGCCAATATCACAAAATAGCTGTGGTATTTCATTTGACATTTTTTTGCAAACAGCCTAAAACAAAAATGAACGATAACTTAAAAGTGTGCAAAAGTTTTTTTAATTTCCTATTTTACTTCTGTTCTTCTTATTTTGACACAATTTGCTGAAAAACAAATTGCTTACAGTTTTTGTTTAGATTTAATGGAACGTACTGCTTGCAAAATCATAATATTCAACACAGTTATTGACTTTTTCTCATATTGTTCAGTAGGGCTGGGACAAGTGTAGTGGCTATTTGTCCATAAACTTAAACAAAACAAATAATACCACACTTCTCAAATGGCCACTGAGGCTACGTCATGGGTTAGGCTTTACGCAGGTTTAGAGGTACCAAAATCAACTAATGTCCAAACCAAAAAGGTGCGTTTGAGGAGGTTTATTCACACATTGAAAGCAAGCTCACAGACATTTTCTGCTGCCTCTCTTATGCTGGTAAAAAAACATATGCCCTCGCAGCCTGAGGTCCCTCCCTCCTTGACCTACTTATGCAAATGAACATTGCACCATGTGACCAATAAACAATATAAATAAACAAGAAAATAAGCATAAATGCAAAATAAAGCAAATTAGCAAGAAAAGAAAGGAAATAAATTAGGCTATAACTTAACTTAAGCCTAAAATAAACAAAGTGCAAAATAGCTCCAACACTTTGTATCGCAATACTTTCGATATTCAACGTTTGATACTCAACTCAAAATAAAAATGATACAAATGTTCTTGACCTAAAGTTGATAGGTTTAATACCTGTTTTGGTGCTGGTTGGCTGAAACAAAAGATGATACTTTTAAAATGTGTTTGTCATCTGCAGTTTTACTCAATGTCTGACTGCTTTATATTTAATATAACCTTTGAAAATTTCTTATTCAATTCATTCAGGATAAGGTATTGCAGTAATGACATGTATAATATGTATTGTATCAGGCCCTCTGCATCGGACTACGTATTTTATTTACTTATTGGTTTATTTGGTAGGGACAGTGCATGTTAATGAGCACACCACACCGGATTGCATGTGCGAACACCAAACACTCAAACACTCAAACACCTCTCATTCATCCTGTGTTTTTAGTGGTAGTGGAAACCGGAGTACCCGGAGGGAACTTACGCAGACATGGAGAGAACATGCAAACTCCACATAGTAAGGCCCCCGTCATGGTGGGAATCGAACCCAGGACCAGCTAACCGCTGCGCCACCGTGCCGCTTGCAACCATTGTTTTGTTGTTGCAACAAACGTGTATCATCTCAGCCCTATTGTTCAGCCTTTTAACTGGTAATAACAAGAATCAACATATGCTGATTGACATTAAGTTAGTATTTTTACTCAACTTTTTTGCATAGTCATTGCGCACCCGACTCGACTCGCAAGATGGTAATGCAATATTCATTCTAGCCTTATTTCTTCCAGACACTAAACTCACAGTGGACGGCCTGATGGAAGGAGGAGAGAATGAGTTTCGAGTCACCAGTGTCAACAGGGCTGGAGCTGGCAGTCCCAGCACAATCTCCAATTCTGTCCAAGCCAAAGACCCCATACGTGAGAGTCTGATTTCCCTCTCTCTGCTTTCATTACCTGTAATGCAACCAAATATACACCTTTGTTATTTAAGGTGCTCCCGGCCTCGTAAGGAACCTGTTTGTTTGCGACTGCACCTACTCCTCTATTTCCCTGAGGTGGACCACTCCAGAGACAGGAGATGAACCTTCAGGCTACATCCTGGAAATCCGACCGGAACACTCCAAAGACTGGGGGAAAGTCACTAAAGTACCTGTAGCTGGTTGTAGCTTTACCGTTGCTGGACTTCAGGAGAGAAAAAGTACTATTTTCGTATCCGTGCTGTCAATGAAGGAGGAGTTGGGGAGTCTGTTGATATATCGAAAGGGGTGGTAGCCATGCCTCCACCTGGTAATAAGGCAATATTTAATTTGTTAATTAGTTTGTTATTGTGGTAGGATCATGGTAATTATTCATTTTCTATTTTTTATATATATATTTTTATACAGTTTCTCCCAGATTTGAAATGGATGGGAAATTGAGAAACCAAGTGGTGGTGAGAGCTGGAACAGCACTCTGCCTTCGCCTCAGCTTCTTTGTAAGAATTACAACTTGCCAGCTCACGACACCGCAATTAAATAAAAATAGATGTGTGTAATTTTGTGATTATGTAACTGCTTAGTATGAAGTTTGGAAACAAGCAAATAGAGCAACTAAAATGTCGCAGCTGTGGGAAAAGATAATTGTTTTTTACAGTTTATCAATTACTGTGAAAACAGTAATTGTAAATTCCTGTTAGTAGGAAATTACTTATGAAAAGTAGGCATCTAATGACAGTTGTGTTGCGTTTTTCTGAGTTCACAAGCTTCTCAAAGAGCTACTTTTAGTCTTTATTCATTAATAACTCACAGCTAGAAGGCAGGTTTCCCCTAATTCCATAAACTTGCTGGTCAGGTTGACTCACAGCGGCTCAGGACTAACCCAACATCCGATCTACGCAATTTTTTTGTAAAATTGTATAATGACTATAAAGTTCTTCACTTCACTCACTTCAGTGGGTTTAAAAACAAAACAACTGGACTTGCATCGTGAGATAGAAGCCAACTTTTTCGCTCTTCATCCAGAGGCTTCCTCGAGGCAGTTCCCCGTGATGATCCCACTGCCGGGATACGACGGAGAACTACCTCGAGGAAGGATCTGGATGGAGAGTGAAACGTTGGCATCTATCCAACTATGTGAGTGACTGGATGACTGAGAATTTAGATGTTTTATTCATTGAGTCCAGGCTTGATGATGGTAACCTTGTAATAGCCCCAGCTGCCCTAGGGTAGATGGACACAAGGGAGGCCGCCAATCTGCACCAGTGACCCCTTGAATCTCCACCAACCACTCACTTCTAACATCACAAATTCTAACAGTTCCTTTGCTTTGCCTCAGGCTTAACCTCCCCCGATTGTGACCTGGTTCAAGGACGGGGTCTCCACAACCGGGCGAGAGGCCATCATCAAGGGGAACAACCACTCCCAGCTCCTCATCTCTTCCTCTGTCCGCTCTGACTCGGGCACGTACCGTGTACACCTGAAGAACGAATTCGGACAGGCCCACTATGATGTCAATGTCAAGGTCACAGGCAAGTGCTACAGCCAAAATGTTTTATTCATGCTCTTGTGCTCGCTGTGTGCCACTGTGGATTTTCATTTCCACTCGGTCAGACTTCCCTCGACCTCCAAAGAACCTGCGTTTGGTGGAGGAGGTCCCAGGCACGGTG
Source organism: Neogobius melanostomus (assembly GCA_007210695.1). NCBI lineage: Eukaryota > Metazoa > Chordata > Actinopteri > Gobiiformes > Gobiidae > Neogobius > Neogobius melanostomus. Next base: position 4,126,970 of record VHKM01000106.1, on the reverse strand, counting down.
ACCCTCCAGTGGGATCACACCCCTGACCTGGCCGATGATGACGATGGGGCGCATTATGTCATCCTCAAGCGGGACACCAGCACCACATCCTGGTTCACAGTGGCAGAGAGAGTATTCAGTAGAAAGTACACGGTCACCGGGCTGCTGCCGGGGAGAAAGTACTACTTCAGAGTCCTGGCGCGGAACTTCATCGGAGACAGCGCCCCGTTGGATTCAAAGGAGCCGTACTTCATCCCCAAACAGAAAGGTATGGCACAGTGTGAAAGAAAATAAATAAAACTCTGGCAAACACGGTTCCAGCGCACAGCATTCAGTCAGGCAGTCTGAAAATATAGGTGAGAAAATATAAAAGTTGATGTGGACTGAATATAATTGATCTCCAGCCCTTTCCAAGTAGCTCTTACATCCACTTGACGTGTCACATTTTAGCATCTAAACTAAATAAATTAATCTGAACATCTGCAAATATTTAAGTAAAAAGAAAATTGTGTTGAAATATCTTCTTGGCCACTAATTCTCCATGTTGAACTTCTTCTATGGCACAGATATTTATTTATTTATTTATTTATTATTTATTTATTTATTTATTTATTTATTTATTTATTTATTTATTTATTTATTTATTTGACAGGGACATTGCACAACAAATGTGTTGTATAGACCAGAGATAGCTACAAGCTAATTTTCATCTGTAGTCCCTGGGCAGAGGCAAAGTGACAGCAGGTTTATACAGTGGCCAATACGCATTCTTACTTAAGTCCATTCACAATATAAAATATAAAATACAGATGAAGCTCCAGCAAAAGGATCACTTCAACAAACATTCAGATGCAATATTTACAGTATTTACACTTGCTATTACAATTATCTACAGTTTATAAAAAAGATTGTACCTTCATACATTCTTAACAATCCCCGATTAACCCGTTTTTTGCTAATGATCACAAATCTGACTGTCTTTCAACCACTTCTTCAGGTCAAGTTTAAACTGTTGTAAGGTGCTACTCTCTCGAACAGTTAATGGCAACGAGTTCCACATCCCTTCAGCTTTCACAGAGAAGCAATTCTGTCCAAAGGTGGAGGATCTAAAGTTCACAGAACAGTCTCCTCTGGAGAAGCTTGTGTTGTTCTACGTCTAGATATAGATATAGTGTCATAAAGTGCCATTTTCATTATATAAATGTAGTTCAGAGGGTAAAATGTGATCCCTGGTTTGATTAGGTGGGCATGAATCACATTTCGTCTTGAGCTGGATTGTGACAGGAATTGCCTTGGGTCTACAAATCTGCCAATAGGTTGCGTTCATGTCTTAACATCCTAAAGACCATACTGTATTTTAATACCGAGGACTATCTTTCCAAATGCAAACGTTTTGACCTGATTTGAGCCAATAATTACTGGGCCTATCCACGTTAATTTTTTTTTTTTTAAATAGTAACATTAACAATAAGTTCACAATTTGTTGATTTTGCTGTGTTAATGCTTCAAAAAGATGAAGTTGTTTCTTATCACTGTGCTGTTGTTCAAGCATCTGAACACTAGATGACTCTCTTGTTCTAAGTCGTGGCTGGGGTAGATGTTATGTTGGGTAAATGGTCCCTGAATGAATGCTTTCTATTTTGGGACTATTCTGTCTTCTCTTGGTGCAAAATTATGTGTGTACAAAGTCCGCTCTGTACAACAATAATACTGTCAGGGCAAATTTCTATATAAAGCGTCGGTTTGTTGTGAACCTCAACTAATTATATGCCAGGATATTCACAAAAGAACAGACAAATTGTAGAAAATATTGTACTGTTGTCATCTGTTCTGGGTTGTTTTGAGGACATTTCACGTCTCATCGGAAAGACTTCATCAACTCAACTGTGTGTGTGTGTGCCATGTTTTTCAGAGAATGTCACTGGCCTGAATGTAAAGCAATTACACTGCCCGGTCACGTCAGGTGAAGCCCTGTTTCCTGCTTCCGCTGAAGGACCATGCAGTGCGCAGAGGAAATGACTGCACTATGAGCTGCGCATATCAGGGCATGCCAACTCCGCAGGTATTACCGAAGCAAACAGAGACTTGTTATAAAGCACTCTCTCAGATAGAAGTGCTTCGAGTGGGTGCACTTTACAGCACACTAATAGTGTAGTAATATGAGGATGGGAATAGCATGAGACCTAATAACATGATAAATATGGTAATTACATGGAAACAGGACACACACATAATTTATTATAATAGGAATCATCATTATCCTAACTCTATAGTGCCTGTAAATGATCAGGAAACATTGTAAGTGTTTTCTTGGTAATAATATGGAAACAGGGCTGGACAATGCAATATCTACATTGTTAACATGCCATTTCATCATCGTTATTGATGTGATGTAAAGCATGTCCCTGTTTTTCTAATTATTGCGCTAAAATATATATTTAACACCTCTTCCTCTCACTGAACCTCCTCAGTTATATTTTTTCACATAGGACCCCGCCACAACAGATGGTGATATTAAGAATATTCAAAGCTGAGACTAAGTGTGGGAGCTCCGTGTCAGGCGTGTACCCAGATCTTCAGCGCTGAAAGAAAAAACAGGGAGGGAGGGTCAACAATTTCAGACAAACATTGTTAAATGGACATGGCTGGTACTAGTCGGGCATCCGGGTAAATAGAAGTGTGGTTAAGCGAAGGCGGGAGTGGCAGGCAGCAAGAACTACTGGGTTGGTTGAGGCCTGGTCCTGCTCCTGTACTTAATCAATAAATATTAACTCCATGTCTTTGCTTGTACGCAGGCCTGTTGGTTGAAAGGAGAAACCAAAATCTCTAACAGCCCACGGTTCTGGCAGAGCTCCGCCAACGGGGTGTGCACCCTGGTGATCCCGACCTGTGGAGCTAAGGATGAGGGAGAATACACACTTGTGCTGGAGAATCCCCTGGGGGAGGCCAGGTGTTCCTGCAATCTGGTCGTCTTTGGTAGGTGTTCACTAAAGGGAGGGGGAGCGGACAGAAATAGCTGGACATGCAATGGAATTAAATGCATTGGTAAAATATGCAGAGGCGGGAAGGGGAGCCAGAATGTTTACTCAAGAGAAGCGTCCCTATGAAATAACTTTACTCAAGTACACCTAGAGAGCAGTGACCCAAATAATGACTCAAGTAAGTGTGGGTAAAAGTCTGATCTGGGATTTTGTGTCGATGTAATAGCTACAGCAAAACATAGAATGGTGTAAAAAATTGATACCCATGTAAATAAAAAGAAATAACACAAATTATTGTTAAAGCAGTACTAAGTAACTTGTTTACCTTAAATCCTTTTCGTAGTCCCTCTGGGGGTAATACAAGTGTTAATGGGATGGTTGGGGGTCTTTCATCTCTCCCGGTGTCTCTGGCCAGAAAACGAGTTACTTAGTACTGCTTTAAAGGTGCATTATGCAACTGCTGACAGATCCTCCCACCAGAAAACCTTCAAAACAATTGATTGTGGAGCTTCCTAGAGACCACCGTGATGAAAGTAAAGGCATCATGCTGACCACTCATTCAGCCATTGGGTCACTACAAGGTCAAATACACACAAATCTAAACTTTTTTTTCCACATAAAAAGTTGCATAAGATATAAGACAAGAAAAATTGAACTTTGATGCATTGCCATTGTCACTTACAGATTTACTCACGGCGGAAAGAGTAACCAAATATTTTACTCAAGCAAGACTACTTTTTCGCTTGTTTTGAATCTTCCTCAATTTTTTTTAAATTTCACTTATTCATTTATTTGTTATTGCTACTATTATATATTCTCTCTCCTTTTTATTTATTTTTTTAATTTATTTTATTTATTTATTTATTTTATATATTTTTTTTTAAATTATTATTATTATTATTTTTATTTATTTATTTGTGCACTCTCATACAGCAATCATAGGCACACGCACACAAATTCAGCAAAATAAGTCAACTTAATCATAGCCATTCAACTTGTGAACTCAATGTTGCCCATCCCCTCCCCCTCTTTTTTTTCCCTTTCTTTTTCTTTTTTTTTCCCCGTAACCTAACCATCTCTCACAATTCCTACCAGGAAGAATTTGTTATTACTGTACATATTGTTTAAAAAAAAACAATGTTATTCATGTTTACTATTTTTTCTTTTTCTTCTTCTTGTCACTGTATTCTTCTTACTGGGTGTTAAATAAAGTAAAAAAAAAAAAATAAGTCAATACTTAAAATATTATTACTGAAGTATAACTAAAAGCACTGTGTTACAAATACAACATACGTGAGTAAATGCAGCACTTCCCGCCTCTGAAAATATGTTGCTTGAATGCATTTCAACATTTATCTTTTCCATTTTAGCTAAAGATGACAGTCCTTTGGAAAGCCTGGACAATCCCACAGACAAAGAGAAGCGTATCCTGTAAGCCCAATGCACCAGGGATGAACCGGCAAACATCAGCGACATGTGTTTTTTCTATTTCCTTGTTTATCTGCACACGTATTTGGTCAGGCGTGCAGTTTTGCGAGTGAACACTAGAGGGCACACACTTTCCAAATGTTTCTCACTGGTCTTGTTGTGGTACGTTTTACAAAATGTAGTAAGTAACCCAGATGTAGGGCGTGGACTTGATTTGTTTATGTCTTTGTTTTTCTTGTTTCTGAAGGACGTATGACAGCAACTGAATTATCATTAAAAAAAGACAATGTTGCAAGTCTCTATTGATACTGTAAGTGCTTGAATCATATAAAACTCCATTGTGCGTGATGAAAGTATTAGTGCGTATTCTCCCAAATCCTGTATTATTGGATTCAACTCAAAATGAGGCCAAAGTGTAAGAGGGCCATCTTTCACATTAGATCCACTCTGTCACGGCTGAATTCATTTCTCTTTTAATGTGACTGGCACTACTTTGGAAAAATGATTTAGGTGATAATCTCCTTTTCTTTACTTTGTGTCTTTGAACCAACAAAATAAACTCTATCACCTGACTTTGTGGCTTAAATCTGGGATTGTGAAGTGGTAAGGTCAGAGTAAATGGTTATAGGAGGTGCTATTGGAGGTTTAAACAAGGCACACAAATTACAGTACAGTTGAGTTGAGTTGCCTTTAGCTGCATGTGAGGACACAAGCACAAGTTTCATTATATTCATCCGGCAGAGTTCAGTCACTGAGCTTTACTGGAGGCCCGGACTACAATAATTCAGGAGTTGACGGAGGACAGGTGCTGGGATTGTGTAAGTAGGAGAGATCTCTTTACGTCCATAACATAAACGGACAAACCTAGGGCTCATTTTGCTTTTGGATTGGACAATCATCTTGAGAACTTCCACACTCAACTTTAACATAGTGTAAAATCTTGCTCTTGTGAATAACTCAGCATTGTTCAAGTGGAACCAACATAATAAGTGTATATCGCATGGAGACATAAATAGTTCATGTTCCTCAAAACCCTTCCTTAATTTTACCATTCATGGCTACAGCTATTTCATTGTAGATGGAGTCTTTTGGCATTACCAAAACGCACGCCAGTGAGTGATGAATACCTCAATTGCATTAGGCCAGCAGTGTGCTTCCAATTCAAATAATTTTTAACAATGTACAAAGAGGCTTGATTCAGTGCCTGCATCTTTAAATAAAAACTGGTCTGTCTAATGGAAACTGAGAGCTAAGACCTCGTAGATATGGTTAATGGGTTATTAAAAGGGTTTTCCCATTTGTTCTTGAAATACAAAGAACTTTTTTATCATGTTAGCAGGAAGTGTGTTTGACCAGGGATAACAGACAAGAGTTCTTTGATTGCCTGTCCCTTGGCCGCAAATGAATGAGATGCATTGGAGGAGAACTGGCTGTCACCCAACAGGAGCAAAGTAATGTGCATTTGTTTGAAAGTAGTAAAGAGCAGGGAATATACTCAGTAGACACACTTAAAAGCACATATGTAATTAAAGAGAACTAGTCCTTCCTCGTATACGTTTGTAACAACCTCATGGCATAATCGCCCAAGTCACTACAAACACTACTGCATTTTAGGAATCATTGGCTCTGCTCTTGGTGAATCAGGTTTGTTACAACAACCTATTTAACCTGACAACCCTGAATTATGGCTTAGGCTAAGAGGCTGAAAATATGTAATTTAAAGCAAATGTGTTGTGGATTCCGTATAAATGGTCAGGAATTAACATAGATAGATGAGATTTCTCTGGAGGCTCCTCAGTTAACATTGAATAGCTCTCATCCAGTCCGTGACACATTGGCTCCTGACAAAAACTGTAGATGCTGAGGTGCCACTACAAACAACACGGGCATGACTTTGACAGAAGTACATCCACCCTTTATATTCAAAGGACTGTGAAACGATGCACATTTATCCCTACTGTAGGTTTATGTCTGGTATGTGGAACTGGTTACAGACCATAGACTGAGAAGAAATCCCAAGACATCTGTAGAAACATACACACAAAACACAGCACCATGGTTTCACTTTCTAGTTCACCTTTATTAAATATGGCTTCAGCTAGACTTTTAAAAACTGGATAAATTATTATGCTACACACTACAGATATATTATAACATACATCATATCGTATTCATTGTTCTTAACAATATTGTATTCATTGTTTTTAACAGAGAAACAGCACTCCTATTTTACATGTATGAAAAAATATATGTATGTAATATATATGTAAAATATAAATTTCCTTACAATTATCCACGGTCAGAACATAATGTTGCTGGTGACTTATACCTGGGTGGTGCAATGGTTTGATGCACATTTTTGTTTAAAATAAGGCAACTGTTTACCAAGGTAAAAAAATAGAACTGACCAGTTGTATAAAACTTGTTAATAAAATGCACTCAATGCAACAATGCCTGTCAGCCTTTCATATTCTGCTATTACATGTAATAACAATTAAAAATGATGTACTAGCACAAAAAACATGATTATAGCGACATCATTCTTATAACAGTTCATATAAAACACACAGGCTGAAGACATTACTCTAGAGACCAGCCTTCTTGCTGAAACACTAGCTCCACTGCCTCTTTGACATCATTAACCACAAAAGATGGTTGTGTAAGGCTGGATCAAAACGGAAGTCCCTGTGGCCATGAAAGATCCTCTGTTCAGTAACCGTTTCAGAGGGGTCTGCGGGTAGCTCCTCCTGATCTTTGCTGTACACTCCTGTGCACACCAAAATGGAGCTGCACCCCTCTGGGTGAATATCATCTGCTCCACCATGTCCTGATGAGGAGACAGACTCTGTGGAGGAATCCATCCTGCCTTTGGCCTGAATCTGTACTTTGGCATTGTGAGATGTCTGGAGGTAACGGTTGTAGAGGTTTGCACCATATATGTCAGCCATTGGATTGTCACTGCAAACGACAAAGTGTAGGTTATGCATGGTTAAATGAAAGCGATGACAATGTTACTATGCACCTGTATGACTTACCCTATAGCATATAATCTCTTGAGTGGTGTGGTCCATCTGTGTTTCTGAGCCTGTTGTCTAATCAAATGTAGTGTGTGTGTAAAAGCGACTTTGAGCGTCTGGAAAAGCGCTATATAAGACTAATGCATTATTATTATTATTATTATTATTATTATTATCAGCAACTCTGCATAGTTGTAGGTACAATGATTCACACCTATTCATAGTAAAATTCATGATAAAGAAAAGAAACAAAATAGGTAATGTTGCATTGCAGTTGCATTTATTTCTCCACTAGATAATCACATTCATAGCAGTTTCACTACAGTCATTACACTAAATATCTCTTCTGAAGAAATAATTACAAAGTAAAAATCATAAAATACAAGGTAAAGTGTCATAAAGTACAAAATGTTGCAACATGTCTGATGGTAAATTCTATCACAGATTTCTCCCAATGCAAAGCGAGAAAACAAACAAGGGTCGTTGTCTCTCAGCATAACACTATAAAAACAATACGTAACACTTCAATAGTAATATATAATGCCTTTAAAATAATTTATCACAATTCAGGTGCACACTTTTTCCTCACTGTCAAACAACACAAAGATTAAGATTTAGATGAAAGAAATCAACATATACTTGAATGGATACAATACAGAGGGTGTGCTGTAGCATCACAGCTGTCACTTCAGGAACATAAAAGTACACAACACAGTAGGATTGGTTTCAGCTTACCAAGGATCATGGCTTGGTTTTATATACTTCTCTTAAGCAATAGATTAACAGCAATAGTTTGAATTTGAATTGTCAAATAAAAAAGATGAAACATATAAGTGCTGTAATTCTACATCGAAACATTATAGTATCAACCACAATTTTAGCAGCCAGAGCTTCTCCGTGACCATCCTCCCCCAACAGCTCTCCCATTTTGCCTTTGTCTGCGCACATAAAAGCTTTAAACAACAGGGTCGCTGACAGGCTGAGGTAAAGTGATGCCCCCACTGGCCTACCATCTGCAGACGTGACAGGGGAGAGGGAGCCTTCTCTGTGTCAGATTTCACCACCTCACCTAAATCCAGCTACAGTAACGCTCGACAAAAATACTGCACCATACGTGAATGACCGGTGTTACCAACGTTGTGGGCCCCTGACACAGAAGTGGGATTGAGTTGCAACGGTTAGGATAAAATGGAAATTGGCTCAAGAGCTTAAGTTACTTTTGAGTACAGGCTGTTTTTTGTTTTTTTAAATATATTTCTGTATAAAATGACTATTGCATTGCAGAGCTATCTCCAAAAATCTCGAGAGGTAAGTATGGCCCTAATATTGAGTAAATCCAGGGCAGGGCCCATTGTAACTTAAATTGTACCTTGGTCCTTATCATCATCAGTTAAAAATTGCTTTTCTTGTAAATTTGCTCATGGCAATCACATGTCTAGAGGACAGAGGGAGCCAGTCAGATCTTTGTTTTCTTAAGCTGACACACATGAGTCTGAATGAAAAGAGAAGTGGAAATTGTGGGAACTGTGCTACTTGTGCACAAAACCTGGTCACAGCAAAAGACTGGTTCAGTCAACAGTCTTTTTTCAAAGCAGAAATATTGTGCTGACAGGCCAGAGGAAATGTCAAGGAACTCTCCAGTGAGGCCAGAGGACACTGCTCTGAGTGTCTTTCGGGTCAGCCTGAAAATGCACTGTTTGTTTTGGTTATTCAAAAAGCCTTTATTAGTGTCAACACCAAGATCTGCCTGCAGATCTTTTATAGTGGTGCACATTTTAGTGTGTGTGTTTTGTGTGTATCCGTAACCCATAAGGGTTTGCTTCTTTTCCATTCAGAGCATGGTACAAACAATTTATGTAGTAGTTTTTAAAATGAAGGGCACAATATTATCATTAAAATATATTCGATTTACTCAATATCTGTTAGTGGTATTACCTGCCTTCATTAATATCTCTTATCGTATCAGTGAGAACATTTCTGAGTAAATCTGAGTAAAGTGAAGATACAAATATAGCTGGTCTTAGAGTGAGTTTTGACTGGAATAAGGTTGTTGGGTTACAGTATTTGTTTACGCAAGAGCATTGTGAGATGTTAAGTAGTGGTTGTCCTCCATTTAGCAGAGGAGTTTCACACAGGCACACACTCAAACGTATGTGAAGGTTTTACAGTATTCACCTTCAGGGGCTGTATAAGACACTTAAAATGTGATTTACTGTGAGGTAAAGAGGACATTGTGACAAAAATATCACCCAGCCATAGAGTAGATTATCTGTGGTGTCAAATCCACCAAGAATGAGTCAAACAAAAAGTGACCAATAAACATGATACCCGAGATACTTATGTGAGGAAATACACTCTGTTATGCATAATGCATACCAAAGTTAGAAACACTGTTCACTAATAACAAAGCCTCTGCTTTGCAGTTGTCACAGCATCCCGGGTGTTTGCCAACTCGGCTTATCCAGTGGAAGAACCCCACTGACTTTTCCGAATAAACCAAATCTGTGGGGATCAGTCTTTCTTTGTATCACAAATGACAACTAAACTAAAAGCCCCTAAAGGTATGGCTTGTTTAGAACAAGAGGCAATTGTTAATAAAAAAAACACATCTTGAGTCACATTTTGCAAGTGCCCGCAACAAAACAGCATTCTCAATAATTAGCACTGACAACCATCATGGAGCCCTATCCGCTCTGGTGACTTGCATCCTCCTCCTTTCAGGTCTATAGGAACATATTATCAGGGACCAGGAGAGCTAAGCAAACTAAGGCAAATACTAGTGAAATGACATTGGCCTTCTTCTTGGACATTGGCTGGTCTAAATAGCACCCTAAAATCAGGCTGGGAGTGAAAAGTCACACATGGATTAATACGTACTCCCTTACAAAAACTCCTTACATGAAAAAATGTGAATAAAACAGGACATACCTTAATATTATTGGACCACGTTAAACCATCGGGCGCTTTGATGGAAATGCGAGGTACAAGTCAAACGCACCTAGCTGTTTCTACATGCGCCACTTCAGTCCCCAGTGACATGCTCAAATGAAATCACAACACAACCATTCACATTCTACTTGATATCGCTATATTAGAGTCTGTGGTAACTAGGTTGTCTCAGATCTGTGATCGGATCTGCTAGCAGGAACCTTGCCCTCATATAAAACAATTACAGCCATGTGAAGACTTGAGTGGAACAGTTGTCATGGTAACAGCAACAGTGTGGGAGCGCCACACAGAGAGGAAGGTCAAGGGGTGGGATTCGGGCAGTGAGATGTGTCCATTCTCATCACTCGGGACCAAAGGGCGCGCCTTAGATTCACCTGTCCCACTCTCTGAGGTTAGAGTTCACAATCTCTTCCGTGCCACCTCAACATCCTGGCACTCTATGGCCGAAAGTGAGATAAGCATTTGGGCGGCGTAGTAGGTCGCCATGATGATCGCACGAGAGTGGGGTACGGGAAAGCAGAACTTGTTTACGGCAATGGTGAGATCAGAGACAATAAAGAGCACAGCACCGAGGCAGGCCGACAGCTTGGTCCAGGTCCAGAGGTCGTTGGTCAGCTGCAGGCCGGCGATCGCCCTCCAGCCCATGAAGGCGATCAGGGCGACGTAGACAGCCACCAGGTAGGTGAAAGGACCGGAGAGGTAAGGGTACAGCAGGCTGTAGGCCAGGCTAGATGCAAGAATGATGACAAGGCCTGCGCGCACGTTAATAGGCTTCATCCCAAAGGCAGATGAGTAGAGGATGTGGGTGATGGCAAACATTAGAAGACCTGTAGGAGGATAAACAAGTACTTAGGAATTAGGCTTCTGGAATTGAAGCACAAGTATAAACATACTAAAACATACTATGTATGATCGAAAGCATACTAAAAACAGGATTTAATGCCAGCTCCTCCTGAATACATTCACTATCCAATCAAATTTCAATCAAACTTCCTCATCTTTGTGTCACAAGATATGACTAGGTAGTTTAAAAAGACAACAAGCTGGTTAGTATTATGACTTATGAGCAAGAAGAAGCTTCTGAGAAAAGATGTAAAACTTCCTTAACTCAAACAACTCCAGTCGACAGTATTTGAAAACCTCTACTACAATCACCTTCTAGAGCAAAGGTGTCCAAACTTTTTTCATTGAAGTGTAAACGGGATGGAGGGCCACTGATCGGTGGTCAAAATTTCAATTGAGTGCGTTTAGCAAAGTTTTAACTTATGCCCCACACCTTTGTTTAGGCTTGGAACCTGACAACCAGAGCAATTAGCTCTTTTCCACAATAAAATTGTACTTTTTGAAGTAGAACTGAATAGAATTATGAAACTTGTTGTAAAATGTACTATCTCTCACGAAGTGTGCCAATTCAACAAGAAGCTTGAGGGGCCCAAAAAAAATGCTCAGTTGGCCGCATTTGGCCCCCGGGCCATACTTTGGGCACCCCTGTTCTAGGGCAATTTATTTTACAAAGTAACAACTCACTTTTTATTTGACTGCCTTTAGAAAAATCATGTAAAGTTGCTCCATACCATGAACAAAGTATCCCTGCTCCTGCCAGATGAGAAAGGCGTCCCCCAGAGCTGAAAATATGAGGCCGGCCAATATCTTCCGGGCGCTGGCGTGTTCACCCAGAAAACTAAAACCATGGGCCAGCAAGAACACCCAGAGGCAGAAGATGGGTAGACATTTGATCAAAGCACTAAACCAGGAGGGGGTGGAGGTGGGCAGCCACAGGACGAAGTAGACACAAGTCGCTTTGAAGAACGGCACCAGCTTCGGGCCTTCGCTCTTGACCTAGAAAACACAAAGCCCATTCAATCATCGTGTCCATTGGGGGTTTGTTTAATCTCTGGATAAATATGATACTACTATGGCTTTGTCTGCTGACAGAAAAAGATGAAGACCAAGGGCACACGGTGGAGCTAATTCATTATGCCATATCTTTGACCAATGAGTGTCTAAAATTAACTACTTCTCTAAAGCAGTTCTTTGTGGGCGCTAAGTTGCATGGCTAAGTCTGTAATGCATGATCTGTGGGTAGGAAGAGAACTGAAAGGACTAGCCTAGCATAAACTTTAGACTTTTAAGACTTCTAATATTATTGCAAAGTTTCACCTTTACTGTGATTTGTCATTTTCCATCAACTTATATGAGTGTCATATTTCTTCTCAACTCAGCGGAACTAGCCATATTTATTTCTGTGCAAATAGATTATAACAGTAGGGGTAACTAACATGTAACAGCGAAGCAGATTTCACAACACCTCAGAAGTGACCACCCCCGTACATTTCTCAGAATCTGGATGCTGGGAGCAGAGATCCCATGAAGATCAGTCGGGGAGAAGAATTAAGAATATTAGGAGGGGGCTGAGGCAGGCTACGGTTCGCTTGAGCTCAGATGCCTGAAGGCTGAAAAGCAAAGTGGGGAATGTAAAAGATCAAATACAGTGGGAACCCCCATACGAGGGTTATCGGAGAGGCATTTTGTGGAGAGTGGTGGAGAGCTAAATGATGCTTACATGCACTGTTTGTAAAAGAACAAGCAAGTAGAGCAGAAGAAAGGCAGGGAAAGCAGAAGTGAAATCGCACCACTAAAGAGGGAGGAGGGGAAGTGTCCAGGCATGTGGGTGACAGCTGGATTTAAGAGGGCATAAGCAAGAGGGCAATGGAAAGTAAGAGGTGAGAAAAAAAAAAGGCTGGGTAACTTAAGTTCATGATCATGGACAACGGTAGGGCTAGAATATAGGGCTAATTGGATTACAGAATCAGCCACAAGGCCTATTGTGATACATCTAAAACAAGTTCCACCAACCCAATGGGGTCTTCCTCTGTGGCATCAGGGATTTTAAATAAAAAAAAGTTCATTTTCTCGCAATTTGGTTTTCATGAATAGTTGTTTCTAATCTTATGACTCACTAATTGGTTAAAAGTGTGAATTTGCGAGTGTAAATTCTTTGGGATTCTTTTTAAACTCATGCCCTCAAACAGCCTTATACTCTAGAGGTTGGTGACCCCGATCTAAAAACAACACATTTTTCCATCATTTCCATGACCACGGACAGAGAGGGGGTTGTCTTGTTTCTGTTCCTTACAAAAAATAAACAAAGGGGGGGGGGAGAAGCATTTTGAGCGGATCTTTCATAATTTTCTGCTTGTGTAGTTACTATACTGTATCTTTCGTATAGGCCTAATAGATAATATAATACAATATGTAACAGAGACAATAATACTCTCAAAACCAAGGCAACTCAAATATGAATGCAACAGTAAAAAAGCTTTGTGGAGTTGGTTGTCAGTTGTTAGTGAAAATCTAACACCCATTTGTTCATATTACAACATTTTATTTAGTTTGCCTCTCCCTGAAAGACTAGGATTCTGGAACATAATACACAATGAATACGTTTACAGGAAGTGTACATATCATATCAGTTGAGACTGGGTATTTGCCTCTGATATGACATCATGCACATTGATTGAGGCGGCTGCGTGTCGGGGGAACAAAGTAAAGGACATTAATGATTGCTACTCAAACTTTCCACAGAACAAGCTGCTCAATTCGAGTTCAATGTTAGGCTGATGTTGTGTGTTTTATAACTGAGCGAGAGAATGTCAGCCATTGATAATGAACACTGTAGTTAATATTTGTTGAAGGTAGGCAAAGTAGTGTCCAGGATGAGAAGAGGGAGGTATATAGGCCAAAGTGTGGTCCATGAAAATGCGTAGGCACTCACTTATTGTTTTCATTCTCTAAAGCTTATTTTAAAAACACATTTTGTAATTATGTAATGTTAATAGTGAAATCACCCATCGTAATGCCACATTGATTGGGAGTGGAGGATGTTCAAGGATTCTCGTGTGTCTTCTGTTCAATCAAGGTTCTTGGTCCGTAAATGTTTAAGAATCCTGCCCTGATAGGCTTCATTGCAGTAAGAGATTAATACTTTTGAAATTATTCAAATACTGTTTATTTTTTTACTATTTTTTTTCTTTATTTTTTTTTACAATTTAATGTTACAGACATGCTTTATAATTATTATCAAATGACCTGCACTCAGTTCAGTAGGACCCCAACAGACCGACACAAGCTGTAACTTAAGCAGATGCAGCAGCTGCATGAGTTATGACAATGTCATTCCTATGTAGCTACTGTAGATGACTTGAGGTGAGACAAGTAGAACAGCAAAATATAGGTTGGTAGATTGTGGAAGGAAAACTTGGATAACTTTCAAGTTGTGTCCTTTTTTTGTTGTTGAAACAAAAATAGATTTAAATAGGTGTTTACTGCTATGAATGTTACGCAATAGGCTATGGAAAGACCACGGTAAAAACACACCAGAGAAGATGAAAAGATAGCCACCTACAGCTGGGTTTGCGCATGCGGTGCTGGAGAGAACAGGAAAGAAGCAAGACAAAAAGGCCGTCACATGTTTCCTATTATGTTCGAGACTGCTTTTGGAAATGTGTAGAAACGTCCTCCCATCGGCAATGTAAAATAGGTCTATACCATAATGTAGAACCAAAAGTCAAAGATTGATAAGGCAAAACACAACGTGCCGACGTGAAACTTTTGCCTTTTTCCCGAATGCGCTTTACGCACACACCTGGCATGTTGATGTTTTTGATAACGTATCACGAAACTGTAGCTAATTCTATTACATTATACATAGCTCAGCAGATAAGTCATACGAAAAAAGGAAGAAACGCATGAAACGCGTCACTCATCTTAACAAAAGAACAATGACAGAAAGAAGAGACAGCTCAATCACAAAGTTACCATTAGCTTTAGCAGCTTCAGCTTATCCCTATTGTAAAGAATTGCTCCGGGAGCAAAGCACCACTCACTCACCACTGTGACCGGAGAAACCATTTTGGTCCAGATATTGGCGAAAAGGGCGATACTGTGCTAAAGTTTGTCTGCTTACAGGATATTGCTGCACAACTGGGGATGCGGATTGTTTTTGTCTCTCGGAGATGGGAGGTCCGACGTCCAGTACACGGAGGAAACGTGGTCGAAGCTTTCAGTGCTGACAAATGGGAGCAGAGATTTGTGAAAAATTGGGCGGAGCCTCGTATTAGAGACGCCCCGATAGGAGGGGTCACATGTGTTTACATTTTAAAGCAGATGGCCTTTATTTACATGCCGCAAAACATGGATGTTGGATTTTGAATAAGCTGCTAAACAGATACAATTTGCCGTTACGTTTCATATAGCTATAGCCCATCTTATATCTCTAAAATCTAAAGGATTTTCAGAATCAGAATAGTATTTATTGCTTGTTTGAGAACAGCTTCAGAGCTACGAATTGTTCTCGGTACAATTGTGCAACATGAAACATAAAACTTATAACACAGACTTTAGATTTAAATAAGCTATAAAACTTGAAAACTAAGGCGATAAGGGCATGCATAAAGAAGATTAAAATAAATACATACATACATCCGTAACCCTGTCTCTGTGCTGGCCATGCACTAAGGGAAAGGTCAGAGTGCCCTCTGCTGGCAAACATATAAATTACAACCTTACACTTACATACTGTAAATGACTTTGATAATATTTCAACATTCCACAAATGTCAGATCATGTTCTGTGGTTGGTGGTTGCCGCCGGAAAAGACTCTATTTGCATAGCGTTGAAAAAATGTCAACGCTATGCAAATACAGAGCCGCTGTATTTGACGCTGCCCTCACACCTAGAGCGGCGGAAGAGAAGAGAGCGGCGAGCTTCCATTCATTCCCTATGCTGCCTGGCGACCGGAAGGAAGCCTCCGGAAATCCACAGGAGAGCGGCACGATACGGGCGGCCGCAGCGGCTCTGTATTTGCATAGCGTTGAAATTTTTTCAACGCTATGCAATTACAGAGCCATTTCCTGCGCAGTGGCGCCTCCAGAAATTGTTCAAAGGGGTGGCCAGATGGGGCCACTTAAAATCTTGGGGTGGCAAACCAAAACTATCAGCCATAATTTCACAATTGTATTTACTGTTGTAGTAAACTGGCCTGTAGAAAAGTATCAGAAAGACTTAAGGAAACGTCTACTGCTATACTTTGTTTTGTTTTTTTATATTTAATGTTACTAATGATCCAATAACATTCATAACTGATACTACAGTACTACAATTAACACTGGCCAGTGGGGTGGCCAATGGGGTGGCCAGGAGTCGGCCAGGGGTGGCCCCACCCCTGACCACCAACCACAGAACATGATCTGACAGACACCTGTGCGTAATTGGCTCATGCACTTCGGCTGCGTCTCCATCCCACCCCACGTGCTCCTGCACAAGGGGGGCTGGCGAAGGACGTAGAGCAAGCTGAGCAAAGCGTTTTTTTCCCGCTTGGTGTGAGCCCGGCCTCAAGCCTTCAGTGACAGCTCCAGTGTCTGAGAGTAAAGGCTGATTTATAGTCGAGCGTCCGGTCCCGCCCACCGCAGCCCCGTCTGCTTGACGCAAGCCAGAATCGTTCGAACCTCCGCGTAGCTCCTCTGCCTTCACGTTGTGATGTATATTAAAAAAAAAAATTAATAACATAAAAAGTGAAAACACAAAAGCACTAAATCATAGGAACAATATATTCATGAAAAATAACTTCAAAGAGGGAGACTGAAGGAGTTTGTTGTGTGTTTCCTTGTTTTGCGAAAGGATCAACCAATCACCTCACTTGCGTTCTGCAGCACTTGCCGCGGAGTCACTTTGTGCGGCAGGTGCACGTCAGCGGCAGATGCAGCTGTCGCGAACTCCCTGATTGGTTCTCAAGTGCGTCCAGCACGTAAACGCGGAGCTGGCGCTGAAGTATAAACCAGCCTTTAAACGCACACTTCGAACAGTCTATGCGACGTCTTTCCCGCTTTCTTCAGTGCTTTGTAGGAAAATGCAGGGTGCTACCAGTCCACACCTGTCACTGCCTTGGCAAAGCCGCTTTTTGGTCTCTTGCAGAGAGACCGAGAAATGCGCATCAAGGGGCCAACATCGTAGGCGTTGACAGGGGAGACGCTGAGCTGACCGTGAGACATAACGCAACTGCGTGCGAGCGCAGCAGGGGCAGTGCGTGTCAGCGTCGGGTAGAGAGACAGGGATGAGATAGTCCCTTCTCTCGTTTTCAGGGGAGGAAATAGCTACTTTTTGTGAAGTGTGTGTGCTGGTTTCTAAACGAACTGAAAGCGCAAAAATAACACTGCCACATGAGTGATACTTTCTCCAATTTGTAGTGGTTATAGGCTAGGCCTACGGTAGCCATGGTTTTACCATACCCTCGTAGTCATTTCGTTTCATACAGAGGGTCTGGAATTTCACAATTGAGCTCCGTTAACAGGTGGGATATATATATATATATATATATATTATATATATATTATATATAATAATATATATCCCAAGTGTGTGTGTGTGTGTATATGATGCGGGGCGTATTGTTTTAAATGTTGTAATCTGTAATGCACTTTGTGATACCTTTTGGTATGAAAAGCGCTTTATGAAAGTGTGATTGATTGAAAACATTCAGTTTTATCTAGTCTAATGGCGACACCTTGTGGTAAATTTATTAGTAGATAATAAACTTGCCCATCTTTTGACAATATTAAATGGTATATATAGACTACTTTTTTGTTATTGTTATGCACTACTTTATCTGTTGTTTGTTTATTTTTTTCACGAACACGGCATTTATTGTTTTGTTTTTTGTCTGTTTTTTCAAAAGCGGAAGTGCAGCTAGCTCATCCCCCTCACTTCCTTTATGCTTAGATCATTTTTCAGTCGTGGCTCTGTTACTGATTAAATTGTGTGTGTGTGTGTGTTTTTTTTTTTTTACCCTTTCTCTTCAAAAAGCCCATTGAATGTATGTATGATGGGGTTTACTTCATTTTGTTGAGGCATCATAGTTTCGAGATATTTCGACGTTTTGTTGGCTGGGCAGTGACATTGGCTAACTATGCTAACCGAAGTGAATGCGAACAGATGAAGTGACCGTCATTTAAAACACCGTTATTCCGTCATATTGGATTTTTTTCCCCCAGATGAAGGAGAGGTCGTAGCAGCAGCAGCTGAGGTTTTGTTTACCCTGCTTTGAGGTCTTCAGTTAAAACTTCTCAACTCAAACGCCAACACACTGCTACACTTTGGATCAGTCAGGTGTTAAAATCAGCTGCAAAAATGATGGACTTTGACAATGTTTTATCTATTGCTTCTCAAAATAAGGGCGGCAGTCATGGACAGGTAAGATCAACATGATAAATGTCAAGCTCATTGTAGTTAAATATGTTACACGTGTTTAAAAATGTGAACATAAACAGCTGCTAAGTGCTTGCTAACATAAATGTAGTTGTGTCTATATAACGTATATTATAACTGATACACATCCTTGTGCGTTGTATATTTAGTTTTAAAGATGTGGAACTTATCCCACATAAAGTTACATTTTTAAATATCTTTACATTTTCAGAAAAGATACAGTTTGCAAGCTGGGCCACCAAAGAAAGACCCAAAGTCTAAGGGTGTAAACCCGGCGGCAATACAGGCCCTCCTGAAAAAGCAAAACATGGATCATAAGAAAAAAGGTAAGAATGCTTTACCACTGTGTTATGTATAAGAAATGAATAAAAGCAATTTCTACAACTATGTTGACCTACCTTGACTTAATGTTCTCCCCCATAGCATAAAAAGAAGCTAAACAATACATTTATACTGCAAATATATATTTTTATACTACTTGTATTAGACACATTACACTGGTCATAAATAGACATAACTAGCAATAAGTAATATTTTACTTGAGGCAATTGAGACATGTAGACAATATGTATATTCACTGTACGTATCCAAGCAAAGTCCAGCTGTGCCCCACAGTTGCAGGAGAAGCATGTGTTCTTGATTGCCTGAGTACTTAACTTGTTTTGTTCTACCCATAGAAATAGAAAATAAGAAGCAGAAAGAAGAACTCTTGGCCAAAAGGGTAGAGTTGAAATCGGACCGTAAAGCCCGCGCCATGGCTTCCAGAACCAAGGACAATTTCAGAGGTTATAATGGGATTCCGATCGTAGACGTCCCTAAGAAAAGAAGAACAAAGCAGGAAATGCTAGAAGAAGCTAGACAAATTAACACAGAGCAGTTTAGAAATGATGTAAATGACCTAGAGGATGATGAAGACAATATTGAATATGAACAGACAGATTCTGAGTCTGACGAAGAGCCACAAAGAAACACTTTTAGCATGAAACCCTCAAGTGGTAGCATGAAACCTTCAATGAAACAAAGTGCGGCTCCAAAAATGAACTTTGCCGACTTACTTAAGCTGGCAGAAAAAAAACAACATGAGCCGGTTGACCTAAAACCCAAGGTAATGAAAAAGGATGAACGGCTTCGCACAGCTGAAGAAATAAGAGAGTTGGAGCTTGAGCGTAAAGCCAAAAAATTAGAGAAAGATGTGAAGGGAGAAAGGTCTCACTCTAGTTCAAGTTCCTCAAAAGCCACCTTTGAAAAAATGTAAAACAGCAAAAGCCAAAAATGCCTGCAAGCATGGACAAGCATGTTAAAAAGGATAGAGGAGACGGCTCTTCAAAATATAGTGTTAATGACCGAGATAAAGCCAAATTGTTTCATAAAGATAAAGACCGTGTCAAACCAAGTTCATCTGTTTCTTCAAATGCAACAAACAATAAAATATCACCAAGACTTACACATTCTCAAGTTTCAGCTAAACAAATGGGGACCAAACTTTCATCGAGCCACAAAACGGCAACATCAAGTGACCGCTCTCCAAAAAAAGACAATTCATTGATTCTTCAAGGAAAGTCTGTGGGTACTCCTGGAAATCGGCCTTCAACTTCAACAATTGCAAAGAATCCATTATCAAAAAAAGGAGAAGCACAAAATCGGGAACTATTGCCACTGCAAAATCAAATGTAACAAAACCAGGAATGAGCAGCACTAGTAAACCAACGCAACCCCAAGTCCGGCCGGGAGGTCCGCCACAAATAAAATCAGGTGTTAGGCCAGGTATTAGTGAAGTTAGACCTCAAGGAGCCGGGCAAAGTCGACCTCATAATGGGGCTCCAACTCCTGGGCGCAGTGTCAAGGGGGGTCCTGGAACACCCAGATGCACAGTAGTATCTGAAACCATTTCATCCAAGAACATGGTTGGGTCTAAAATGGGTGTCCCACCACGTCCTGGACTTTCACAAAGGCCCGGGGTGCCGGCGAGGCCCGGGGTGCCGGCGAGGCCCGGGTGCAGGCGAGGCCCGGGATGCAGCCGCGGCCCGGGGTGCCGCCGAGGCCTGGCGTGCAGCCGAGGCCCGGCATGCCCCCGAGGCCCGGCGTGCAGCCGAGGCCCGGGATGCCGCCGAGGCCCGGGATGCCAATGAACAGGCCACCAGGTAAAATTATTGCCTACTTAATTATGCATAAAGGTAGCTGACTGATACATGGGGTCAGTAGAATTGGCACAAATTAATGCGTTTAACACTGTTTCATCACCCAGTTCCAATGCTACCACCCATTACTTCTGCATACAAGAGACAATATGAGGAGGAAGAAGAAGAGTATGATTCTGAAATGGAGGATTTTATTGATGATGGGGTGATGAACAAGAAGAGGTTTCTAGGCACATTAAGGAAATTTTTGGCTATGATCGATCCAGGTGAGAATCTCGCAATACATATTTCTAAAATGCGTTTTCTTAATTTTGCTCTTATCCATGTTCTATTTCTCAGATACAAAGAAGAAAGTGACTATGCACTGCGATTTATGGAAAGCAGTTGGAAGGATATGCAAAAGGAGGAGGCTAGAAGGTGAGTGTCAGTGAACCTATAACATAGACCTTTAAAAAGAATAGACAACTCCTCACTCCTCCCCGTTTACCATAATGACCACGTTCGAGGGGGAAATTATGGCGGATTTACAGACTCCTCCTCCCCAGCTCTGACGAAGCATGTTCCTAAAAAGGGCATAAGGGCGGAATCTTCACTGTAGACTCTGCCCTTGCGTGATGTGTAGCTCATGCAGCTCCAATGCTAACAGTCCGACCCTCATTAGTACGAGATTTCTAAAAAATTTCTTTCAAAAACCAGCCTGGTTTCTTTAATTGTGACTAACCCAGCGTTATCTCAGGATGAATATGTAGTATTTAAAGTGTTTAAAAAAATAGAAACCAGGCGTTAAAGTTGTTTTTAACGTGTCTAAAGTCCAATGCTTTTCAATGGGAGACTAGCGGCTATATGGAGGTACTACAGCAATGGCGGCTTCCAGTGTTGCGGTCGTAAAGCAGAGCAGCCAGCGGCCATTGACCTAAAATCACTTTTTAAATGGTTTTGTTTTGTTACATTTTTTGTTTACACTATTTTTCTTTTTACATCAGTTTGAAAATGGCCGTACAAGAAGATCTTGAGGAGGAGAAAAAGAAGAAGAGGAAATGAAAAGAAAAACTGCCAAAAAACAAAAAAGACAGTGAAATCCACACTGCTACCAGTACCAGTAACAGAAGATTTGCTCCTCCTTTACTTGCGCCAATGGACCTTGTCATTAGCTCCACTTCCAGGAGTGTGTGGATGCAATTACAGCCTTTTAAGCAAAAGAAAATGTATTTGCATAAATATGATGTCAGTAGTTAAATATTCTATTTATTTTCCCTTATAACTGCAGCGCTAACACCAACTGTGCTGAAAGGATATATTCACACCCAGATTGTACAGAATAATATAACAAAATAATTTTTTTAAATGGCATTAAATGTCGGTTGCAATGGCATCCTATTTTTGACTTGGAGTTGTTACATTTTCAATTCATGATTATAAATCCATTTTTAAATATTCAAGAGTGTGACACTATTTAAAAATAATTAGTGTTATCTTTTTATTTTATATTATGTGTTCGACTTGACAGTCAAGTATGTATACTAAATGGGGAGCAGTGCAACTTTGTATAAAAGAACTTGACTTAGAGATAATGTGTTACAGCATTTTGTTCATTTTCATTTCATTGATGTCATTTTGAAAAGCAGGCTATGAGTTCTTGTGTGTATTTTTTTTTTTTAATAAGTATTTTTATGAAAAATATTAGGTGAACACAATTTATGATGAGGATTAGTGGTAAATCTGGGAAAATATAAGAAATTACTTTGCCTTATGGTGTACAAATAAGTCCAGTCTGGTACTGTACAGTATGTGGTCAACTTCAAACCATTTCTTACCATAGACCAGTCATTCCCAAAGTCCGGGACATTGTGGCCCCTTGTTGATCCAATATTCTCACGGGGCCCTCAATAATAATAATTTTCGCTAGTTAAAAAGACTCCCAAATTATTTTACAGCTAAAATTACATTAAAAAAAACAACCTTCGTCTAGCAATGACTGAAGGATAAATACTGGTTTAAAGTAGAGGGGGGGGGCTATCTGTTGTGCCCTTGACCCCCATTTATGGAACCACTGGCATAGACCCTCATTTTAGTGCCTCTGACTTGCCGTACTTAGGATTTCAGAGCGGGCGGGGTGTGTTCGTATAATTCAATGGTAGTTGGTCATTTGCGGAAGTTTGGTTAGCAGTCAGCTGAAGGCAAGGCAAACCCAAAGGAGTTGTGTGAGATTTTTATAAATCCTTGTTCCCAAGTAAATGGATCTCAGTTCGGAGAAAATAAAGCGGATTCTCTCTAAGGTTAGTCATATTCGGCTAATGCCAAGAAGAAACGTGTGTGTGTTGCGAATCTAGAGGCTAAGATGTATATTTGGCAACTCGCATAACTTGTTTTGTTACTTCGTTCACATCAGCGGTATGATACTCTAGGAAACTTGAATAACATTGACATAATGACAATAACATTTGGTAAACTTACCAATATGCCCCCCTATTGAATAAGGGGGCATATTGGCAATATTATGCAAGTCCATTCATGTTCTTTTGTATTATTTATAGTACAAATTTCATGATGTTGCCATTGAAGAACTTCAGAAAATCAATCGTATCTTCCCAGAGATGAAACCCTCCACTGGCACATACAGTAAGTATTTGTTAAAAATGTCTATATATAAATTAGTTAAATAAATATAAAATTAGTATTTAGTTTAGGTATCAATTATTCCAGTGGTTCCCAAAGTGGGGTCTGGGGCCTCAGAGGCATTACAGGGGGGCCCCCAAAGCTTGTCTACATTACAAGTACATTGAAAAATATTCCATTTGAGAGGGAAAATATATTAACATGGACAGATGTAGCACTCAAACCCAGTATTTAGCTACAGTCAATGCTAAATGTGGCTTTTTATGTAATTTTAACTGTAAATAATAACAAATTGAATAGAGTAAATGATTATGATTTGGGGGCCCCGAGCAGTTTTTGGATTGGTAAGGGGGCCGCGATGTCCCGGACTTTGGGAATGGCTGAATTATTCAATTCAGTGTGTGCGTGTGCGTGTGTGTGTGTATATATATATATATATATATATATATATATATATATATATATATTTTTTTTTTTTTACAATTTCTGAAACTTTTTCCAGCATTTACTGACAGCACCCAAAGAGACCTTGTGAAATTAATTGGCAACATCCCTGTAAAGTATGAAGGTATACACGGACTTGTAAGATACTGTGTGTTTGCCTAAAAAGGTCTCATATTGCTAACTTCTTTCTCAGGGAACACTTACAACTTCCCAGTTCAGTTGTGGCTTATAGACTCATTCCCATTCACTCCTCCCATTTGCTTTTTGAGACCAACGTCCAATATGGTTATCCGAGAGGGAAAACATGTGGATGCCAAGGGACGTATTCATCTGCCTGGACTGCATAACTGGGATTACGTAAGCTTTTCTTCATTGCAGTGTTAGGCTTTGGGGTTTAGCCTGTTTTTTTGTTCTAATGATTATGTTTCAAAACAGCCCAAATCATCAGTTGTCGGTCTCTTAAATGAAATGATCGTGAAGTTTGAAGAAGATCCGCCCCTGTGCTCAAGAAGCACACCCAGTATCAAACATCCTCATGAGCTGCTGGCTATGGTGTCAAATTTACAAATTGATGATGGTCTGGATAATATATTACTTACATTACATTTTATTTGGTCAGCGATCAATAAACGGCTTCGTTTCAGGTAATGTCAGACATCAGGATCAACAGAACGTTAAAGTCTCAGTTATTGGAGGAGGAGACCTGGGGATGGCGTCTGTGATGAGCATTGTAGCAAAGGTAAAATCAATGGCCTAACATGACTACCTTTGTGCTTACACTTAACTTATGAATCCCATTTTTAGTGTAAAATAGATCAACTTGTCTTCATCGATATTATGGAAAGTTCCACCAAAGGGGGCAGTGCAGACCTTGAAACCTTCAGCATCCCAAAAGTAGTCGTGTCCAAAGGTACGTCACTAATAACAAAGGTTTTATGAGTCATAACATGTACTGGAGTTATTTCTTTGTCTGAGATTCAGCCTGAGGCAGTGTGGCATGCATTGACTATTAACCACAAAAGACGATGATGTTTATGGAGCTTTGTCTCTTCCATGAATATGCTAAAGGTGGCCTTATTTGTCTTTTCTCAGACTTGACGTCATCTGCCGGGTCCAGAGTTGTTGTGGTAACTGCGAATGCCTGGAGCAGTGAGCAGTCGTACGTAAATGTAGTGCAGACGAATGTTGATATGTACAGGGGGATCATACCAAACCTGGCACATCTTAGCCCCAATGCTGTAATTGTCATTGCTTCTCAACCAGGTCCGTTGGTAAGAGACATAATCAGGCTTTAAATGAATGACATTTTGTTAACGTCTTGTTCTTCATGTTAAGTGGACATAATGACTCATGTTGCTTGGAGGCAAAGTGGCTTTCTGCCAACACGAGTGATTGGTGCTGGGTGCAACCTGGACTCCGAGAGACTTTGCCGTATTTTAGATATCAACCTCAACACGCACAAGCAAGCATGGGTGATAGGAGAGCTTTCAGACAACAAAGGTATACTCACCAATTGTATTTGCTATAACAGGGGTCACAAATTAAATTTCACCAAGGTCCAAAATGAAAAAAAAAATTGTCAATCAAAGGTCCGGAACATACGGGGTTAATTTAAGGTTATGTGGGGATTTTTAAGCCTTTATCAAATCTATTACTGTGATTTGAAAATAATGCAATCAGTTGAATCCTGTTATTGTTTTTTTTTTTGCTCTAAAAGTAGGTTTTGGCTCCTAAATAGCAGAATGCATAGGCTAGCCTCTATTATACACAATGTGCACATAATATCTCACAGTGATGTGTTTCTTTGCTCAGTTCAACACACTGAGCCCGGCTTAGGCTAGGTTTAGTCCAGGTTTAGTCCTGGTTCTGACCTGCTCGCTGCCGATCAGGAAACAGCAGCGCTATTTGTGCATTATGACCGCGCGTGCAAATTTAATTAGGGCATTTTATTTATTTTTTAATTTTTTTAGCGAGCCGAATATCAGTCATTCACAAACCATTTCTAAAAATGTAATAAGTATCATGAAGCTAAGATGTAGGACTTTCTCTTTCTGTTTATCTGGGCTGTAGTTTACAACTCTGGTGCAGTCAGAGGGAGGGAGAGAGGGAGCGCACACGCAGCCGCTCGTCTGAGGGGATTCACGGCCGGGTCAAAAGTTCGGATCCAAGGTTCGGGTCCGGATGGGCTGGTGCATGGGTCCGGATCCGGACCGAGGTCCGCCGTTTAGTGACCTCTGTTCTATAACAATTACCATCCTCATATTATAAACTCCTCTAATACTGTAACTCTACAGTTCCCGTGATGAGTAATACCAGTCTGAACTCCAGTATAAAACCAGAGATCGCTCCAGCATCTAGTGCCACCAAACCTTTGTTAGACAGGTAAAGTATTAAATACACTTTACGGCTGTACAATGTAATAAAATAAAGCAGTATTTAAAGCTGAGGTACCTGATTTTGCCTTTTCAAACAGTGACATTTTTTGTTATGGCCCAAACTTGTTTCAAGCTCTCACAGTCCATCCTGTGTATTCAAATTGTTCAAAGAATGGAATTATATGCACATTTCACACCCATATACAGCATTGAGTGGTGACAACTTGAAGCAGGGGCAGACACCCCCAAGATAAATTCCACTAATTTACATTAGACTTCAATAAAACTTTAGGTGAAGACATTTCCACAAGGTCCGTGTTTTACTGTGTTCACAACATACTCTGAGGTGGCAAAAATAAATGTATTCTACAACACCAAAAAAGCAGGTACCCCAGCTTTAATAACTGTCTTGAATATTGCCATATTATTCCATTATTTTACTATATGTTTCAACTTAAATTTTTTAAACAATTTGTTCATCAAATTGTTTAAAACCAAGCCTTTAAACGAATACTAAATCGTGTTAGTCACAAAAATGGAAGACCTCAGTGATTTTGTGATGTACAGTATTGTAGTTTCTTGCAATGTTGTCATCTAATATTGCGGCAACAATAATTTGGCTATTTATTGTACAGCCCTTCTACACACCATTTATTAATTCAGATGTGCACACTCCAAATGTATAACACCCATTTATAATTGTTATGGAAAAGAGCCTTTGAGATGATGAAGAATAAAGGTCAACGCTCCTGGTCTGTGGGGCTCTCCATTGCTGATATCACAAACAGCATCTTGACTGATCAGATGAAGGCCCACTCTGTGTCCACGTTAGCCCAGGTAGCTTTCCAGATGTTGCATTATTTTATACATTAAAATAAATGGTGAAACCTGATGTGCCTCCTGTTCATTTCTGTGTCGTCTTTAGGGTTGGAGCGGCATTGCGTCAGAAGTTTTCCTGAGTTTGCCTTGTGTCCTCGGAGCAAACGGATCAACACGTCTTGCTGGAGTGTCACTGGGGGAAGAGGAGGACTCGAAATTGAGGGACAGTGTTTCCTCTCTTTCCAACCTCATGACTCAAATTCGATTATGATCTGAAACTGTGCAATATCAAGCAGCTCTATGTCTTGGCAGTAACTTTTACTTATTGGCAAGGCAGGTATCTCTATTTTGTTCAAACTGTTGTATATTTTGCAAGGAATAAAATGTAGTTTTGTTTGCGGCTTACACTGAAAGTTCACCTTTTTCCATATCGCAAAAGCAGTAAGCTGAATGATCTTTTACCTCAGATTGTGTAACCTTAATGCTGCGTTAACATTGTATACTTTAGGCCCTGCAAAAACAACAAAATAGATTTAAAATAGCTAGTAATTTTTCCAAAGCTCTAACATTTTTAGTGTTATGTCTCAGGAAATCTGAATGAAGGATTTGTAAGTTTGTAAGAAGTAAGTTTACCTAATTTTAAGAAAGGTATTAAGATGAATGTTTGCCTTTCCTTCACAGTAGTATTTAATCGTGCAATGGGATGAGTAATATGTTTTTGATATCTTAAATTTACATTTGGTTCTTGGCCGGGAAATCGCAATGTGTATGACTGGAAGGGATCTGCAGCGTCAGGATCACTAATTATAAATAAAATATAATTCTGATTAAAGTGTGACATCCATCTGTTCCATCTTTTTGAGAAATAAATTACAGCAGGACAGAGATTAGACTTAACAGTTTATAAAACCCACATACAGTAGGTAGCTGTTGCAAACAGATTTGGTCTTGCTCCTTCTGAATGAACTCGAAACAAAATGTTCAGAATCTTCATAGAAGGTAAACCAGAGTCCATGAACAATGAAAACAACTGTAAAAAATGCAGTTGAAAAACACATCCTTCATGTTACAATAAGTCTGATATGAGTTGAAGGTTGAAATAGGTCAGAGCCAAGAAGGAGCACCTTTGATGCATTATCAAAAATGACAAATAATAAATACAGTATATACACACACAAATACCAAACCAACATGTATGCTGATTTTTTTAAGGTCCTCAGAACAATATAGTTAAATATGGCTTATTTTTTGTCATGACAATACTTGATGATGAATTTATGAATTTACATAAAGAAAAAAAAACCTCAGTGTGACATTTTGTACTGACTGAAAATGTAATCATTTGTCCACAAGATGGAGCCATTACTTATAAATCCTAACCCTATTCTTTTCATTTCAAACAACGTCAGTAATCTTAAGTAAAAACAGTTATGTGAATTAAGCAGAGAAAGATCCAAATCTAGACAAAACATTCACACATTTGTTTACTGCACCATATCCTGCAGCTGTTAAACCTTTTCTAAATAAAGCATGCATTGGTGTAATCTCGAAGCTGTCTTTGTTATCAGGAAGTTCCCTCACATATGGTAAACAGACCATGGGGATGCGTGAGCCTGCTCACAGTTAACACAAGTATAAATAGAAATGTACAGACCTGGTGGTTACAAATACCACCTCAATAAAAGCCCTTTAGTTGCTACCTTCAGTGCACTGAGACTGGATTATAACACTGTAGTTAGTGCAAGTGCCTTTGTACAACCGCATTATGTAACTCAAACCTGGTTTCACAGGTGAGTCTATACAACTGTTTCATTAGCTATCTGTAACAGCCCATGCTTACAAATATAACAAACTATTTGCAGATCAATTGAAGTTATCTCTCACACACATGCAAAGTGCACACACAAGCGTGTCTATATACTGGCCAGGAACCTGTAATGGCTTATTATCCAAAAGTCACTGATTTAGGCATTTGCTGGCTCACCGGAGGCATCCGGCAAAAGTCTGGGCTAGACCTCACCAGTGGCACCCCAACAGAAGAGGACTGTCCTGTAGCTCTTTGCCCTGGAGGGGAGCCAGTGTAAAGGAGTGGTGCCGGGAAGGCAGTGCGGTCCCTGGGGCTTCGAGGGAAAGCTTTAGTATAGTGAGGTGAGGTGGCTCTGTGAATGTCTGAACAGCTATGTCCACCACATTGAACAGGAGCCAGTCGGTCAGCAAAGTTTGATGGAGGCAGGGCAATGATCACTGAATCCTCTGACCAACACTCATCCCCCTCATACAGTGGCTTTTGGGTCAAAGCACGAAACGAAGAGGGACTTGGAGAAGGTGGGATGAACATGGGAGGTGGAGGAAGAGGATATTCAATGGGGTCATAGTCTTTGTCAATGGAACGCAGCTGCGGGGTTTTGGGTAATTCTTCTGGACTAGTAGCCAACAGCCTGTCTCTGCACCGCTCATCATCGTCTCCTTCAGAAAGGTTGTCATACTGGGAAGTGTTAGAAGGCCGCCGGTCTCCCGTATGACCTGGAACATAGAGGGAAACGGGAAATTTGGTTGGCTTTGGCGGAGGTAGTCGGGGAGAGGATGACGACGAGGACGTTGTGAAGACACGAGTTGGGGAGGGTTTTTTTTGTAGAATGTCGAGCGATGTGATTGGTTTGGGGCCAATTTTAGGCTTCACTTGACTGTCCGGTGAAGAACTCCAAGTGGTCCTTTGAGGTTCCGGCTCTCGGTGTGTACTCTCCTCCGTGTACAAAAAGGCGGCGGCGGCAATTCTGGTAAGTCTATGATATCTGATTGGGTCTGTAAAGTATCTAAAACAGGAGCCTCATAAGGAGGAGGCCACTCCACTTGCTCCTCTTGCAGTTCCTTAAGTCCAGGCTGGCTGTGAAGTTGAACCCCAATCTGGTCATCCTGTGGGTGTGAATGTTCCACTGCTCCATCGAGAGGAGGCTTGTTTACTTTTGGAGGCATTGGGGGAGCTCTGCAGGGTTTTATCGGAGTGTGCACCTCTACAGGGTCTGAATATGGCAAAGAGGGTGTGATTCTTTTGTAGTCTTCAGCTTCCAGAGGAGACGTGGTCGGGTGTAAAGAAATGCTGTCTATCTCCTGGACTTCAGTGTTGGACTGACTGTGCTCTTGTAGATCAATTTTGACCTCGAGAGGAGAGTCGGGGTGGTTGGGAACTGGTCTCTCCTGACCCAGTGGTTTCCGTGGCAGCTCCTCTGACTTGGCTAAAAAGGGTAATGGAGAATAGGAACGCATTAGCCATAGTAAAACCTGTTTTTTGACTGATGTAGTTACTAGTCAGTAACTATTATGACTATGTGTGCTTCCATTATAATTTCCTTAGATTAAGTAGAAAATGGCACCTGGAGGAGGATGGTCCAACTTCTTACTCCGCAGCTCAGACATGGCTGCTTGCAACTGTTCAATCACCACATCATCGGGTAAAAAGAAAGAAACTGACAGCTCCTCTTGAAGTAACTCCCTCAGGTCCTCCAATGGAAGTTTTTGTAGTCGCTCTGTTGGCAAACAAAATACACAATACCAGTAAGAAATGCTAAAGGTTGGGTAAGTGTCCAGTGGAAAGTCAGCATTTATTCTTCTACACAGCTACAAACCACTTTCATTATGTAAGCTATCCCGTTAGCTGCCAGCCAACCGCGAGGCAGCGTGCCATGTAATCCATGCAGTGACACTGTGTACTATAGCAACAGCAACCTCGGGTGTATCCAGGCATGAACCAGCTTTGGTGACTCAGGAAAATAAAACAGCTGGCGAAACTACTCACTCTTGTGCAATTTGAGAGTTGTATAAGCCATGGCAGTTAGCATCTTCTCCCCCTCCAGTATGTAGATGTCCCATAATCGCAGAGTGAGGGTGAAAGGGCTCTGTTACGTAAGACAATCACAAGAGAAATCCAGATGTATCTCGGTATTTATCACAAATACAGATGGAGGACAGCACCGGTGTAAGTGAACAGTGCAGATGTGCAGCACTGTAAACAGCTGGGTCGTGCTCCAAATACTCACTCTGTCAATGAAGCACTGCAGAAACCATTTAGTGGTGTAAATCCCAGTTGTCATCTGCTCTTTATCCTGTGGGTCAGAAATAAATGAGGAAAGAGTCTCCAAGGGAAGTCACTCCTCATAATCTTTTGTTGCTCATGCATCTCTTTGTAGCTTGTGAGCGCCTTGCTTCGTGGAGATACTGATCTAACCATGTGCAGCTTTGTGCATTAATCAGATAATGACTGACCCGGTTAAATATATTTCAGCCTCAGAGACAGTGCAGCTGCAGGTCTAGTACGGACATTTCCACAGTTGCATCGTAACTCACCATGTGCTTCTTTAGCTTCGGCAGCATTTTGGAGAGGATAAGGTCATGGTGTGCCTGGAAACGATGAAGTTTAGGGAATCCTGGAATGAAGAATCCTAGGAGGAGCCGTAACAATCATATATTAGGTTTTTCCTCACATAGAATAATGTCGAGTTTCCTTTGCTCGTGCACAATAGAATATTTGGTATGCATCTTGACATCTAGTCATTAATGAAAGCAGTTTCACGCAGAAATGGCACAACATCAACAATAAAACCTCATAACAAGATGTTTAACGTATAACAATGGAGATATTTCATTCATGATTCAATGTGCACCACCAGGACTCTCACGTAAATATGACATGAACGTCTCACCGTGCATTGCGTGTTTGCTGTTGGTGAGGAGCTGGGACAGGGCCCAGAAAGCGTCCTCCTCATTCAGGTACATGAGCAAGATGGCGGCGATCTGACTCATGCCTTGGCAGTAGCTCACCTCCTTCGGGAACAAGAAAGAAAAGCGAGACATTTTAGGACCAATGGCAAAAAGGCCCATTATTTATAATTTAAAATAACAAGCGTGTGGCGAGAGATGAGAGCAGCAGGGCACCTGAATGTCTGATGTGTGGCATGAAAGCGACTGAAAACTACGCACTGGTAAGCTATTCGTGCCTCGACACGGATTATATAAACAGTTTAGGCATACGTTGTTCAAATATTTACAGTGCTCTCTTCCATTACCAATGATTTAGTTCAAACGAATCGCTCTGTATTTACAAAAGGTAGACACATATGGGCTGTTTGTCTAAATTAAAGTCAAGCCATAGCACAGTTCAAGATGGGACACTTTCCATTGAGGGATCACAGGTTGCTTTGAGGTTATTCTACAAATTCCCTGCATTCTCTGCTCCCATCACATCGGTGAAAAGGACAAACATGCTCTTCTCTTGTCCCCCTTTCCCCTCACTCTCTGCCACTGACCCACTTTCCCGTGAGTGACATGGGAGACCGGGGGAAAAGGAAAATGCCCACTTCCTTTGGCTCCAACGCCTCCACCACACAGGAACTGTCCAGCCATAAAGCCCATAAAAAACAGTGATGTTTGGAAAGCAGAGTCAGCAATATCTGCACACGGGGGCCTTGACTTAGGAGGAGTGAAGAAAAGTCAGGCTAAGCGCAAACAATTCCCCTCTAGAAGCTTTTAAAACATTTGGGAAGTAAAGCAATGTGTTTTACACTTAAGCCAGTGTGTTAGGTCTGCGGATGGTACGGCTGCATGATATATTGTGGAATGATTGTTATCGCAGTATTAGGCGGCGCAATATCCATACTGCAAGAAGCCGCAGTACATTGCAAAGTCACGAAGAAGACAAAAACAAACTTTCATTCTATTTTAGCCTTGTTTTGTTCCCAATTTAGTATGTGTTTCTTATCTAGACAAAATTTCCAGAGAAAAATACCAATTGCTTATGATTTTTGTTTAAATTCAATGGAACGCACAATGCAGAAAAGATTGGGTATATTACCGCAATAATATTATTACCGCAGTATTAGTTAAAGTTTTCTGCCCTGTCAGATCCTCCTAAAGATGAAGAAAGAACATACGGATGATACTCCGGGATGGCTATACATTTTAAGTCGAGCCATTCTCATAAATAAAATAAGATCCCGTACACAGATGGGCTTTCAGTGCGTGGTCTATTCCTCAGTGTTTGGCAAACCAACACTCTGTGCGTACTCAAGACTCCTCCATATTATGCAACAGACACACTTTGGCATACACACACGCACAGCCTCAAACAAACTTACCGTGTTGTAGACCGAGTAGGCTGCCAGGACGTGGAACAGGGCCTGCTGCCTGGAAGGGGAACAAAAAAAACTGTCAGGAAAAACTGCTGGGCCACATGCATACACTATATACACTATACAAATTTTATATATATAAAAAAAGTATCTTTCTTTATATATTTTTGATTTAGCGCACTTGTGACTTTGAGCTAAAACCAGGTCAAATAGAGACAAACTTAAAATGTAAGACAAATTGGCAACGAAACTATTGAAAGAGTCTATGAACATACATTTCTTGGTGTAACACTGGATCATAAAATCAGCTGGAAACTCCACATCATAAAAATTAAAACTAAAGTTGCAAAAATGTTAGCCCTAATGAATGAATCCAAATATATCATTGATAACAAAGCTCTATATACTATATACTGTTCACTTATCCTCCCCCATTTAACATATTGTGTAGAGATCTGGGGAAATGCGTATAAAAGTAATCTTGACCCATTGTTTAAAGTTCAGAAAAAGCAATAAGAATAATCCATTTAGCTGGATACCGCAAACACACAAATCCATTATTCTTTAAATCAAAAACAATGAAATTTGAGGACCTTATTGAATTTAAGATGGCTCAAATCATGTTCAAAGCCTCAAAAAAGTCACTTCCTGAGAGTATACAATATGTTCTGCAAACGAGAAGTTAAATCAAAGAGATCAAATGAGTTTCAATAAACAATACTCCAGAACATCTTTGAAAAGCATGTTCCCCACGAGACGTGGTGTAGAAATATGGACAAATTTAGCTGAAAGCATTAAAATATGTAAAACCTGGTACATTTTAAAAAGGTTTACAAAGAATTATTATTTATTAAATACGAACAATTATTGTGAGTGTTGTAGTATATTCTTTTGTTGTTGTTTCTTTATATTGCTGTTGTTGTTTTTTTTATTATTGTTCCCTATTATTTGTTGTTACCTTGCCTTATGTTCCCTTGTTTATGATTTGTTATCGTGCATTACGTTCCTTGCTTTGATTGTTAATGTAAATATTGTTTTTAATTTTGGGGTGGGCGCTTATAAGCTTTTTGCTTCGGCCCACTCCCTTTGAGCAGATTTACTGCTCAAATAAATAAATAAATAAAGATGTCATTTCTACTAGACAGAGGGAA
This sequence comes from Neogobius melanostomus, assembly GCA_007210695.1. Classification (NCBI taxonomy): domain Eukaryota; kingdom Metazoa; phylum Chordata; class Actinopteri; order Gobiiformes; family Gobiidae; genus Neogobius; species Neogobius melanostomus. The sequence continues at coordinate 4,092,689 of VHKM01000106.1, read as the reverse complement.
ACGATTATTGACACATTCTTGACAGAATTCATTAAAATCATCAATCATTTATTTTAAAAGGAAATGTCTATGTCCAATTGATTTCGTTTTGTTCTGGACCAAATAAATTATTCAAAATCCCTTTAAATATTTCTATCTAATATGCCAACAAAAAAAAAAAATTATTCGGACTAGTTTTTATTAGTCCAACCTTCCCTCTAATGGTCTACGCCTGAACTGTTTCAACGGCCCACTACAAAGGTTTATAAATAATGAAATATTGCTGTTTGCATTTATAATATGTTAAGTGATCTATAAACATGATCTGTCACTACTGATAAAAAACACTCAGTCATACAAAACAAATACATTTATCATATTAAATCACTCAATACTTTCTGCCAGTGCAAGTGGAGCTGCTAATATGCATACCCATTGGAAGGAAGGCATGACATTAACCTCATAGCCCCGCTTTAACCGAGAGCATTTTCTCTAGTTCGGCTTTACTCAAAGCTAAAAACTTCTTGAATGGAGCTTACAGCCTATAGGCCAGAGTAACGCCTCATTTGATAGCGAAGATCTACTAGAAAAACTGATGCTAACGGTTCCTTTTCCTCGCGTTGATCTCATGTTGTCACTTTTTTCACGTTCTTTTTCATTTCATTTTTTGTTGTTGAGTTTTGTCCCTTTTTGCGGCACTTTCATAACTTCTGTTGGTCACTTTTTATTTTGTTTTATTGTGTTTTAACCCTTGCTTTCTTGTTTTTGTTGCTATTTTGACACTTTTTTTCCAAGAAGCTTTTAGATTTTGGTAAAGCTAAAGTGGAGAAAATGCACTCTGTTCAGGCGGGGGTGGGGGAGTGGGGGGTGTTAACAAATATGTCGGCAATAAAGGATGTGCCCCGTACAGGCCAACTCTGCCAGAGACCTGTTTTAGAGACCAGGGAAGCCGCTTTAAATAGCAATACTGTGTGCAGAGAACGCCTGTTGACTTGGAGGGGAAGCAGTGGGCAGTCAAGCAGGATGGAGCACTGCTTTGCCATGTGCTCTCAGTGGCTTTGAACTAAATAGGAAGTATATGACAAAGAGAAAGAAGAAAGAGAAAGAAGAGCACTTTGCGACACATTGGGCCTTTGGTTTGACGAGTGAGAGGCTGCAATGAATGTACAGGATGTCAACTGATTCTATTTTTTAGGCACATAGAAGCACTTTTACGTCTGGGACACGGCGAGTACAACAAGTGCATTCACACGGTTGGACAGTGGTGCATCTCATGCACATGTACATATTGTTGTGAGCATTTCTGCATGAATGCCATTTCCTGTGAGGCTTTGTGCACTAAGAGGAAACCACCACTTGGTGATGTGAGTGTGTGTTGAGGTCACAACCAAAGGGAGTCTTTGCAAGGTCGACCCTAAACAATTGACAAAAGGCTCCAGAAAAAAGCTAACGTCTACATTATAGGGATATTTTGGAATCTGATGAGTGCCTGGAGTAGCTCAACAAGTGATTTCCAATTTGTGACACAACATTAATACTAGGATACCTATATAGAAAAATGCCACTATAAAGTGGCTAAACAGTCTTTTGTACTTGTCTCAAAATACCTACTTGACTCCAAAGCGGTCCCTGAACATGATGTGGTTCCTGAAGGTCCTGTTGACATCCAAGTCGATCTGTTTGATTTCTGTGGAGAAGTTACGGGCCTGTTTTTTCATTCTCTGTTCGTAGAAAAAAATATATAATTAAAAAAAATCAAAAAACAAAACAACTTCATGATCATTTTTGTATCCAAATGACTTCTTAACTATTCATGGCCAGAGATTTACCTCGTACTTCCCCTGGTTGTCTTGTTTTACTTTCTCTAAATTCAAAAGCAAAGCCCACGCTTGACCTCTGAGCTGCAGTGGGATGCCTTTGTATACCCTCTTTACCAACTGGAGCAAATAGAGGAGAAATATGCCAAAATAATGAATTATAAAATAATGATAAATTGCATATTGTGAATTACACACAAAAACAGTCACACACCTTGTCACTGTTTTTGTACTTGTCCCAGTTCTTTACCATCTTTAGCCATTTCTCCACACGCTCAATTTCTTGTAGCTTTTGCTGTGACGAAATGAACAATCGATTATTAGATTATCTAATGTGTGAAATAGACCAAATTCTTGATGGCTTGCAGCAGTTGTAATATAAAGTTTTTACCTTCTCCTCGAGAGCACTTGGTGTTGAGAGTTCCTTCTCGCTGAAGAGAAACAAAACATGCTGAAATAAGTTGATGTCTTAATACAAAATTAAAGAGAGTTTTTTTCTTCGTACTTTGGGATGCAGATTGTGGTAAAAAAAAAAAAGACAGTAGCTAAAACCAATCTTTCGAATCTCAAAATAAATTCATGTGTAGTAATGGCTCCCACAATGCCCCCTCAACAGTTTTACAGTTCAAAAAGCAGCAGCGACACATCAAATCAAAAAAGAGAGACCATATCACACCCACCCACACCAACATTTTCAAGCACAAGTTTGCGCCTGAATACGTCGCCTCACACTGCACCTGGGCCCTCAGGTCGACCTCTCTCCAGCTGTCCCCTCACCCCAATTTAAACCTATGTAACCTTTGAGAAGTTTCACAACTTACTGCAAGAATCCAAATCTGTCTGTGACCTTATAGATGCTGAAGTCTGCATCCTCCCATGGGTCAATATTGACGCCTTCTTGCCGGCCCTGAAAACACAGCTCTTTGAAATTGACACAATACGACGCAAGAAATGTAATCTGCGGAGTGTCGCATTTACCTGGTCATATTTGTGGATGATTTCAGCACGTTCCTCGATTATCAGCGCATCTATGTCTTTCTTCATGTCCAAATCTGAAGGAGAAAAAGATGCAGTGAAATGCTTTGAGGCTTAGAGGAGTGGGAATCTTTTAACCACTTTACCCCCGCCTTAACCGAGCACATTTTCTCCAGTTTTACCCAAATCTACAGTAGTGTTCAAAATAAAAGCAGTCCAACATCGCTAACCAGATTATTCACAGTTTTTGGTATAAATCATATAACTACATGGCCAACAATTTACCAGAAGGTGCAGTAGATTCTTAGAAACACAGACAGACCCAGCATTCATGGTATGCATGCTCTTACTTCTGTGTAGTTGAATATTCAATTGAAAGGGGTGTGTTCAAAATAATAGCAGTGGGGAATTGAATTGGTAAGGTCAATCATTCTGTGGAAAAAAATTCTGTGGTTTGAATCAGGTGGCCCTTATTTTAGGAAGTCAAAATAAAAATGAGTTGTTCAAGACAGCATTCTTTAGTTAAAATTTTGATTGGAGGGGGTAAAACTGCTAAAATGATCTCCAGCGCGTTAAAATGGAAAGCAAAAACAGAGAGACGTGGAAGAAAATGGTAGACAACCATTCAAATGGATCGAACAATAGCCAGAACTGCAAAGGCTCAGCCAATGATCAGCTCCAGGATGATTAAAGACAGTCTGAAGTTACCTGTGAGTACTGTGACAGTTAGAAGCCCCCACAAAGTTCCACTGTTACAAAAAGGCATGTGCTGAGGATACAATTTTCAAAAGAACACATCAACTGGCCTGAGGAGAAATGGAGCAACATTTTGTGGACTGATGAAAGTAAGATTGGGTGTTTCAACAAGACAATGACCCCAAACACACCAGTAAGCAAGCTAAATCTTGGCTCCAGACCAAGAAAATTAATGTTACGGCCCAATCCCCGGAACTTAATCCCATAGAAAACGTGTGGGGTGACATCAAAAATGCCATTTCTGATGCAAAACCAAGGAATTGTGGAATGTTGTCTAAGCATGTTGGGCTTGTGTCAGAAGTTGGCTGACTCTATGCAACACAGATGTGAAGCAGTTCTAAAAAACCTGTGGTCATACAACAAAATATTAGTGTATTGATTCACTGGAAAGCTAAATCCTACGTCGGGGAATATTTATTTATGTAGTACATACTGAGCGTGTAAAGACAAATGGGAGACACTGCTATTTTCTGAACAGCCCCATGGTCATTTTTTGTAATTTTCTGTAAAGAACTTTAAGAAATTATACATTTCTCTTCATGTTTTCATTTAGAAAACTATGGGCAATGCTCCCAATGCATCGAAATAAAATCTATTATGAAAATGTTGTGCTTAACTAACGTTTTTTAAAACACTGCTATTATTCTGACCACAACTGTATAAGCTTCTGGACAAGTGCCACGCCTCATTTGAAATCTTTTGAAAACTCATCTAAACGGATCTCTTTCCTCGCCATCACTTTTTTCACACTCTTTTTCATCTAATTTTTGCTGCTTTTTTGTTGAGTTTTTATCACTTTTTTGCTTCACTTTTTGTTGTGTTTTCTTATTGTTTTGTGCCCCTATTTTGACACTTTTTATAAGCTTTTAGATTTGGGTAAAGCCATTGGGAGAAAACGTGCTCAGTTCAGGTGAGGGTTAAGAGGTTAATCCAACAAAACTTTGGATAATGATGATCACAACTGAGACCATAGATAACCAAGCTGCTGCCATATGCACATAACTGCATGTCGATGAGCAGTGGTGTAAGGTCATGAAGGAAAAAGTTAAATTACAAGTGAAATGTACAAATCTGAAGTACTTTTACTCTACTTAAAAAGGTGCATTATGGAACTTTTTAAGCAATAATAAACCCCCAAAACCTTGATATTTGTACGTAATTGACCTTCCATCACAGTGGCTTCTATGCAATGCTCCAGAATCAATTGTTTGTGGGTTTTCTGGCGAGAGGGAGTGAAAATCTACCATAAACTCTAAAAACAATTGATCCTGGAGACCACCGTTTAAAGCCGCTGGATCACTAAAAAGGTCAAATACGCACTAATAGAATTTTTCCATAATGCACCTCTAAGTAAATGTTACAATGAATACTGTTTTTTTTGTGTCTGCACTTTCTACTCTATATTATTGTATTGGCTCAAAAGGAAAAGTGTTTTAAAGAGGGGGTATTATGCTTTTTTCAATCACATAGCACCAGTCTATAGCATACTACAATGATGACGTAACCTTCTGTTGGTCTGTATATGCAGTAAATTAAAACAACTGCCTTGAATAAAATTGCTCTCTCAAAATGGCTGTGTTGGAAAGACAGAAGGGTTTGGTGCCCCCTAGTGGCAACTAGCGGTAAACGCACCTTCCAGGTAGGCCACGCCACAGCCTCAGCTTTAATTAGGTCAGTTCAACACGAGGCTCGGGCGCAGTAACATCGGCAGCTCAAGTTGTGTGCGTTGTTGACCAGACGTAAGTCAATATAAGCCATAGCTCTATGGACATTGTATATATCTTTTGCCAAGGTGTTAGTAACGTATAGATGTATATTTTATGTTTCTAAGTGCAGTACCCTTGTAATGGTGGACCTAAGTAGAGTGTTAGCACGAATGCTAATGCTAGTTTTTTCCTGTGGTGTTTTTAGTTTTGTATCCTAGTTATGCTTATGTTCATCCTGCTAAGTCTACATTATTATTTTGTCCCTCTATGTTGAGCTATGTTTGTTTAGTTAAAGTAATGATAATTGTGTTAAAGGGCAAGTTTAGTAATTATTGTTTATTATTCTTTCTTGTAGACCACATACATGTTCACATGATTGTGATTACACCTGCTGCTGGATGTTTCCTGAGCTTCATTAAACCCACCTGATTCAAATCTGCATCCTAATTTGTGTTCTGACCGACACCCCGAGGCGGATACAGTACTTGAGCTAACAAAGATACAGTCCAAACAAGTACAATTCAGAGCTCTCGAATATTTGGTCCTTCGAGCCGGATTTGTATCCACCTCGGATGTGAGGATGCAGCAACAGAAGGCCAGTGGCATAGATTCTACACGGCCCAAACGGACCGTTCAACCTCCTTCCTACCTCACTGACTACGACATGAGCCAGTTCAGGTCACGGCGAACTACTACAGTGCAGCCTAGAAATGAAACTACAAGTCAGTTTGTGCCAGTTCAAAGAGACATTTACTCGCCTATATTATCAAGAACCTCCAGTCCAATCAGTCAAGATGGCTGGTACTATACCATAGATCAGTTATCATCTTCCATGCTGGAAGAGATGAATCCAGAGCCACCAGCAGAGCCTCCGGTGGATTGTCATTCTCCACACCTTATCAAAGACCTTTGCAGCCATCCTACTCTCAGTTACCACGTTTCAGCAGCGTCTACCACCTGACATACAGTCAAAGCAGACAGTAAACCTACCACCTCCTATCCCACCTAGACGCAATCCTCCTCAACGTGATACTGAACAATGTATAGCACTCAAGGTAATCAAAGGTCACAAGGTGTATATCCTGCTTCCAGCAACCCCTTTGCACAGGACGTGATGATTGACAGACTGGATAATCTGATGGCAGAGCTGACACTTCTAAAGCAGCAGGCACTAGTAGCTCCGCCTCTACCTCCAAGAGGCATCACCACCAGAAACAGAGATCCCCCGAAGCAACCTGAGCAGTCCTACTTGTTCACACAAGAAAAGACCTACAGGGGCCCTACTCCGTCCATCCCTAACTTCACCAAGAGAGACCCAGGGGAGTTTGCTCGTTTAAAGATTGCTCTCAATAACCTGCTTCCTCCTGATAGTACGGAGCTGTTCAAGTTTCAAATCCTAATGGACCATTTAAAGCTGGAGGACGCTCGCCTGATTGCAGATGCCTACCTAAACTCACCTACGCCGTATACAGACACTATTGCAGCTTTGTCTGAGAAGTTTGGCCAACCTCACCAATTAGCCCTTCAGAAGATCGCCAATGTCATGGATTCACCAGATATCAGACGCGGAGATACTGAAGCTTTTGAGAGGTTTGCGCTGCAGATTCGAGCGTTAGTGGGGCATGCTTCAGACCTTGGGCACAGAGGGAGAGATAGAGCTCAGGTGCGGCTCCCATGTGTCACGCCTCCTTAGTAAACTGCCTACTGAGATGAGGTCTGAGTTCCGAAGACACATGTGCCGCCATTCCAATGCCATTTATGACCTGCTTGAGTTCTCTGATTGGCTACAGTTAGAGACATGGTGCCAAACAACTGATGGACAGAGGGAAGTTATACACAGATAGAGAGAGCTCCCTCAAAGTCAGACCGCCGTCGTGAGTCAAAGCCGCTTCCTCGTTCTGCCACTATACTTCATGGTGCAGAAGAAGTTACATCTTCTGTAAGCAGTTCACAGGCAACCAAGAAAGTAAGAACGCTCCTAAAGCTTACTGCCCCTACTGTGAAACTGAAGATCACTTCTTAAGTCAATGTGCCACCTTTAAATGCTTTGACAAGGCTCAAATGATGATTGGATTAAGACCAATAAACGCTGTTGGCGCTGTGGAAGAGCACACCAGGCTGCAAAATGCAACTTAAAGAAGCCCTGCAGTACCTGCCAAGGTAAACATCTCCTCATACTGCATGACGTCAATACCAGAGAAGTAAAAGAAGGCACCTGCCTTGTCAGCTCAGCTACTGAGACGCTGTATATGGACAAGCCTTCTGACCCAACTCGTGTCCTCCTGAAAATAATCAGGGTGCTTCTACGACACGGGGACAAGACGTTGGACACGTACGCAGTTCTCGACGATGGATCAGACCGTACAATGCTACTGTCAGCTGCAGCTCAGCAACTTGAGGTGACAGGAAGTCCGGAAGACATATCCCTCAGAACCATCAGGCAGGACATTCAGGTTTTGCACGGTGCATCAGTTTCATTTGAAATCTCATCCATATTTCAGCCAAAGAAATCCTACAAAATTACAAATGCCTTTACTGCTCAGCGCCTTGGTTTAGCAGAACATTCATATCCATCGCCACCCTGAAGAAGAAGTATAAACACCTGTCCAATCTGCCTCTACAAGCTTTCAGTCATGTCTCACCATTGCTGTTAATTGGTGCTGACCACCCACACCTCCTGTGTCCTGTCGAACGAGTGCGTCTTGGCCCTCCAGGTGGTCCAGCCGCCATCCACACCCGATTAGGATGGACATTGCAAGGGCCAGCAAGGATGCTGGAACACAGCTACAACCTCAACAGTGTCTCTTCACGTCACTCAGTCCTGAAGCCGCTGAACTTAAGAGAAATGTTGAGAAGCTATGGCAGGTTGACATTCTCCCCTTCAGAAATGAGAAAGAGGTCACTAGATCACGTGAAGACACTGAAGCATTAAACCTGCTCCAAGCCAAGACTAAGAGGGTGGATGTGAACGGGATATTAAGGTACGCAACGCCGTTGTTAAGAAGAAAGACTCACCTGTTTTTCAGGCTACCAAGGAAGCAGTGATGCCGAGTCTGAAGAGTATGGAGAGACGCCTGGCGCGAGATCCTGACAAGGCTGTTGCTTACTGTGCAGAGATGGAGAAGCTTGAAACCTCTGGTGTCGTGGCAAAACTCAGTCCTGGCAACCAGTGTGACAACGATGAGAGCTGGTTCATGCCCCATCATATGGTCCAGCACAACGGGAAAAACAGAGTCGTCTTTAACTGCTCGTTCTGCTTCAAAGGACTCAACCTAAATGAGTGGCTGTTACCTGGACCTACTCTGAGCCCGTCTCTGGTTGGAGTGCTCCTGCGCTTCAGAGAACACAGCATTGCCATCAGCGGGGACATCAATGGAATGTTCCATCAGGTCCGCCTGTTACCTGAGGATAAACCTCTCCTGAGATTCATCTGGCGCAGTGACAGAGACAAACCTCCAGACATCTACGAGTGGCAAGTCCTCCCGTTTGGAACCACTTGTAGTCCCTGCTGTGCCTCCTATGCTCTACAGCAGCACGTACTCCAGCATAGCAAGTCCGAGGAAGATGTGCGGTTCTCGGTGAGCAATGCTTTATGTGGATAACTGTCTGCAGAGTGTTCCATCAGTAGAAGAGGCACGGCAGCTGGTCAACAAACTCAGAGCCCTATTGTCCCATGGAGGATTTGACATTCGCCAGTGGGCAAGTAACAAGCCAGAGGTTATCTGCCACCTACCACCCGAAGCCCGATCTGACAAGCTGGATCTCTGGTTGTCACATGACAAAGCTGAAGCCCTCGAGTCCACTCTGGGATTGAGCTGGCATTGTGACGCAGATACCCTCGGATACAAGCATCGGCCAATCACGTACGGCGATCCAACCATGCGAAACATATATCGCATTTTAGCAAGTCAGTATGATCCGCTGGGATATATCCTGCCCTTTACTACCAGAGCAAAGATCATCGTCCAACAACTGTGGGCTAAACACAGAGACTGGGACGACACTCAACTTCCTGAAGACCTGTTACTGTTGTGGTTATCTTGGAAAGGAGTTGGAGCAGCTACCAGAGGTGACTCTGCCAAGATGCTACACAGCACCAAGTATGGACAGACCTGAAGTGACACGAGAAGTGCACATCTTTTGCGACGCTTCAGAGCGTGCGTATGGCTCCGTAGCCTACCTACGCTCATAGATGACAGCGGTACTGTGCACCTGTCTTTCTCATCGGCAGATCGCGTGTTGCTCCTAAGAAACAACTTTCTGTTCCAAGGCTCGAGTTGTGTGCTGCCCTCACCGGAGCTCAGCTGCTTAGGCTCCTCCAGAACGAGTTAACCCTCAAGATTCAGAGTTACACACTGTGGTCTGATTCTACCACGGTCCTGAGATGGCTTCACTCCACCTCCTGCCACTTCAAAGTCTTTGTAGGGACCAGGATTGCAGAATCCAAGACCTTACAGAGCAAAGCAAATGGAGGTATGTGGATTCCTCTAGTAACCCAGCTGACGACCTTACTAGAGGAAGACACTTGCAGAGCTGTGCAGCCTAACCGTTGGAGCCAGGGGCCAGATTTTCTCCTCCTACCAGCAGACACATGGCCTTCTAATCCTTCCCTCACAGCCTCGGAGTCACCTCAAGACATGGGCAGAATGGAAGCGATCTGCTATCTGTGGTATAGTTGTCACTGACTCCGACTCTTGTACTTCAGACCACTCCAAAGCTACCACGTGGAAAGAGTTGGTAGAAGCCAAAGCTAAGGAGCTCCATGGGGCGGCAGCGCTGCAAGACCCCTCACTACCTGCTATACCACCAGCCGAGACTTATAAACAAGCTGAACGACATCTCTTTCAGTCAATCCAAAGGGACAGCTTTTCAGAGGAATGCAACCTGCTAAAGTCTGGTAAGGTAATCCCAACTAATAGCCGTTTGTCATGTCTTGCACCACAGTACGACAAAGATGTGCACCTGATCCGAGTAGGGGGCAGATTGCGTCGAGCCGAGAATATTGACGCAGCTGCTGCCCATCCTATAGTCCTTGATCCCAGCCATCCTTACACCAAGCTACTCATCAAAGATTTGATGCCCGTCTCTGTCATCCTGGGCCTGAACGAGTATTTGCAGAACTTCGCCGTTCAGTGTGGATTTTGCGTGGACGTGAGGCCGTTAGACGTCATCAACATGGCTGCCTTGAGTGTAGGAGGTGGAGAGCTAAAGTCGCTTCGCAACAAATGGCTGACCTCCCTGCAGCTCGACTACAGCTGTTTAAGCCCGCCTTTTTCTGCACTGGAATGGATTGTTTCGGGCCTTTCCTGGTCAAAATAGGACGCCGCCAAGAGAAACGCTGGGAATAACTCTTAAGTGCCTCACGACTAGGGCTGTTCATATCGATCTCCTGTCTTCAGTCGATACAGACTCCTTTTGATGGCCTTCAGGAGATTCATCGCCCGTCGAGGTAAACCTGCAGAAGTGTATTCGGACCAGGGAACAAACTTCAAAGGGGGCGAAAGAGAAATGAGAGAAGCCTTGCTCAAATGACATCTGAGCTTCAAGAGCAGCTGGCGAAGCAGCAGATTAGTTTCAGATTCAACCCGCCAGCAGCACCACACTTCGGAGGCGCATGGGAAAGAGAAATAAGGTCCATCAAGACAGCCTTGTATACCACCATCGCCTCACAGAGTGTCAAAGAAGAGGAGCTCAGAACAGTCCTTGTTGAGATTGAGGGCATCCTGAAGGCAAAGCCGCTTGGCTATGTTTCTTCTGATGTATCTGATGCAGACCCTGTGACGCCCAACTACCTTCTTATGGGGCGGCCTGATAGCTCCTTACCACAAGTAGTCTACCCCGCAAGTGAAATACGTAGCCGACGTAGTTGGAGACACTCTCAAGTCCTGGCAGACCATTTTTGGTCAGCATTTGTACGGAACTACTTACCCAACCTCCAGACCCGGAGTAAATGGAGAACACCTGTGGAGAACATCAAAGAAGGAACGGTAGTTCTACTCGCAGATCCTCAGGTTCCTCGCGGACAATGGAGAATCGGACAAGTGGTCAAAGTAATGCCCGGATCCGACGGCCTCATCAGAACTGCAGAGGTGAAGATTGAAGGCAAGACCTATGTGCGACCCATCGTAAGACTCATTGTCCTTCCAGAGATTAAGGATGAAGATGGACTAACCCTTCCTAATTAGTCTGCCTTTCCGTGATGTTACCAATTTGCCTCACAAATTGGGGGGCGGCTTTGTTGGAAAGACAGAAGGGTTGTGGTGCCCCCTAGTGGCAACTAGCGGTAAACGCACCTTCCAGGTAGGCCACGCCACAGCCTCAGCTTTAATTAGGTCAGTTCAACACGAGGCTCGGGCGCAGTAACATCGGCAGCTCAAGTTGTGTGCGTTGTTGACCAGACGTAAGTCAATATAAGCCATAGCTCTATGGACATTGTATATATCTTTTGCCAAGGTGTTAGTAACGTATAGATGTATATTTTATGTTTCTAAGTGCAGTACCCTTGTAATGGTGGACCTAAGTAGAGTGTTAGCACGAATGCTAATGCTAGTTTTTTTCCTGTGGTGTTTTAGTTTTGTATCCTAGTTATGCTTATGTTCATCCTGCTAAGTCTACATTATTATTTTGTCCCTCTATGTTGAGCTATGTTTGTTTAGTTAAAGTAATGATAATTGTGTTAAAGGGCAAGTTAGTAATTATTGTTTATTATTCTTTCTTTGTAGACCACATACATGTTCACATGATTGTGATTACACCTGCTGCTGGATGTTTCCTGAGCTTCATTAACCCACCTGATTCAAATCTGCATCCTAATTTGTGTTCTGACCGACACCCCGAGCGGATACAGTACTTGAGCTAACAAAGATACAGTCCAAACAAGTACAAATTCAGAGCTCTCGAATAGGCTGTACTGAACGTCTTGAAATAGGCCTCTGTCTCTTTAAGAAGCTTTTCGACACGCCCCTTTCAGCACACTGCTGTGGCATCTAAACAACACTACTGTGCGGGGAGGGCCTCTGCTGAGCTGAGGAGCAGTGGTTGGTGGCTTGGCTGGTGACGAAAGGTCCAGAGGCGTCTCCAGGAGGTGGGGGCGTTCCTAGGAGGACTGAGGCATAGCTACACCTAAAATGGCTGCCGTCTAAGTTTTTACTGATTACTCAAAATATGTGAATGAGACATGGCAACACTCCAGGCATGTGTTTAATGAGGGAATGACATAATAACATGATATAAAGCTTGAAAAAGTCGATTTTACATAATACCCCCCCTTTAAATTGTAGTTTAAACACATTTAGAGGATGCACAGAAGGTGAATCTAAACGCTGCAGTAAAGTAGTTCCCAATAATGAAGTCTGAAAACAACAGCACCTCATACAGTCTATTGAAAAATACGACACATTTAACTTCCTGTAGATTTTAAAACTGGCCTTTCTACGTGTGTCTGACTGCAGCACAAGATTGGCACTACTATCTCTCTCTCTCTCTCACCCCGATCTGCAGAATAAGATTTCCCTGGCCTGATGTAAAACAGCATGGATCAGCTGTTCAGCAGATGACGGGATCACAACTGTGGTTTTCAGCATACCACCCTCGCCAGTTGTTTCTTACATCAGTGTCCGGTCAGCCACTACAACCGTTTAAGTGGTTAATAGTTGGATTTTGATTCAGGGCACTCCGCAGTGACGTACAGTAAATGACATGTGATCAGTAAAACGCCATAAGAAACAAAAAAAACAACTGAATAAAAACACAAAAATGAGCTTCGCACAACTATAAGCACAACAACTGCGTCATATGTGCGGACAGCTGACTTCGCAGAATGTCGCCTGCCGTGTCTGCAGTTGTCATGGCACATGCCCCTCATACTCAAACTTAAAGGCATAGGACATGTTTGTTTTTCCCCACAATTATATTTCAGATTTTTTCTAGAAATTTTACCGTAGTTTTCTTTGGTTGGACTTTTTTTATTTTGTTTACTGTTGATTCCGGGGCACAAGATGTAACATACAGTATGAAGTGGTCGAATTTCTACCACTGCTGCCCAGCAACCATACTGTACCAATGGAGCATGAGTGAGTTCTATGGACCTCTACCTCTTCCTCTGTCACAATTATTTCGAACATAATATGAACTGCTCACAATTTTCCCCAAAGGCCTGACCTTAAAGGCAGTCAACAAAACTTACCCTTAAAAGACACCAGTATTGTATCGGGAAAAAAAATGTTTAGGCACTACTACTACCGAAAAATAAACGCATCAAAAGCAGGCACCGAAAAAAATATACTACGTGTCTTTAGAAACCAAGTTTTGATGCCTGTTGGTCCAGAGGAAACAGTAAAAGGAAGTGACTTGGTTGTTTCAGCTCAAATATAGGTGAAACTCGGAAAATTAGAATATCGTTCAAAAGTTCATTTATTTCTGAAATTCAACTTAAAATGAAAAACTAATATATGACATAGACTCATTACATGCAAAGTGACATATGTCAGCCTGTATTTGTTATAATTTGATGATTATGGCTTACAGTCCATTTTCAAAACATTTGATTTTTATGAGATTTTTAATTTGGGGTTTTTACAAGCTGAGCCATAATAATCAAATTTATAACAAATAAAGGCTAAACACATATCACTTTGCATGTAATGAGTCTATCATATTTGAGTTTCACAGTTTAAAGAGCAACTAAACACCAAATCAAGTTTTTTTTTACTGATAAACTGTCTCAATGGGTGTCTCATAGTGTTGTCTACTGGTCCCTGACATTATTCTGACATTATAGCGCAAACATGTGTTAAATCCTAACTTTGGCCTGAAAACGAATGGGTTGCGCCCCCTTCAGGGTAAACTCTGCTACTAAATTAGAATTTCCTAATTGGCTGGAGAGTGTCCACGGCCTCCACACATCGTCATCAGGTGCTGCCCCTGTACCTGTGGTTTAAAACCAAGTCCCTCCCACGTAATCAGTCTGCTGTGATTGTGCAAATGCAAAAGGCCCACACACTAACCCCCCGCATGTCACCCCCAAACCTCAGAGACCGCCTCTTTCACGGCAAGTTTTGACTTATGTTTGTGGGTGGGGAAAGGCTTTGGCACGCCCGTTTAGGTAGTACTCTTTAAGTTGAATAACAGAAATGAATGCACTTTTTAACGATATTCGATATTTTCCGAGTTTTACCTGTAAATGATACAAATTAAAAAGAAATTGTCTGTTTTGTTTTCTGGTTCTAAATGACAAATCGTAGTGTAGGTATTGAAAAAGTGTCATCAGTCATCGGTATTGTAAACCGTACTGTAAGTATCGCTAAAGTGCCAGTATTGAATTTTTTTTTACGGTACCCAGCCCTACTTTTAACCAGTGTAATGTACGGCTCTGCGTTTTTTTCCCCTTCACTTTATGGAAAAGTAAATCTTTCTATTCAATCTGTCCATGTACAAAATGATCCACAGGCCCATTTCCTGTGTTGAGTCTTGACCAAGCTCAAGCAGGTTTGTTGTGGTGTCCAAGGGAAGTGACTAAGCAGCAGTTGCACATAAACAAAGTTAATCTTCTCTTCTTCTCAATAATACGTAAGGAACTTTGGCTGAAATCTGTTATCTAACAAGGTCTTTGGGAAAAAATGAATAAATAAATGAAAATCATCTATGGTGTGTGTCGTGTAGCCAACTCTAGGGCTACCGCTAAGCCTTTGAGCCTCAGTGACATAATTTCCTGTTAAGACACGCAACTCTAAATGTAGGATGTTCATGTATCACGGAGTAACCGCAAACGGCTCGCAGAGGATTCAGAATCACATCTGTATGAGTGGATGTTTGCAACTGTAACATCAGATCATTTGGTAATGGTTTGTCCCAAAATAAACTTATACTGACACAGCAACTACCGTATTCAGCAAGTGTTAAACATCCAAGCACAAAATGTAAAGAAGTGCTTTATACTCACACTTGTTGATAAGCCACAGTCATAATGAGTACTATCACATTTATTCTGGCAGATTACACCACACAGTCCATTCAAATGAGAGTTTGAGATTAGACCAGGCTGACGGCGACAGCTATGTGAAGCCTTGGAAAGTCTGACAGCGGTGGGCTAAGAGGAGTGCCTACTGTGTGTGTGTAAGTTAGTAATGTGTATGTGTGGGAAATGTCTCTATCTGAAATCTTTGAAACCAAATAAGGGCGTGGTGGAGGCATTATACTGTACGTTTCCTGAGGCAAAAGTACAGAGGCAGGATCCGGGTTTACAAGCTACCTACACTTTTATCGTAGTCGCGTACATTTGTTAACAAAAGCAGAAGATGTGTAGCACTGCCGTCAGAGTTTCACACAGTCAGAGTGAGAAAACCATACGCAATGGAACATAGATGACCACAACTTATGCACCTCTGCCAGCCAAGCCTCACCTGTCACGCATCTGCCTTCATGTTTTTACGGCAAAAATTTAAACTACTGCATAATCAGAGGCCCACGTGAAACTATGACCCAACACTGATGTGGTCTTTACCACCCACTAAAAAACCACTAAGTGTGTCAGAAATAGCCTTCATTCCAAAAATAAAGCTTGAAATATCAACACCTACAACTATAGTGTTGTACAGTAACTACTTCACAAGTGCAGAAATAACCTGTAAAACTATCAAATTATGGAATTGAACCTGGGCCAGTCCAACATGTTAATTATAGAGAAAGGGTGTACTACGGAGATGCAACATTATTAAAGGGGGGTATTATGTAAAATCGACTTTTTCAAGCTTTATATCATGTTATTATGTCATTCCCTCATTAAACACATGCCTGGAGTGTTGCCTTGGCTCATTCACATATTTTTGAGTAATCAGTAAAAACTTAGACGTCAGCCATTTTAGGTGTAGCTATGCCTCAGTCCTCCTAGGAACGCCCCCGCCTCCTGGAGACGCCTCTGGACCTTTCGTCACCAGCCAAGCCACCAACCACTGCTCCTCAGCTCAGCAGAGCCCCCTCCCCGCACAGTGTTGTTGTTTAGATGCCACAGCAGTGTGCTGAAGGGGGCGTGTCGGAAAGCTTCTTAAAGAGACAGAGGCCTATTTCAAGACGTTCAGTACAGCCATTTTGAGAGAGCAATTTTATTCAAGGCAGTTATTTTAATTTACTGCATATACAGACCAACAGAAGGTTACGTCATCATTGTAGTATGCTATAGACTGGTGCTATGTGATTGAAAAAAGCATAATACCCCTCTTTAACATTAAGGCGGTGCTTTACACACGACAGAAATCAAGTTAAGTGCCAATCAAACGTCATGCTGCGGCTCAGGAAAAGAACCAGACACAATTTTCGGACTCCCAGTGTGTCCCCCTCAGCATCAATAACGGAGGACGATACATTACAAACCCTCCACTATAGCCACTATATCCATTAAAACAAAACAAAAAAAGTCATTGTTGTTAGAGAAAAGTGGACGTTTTGATCTTCATATTAACGTGCCTTCTGCAGTCATACGAAACACTGGATAACACACAGTACATGTGCTTTGCAGGTGTGACGGCGCCTGCATGGACAATGGCTAATTGTTTCCTCCAACCCACCATTTCCTTTTGGGACAGACCCATAACGACAACAATTAATGACAACAACATTCTAAATTTGATCCATGTAGAGTAAAGTGAGTAAATAACTAATCAAACAGAACAAGATGGTCTAATCTTTTGTCTGGGCCCTTCCCCTCTTTCCCTGGCTTTTGTAGACAGCTTATGCATGGAAATAGCCACCACAGAGACGGTCGGACCCAAGGGCAAAACATCCAGAACAGAAGGAGTCAGGGAAAGCACATGGCTGGGAATAGCTTAATGTCCCTGGGGAGGTTTCTGTCCTGTCCCACTCCATATTGTCTGTCGGAATATTTCCAAAGTTAATCACTGAGAATGAGAAAAAAGGATTCTCGAGTGGCATAGACCATCTTACAACAACTTAACCTTTTCCCCCCGACTTCAGGGAGGAAATAACAAAGGTGGAGTTAGAGGAAGGGGGCTCTGTGTCACCTCGCCCTGCCCACGGCTGGCTTTGAGAGAGGGGCTTGTTGCTGCCGTCTGTGCCATGTGCTTTACAGGAGAGGCAGAAAAATGTTGGAATGAAGGGGACCGGAATGTCACGGGAACAGCATTCCCGACCACATGACCGCAGTTGGGACCCTGGTGAGAAAGCCACATTCTCATAAAGACATCCTCTTCCTGGCAATAGTGGCATCAAAACATTGGCGGCACTGTGAGCGAGCAGAAAACAGGATACTTTACCGATAACATGAACATTTGGGGCAGCATTTTACAACCAAACAAACACGCTTTGTCATGTTAAGAGGGTGCAGATTTTTATTGTATTATATTACTCTATTCATTTACCCTTCACCAAGGAGAACACAATACAGACCATACTGTACATCTTCACTGGTAGTTGATTTCGTAAAAAGCATTTTTGTCCACTAATATGTCACCAAAAATCAAGTCACGCTACTTGAGCCAAAATGATTATTATTAGAACCAAAAATACCCTGTGAAATAGACATACCACAAGAATAGGAACACTGGAGGAGGAAAAAATTCCAACAAGATGACCCCATAAAGCCAAGCCACCGCACAGACACTAAAGGCCTATTATGTCCTGATCCCATCACAGTTTTCAGGCTAAGGGACACATTACCGCAACAATAACTTGACCTCTTTAATGGCACTGAGATGATGACACGATGGGATGATGCAGACGGGAGTTTTGGTTAAAAGATGGAGGGCAAGACCATCATTTGTCTATATAATAATGATTAAGATTTACTTCCCTGCATGTCCAAATCCACAAAGCGAAATTTTTTTATGCAATTGACTCATACTTCAATGCAAATGAGGCAACCTGTCAGGGGGAGCAGTTTCTATTCTACAGCAGAGTGTCTGTGCTAGGCTACTTTTAACCTCTGTTTGGTCAGAAGTACCTAGGCAGGAAGATGAACTCTCTCCCTTCCCTGCCCTAAGCGTCTGTCAGTATTCACAAATTCTGGTCCACTCCAGACCCCTGAAGAACATCGAAACTAGCTTTACCTTTAACTGGAAGCTTTAGCCTATTGTGTATTGGATTAATAAAGCCGCAGACACGGAGAGAAAAACCTGGGGTTTCACACAAAGCCCACATGGCCCGGTAATAAAAAAAAAAAAAAAAAGAACAGTCTTACTGTAAAAGACAATAGTGATTAACACTGAAACAACTGCATCAGCAAGTGCCAACTTTATAATAACTATCCATAGAATATTTTCTCATATACGACACACAGCAGCAACCGTCCCTCTCTGTCTCAGCATCACTATGTGGTGACAGCCGACATCGGGCCTTTGACGTTTATCATAAAGCCGCCATTCAGGCAAACAATAAGGCCATTGAAGGTCCTCCAGTGAAATAATATTATCACAAGAGAACACAAGGAAGACCGCTTTCTTGAGAGACAAGCAATGTAAAGAATTTTGGCCATGCAGTAAAATAAACAACCACATAAAAAAATATTTAAAATGAAAACTCGGTCTCATGGAATTTTTTTTTCTTTTTTTAGCATGCCTTGTATTTATTGTTTGCTTTGAAAATATATCATTGTATGTGACAGAAAGTATACTTCAGTGACTCTGCTGTTGTCTTTGGGCTCTTGTGGAATTTTGAGAAAGATGTTACAAATACAAGTGACTCTGCTGAGGGCTTTGTACGTCATCCTTTTTTTCTAATTTGAAAACTGTTCCTTATGCCCGACTACAGCCATAATATATCGACCTGATACTATTGAATAATAAGGTAATTGTAATTTAAGTAAACTGTTAATAAACTGTTAATAAAGGATTCAATGCTTCAATTGTGTAATTATGTGGTGCAGCTTCAGGACCCTTTAACCTAAAATAAAAACATAAGATAAGAATATAGAAGAAATACAAAATGGAGCGATAAGCCAGTATCTGTGGATTTCTTTTCAGCTTTGAACTTTTGGGTCAGACTCAGAACCACTGGCCAATACAACATGCAGTACTATTGTTAAAATGTAAATCACCAAACAAATCGTTAACTGAATTCTAATAGGATAGTAGCTGGCAAGTGAGGAGTCGGCTTATCAAATGACCCAAATCTTTCAAAACACAGAATTTCATAAAAACATTGGGATTAACATGGCCACAAAACACAAAACACCAAACCCGGCAAAAGCCCGCGTTGGAAAGGACACACCATGAGCACGCTGACTAACACATGCTGTGCTATTTTTCTCTCAAAGTCAACCTATTATGCTACATATGAGGGGAGGTGTTTTCTGAAACAATAGTAGAACATGGGAGCCAAAACGATAGTGAAACAGTGAAGCAGCAGACACCTGGAAACAGAGGATGAGAGCTCACACAGTTCGTAGCCTCACCCTCTCCCCACTGAAACCAGTGAGCCAGCCTTCCAGTTAACCTTCCAGAGGGGACCACACATGACATGACGTGGTATACACACCAGTCACTGTCCTACTTCTGAGAGCGCCGGAATTTACTGCTGTATAAAGCAGAAGCAGAGGCTCGTCATGGCATCATGTCATAACAAACACAAAACAGACGAAAAACTATGGTAACCAGTGATGACTGAAGTTCAAGAATAATGAAATTAGAGAAATGAAAATGGATTGCGTACTGACATTTAAAAAAAAAAACAGTAGGTACTTGAGGCAGATGTAGTATAATAATAGACCTGACAAATTATTAATATTCAATCTGTTCAAGATTTGTGAACTAAACATATGCATAAAACATTTTGGTAGCCTATGGATTTAAATAATGTACTGATTCATGTGTTGAGATGTTTAAACCCACATATTCTGCTCAACCTAAATAAGTGATTATTTTAGATGTTGTGGCTCAAATGAAGATGAATAATGTAAGACCCGAAAGAGGTCATCGATCATCATTAGGTTACCATTTTCTTCAGTACATTCACAAAATCCCCATTGACCAGTTACTGCCCAGCTAGAAAGCCCCTGGTCAGTGTCAGTAATGCAAAAGTCCCATGAGAGACAAACAAAACCATACCCTAATAGGTGCACTGATATAATTCTCAGAAGAACAAAGATCTTAAAATAAACACATCTATTTATAATAAGAGTATGTTGTGCAACGCTAAATGTAAAGGACCTCGACTTGATGAATTTGGAAAGTTTGAAAGACAAATCAAAACAAATAAGGACACAAGCGTCTACTTAGTGGGCACCCACAAACTACTGAAAATACTGAGTTGATGACAGTAAAGGCGTTGAATGCAAGCAGCAAAATACCGGAAAACATCACAAGAACCAGCCGATTGCCTCTGCCTGTTACTTACCGTGGGGACCAGTGACTTCCCGTGTGGTGCTGCTCTGTACCTGTACAAACATCCACTATTCTCATTCTCCTCCTCGCTTGTCGTAGAGGAAAACTCGTGTCACTAAACCAGTGACTGTGAAGCTCAAATGAAATCAATACTGATGGTAAAACAACCCCGTCCCTGGCTCCTCATGCCGCTTTCCTCTTCAGTGTGCGCGCGCGTGTGTGTGTGGGGCGCAGCTGTGCTTCAATGCCCCGAACACACGACGCGAACCAGTGTGTGTGACAGACAGTATGCGCATATATGCAAACCGGAGCAACTGCAGATTCAGGACCGCAGATTAAGGACTCTTTCTTTTCCGAAACACTCTCTCTCTCGTGTTTGTGATAGATTTACATAATAGCCACTTACTGCACACGCGTACTGTTTCCTCTTTATTGTGTGCTTATCTTAATAATGAATGTGAATTATCAAACGAGTTAAGGTTGGGAAATGGGGATTATTCGGTTATGGGATTGTTCCTGCAATGCCACGGCACTATTTGAGTCTTCTGTGAATGATAATCAATTAAAAAAAAGAAAAAAAAGAAGAGAAGCTTATATAAAATAAGCTATAGGACCTTATATCTGCGGGTCCTGAATCTGCAGCTGCTCCAGTCTGCAGGAGGGGGATACAGGCACCACGCATGGGCAGCTCAAAATTGCGCGCCTAAGTTGAAGGTTAATTTTAACACTGTTGCTTTTATGTAGAGCATCGGCAAGCCTTCTATCTGAAAGCTTCAAATAAGGTAACTCAAATAATTGCTATAACATCGTTACATTTCGGCCCTTTGCTGATGGTTGATGATTTCCGTTGCCAGTCCCGGCTCTGGCTAACACCTGCTTGCTAGTTTTAACCATTGAAGTAAATATAACTAACTGGCTTGAAAGTGGAAAGATGTGCTGCTCAAATAAAATCCGAAATTAATTGTTTGATTTTGCCTAAAAGATACCAGTGCTCAAACTGTGTTTCCTGACGATTTGGACAACTTTTTAGATTGGGTTTCTAACTGTACTATTGCGCCATCTGGTGGCATACATGTTTTTAATAGTGAAACCAAAACACATTTTAAATTCCTACATAACTTTTTTTTAATTTCATTTAATTTTTTGTTAACATTATGACCCTTTAATTGTTTGTAAACATTCCGGGCTGGAGGCGGGAAGCTCGATTCCTATCTATTTCCATTGTAGCTGTTGTCATAGTAACGATAAACAAATGTCTAACCGTTTTTGGAAATATCAGATAAAGCTTATTTTATCGTCTCAAATGTCATTCCTCTTGTTCTTGCACCTTAAGCCACAACAGGACCACATTTTTCAGTTGTAGTTTTACACTTAAAATCTATAGTTTTAGTTTAATCTGATTTCTCTTGATCGCTTCCTGCCTCCAACTGATGTCACTGATGATGTCAGCAGTTAAAGGGTTATGTTTCTTCAAATATTCATCTTGCATAATGTTACTTCTGTGAAATGGAAGGCTGGTAACATTACATTTCACTTGCTTTTTACTATTTAAAAAAGATAAACTTTTTGTATTATCGACATCTTGTGTAATTGTAAAATGACTGCTTGAAACTGTTTATACATCGTCCCACACTCACATGAACTTGTTTGCTTTGATTACAGCAGGTACTGTCCTGTAGAGGGCGCTGTGTGACGGGCACTGTTGATGTGGGATGTCCGCTCTAAACTGTGTGACGTGAGGGGGCTGGATGTGTGTTAAGCGGAGCCGCCGATAGTCAGAGACCACATTTGTCCCATCTCTTGTCTTCACAAACTGCTTTTATCCCCGCGAGGAAAGGGTTGGTGAGTAATAACATTACTCCTATAGCTGTGAGCAGCAGAGATTGTACTCTTGTGCAGACGCAGAGGCCTTGTACAAATGAAGCCTCCCCGGCGCTAACATGGCTGCAGGGTTTGACAACGGCCCCTCGTTGTTTACAGGATATAATTTTCCTTTGCTGTATTTCCCGTGATGTTGTATTCACGCGTTGCTCAGTATACGCTCACTCTCAGATCTGTCCTCCGTGCTGCACACAGACAACGTTTCTGAAGTATGTTGACCTACATCAATCTAACACGAAGCTTACCTGGACACATATACGGAACTACAACTCGTAAAAATTCGTCATAATGTGGCGTGCTCTTAGACATATGGGTTACGTTGCAATATACAATTCAACGTGTACAAAAAGATGAAAGACTGTTCTCAGTTCACCCGTTATGTACATCATGAATGTAAGCAAAAGTCCAAGTAAAGGTCATTCATTGACAAGTAATGTGTAGTGTATACCACAGTATTGCCACAATGAATGGAGGTGTTGTTTGCTGTCTTCTGTTTGACGATTGAATATGGCATAATTTGAGATTTAATTTAATTTAATAAGGCAATATAGTGGGATAATGTCACCTACAAGTGAAGGTCAATACATGTGCGACGGTGTCCCTTTTTATGAGTGCAATAAAACCATAAAAATACTGCCATTGTTCCTTTACAAGGGGCAGTAAACAAGGATATGTTTATAATTAATTTAAAAAAGGCTCTGATCCGTGTCTGAACCCATATGACCCCGTTTCACCGGGACCACGTGGGCGGGACATAAGATATAGCCTATAACTACACGATTTAACCTACATTATGACATGAAGTGAGCACGGCTTGTGTTTTTGAAACGATGGCTACTGTCTATTTGATGTCGATATATTTTGATACGGATAGGCTCGTCACATTTTTCTGCACTAAAACATACCGGTAGATTGCTAATGTCTAATAATATGTATTGTTCAAAACATTTCTATTATTGACACTTCTTCTAATACAGCTGAGTGTGTTTTCTGAACAGACAAGGCGGAAGTTTGAGCGTTCGAGCCGCTCAGTGTCTGTTTTATGCCGTTTCCAAGCGGCGCAGCGCTGCGACCTTTCCCCCAGTTTCTGCAGCGGAGGATGGATCACGTGATGCTAAAAGGAGCTGGGGGGAAGGGACTGTGAGACACAGTCACTAGATGTGCAAAAGCCTAAAACGACGTCTGCTCACCGTCTTTTAGATTTATAATATGAAAGGGGATTTATATGTCTTTACATCTTCTTGTTCTGAACAATAAGTAACATGGCGTTAATGCAACACTCTATTGATAGGACTTGGTTCTTTTGTATAGCGCGAGAACAGCTATTTGGATATGGCCAAAGCATGCACTGGAGATAGAAGTCGTCTCAAAGAAAAGGCTTGTATTGCCGTTTTTCCTAGTTACAAAGCAGTATAACCAGCTGGTGACTTCAGAGAAACAGAAGAAGTGAAGTCCAGACCTCCATTGACAGTTGCTTTTTATCCTAGTCTTGCACTTCCCTACGCAGAGAGGGTGACTGCCTACCTGTGAATCAGTTGTTTGTGTCGTTGTGTTTGTACTTTATCTGTACTTCACGTTATGTTCAGAATGATTATGGTGTTGACTCACCTGGTCTTCTTGTTCTGTAGTGTGTAAGCAAAGCATGAGTCAGGAGCTTGTTCAGATTTCGTTACAATCCTTACAATCCCCCTGTTACTTACTCACTAAGAGTAAGTATAATAATAAGTTCTAAAACTAAGCTATCTATATTAGCCCTTAAATCTAAACTAACTATCTTTCAGCTTGTGTGGTGTGTGACCCTATGTGTAGTGACATACCTTCACCTCCATAGCTAGGCGTGGCTTTAACGTGATGCTGACCACCTCCAAATCAGCTCTGCCACCCTTTCAGTTCCAGTCAATGCCAGCATGTAGCGTGTTTTTATTTTATTTGTATTTTTTTGCAAAGCACATAGTGTATTATTTTTATTACTAAACATTGTGTACTTGTCAATACTCTAGATTAGCAAGCCTACAACTATTTCTAGCAAAGCACAGTGTTAACATGTGTGATTAACTTTAGCAACATTGTGTATCAGTAACGTAGACCCTGTACTATCACGTCCGAGGTTTCCAGCCTCACGACCTCCATCTCCATCTCACCAACACCTGTAACAGAATCAAGGGGAACAACCGGGGAAGTTACCCTACTCTCCCTCACCCACATGTCTAACTTTGTTATTTTCCAATTGGCTCACCTGGTAATTTTTGGGGTTTGTCTCCTATACTTTGATTAATTTCTGCATCTATGGCCTTTTTTAATTCAGTTTAATTCAAAACATTAATTGTCAATTCTCATAAGAATCGAAAAATGTATTTCTCTTATGGTCAATCCATTTTAACAGAAATACGAGTCGAAGCCGTTTTATTTTAACTAAATTTATAACTAATATAGTTCCCTATCTTCCAAAGTTTAATCCAAATGCGATTTTTGTTTTTTCTCCTTTTTTTTTCTTTTAACTATAAGCAAGAAACCACCATTAAACCCTCCTTTTTGACCAACAAAAACATTTAAAAAACGGATGCCAAACGGTAGCTGTGCATTATGGTATAAAATAAAGCCTTTTGGTCAACACGGCCAAACAAAATTATAGGAAAAAGTCATTTTATTTCAATGTAGTTTAATAAATGATTTTAAGAATTAAAATCACAGGCTTGGTCCAGTTCTTATAGAGTATTCAAAGAGCATCATCTGTGGCGTCCAGTTGCAAATACAAAACATTGCGCTTAGACAAATGTTACCAGGCTTTTCTGTTATTCTGTTGAAGAGTGTTTCTGTCTAAACTTCTTGTAATTGACCTATTTCATATGTTTCACTTAGTGACCCTCTGTTGCCGCATACGCCATGGCAGAAGCCCACCAGGCTGTGGCCTTTCAGTTCACTGTCACTCCAGATGGCATAGACCTGCAGTTATGCCATGAGGCCCTGCGCCAGATCTACCTTTCAGGCCTCCACTCCTGGAAAAAAAGGTTTATTCGCTTCAAGGTAAGCTGAGCCCTTTCTCTTAGCTGGAAGTGTAATAACGTTTTTGGTTTTGTCTTGAGGCATGTAGAACAACGGCTGTTATCAAAATGTCCAAAACATCATCATAATCATATCTTTTACTTACTACTAACTAGGGGTGTTGAAAAATATCGATTCGCCGATATATCGCGATATTACGTCGCGCGATTCTCGTATCGATACAAAAGCGCCCGTATCGATATTTAAACATCTATTTTTGGGGAAATATTCATTTCAGCGTCTCTCTTTGGTCCTGCACTTTTACTCCCGCCCGCTAGATGGCAGCGCACCGCGCAGCCCGCTTGAGTAACACTAGAATTTAGTGAGAGTTAGAGAAACACAGGAAGAGCTTAGCATGGAAAGAATGAGTTATGAGACGCTACGGGGCTCTTTTAAAACTCTACATTTGGCTTTGGCTTTTACAGCAAAGACAGAGACCTGGATTATTACGAGAGCCACAGCTTTGTGCATATTGCTGAGTGCGTCGCCGCTGCGTTTGGAGAGGATTTATCTTCGTAGCATGGATTTATCTTCGTAGCATTTTATTACGGAATTAAACGAAACCGAGGTGAAACTACAGTAAATACAGCATACTCATGTTAAACCTGTGTCTCGCCACTGCAGTACTACGACACAAGTTTAAAAAGAGCCTGCTGTAGTTTCCCCTCTGCTTCAGTTGTGTGCTACTGCTGCGCGTGATGCCCGTGTCATTATGTCCCTGATCTACGAGTGACACCCGTTGTGGAGTAGACACAATTTTAAATGCCCCGTCTGAGTTATTGTGTATATTTTAATGGATGAAACCCATAATAGTTACTGATCGCCAAGGACTCCCAACTATAGAAATACTAGAAAACGTGCATCCCAGTAATTGGTTTCATTACTAGGTTTCCAAGAAATCTGTTTTCCGTTCAAAGGTACATAATCACCATAAACACCACAGTCACAAGCACATTAGTGAAAAGCATTTATATCATAAGATGGATAGATCAAATGTATTTGATACAAATCTAATGAAGGTGGACTAGTTTACTGAATAGTTGTTTCCAAAGTAGTAAAAAAAAATCGCAATAATCGTCTAATTCTTCAATATCGGGATATATCGTATCGTATCGTATCGTGACCCTTGTATCGGGATACGTATCGTATCGCCTGAGACTAGGCGATACACACCCCTACTACTAACGCTTTCCTCCCCAGCCTCCTTTAACATACAGCCATTTTCTATTTTACTCTGGGAGGTAGATGTAATGAATTAAAGAGCGTCATGACAATAATGTACATTGACCCGAAGTTGAGACTGCGATTAATTGTACAGCCTGAGCAAACTGACTTTTGTTGGTCACAGCATATTTTACTTCCTCTTTGTGTCTTACTTCGTTGGGTTATACTTCATTGTGTTTTTGCCTGTTAAGAGGGCCTGATGGCTGAAGGGTTAACATGCTTACCTCACGACAAGAAGGTCCTGTGTTTGATAACCGGATCGTGTGGGTTTTCTGTGTGGAGTTTGCATGTTCTCCCTGTGTCTGGATGGGGTTCCCTTGACCCATCCTTAATTTTCTGTGAGGGATGGGTCAAATGCAGGGACAAAGTTTACCTTAACATAAAAGAACAAAACAAACGGAACCTTAAAATGCACTGAGACATCCCAGTTCAGCTATTGGTCTATAGGTTTATGTTTATCTTTTTCATAAGTAAATGTGTTTTTTCACACAGAATGGAGTGATGACTGGAGTGTACCCAGGGAGTCCTGCTGGGTTTATGGTTGTCGTCGTGTCATACATGTCCTACAATAGATATAATCAGCTGGATCCCTCACGGGGGATACTCACAAAACTTGGTGAATACTTGCCCATAAGGTCAGTTTGTTATGTTATGGTTATGTTAGGATTTTATTGTATCACAGAATTGCATTAACACATAAGCTACAGTCACTGCCATTTATCTACTAAAAGAATGAAATTATAAAAAAATAATAATAATCAGTTTGCTTTAGCCATAATATGCCTCAACATTTAATGTTTTAATGATCAGCTCTTCTCTTATTGTTTGGTTCGCAGTCGATACATGTCCACTGACAGCCAGAAGGTTGTTGGAGGGGTTCTGGTAGGCACCGGGCTGTGGGTCACCATCATCATGATCATGAGGAATGTCCTTAAGGGCCTGCTGACATGGCATGGCTGGATGGCCCAAAGACATGGCTCTGTGTCCTACACTACACGCTTGTGGATGGTGAGAAGTGTCATTTTGTCATCAATAAAATATATTATAACCATTCTTTCTTTTCTTTGTCTTACCTTATTGACTTTGTAGATATTCGTGAGGATTTTCTCTGGACGAAAGCCAATGCTTTATAGTTTCCAGAACTCCCTGCCAAGACTACCCGTCCCTGCTGTCAAGGACACCTGCCGAAGGGTATATTTCACTTCTTTTATTTCACATTTATTTGAGATTATTCACCTATACTGTTGTACAGTACTTGGAGTCTGTCCGCCCATTGATGGACGATGAACAGTTTGAAAGGATGGAGGGTTTGGCCAAAGACTTTGAAAAGAATCTGGGCCCCAGACTGCAGTGGTACCTCAAACTCAAGTCCTGGTGGGCATCAAACTACGTGAGTTAGTTCATCATTCTCATTATGCTGCTGACATTTCACAGCCCTATAGTGTTAAAACTTGGTTATCACTTCTGCTCAGGTCAGTGATTGGTGGGAGGAATACATTTACCTAAGAGGCCGGAGTCCCATCATGGTTAACAGCAACTATTATGCCATGGTAATTCTTTGAGTGTGACTTTGAAAAGGGAAACACTGACTTAATTTTGTAATACCTTTTCCTCACAAAGCATAAAAAACATTATAGTGAAGGCATATGCATTTACTTTTCAGGATTTTCTTTATGTATTTCCCACATCAATCCAAGCTGCAAGAGCTGGCAATGCTATCCATGCAATCATGCTTTATAGAAGAAAACTGGACAGAGCCCAAATCAAACCTGTAAGTAAACGGCACTATCTGACTTTTTCACTGTGTATTAGTTTAATATTTAACCTTATCATCAATGATTGTTTCATAAATGATTATATTAACCTGTTGTCATAGTGTGAATACAGTGGTACAAGAGTAAATAGTGTTGCTTCCTGTCTTCACATTTTTACTTCTTTTTTTCAATCACTACCCGTTTCTCAAATTTTATGCCAATGTTAGAAAAAGACTGCGCTAATTATTACAATGAAAATATTGTTTTGTTAAATAACCTTTCTTCCCTGTTTTGGAGCTTTCTCGTTGACCTGCATGATGTAAATTGTTGGACTTTGCACAATACTTACAGTATTTGCTCAGTCAAATACAGTATCCCATGGCATCTATCTTTTTTCAAACCTAGTTTCTTTTGCATAAACACGTTACCCGTGCATGAGCTTGCTTTGTTTTACACTCACATGCACTCTGTTTTACTGTTTTGTCCCTTTGCTGTGCTGGACGCTGCGTTAGATATACTTACTGGCAAACCTGGTTCCCTTGTGTTCGGCTCAGTGTGAGCGGATGTTTAATACCACCCGCACCCCTGGTGTGGAGACAGGTAAGCGGAGGACATGTGGTCGCCATGCCCTCGAACTCCCCGTCCTGTAACCCTCATCACCTGCGGCAACAGCCACTGGAAACCCTGACTTCAAACTCATTACCAGAAGCACATCTCATGATTGTATTCTGAAAACACTAACAGAACCTTATAACAAAGGGGTGTTGCTGAAAACCTTGAGTTTGCAAGACACAGGTTTCTGGACATTGCTTGTGTTTCCTTCCCTTGCAGCCTTTTCAGTCCTCTCCTGCTCCTTAAGACCTCCTCCTTAAGCCAATCATCGTTCCCTCCACTGCGTCTATCCTATGTGTGTCTGCTCTGGGATTTTAGTGAATTAGAGAATCATCTCTGTGTTTGACTCTCCCTTTTGCTTTTCAGCTCATGCTCCTACACACTATCCCCATGTGCTCATCCCAATACGAGCGTATGTTCAACACCAGTCGTGTCCCAGGTCTAGACACAGGTAGAGTGTTTAGTTCTACCACATTCACTACACACGCAATCTACTTCTTCATTGGACCTTTGTTCTGCTGTCCTATTGAAACAAACAAGCCAGTTTAAGAGTTTCAGTACTGGGCTTTGTGTACAGTATGCCGTCAACTAATTTCCATGTAGATTATTACTTATAGTTTTAGGCAGGGTATGTAAGATGTTTAGTAAATATTTCATAACCATTACTTTAATCTCTTCAGATGTGAGTTTAACTCTCTCAAATCCGATTTGATAAAAACCTGTATATATTGTTAGTTTGAATTGTTTGTGTATGTCCTTGAGCCGATTAGAAAGCAGAGCCCTACACTTTGAGTTTGGGCTAGATCCTATTTAAACCAGTGTGCCTTAACTCTTTCTCTGATTAATTCTCGCTTCCAAAAGTCCCAGCGCTCAAGTAATGTCGCAGTGCAAGCAGGATGTAGATTGATGATTTATGCTACTAGTTACAAACACAACATGAGTAAATATTTATTTGCTTTTGTGCTTTGTTGTTTTGCATTTTGAGACATTTTGAGACTTGGCTGTGATTGGCTAAAGCGAGTTGCACTTGATTTCAATCAGCAGCAAATATCTTGCTCAAAGTCCATACTCTTCTTGTAATATTAATCTGGCTTTTCCCAAGTTAGGCTTTCAGTAGTTTGAGCTCATTGACTGAATTCTGGGGTTCTGAGCTTTCAAATGAGGAATGTCATGTCATATATTGTGGTCATGTCCTCATATACCTCTTTGGGCAACATAGGTTCAGATGTTTTGCAGTTTTGAACCAGAAAGAATGCATCTTACATACCCTTCCTTTAAGCTGTTTATATCTTTTACATAGATATTATTATTGCCTTATCTGCGTATAGTATATTGCCATATGGCAAGCTACATCGTCAACACCAGAGACCTATGAAATAATTCTGCCACAAATACAATTGTTAAGTAACCCAGAAGGTACTCTCACTAAACTGTCAACTGTGAAAAACCTGGATACGAAGCTGTTGTTCTTGGGTTTGTTCCTTGACTAGGTCTCCTTTTTTCCCCCACAACAAAGGCAGTGCTTGTTTGAACAATTGAAACTTAAAGAAAGGCCTCTGCTGGAGGTTATGTATCTAAACATAATGTGATGTTGTCATTGTTCAAACAAACATAGTCGCTCATAATATTCCAACCCATTGTCTGATTCCCAAGTTATGTTTCCTTTCATCTAACTTCCTTTTGTAGTTATCATCCAGCCTGCTTAGTGTCTACAGTATGGATGTGTTCATGATCTCTAGTCACCGAGATTACCTTTTACGTTTTGACTTGTGTATAACTGTTGTTGGTGGCTCTCTCCAGATAGCCTAGTGCACGTGAATGAGAGCAAACACATCGTTGTGTACCACAAGGGCCGCTTCTACAAGGTGTGGATGTTTTATGACGGACGCCTGCTGTTGCCGAGGGAGATCGAGCAGCAGATGGAGAGAATCCTGTCTGACACGTCTGAACCAATGCCAGGCGAGGAGAAACTTGCAGCTCTCACTGCAGGAGACAGGTGAGAACGGTTACAGACAAACCTTCAATAGCACAATGATCCCAGGAAATCAATTACAGTGTAGATTTTCTTTGTTCTCATAATTCATTTTTTTTTGGGGCCCTCGACAGGACACCATGGGCCAAAGCTCGTGAATTGTACTTTGGGCGTGGTAAGAACAAGCAGTCCCTGGATGCTATTGAGAAGGCAGCCTTCTTTGTAACTCTTGATGACACTGAGCAACGGTACGATACAAACAATCCAGTCAAGTCCCTGGATAGCTATGCCAAATCTCTCCTACACGGACATTGCTATGACAGGTAGCATTACACATTGTCTGTTACTGATACTTTTGAAATATGTATGTATGATTTTGAATTTGGTTAAATTAAATGTTTTATTTAGGTGGTTTGATAAATCCTTCAACTTGATTGTCTTCAAAAATGGCACCATGGGATTGAATGCAGAGCATTCATGGGCTGATGCGCCGATTATTGGCCACCTCTGGGAGGTATGTGGGTCTTGATTTAGATTTAAAAACTAAAGCTTTTATGGCAAGTGTATTGTTTCTTTTAATTTTCCAGTGTTTACCTGTCAATCCCTTCTAGGACATGTACTGTATGTAATGTTAGTTAAAGGAATAGGCCACCGTTTTTACATACTGAGATATGTTCTTACCTTAGCTTTGACAAGTTCATTTGTACCTGTCTAGTCTTCACGTGTGCCTTCCATAACGTGAACACAGCACAGACGGCGTTAGCATATAGCCTCTCTCTTCTCCTCTATAGCTCCAAACGAGGTGAAGATAGAAGCTACCAAACTCTTCCACGTTTTCCCTATTTAAATATGGTTACGTGAAGTAAAGTATAATTACACAAAATTAAACAATGTGGATTTTCTAAGCGGATAAAAAGGGGAACTATATTGTAAGGCATAATAATACCAGGAGTAATTTGGCATCTGCACAGTAAAGTGAAGATATCACTGCGCGGATGCCGAATTACTCCTGGTATTATTACGCCTTACAATATAGTTCCCCTTTTTATCCGCTTAGAAAATCCACATTGTTTCATTTTGTGTAATTATACTTTGTAGTGTAACACTTCACGTAACCATATTTAAATAGGGAAAACCTGGAAGACTTTGGTAGCTTCTATCTTCACCTTGTTTGGTGCTATAGAGGAGAAGAGAGAGGCTAAATGCTAACGCCGTCTGTACTGTGTTTACGTTATGCAAGGCACACGTGGAGACCAGACAGGTACAGATGAACTGTCAAAGCTAAGGTAAGAACATATCTCAGTATGTAAAGACGGTGGCCTATTCCTTTAACAACACTTTGGTGCAAGCTGTTCATAATGATAATACCCAGATCAAGCGTTGAATTGTAGCGTTATATACTTTACTTTTAAGTGAACATACTGAATTATGTCAAATGTGTCGCATTTCAGCATGTGCTTTCAATGGATCCTATTAAGTTGGGATATGATGAAGATGGTCACTGTCATGGTGCGCCCCATCAAAACTTGCCAGGTCCTCAGCGATTGCAGTGGGAAATTTCCTCTGAGGTAAAACTGTTTATTCTCTTCTATTTTTCATAATCCTGTCCTTGATTTGCTGTGATGTTTTGATAACTAGCAAACTGAGGTAGGGCTAAGGCTGGCTCATGTGGAAGAGGAGGCCGAGCGGCGCACACTGTCTAGATCAGGGGTCACCAACCCTATGCCCACGGGCACCCGTGTAGCCCTTGAGACTTTTTATTTAAGAAAATGTGACTGTTCAATTTTATTGTTGGTTAAAAATAGTTATTTGTGTTTTTGATACTCGCTACTTGTTTAAAGACATGAACTGTTTGGTCTTGAACCAGGGCCATCCTGACAATTCCTCACTCCCCCTACATGACACTGAAAGTTATGCCAGCACATAAACATTTATTGATACTGTGTCTTTTAACTTCAGTCTGTCTTTAATTGTATTTTGGTGATTTACATATTGTGCTGTGTGAATGAAAGCCACTGAGCTAACTACTTGACTCTGCTCTGTAATCTGTAACTCTCTGCCACCCTCTAGTGTCAGGAGGTTATTGAGAGCTCTTTGACAGTTGCCAAGAATTTGGCTGATGACGTGGATTGTCACAGCATCCCTTTCAGCACCTTCGGCAAAGGTTTGATTAAGAAGTGCCGCACTAGTCCTGATGCCTTCATCCAAATTGCCCTGCAGCTTGCACATTTCAGAGTGAGTATATATTGCCTTCAACATCTGTACAGAATACTGATATAAAAGTGTACATTTGTTTAAATGGTTGGTTTCATTTATTTACTTTTACTTTTGATTGATTTTTATTGTTTATTTTTGTGTTGTTATTTATTATAAAATGATCATGTGGGTTAGAAAATATCCAGCAGAGGGCAGTCAAAATTCACAAATGTCTCTTCAATGTTGCTTAAATTCAAAGTACATGTGGTTACTCACAATTAGTGTCCTTCACTAGGACAAGGGCAAGTTCTGCCTGACTTATGAAGCCTCTATGACGCGCCTGTTCCGCGAAGGCCGAACAGAAACTGTGCGCTCCTGCACTAATGAGACGTGTGCCTTTGTCCGATCTATGATCAGAGATGAAACGGTAAGTCTCAACTTTCTGTTCCTGTAATGGTCCCTGTAAAATACTTACCATGCATCACTGTTCAGAGGGAGGAGCGTATGAAGTTGTTCAAAGTGGCTGCTGAGAAGCACCAAGTCATGTACCGCCTGGCCATGACGGGACAGGGAATTGATCGTCACCTGTTCTGTCTCTACGTCGTCTCTAAATATCTGGGGGAGGACTCGGCTTTTCTCAAGGAGGTAAGAGCAGCATAAAGTAAATTGAAAATCGAAAAAACATAACTTCAGCATTCTCCATTTATTTTACACCATTCACCTTATATTTTCTTTATCCCTCTTTATTGTTAATTTATTGTAACGATTCTTTGTTGCGTGCTCTTCAGGTGCTCTCTGATCCGTGGAGGCTGTCCACCAGTCAGACCCCTCTACAGCAAGTTGAGCTGTTTGATTTGATCAAACACCCAGAGTATGTCTCCTCAGGAGGAGGCTTTGGACCGGTGAGTTGTATCCGACTCGAGGTTTGTTTGTGTGTTTTCATACACTTATTACATTACCTGTCTTTTTTGTTAGGTTGCTGATGATGGGTATGGTGTTTCTTACATCATTGTTGGTGAGAATCTCATCAACTTTCACATCTCAAGCAAACATTCAAGCCCTGAAACTGTAAGTTCAATTAACTGCACTTGTGCAAAAAGGAAATGCTGTCTTTCACTTATGTGGAATTGAATCTACTTGTCTTATTTGTAGGATTCGCACCGTTTCGGTGGCCACATTCAACAGGCCATGATGGATATTTTGGATCTGTTCCAGTTTGAAAAGGAAAACCTCAAGTGAATGCATTTTCCACTGGTGGAATGAACGACTCCATTATAAATGTTTGTACAGATTAGAAATTTGGGAATATTTTAAGTTAATTGTTGTGTGGGGGATTATTTGCAAACATCAGGTGTTTGGTGTTTGTCTAGTGAGTATATAGGAAATAAGAGATTCATATGGAGTCGGGTACAGGTAGTGGACAGATCAAAAGAGTTTTGTTACTGAACGCACCTGTGCCTTAGTGACCCACTAATGTATCAAGAAAGGGAGGAAGGAGGGAGTTTGCTGCTGTAAAATCAGAGGTTATTGAGATGTTTCAACTGAAGGTATGTTTGAATGAACCACATTTTGTTCATCCTGTATGTTGAGAGATTGTTCCGGGGGAATTCTTTTCATGTTTTAATTATTTAATGAAATTTGTAATCCATGATCACATCTGACAAGCCTGAAGATCAAACTTGAATGATAGTAAATTTTATGTAGCAATAATCTTGACGCATAAAGTGGAGCATACATTTCTCATCACACCTTTTAATTTTCTGGATAAGTTAAATGAGATTGCGCGTGATTGTGGCTGCATATTGCCACTGCACAACAACACCGATAGCAGCTAAAAGAAACAGAAAAAGGTTTGCTATTTATTTTGTTTTAGCGACAAAGGGAGGTAATGTCCGTGTCTTCTCATTCATTCTCAGGTTAAACTGACTTGGCCTTGGATTGCTGGGTGCTTGTAGAGCATTGAATGATTGTTGCTAACTTTCTAGTTGTCACGTACGAGTTGTAACTTGACAAATGATATTGTGAAATGTAATTGAAGAGTTGGGTTGAAAACTATGTTGCCAACTGACATTTGGACTGTTTATGTTACAGAATGTAAACAAGCTGTACGCTCCATCATAAATAGTTGTGTTCAAACCATTTTGATCAGTGGGATGCATGGATGTGTACATGGGCTCAAAGCTGTCTAGTCTTGTCTAGTGTAGTAGGGCTGCATTAGGAACATTTCGATTGCGATTTATGTTTTAAAGGCAAGAGATTTGGGTTCACAGTGTCTAATTTAAACATAGAGGAGCGCTGATATTTGGAAGAAGACTAAAATATTAAGTGCCTAACTAATACAAGAACGACATGTATTTCAGAACATGTTTGTAGTGATCTAAAGTAAAGGGTTTGCATGTTTTGCAAATGATAAATCGTTAAGGAAACTAAATTTTAGTTTGCAGAGGACAGTATATGGCATAATGCTCACTGTGATGGCTCTTTTGATTCAACTGTGATTAATTGTGCCGCCCTACTGCCTAGTAAGGACATCGGTTGACATTTACAATCTGATAGGAATCTCAGTTTAGATTTGATGTGCGCTCGGCAGGAGACAGTTGTGCAAAGGAATGCATTTCTATTATGTATATGTTGTCCAAAATGTATTTATTTTTCATGTTTTTTTTGTGTTTTTTTTTGAATGTGGCTTTTCTGAAGACAAGATTGTTTGATAACTCTGAC
Source organism: Neogobius melanostomus (assembly GCA_007210695.1). NCBI lineage: Eukaryota > Metazoa > Chordata > Actinopteri > Gobiiformes > Gobiidae > Neogobius > Neogobius melanostomus. The sequence continues at coordinate 4,056,725 of VHKM01000106.1, read as the reverse complement.
ATTGCCAGTACATAGTAGTTGGATTACTTTTTATCTGGTTAGACCACATGTTTACACTGCTGCATGGTTTTGCGGATGAAGCTGTATACGTTTGCCTTTAATTTAACAGCTGTTTTAAAAAGAACACACAGCTAATGTAACCAAAACATATTTTAACAATAAATCGGATATCAGACAGCTGTATATAACTGTGTCCTATTTTGTGGATTGAAAATAGCTGTGATCAGAATTATTATTTTTTTACTTTGATCTTGACAACCTGCCCGAACCTGAACCCAGTCTAGTGTGAAAATGATGCTTCCTTCATTAGGCTGGTGATTATTAGTTAAATGAAGGCTCAGTGGAGTGTTACATTGCCACAATGTCCGGTGTCCGACTCAAATGAGTGGCACCATTAGGCCAGTTCTGTTCGATGTAGTAAGAAGTATAAGGAGCTGCACAAAATCTTTTCAGTTTATGTGTAAACTAATGAAGTCAGAGTCAAATTTTCAGGGGGAGAAGGAGCGAGATACATTTTTTTTTAATACAGAGTTGGATGGTTTGGGCCTAGAAACCTAATGCTTAGATCTTTTATGTCACAGATAAAGAGACATGAGAGCTGCCATGATAAAAAACCCCTTCATTACACACTGACTTTTTGACAAGGCTTTGAATTGTGCACCTAATTGGCAAAATGCAAAACCCATTCACTCAAGAAGAGCAGACACTGAAACTTAAAACCTCGTCTTGCACTTTCTAAAAGTAGACTTTGGGAGATACAGTGCCTCTCGAAAGTACTAATACACCTTGAACTTTTGCACATTTTGTCATGTTTACAACCATAAACATAAAGATTTTATTTTGAATTTTTTACTGAAAGTTCACACACAAGTAACAGACAACTGTGAAGTGAAAGCAAAATGATACATGATTCTGTTATTTTACAAAAAATAGAAAATGTGAAAAGTGGGGCGTACACAAGTATTCATACAGCATTTTTCTGAGAGCATTAAATTGCCTTTATAACATTTCTAATGACTGCAGGAAGTTCACACCTTGCCCTAACCATTAAATAGAGGCCACCTGTGTGTAATCTACTGTCAGTATAATTACAGCTGTTCTGTGAGGGCCTCAGAGCTATGGTCAGAGTGTATTGGTCACTAAACAACATCATGAAGGCCAAGGAGCACACCAGAGAGGTCAGGGATAGGGTTGCGGAGAAGTTTAAAGCAGCATCTCACGGAGCACTGTTCAATCCATCATTCGGAAATGGAAAGAGTATAGCACCACTGCGAATTTACCAAGACATGGCCGTCCACCTAAACTAACAGACCGAACAAGGAGAGCACTGGTCAGAAATGCAACCAAGTGCCCTAAGATAACTCTGGAGGAGCTGCGACGTACTGCCGCTGAGCTGGGGGAATCTGTACATGGGACAACTATAAGTCGTACTCTACACAAATCTGGCCTTCATGGACGATTGGCAAGAAGAAAGCCATTATTGAAAGGAGGCCATAAGAAATCCTGTTTGAAGTTTGCTACAAGTCATATGGAGGACACAGCTACCATGTGGAAGAAGGTGCTTTGGTCAGATGAGACAAAAATTGAACTTTTTGACCCAAATGCAAAACGTTATGTATGGAGCAAACCTAACACTGTTCATCATCCTGAGTGCACCATCCCCAGTGTCAAATATGGTGGGGGAGCATCATGCTATGGGGCTGCTTTTTCTCAGCGGGGACTGGGAAGATTGTAAGAATAGTTGGGAAGATGGATGGAGCCAAATACAGAGACATTTTGGAGGAAAACCTGCTGGAGTCAGCAAGAGAATTGAGGCTGGGGCGGAGATTCACCTTCCAGCAGGACAATGACCCTAAACAAAAAGCTAAATCTACAATGGAATGGTTTGAAAGCAAACATATTAATGTGTTAGAATGGCCCAGTCAAAGTCCTGACCTAAAGCCTATTGAAAATCTGTGGAAAGACCTGAAAACTGCTGTTCACAAACGCTCTCCTTCTAAATGACAGAGCTTGAGTTTTTTTGTAAAGAGGAATGGGCTAAAATGTCAGTCTCTAGATGTGCAAACCTTGTAGAGTCATACCCCAGAAGACTTGCTGCTTTATTGCAGCAAAAGGGGGTTCCACAAAGTATTAAGTCATGTTGTATGAATACTTGTGCACACCCCACTTTTCGGTTTTCTATTTTTTGAAAAATAACAGAATCATGTATCATTTTGCTTTCACTTCACAGTTGTCTGTGAACTTTCAGTACAAAATTCAAAATAAAATCTTTATGTTTAGGGTTGTAAACATGACAAAATGTGCAAAAGTTCAAGGTGTATTAGTACTTTCAAGAGGCACTGTATCTGCTACCTACTTGTCACCAGTTTAATTCATGCCTCTTGCACTAAAACAGTGTCTTTCTTGATTTGTACTTTGGCAGAGCAATATATTTTCTTTCAGGTTCTCCACATGTACTTATACATAGTTTTTTTCTCTGCCTATTAGGAATGAATGGTAAATGTTGATTTTGGGGGAATGGATTGGGGAGAGGGGAAAAAAAGGACTCCAGCTAATACATGTTAGTTTAAGGGTGGGATACTATTACAACCACACATTTTCTGACCGGATTCTTTTATTGTGCTGGAAGTAAACCTCACAATGAGGTTCTCCAACGACATTTAAAATGTCTATTCTCTGTGAATATGGACAAATCTGCCTTTGCTGTAAACATAGAGAATCGTTAGGATATTTGCAAGCTTAATTTCAAGCCATCCATTGTAACTGCACCACCTTTCACATACTGAAGCCGTGTATTACTATGCCTTGTGAACTGTATCTCACTGATTTGGAAAAAGAGAAAAAGGTGGCATCATAAAAAGGAGATAAGGATCGGTGGTGTAAATGGAGATGAGGCTTGGCTTGCAGGGGTTGTGCATGTCTGTGGCCAGCTGCACCTGTCTAAGTGTGCTACAGGAGCAGAGATCGGGGGCCCCAAGGTGGAGCTGAGCCAAGAGAGAGCCGCTGGTGGCAGTAAAGGAAGCAAGGAAGGAATAGGGATAAGAGTGAACGTGATTCCCCTGAGAATCGCTGTCAAGACACGCCAACCCAACTTAAAAATAACTTTATTAGGTTTAAGAGGAATTAGGAAGACGGTGGCAGTCAGCAGGCGCTCGTATGGACTGTTCAACACAAGATCGTATGAGAATGCTGTTGACAAAATTGCCCACCTGAAATAAGAGTAAGTGAAAAATAGCCATGACAGAAGGATACTATGCGAGCCAACCAGTTTTTCACTGTTACTGATAGTAACATGGGTCTCAAGGCCATTCCATTAAAACCACCTCAAATCATAGAGAAGGGTTGTCCAAGCTGTCATCTCAACTGGTTGTTTAGAGTAGTGGACGTTTTGCCTTTCACCACAAAGACTTTGTCAAATACTGAAGCTGCGGACTGGCCCTTTGATTCAGGATCTTAACCTTGTCATTGCTATGAAGCTGCACAAATAAACCAGACAATACATTCTGGTTAGTTATCTGGCCAGTCAAGTGTACACATAGGTACTGTTTATGGAAATAGTCTGTTGATAGTTAAGCCAAAAATGTCACATTCCGAACACTAATGATATGAATAGTCGTAAGATAAACATATAAACTGAAGTAAGAAAATGTAAACTTTATTGCAACGTAGTTGTTCTAAATTCTGGTTTACAGAAGAAGAAGAAAACACTTGTAATGGCACAGTCATTGTAATATGTACATTGCCTACACTGCAATAATTCTGACACTTCCTATGTCCAGATGTGGCATATGGAGCTGGGTTTTTATTAAGGAATAATGAAACAAAGCCTTTTCTGGTGCAGCTGAACATATCACTGCACTCTAAGCTTAGGGCAAAACAACATCACAGTTTCTCCAATGTACATTCAACATAGTACGTTCTAAGAATGGTTAAGACTTTGTGTGCAGAATTTGTGCCTTGTTTTGCTAAGACATTTAGTGATTTAAGCGTCATTGACCTGAGAGTGAAAAGGCACTGTAAACGTCATGTTGTTTAGTGGAACAGAGTAAATCATACTTACAGTATCTGTTTTGCTATTGGTACTGGCAAAGACTGTGTTGACAACAAAAGTTGAAATTTACTTGGACAATTTTGAGTTTTAGAGCATTTAGCAATCTATATTTTGCTAAAGCTACTGACTGCAAAAAATGTGTTAGATAAAGACTTCAAGTTAATCTATACAAATCAACAGTTAGGACGAAGAGAGCATTCAAATTAAAGCCCTTACTACAGCAGGTTCATACAATTATAATAAGATGGTATCTCAGAATAATAAAGTAGGATGAAATGCCAGGGGCCTCAGAGTTTGGCCTACAGTACTTAAGGACACACGTGCCGAACATAGGTATGAATAAGTGCTATGGGGTGTAAGATCCTCGTGTGGCTTGATTTAGGAAATAATAGGAAACAGTTACTTGAGGTACATTCAAAATCATCATCCATGCGACCTGATAAGTTCAAGTAAAAGCCTCTCCACAAAGTAAGCGAGATACATAGATTGTACCAATGTGAAGTTCTTTCTGTCAGCTCATTTTCAGTAAATAAGCTTTTTTTTCTTCAGTTAAAGCACTGTTAGTCGTCTTCTGTCCATCTTCATTTGGTCTTGTTAAAAGATTCTGATTTTAAGCAAACAAGGGCCTTGTTATGTTTCTTCTTGTCAAGTGATCCAGCAACATTAGACTGCCACATCAGACATAAAAAAAAAAAAAAAAATCAGCCAAGAGGTAAAACTGATTAAAATGTCTTTAAAAAAAAGTACAAATCAATGTGAAATGATAAAGTGCAAGTATAAAAAGAGCCTCTACGTGTTGTCTCAGGCTTTGAGACTGGGTCCTAAATGGAAAAGTGCAGACCGAGAACAGCACAAGTTTTTGAAAATGATTTGATTGAGAATAGTAACAGTATATCAGGTCATGTGACTCTTTTTAAAAAAAATGGCCACCTCCTCCAAGGCTACGGGATAGTCCTGTAGAAGCGTCCCACCATCGAACACCTGTGCTGTCAGGCTGTCCTGCCACTGGAAGCCCCCGTCAGGTAAGTAAATATCCCTGTGCACTGCACCCCTCTCCACCACTGGTGCTACCAGGACCTGCAAACACACACACTCATTAGGTCGGAGACATTCTGGCCAATTAGCAGCACATCGTATTACAGTCAGGGGACAGGGTGTATCATGCAGCAGGAAGAAACTTCTAATGACTTCACACAAAGTCATAAAGTCACCTCATCCCCTATGAGGAACTGATCATCAATGGTGAACGTCAGCGGGTCGCTGGGGCTCAGCCACCACATTGGCCGGTAAATGGGATGTCCCGTCAGCTGCCACTCCTCTGTGTACTTCTCCATAAGCGGGATGACAATCTTCTGGTGTCGAGCAATATATATCCGAGTTATATTTAACACCTGGGACCGGGTAGAAAGTAAAAACACAAAGCAAACTAAGTAACCCAGTTGGACAGCAAACATATTATGTAGATTATAGAAAATAATAATGTCAGCTCCTTCTGCAAAAGACATTTGTTCAGAACAAGGCATGTCAATTCAGTTACAATCCAGCATTAGCTGAGTAGTTCTGCGGAGTTCTCCTTTATGTGTCTGACCAATCTGCCTCAACAGCATTCCTAAAAGGGTCACATCCGTGGCATGACAAAAACAACCTGACCACATTTATTTAAAAAAATGAATTTTTATAACTTGAGATGAAGACATTTTGTAGGAATGAGCCTGAAGTCAGTCGGACTGGGTTTAAGCTGATCCTTGTGTGATTGAGAATCCAGGCCTGTATGCGGGTTTGAGGTTTTATTGCTATTAGTCTCGAGTGCAGTCATTTCAGTGTCCTGTCCCACACACTGTGGAAACAAAGGTATGTTGCACCCAAGCTATAATAAAACGGAAAAATGTACCTCTATAATATCTCATTTCATCAGCACAGGCAGTTAGGAACTGAATGGCATGCAGGAGACCAAAATGGAAAACATTTTGCCCCAAAAAACTATATTTGTCTTTGTCACGCAATGCAGCGGTCAGATCCAATTATGCTACTCCCTCTATCTGCTACTGGAAAACAGCACTTGATCAGCCCTCTCTGTTACACTTGTCAATTACTCATGGAAATTTTAATTACTGCAGTAAAGTATTTTTCCAAGACTTGTCCTCAAATTCATTATCATTCTTGCTGAAGTGTCTCCATGCCGTAGCTGGAAAGGGACTGAGTCATAAATCTAGATGAAGAACTGTAATTCAGAACAGATGGACTCTTAACCACAGGTGATGTCAGGAGGGAGCCAAACCATCATTCCTACTGAGAGAGGAGCGCCCTCACACATTAGACACACAGCAAGTGCTTTCTGTTTGCAACCAGAGCCAAATCCCACATTAACTCACGTGTTGATCTATGTCATTGTTGTTTCTGTGAGATGTTTTTTCTACTGCATGTTGTGACTGAAGCTGTGCAGGGGTCACCTAAATGGAGAAAAGTCCTCTGCGTCAGGACAGAGTCAGTGGTGGTAGGTAGACCCCGTGCCGGTGTGCAAACAGCTCAGTTCTCCCTGACCTGTTCTCCCTGACCCCCCGCTGATGTGTGGATGGTGTTGTGTGCTGAGGCGTACCCGGTCTTCCCCGCAGACCCACGGCGGGGTGTGGAAGCTGATAACTGGGAGAAAGGCTACAATTTCCAACCATCGAATGAACAACTCCTCATCTGTGACCAGGTCTTCAATAAGAGAGCCACCTGCTCACACAAACGACAAACACACCATGTTCATCAACTACAAGGAATGTTCTACCAAAGTAATATATAATGTAAGGATCATTGGATGCCCATCAGTATGAAAATCTATACTATCAAGATTTTGATTATTTTTCTATTTGAACCTTTTGACAATTATTCAGTAAAGGTGGCTGTTGTATTACCTACTGCATCGGGAATGAGGAAGTTGTATCCAAGTAGAGTGTGGTGCAACAGGGAGGGAATGATGCCCTTTAGCCCCATAGAGCTCCAGTCTGACTGCAGAGGGGTCATCCTGACAAACAGAGGCTTGTGGCTGGACCTATCAGACAAATACATCAATGATTTCACATTCAAATGGAGAAGTAGTGTGTTCCCAACTTACTGTGTTCCTGCTGTCACAATGGTGTTTCCTATTCTAGATGCCAGGTCAGCCAGCACGCTGATGTATCTGTCTCCAGACAGAGAATGCGGCCACAGGGCTTGCTCCTCAAACACACTCCCCTCTGCCCCCTCCAGGAGGATGTACTCCATCCCTAGATGAGCCTGCAGAGAGCCTATTCTGTCCAGGAACCAACTGATAGCTTCGGGGTTACTGAGGTTCAGCTTCACGCAGAACTTCCCTTCCCACTGACTCAACATAGGGACCTGAAGAACAAAGGTAAAACAATAACCCTGTCTGATGTGTTCCAGCGTCTCTGTACAAACAGCATGTCTATGTACCAAACTCTTCCTCTTTACATAAATAAACCAAAAATTGCAAGAGTAATGTTTGAAAGCCTGTGTCAATCAAGTGGAAGTCAATGCTGAAACATAGAACCCCATCTTTTCTTAGTGCATGAAGTGCATTAGCACATAGTAGATGTTCAAGCACACTGTACATAACAGAATTGAAGTTTTGAGACTAAATCAGCTCACCATGTGTCCTTGAGGATTCGAAGGTACGCTGAGCCAGTAGGCCTCGGTGCCATCGAGGAGGGAACGGTGGAATAACGTGGAGTCCACGCCCAGGAAAGGGGACAGGGTGATGGAAATGTTAAGAAGCTTGACAAGTGGGAGGTCCCTGGTCAGTCGCTTAGACATCCCCCTTCTCCTGCTGTTGAGGTAGTCATGGTCCTGCACACATTCAGTCAATTACATACAGTGAGTGTTCTTTTACTGCACAAAGCCAGACCATAATAATGGGTTTCATAGTGATTAACTAAACCTGTGTCAGAACAGCTTAAATCTGTTCATAAACCAATTGACCCATTCGATTGTAATCGCTACATCAGGTCTGAAACACACCTTTGCCATGCACCACATGTTTCCTGGTCGTAAAAACAAAAGCCTGTGAAAACCATTTGTCAAAATATAATAATCCTCAGAGTGGAGTCAATGTGAGAATTCAGATTCCACAACAGTGGAACAAAACCTCTTAAGAACACAGGGTCGGACCTCAGGGGGTCAGGTTGTGGTGGGAAAATGCACAGATAAGCTTGTTATGTCATTGTACGTTTCATTGTATGTATTGCCATATGTACGTTTTACATAAATATTAGATCTTTGTTTGAGAGCCAACCTTCCCCATAATATTTTTATGTTTGTATTATTATTATTATTATTAATTATTATTTATTATTATTATTTTATAATTATTATATTTATTTATTGTTTCGCTTTCATTTTTAGTACTATTGTAATTTTGAATCTCCCCTCCTCAATCTTATTCAGTCTTTGATTGCCCCCTCAATCTTGTATTTTTCTGTTTGTATTTTGCCGATTTTTTTTATCTCTACAGTTATGATTTATTATTATTATAATAGTCACAGTGAGTGTATTTATATATCTATATTACATCTGCTATAAGTTCATTATTATAATTTGTTTCATTCACCATACTGGAATTGTTCTTGTATTGACCCTCAGTGTTGTCACCAAATTCCCCTGCTAAAAAATTAACAGCCCAATGGAAATTGTATTTAGTCCTTCCCCTCACCATCTCCTATGTCTTTTAATGCACCACAATAGACTTGTAATACTATTCAGAATGTTTTTTTCTCCATAAATACACACACAGGGCGGTAAATAAATAAATAAATATCAGAACACTGGAAACGTGGAAACAAGCATCAAAATGTTACTTTCCAGTAGTATTAGCTACAGTATAGCATTTATTCTTATAACAAGCTCGTAATTACATGAATTAAAGTAAACATAATCTTAATAATGCTTTATTCTTTTTCTTAACTGTTGTACACATTATATTAACAAATTGTATTTTTATTGCATAAAATAATGTTTATGTATGAAAAATGGTATTATGATTAAATGCGTTGCTTTCAGATCTCAGAGAACATAGTTCAGGGTGAAAATGATTTTGTAGAATATATTAGCCTCAGAATGAATAGTATGAGTGCATTGAAAGTGTAAGTTTAGACTTTAAAGCCCAGAGGGGCATTGCCACTGCTTTGGGGTTGCAGTACCCCTAAGACTTGACTGCCTTGGTCCGACAGGTTGCCAAATGTCACAGCTAAATCTAGTTAGATAAATCCTGTAGGTCTCCTTAAGATAAAAAAAAAAAAAAAAAACTAGTTAATTTTCTTTCTCACACCTTATGCGACAACATAATCGTAAACACTGTGGGTGTTGCCTGGCCTGCCAGACACTCCTCCTTTCTGTTCAAAAGAAGAACCGTCTGGGCAGCTGCTCGCAGCCAATCATTTCACGATTTGACCCACATCGGTCCAATCACGCACCAAGAGACGGAAGCCGTCACCTGTCACCACCACGCACTCTTCCACAACATTAAAGATGGCGGCCGATACACTGTTTTCTTCGGCTCTTTCGTCTGTTTTAAATCATTTGGAAAATATGAAATCCCTAAAACCGGAGCAAGAAACAGCGTTCGAAGCTTCCTCGTAAAAAAGGACGTTTTTGGAAAGGCTTTCTGCCGCTTGTTACTGCAACGTATCTAGCGTTGCTCTAATTGGTTGATGCCGTCTGTCAATCACGCCCACCGGGAAATTGTTGAGATCACGCTCGCTCCCAGACTATATGTCTTTGAAATATCTATGAAGAGGCATGTCGTTTGGCAGGCCAGGCAACTGTGGGTGAGTATTTTTTCTCTGCCAGTGTAGTGGTTGTTTGCTCAGTGTGCCTACCATATCAAAGAGGAGGGAGGTGGAATGTTCATTGAGGCTAATGACTCCCTCTCCCAGCTGGTGTCTCTTCAGACGGTTGGAGAAGATCCTCAGCTCCCTCTCCACCTTCGGCCCTGAGTCAACAGTTGTCAGCAGCTTCCAGAATGGCAGGCTATAGACAGCAGGTAAACCAAAAACCAAAATGAAAACAGGCACACCCGCCAAATAAAATAAACATGCTGAGAGATTTACTCAAAACCACAATACAGGACAGGAACAGCAATAGGGCCAAAAGTGCAGAAAGTGCATGGAGAACATAGAGCTGTCTGTTTGGACTAAAGATCTATTATTATTATTATTATTATTTTTTCAAACTTTATTTATCAGTTTTATAATAATTATAAACAGAACAATCTTTTATTTTACATAATACTAAAGATCTATTATTATGTTCAGATACAGATCATTGTTTGAAAATCTAGTTCACATCAATAATGTGTGTTTTTATCAAGGCGAGGACGTGGAAGGACTAGCACTTTACAAATGATTTTTTTATTTGGACATTGAAAAACATCATTGTACATTCATTATTCCAATGCACAAAAAGACATGAAAAGAAATTACATGTCCGAATGGGAGTGTCTAGACCTGTTTTTAATTGTAGGCATCAAATTGTGCAGGATATGCACATGTGGCTCTGTGGCTGGAGCTGTGGCTCATAAGCATAATTCGGAAGGCTATTTAAGTGTTTACTTGGTTGGGAGAGTGTTGCTGAATACATGAGACTCATGCATGTAAACATGCCAAGAAGGATTATAGTTGTTGGAGAAATAACAATGGTGTCCGCGAGGATAGATGAAAAATAGGCAGGAGTCTGGATGTCTTATTCAGGAGACGTTTATTTACCATCGGTGCGGGACCCGGAGACATGAACTCAAGACATTGCGCTAGTCCTACCATTCAACTCTGTCTATGCTTCCACAGAGAGGAAAAAATACCCTATCGAGCGTCATACTGATACACAAGCAAAACATTCAGTGGCTGATAGTGGGCACCTGAGCACCACAGCCAAGGCTACGACAGAGATAATACGACTGTACAGCTTGACCCAGTATGATAAATAACGATTTAATTTTATTCTCTAACACTTGGCCAGAACTGGTCACATTCACCTTTCTACCTGCTTTAGGCACTCAAAGCGCTTTACATCAAGGAACCATTTTCCCATTCACACTCTCATTCCCACACCTATGTACGCAGACATTGGAGCAAGGAGGCTGAAGTGTCTGCCCAAGGACACACGACAATGTGCACCCAGGGGATTCAAACTGCCAACCCTCCGGTCACAAGACAACCCGCTCTACTCTCTGCCGCCCAAAGAAGATGACTCTAGAACCTTCATTGAAGACTACATGATTTAGGAAACCAGAGAACGCTGATCAAAGCTATGCAGGCACAGGGAAAACTGCACATAGGCCCAACACAGACTGCGAATAGAACCTGGGTCATTTTTAAGATGAAGTAAGAGCGCTAACCGCTGCACCACAGTGCTGCACAAGTGAGTCCTAGATGTGACTTATTAGAATCTTATTTCTCATAAAACTGACCGCATGGTTTTCATGTTGGGCAGCTCCCTGCTGTGCTGGGACAGTTGTTGTATCGCTTCAAGATGAGCGGTCTTCAAGTTGTGGCCCACACACACAGTGTACTGGAGAGGCAGACGCTCCATACTAGGCAGTGATTGCAGGCAAAACTGCTCCCCACTGTCAAAGCCCAGCTGTATGGGAATCTCAGGAGACACCAACACAGCAACACCTGCACCAAAAACAAATGGACAGAAGACTCACACTTTATTGTATAAAACATGGAATTACTTCAAACACACACATCCAGGCCTGAGACCTGAGGTATACAGTGTGTGACCCAGATTCCACTGATATGACAGAGCGCGCTGAGTGTTACTGAGACCTGGAGGACTGTGACCCATGGAGTGTTGTGGGAGGTACACTGTGGGCTGTGTCAGCTAATAGTGCTCTGCTCAAGATGTGAGAAATCACTGCCTGCCATCAGATACATCAGGTTGGATGAGTTTATACCAGGACAAGGCTCCATGTTACTCTGAACTCTCTAAGATCAAAAACGATATTCCAGCTAATTTTTGTATTTATCTCTTAAATGTTTCCTGCAATTTTATATTCCACTTTACTTTTCAGACGGCCCCTCTGGGCATTTGTGCACTGATTAGATTATTACAAGCAAGTAATTGTGTTCACAGATGTACATGCCCTGTGAGGAATGTCTCTTCTGTCTCAGGTTACTCCAAAAGTCTCTCTCAGCCACCCCAACTCCATCCCTCCTCTTACTGTACTCCACTCTCAGGTGAACACAAACCCAGACTTTGATCCCAGTGTGTTGCTAAAGCTTAATAGAATCTGGGCTTTAGAGCTAATCAATGAATGGCTGGAGAACAGTCTGAGATCTTGGCACCCTCTCTGGTTTCAAAGAGCTTATACAAGGGAGGACCAGGAGCGGACAGGATACCCATGCACCATTTTATAATCAGTTTAGTAGTTTCAAGAATCAGCCTCTAAATACTGCATAAAGCTTAGTGAAAGTCTTTGCTGCTTGAGCATTCGCAACGGATAATGTCAAAGAGATACGGGTAACATCTCAGCTGCCTTTCACAAGGTATTGGATCACCACTAAACTCAGAAATGCATACATAAGAACGGTATCAGAGATATTTACAAAGAGAGCAATAAGTGGAAATAAATGACAATGTTATTAGATATCCACCAGGAATAACAATAGTTTATGTACCACCACCACCACAGCACATAAATCCTATTGTTGTTAATGTTATGCACTGTTGAACTTTTAAACCTAGTAGTTTTGCTCTTTTGTAATTATATGGCAACAACAGAGACAAAAAGGTGGCAATAAAGATGCTTGAGAATAGAAATAATCTATACTCAGATGCTAGCTGATCCTAAAGATAATGTCTCAACTAATATTCTGTTGCGCAGGCATTGATACTTTAATATTGAAGCTTTCAAGAAGTGAAATGCAGGAAAAAATAAGGCCCAATTTCATATGACTTTTTCGTGCATATTTTTAAGAATATTTTTCAGAAGAAAATAATACAATTTGAATTAATAAATAGTATGACGTTTGTTTTTTCCTGAGTATCGTAATTGAGATTGAAATCTTACACTTAAAGGTGCTCGCAAGGAATAAGGAGAGGGAAAAAGAGCAAACGGTATTTTTTAATGGCGGGATGGGAGTGGAATGCAGGGAGTGGAAATAGGGTATACCAGACACCAGCGAACCTCGAAGAATGGCGCGCTCGTGCAGCCGGCTGCAAACAGTCAAAGTGCACATGCGGCGGAAAGTGCGCCTCTGCACTCATATTTAATATTTATGGTCAGTGACGCTGCAGGACTTCAAGGAAGCATGACTACCTCTGCCTCCAAACTCTTTAGCAAAGTGCAGAAATGTAAAACACACAAAAAGAAAATACTGTATGTGGTGAACACTAAATGAAATTAAAATAAAATCAATGTTAATATCAGCACGTGGAGACAAAAAGTGTCAAAAGTTGTATTATACTCCTAATTGAATTTACAAGAAACAAAACATGCCTTTCCATCCATGCTCCATATATCAATAATACTGGCCTTTTGTCAGTTTTAGACAGAAAATACAGAGCATGAGCTGGAGTGTGGAAAACACAAAATAGTTTTACTTAATTGTTCTTCAGTTCAATATTTTGTGCAGGTTCTTGGCCAATTTTACAAGGCAGAGCTTTATTATGTTTATGAATATACATTTCATAAACATAAAGATATTCTTTCTGTTTTTACATTGTTTATGGGTCTAGAAAAAACAAACAAAATAACAGCCTGGGCTTCACAATACAAAGCTGCTTGATTACTTTTACGCAGTGAAACAGGTTGGAGTCAGAGTTACAGCCAATGTGTGGTTCCCAAGAGTTAAAGGGGAAGCTAAAGGGGACCCTATTTTTAGAACAGTTCCTTAAACACTTAAAGCTTCTGTAGAATATTTTCCACTCGACTCTCAAATGAAAAGTCCAACACTTTACTGAACTGTATACTCTCACCTTCAGTGATCTTTATTAGCCATATATCATAACAGCCACACAACCGTATAATCCAAACACACATACGTATGTGCGCACACAACACATACTGGAAACTACAGAGTCACATGGAAAATGGTGTTGGGCTTTTCGCATCAGAAAGTATCTATGTTCTTAGTTGTGCCCATTGTCACGGACCAGATTTTCTAATACGGTGGAAGCAAAACACATGTTGGGCTGGAAGATTTTAGAACAATAAATTATAAAACGACTTTCTTATTTACAACATTATTTGCATTTTATGTTTTTAAGGCAATATGTAATGTTTAGTTCACAGTGCACATTTTTACCATGACAAGAAACATTACAGAGAAAAGATTGAAACAAGAACTGTTGAATATTTATGTAAAGCTCTAAACTAACAGGCTTCATACAGAATAAGAACCCATATTGCACAGCATTGTTTTTTGCTTGCAAAAGATAATATATTACCTAAATAATTGCAGTCAATGGGATTTATGAAATTGGCTGATTTTGCAACCATTAAACTGAAAATTCTTGTTGATTGTGATTAATTCTGAGGCCAAATCGACGGCTTTATTTATGACACCTGTGCACACTCACAGACCGGACGGCCTTATAAAAGTTAGTGTTCTAGCCGTCCAGTCTAAGCGCTGTGGTGTGTGAGTGGGTGCATGTATTTCCTTAACAATGGAAACTTACTTTCTGTGCCCAACCTCAAAAAATTGATGGCCGCAAAACTGGGGTCCTGCCACAGTTGTAAATTTCCAATCCCACTTATTGAAAAAAATGAAACGCTGACTTTCTGTGCTAGATTTCTATCATAAATCATTTTAATGTTTCTCATGCAGCGCTGTTTGTTCTGAATAGGCCTTACAAGTTTCCTGTCACGGAGCACGTCATATATTTTTCCTGGCAATTTAAGAGTCCACAACGTTGGCTTTTGTCTGTTTAGCCTTTTACTGTTGTTTCTAATGCAGGGAAAAAGGAGCAAATGGAGTGTGGAAAATGTTGTATGCGATGGTTTTCATACAGTAGCCACCTCATACGGGAGATGACAACACGCTCTTAACAAAGCTCCTCTTGGCTACGTGAGTCATACTCAAAAGTTTCACCTCTCGCTCTCTGAGGTTACGGAGCAGCTGCCTGAAGACCTCGCACTGACCTGTTGAGTAAGTCGGTGTTTTGGCGTGGTTTGCTTGATCTTTACACAGAACAGTAGAATCATTATTGTAGACACAATGACTAAATAAAGCTGGATAAGGCTCTTTTCAGGACTGTAGAAAAGGAAAGGGAAAGGGGAAAGGAAATCTTATTTGTATAGCGCTTTTCATATGACACAAGTCACACCCAAAGCGCTTTACACATGAAAGGGAGGGGGGTTCATTCACTCCATGCTGATGGTGGTAAGCTACATTTGTAGTTTCCCCTGGGATAGACTGACAGAAGCGAGGCTGCTCACGTCAGAAAGTTAAACCTTCATAGAATCAAGAAGAAATGTTCTGTGAACGATGTGGACAACATGAACCAGAGGTGGGCAGTAGTTGCATTTAATCAGGTACTTTGAAGAAATAATACTTGGAAGAGTAGCTTTAATACACAGTCTTTTATAATCTACTCGAGTAATACAATTGTGACGTACCAATACTTTTATTTAGGGCAGGCATTGTGACCCGTGTTAGACAAGTTACTTTAAAATTATAATATATTCCATATTAGTAGTTACAGCTTTGAAAAATTAATATGTTTGTATTACATACAGTATTACTGTTTCATAAATGTAGCTGAGTTACACTACTTTGAGTTACTTTTGAGTTACTTTTGGCAAAATATAAACTAAAAATAGTAATAATGTCACCGAGCAAAAGTGAAGTCACCAATTTCCTTTTCTTTACTTTTTCCTATTCTCTTGTGTTTTGTTTTGATGACATTAACTACGCGCAACTGCAGATCTTATTCACCTTATTCCGCCCTGCCCACTTTTGCCTCTTTTTGCCTCGTCTCTGCACTTCCCTTGGTTCGCTGCTAAAATCTGATGTTTAGTAGATAGATTTTTTGTAAATTCCAATGTTCATTTGCACCAACAAGAATCCAGAAAACAAAGCCTAAAATTGGCTTTGTTTTCGTGTAGTAACTGATTTTATCAGTCCCATGTTAACTGACAGGAGAGAAGGGGCGGGCACAATTCATGGTGGCGCCTACACGTACTTCCGGAAACAGGTGAATACACCAGTGTCCAACTTGATTTGGTGCTGCATTTTATTATTTGGGGGCATTTTTTAAGTGCACTTGTTACTCAAGTTAGAATTGTAATGGCGATTATATTCCCATATTTTGTTTCAGTAATATATTATATTCCTTAGTTACTGAAAAATTTAATATATTTTTGTAACCCATTACTTTTGTAATACGTTACCCCCAACACTGATTGTGACAACAACTTCTTGTTAGTGCTTTCTTTCAACTATTCTTATGATGATTAATTAGAAATAGAGATTTCTATATAATGTATATCTACATCTATATCTACATCTATTATATATAATCAGACTGTCCACAGTACGGACGGTTAAGGCCAATGAGGAGGGGGTACTGCTGTGAGTGAGGGGTTGGCAGGTTGGCACTGATTTTGCTAATGTTTATCTTGCTAATGTTAAGTTTCTCAATCCATCCTCATTATGGTATTACAAAAATATTGATTATTGTGAGTGAGTTTATTGATAACTCACCCTAATTTTTCAATATAAAAACTCACCAAGACATTTTATGTTCTGTAATACAATCTAAATAAAAGTCTATATTAATATGCCTTTTATGTAACTTTTCATTTTATCTTTCTGTTGTGCTTGGCTGCTCCTTTGTAGACACCCAATAACAAACGGGTAATAAAACCTTTTTTTTCTGAAATGGAAAGATTGAGTCAACAATAAGTGAGACATGAAAAAAGAAGCAAATATTAAAACAGAAAAGTCTGATAGTGAATATTTGAAGTAAGTTTGAGTTCAGCAGTTGTGTGAAGTCAAAAAGAATTAATACAAGGTCCAAGCTATAATAGTGTGACTTATGACTGCGACAGCCCACTGTAAAAACACACAGCTCCATGAGTCCTTATTTGTAATGATGAGTGGAGCTGCTTCTTCACTGGCCCAACTGTTCTATCCTCTTCTGAGAGAGTAGTGAAAAAGTACAAAGAAAAATACACTCACTCAGTAAAGATATGAGGTTTGTGTAATAGAATATGTTTGTTATTACAGTTGATAAAAAAAAAAAGAAGCTTTCCCTGCATCATGAAAAATCCACTTTTTGCTCCTTGCAGCTATTTTCTGATAAGGTCACTTTTGCAACATTCGATATTGGTTGGTGGTTGAAAATTCTGCATAAACAAGCAAAAGCAATAATGACGTAGAAATTGAATGAATATAGCAGCATAGAGGAGCCAATTCTATCCTCAGTGACTCGGAGCATCCCTTGTTTGATGAGTTTAGTCTGAGGCCCTCTGGGCACCGCTACAGAGTGCCTTTAGCTACAAAGAAGGTGTACGAGGGCTCATTTGTGCCTAATGCAATAAACCTGCTGAATAGGTGCTAGTGGAGTACGCAGCACATGCAGTTGTTTTTTTTATCATTAATCTAATCTAATCTAATAATGAATGGAGAATGCTGTCTACTGGTGCCTTGGTATTCTCTGTTCTCACTGTTTTGTTTTTCTAAGTATAAAGACAGGTGGAGCTCTGGCACGTTCCCGCAGTTGGTTCTAATCTCAAATGACACCTCTTCAGCCTTATGTATGCCACTGACACCGGGTTTTTGTCCTGACATAGTCACAACTATGTTTGTGTCTAATTCGTTTTTCAAGATTTTTTTATTTTATTATTATTTTTATTTTTATTTGTCAAACCATGTGAATAATTTGAAATTATATTTCTCTCATCCTTGATTGTGGAGCAGGGGGTGGGGGAAGAGGGGTGGGAGGAAGGGCAGCTTCCCGAGCTTCCCCTTGTGTCTGAAACTGTTCTTAAATCGACTGGACCTGGCCTGTAGATTCCGCAGTCTCCTCCCTGAAGGCATTACCTTGAAGAGACTGTGATGGGTGCATAGGGTCCCTGGTGATTGTGACGGTGAGACGGGTGGAGTACATGTCCTTAATGGTGGGTAAATGTGTTTTTTATTTTATATATCAATATCTTATCAACTTCCATAGACAACATTTTGTTAATACAATACTAAAATGTACTTCTTAGTGTGATAAATACTGAAGAAGTGTTTATTCCACCCCTTTTGTAAACCAAGAAAGCAAAGTCCAAATATGCTAAATCTTTCAAAAGACCACACCGTCCAGGGTTTATGAGTGAAAATCCAATGGCCTTTTCGACTCCTATGTCAGACCAACACATCACGGAGACATTTATAAAAGTTGTGATTAATTAATCCATGACATATTTTTCAGGCACTGTAAACTACAAAGAAACAATTTATGGTAAAGATATAATTTAATGTTCCAACAGACATTGTTGCCATTGCTGAGCATCAGTCTGCTATGTACAGTATGCGCTTGTGAATGGTTACTTGGCAACATTCAAACAGTTGGCCTTGGGGTGTCTAAACTTCAGTGCAAAGCTAAACATAAAACATTACAGGCTCCTGATAATTAGTGATACATTGTGAAAAGAGATTTAAGTCATGTGGCTGGAGAAGGTAGATCTCAAAGTTGCGTAAGGTTCCCAGTAAGAGCACATTCAAGTGTTCATCCGTAAATGTGTGAACAAGAACAATGCTAACAAAAACTAATCCAGATGATGAATGTTACAAACCTGCCTGACAGCTGTCATAGTTCTGACTGGATCAAAAACAATGACCACAACTATGTGTACCACCATGTTTTATTTAAATAAACACTGTATTTATTTTAACTGTAAATACATTGACTTGTGGAGACATTGGCATGATTGTTTTTTTTTTAATGCAGTCTTAATTGTTTGTCTTGTCCTTTTATTTTATTTTTAATGGACTATGAGTCCGGAATAAAGTTGAATTGAATTGAATTGTAACACTGTAACAGATATTAATCAAACCTGTTACTTTTTGAAATAAAACAGCTTTTACTTTTATGTGCTGTCTCTAGAATATGGTGTTTCTTTTGGCCAGGGGTCATAACAACAATAACTACATATAAAACATAATGCAATGCCATCTGTAGATAAGAAGCAGACTGGCACAATGAGGCCATAACCTATTGACAAAAGATTGTGCATATTATGGCAAATAATTTGTTAAAACGTTAGTATATAAAAAAGAGACAAACAGGCTTGAAACAAGTCCAAGAAAGACCATTGTCCCTACAGCAGAGCTGTGTCGCACAGTAAACAAAACCGTTACTCATCAGTTGCATTAACCATTTATACCCTTCATTGCGCCTCTTTCTGTCCAGAACATAAAATCACCGCCTAAATAACTACACAAGTTATAACTAACCATCGGACTCTCAGCAAACCAGCACTTTTAATAGAAACAAAAGCCAATTATCCAGTGTCGCTAAGAGTTATTTTAAGATGTTAAAGGTGGCTGACTTTCCTTTGTACGCTAATCCTAAAATTAACAAAGGGACATGCCACGGACTGGATTGCCCACTTTTTGCGGAGCCGTGGCTTTTTGGTTTTAGAGGCCATTTTTTACACTAAATATAAATAGGCTTGGGAGGATTCGGTGTATAAGAAAATACTAACATCCACAGGGCTTCCCTCACGCCTCACGCCCTGGAATTTACGCCACACAGTGTACCCCCAATGGGGTCAGATTTCTCCAGTCATGGTGCTCTCTGTGTGGCAACAGCAGAAAAAAACAGCTGGCCAAGATGCATTCTAACAATTTAATAAAAATAATAATAATGCCTTACATTTGTATTGCGCTTTACAAGCCTGTATTACCAAGTTTCTCAAAGCGCTACACTGTTATTCATTCACTCCATACTCGGTGGTGGTAAGCTACTGTTGTAGCCACAGCTGCCCTGGGGTAGACTGACAGAAGCGAGGCAACCAGTCTGTGCCATCGGCCCCTCCGACCACCACCACCAACAACCCACTCACTCACTACATTCGCCCCAGGCTTCCAAAATCTGACGGGATTGGGCATAGCAAAGGCGGTATGGCCACATGAAGCCGATTTAAGATCTAAATGATACATTTTTCTTTCCGATAAAGTGAATTTATTGGTGCTTTTTTTGGTACAGTCTTACCAGATGATCCCAGAAAGTAGCGTTCGAGGACAGATCCAAAGCCAGATGGGTTGTTCCTCAAATCACTCACAATAAACGGCTGCATGGTCGCATTCATGTCATTGATGGGCCAGCTCTGCCCCTGCACGCTGGCACCACCATACCACGACACATTGGCCATGGAGAAGCAGTCCTATAAGCACAATCACACAGTACAAGTCAAATATTTCATTAAAAACGTAATACACTTAGTTCTTATTTTTGATAAAATTATAGTTCTATTATGTATTGAAACAATTACAAACAGTCCCTGTAATATTTATTACAAGATTGAATAATATTTAGTAAATGCTAATATTTGGAAATGTAACAATTTATTTGTGTAACTAAAGTTTGGCTACAACAGAACAAGACGGGAGGAATAATATGGTTAATAATAAGATTTTTTTGCAACATAATCTTTATATTGACTATGCTTTGTAAAATTATATTTTCTTACTTTATATGCATACAGTAATGGTTATACTTTCATGTCTGTGTGTCTCTGCATTAATTTGGTAAACAAATTACATGTAAAAAATAAATTAATTAAAAAAGACGCAAAAAACGATAGTTCCAAGACTTTTATTAAATAAGCACTGAACACATGACAAGTGTTACAAGGAATGTTCCAGTAGGAACAGATTAACCTCCAATACCTTTGATAATTATGTCTGGAGAAAGTACTGTGGTGGATGAAACAAACCAGGGAGAACAAAGTGGATTTGAAATTCCAAATGTTCAGCCTGTTGCTGGACATTTATACTGGTTTTAACAACACTACATTTTCATAATATGTGAAAATAAGGTTTTGTAGGGAAAATGAGGTGAGACTAAATAGTGTGACACTAAAGACAAGGCCCAGTGTTATTTTGTGTTCAAGTTTGAAAAGGTTAGTCTAATTGCCACTTAAGCTGCTTCCTACCTTCAGCTCCACATGGCAGTGCACCGGCGTCCAGCTCATGCTGTAGCACTCGTTCTCAGTCTCCTCGTTCACTTCCAGCGAGATCTTCACCTCGGCCACCGAGTCCCACGTGTAGCAGAACTCAGTTTTATTGAGCCAACAAAGATTCCTCACAAACGGAACCTCGACGTCTGGGTTCCCCACGTTCCCCACGTCTATCTCCACGTAAGTCTTGTCCTCTGTCAGAGTTTGAATGACCAGTGAGTGGGTCCTCCTCTCCCAGATGAGTCCGCTAAAAGTCCCCCGGAGAATCCAGTTCTTGTTGGGCTGGTCCACCACTTGCCAGTATATGATCCCGATGGTCATCACGAAAAAGACGGCCACCCCAAGGCACGCAATCGCTCCTTTCCAGGTCTCGTTCATCTCCTTCAATCCCGTGTCCCATGTTACCTCTGGGATGGGGCTGGGGTTCCTATTTCGAGCGTGGGGCATGTTGACTTTCAGATCAGCAAAGAATCCCTAAACACTAAAAAAAATCTGTAGAAATGTGTCGTTGCATCATCATGCCATGATGTTTTTCATGGTGAGGCTATGTAGGATAAAACAGCCTACTTTTTTATCTTTACACCGTTTAAACTTTTGGATTTTTTTGCGCAATAGTGCCAGTGACCTGTCATGTGAAAAAGGCTGTGAGAGATAACCAAACGCTCCAATAGGCAATCAAACAGTATGAATCAATAAATGACTTACCACATACTGCTGCAGTTTCAAATGAATTGGGTTTGTATACTGCATTGGCTGCAGTGAGCTCGTGAGCAGCCCCAAAGCCGGGTTTGGCAGCAATGCCTACGAATAGCTCCTATGAGACCGTCTTGCTTGCCCTGCACTTTCTGACGTAACGCCGAACCGTTTCTTCACAGGCAAAGGTAGAGCGTGAAAGAAGTCGGGAACAATGGTGTTTCAGGGTACTCTACACAAAAAGCCAATATGGGCTAAGAAGCTCCCCACAGACCAGTGATAGAGGTCCAGACGGTGCGTAGCTCTCCATGCGCTCTGCGTGCGTAAAGATGGACACTTGTCATCTGGTGGCTACAGGCGTCAGATGAGCAACTCGCGATTAAGATGCGCTCATCTCATTATTTGTTTTATAACAGGTCAAGGTACCACATTTGTTGACTTTATTCATTTTAGTTTATATTCATAGTGTAACGTAGACCTAATATCAGTTTTTGGCAATCGTTTTAATTTTGACGTGCGTAACAAGTGTTAAAAAGGAAGAAAGAAGTATGTAAAGTATGGGCCTATTATTAGTGCAAAGTAATATCGTCATAGGTATTTGAAAATATTTAGCCTTTAAAATATCAATTTTGTTTTTTAAATACTCGTCCATTAGTGGCCCATTGGAGCAGATTACTCAAAACGTATTCACTGATAAGGATAAATAAACAAATATCCAAATGCAATTATGGACAGAATTATCTTGCTTTATCTCTAGCTGCAGGTGCGTCAGTGCCTTACACGTGACCTTAAGTGTTTTTGTGACCAGTGTGCAGACTAGTGTGGTTCCCCAAGAGTCAGGAATGTTGTTTATGAGCAATGCAGGGGTAAGCAGGTGCATGTGTGATTGGTCAAAGTGGCATTTACTTTGTCAGCATGTTGTGGCTTTGCTATCTCTATAGTGCACCCTAGTAAAAAGAAAAATGGCAGATGTATATCACTGGACACTGATTCTAATACAGTACTTCAATACTGTTTCTTTTCAACACTTCTGCGACTGACAAGTTCCCACCTAAATCTTTACAATAAGATGCGGGAAGACTGAGACTCTAACATTGTTATGATTGTAGGTTTAGGTCTTCCGTGGGGCTGTACACCAGATATCCCAGGAGTGTCGGCTGCATACCCTGAAGATCAGTTGCTCCTGTCCCTGTTTATGCATGTCAGCCCCCTCCAATCCATGCCATAGCTCTGGCAGGGACAGAGAAACTGGATAAGGCTGTGGGAACCTGTGAGAGACTTCTAGCTAATGGCCCAACTCAAATGCATTGAGAATTTAAATGTCCTGTAATTGCTTATTGTTTGGAAAGTCTTCTCATTTTGTTATTATTTCAATGTGTAACGTGTGATGCAAGGTGGATCTCGCCGCACCAAGACTTTATATCAATAAAATGGTGCACACAAGAAAAAAAAAGGTACAAAATCAGTTTTTCAACGTAATTGCTTGTCTCTAAAATCAAGCCATGAAACTCAAGTTCAACATGGGCCTTATGGCTGTGAGGCTCCTGGGTCAGAGTTCAGGCTTGTGACATCAACGGAACATCCAGGGGGGAGGGCCTAAATTTACACGGCATCATCATTGCCCCAAACTCCATCCCTTGTATCTATTAATAGGCAAAGGACTGTGGTGTGGCATGCACCAGCCCCTCAGAGAGTGTGAACACAGGATGTAAAAAAAAAAAAACAGAGGAATCTGACTTGAATTGGCTCCTACCTCTGAAGAGTCACACAGTGTGGATGGCCTGAGGGCAAGGGTCTAATTAGGTGTGTGGAAAAGGCTTAATGGTTTATGCATATCAAAGTGTATACAGCCCGGACGGCCACAGATGGTGGTCACTGTAGTGAAACATTCAACAAAGTCCATTTAGCAGAGGTTTTAACTGCATCTGGAACCTTAATGTCAGCTCTATCTCACACTGAGATGTTGGTTAAGGGATTATCGTGCAGACATTTTACACTTGCCGTAAAAGTACCTTCTCTGGCAATGGGTGCCGACTCAACAAGAAAAATTGGTCTGAGTTCCACAATTTGGGTACCCCGGTTAAGTGAAGTAATGCTGTGGCTTTGATAAAACATCTAAACCAAGAAAATATTAAAAGACATTGTTGCAACAAAAGGATCTTAATGTAATTAGTGTAATTCATTACGGGTCTAAGTTCCCAAAAACTTGTTAGCATTTTGATATGACAACATCAATTGCTACTGTGCTACTGTAATTTTGTAGTTCATGGGGGACAATGGATGGAAATGCTACAATCCGTTGTGGCGTGGGTACATGCATGCATGTGTGTTCATTAACATGCACTTTCCCGACCAAATAAACAAATGAATAAATACAATGTCCATCCAAACAGCCACTGAGGTCTACAACTGTCTGTTGAACATCTGAAACAAACTATCAAAAAAGAATGATAATGGATTTATACAACACCTTACGAAATAATGAATGGTTTCACTGTCCACCAGACTGAACAATTATCTGCAGCTCTGAACGTGTAACAGAAATAAAGACCAGAGTAATGAGCAGATGTGACACTGTTTTCCATAATGTCTGGATTTTCAATTTACCACTTCCTTCTTTTCTACTCTGGGATATTCAATACCAAAACTTCTTCTCGTGCAGCTGGAGAATCAAAGGAAAAAAGTTTCCATGTGGCCCCAGTGCTTCGTCTTGGCGGGACAGCCACACAGTAGACAGCACTGTTTCCGTGTATCTAGCCCCCCCCTCACAACCTCTGTTGTGAGGTGTCGCACAAACTGTAGGTTTCAAATGGCCCAGACATGACCGTGCATTCCCACACTTTCCCCATTACTCTGCGTGGCATTTATGAGAAAAATGTATTTGTATGAAGCTGTCAACTATTATGTTAGGGCCATTGTTTACCTCCCCCCTTTTTCGTCTTCACAAGAGCAGGTTCTGATAATTTTGTAGTTCTCCAATTGCCTTCACTACAAAGCATGACTTGATAAAGCAAACAGATAGACTATTGTTTTAGACCCATTTAATGTGTTGTTCTTAAGACAATGTGCCATCGGCTGGCAATAATGGCATTTTGCGAGTTTTGTGATCAGTTTGTTTTCTATGGAGTTAGATTTAAAACCTAAAATACCAATAAATGTGTCATAAAATAAGATCTAAATATGTGTAATTAATATAACTATTACATTTTTAAATTAAATTGCACTCTACTTATTATGTCAGAACATGATCAATCTTAAATTTAAATTAAACAAACATACTGTGAAGCAAAAATGTTACGAAGGAAGGACAATAATAATTTTGAACTGAAATGAAAGTCTTCCTTGAGGTGGCAAATACAATGATAAGATACCATGCATGCAGCATTAAGCCACAAGAAGTCTTGCTGACTTGATCATACTGAAAACTGACCTCAAATAGATATTTAATGGATTATAATAAGGTGGGGCTTCCGGGTTTGCATTTAAATATTTTATTTTATTGATGGATATAATGGCAGGCAATGGGTGGGTCATTACCTCACTGGCCTAGCTATGTCATTAATTTAATGGGAAAATAATGAGGCCCAATCTAAACTGATGTGAAGAATGTCCCTATTCTGATGCCCATGCATTCACTTCTGTGACAAACTTTTTTTTAATTTTTTTATTTATTTTTAGATCTACGTAGGACAGGTTAAAGTGCCAGATAAAGCAAACCGAATCAGATGGGGTTCGAGTGCGTTCTCGCCTGTCTGCACATAAGCAATAGAAGAACTTCGGCGCCCTCTGCTGCTCAAATTCTCAATGCACGCTCCAGTCACTAGCTAACACATACAGACACAGATACACATATTTTGGTAGTAGTAGTATCTATGTTGTGCGCATAAGACATACCTTAACCTTGACCAAAAGAGTTACTTACAAAATGTATTTGCGTTTGTGTCGTCACATGCCTTACGCGCATGTGCAGTTAAACCGGAAGTACACCCGTGCACATGCAGCTTTTGACAACATCAACCTTGAAACTACTACACAGATTAATGGTGTGACAGAAGACCCTCAACTATGCCAGTGAACAGGTTACTGTAAGTAAGACGTTTTTGATTAGTCACTTGACTTGTGGGATATGTTGTACACTTGATTTCTCTGAAGTTTAGCACACCAGGCTAACGGCAAAAGTGCTGAACATGCCATATCGCATGGATGGATTCTGTTGATTCTGTTCTCTCTATCATTTAGATCTGTATCGAGATGTTCCACAGTAATTGGTATATGACCTAGATGTGACGTTTGCTTTTAGGCCAGTTATGTTGGACCGATTAGATGCATCTGTTTGCGCCAGTAGTTCATGGGTTATAATTTCCTCCAGGTTAAATGTCGCATTTCAATGAGCTCCCGTGGGTTAAACAAGAAAAATGCGTCTGCTTCTCTCTTCAGGTACCCACTGTTTCAGCTGGGCAACCCACAGCTGAGGATCTTCAGACCCAACTGGTTTGTGAAGCTGGTGAGACCAGGGAAAGTGCAGCCTCCAGATACTGTCCAGTTTCGCATCCCAATGGAGTAAGTATTTCTTCTATGAATTTTAATGAAAATATGTTGAAGGCTGACGTCTTTCTGTATATTTTTAAAATTATTATTATACAATTTTTTGCGATAGATCTATATAAGAGGAGCATAAATATAGCCATACAATTCTGTATTTAGAAGAATACATAAGAATATAAATAAGAAAAACAATGGAATTAAAATGGAATTTACTGATCGATCAATTGTCATGAGATCTGGATAATGACCGAAAGGACAAGATCGCGGATGCAGTCCGCTGAAATGAGTTTCCTTCGCCGGGTGGCTGGGGGCATCTTTCAAGATGGGGTGAGGAGCTCAGTCACCTGGGAGAAGCTCGGAGTAGAGTCGCTGCTCCTTCACTTCGAAAGGAGCCAGCTGAGGTGGCTCGGGCATCTGTTCCGGATGCCTCCTGGTCGCTTCCCTCGGTAGGTGCTCCAGGCATGTCCTATGCGGAGGAGGCCTCGTGGAAGACCCAGGACACGCTGGAGGGACTGTGTCTCCGAGCTGGCTTGGTGTCACCTCGGGGTCCCCCAGAACAGCTGGAGGAGGTGTGCGTGGATCAGGAAGTCTGGGCATCTCTGCTCAGACTGCTGCCTCCGCAACCCGGCCCCGGATAAAACGGAAGAAATGGATGGATGGATTGAAGAATCTGGACTGAAGTCTAAATACAGAGTGTACAACATGTAGCTTTTACAAACATGCATGTTAAGATTGACTCCAAGTAAAGCACAACACACTTTTTCCAAATACTTCTAGGTTCGACCAGAAAAAGAAAGGATCCATGGCCAGCTTATGTCAGATGTATTGTATGTCTCTCTTTTTTGAATACAAAAATACACGGCATAATAAAACATCAAATTATCAACTAAAACCTCTATTCATTAGTAAGAGTACACAATCTTGTGCTCAAAGCTAAAACATCTGAAACTCAGACCTTTTACTGCAGAATATACAGTAATTTAAATAGAATGAATTCAAAAACAATATTCATATACAATTAATTGAAATGTTCTTTTTAATCTAAAATCAATTTAAGTATTTCCTGCTTAGGGTCCCTTACCCCTGTTTGGGTAACACTGATTTACGTGACTGTTGGCGCTATACGTAAAATGTAAATTACCCTAAGTAATAATGTTAATCTGTTACGTAATCTATGGCGATTAAGGACGATATGAAGCAAAGTAATAGCAAAATCATTGTACCATTGTAAACTGTAACACTTCACACCCTTTTACCAGTGTTTTATTAAGCACTGCTTCAAATAATGAATAGCCTCAAATTGGAGAAAGTGAACTGAATTTTTACTTTTGCAGTTTTACTAATGGCCACAAGATGGCATGCCAGCTCAAAGTTATAGTGGTACTTCTGAGTGAACTGGAAAGTAAGGTCTAAGTATGCTGTATTAATAGTAATAATAGTTGGTGTGATTATCAATAAAAACAAAATGGAGGCCCACGTTTCTACTGACTTTAGAGAAGAAGAAAGTCCTTTTTCATGTCTCATCAGAATGTCTCTGGTTGGGTTTGCACCATATTTGCTCATTTACTGAGATAGTTGATGTAGTAGGTTCCTGTGAAGAAGGGCCGGGCAATAATCGAAATTTAATCCAAATCGCAATCTCTACTTTGGTCAGTCTTAATAATTGTCATGGGACTTTATAATTGTCAGGTTTACAGACAATTCTTTGGCAGAAACGGCACAAGATTTGGAGATTGGATGAGACAATGGAAGATATTTGGAGTTAAATGATACTGGAGGAGAGCATTGGTTTGTGTTTGAGCTGTGTTTTGTATAAAAGTTATGTGTAAGTTCATGAATCAGCAACATGTATTTGTTTTAATTATGGAAGAATACGATAAAATGTATCAATATATTTAAAAAAAGGGTTCGTATTGTTGGTAGATAGTTGATTGCTGCTGGTTGTCTGGTAGTCAATATTATCAGTTGATTAAGTTAAGGTTACTAATGAGGTAAAGAGTTGATGTGGAAACACATTCAAAATTATGTCAACAAGAGCAGATAGATGGAACTCAAATTTTTTATTTTTTTATTTCACCTCTGCTTGCAAGCTATTTTAACCTCCCAGGAACGTATTTCCCATTATCAGAGTCTTACCCTTATAATGACTTCTTCTTTTATCTTTTTTTTTAAATGAAGGATTTTAAATAATTTTGGCCTGGTCCCTGTCTTGGAAGTTGTTGTTTATGTGAGTGAGTTGACACGCACACAAAAACAAACAAGTAGTATCTGACTCCCACTTTAGATGAGCTCACTACAGTGGATCAGAAGTTCTGTGAGGTAGGCGGTGTCAAGTGTGTGGGTGATAATGAGAACTAGTATTGTGCACATGCCACATGCATGTAATAACACATAGTGGGTGACCTTTTGTCTCAAACACATGTTAGCACGTTATCACAGCTAATCTGTCATGCTCTGCTGTTTTTTGTATAATTTATTTGTTTTTGAGCCTGGCGTTCTCTTCGCCCCTGTCCCACCCAAGACTTTACTGTTTATTGTGCTTTTTCTGTGTAGTGAATCCAAGAGACCAATCCCTTTGTGGCGCTTGTTGTTTTAGACACCTGGGTTGTATTCTTTTGTAAGGTTACTTTCTACCTGTGAGAGGAGGCGTCTTAGTAGTTTGTCTTTTTTCCCTCTATTGTCAACAGACCTTTTGTGTGACG
Source organism: Neogobius melanostomus (assembly GCA_007210695.1). Classification (NCBI taxonomy): domain Eukaryota; kingdom Metazoa; phylum Chordata; class Actinopteri; order Gobiiformes; family Gobiidae; genus Neogobius; species Neogobius melanostomus. Next base: position 4,027,579 of record VHKM01000106.1, on the reverse strand, counting down.
CAAGTATTTCTCGAATGAACATGATCAGATTTCTAAATTTACACCCATTTAGACCTTATACCCAACACCTGGTATAAGTGGCTAAAGGACAATGAGTTTACAAAGAAAAGAACCCTTTGAACTTATTTCAAACACAACACTGTCTTATAATGGCTTAACAAAGACTGGACTCTCATTTCTTCTCCTACCTGTACATCTCCATAGTGACATAACACCATATGGTGATGTATCATTATGTTTTCTCTCTTATTCTCTCTTATTTTGTAACTGATTGGATTTACAAGATATTGGCATTGGAAGAATCCCCCAAAGTAATACAATAGAGATATTTTAGGATTGTGCCATTTTCAACTCGACTGTTTGTTGAATACCCAAAAATAATGAAAAGGCAATGACAACAAAAGAAAAATGTGCAGTTACTTTTCTTTTCACTTAAAACATAAACTGTCAATTTTATTATCATTACTGTTTGGAAGACATTTTAAGAGCGCATCAGGTAACCAGCTATGTCTATCTCTATTAAGACTTCAATGACTTAAAATGAGTTCACCTTTGATCTGTTTTGGTTATTGTCTGAGCAAACCCAAACATAATCCTTCACACGCTGCTCTCGTACAACAAACTCCTCAACTGTCTCTTCTTTAAGGCTCGGGTTCCTCAGTGGCTTTACCCCTAAACAATGCCACCTATTATGATCTTGATACTTAGCGCTGAGCGCTCTAGTGCCGGTATTGTGGCCACAGATGGGCGGTGCTAAGGCTGGTGAGTGTGCACATTGGGGCCTGAACCTGACAATGGCCCGGACTGGACAATGAGGAGCGGCTTTCTTTTGGCTTTCATGTGCAGCAGAAAACGGCTCTCTTATTCCATTTTCACCACTAAGCCACTTTTGACGCAACTTACTTTGATGTTGTGCGTGTGCGGCTGTCGCCTTTTAGGAACGATTTGCCCTATGACACACTTACAAAGATGATGAGAATAAAACCGTTGTAAGTGTGTTATAAATTTCACAGATTCAATGTTTGTTGTACTGTTAGTAAGGGCTGCAACTATCAACATTTGAATAGTTATTAAGTTAGCAATTCCTTTTTCCTGCACTTTTTTTCTCTCCATTAAATTCTGACACATTTTATTCATTTGTCATTTATAGCAGAAAATGATGACTTACTAAAGATGACAACAAGAGATACTGAAATATTATCGGTTGTTGATTACGTTTATTTATATAATATTTAATCATAAATTTGATTTTTAAATATATTATACATTTTTAAAGCTGCACGGCCTGAATTGCTTGTTATCAAACCGTGAAAGTCTGAGTCTGGCCTAAATGAGTTTTTAGCTTTCACAGTCTCACCCGCGCATCTGATTGTTCACTTGAGTCAATTAAAACTCAATCTCAACGTGCGGGAGGGTCTGTGAGAGCTAGAATCTCATTTAGGCAACAGCGAAACAGAGTTGAGACATGAACAGCGTGAACCGTCAATGCTAACGCTGGGCTAAATTAGCCTCTGACTTCCTCATTCGCGCTGGAGGAAAATGCGCTATATTTAGACACACAACAGCGCACACGGCCTGTTTTCCAAATGCTGCTTTTACAATGTGGATCTATGATGCTAAAAGAAGTTTACTCTTATACAAGAAGACAGCTTTAAGACTATAGTATTTAAACTAAAGCTCATTATAAAGCCTTTTTTTTTTTTTGCTGAACTGTATGTTTTCCATGTTCGAGTGATCCAATGCTATCAGTCGACCTCATTGATATTAATAGATGGGTAGATAATCTTCCGCAAAAATATGTTTTGTATCAAATGTGCCAGTGTTTAATCTAAACAGCTAAACGAACAGCTTCTCTCTTGCTTCCCCCACAGTTGCTCATCTTCTCGATACAAGGACACAACAGCAGCAGCCATGCCCAGTCTGTTTATCTAATGTGGTTATAATGATTACTAATTATCAGTGACTCTTGCGGCACTTTGTGCAAAAGAACTCTCACCATATTTGAAGTGTGACTCACTGGGACGAAACTCAACAGATAAACACTGCTGTCAGATCTCTGTGGTGTATTGTTGCTTTTGTGGCTTTATAAACTCTGTCACCGGCGAAAAAGACTTTAAAAATTGTATTGTTGATTATATAGACAATTTGCATGATTTATAGGCTTTTGTTTTATATCCACATATGGCTCCAAAAAGTAAATATTTCTTTTATACAGTTCCATACAATTTGTTGAAACAATCCTACTTTGTTTCTTCTGTTGAGCTTTTTGATCAAACGGTAGCAGCAACAACAACAAAAGGTTCAATCTTTTGTCACTGGTGTCCATAATATATAATCTGAAAAGTTGTTCACAAACTTGGGCTCACATGTAAACATGATTAAAGTTATTCCACAAAGCCCCTTCAGTGAAAAATAAAACAAGAAAAGTTTTGTTCCATGATTACACACAGTGCTGCCATTGTGCCATTTTAAAACCTGCTCGGCAACAACATCATTGAATCGAATTTATCCCCTGCGTCATTCGATGCCTTTCTAGGTTTTGTGTTTAGAGTTCTTTCATCGTCTTAGGCCAGGAATCTTTGTAGCGTATGTGTTTGCGTATAATTATACACCAGTTGCTGAGGAACGATGCCTTAATCTCCGGCTGTTTGCGGAGGCACGTTTCATTCTTACAGTGTAGTGAAAGGTTAGCTTGTCAGATGCCAGTTTATACTTGGGATGATGATTTGATCTTGCCTCCATCACTATTGAAAACACCACACCCTTTGGCTAAGTTTAGATCAACGCCTTGTTTTTTTCCCCCATTTACTCCTCAACTTTCTGCCCAGGGCCTGTCTTCATCCTGGTTTCCCATTTCATTGCTGAGAAGGGGTGTCATGGTGTATTTCGACCTGAACTTACTCTGTTTAGACATAGCCCTGGCCTTTGTTATTGCCAAAAATTACAAGGTTGTTTTGCGTGGAGTCCAGATGTATGATGTTTTGGGGAGTAAGCTGACTATAATTGCAGCGGTAAAAGGCCGTAGAGCTTCAGAAAATGTTTCCTTCATCTATCAGGCTCAGTGTTTCCTCCGCTAATGATTCAGGGAAATGGCCGCTGCCCCTCGCACTTGTGGGCTCTCATCCCTGCCTCTGCTTTCTAGGAAACCGCCGCTCACTTAGTAATCACTCTTTTTGATCTCACATACCCTCCATGACTGCAGTGTTTTTGGCTGTGCGTTGGCCCATCGAGGGGAATGGAAATGCCTCATCTCTCTTGTCCAAACTGTTGCGAAGACATAAATGAGCCTCGACCTACTATACTTTGATAACCCTCATGGTTATTGTGAGGTCGTAATGCTCCTTCCACGCTCCACTGATATTGCATTTATTACTGAAATTGTGCATAAAAATGACAGATGAGAGACAAAGTAGCACTTTGCTGGTCCAACTTGGAAATCTTCCCTCTTTCAAATAAATAGCTGTCTGTAGAACAGCAAAAGCTCTGCTATGCCGTAAGGAGTCCAATCTTATCAGGTGGTGAGCACATTCCAACCCCAGCAGATCAGCACGTTGGCCTGTCCATAAAGTGCTTATCATTTTCAAGTTTTCACACCTGCGATTTTCTGTCCTGTTACATTTGTCTCTCGCAAATCAAATCTTTGGAATTTTAGTAGCTGTAAATCACAAAGACTTATGCAATTATCCTAATGTTCTTTGAAAACAACAAAAATCTGTCTCTAAGGATTTATTATGTCTAAAAACGTTTACTCTGTCTGTGGTAGTGTTGCTCTGACTATAAACATGTACAATTGGCCAGGATTACTTTCGCTGTCATTATTAGCCTTTTTAGATGCAAAGAAAATACAAACATGGTATTGGTGTTGGATTACAGTGTCGCTATGCCCATATTTTATGTTTCATGTTGCATGATTGAACCGAAAACAATTCCTTGTTGTGAACCTGTTCACTAACAATGGCCAATAAAACAATACTGATTCTGATAAGGTTTAGACCAAAGTAGTTAATATTCAAGTCATCTCTCACATGTCAATTCATTTTTTTTAAACTGTCATTATTTTAGGGTGGATAGCCCTACAATGGTGTTTTGTGTAGATTTAGCTAAAATGAAGAGGGACAAAACATTAGTTGAATTCATCACAAAAATCTATGGGGTGATAGACAAAGCCCTGTCCGATGCACTCTTGCCCGTCCCCTGCCTTGCTATAAAGCACTTTGTCAGACGCATTTGGGAAGTGCTCTGTACCAGACTAATCCAATTGTCTAGATTGATTTGCTGTTAAAAGCCTTTCTTCCTCTGGTTGGAGCAATGGGCTCCCAGTGCTGCCCTCTGAGCTAGCCTCAGCTGCTGTTAGCTTTGCTTCCTGTGTAGGGTTTCACTGGGCTGAATCGATACATGTAGACTCTAATTGGATGAACACTCACATTTAGAGAGAATAAAAGCTAAATACGTATGGGTTTACGTGTAAGGGAGGGTCCTTTCTGTTACATGAGGGAATATAACAACACGATTTATAAGAAGTAGATGTAGGCATCATTTCTGTATTGTCTTAACTGTGTTGGTGCAATAGCAATGGTTGACAGCCTTCTAACACTCATTTAGTTAATACCATCATATGCATTGACTTTCAGACAGAGCTCATCACCTCTATCTCTCTGACAGGATGACCAAGTATGATATCAAGAATTACCTGGAGAAGATCTATAATGTTCCTGTAGGAGCTGTCCGCACCAGGATTCAGTTTGGTGAGTATCGATATGTTTGCATAAGCACAACACTGTCAGCAACTGTATTATAGCCACTGGTGTCCATGGTCCTATTTATTCGGATTTAGGTTGCAGTTTTGTTACCTTCTGCACATCAGTGTGTTATTTGAGTTCTCAATGTAAATTTAAGGGATTACATTTTAGTAACAATAATGATTATTCCTGATTGAGGGGGCTTGGTACCAAAATGTTGGTCTGACCACTGCAAGAGCATATGACCCCGCCTTTCACTAGATTACATGTCTCATATGCTGTTGAGTATGTATGCATGTAAAGAGACGGATGAATAAAAGGCAGCAATACTAACATACAGGTTGGCAGTTCAGTGCCTGCTACCAGGCAACACTCTCCACCCACTCATTTGTTCATGTATATTTTAAGCCGTGTAAGAAAATATTCTGAAGCAAACATTTGACCCTACACTCTACACAATAACTATATATAAAAAATATATATAAATAAAATATTTGTTACTTTGAATATTTTCAAGTCCGTCCGTCATTTTGACAGATTGAATCTGAATAAACTACAAATGCAGCACTGTGCTCTGTTTCTGACCGTGAGTCTTTGAGCTCTCCTCAAAGTGCTGCTATGCCACTGCAGAGCGCATTGTTTTCACTTCTTTACGGCTACTAAGTAGCCTGTAGCTCGTACAATCATTCCCACATAATGAACGCGAAAACCAGGGAAAGGAGGGAGAGGGAAAAGGCAAGAGCGAAGAGGTGTGGTGCACGGAAGTATGAGGTCTCAAACCGAACGTGTGTTTTCCGCCAGTGGGTTTTCTTGTGCAGGGAGTTAAAATTGGGGAAATCCAAATACAATAGGCTATGCATCTAACAGTGAAATATGAGCCTTCATATTGAAACGCAGGCAAATGAGGCATGTGTCGTCAGCCCTTGAGACTTCATTTCTGTTTGCAAAATTCATATTCCATCATTCTATTCAGAAATCATTTTAGTTTAGTATCCATTTCGCGGAAAATCTTAGGAAAAAACTAACTAAAATATGTTTTAAAAAAGCCCATAATGAGAGATTAATTGATGATGGATAGCTGTCCGTCAAAATGACAGAGACATTTTTACCTTGCAAAACCACTGCTCTACACTCACCCCAACCTTCCTCCTGCTGTGGAAATGATCAAAGAGCTGACTTGAACATTGGTTATTTATTGGAATGGAAGATAAAATGGTAAGTTTACAAACCTTTGTGGGCTCTCCATTTGTCAAAAATGTTCTAAACGATAACAAATAAAGAAGACCTGTGGGTATCTTTGAGCAGGGGCTAATGATGGTTGACACCTGTACGGGTCACAAAGATCCTCACAAACTGGTAGAGCCTAGCGCAAGGAAGTAGAGGCGCCTCACTTAGCTTAACCTCTGGTGTGGTATACTCATCATCAACGCTGTTTATTAGGGTTGTATCCGTGTAAAACAAGTTTCAAGGTACGCCCAAGGACAAGGAGGAAAGAAATATCCTGTGGGGCAGAAGAGATTGGTCAGTCCGGAGCCCCGATTGTCCCAAGTTGCGTCAGAGAAGGTATCCCTGTCTGCGTCAGGATTTCCACTTAATTGGCAGCGTAAAACAGGCACAGAGCAGCGAGGGGCGCAAACGACCCTTTCTTTCCTCCACGGGCAGCATGGGTATTTTGAAAGGGGTTGCCATGGTTACCGCTCTGGCTAGGGATTTGTAATGTGATAGGTAGTTGCCAAACCGCAATCTCAAAGTGGGAGAAATTGTGCTTGCGTTTGCAAATGTTGTTTGAAAACTCGACTTATACTAGTTCAGTTCTACATGAAGTGTTGGGACAATGATGATGATGATGCGTTTAATTTACTAGTTAATCTTTTATAATCTCACTCTCCCACCCACACCGGGGCCCTCATCTTGCCAAAGGGGTGTGTAGAGAGGGGCATTTTTACAACACTGCTCAGGGCTTTCCCTGAGCTGTGGGCTGTCTGGTTAGTGATTACTTGCTAAGCGTACCACATACACACTATATCCCCAATCCATACACAGCAATGCACATGCACATAAATGACTCATTACAATAGAATGTTTTGTTTTTCATGTCATAAACGGTTTCCATGGCAACGGCAACCACTCTTGGAGCCTGTGGACTTGACCACTGGGGTCTTGTTGAGATTAGTTGGGACTGAAACATTGTATATCATTTGTCTCTGACCATAAACCTTTCACCTGATATTGCCTAATATTAAGATTTTGGTTTTAGGACTTGAATGAATCGATACATTTTCTGGCTCTCAGTTGAATGGCTCTGCTGCACCACTTAAACAAGTGGATAAGTAGATAATGATGAGAGTAAGGCAATATTCGATAACTGTTTTGAATATTGCGGTAATGATACTACAATATTTTACTTAACGACCTTCCATTAAAACTTAAACAAAAATCGTAAGCTCAGTAACAATCATGAAATTAACGTATTGCATATTGGGGAGACACATGGGTAACGATTATGAAATACATAGAAAGATCTAACATACTCCTTTTCACACACAAATGCACCGTCTCCTTTGTGCAGGCTCCAATAAGAAGAGGAATCACCTGAACCAGAGAGTGAAGCAGCCTGACTACAAAGTGGCTATGTACAGTTGGTAAGTGGACCCGCCCTCTACTCTTCTGCACTCATGAATAGGGCTGGGTATCTTTTTTTTATACCGGTACTTTAACGATGCTTAGTTAGTTTACAATACCTGAATTTTACTTTTTTCAATACCAATACTAAATATTTGTTGTCTAGAATCAGAAAACCGAACAGTAATGTTTGTTTATTCCATAAAAGACCATTTCTTTTAAATGAATATAATTTATTTAAGATGAAACAGCCAAGTAACTTTTAATACCTACAAGGATCAAAACTTGGTCTCCAAAGATATATTTTTTTCAGGACCTGCTTTCGACGCTTTTTTTTTATCAATACCAGAGCAGCTTAACATTGTTTTCGACACCGTACTGGTATCATTTAACAGTACACAGCCTCTCATCAACAATGTAGTCTTTGAATAGCATTTGGTGTTTGTGGTAAATATTGATTGTGAGATGGAAATATTCAGCATTGCATCCTCCACTAAATTTGAATAATTACAAGAGGACAAACTAATTCAGATTATGACTTTGTTGGATCATAAGTCACACCATGTTGTTCATTGTAAAATGTAAAGGATACTATCGATATTAACGGAATATTAACAATGATGCTATTATTTTCTTACTATGAAGTAAGTGATTGATGGAGCAGATAACGCCCCTGTGTTATTGATGTCAGATCTTCCTTTGAAGCTGACTAATAAATAAACTGAACTGAAACTGAACTGAGTACTAAAAGTTGCACAAACCAGTTTTTAAAATGTAAATTACTTTGTTCTTAAGGCTACTCCCAGATACAATAATCTTTCCAGATTCACACTGATCACTGCTTTCTTGCTTCAACAAGTCCTCTGTGTGTTTTGTCTTAGATTCTTAGACATAGACAAACTATTGATTCACATGGGAAATTGTGTTGCCTCATTACCTCTATTATAAGATATTTCTACTTAAAACAATCATACAAAGTGAACAATAGAACAAAAAATAACACTGTAATAAATAAATAGTAGATGATAAATCAAACCGGTTTTGTATACACATTTGTATTCAAAATGGTGATTTAGATTCACAATCTATATACAAAGGGAACGGGCTAAATTAAGATAATACCGTGGACCATTGAGGTTATCACAAAATCTCAAAATAATAAATAAACATCACTCACTGTAGTCCAACTGATCATTAATACATTTGTCTTAACACAACACTTACAAATAAGAATCAACTGATGTGTTCATTAATATTTCAAAGGCAACACTTCTCCTTCCCGACACAAAGGATGTGGTTTGGGCAAGTTTGAAAGTGACTAGAATCTCCAGAGGAGTCTGCGGTGACATAAAAGTGATGGACACATAGTCCTCAGAGGACTAAGGTCTTTCCTCCTATGTGCTTTTCTATACATTACATCATAGTTTAGTTGAGTGCCCATTTACAATAAGCAGAAATGATATTGTACGTAAAAAATACATAGCATTTTTTAAAACAATGTTGCAAAGTAAAATACTGCACATACAGCAGGCACTCTGTGCATGTTCATTTTGCCAACAAATACTAACTATTTTTGCCAAAGTAACATTTTTGCTGACTAAGATTTGGACTAAAACTAAATACAAAGTTGTACCTTTTATCATTTAAATTAATCTCCCAAGGAACAAGTCTAGTAGTTCATATGAGAGAATATGAGTCAGAATAAAATGGAAATAGATAAGATTGTTGTTGACTAATACTAGACTGTAACTAGTAAGAACTGTTTGACTAAAGACGACTAAAGCTAAATTATAAAATATTATCAAAATGAATACTCCACAGAGTAAAATGTAAAGCATCAATTTCTTTTTTCTTTTTATTGAATGGTAAAATCATAATTTTAATACAACTGTGACTTAAAGTGTTTCAGCTCATATGGGTTCTAGGGTTGCAAAGGGGTGGGCAATTCCTTTCCTTTCTGGACATTTTCTGGAAACTTTCCATGGGAAATGTAGGGAATTTTCAAAATGTAAAACTGCCCAAACGCTTAAATAAACAATAGATTTTTTGCATTTTTCATTGAATAAACTATTGCTTGCCCATTAATTATGTTTTGAACCATAAAACCGTTTATTATAATGGACCCATGCATAAAACATGCACTTGAGTGATGTCACTGGCCAGCCAGACGCTCTTTCTTTCTGTTCAAAAGAAGAACCGTCTGGGCAGCTGCTCGCAGCCAATCATTTCCCGGTTTGACCACTATTGGACCACCGAGAGGCGGGACTTCATCGCACTAAGAGACGGTAGTGGTCACCGCTCTCTTCCAAAACATCAAAGATGTTAAAGAGGCGGAGACTGATGCACTGTTTTCTTCTGCTTTTTCGTCTGTTTTAAATAATTTGGAAAATAAAAATCCCTAAAACCGGGGCAAGAAATAGTGTTGAAAAGGCTTCCTGCCACTTGTTCTTGCGTCATATCTAGCGTTTCTCTAAATTGGTTGATCCCGTCTGTCAATTATGTCCACCGAGGAATCGTTGAGATCACGCTCATTCCCAGAATACATATCTTTGATTAAGCATCTTTTAAAAAGCATGTAGTCTGGCAGGCCAGTCAACCAATCCGTAGTGTGAGGCCCGTATTGTTATGTCAAAACATGATCCTCAACTTTCCTAAACCTAAATCCTGCTTAATACTCTTTCTGATAAGTGGTGGGACAAAACGTAAAAGTTTTATGTCATGATTTAATTTAACATTATGTGATATTTAAATTCATTGTCTCAGTAATGTTCAGCGCAGGGACAGCAAACGATCTGTGTCTTAAACAGAGCTTCATTAAACGGAACAGACCTAAATTATATAGATCAATTTCTACAGACAGACACATGGCACAGACTCTTAAAACTATATAATATTGCAATACTACATACACTTGAATATCCGCATGGTTACAAACTTGGAATGACTTGGAATATTTCATTTCCAAAAGCCCTTCTTCTGATTGGCCACGCATCTAAAACACTGTCCTGTTTAAACCCTGGTGTCAGACATGGTTTGGGATTTCTTTGGGACTTTTAATTTCTCCTCTAATAGATATTTAAGTGTATATCTATCACATCTGATTCTTATGCTGCTGTTTATCTGTCTGTAAAGAAGCAACCTTCAATTCTATTTACTTCCTGTTTATTCCCATTAATACCCATATTATGCTCGTTCTCTTCCCATATTTCCTGTTAATTCTTATGGAAAAAATTTCAAATGTTGAAAATTCCCATAATTTTGCAACCTAAATTGGGTTCACATAAAAGCACTTTAGCATTTTTCACTGGTCAGTGCGCGTTTGTCTCAGTCCCCACCGGCGTTGATGGACTAGAAACAAATGTAAGCACACGACACGTCCACACAGTCAAAGGAAACCCTCCTTTTCTTTTGCAGCGGTGGGTAGAAAACAAGATTGTTCCTAATTGACTCCACATGTGGGAGAGTGTTCTGTGGGCTGATGCTCACACCGCGACCCCCTCTCTCCCCCATACAGACACACACACACACAACCCTCCACAAGCCGTGCTCCCTTCATAAGCTAATATTGCCTCAGTAATACATTTGCTAGTGCGCCCTCTCCCTCCCTCTCATTCCTTTCTCGTGGTTTGCGGTTAATGGGAGGCCTCCGTTTTGCGGGGTTCCGTGACGGCCATTTTCCTCGGCTTAGGGGGACCCGGGCTCTGGGGGGAGAGGTGGCGTCTGCATGTGTGAAATGTGCACTGTGTGTGGGAAAGTGTGAGGGGCGAGCAGGGGTGAAAGGGGGAGGTGACTAAGGGCATGATGGAGTCATGCCAGAACAGTGATCAAGGGGAGGGTCAGAGTCAGCCTAGTGGTGCAGCCGCTGACAAAAACAGCGGTCCAAAATGAAAATCTTGACTTTATCAGCGAGCTTGTGTGTTTGGCGTGGTTTCAGAGTGACTGGTGGTCTTGGATTCGGACTGCTTTCCTGTGCCAAGAGGGCTAGCTCTTTCAAACCACGACTACTACCATTTCACTGCTGAGGAGCTCCGTGCCCCATTTCCATTTAACCATCACTTACTTCTAAAACCTCTGCAAATCTACTGTGGTGCTTTCACAAAAGAGAACGCACTTTGAAATTATAGTCATTGTGCAGCCTCATTATTGTCAGTCAAACATTTACGATAAGGTACTCTTTGCCTGGCATGTAAATGAAAAGGCTGTGGTAAGGTTTGGTCTGAGGAGGAGTTATTTTCTCTGTGGAGTAGCAGTTGGTGTGCAGAGCTGTGCTGGTTGGTGCCAGCTGCGGCACTTCATAGGCTGAGTGCTCCGAGTGCATGCTGAAAGCTCCCACAGGGTGCTGTTCTGAATATATGAATGGGAGATTGGACTGCTCTCAGCATTTCTCAATGATCCATCCTGCTATACTGTGTAATGCTGTTCCTGTTGCAAGTACAGTTCTTCCATCCTTTTTAACCATGCATTATTATATACGAACCTCGGTTCCAAGACTTGAACCCACAACGTGGACAGAGTAGTTTTCTGCCATACGTGCAGCAGCCTCAATCCCAATCGGCTGCATGGCATTTTACACATTCATGTTGAGAGGTTACATTATCTGAGATTTGTCCATGATTTGCCTTCTTTTTTTTTTTTTTTTTTTTAGCTTTGTCGGATAGTTCTAAAGGCCATTTGAGATTTCAAGCCGTTTATAAAAGCTTCAAATACAGGTGCGCTCACATTTGGCTCTGACCACTGCCTTTGAGCCTGAGCCACAGCCGCACCTCAAAAGAGCATGCACATGCTTTTGCTTTATTTTTCACAAAACGCTTTACATGAGACTATTGTACGTTCACTCCACACTCGGTGGTGGTAAGCTACGTTTGTAGCTTCAGTTTCCCCTGGGGGAGACTGACAGAAGTGCTGTCGTGACTTCACACATCTGTGCCAACGGTCCCTCTGACCACCATCATACATTCACTCACACACCATTCATCCTGGTCTATTGTACATTTTTTTAGTGGAAGGGGAAACCGGAGTACCCGGAGGAAACCTACACAGACACAGGGAGAACATGAAAACTCCACACAGAAAGACCCCGTCCAGGTGGGAAGCAAACCCTGGAGCTTAAAGCTGTGAAGCGAGAGCACTAACCTCGCTACCGTTAAGACATGCACCTGTACCTGTATGGTGCCAGCTGCTCTAGGTCAGACAGAATTGATGTGCCTAATATTGTCCCGCTGTGTTTCTTTAACATGAAGCTACAATGCAGGAAATACCTTTTTTAAAACAGTGAAATGTAGTGAATATTATATTATTATATTATAATCATATTAATAATATCATAATAATAGTAATTGTTAATAGTTCACTTTTTATTCAATAAACAGTGAAATATGGCTCTACACCGTCATCCCTAGAGCCTTTTACGCACTAGGCACGTCCAGGTACCTTGTATAATTCCATTGCATAACTGTTATCTGACCGTTTGTATGGCAAATACTATCATCCATAGACCAAAACAAAGAGTGCATCAGCAATTCCTTTTAACTGGAAGTACCTTCAAATTTTCGTAACATCCGTGTGTGGGGTGTGGCGGCTGAGGTGCACACAATCTCCCCATGCCAAGTGAAGTTTATCTGCAGACAAAGATTACTTTCTTCAGTGAGAGCTGTGTGCGTAAGGTGACTGTGTAAAACGCTTGCTGCAGGAGGGAAAGAAAGCACGCAGATGGTCCAGGGTGATGTCACAATGCAAGCTGTTGAACCAGACACTTTTGTTTACAGTTACAATAATACTGTCACTTGAGCGGTGATTAGAGTGGTCACGATGTTACTCCTCCAAGAGTCAAACTGAACTCGGTGTTTTCATACCATCAAAACTGTGAAGGTTCTAATTTGTGAGGCAATTAGTTCTCCTAAGAAGTTCAGGAATTTGCTAATTGCCCCATGTGTTTAAATTTTGATATTCATCTTGCAGGTTTGGTTTATTTCTTCTACGTATGTGTTGGGCCCTCGCTCATAGCGCTCCAGTGATCTAGTTGCATCAGTTAGAACACCGAGAACCCCAAAATCTAAAAATAAATAAAAACCAAAGTAAGCAAAAGATAGGGTTGGACCAGCTGCTGTACAACTGATAGCTAAAAGTAAATTTGTTCGTTTCCCATGTTTCTGTTTTACTGGCTGAGTACATGAGGATCTCCTAACTGGATGTGAGGGCGTGAAAGAGACGCACACAAGACTTACAAACACCAGGGGCTTGTGACAGCACTGGAAAAAGAGGGAAACAGCTGTGGAGGACTCTTCCAGAAAGTAGAGCCAAGTGTGCTCCTCGGACACTAGATGGCAACATTTTGCCGTACAGCTCCTGTCCCCTCCTGTCCCCACTGCGTGTTTGACTCTGTGTTGTCAGGAGACCCCACAGGCTTGTGACTCACTGGTGTGAGTCCAGAATGGATCCCCCACACACCTTCTCCTGATAATGGGTCATTTCTCCAAAATGAAAAGTAACAAACTGAGTTTCCTACGGCATTCAGTTTAGATAGAATAGACTTTAGATCTTGGGAGTGGGAGTGACATTCTATTTAGATGAACTTTTTACGCCCCTTTTCCTTTTTTGAACTGTCATGCAAACAGAGTCTAGTCTTTCTGTCTGTCTGCTGCTCAGCTTCCTTCCCTTCTCTGTTTTGCCTCACCCTTTGCTTATCACACCAATTAACATTTTTAACATTTGCCCTTTTCCTCACCGCACTCCTCCCATCACTGTCTTGGTTAATTTTTATAAAGAATCAGCTGCTTAAATATCAAGATTTTTTGTTTTTTGTCATTTCAACACAATTATAATTTGCTAATATCATCTGTTGGCATGTATTCATGTCTACATGTATGCTGGCGGAAAGCCTATTAAAAGGAGAATCTTTTCCTGGCAATCAAGTTTAGCTGAAAGACCCTCCATCACCCTACCTGTCTCCTGATTTGAAAAATCTTTTTAAGTAAACGTGTGTGTAGGTTTCATAAGAGCTCAGTGGAGAGCAAACATGAATTATAGAGAACGGAGCTGATCTTAACCATTCTGTTTGGAATTTCACACGCAAACCTTTTTTTAACGTCTTCCACGCTGGTAAACTTTTTACTTTTTCCCACATTACTCGCGAGACTGCGACTAAGCCACGTCTATATTGATCTCGTAAATGCATTTTTATTGTTTTTATTAATTTAAAAGGGAAAATGTGAGATTCTTGTTCTCTACCAAATCTTTTTCATGTTTATCTCTCTGAACAGAATCTGTTTCCTTCCAATTTCCTTCCTTGTTTCCTCCATGTCGCCCTTATTTAGATAGCAGTGAAAACACCAGACTCCCCCCCAACCCCCCCCCCAAACCGCACCATCCACTTGCTCACACACACAGAAATGGGCACGGCCTCATAACCTTTCTTTCTTGATTACCCCTGACCTCTTGACCTGTAATGACTCAGCTGCCACTTTGATCAGCCAATCAGCACACGGCGCCACCCAGGTTCTCTGTGGGGCTGCCACTGGCCTGATAAAGCCTTCTGATAGGTCCATGCTGATGCATTTCCTGTTTTGGTATGCTTCTTCATTTTTATTTTCTCCACCAGCTGGTCCCAGCTTTCCTTGCAGCCAAGGAGGGTGCGCCTGGGGAATGACAGGATTTATGTTTATGTAAAATGTTCACATAGGGTAAGCGTTATGTCCAGGAGCCCCAGTCGCAGGCGTGTTTGTAGCCTAGATAGTGGGGTTTGAAACTGGGGGTGTGGAAGGTGGATGGTGGAAATGACGGGGGAGGGGTGTGTATGTGGAGTTGTTTACGTGTGTTGTAAGAGAGAAATGGGGTACGTTGTGGGGGCGGGGATGCCACTGACATAGATGGAGGGGATAATGATGGGGAACAGCTGTTT
Source organism: Neogobius melanostomus (assembly GCA_007210695.1). Taxonomy (NCBI): domain Eukaryota; kingdom Metazoa; phylum Chordata; class Actinopteri; order Gobiiformes; family Gobiidae; genus Neogobius; species Neogobius melanostomus. The sequence goes on along the minus strand of VHKM01000106.1, from coordinate 4,012,321 downwards.
ATTTGTGTGGATGTGTGTAATGAGAGTGACCGGTCAAAATGTGACATTTAGGTGTGAACCACCGTAAGGTACTCCGCGTGAGGACGCCTCGGCCGATACGAAAACAAAAAAATTGTAATGGTGTTTTTGGTAGGGTAACCTTTGCTGGAAAACATTTGACATAAGGAATAAACCTGTCAACATAATTTAGATTGCAGACCTCTGTTAAGACATAGCTCTGAAGTGACAATGCCAATTATCTTGATGAGGATGTCAGGAGTTCATAACATGGGTCTTTTGTGCGTGATTTATAATGTCTTTTAAGGGGGGGATTTTGCATTCAGATTGGTGAGGAATTCTTTTAATTGTTTGGTATTAATCTTGACATTTTATTTTCATGTAATCCTTGGCTTATCCCATTTTCTTTCAGTCTTAAAGTAATGACACATATGACTACGAGTTTGCCAACATTTGTCTGAATGCTGTTAATTCTTATATTGGGGAGCTGACCATGCTGTTACATCATATGAATTGAGACTTTTGCTAAACATAGCAATCATCACAGTTTGAGTGTAATTCTTAGCTCTGTCTTTGGGATCAGTCTGAGGGGACCCGTTTGTGGCTGGTTCATGTGTATTTAGATGCTGTGACCTGCACTATGGCTCTCTGTTGCTAGGGTTTACTGTATCCACTGAGGGGTGACGGCAGACAGGCCTGGACATGAAGAGACCACGCGTTCCTCTGTTTGTCTCCGGGCAGATAAATGTCCATACTAGGGTTTCACATGGTGCTCCCCGCAATGGATACTGCACTTTTAATGGTATCTGACAACATGCTTACCCACTGGACTTATCACTTTCTGTTTGTCTGATGGTTTTATTGTCATGTACTATAACTATAAGTGCTAAGAAATGTGTTATATTTATCACCAGTTAGACATAGAAATGTTTAGTTATTGACAACCAATTTATAAGCAAGACGTAGAAAATACTTAATTTCTAATAAAATCACATACAATACACTATTTTCTGTCATGAGAACCATTTATATGAATTGCATAGCAATCTCAAAAACATAGATTGCTTGTAGCCAAACTCGGTGTGGCTTTTTCTTGGCTTTGGAGAAGATGTCATTGTAATTGGAGGGAGGGCCTGGGTCGTGACCCTGAACAAACCCACAGCAGGATGCTGTTGGTTAGTGGTCTCTACTCACTGTCAAATCTGTGCTTTACACAGAAAATAACTTCTCTCCACTGTTCTACGCCTAAAGCTGAGTGTTTTTGTGAAAAGTGAATATGAATGTCAGTAAAACTGTCTCTCATCTCCCTGACTTCTTAGAGCCAGAGACTGCCACAACCCTTCACCCTCTGCCTCCTTTATCTCTGTCTCCGTCTCAGCGGCTTGTTCCTGGAATGGATGGTACCAGTGGGTCTGCATGTATTGTGTGTCAATGAGATAAAGTGAGAGTGGATGTGTGGCCCACCCAAGCGCACAGCATGAGCTGTTTACAATCATTTGGCTACATCTATCTGTTTCTCTTTAGTCTTTTCTGGAAAATGTTGATCTGTCTGTAATGTTTTTGTATCATTAACTAAAGTAGAAGCCATTATTATGTACACTCTTTGAAACAATGGTTGACCCCCATGGATTTTCCAGTCTTAACCATGGTATGTACTCTGGAGCAGACCCCCAGAACTTCTCCAAGCAGTGATACGTGTTGATCCAGTTGAAATCTTGAGTCTGCCACGAGTTCTCCACAGACCATTGGCCCTCTCGATTGAGCCCTGTGCTGCACAGATATTCAGTTGTGTCTTCAAAGAGAAGATAACCCCGCTATTTTAGAAAGGATTTCAGTGGTCGCTTGTGTACTTTATCACATGCTAGTCGGTTGGTTCTTGGTAACATGCACCATGCACGGCCCTTCCGTCTTTTATTAGAGGGTATAAAATGACGTCATTTTTATTCTAAACATGCCTCCCAACATTCCAGACTGAGTGGCAAAACAAATAAAGTGTTATCACATGAGTTCCCTCCTTTTTCTGAGTCAAGTGGATTTATTGTAAACACAAAACCATACAGATTACTGAGTCCCTCAGCAGACGGGCCAAGATCGCAGACCGTCCAGTCCTTGTTGTCAAACCAGTAGGCAGGGTTCCTCCGTTGAGCCGGGTTCCTCCGTTCGATCTAGACAGGCACTCCCGAGGGGAGTGGGACAGGAGACACCATGTCAATAGTAATGAACAGACTACAGATAAAAGAAATATTGTATCATAATAAGACAAAGTTTGCAGTAAGAATAAGAGGATAGCGCTCAGTGTACCGTACTTCCCACAGCAGTGTTTCTTCTAAGGCAGCTTTACTTCAGGCTGTGGGGTAGACCTTTACCTAACTGACCTGATCATAAGCTAATTCGAAGAGGTACGAATTAGCTTATGCATTAGCTGAAAAATTGCCCATACCCCCCTTTGTAATTAGACAATGTGAACTCAAATGAACCAAAAAGAAAAATGCAACCCAAGACACCTTGGTGCGTGAGTATGTGTGTGTGAGCAGAGAAAACAGATCACCAAAGTGCTTGCACCTGTTCAAGTGAATGTGGAGCTTGTGTAGGCTATTTTGGAAAGAACACGTGAAATGCTGACATGCACTAGCCAGGCTCATAAAATAGTATGATTTAATATGTTTCTATGTGGTGTTCACAGTGTTTATATTAAATTGTTGAAATGGGACCTAACAAACTTATTATTAAAGAGTTTGTGTGGGTTGGACTGTCCCATACTGATAACTAATGAACCACAGTCTCCTAATCCTGCAACTTCACCCCTGTGGTCTGCCTCGTTCATCTACACCAGGATTTCGGCAACATCAGGGGGTCAAAACCGGCCCTGCTTCATAGAACTTGAGGCCCTCACCTTGAGGACCTCCTTCATCTGGCCCTCAAGATGATTTTGGGGACTATTATTACACAATCAGAGATCAAATGCCTGGAAATGCACTCGAGATGATGTGAATGTGAATTTCTTTAAAATTAGCAGAACACCCATTTAGGCCATGTATATGATGTACATCACTGGCATTTGTAGATAGTGATGCGTTATTCTGTTCTACAGTCAGCCCTCAGTCTTTTGACGATGAAGAAAATCGACCCTCCACCAAGCAAACTTGCCTCCCCCTGACCTACACTAATCATGGGCCACATACTAGGAACCCTTCTATTCCTGTGACTTTTTTTTGGACATGGTTTTGCATGTGACAGAAACGGGAGACTGGAACCACAATGTGTATATGAAAAGGATCCTTTGTGCAGTCATAAATTAAGTTAAAACTCATGCTTAATCCTTTGTCTCTAAATAATCAAAGCCTGGTCATGATTTCATGTTGCATTTCTCACTCGATCATACATTTTCCCATAGTAGAAACTGCGATGTGGTGTTTGTGCTACATGCTGAAACGTAATCTTTGCTAAGCATTGACGCGACAAGTTGGCCCTCTGACGTCACACACTGGCATGCGTCGGTGCACACTGCTACAAATTGCAACAAAATTTTGTTCCAAGTGTGCCGTTTTTTACGTTTACCTTGAATGACAATAAAGTTTTCAATATATAGTTATTTAAGTTCTAGTTCTAGGGCAGATCATAAACACTAAAAAGGGTTTTTGGGGTGAAAAGTTCTGGTGTTTGAAATGCGAAGTGATTTTTATGTGCTTGAGGTCTTGTAAATCTATTCAGCTCTCATTTATGTATTATTTAGGATGTTTATATACAGTATTATAAAGTGAATCTTTCAAAAGGTGAATTTTCTGTTGCACAATATCACTGCTTAAAATGATTGCTATTTCTCAACGCAGATTGTTTGTAGCTGGAAATCGTAGAAATTATAATGTTGTAACCTGTGGTGTTTGGAGTGGTCTAAAAGGTAGACGTGCCTCTATCTGCAGTCTGTTGGGTAACGTCCCGGGCTTTTGACTGAGCCATAATGTTCTATTCAGCTTCAGGTTGGAATAGCCCCACGCAGCAGCACCTTTCATCAAAGATATTTTAACACTTTCAGCAGGACAACGGTGGCTTTCATATTTCATACTTAAATTAATAATAAAAAGGTTCTCTGCACCACTTTATTCCTGGATTAATTTCACAAGCATTCCAAGATTGCTGGATGTTCATATCTACATTCTTTCAAGGTTGTTTTTCCCACTTTCTTCAGAGGAAATGATTACACAAATGCTCTCCCAAGTTTTTTCCAGATGCTGTTTTTGCGCAGCGACTGCATGCTCAGTTGGTTACATATCCCAAGCAAAGGTCAATCAGATTGAATACAGAGATCCTTTTGTGTGTCTTTCCTGATCTTGCTCCATCGTCTCTCTTTTCACTCCCCTCTTTCCAGTTTTCCCTGTGGGGCTGCCGGCCGGATTTATGTCTGGCGTATCACTTGTATCTGCATGTTACTGTTGAAAGTGGATCCTAATCCTGAAAAGAAAAAAAAAAACTTCCTTGTTCTGAATCTTTCAAGTTTCTGTGATGGAAATACTCCGGAGCTTTTATAAACACACACAAAATGTAGAACACATATTCTTGTATAGAGATTTGTGGTGCCAATTAATAAAAGTGTACATTTAGCAGAAAATTGGCAGCAAGGTGGTGTCACAAGTGCTGTTCATTTTCTTTGGTGAGAAACTTACAACAGCAACATCATGACGAGTGGACCCTTGGTACAATATTCCAACTAGCATAAATCAGTCGCCCAGAGATTTAGGCAGACTTTTATGCCGTATGCTCCTTTTGTTGTAACAAGCCACATTTGGGTGACAGGATTGAGCTCGACACAACAGTGTTTGAGTGTGATCAGAACCAAATGTACAATCACTGGACGAGAACCCCCCCTTCCTCGTCTGACGCAAACCATAATAGTAAGTGTGGAGGCTTGGCCCCTCTCCCTAAATCACTCAACAGTCACTACAACACGTAGCCGTATGGAGTGGTAGACACAGGAAAGATGTTAATGGCTCGTAGCTGGTGTAGATGAGGGGGGACTGGGGCCTCGCTGCTGTTGCTCTATAGTCTGATATATGTGTATTCCACCAAAAGTATGAATGCATTTAAGCCGCACTTTCTCTGACTGCGGAAATGTGTCCAGCAGACACTGGGCTCATACACACACACAGTGCTGCCAACAAAAAGACTTGTTTAACAAGACTTAGCGCTTTGTTGACTTCAATCTCAAGTCTTTGTTGTTTTTGTGAATCACTCTCGCGGAGGCCATTATTAATCTCTGGCGTGTGTATACACAAGGTGTCCAGCGCTGCACTGTCTAACGGGAAATTGTCATGCGACAGTGTTGGTTCAAGTTGGATTTAATTGTGTTTGGCTCAGTCTCTCTGAGTGATCTAGCGCTGTGGTCTACATTAGTGCAGCAGTAGAAGCTAGTCTTCTGAATGCCCCACAGATGACTCTCTCATGGAATAAGCTTTGGCTTTATATGCACCATTCCTCGATGACCATTTGCACAGGTGCACTGTCGAGCTGTTCACCATTCACAAGTGGACAATACAGATAGCACAAAGAGATTGTGAGTTCAATTCCCAGGCTTGCCCAGTGGTTAGTTGACTCAAAAATGAATACGTTGCATTTTGTTGATGCTCATGGTTGGTTGTGTCTTTTGTGAAGCCGTTAATGTCATAATTTCATGCATGTTTATTCTTTGCGATTTGGAGACATATTCATATACACCAGAGCGCCCTCATTGGTCCACATTTTGAAACCGTAAAGTTAATTGGCAGCAGTGATGTATATGGAACTTGGTCAGGTGATGGGGACAACAGGCTCTGTTACAACCCATTATGTAAAATGTTTAATTATGCAATGCCTAATGTCCCACTCTTATGTAATAACATTCAATTTTGTTAAACCTATTGTATTTTTGGCAAGTTTAAAACCTGTAAAGTTAAAACATATGTTCAGATCTGTAAGTCAGTCACTAACCTGGTTATTTTGAGAACTGTTTTCCAGTCAAGGTTTGCTTGCAAAGTGATTGCATGGTGCAAAAAAACCCATGTATGTCGTTCTTCCTCGTTTCTAAGTAACCTTTTGCTTTTTTAGTCTACCACTAAAAGTCATTTTCAGATCTAACTTGTTTTGGAAGTTAGACTTTAATCACTGACTTTTGTTTCTGCTGTTTAGTTCAAACTGTTGAAAATGTTTTTTTTTTTTACCAATATTTTATGTCATAAAGTAACAAACATGACTAATCCTAACCCCAAAGACTGTAAATAACCAAGAAACAATTTTAATATTAAAAACAATCATATCAAGGAAGCAAAATGTATTATCCCTTGTTGGCACTAGTTACCACACTAACATGATTTTATTACCATGTTATTACTCTTCCATTAATTAAAGTGCAGCCAAATATTCCTACATACTATGTATTTGTAATGTCATCTCGGGATTCATCTCGTAAGCATAAAAATACCACCACAACTACCACCAACAATTACATTCAAGATTCATGTTAAAATTTTCCCTAAATCTGGTTAAAAAAAAAGACCTTTTTATTTTGGAAAAGAAAAACATTTCCGCATTAGCCATGGAGCACCGGAAGTGACGTAGAACAAAAATGAAAATTGTTAACGTCCGCTGAAAGCCATTGACGTCAATGGGATAATTTGTCCAAATAAACTGCAAACTGTCTCTCTCCCACAAACATTTAGCGAACCACAACTATATCACCATAAACCTTATATCTGTAACTTGTCATTCCAGACTGGCTGCTTTCCAAGTAAAATGAAAATCGCTAAAGTAATTCCGCTCCTAAAAAATGAAAACAAACACGCTTTTACAAACTACAGACCAATCTCTCTTTTGCCTCAGTTCTCAAAAATTTTAGAGAAGCTTTTCAATTCCCGACTTGAAAAGTTTCTTGAAAAACATCATATGATTAATGAAGGTCAGTATGGTTTTAGGTCCAAAAGAACTACCTCAATGGCAATAACTGAAGCTATTGAAGAAATTACTAATGCACTGGAGCAAAAAATGTATGCAGTTGGTATCTTTATTGATCTAAAAAAAAGCCTTTGATACGATTAATCACTCAATCCTACTAAATAAGATGGAAAGATATGGAATTAGGGGGCTGGCTGGGGATTGGTTAAAAAGTTATTTAGTTTGTAAAAATGGGTCAGTATTTATCAGATACTCTTGGTGTTGCTTGTGGTATCCTCCAGGGGTCAGTGTTGGGGCCAAAACTGTTTAATGTGTATATAAATGATATTTTAACACGTCCAAAGATCTGAAACTCATACTATTTACAGACGACACAAATTTATTCTACTGTAGTGATGATTATAATGACCTTGTAAATACGGTAAACAGGGAACTAAATATAATTAAAAAAAGTGGATGGACACAAATAAATTATCCTTGAATATAAACAAAACTAAGATAATGATGTTTGGTAATCGCAATACAATGTCTGAACAGTAAATAAGTATTGATGGTACCCAGGTTGAAATCGTAAGTGAGACAAATTTTTGGGGGTAATAATTGATAGTAAATTGTCATGGAAACCCCATGTCAGACACATTAAAACAAAAATCTCAAAAAGCCTCTCAATTATAAATAAAGCAAAATTATACCTTAATGAAAATGCACTCTGTACTCTATACTGCACTTTGGTACTCCCATACTTACGTATGTGTTGAAATGTGGGGAATACTTACAAGAATACAATTAATCCTCTGATCATATTACAGAAAAGAGCAATGTGGATTATTCACAAGGTTGGTTTCCTAGACCATACTCATAATCTGTTTATGCAGTCAAAGTTGTTAAAATTTGATGATCTTGTAAAGTACAGCAATAGTCTTATACAAAGCATTCAACAAATTATTACTGTCTAATCTACAACATTTTTTATAACTCCAGTGCGAGCTTATGACTTGAGAGGTTTTTGATATTTTTCATTGCCGAGAGCTCAAAACACTAAATGTTTCTGTGTGTCTGTATGCGGAGTGAAACTCTGGAACAAACTGGACTTACAACACAAGCAATGCCAAACTGTCCATTGATTTAAATTGTTATGTATAAACATTGGGTCTGGTCAAAATATAGAGATGAGGGTCTTTAATTTAATTTAAAGTAGAGACCTGGACGGGAAATCCCGCGGGTCTTGCAGACCCGACACAAATCTCGCGGGAGCAGGCGGGATTCAAACTGTCCCGGGCGGGAGCGGGCGGTCAGACCAAAACACGTCGAGTCCCGATTGTCCCGACATGTCCCATATAGAGAAAACAACAGCGTGTTAAACACACTTGGACACGAGCGCAGCCTTTTACGCATCACCGCCCGTGGACACTGGGATGATGCAGACTCGATCCCCAGCTACAGAAGAAGAAGAAGATCTTTATTTATATAGCGCTTTCACAGACATGGTCACAAAGCGCTTTACATGAGAGCATTTTACATTCACTCCACACTCGGTGGTGGTAAACTACGTTAGTAGCTTCAGTTTCCCCTGGGGGAGACTGACAGAAGCGCTGTCACGACTGCACACATCTGCGCATCTTGACTGGCTGCTTTTGCTCCACACTGACCAACCGGACTTACAGCTGAACTACACTCAAACCTACTGTTATCTCCTGGCGCAGGTGAATTCAATACTTGTCAAAACCTCCCTCTGTCCGTGCGCTGCGCTTTGGCTAAGCCATTAAAGTCAACGCACACCAAGACGCTTTGAAACACAATTTCATCACATTTCTATAGAGAGGTGATGCGCTCCGTCGAGGAAAACACAGATTTTTACCCTTCTGCAGCAACACAGACGACTCTATGGACTGTGACAAACAGGGAGACTGCTCTAAACTTTGTTGAGAGTTACGAGAGCAGCCGCGGAAAAAGACAAACCATTGTCAGAACTCCACTCTGGGAAGGTAAATGTTCCGTCGCCAACTCGCGGCTAAAAAGAGCCACGTTTGCTCTCTCTGTTACAACACTGACCTACGCTTTGCATTTAATGTTTGATAATGTGTTTGATAATGTGTTTAAAACGTTGCACGGTTTGAGAAAAGCCTTTGAACTGCCGTTACTTGGCGCTCTCCAGTGTTGTTGGCGCTTGGCACATGGTGCTCTGCGTTCTGGTGCGCACTCGGCGCTGGCCTTTAAAAACCTCGGGACTTACCGTGACCCGTGAGATTCCCCGGGCGGACAGGGGATGACTCTCCCGGGAGCGGGCAGGGGGGGCGTCGAGAGCGGGCGGGAACGGGATTGAAATCCATTCCCGTGCAGGTCTCTAGCGCAAAGTGAAGGAGGAACTTATTTCCTGTGTGGAACCAAGTTCTTATAAATATATTAAAAAGAAACGAAATAAGCTGCATTTCTAATAAAGCAAACTTTTAATGAATGCAAAGAATTGTATAAACATTATAAAATAAACGAGCTACACCTTAGCTGAAGAAAACTGCACCAGAAGTGCATTTATACAAATGGCTGACACAATAACTTACATTTATTGAAGTAAATTACCAATGCAGTTAAATATAAATATATCTAATCATAAAATCTGATCAAGAATATAAGAAAAAAGACTGTCGAATACCTACAAAAAAGAGCACCATCTGCTGTATTTTTATTGCACCTACCACCTTCTACGTCAGCGCTGAAGAGCGTTCTACTGTTGCTAAGGAGTTGCTAAGGACATTTTCCTGTTTTATTAACCACAGTTTTGACTTTTTAATCATACTTTCTCCTCAAGCTGATATTTTATGGGTATATAACTGTGATATTTTCCTTAACACAGATATATCCCACCAAATCAAGAAGAATTATAAAAACTTGATAACATATCATATACACTTTAAATCTATAAAAACATAATCGACGATAACTTTTGGGTAATTGTAATTATCGACTTTGATTTGATCAAAATCAGAATTACTTTATTGATTCCCAAACGGAAACTCCTTTTGCTACAGTATTTTGACCCAAGAAAGAAAACGGTTAAGGTCTAAGAAATTTGCGTTGCAATATGTAATAAACAGCCAAGTCGATCAGTAACAAAACACTGATGTGGGTTAATACGCTGTATGTATTCTTGTAGTTGTAATAAAATCATTGACCCTAATAATGACCCCCAAATAAGTTAATATTGGAATTCAAAACTGCTTTCTGTCTCTCAAGTTACTAAAAGTGCCACCATTTTGTTGTTGTTATTTCAGTCATGCATTTGGTCGATAACACACAGTTGTAAATACGTTTGAGGTGGAGAAATATGAGAATGATTTCCTCTAAGTTTTGTAGTCTTAGATTTGACAGAAACATGTGTAAAATTGCAACTACTAATGTTATTTTTTGATTATTAAAACATACATACATGGCCCTTGGTTTGGAATGTATGCACATTCCTGTTGCTGGGGGCCTGCGGAAGAGTCCCTCTGAGGTAAAGACTAATGATGTGAACTGTACCCACTGACCCCTTCATTTGTGTGTGTGCGATGAGAGGGCTGTGGGGATGTTACAGGGAACACAAGCGCCATGTCGTTTAGTGTACTGTACTTTATGGCTGACACAGACTGCCCCGAACCACTGATGCATTAGCCTCTGCCAGAGATGGGTTTGTATGGAATAAATAATGTATACTATCCTCTCCCTCTGAATAAATCACGACCAGGAAAAAAAAAAATGGAGAGTGATTTAAGTGTGGGAGGGAGAAACCCAACACCAAAGCGGAAGACGGGGTTTGTATAAATTTGGAAAAAATGGAGGCAACCTGTTTTTTTGTTTTTCTATTTATTACACACACAAAAACTTTCAAATTCAAAGTAAAGTAGATATGACCCCAAGTCTCGCCAACCCCTTAGCATAGATTTTTAAAAAGCATAGGTGTTCGTCTTCTTAAAGCCTAGTTTGCTAATTGTTACTTTCCTTCTTTCCTGCCGTTGCAACCATAGGCGCAGAGCCAGACATTCAGCTTCCCAGACCTGTTCCCCGAAAAGGACAAGAAATCAGCGGAGGGCTCTGTGGAGGAGATGCAGGAGAAGTTCATGGAGGACGAGAAGCAGAGGCAGCGACTTGACCCGCGCAGAGGAGGGGTCACCGAGTGGTTTGGACTCTGATACAAAACCCGCATAACCCGGCGAGAGGAACTGAAGCGCGCCTTCTCTGTGTCAGTGCGTAGGCGTCCGGCTGGCAGCAACAATTATTGATTTACAACGGGCCGCGCTGATGTCACTTTTCTATTTCTGTACGAATTGTGCGTAGCTAAAGGAAGAATGAGCGTATAATGTGTAGGAGGGGAGTACACACGGGCTTTGTTGAACGTGAGCGAGCCAGGCCTCAGTGTAGTAAGCCGAGCCAGAACATTATCATGGGGAGGAAGAGAGTGGCCCGCTGCCATTTTTAAAAATCAGTCCACCTCGTCACCTTGAATGACCCGTTTTACTTCCTCCCACGTCTCTTTTATATGCTTTGTATTGTCTCCTCCATTTTTTGACAGCTTTATTTCAGAGTCAGTGTTATCTTTTCTTTTTTCCCCCTGAAATTCTGAACTCTGACATTGTACAAAAACTCATGCCTTTGACGCTGATTCGTTCTGACAGAGAAAAGGGAAAATTCTGGTCGTTTTTGCTTCATTGTAACAGATCCATAGGCAGTGGGTTTAGAAAGTTGTCACTTTTCAGACCTATTTTAAGTATTTCTGTGATATTATGTAGTAGTCTGATATTAAAAGTATATACGAATTGTTTCTTTTGGTAAAAATCCTTTACACATTAAAGGCGCTGTGTCTGTTTTTCCCCCTTTACAAACAGTAAAAGAGGCATTGCATATTTGTGAGTGTGGTTCAGTCTCATTCCTAACTTTCATAACATATTTATTGAATTTTCTTTAAAGCAGAGCTAAGTAGCTCATGCCCATAGAGGCCATAAGCGCCACTGCGGGTGCCGTAGCATGTTGTGGTTTTTTACTCATTAATTTTCTGTGAGAGTAAATACTACACTGACAGAAAAGATAAAGGGAGAGAGGGATATTGTGCAATGTGCTACAACTCAATTACACAATGGAGATAATTTTCTTCAATCAAACTTGGTTGTAAACACTGCTAAAGTGGCGCTAGCCTGCAGTTAACTTTGCCCGTTAGCCTGTTAGTTTATTCTTTGTGATTCTATTAGTGTGTATTGCGCCTCCGACCCGGAGGCAGGGTAGTTACAAGGGTGGTTTTCTGGACAGAGACACCGGGAGGAAATGAAAGACCCCCCAATCATCCCATTAACACTTGTATTACCTCCAGAGAGACTACGAAAAGGATTAAGGTAAACAAGTTACTTAGTTCTTCTTTAATACCAAATTTCTTAACGAGGATGAGTTCATTAGCATGTTTCACACTTAACAGTTAGCCTGCTTGCTCATGATCAATAAAAAGGATATAAATAGATACCAAGCACAAATATCTGCTTTTACTAAAACGATAGACAAAACAAATTTGATTGAATGACTAGGGGGAAAAAAGAAAGTTTATTTCTGTCCAAACACAATGTAAAATGGGCTTTGAGTGTGTGGTCTAAACTTATTAACTTTCCTTATAATAATAATAATAATAATGCATCGGTTTTATATAGCGCTTTTCTGGACACTCAAAGACGCTTTACATTGCACTATTCATTCACTCCATACTTGATGGTGGTAAGCTACTATTGTAGCCACAGCTGCCCTGGGGTAGACTGACAGAAGCGAGGCTACCAGTTTGCACCATCGGCCCCTCCGACCACCACCAACCACTCACTCACTACATTCGCTAGGCTACCTGGTGTTACCAAACAGTCTCCCATCCAAGTACTAACCAGGCCCTTCCCTGCTTAGCTTCCAAGATCTGACGGGATTGGGCATAGCAAAGGCGGTATGGCCACAAATGCATTTGATGCATACATGCATCAAAAAAAGATTATCTGACAGCGAATCTATAAGTAGCAAACGCTTCATGTTAACCTTGTGTACTTAATAGTATTTTATAATTATGCATTTTTAACATCCTAATGAATCACAGGGACGTTTCTAAGCTTCTTTCACAATTTTCTAACTAGCCTGCTTTAGTTCATTGTTGATAAAATTGCTTGGATGCACAGTCTTTTTCTCAAATATCTGCTTCATCTTCCTTGGATAGAAGTTTTCCACTACTTGGGGGGAAAAAAATATTTAACTTTATTATGTTTTATCTTCCTCCTCTGACATGTGTCACTGAGTTACTGTATGTTCTCCTGAGTAGACTTGACTTGCAGCCAGCTGGACCTGACATCCTGGACAGCCCACATCTTTCCACTTTTATGACTTTGCCTCAGATTAATTGACCAATTCAGCTCAATTATTATAGAGATGTACTGTCAGCGATGCAAGAATGTTGATTTAGTTAATTATCTAATTATATAACCGAAACACCTCTTGCTGGACCCAAAAGAGAAGCTATCTTGTACCCTGTTTGCTTAAGTGAAGTACTGTTAGAATAATAACTATTAAACGGTCAATTGTCCAAAACTTGAGATTTCTTGTTCTTTGCTTCATCTTCCGTGACTGCTTTTTGGCACTTTTGGACACACTCCTGCCACCAAGGCCTGTGCCAGTGTAGTTCGATAACTGTTTTGACAAAGTAATGATCTGTTGAGCTCTGAGCTTTCTTACCGTAATACAGCCTGTAAAAGGGAGGGGAAATCTGATCCATTTATTATGTAAAAAGGCCAAGGTTACAGTTAGTGAACCCCCACCACCGTGACCGCTATTGCTGGCAGGCCAATCCAAAGTCTCGGGTCCTGACCTCTCCCAGCCAACTCGGCTATCTCTAAGGAGGGGAATGTCATTGATTTTCTTCTTGCTTGGAACGACTTACAACTACATGATTTATGACAGCAAAAGCAGTTGTTAAAATGCTGCCTGCCTTGTGCTTTCACTTTCTTAACTTTTACATCTTTGCCGATAATACAATATGTGAATAATAATACCGGAGTTCCTGAGTTTAAAAAAAGATTATCTGACAGCGAATCTATAAGTAGCAAACGCTTCATGTTAACCTTGTGTACTTAATAGTATTTTATAATTTTTTTTTTCAAATTTTTGCCATATTGCATCACCCTTTATAGGGCACTCATTGAAATACATGTACTTTGAAATAAATGATTTGAACTTAAGTGTTATTGGGGGACATAACACATACGTTTATTTTGGTTGTACCATTTTTCAAAACGTTTCATTATCATGCAGAAAATCAATGTGAGCAAAGTCACCATATTTATTTCCTTTCCCTAAACTGGTCTATAAAAAACAACGTACTGGTAAAAAAAAAGTACTTTCAGGTCTCGGGGAGTGTTAGTATTCAGGAGGCATTGTGTTTTGTGATCGGCAAGAGCTTTTGTAATGTGATTGTGCTTTACCTCCATATTGTTTGCCTTTTACTAAGAATAACCTTTGGCAACATAAAAACATAGTCCTAGGGTTCTTTTGTCAAGAAAATACTGTAGGTATGAATAACAGGTGCAACGGGCCTGTCCAAATGTGGAGAAAACTCATTCACTTTAGGTTTAAGTGAACTGTACTGTGTATGATCATATATGGTGCCTGCCTTTTCATGCTGCAATTTATCTTATTTCACTACGTCCTCCAGAACCAACACATATATCATCACTTAGCACAGTTATTCACCAATAAAATGTGTGAGTTTCATCAATTTACCATGGTTAGTTTTCAAGTTATGTAAAGAAAATGTTCCATGAATTTAGCCAGATTTGGGTCTTTTTCAGACTTCAGAGAAAACAGGAAGTTTAGAGCGCGACCGGACTCTGCTGATTGGTCAAAATGCCACAGTAGTGGGATGTAGGGTGATCTCTTCTGATTGACTACATGCTTCTTTACCTTACGGATGTGCAGCAGGGAGGCCTTATGTAAAGTGTGCGGAAATTACCAAATATAGTCCCTTGCCCTATAAAGGATTAAAGCATAAATCACATTTTAAACACTCAAGCTTCTTTTTTACTTCTACTTGAGTAAAATGATCTGAAATATTTGGCTCCTCTGTTTGCTACCCGGCGCGGACCTCCCGACAAACAGCTGCTCCAACCAACAGGGACCAGATCCCTATTCCCCGCTCTGGGCCTGAGTAGACCCCACAAGTAAACTGGAAAGAGAAAAGTAGCGTTTGCCAAGCGATATCTGCGGTCTGCTGCCTCCATGAGCAGACTCTGTGCCTTCCAAAGTGAGATAAAACCCGTGTGTACTTTCCTCATCGACCTGGTGTTAGGGTGCTGACAGTGCGTCTTTAATGTGTCTCTTTTGCCCTGATAGCGGTGAGTGATCGCCTTATCGGATTACACGAGGACACACACTGCACCCATTGTCTTGTCTTTTATATGGGCCATATAAACAGGCGATTAAGTGATAGTAAAAAGAACAGTAAAAATGTTCTGTAAGGAGACGATGATGTGAGTTTAAGTGACAGTTTGTGCTGTTTAAAGTGGCGCGTATCCATGGTCTTAACTACAGTAGATAAAAGGTCAAAATGCCCCTTGTTTAAAACCCAATGACATCCAATCCATTCAACATACTATTGGTGAAAGTATAAAATGGAGTCCAATGGGATAAAGCGTTCTGGTTTCAGAGTTCACGTAATTTTCTTAATTATCCCCCTTCGGACTTTTGGGGAAACCTAGCATGTTCAAGAACTTGGTGTTCCTACTTTTATGCCGCATCCTAAATAAAGCTTTAAAACCATCAGGTCAAATGATGCATAAAATTACTGACACTGTAAAATACAAAACTTTGATGTAGCACAGATGGTGAAGTGGTGAGTCAAGCGCAGAGAATGAGCTGAGGTTAATAGGAAATCCAAACTAGTAAAAACTACAAATTTCATGTTGTAATTTAAGTTTATGGGCACACAATGGACTAGTAGTAGTAGGTAATTCTAATTATTGCAAGGATATTCAATTCGAAAATGTCAAAAACACTTGCTATTAGATTTGCAAATATTCATTCATTCATTTTTTCATTGACACACTTTCTAAGTTGTGTATACTGTATATTTTGAACAAAAGGTTAAGCATAGTATAAGTATGGGCTAAATATATTTAGACTTTAACATTTGAGAGAAGACTGAAATATGAACAGGAATCATTTCGGCACGGTAGCACAGCGGTTAGTGCTCGTGCTTCACAGGTAGAAGGTCCCGGGTTCGATTCCCACCTGGATGGGGCCTTTCTGTGTGGAGTTTGCATGTTCTCCCCGTGTCTGCGTAGGTTTCCTCCAGGTACTCCGGTTTCCCCGGTTTCCCCTACCACTAAAAACATGTACTATAGACCAGGATGAATGAGAGTGCGTGTGCATGGGGGACAACGGATGCAAATTAGCCCAAGGCTACAATCCGGTGTGGCTTGTTTACATGCATGAGACCCATGTATGTTCATTAACATGCACTGTCCCGACCAAATAAACCAATAAAAAAAAAATTTCAGAGGACATTATTTTACTTATTTTAAGTTATTGCAGTCTTTTTTTTATTGCGTTTAACAGTATTTGATCTAAGTAACAGCAAGTAGCATTTGTAAAATTCACTTTGAAAGAGACCTTCAAAATTTTGCATTTACTTTCATGAATCTTTTATTATTTTATTTTTTCAGAGATGCCACATGTTCAAAATAAAATAAAAGTTTATTTGCCATTTGTCCTCAAACAAAGGTCCATTTAGATGTGATAATAACTGTGATTTTCATATTGGGGCCGTGACGTTAGCAGTGTTCTTGTTGTGGACAGTAGGGACTTCACTTCTCCTTGATTTAATTTTCATGTAGTACATTGAAGATTAAAGGACACATTCTCTTTTCTCCGAAAGTTGACAACAGCCTTAATGTTTTTATTGGATAATAATATTCCTTTGATAACGCGGATCATACTGGTCTTAACTGGAAGAATCCTGCCTTGGGTTGTTTTCTGCAAAGGGCCTACTGCAGAAATCAAAGCCAAATGTAGAGCTGTCTGCATTTCTCCATCTCTCCCACACATGGAAGTCTTGGGATTTTTAAGGCCCATACATGTCTGCTGTGTAAATATATTGTGTGACACCCCTGCTGTAAAAATGAATGGATTCTACGTCCTTTTTTTTTCTTTGACAGAGGGATTCTTGCTCCGGTCCTCTCGTCCTCCTCTCCCCATGCCTCTGGTTTCTCATCATACCTAATAAAAAAGCTACAAGCACAGAGTGTTTCCCCCCCTGTCTGTTCAGCTGGCAGCCATTTTCTTCTTTGTTAACACAGTGTTCTCCTGCCTGTCAGAACACTGTCGGGTGTGAAGTGGGGATGAAGCTTCTGATTGCTGGCTTGTGCCATCGGAACTGCGGAAAGGTTGACTGCCTCCAAAATTAGTAAATGTGGGACAATCAGGGACATACTTGAGAAACAATTAAAAAACAGGGTCGGCTAACAGTGTTATTTTGTGTTTTATGTAGGCCTACACTCACTGTCCATATCAAATAAATAAATAAACCCTGTTCTAACCAGAAAAAATAACGTAAATGCACTACTAAAGCATACAAATCTCATTATATCAAATTCAATTGAATACATCTATAACTATATATGACCCACCCTGAGTGCCACCTGAGGAAGCCCAAGTACCAAGCACCACCGTTTGAGAACCACTGGTCTTTATCTCCGTGCAGTACAACCAAAAAAAGTGATGGGCGGTCACCCTAACTGCGGGCCGTTTACATGTGCTCAAACAAGATGCGTCACATATTTTGATGCTCGGCACGTTGTGTGGATGCGGAGGGGGCGGCGATGCGAGCATGTGAGATGGGGAAAGTAACGCAGTGTGGGAGCAGATAGAGGTGAAGTGCCAGGGAAAAAACGATGACATCACTGAGAAAATGCTGAGCTGGATTTAAGGGCTGAAGGGATGAAAGCGCTCCACTCCCACCGTGCACCATCTCCGGCTGTCTTTTATCCTCTGTTCTCTCATGAGATGTACAGTGCAGGCCGTGTTCCTACCACTTCATGGAAAGTTAATGGATGGGGGTTGAATATTTTAAGCAGTGCTTCAGCTCTGCTCCTCTTCCTCCTGCTGCTCCTCTCTCCTTCCCTTTTTCATCCTTGTGCATTAGTCAAGTGCACATGACCCTGTTTTTTGCTGGTGCAGTTCACATTTGGAGTGTGCATGACATCATGATTTATTTTGGGGATCTGGGGATGAGTGGAAGTGTAGTGGCTATCTTCCCCTGGGATTAGATCTTCTAGCCCGGTGTTGTAGTATCTATTCCACCTGCAAATGCTTCATTGTCTTAAAATTGTAATAATTGTTTTGTGCTTTTGGAAAATGAGTTGCGTTCCACCTGGAAGCAAGATGTTGTGTTTCACTTTTTTTGTGTGTGTGTGGAAAATCTGTCTCAACCAAGTCCAAAAGATCTTTTGATGCGCTCTGTCAGTCCATTCCAATCTGCCTGTAAAAGACACACCCTTCTGTAGTTACAGCGTTACTAGCAGAATCGCCTCATGTGCAGATGCATACACTTACTTCGCTAAGACAACCAGGATTGCCTGCTGAGGATTCTGACGGCCTCTTTTGGACCCGAGCCATGCACATTCCTCTTTCCCCAGGTTGCCATTGGTTCATCTGAGCCCAGCCAATGTACTCTGTCACCCCAAAATTGTGTGATCCTGTACTGTGTGCACCCTTACATGAAAAAGTCTTCCCTTTTCCAAGAATTGACTACACACAAACACACACACAGGCACACACGCGCACACACACACGCGCGCGCGTGATGCTTGTAGTTCCTTGTGAACGGCTCACGCACATGAAGTGTACCCTGAAGTGGCCCCTCAGCGTGAACATACAGTCATACTTTACTCACATCTATACTGCAGTTGGCCCAGAGCCAGGACCAACAAGAGAAAAAGACATTATGGAAAACATGTGGATGACCCGTTTATTGTTGAATCAAAGAAAACATTTTTCATATAGCTTTTATTAAGGGTTGTTTGTTAAGTATTAATAAGGTATTAATAAGCATCAGTAATCTGTTTAGGGTTACGGGTTAGGATTAGAGTTAGGGTAGGCCATGAATAAGCATACACAGTCTATCTTAGTAGTTGATAACAATATCATGAGCAGCTTATTAATTCACAAGCATATTATCAATGGCCTAGTATGTTGACAGATAATACTTTATTAATACTTAACAAGCGACCCTTAATATAAAGGGTTTGATTAAATATTGTCCAGTAAAAACAATATAATGAAGCTTTTATGTTGAAAAATAAGAATATAATCTAACATAATCTCTGTGAAGATTCTTTACTTCAAAAGCATATATATATTAGTGGTGAAGGAGACTGTGTTTTTACATGTACATATCACACATGTGACTTTACTGGGGCAGGCAGGTGATTGACTGGCTTGTCCATATTCTGAGAACATTTAGTTCTTCACTAGTTTGTAGAATCTTATTGCTTCCTCCTCTACAAAAGTTACTCTCCAAAGTTAGAACCTTCTTTAAATGAACTGATCCCTAAAACTCCTTTGCGTGTTTCTTCTTCTGTGCAGTACATTAATTAGTATCAATTAAGAGTTCTGACCATTAACAGCACATGGGAGCCTGTTTCACCTAATGGGCTGGGGTGAGCTCTTTATCTGTTTGCTATCAACTAGCACCAGCCATTGTTATTCTGATTCTCTGTGATTCCTCCTTTAGTCATTTGTCTGACAGCGAGAGGTATTTGATACCAAATCTTAGTCACCGTGGAGTGTCTCCCACTGGGTGGTCCTCATCGATACCAGCTGTGACACATTCTGAATGTTTACATCTTAAACAACTTTACACCAAACGTACAGTTACAGTACAACATGGACCGAGGGGTCTGGGGTCGGTACATCTAGAAGGAAAACAAAATGTGTCGCCATCTTACTTCCTAATTCAAAATTGTATGTAATCTGAGTTGGGTCAATAATTTTCCGTCCTCTTCCTTTTTTAAATTGTGAGTGTTATTTTGGACACAGCTCTCTCACAGGACAGCATTTGGATAATTAGAAAGCAATGAAATTAAAAGATTGGGAGGGGATAGCAAAGCAAACAATTACAAATAATTAGTTATAGAAAATGTAAATAATTGGGTTTTTAGGCATTTCATTAAAATTATGTTTGTGTTGAATTAAGATGAAACACAAAACTATTTTGTCTAAATGCAATTTGTTTTGTTCAATGTGCATATTTTAAACATGTCCAGGAGAATCATCAATTGAAGGAAGTATGAAATACGAACTGCAAAGAGTCTGATTTCAGACCATGTTTGTAGGGCCTACAGTAAACTACAGGGTTAGCAAATAATGCACTCGTTAATACCCCAAGAAGAAAGGTTATTTTGATGTTTGTAATGAATATCATACTGCTTGTGCCGCCTTGGTGATCTGCTTATTGCGACCTAACAAATTACAATTCTAATATGATTATACCTGCAGTGTGATTTTAGTGACCAATACTACATAATGTGTCAAGCGTGTGTGGTGCATCCTGCGTGCGTGTACTGCAGGGAGACAGAGCGCAGTAATGGTTCAAATGAGTTCAATTGTCATAACAGAATCTACTGGGGCTTGGCCACCCATCTGGACTGCAGAGGTCTGAGAGCAGATCACGCACACACAGATACTTGAATCCCTTTGCGGTGGATTCGCACTGGCTCTGTGCTCTGCCAATTCAATAACAGTCTGATCCCTGATACTAGACTCTGGAAGCCCCAGTCTCAATGCTTCATGTACCTGCTTTGTAATATACAGCCACCTCTTTGCTTCAAGGTGGGCTGTATGAGGATCATGTGGGGTCCATCATACTCCTCTGCCTGCCTCCAGGTCACACTGTTTACAGAAGTGCAGATAGATAGAGCCTGAGCCGGAGAAATTCATTTCCTTGAAACAACTTTATGCTTCTGTCTCAAAGTGAACAATCAAGCCAGGGTTCCTAATCGCTTTATATCAGCCAATAAGCACCACCTTAAGGTGAAATGTCAGACATTCTGATGTAATGTGAAGTGGGAAAAGCAGCAAAAGGCTAACATGGTTCATTCTCACATAATAGAACCAAAGAAGATGTTTAAAAGTCTGAGAATGCTGTGGTTTATAATATAATACAGATCTTAAACCACGCCTGAGCTCGCATTGTCAAAGAGACACTGGTGCGGGCACCGTAAAATATTTTATTACTGTCTGTTTACAGACAAACATTGTCAGTTGCACAAATACATTCTTGAGTCGAGTTTAGGCCCTGCCATTCATGGTGTGAGCGATGAACAAATAACGTGAGAGAAAAGATCTTTGGTAAAGCCTGACAGTTTCTCAGGCACTACTATGGCACAACTAGTCATTCAGGTCCATAACCAGTTTACTGTTACTATGGGTTCACTATACCTGAGGGCTTCTGTTTAACATAGGTGTTACAGTATATCTAACCATAAAACATTGCCCTTGGTGTAGATACACTGTAGAGGCTCCAGCCACCATCAGCAGAAGTCATTATTCAGCAACCCAAGGAGCCACCCAAACGAGAGAAGATGGTCTTTATTATAACATACACTGAACTGAACGTTGAAAGTTGTTAGGGTTTCACATGTAATAATATAAATCATTGGGAAACAATCTTATTTGAAGGTACAAACATTTAAGGAATGGATCCATATGTTTGAACTATTTGTCCATTTACAGTGCCTTGCGAAAGTACTAATACACCTTGAACTTTTGCACATTTAGATTGTATTTTGAATTTTTTACTGAAAGTTCACACACAAGTAACAGACAACTGTGAAGTGAAAGCAAAATGATACATGATTCTGTTATTTTACAAAAAATAGAAAAGTGAAAAGTGGGGCATGCACAAGTATTCTTACAGCATTTTCGGAGTGCATTAAATTGCCTTTATAACATTCCTAATGACTGCAGAATGTTCACACCTTGCCCTAACCATTAAATAGAGGCCACCTATGCGTAATCTACTCTCAGTATAATTCCAGCTGTTCTGTGAGGGCCTCAGAGCTATGGTCAGAGTGTATTGGTCACTAAACAACATCATGAAGGCCAAGGAGCACACCAGAGAGGTCAGGGATAAAGTTGTGGAGAAGTTTAAAGCAGCGTTAAGTTATACAAGGATTTCCCAAGATTTGAACATCTCACGGAGCACTGTTCAATCCATCATTCGGAAATGGAAAGAGTATAGCACCACTGCAAACTTACCAAGACATGTGCGTCCACCTAAACTAACAGACCGAACAAGGAGAGCACTGGTCAGAAATGCAACCAAGTGCCCCAAGATAACTCTGGAGGAGCTGCGACGTACTGCCGCTGAGCTGGGGGAATCTGTACATCGGACAACTATAAGTCGTACTCTACACAGATCTGGCCTTCATGGACGAGTGGCAAGAAGAAAGCCATTATTGAAAGGAGGCCATAAGAAATCCCGTTTGAAGTTTGCTAGAAGTCATATGGAGGACACAGCTACCATGTGGAAGAAGGTGCTTTGGTCAGATGAGACAAAAATAGAACTTTGGCCTAAATGCAAAACGTTATGTATGGCACAAACCTAACACTGCTCATCGTCCTGAGTGCACCATCCCCAGTGTCAAATATGGTGGGGGGAGCATCATGCTATGGGGCTGCTTTCCTCAGCGGAGACTGGGAAGATTGTAAGAATAGTTGGGAAGAGACATTATGGAGGAAAACTTGCTGGAGTCAGCAAGAGAATTGAGGCTGTAGCGGAGATTCACCTTCCAGCAGGACAATGACCCTAAACACAAAGCTAAATCTACAATGGAATGGTTTAAAAACAAACATATTAATGTGTTAGAATGGCCCAGTCAAAGTCCTGACCTAAATCCTATTGAAAATCTGTGGAAAGACCTGAAAACTGCTGTTCACAAACGCTCTCCTTCTAATTTGACAGAGCTTGAGTTGTTTTGTAAAGAGGAATGGGCTAAAATGTCAGTCTCTAGATGTGCAAACCTTGTAGAGTCATACCCCAGAAGACTTGCTGCTGTTATTGCAGCAAAAGGGGGTTCCACAAAGTATTATTTCATGCTGTATGAATACTTATGCAGGCCCCACTTTTCACTTTTCTATTTTTTGAAAAATAACAGAATCGTGTATCATTTTGCTTTCACTTCACAGTTGTCTGTTACTTGTGTGGGAACTTTCAGTAAAAAATTCAAAATGAAATCTTTACGTTTAGGGTTGTAAACATGACAAAACGTGCAAAAGTTCAAGGTGTATTAGTACTTTCGCAAGGCACTGTATCAAATGTTTGTAGTAGAGATTTTCAAACATTGTTTTTTTGGACTGGGTTGGTTTTTGGACAGGCTCTCATTCTTGTAGACTCCTAAAAAAGACTGGATATAGCAAATGAGTTGTTGCTTTAAGGTAACATCGTTTGGAGAAGAATGATGGAGCAAGAAGTGTTTGAAATCAATGGTGCTTGGTTTGTAGCAGCTCATTTCCCTCTCGTCTGCTCAAAATGGTTGTTAGTTGCTGGCTCCTGTTCGAAGCGCCTTCTCCTCCTGTCTTACATCTTGCTCGTCTGCCAGCCCTCAGCTGCGTAACGCTTACGTCAGACTATCCCACTGTCAGCCAATGCATGGCCAACATAATGACAGAAGCACTCATCCAAGCCAGAGATAGATCACACTTTACTGGACCGCTTTCAACGCCCCATGGCTGGACTTGTGTGGCCTGGATTCCCTCACTGAACTTTAATTGGCCTGCCCCCACGTTGACCACCAGGACCTGAGCTGACTCTTGAAGGGGAATGTCCTTCTTGGACACCGTTCAAACGAGAGGTCTTCAGTTCCAAAGTGACCTGGATTTGGCTGTCTGTCCGAAGCTTGTGCTGCCTGAGGTCCACCACCAGGGCTTGAACATGTATGCCTGAGATCTTGTGATGATTTCTAACCTTTGGAGCTTGTCAGACGGGGCTCAACTAGTGTGGCCTTGGCGGATGCAGGGCCTCCGGGTGATTAAGGACGTGTTTGTTTCCCAGGCAGTGAGTAGGCAAGGTGGCGGCACAGCTCTGACACAGCCAAGGACTTGGTGTGGGGGGAGAGGGCCAAAACAAACTACTGTGATTGCCTCCCATCTGCCCTCATGACCTCTGCGTTTCAATTGCCAGGCTGATGGGAGGAAGACCGGGTGAGGGGAGGAGGGGCTGGCAGGAGAGGTAATTTAAGAACTTGTATCTGTCTCATACAGGTATAGTCTTTCCTTTTTGTGTGATGCATCACGCAAAAATATTAATTTTGACATTCATCCAGATGACTCCTAAAGTTGATTTGAAAAACAATAATAAAACTGCAATACACTTCTTTTGAAGCTACTTAAAGCCACAGTGTGGAACTTTCCAGATTTTATGTCACTACATCATAAGAGCAACTGAACTCCAAATATGAACCTGATAAATGATCAGCTAGACACTAATGCTATTTTTGATGTGGGTTATCAAAATTTAACATGGAAAAGGACCTAAAGTTTGACTCGGAGTTGCAGCGGTTGCCTCACACCAAGAATGTGCTGGCTCCCAGTGACATTTTTTTCTGGTGCACCAGTTGGACCTACCACTAAAAACATGTACAATAGGCCAGGATAAAAGAGAGTGTGTTTGTGAGTGTGACTATGGGACAATTTATGCAAATTAGCTCATAGCTACAATGAGCATTCTTTAACCTGCACTGTTCTGACCAAATAAACAAATAAAATACCTTTTTGTAGCTAAATCGCCAAGGAGACAAGCTGATGATGATCCTCTACACAGAAATGCTACAGTGAGGCTTTAGAAAATAAACATTTCTTCAAAGAAAGGAGGCTGGCTGGCCTGGCAAGGTACTTGTAGTTTATCTTTGCATCTCCCAACTTGGGTGCAATTTGAAGGAGGCAAAGCAGAACAACTGCAGCTCAGGCGCAAGGGGTTAGTGGATGTAGAGCAGTGTAGAAAGGGAGTCTTGTCGTCTGAGAGGTGGTGTGGTTCGGGTTAGGCTGTGGTTGAAGCTCTGAGCACACGGGAGGGGGAGTCGGGGGAGGCACAGGGGGCGAGCAAGGCAGCACATACCCGCAGCATTCAAATGGAGCTCCCATTGGGAGGTTTTACGCTTCAAAATGGTTTCCTGTGACGTGGATTGTGTGTTTGATTTGAGCTTTGAGGGGTTTGTGTTATTCTCGTGAGGGGAGAATCTTGCACGCTCTCATTTCCGCACTACCAACAGCCAGCAGAAAGTTGGCAGGGGGAAACAGGGGGATTGTAAAGACAGATTTTTCTCTCCCTCCTCGTAACAACCACATTTTTGGGGCTTTCACTTTTTGCCATGTTTTTCTGCTGAGCCTGCTCCAAGTTTTTCTCTGCTGTATTGATAGATTGTTCTTAATAATTAGATTTGCCGTGACCCATGTTCTTATACAAGGGCCTCCTGGAGCGGCCAACCAAAGCGCATACAAAAAAAAACTACTTACATTTACCAAACATTTGCAAGTTTGAGTGATCGGGTTCAGTGACGTGCAAATAATGAATGCCAACTGCACAAATTAGCCCCGGGTTGACAAGATGTTGTATGGCTGTGACTGAGAATTTGGAGAAAGGTTCACCCCATGAGGAGTGACGGGTCAGCATATACACCTATAAGAACATACCCAGTCCAAACCATCGGCAGAGGGTTTTCAGATCTGCCAACTACTGTACTTCCCTGAGCCAAGAAAATGACAAAACTCAACAGTGAATATGTTTTTGTTGGGGGAATATCGGTGGAACCCCACACTTTCCCTGATCAGCACTTTTCTTCTTCTCTTTTTCCCTCTCTGTACTGTGTATGCCCTCTGCTCGTGTAGGAGGACAATTATCGTAACAGCGTCTTTACTGTGTGGCGCAAATGGAAAAGCTAACTGCCACGGGCCAATTTTCTCCATGGAGTTATGTAAATAGTTTTGATGGAATGACTGGGTTTCCCCGTGATGTGGGGTCCAGGGGGTTCCATGGGGCGCTAATCCCCCTTCCTCGACATCACTAACTCCTTTGTTTTCCCGCTCTGCCAGAGTCAACTGCTTATTGCCGTTGTTATTGAGTCCTGAAACCATGTTGTACATGTCTCACGACATTCATGTTTGTTTTGATGTTTTAACTGCTCTTTGAACAAAATACAAGTCTGTGCACATCTGCTGGATTTAATAAAAAGATGTGTTATGTCACATTGCAATAAAGTATATTCACTCACATACGTACATTTATCAGAGCTTAAAGGTAAACATTTATGTGCCTTATATAAAATGTTATACATTGCTCTTGACTGGTGCTTTTATTATCACATTTTTCAAGTCACCTCCATCACTAGCCCTGATGAAAACCATGGTAATGCATTGGCGTCTGTCCTTCATAAAGGACTTTTGACAATATCAAAGTGCCTCAGACATTACATTCTTTGTGCTGTTTCATGTTTTCACCTCCATCTTTTATTGTATTACAGTACTGATGTTACTACTACTCCTTATGATGAGCTTCTTATATTGTCACACATGCCCAGGGTCTACTGTACATGGCTGCCATTCTACAGACTCTCCAACAGTCACACACACAAGTGTCTTGCTCAAGGACACAACAACAGCATGTGCTGGTCTTTGCTTGTTTAGTACAAGATGTCCAACTGAATTTTTCATATTTTTTCCCTGTTTGTTACACATATGTTTGCATCTTTGTTGATGTTAAGTGAGAATGACGCAAGTTCCCAGTTGTCCCCAAGTTGCATATTCTTTGCTTATCCCAGCGTCAACCCGGTTTTGCCATTTCCATTTTGTATATTCCATTTGATCCTTGCCACCATCCCATTTGTTCCTTTGCGGTGGTTGGTGACACATCTGAAGACGCACACAGACACAAGGAAAACGAGCAGTCCCTGGATAGTGTCCCCCACTGCCCCTTGGCAAATTGCTTGTTGATTGTCCACAGATATCCTCGTTGGTGCTCCCTGGTACCAATAAAGTTCGGCAACAGAACAGAGCAGGGCCCACCAGCTCTTGTTAATGTAACAGGAGTACGTTTTGGCTTGGGCTGCCGTTCTCAGCACGAAAAACAACAATAACAACATCAGGAGCTTGCAGGCCTGGGAGCTGGAGCCCATTCAGAGGCAGACCGGGGGAGAGGGGGGTCAACTCCCTGTTAATGTTCAGGTCCAACGCTTCATCTGAAGGCACTGAAACCACTCTTGGCGCCTTGCTCAATATGCCTATGCGAGTCGCTATTAACTTTATCGCAATCCCCCTTGGTCTTGTGTTTCGGGTTTTTTTTTTTTTTTTTTTTTTTACTGAAATTTCTTTTGGCCTGAGTCACAAAGCACAAGATTCCTGGGTCTCCCCAAGACAAACAAAAGGGCAAAAACAATACACGCAAGTCTCATAGTGAAATATGGAGGGAGTTTACATTGGGAAGACCACACAACAACATCACAGCGGACCAATCTATATGTAATTAGGAAGTTTGCTTTGCAGTGTCCTCGCGCAGACACAAACCGCTCCGTCTCGCCTTGGTGTTGTTATGTTTTTTCTCCTCTTTCCCCTCCAGTTTCTGTTGTTGCTATTGTAACTTTATATCTGTTTGTGTATGCGTGAAAGAGCCCTGTGTTGAGTCGGTGATATCTAGAAAAGTTAGACCATGACCCACTAAGACGCCTTTTGAAGAAAGATTCTATTCTATTTGCCTTTTTAATGGGCTTTTGGAAACCATCTTACATAACATTACTGTGGGCAGCATTACAATAGGCCAAGCTCCTATTACAACATATACTACATGTACTACATCTTGAGTGCACATTTCTGGCCTACTTAATGTGCAAAGCTGCAAGTGGAAGCAGACGCTCCTTTGGGTGACATTAGAGTTATAAATAATGCAATACAATGTAACTTATGCCCTCTCCCGCACTCCCTCTTTGCTTTACAAAACAGCCTTCTTAATTAAACTTTTTCTTAGCATTTAACACTGCCATTCATGGGTGCCAGTGACATTACTGTCGTGAATGCCACTTTGAGGACATTTGATCATGCAACTATAACATTGTGTGCTGTGCATCTTGGCCTAATTATACGGATTGTTCATCTTTTGTGAACTAGTTTGTTTACATTACTGTGAGTTGTAAAAGTAGTAAAACACACTTATAAACTCATTCCTGTGCAGAATTGGGAAGGTTAGGAAAGAGTTTACAGGCTCCTTTTGTTCGTAAACAACAACAAAAAAGGCCCTTAGACAACAACTGAATTTGGAGGGAGACATTTTGAAAATTATTTAAGAATCCAAATCCAAATCCCTGTTGTGCTGTTGTCTTACTGTACATATCTGAATGTGGAGAAACAAAAGGCTAAAGCGGCCGCAGCCCGCAGGCTTGCTGAGGTGACTAAGCTTTCCCTCTGGAACGAGATTGAGTGGATCTGCGGGTTTTGAACCCCCCGAAAGTTTTACTAGAACACAGGCTTGTTTAAAAGGAGGGAAAAACAATGTTATAGCTGCTTCCTGCACCGCTGAGTGTTCCCCACCAGTAAATATAATAGGTTCATAATGTAATGGTCTGGCATCAGGTGAATGCTTTTCCCCGGCTTTCCATGAAGACGGATAGATGTTAAAGAAATTTCAGTCATCAGTATTGTTATTGCACACTCACTTGCTCCATCTGGTTATAGGACTCTAAACCACTCTTTGTTTCGACCGGACACGCTGGCTCACTCCACACATCCACGCTCTCTTCTGTTAAACGCGACTTAATATTTCCCAACTGGACGCATGGGGGGAAACTGTGATGTAAAGTAATCCATGGCTTAGCGACTTACTGTCAGACCAGTGTACGGGCCCTGAAAAGACGCCACTGTCTCCATGTGCGTCTATATGTGTAAGTTCAGCTGGTGAATATGTATATGCACTTTCTGATACAAAGAAGCCCTGTCAGCATGCCAGCGTGAACGGGCGACAGTAGCCGTAAAAACAAACCCTGGAAAACTCTTAACACTATGAAAATGGCAAGTATGGTAATGATGGGAACTGCTCCATGTTCAGTTTCCAAAGAGTGTTGCGTTTGGCCTCGGAGGAAAATGGCAAAGGGATAAAATAACACGGCTGTATCTGCAACGGGATACTTGTGAACAGTGCGTGTGATTTACGGTTGTGTGCGAGCGTACAATACCTGCCTGACAACACATTCAAATATGATTTGTTGACCCAACTTGTCGCTTGGACTGAGTGAAGTGAAGTTGGCGTAAATTGCCTTTGAACCGCGCGTAACCCTAACTCAGCGGCCTCATGGAGCATATTAACTACTTTTATACTGTCTGTGTAAACTATGCATGAATTCGATTAAAAAATATAGCAGCCCGCCAAACGTTTCCAGTTGCAGGAATAATGTGTTTAAAGCCACACTGCGGAACACTACACGCTATTATGTATATGCATGTGTTGCTATACTTCACAAGATCCACTAAACTGTTGTGAAAAACAGACACACAGCAGCGATACCAAACATGCTCTGAAGGATCAGCTATAGACGCCATTATGTCTGCAGTGGGTTATCAAAATAAAACTTTGGAATAGTATCAAATTTCATGTTTGGCTACTTTTAGTCAAAGCAAAGCAGCAAAAGAGCGTTCAGAGCATTGTGTGAACCCAGAGGTAATGACCATTTACCAAGCGTCTACTCATGTGCAAAACGAGTAGCCCGTGCAAAGGTGGATCAACCGCATCCAGCAGTGAGTTATTTGCAAATGTTTTACTGCACGCGACATTCTCTCATTCAGATTTAGGGCCCTAACACTATAACAAAGGCGATTCTAAAAAGGTAGAATATGCCCACAAATAGCTTGCATGTTATTTTCCAGCTTGCACTCGCCATTTAGCACCTGTCTTGATGAATGACCCCCTCAAAGTTATTAAGGAAGCTATTACTGCTGGACATTAGTGCGTGTCTGTAAATAATCATCTCTAAACCAAATAATTTGTCTTCCCCAGGGGGAGAACAGTCCACCAGTACACACCCGACTCTGCTTGTTTGGGATGAGAATTTGGACTTGTTCAGTCTTTAAAACAGAAGGAAGCGCTGAGATGCACTTCATCATGTTTTGAACCTCGGGGCCAGGGTGATCTTGTGGAATGGAGTTTTTGCCGAATTACTTACTGTGATAAACGCCAAATTTGGCATAGAAGTTGGAACCTTCACATTCCCGCCTGAACTGTCGGCAGTTGTCAGACAAGACAACTATATTTTCCTGATTATTTTTAGTTATAGTCAACCTCTGCCCCGTACAACACTAGTTCTCAACCTTTTTTGTCCCACGTACCCCTTGAGGCATTACATTATACTCCGAGTACCCCTATCCTACCATACTGTGAGCAACTAAACATAGATTGTTCAGTATTAAGTGTTGTGTTCAAAATTATAAAATACTCTCACAGTCAAACCTTTTACTGAAAAACATAATTAAAACTACCTTTTCTTTGATAGTAATATTGAAATGGGACTGTCCTGGCAAAGTAAAGCCACGTGACCCTTGCGTGGATGTTTAATGTAAAGACATACAGCTCATATTATATCATAAGCAACCCCAAAATCCCTTTACACTAACCGTTAATGGCCAATAAAAATGTCTACTCTGTGTACATTACAGCGCTATTCCGGTACGTTTTAATAGGCCATATTTCATTCCATGCACCAGAATAGCATGATTTCCCGGCGATTACGATGCTTTTTCATCTTTGCTGTAGTAGGCCATAAACAGCTCAGAATAATACCATCAATACATCCTGTGTAAGATCTTTAGATATAGCTTCACTTGACCGGGCAGTATTTTTCCATAGTCTGCTGCGTCTTTCCTGCTGTTAATGGGACCGTTTTTGCATGCGCCTTCTCCGTTTTAAAATCGCCCTTCTGTATTGTTTATATCGCACATAAACCGCAAGTACATGAAAAGGACGGTGCTTGTAAATTTTGCTGTAGGACCATATGCGACTTCTCTCCCACACATCACCTCATCCGGTTGCTTTGGTTGGTGCGCCGCGGTTTGAACGTGTGCCAGTCGCCTGTGCGCTCACACCGGACCTGTGCATGGGGTCGTCTTGCACCCCGCAGACAGACGGTCATCATTGGATCCATGTTATCTCATGTCTGGGGCGTCCGGAGGAGAGGCGAGCTCGGCAGAAAACACATTCTGGCCCGCTGACTCATATTCCTGAAGCATATGGGAGTGCATATTTATTACATTACAGAGACATTACACTGTTTCCTTACCGGTACGGCCCTGGCAGCCTTGTGAAGACAAAATACAGATGGAGATTGTGTAAACCGTAAAACCTAAAGCCGTACTGCGTATATTTCACCTAATAAATAGAATAAAATCCAGTAATTTATTTAATTACGAGGGAAAAATACCAGACTGGTCGTTCCGTGCGTCAAACCACCGCTAAATGCGAGCAAGATAATAGACTATTTGGAGGACTCTGCCATCTCGGTTTGTGTGGGCAATCCTGTTTTGAGCTTTTTACTACAATATTTTGTTACAGTGTGTCTTGAGCCATTCAAACAATGCATTGCAACACCTTCTGAAACTAGCGCTGGCCAAAGCCACAGAGGCATCGGAGTTGCTTGTTGTTTAGCGGAAAATGAGAGGAGGGGGGCCCTTTAAGGCGGGAGTGGGGAGTGTGATGTTATTTGAGCAAATTCAATGGTTAAAAATCGTTAAACATCGCTGAGAAAGGAGTGTGCATAAAACACTCCAATTCAGTTTATTTGTTTGAAATAAAAGCTGTTATTTTTATGTTTTGATACATTTGTGGAAGCCACAGGGGGATGGAAGATAGATGTAGAACCTAAATTAGGGCAATTTATTTTGGGGGTGGTCCCCCCTGCTTCACTTTAACACTGCTCAAAGCTGTACACGGGCGTGAAACGTGCATATATTCAATATGCTTGAACAATTCAGTTTGGGCCAAAACTACAACATTCAAATTTTGAACAGGAAAAATCAGGTACCCCAGCTTTAAGGGACAGTGAATATTTGCATCCACCTGTAAACAAGGAGCCCAGGCCACGCAAAATCTTTGAAAAGCCGTTTTAGATTGATTTTCTAGCCAACGAAATGTAAGGTATTAAGATGTTTGAGATGAAGACTAAATAACATGCACGCTCATGCCTAACTAATTAACCAATTCTTCATTATGCTTCGTTTAAAAGTACTGTATGTTTTCTAACTTTTAGTAGCAATAATGTTTCGATAATGTAAACAACAACACTTTAGACCAAAAATACCTTTTAAGTAGATGCAGACATTTTCCCCAAATGTCTACTTTTGCAAAATACTGAAGCTCAAAACAAATCTTATTCTAGCTAGAAAAAACAACAATACAATTTAAATACACTGCAAAAAGTAATCTTGAAATATGTGACATTTGCTTGAAATAAGAAATGTGTAGTAACTAATTTCAAGAAATCTGTCCATGGGGCAAGTTTTATTTAAACTTAAAGCAGAACTAAGGAACTTGTTTACCTTGATAAAACCTTTTCGTAGTCCCTCTGGGGGTAATACAAGTGTTGATGGGATGATTGGGGGGTCTTTCATCACCCCCTGGTGTCTCTGGCCAGACAACCAAAATTGCAACTTTCTTGCCTCTGGGTTGGAGCACCAATACACACTAATGGAATCACGAAAAAAAAAAACAGGCTAACGGGCAAAGCTAACTGCGGGCTAGCGCCACTATAGCAGTATTTACAGCCTAGTTTGAGTGACAAAAATGATCTCCATTGTGTAATTAGATGTATCCCTCTCTCCCTTTGTCTTTGGTGTCAGCGTAGTATTTACTCTCACAGACAATGAGTAAAAAATCACAACATGCTACGACCCCTGCAGTGGTGCTTATGGCCTCTAGGTGCATGAATTACTTAGTTCTGCTTAAAGAAAAAAAGAAAAAAAAACTTTTGAAATAAAATTATCCATCCATCCATCCATTTTCTTCCACTTTTCCGTTGCCGGGTCACGGGGGTCCAAATCACATTGCACCTGCTGCCTATGGCTCCTCCTGCAGGTGGTGGGTCCACAGAAGGACGGCCTCACGATTCTAACCGGGCCTGTTGGTCTCTCATAAGGGGCTTCTGACCCGCTCTTTGTCTGACCCGTTACCTAGGACCTGTTTGCCATGGGAGACCCTCCAGGGGCATGAAGCCCCCGACAACAGAGCTGCCAGGATCATTTGGGTGCTCAAACCCCTCCACCATGTTAAGGTGGCGGTTCAGGGGGGAGAAATAAATTAGAAAATAAAAAATCTTAGAAGGAAATCATTGCGCCCCACGGCTGAGAGCCAGGCTAACTGGCATCCTCCTGCTAATTTCTCAACCTGCCCTCCATGGTGTCTTTTCCACCTGGGAAACCTATAGAAACGTGGGTTTCAGTGTATTTTTTGGTCTGAATTGCTATAGCAACCTTTCACGCAACAACTGTTCACCATTTTC
The DNA here is from genome assembly GCA_007210695.1 of Neogobius melanostomus. NCBI lineage: Eukaryota > Metazoa > Chordata > Actinopteri > Gobiiformes > Gobiidae > Neogobius > Neogobius melanostomus. The sequence continues at coordinate 3,978,842 of VHKM01000106.1, read as the reverse complement.
TTACTGCAAACTCTTCTTTTTAGCGGTAGCTAACGTAAATAATCACTCAGCGTCTCACCACGAGGAACATGGGCAATGACGTCTACCCTCCACAATGGCGAGCTCCTCGGACGAATACGACGTCACAATTTGTTGATCCATTTACATCAAAACAGCTGTTTGATGTTTGTTTGTTTTTATTTCAGTTAATAAAATTTGCCCCATCTTGAAATTGGATTTTTTTTTTTACTTTTTGCTGTGTACATACGCTCCTCTTCCTCACGTCTTTGTTCATTCATCAGCGTTTTAAGGCGGTTTAGCTGATCTTGCGTATAACTGGGAATGTTCTGTAGTGTGGCTTTAAGCTGATGCTGACTATAACTGACTAGTTAACAGCTGGTGGGGGTATGGGATACATACATGAGTTAAAGTGGCATGTAGTCACTGGACAGACATGAGCGTGCGGGTTGGTTTCAGGTGCTAAAATACTCATCATATCCTCTGCCTTAAACACGCTGACCTCATCCACAGAGGGGTCCAATAAATTCTCAGCAGGTGATGAGCGCAGGGCTGCAGTCCAAAACAGCTCCACTGCAGCAACACGAAACAACTCACTTTCTAGTTTAACGACCTGCATTTGTTAAAACAATTTGATCAGTGAGTGCCTTTTCAGTATCACTTTAATGCACCGATTCTCAAACTGTCGTACGTGTACCACTGATCGTACTTGGTCTCCTTCAGGTAGAGTCCAGATGAAGAAAGTCTGCAATTATAGACTTTCTTAAATTTAAGCTTTTTTCTGGTTTGCATCCAGTTTAGGCATAATTTTGTCCATTTTGTGTCCATTTTAAATCTCTTTTGACCCGGTTTAGAACTGATTTGATATCGATCTTGGCCTGGTGGAACTTGGAAGGTGAATTATTTTATGTGCTAAAAATACAAAAAACATTTCCAAAGTACTGCATAAACAATAGAAAATAAATCCTCAATAGTCTTCATTACAGTAAGAATAATTGGTAAACCCAAAATTAAATCCGTGAACTGTGCTCTGTGCTGCTTGTTCCACTGGTCAAAGATGCTCAAAGATTGATCAAATCAGAGCTCTAAAACTGTTTTAATGCTGCTTCAGGGTTGCCAGGTATCAGCAGCCAAGAACATCCACGTGTCCAGCAATTTCTGATGTATTTTACTTGTGCCACTGTGCTCCTCCAATGACCCGGACCTGCCCCCTTCTGTCTGTCACACTGAAAAAGCAGCTCAGGACTTGGCAACCCTGGAGTGGATTGAGAACCCAAGATTTTTTGTTTTAGCCGTAGGCAGGACATCAATGCACATGTGAATCCTTACCCCTTACTTTGGGGGTGCTGCCAATTATTGTATTTAGAAATTGTTCAACTATAATCATATTTATCAGAATTAAAGTGATAGTCTGTAAGTTTAAATGTTTTAAAAATCTAATAGATTGCGTTTTATTTACTGCCTGGGACTGAAATTTGACGTACAAGTAATGTTAAATAATAATATTTTCCCTCGCTTTGCTGATTTCAGATACTAATCAGAATCCATGGGCTATCACGTTGACCAATGAGACGAGCCTTCCTGTGAAACGGCCCGTCAGGACGAATCAGGAGAGAAGGGGGAGGGAGCTCGATCGTTTATTTTGAAAGTCTGCCCCCCTCGGGTGAGGGGGGCTGAGCTGTCAACCGATCACCACCTGGTGGTGAGCTGGATCCGCTGGCAGGGAAGGAAGCCGGTCAGACCTGGCAGGCCCAAACGTGTTGTGAGGGTCTGTTGGGAACGTCTGGTGGAAACCCCTCTGTCAGTAGGGTGTTCAACTCCCACCTCCGGAAGAGCTTCACCCAAATTCCGAGGCAGCGGCGTCGGAAGCGTTTGGAAGGTGGGGGGACACATTTCAAAAATGGGGGGAGGGGGGTCGACTTCATAAAATTAAGAACTACAGTGGGACAAGGTCAGGGCAAAAACAGGGCAATGTTAGGGCTTTAGTGCGACTACATCCAAATCGGGCGCTACTTCAGGAAAACATGAGAGATCAGTTCAGCAGCGCCCCTCCTCGCAGCTGGGTGGACATATAGGGCAGATAACCAAACACCTGTGGAGTCGCTGTTCTCCTGTCCAGCCCTGGCTTTATGGTGCTTTGTGAAAAAACTCAGTGAATTAAGAGCTCTTATGAGATGGCACCACATTTATTCAGATTCAGCCACACCTCCTGCCATCATAAAAAAAAATAGCTTGTATCTTCATATTTCCCACAAACGCAGATAAAATTGAGTCAAGGGGTAAAGTAAGAAAACATTTATCCGTCAAATGAATAATTCAGATATTATTTGGTTAAGTTAGAGTCCAGACAGCGAGGTATAACAAGCGTATTGACCAGTTGAACACTCATGCTAGCCCGGTGCAGTTTTCCCAAACTCACACTACATCAGTTTCATCACTTGCTTTACAAACACATCCAAAACTGATGTTCCTTACCTTAACATTACTGGTCAGGCCCTTTGTACCGATGAAGACAGGGAAACACGCTGTTCACCTGTCGAGGACCGCGAAAAGTCCTGCTCCTCCATGTGATAATCCGTGAAAAACTCAGAAAACACGATGCACGAGTGTCCTTGTGCTTCGGTTTGGTAAAATCAGTCAGTCCGTCCAACGATAAGCCTCCAGTATTCTTTCACCTGTTTACAGAGCCATGTTTACATTTCAGCTGCTCTGAGGTTATGGTAGCAGAGCCGCATAAACACAGCTGCGCAAAGCGGTGCGGATGCGCCGCGGAGCGACGCGATACTGGCGCGGATAATGCCAAAAAATATTGTTCTTTATGGAAAATAAGGTGCGGGTCAGATTTAATTGTTTGCCCTCGGGGAGCCTATTGGAAAGGTCCAGTCTAAACTAGTAAATGTAAAGTTAATGAAGATTCACGTTGTGAAAGTGGAGGGACCAAACAACCACTTTTCAAAGTGGGGGGGACACGTCCCCTCACAATGAATGGTTCCAACGCCCATGTTCCGAGGGAGATTGGAGACATGGAGTCCAAGTGGACCATGTTCTCCTCCTCCATTGTCGATGCGGCTGCCTGGTGCCTGTTGCGGCAATCCCCGAACCCGGTGGTGGTGCCCGGAAGTAAGGGATGCCGTCAAGCTGAAGAAGGAGTCCTACCTGGCCTTATTGGCTTGTGGGACTCTGGAGGCAGCTGAGAGGTACCGGCAGGCCAAGCGTGCTGCAGCTCGTGCGGTCGCAGAGGCAAAAACTCGGGTCTGGGAGGAGTTCAGAGAAGCCATGGAGGAGGATTATCGGTCGGCCTCGAAGAGATTTTGGCAAACCATCCGGCGCCTCAGGAGGGGGAAGCAGTGCTTCACCAACACTGTTTACAGTAAGGCAAGGCAAGTTTATTTGTAGAGCACAATTCATACACAAGGCAATTCAAAGTGCTTCACAGTTGCATAAAATTACAAGAAAACAGATAAAAATCAATCAATAAAACATCAACATAAAGTTAATCAGTTACAGCAAAAGGCAAGAGTGCAGATAAAATACTTTCAGTTTTCATATGCACGGGTAAAAAGAGCTTTTTTTTCAGCCTGGATTTGAACATTGTCAGAGTTGAGGCCTGTCTCACATCCTCATGAAGACTGTTCCAGATTTTAGCTGCATGAAACTGAAACGCAGCCTCACCGTGTTTATTATTGACTCTGGGAACCACCAGGAGACCCCTCCCTGAAGTTCTCAGGGCCCGAGATGGTTCATACGGCTCTAACATGTCAAAGATGTACTTTGGTGCTAAACCATGAAAAGACTTGTACACAAGCAGAGCTGTTTTAAATTCTATTCTCTGAGTGACAGGAAGCCAGAGCAGAGACCGGAGCACTGGACTAATATGGTCGTATTTCCTGGTTCTTGTCAGGACTCGAGCAGCAGTGTTCTGGATGTACTGCTGCTCTAACAGCTCGTTTAGAAAGGCCAGTGAGCAGCCGTTACAGTAGTCTAACCTGCTGGAGACAAATGCATGGATGAGTCTCTCTAAGTCTGGTTTTGACACTATTCCTCTGATCTTAGCAATGTTTTTCAGATGGTAAAAGCTGATGATGTTATTGCTTTGATGTGGCTGTTTAAGTTCAGGTCTGAGTCCATGATTACTCCTAGATTTCTAACCTGGTTTACAGTGCGGGTGGGGAGCTGCTGACCTCGACTGGGGATGTGGTCGGGCGGTGGAAGGAGTACTTCGAGGATCTCCTCAATCCCACTGTCACGTCTTCTGATGAGGAAGAAGAGGCTGGGGACTCGGAGGGGGGCTAGCCCATCACCCAAGCTGAAGTCATTGAGGTAGTTAGAAAGCTCCTCGGTGGCAAGGCTCGGGGGTGGATGAGATTCGCCATGAGTACCTTAAGTCTCTGGATGTTGTAGGACTGTCTTGGCTGACACGTCTCTGCAACATCGCGTGGCGACAGTGCCCCTGGATTGGCAGACCGGGGTGGTGGTCCCTCTCTTCAAGAAGGGGGATCAGAGAGTGTGCTCCAATTACAGAGGGATCACACTCCTCAGCCTCCCTGCTAAGGTCTATTCCAGGGTGCTGGAGAGGAGAATCCGGCCGATGGTCGAACCTTGGATCCAGGAGGAACTATGCTGTCCTTTCCCTGTATGACCGTAGCAGGAGCTTGGTTCGCATTGCCGGCAGTAAGTCATACCTGTTCCCAGTGCGTGTTGGTCTACGCCAGGGCTGCCCTTTGTCACTGGTTCTGTTCATTATCTTTATGGACAGAATTTCTAGGCGCAGCCAGGGCCCGGAGGGTGTCCTGTTTGGGAACCTCAGGATCTCATCTCTGCTGTTTGCGGACGATGTTGTTCTGTTGGCTTCATCAAATCAGGACCTTCAGCGCGCACTGGGGCGGTTTGCAGCTGAGCAGAGTGTGGAGCGGCCGGGATGAGGATCAGCACCTCCAAATCCGAGGCCATGGTTCTCCACCGGAAAAAGGTGGCTTCCCTTCTTCAGGTCGGTGGAGAGTCCTTGGAGTTCAAGTATCTCGGGGTCCTGTTCACGAGTGAGGGACGGATGGAGCGTGAGATCGATAGACGGATCAGTGCGGCATCAGCAGTGATGCGGTCGCTGTATCGGACTGTTGTGTTGAAGAGGGAGCTGAGTCGGGAGGTGTTCCAGGCATGTCCTATTGGGAGGAGGCCTCGTGGAAGGCCCAGGACACGCTGGTGGGACTATGTCTCCGAGCTGGCCTGGTGTCGCCTCGGGGTCCCCCCAGAACAGCTGTTCTGGGGGAGGTGTGCGTGGAAGTCTGGGCATCTCTGCTTAGACGGCTGCCTCCGCGACCCGGCCCCGGATAAAGCGGAAGAAAATGGATGGATGGATGGATGGATGGATGGATGGTTGGATATTTCAGTATTGTAGTGATTAATATGGTTTAATTTTGCTAAACATACAGTTGTGCTCAAAAGTTTAGAGATTTTTTGGCCATTTTTCAGAGAATATGAGTGATAATACAAAACGCTTTTTTTCATTCATAGTTAGTGGATTATGATTTAAAAAGAGTAAACTCTGTTGTTTCACCATAAATGGCTTCACACAACCACTAACTATGGGTGAAAAAAACTTTTTGTGTTATCTTTCATATTCTTGGAAAAATAGTCAAAACATCCCAAATTCTGCCAGGGTATGTAAGCTTTTGAGCACAACTGTATTTGTATCATCCCAATTCTTCACATGGACAAGTTAATAGGCACATGTCAACTTGCAGAGTCACTTTTCAGGGTCACTGTCACAGAAATACGAGAAAAGTAGCCTGCAAGTTCATAACAGTGATACAAATGCTTTGGGTTTTTCCGTCAAATGTCTGAATTTACAATACACTAAGGAAGAAGAAAAATAATGAATGTTCCATTACTACAGAAAAAGAAAACAAATCAAGTACGGTGCTCTCCATTTTCACTGCAATGTAAAATACAAATACTTTTCATATCTACTGCACATATAGTCTCAAGAAGTGTAGTTGTGAGTTTCCTCTTGTTGTTTTGGTTGTGAAGCTTGCGTCAGAGTAGAAGTGTGTAGAGTATGGGAGGCCTAGCAGTGAAGAGCGCACTGTTTGGGAAGTTGCCATTAAGATACAAAGCAGAGCCGTCCAAGGTGGGCTCGTGACCTTACATGGACGTGTGTTTGACAGCAGCGGCCTGATCGTGTAGTGGGATGCACACGCACTAACCTCTCCTCACCTCCTCTCCTCGCTGGTCTCACAGTCTTTATAGAGCTATTGGGGAACTCTCAGGGGGAGTTCGGAGCCCAGATGTATGCTCTGTCAAATAGTGTCCTCATCTTAACTCCAGCCGAGAGAGGACCAATACTCAAAGCTGCTTCACGCTAACACGTTTTACTGGAAACGTTTTACAGGATGTGATGAAACACGGTGCAGTTAAACTCAATTTCGGGATCATTTACTCAAAACATTTGCCACATTTGTCAAAAAGCTTGTTGGCTTGGCTTCCTGTCCCAGTCCCATGCATGTTTTCACAGACTGGGACTGGGGACGTCTTATTATCTCAATTTATTAAGGATTACATACTGTAGGATTATATGAGTTTGCTCATGTTTAATCATGTCTGTCTCTCAGTGAGGCTAGCGTGACAGCAGAAATGTTGAACAATTCAGGTCTAGGGTTAATTTAAGACCAATTTATGGTGTGTCCCAGTGTGTGAATATTAAAATTATTATTATTATTATTGTTGTTGTTGTATTTTAAGAAATATCATACAATGAGAATGACAGAAGTTTAGATACCACTAATTGCAAGTGAAAATATAAGATGTTGAGTGTCAAATTTCTGTTGTTATTTTTTGTTTGACATTCAGTTTGCAGTTTTTAGGATCATGGTTAGAACAGCGATCTCAAAGCAGTAGCTATATCCGTAGCTCGCAGGCCCAGGAGCTCCCCAAAAGCTCTCTACATTTTTACATCTGCTTTATAAGTCCATTTTCAGACTATTTTCTTTTTGTTGTGAACATGTTGAACACATTCTCCAAACATATTGTAAAGTTAAAACTACTCGACTTACGTTGAATTATCATCTTGGCTGCAGGTGAACTCCTAACCATCACACATGCTGTCGTTGTGCCCTAATCCAAGTCACCCACAAGTCCTCATTTACCCTCAGTCTGAGTCCAGTCGAGTCAACTCACTTGAGAGGAGTTTTTCTTACTCCCCCTCCCCCCCAAATTGTTCAACTTATGGCCCCCTTTGAGGCAATGGTAACCAATTCATTTTCTTGTTGTAGTGAATTTCTGTTGTCACTATAGTCCGAAATAAATAGATAGAATTTATGCACTGTTAGTATTTTAATCGAGCACATTTTTATAATTGCTAACCTGGGAATAAATCAGCGCAGTGTACAGTTTGGTTGTCCGCACCAATTCGCTTCATCCTCTGACATAGCTCTGAGTTCGATTACAAGGACCACAACCTCAGAAGGGGAACGAGTAATGATTTTATTGAAACGAGTAGAATAAATGCCGTTCTGGGGATTCGATGAGGTAAGCTCTCGGGCTCGCGTCCCCATGCCTGTAAGAAAGAGAATTAATAAAAGGGAGGGAGGGTGGGGCCAGAAGACCGGAACGAGAGGACGAGGTCAGTAATTAGTGGGCTTAAATAGTCTGCCGGTCGGAAGGGGCGTGTTGAGGTATGGTCCTGCTCTCGAAATTTCAGATAATTACATTATCACCATATAAAAAGTACTACCTCAAAAACACAGACGTTTCCAGCAGTCAAGAATTTACATCCAACGTAATGTTTTTACCAAGTAGCGAGCCACTTCGGATCAGTATCTCACTGTCAGTGATGTTTTCTTGAACTATTCATTGATTTGTGCAATGCAGTGCTAATTCTTAATGGGGAAATAGTGAGAGCGGAAGGCGGGGATCGCACTTGGAAGTTACGTGCCATTTGCGTGCATAGAGACTATTGCTGGTTGTGACAAGAAGGGCTCCGTGTAAATCTGTCAAATCAAAGACCATTGAGTCTTTATTTAGTCTGCATGAGAGCTGGAAACTCATGCAGACAGAAGTACAACTACACAGTACAGAAGATGACTCAAGAACCATCATCTAAGATGCACTGAGAATTGCTCAAAACGTTTTACAGGATGTGATGAAACACGGTGCAGTGACACAAAAGTTTGAGGTAATTTACTCAAAACATTTGCCACATTTGTTAAAAAGCTTGTTGGCTCGGCATCCTGTCCCAGTCCCATGCATGTTGACCTACTCCTGTATGACTGAGAGCCTACACAGATATTGTTCTGTATAGTTCCTTCAGTCAAGGTCTTTTGTGCCAGGCTTGCCCCACCTTGGATGTGGCTGTCTCCTCTCTTCCGCCCTGACACCTTGAGCCCTGTGGTCCTGTATCCGCTTACCCAGCATCCTGTCAGAGACAGGATGTTTCTATCATATGCCTACTTGTAATACAGATGTATTAAATTTGGCCACACAAACTGTAATCGGATGCACCCGTTGCCATGTAATACTGTACATTTTTGCATGTCGACTCATTTGCAAAGTGGTCAATGAAGAGTCGCTGAGTTCATGTTGCATCTTTTATTTCCTTAGTTTAGTTTAGTTTTAGTTTAGTTTAGTTTATTTGTTTATTTGAGCAGTTAGTCTGCTCAAAAGGAGTGGGCCGAAGCAAAAGGCTTATAAACGCCCACCCCCAAAATAAAAACAATAATATTTTCATTTAACAATCAAAGCAAGGAACATAGTGCAAGGTAACAAATCATAAACAAATCATAAACAAGGGAACATAGGGCAAGGTAACAACAAATAATAAAGAACAATAATAAAGAAACAACAGCAAAATAAAGAAACAACAGCAAAAGAATGTACTACAACACTCACAATATCTATATCCAGTCAATTACAATACATCACACCAAATCGGCTATTTTGACACAGACCAAACTTACAAGGCACCATCAGAGGAGCCGTCTGCACCGGGAGCGGCACATCAGCTGCAGCCACAGGGCACCGCCACAGGACGCCCAGCAGGGGCGCAGCAGAAACACCACACCTCCATGGGGGCACCCAGAGGACAGTGCCCACACAGCCAAAGCCAACCCCCGTTCCCGGGGCAGACAGAGGGCCCCCTCAGAGGGAACACTGGAGATTCTAAAAATGCAAATATGCAAATAATAACATTCAAATAAGATAAATAAAAACAAATATAAAACTAACTAAGAACCAATATAATAAGGTAATAATAACAATGTCTCCTTTTCCTCCACAGGTTTGAGGAACATGGACATAGGATTTGTGTCAGTTCCCAATTATAGTTCTCAATGTTTGCAATTTTTGCAGCAAGGTTCGGTCCAACATCTACAAAGAATTTGTTAAATGTTTCAACTACTTCATTCATATTATTTAAAGTGTTATCCTCATCTTTTAAATATTTTTGGATAATTAATCGTTCTTGGTTTATTTCTAATCATACTATTTAAAATATTCCATAAACCTTTAATATTATTCTTATTGCTACCTAACAACTTATTATAATAATCCTGTTTACATTTTCTAATGATACCTGTCAGTTTAATGTTATATTTCTTATATTTATCCTCTTTTGTTCTATTATTTATACATTTGTTGTAGAGTGAATTTTTTTTTTTGCAAGCATTTAACAATCCCTTAGACATCCATGGGTTTTCTTTGCACTTTCTGTTTTTACTGTATTTCTTCATTGGGCAATTTTTATCATATACTTTTTGAAATATGTGTACAAACTCATCATATGCCTTATTAGTGTCATTCTCTCTGTATACAATACTCCAATATTGCGTTATAGCTCCTGTTTAAATGCATCAATGGTTTTCTCTGTTTTTACCCTTCTAAACCAATACACGTTTTCATCTTCTGTTTTTTTATATTAATTTTTATGTAATACAAAAACTGGAATGTGACCTCCTTAGAGTGACCTCTTCAACTTCCTGGCCGTGACTGAGTCTGTTTCCTATTTTACGGGGGAATTGGAAAAACCTTCAGTGTCTATTCTTGTCAATCCCATCATCTGTCCCTATTGGAAGAAACATTGCATTTTTGCACATTTATGCCTTTAATTCTCTGAAAATGCCCCTGTGTCATAGTACTTTTGTTAGATTTACCCCAGTTCTGAACAGCTCATATGTTTAAAATATCAGGATATCAGTATAATATAGTATAAAATAGTCATGCCACACTGATTATAATAATGCCCCCATATTCTCTGACTATTTTGACCTTTAATCATCGCATAGTGTTCATAATAAATTTACCTCAAGTTGTGTTTTGTTGTAAATACATCTTTGAGTTATCATCATCGTGTCTTGCAAATAACTGCAGTAGTTACAGTAGCATTTGAGACATGGAAGGTTACATTAACAGAGTTCCCAAACTTTTTTGCCTGGGACCCCCAAAATTGACACGTAAACAACTCGGGACCCCCATTGTATAAAGTTATTGCATCTTATGCTGAAAAACATTATGCAATATTAATATGTTTTGAAACAGTTTATATATTGAGTTTTTATTTCGAGCTAAGGCACAAAATCCAAGAAAAAACAGAAAATATATATACACAATAAAAGAAAAAACAAAAAAGAAAAATAATATACATTCTAACTCGAAAAGGAGTGGGAAGAAGACAAGCTTATTGACTCCCACCCCTGTTCATAGACCCAAACAACAACAACTAACAACACTGCATATTTCCTACCATCTTACAATACAACTATCAACCGAGTTGGTTACATTTCAACAGATGCCATACTGCATTATACCAGGTCAACATTCACAGTATCTCACACGCTACAACCATTGTATTATTTCTGTTTCCCATACCGAATTCATTACCATGTTGGCATTATCGTTATTCATCATCACCATTACAAACCATATAACATTACTCTGTATCAAAGTGTTTGATGATACATAACATACTCCACATTTATTCATGAAAGGTACAGTAATCGCAGACCGATTGATGCTCATGATAACAAGAATAATCTTGTTAAGTATTTGAATGGATTTCACAAATGATATGCTGTTTTACACTTAAAACTATGCTAAAAACAGTCACATTTTTCTTTTCATTTAATCTTGAAATCCTCTGGGGACCCACTTTGGGAACCACTGACACAGAGCAACACAAGTCGTCAACACCATGGGCAGAGGAAGAGTACTATAATACTGTACCAATGCTTTCCTTCTTCTTGTCACTATTGTTTTACAAAAGTTGCAACTTTCAACTTTTCAATGAACGGAAAGGAAATATTTGTGCAGTGCTTTTCGCAGACCTTTCGAAGACTTTTTTGCAGACTTTTCACAAAGTGCTTTACAACTTGCCTGGCTCTGCCATACTATTCCCTGTCCATTCCACGCAGGGAAGTTACTCTGGTCATGGAGCAATTGGAGCAGTTTGAACGGGCGGGCCTAACGCTCACAGATTGTCAGTGAAATAAACCAATAGCAATTAGCGGACGTGACGACAGCTGTGTAGTCCAACTCACAAAATATGAACTGAATATAAACTGACGAGAACGCGGAGGCAAAATCCTCGACTACTTCATCCATAATTAGTTTGGCTAATGTTAATGTTAATTGCACTAACAACATAGCGGTGCAGCGAGTGACGTAACCTTGTCAATTCTCTGTGACGGTCGTGATTGGTTCGGGCCTTAGCAACTTATCAATCAGCAACTTGTTTACCGTGTATGTCCAGACCCACCTTCTTTCGCGCAGAAAAGAAGTGGATGTGGTATATCAGGCTACTTTACAACAATTTACATTCGCTCCATATATGATGGTCGTTTTTTACATATGTAGCCACGGCTGCCTTTTGGAGCAGATTGACAGAGGTGCGGTTGCACACACCTACACCAACGGAGCCTGCTACCACCACCATTCATTCAGTCACACATCATTCATCCTGGCCTATTGTTCATGTTTTAGTGGTAAGGGAAACTAGAGCAGCTGATGGAAACCTACGCAGGGCCGGCCACCATGCCGTTTTAATAAAGCCCAATGGGCAGTCAAAGGCCCTGTATGCCTTTGACTGCCCATGAGAGAAAAGTCCATATATTTGCAACCATTTATCACAGACAGAAACTCAACATACAGTAATACCAAACCATCTTCTTTTAGTTTCAAAAGAAAAGTGGCCCCTTCTCATGGACTCACTGCTCTACTATCCAAGCTATTGATCTCATACAGTGTTGGTTTCTATCCACTTTTTGTCATGATATGGGAAATGTTCACGAGAAAATAGGACACAGCTTTGCAGTGAGTGAACTCGTTGATCAGTAATTTGGCGCTTAGGAGCGGGATCAAAACAAACACAGATAGAAGAACCCTGGGCCACCTCCGATTGAACTTGGCAATAATAGGATAGAGAGCCCTTTGCTACACGTGCATCCACTTCAGCACGCACTCCTCAAACCCAGGGCTCCCCTCCGGAAAAAACAGCACATCTCCCTGAGCGGTGGGTGACTGGCCCTTCTGTGCAGGGGCGCAGAGGGCTTGTTTTACAGGAACCACATGTTTTTGGGGATGACTTGTAACTGCTGAGTATCTATTAACGGAGCTCCCTTCTGACAACAGCTCCTGCTTCAGAACCCAGTGACTTGCACTTTCCTTGTTAAAAAAAAAAAAAAAAAAAAAAAGGGAGGGAAAGTCGTGGCTGTTTTTCACAGGAAACCCAGGGAATGGGTTTTCCCAGCAGCTGATCAGAGGGAGCCAGGCGGTACTTCTCCTCTTCATATATACTGTATGTTCTAATATCTCATAAATATTTTCATGGGACCACATAAGCCATGCATTACCAGGAGATTTCATGTAATAATGTAATAGTGTTGTGCACGTTTCCCTGTAGTGATAATGTTTACTGTAAAAGTCATAAAAAAAAACATTTAGAGTCAAATTAGCTTCACACGTTTTTAAACTGGTGTCATTAATGTGCACATAAACATGCTATTAAACTTTATACTATAGTTAAATTTGAATAGGATTTCCAGGGACATGAATACATGTAAAGTCACTTCAGTTTATTTGGTCTTTAACAGTCTCCTTTTAGTTCTAGTTTAAAGTTTCTATACATTTGATAAATAAATCAATAAAACAGTACTTACAAAGGTGCAGATTTTGCTATGGCTATTGTTTAACCTAAAGTCTTTTACCCCCTTATTTTCAAATAAATGGGCCCTAGAGATATATGTGATTCATCTTTGTCTTAAATGTTGTCTGAGACCTGTATTTGCACTGACCCAGGCCTTGTGCTGGATGCTGGCCACATGTGCAGATAGAGCAGTTGTGATTATCAGGATGGAGGGCTTCGGACCAGCCACCGTATCATGTGGTACCCAGCAAACACTCTCTGGAGGCCCTCCCCTCGCTCCCCACTGCTCCCGGGGGCTCCGGACTCGGCTCTAGTGGACTACTGTTGCTAGATACCGTATCTATGCATGGCAGCCCCTGAAAAACATGTCTGAGTGAGACAGATGGAGGCTGAAGAGGAGAAGAAAATACAGGCAAAGGGAGAAAGTTCTGAACAGGGCAGAGTGAATGTGGACTCACACATGTTCACTAGAGTGAACATGGCCGAGGACAGAGAACAAAGGGAGGCTCATTCAGGGGAAAACCTAACTTCTCTCCCGCTTTTGACAGTCAGATTTGTATTTTTCTTCACCTTCGGTCGTTTTGACTTGGGCAGCCCAGACAGGATCATCAAGTGAAACCACCTGGTGTGTGGCCCCTCCCTTTCCCCTTCCTCCCTATATGCACTCAGTGACCATCTCCACCACTGGCTGTGTGCCAGGTCACCATGGCAACCTT